>RJWH01000162.1:0-1247595 GCA_004363575.1 Solenodon paradoxus | reverse complement strand
TTTGTGCTATTATTCATTGTAACTAAATGTTTCCTTTTTGTATTGTATTTTTTTAATTGCAGTAATATTGATTCACAACACACATTTTAGATGTGCTGCAGGGTCACTCTTCATCACCTATATGATAGCAAATCACCCTCACCACCAGATTTCTAGCAGTCCTCTACCACTGTCCACTGGACCCCACTACCTTTGCACCCACCCTCCCTACCCCTTTCCTCTAGTAGCCTCAGTTCTGTTGCCACTGGCCAAGACCAAATGGTGTGATTTTAAATAAAACTTCTCTAGTAAGAATTAACTCTACAGTTAAACTTTTCCAAAGTAACTAATTTGTAACCCTAGGTTATTAAGATGACTCACACCCTAGAAACTATTGCCTATACAGTTTGCATTCCTACTTAGAGGGGCTACTTTCATTGGAGAATTTTCCAGCATGTGTTTTTTCAGGGTCTCTGTTGAGTTGAATCTAAAGTCTTTTCTAGAAGTGTACATTTGATTTTCTTTCGCACATGAATATTTTATGAGGACACATTAGTGATAGAATGGGTCCTTTGGTTTTCTGTCCTTCCTCCTCACATTTTGGATTAGTTTACCAGCCTATGTACCATTTCTGCCAGAAGGTGCTAGAGAAAGGAGATTGAAACAGATACGTGATCGTTCCTCCCGAGTTTCTTGGGCAGAAAATTGGTGCTCATAAATGGAGAGCTAGATACAGGCTTGTGGGAAAAAGTCCACTAGTCTAGAAGTCTACAAAGCAGGACTCTCACCACCAGCTGGCTGTGTGCCTTGGACTGACGTTTCACCCTGGGGGTAGGTTTTCCTCCTGTGGAATGGATTTGAGGGAGTTGTACAGGGAAATGAGAGTCATTTCCACATTTCATCTTTGTGTGTTAGTCATCTTTGCTCTACTCACCCCAGTGACAGGAGTTTATGAAGAGCTAAGTATATCATATACATGGGAGAGATTCTGTTAATGTGTATAACGCAATATGTTTCTGAAAACTGTTTAGGGAGAATTGGTTTTCTTTTGGATCTGTGCTTTGGTTTCCATTATACATTTAATAGAAAATATACTTCTGTGAAAACCATTTCTGCTGCCACATATAAACCTTTTAGTTTTTTCTTATACTTTAAGCTGTGCATTAAAACACACTGGCTGATGCCTTCTTATAGAAATGAATAATTTCTCAATTTAAAAAATTTTTTATCCTTTAGAGCAGAAAATTCCTGAAGAAGAATACATTATTTTGATAGATGGCTTAAATGAAGCTGAGTTTCACAAGCCTGATTATGGAGATACGCTTTCTTCATTTATTACCAAAATCATCTCTAAATTTCCTGCCTGGTTGAAGTTGATTGTGACTGTAAGAGCAAATTTTCAGGTAAAAAGAATTCTCATCTTTTTCCAAGTTCCCATACCCACACTTTTCAGTGATTGATATTAACATATTAAACTATTATAAGCTACTTAACTACTGAATTGAAACTATATTCAGAGTTTGAAGTGTAAGTCCAGAGAGCCTCCAAGCAGACACATTTCTGACTATTTTAACCCCCACAAGACGCATTTATCAAGGTACAGGTAAGTTTCCAATTAACTCTGAACTACCCCTGTGCTTCTGTAATAGAAGTGTTTTACACTAGTTTCTCATAATTGAGTTGGGGAAACTGTTTAAGGTATCTGGGTAACAGGTTTACTGGAGTTTAAGGTTATTCCTACTGGTAGTTGTTTGCATGGGTTTGCAGTGGGACTTATTTTATTTTATGAAAGGAAAAAGATTCTTAAGGCCAGTTTTGAAACAGGATCTCTTTTTTCATAAACCTTAAATATGCAATATTAACTCTTGTGGTGAGATGAAGAGTTGGTTTTTGAAAGTCTCTTTCCTCTCATTTGAACCCTAAAATTATATCATAATAATGGTCATCTTTCTTTTACTCCTATCTTTTTTTTAGTAAAGACATTAGCCATTAAATTTTAATTTTTGCACTTTTGTGCTATTCTTAAAAAATAGCCTTTGGGTTCTCTTCTTTTCTCATTAAAAGTAGAATTACCCCGCTTGAACGTGATGTTGACTTTTATGGACATTTGACTCATACCTTTTTCAGTCATTTTTCACACAGTAAGCGGGAGTCTTGTGTTTCCCATAGTAGGTGTGTAGGTTTACAGAAGTTCAGGCAGCATCCTTGTAAAATGAGGGTGATTGTGCTCAGCCTGCCTCCTACCATTACTACAGTTATGTAAAGATGTATACTTAAGGACTTCCCATTAATAACAGACACAACTCTTCTTGGTGTGTCAGGTGCCTGGAGAGAGCTCATCTTGGGGTCAGGGAGAGACAGGAAGGGACAGGAGCTTCTGGGAACTTGGTGATGTTCTGTTTCTGACTGATTGCACAGGTGTATTTTTGACTTTGTGAACATTTATGACACTGTACAATTATGATTTCTGCACCTCTTTATGGAATACTTCAGTTTAAAAGTTTACTTTCACAAGATAGCAGTTTAAGAAATGAAAAATGATACTGGGCTGCACAGAAGGGACAACAGCTTTGTTCAGAGGCGGTCTCAGGAGCGGCCTGGGGTCGTTTCAGATTTCCTGGTGTGGTTCTGTTGCCCCATATCTGATGTACAACCAGGGCGGACTGTTATCTCAGTATCTGTCTCTGTTCTTCAATGTGCAGACTTGGTTTGTGTTTGTCCTTGTTATATAAGCAATTGCACAGTGTAAGGATTATGGGTATCAGGTCACCTGCAGGATCTCACTGTCCCTTTGCTGGTCTGGCCAGGTTGCCTCTGTCTGCTTGGGGTTCTCACATCTCACTTGGCTCTAAGTCCCCAGATGGGGAAAGCCTTGACTGATTGAATCTCACATCAGGATTTCTTTCACATAAGCTTTTTATCTTCAGCTTATCCTATTACATGTTTTAATACAAAACAATGAGTCCCTGTAATCCACGAAAATCCTCCTTGAAAGAAAACTGGTGAATCTGGTTTGAAATGCTGCTGAAATTAAAAAAAAAGAAAAGAAAAAAAAAAAGCGACACTGGGTTTTTGTGTATTTCACAGGAAATTGTGAGCGCGCTGCCATTTGTCAGGTTTTCCTTAGATGACTTCCCGGACAGCAGAGACATTCACAGCGACCTGCATGCCTACGTCCAGCACAGGGTGCACAGCAGCCGGGACATCCTCAACAACATCTCCCTCAACGGCAGGGCCGATGCTGCCCTCATCGGGAAAGTGAGCAGCCACCTGGTCCTGCGGAGCCTTGGCTCCTACTTGTACCTCAAGCTCACCTTGGACCTCTTCCAGAGGGGACACTTGGTCATCAAAAGTGCCAGCTACAAGGTGGTGCCCGTGTCCCTGTCTGAGCTCTACCTGCTGCAGTGCAACATGAAGTTCATGACCCAGTCTGCCTTCGCGAGAGCACTTCCGATTTTAAACGTGGCCCTGGCATCCCTGCACCCCATGACGGACGAGCAGATTTTCCAGGCTGTGAATGCAGGCCACATACAAGGGGAGCAGGCATGGGAAGACTTTCAGCAGAGGATGGAAGCCCTCTCCTGCTTTCTCATTAAGAGACGAGACAAAACCCGCATGTTCTGCCACCCGTCCTTCAGGGAGTGGCTTGTTTGGAGAGCAGATGGTGAAAACACGGCCTTCCTGTGTGAGCCCAGGTATGACAGGCCACGTTCTGTCTGCTCCTCTCAGGGAGTCTCTCGTGTGCAACTGGGGAAGGGAGCTCAAACACGAATTTGTGTTTTTAGTGGAAAGCAACACAATGAATAATTCAGGAGGGGCCGTGGAAAATTCTCTCTGGGGCTAAACAAAAGCTTCCTTCCTCTAATTGCTAGAATTTTAGGGTTTCTCAGTATAGTGAGATGAAAACAAAGCGAGGCAACACCTGGGTGATATTTCTTTGCCATCCATTCTCTTTTAGAATTCAGTCCCCTTTCACAGGCTCACATGTGGGAAAGCGCTCTCAGCTGCAGGGCTCAGCAGACTTCTCTAGAGGCTGTTTATGGCTCAGTTTGTTCCCTGGGGATCTGTGCACTGTCCCCTCCCGCCCCCACCCCATCGTGGGCATATAGCATCTCATCCCAGGGTCAGATGTGTCTGCAGACCGAGAGAGGAGCACAGCCATTGCGGCTGGTTGCCTGTTTTGTGTTTGTGATCAGCTCAATGTGAGAGACTGGGTTTTCGAGTTGGGAGGATTGAGGTTCAGGTCCAGAAGCCTCACGTATGAGAGACGGTGGGGTAGCTGTGCCCAGGAGTGGAAGGTTTTGTTGAAGATTTGGGGTAGGACCAGACCAGGACTCCGTTCTCTTCACTACCCAAGGGAGGGGACAGAAAGTATGCTGTCATGTGACCTGGTGTCAGTCAGGGTGAGAAGTTGGGGATTTTGAGGGTATAGGTGTTTTCAGATTAGGGTATGTTTTTGCCTACTGCTTTTACCTGGCCCTGGCCAGCAATGTCTTCTGCTCTCTGCGAGTTAGAATTGCTCCTGAGTTTTGTAATAGGCTCAGCAGTTGGCTGATTGTCCCTTTGGGGCCTGACCGGGCATTTGATCAGATACTGGGGTCCAGAAATGAGGAGGAGAATAAACGCTTGTGAGCACCACATCACCTTCCTCCCAGGAAGATTGGCTCAACATTGACCCACTGTTTTATGTTGTGGCTAGTGTCATTTTCTTAGGTGACACTGAACCAGAAATCTATCTGCTGAGCCTGACTCGAGAGAATATGCTGTACCTCTGAGGCAAGTGGACCATAATAACCAGGTGAAATGTGTGTAGTGATGCTTTGCCAACTCAGTTATTTTCTAGGAAGATAGTCTGTAGTTTATGGAGACGTGAAAAGCAAGTTGAGAGACTTCAGCAGAGGATGTAGATTCGTTATGAGTCGAAAGGAATGGAGTGTAGTGACAGTTGAACTTGGTATGGGTGGTAGGTGGCACTGAGGTTCCGTAGCTCAGGGCAGAGCTGAGAGTGGGGTGACTAATGGGTTAGAACCCACATTTGTGGGCTCCTGGGTGCTGATGTGTCTTATAACCAGACATGGGGACTTACTGGGGAGTGGAGCTAGAGCTAGACTGAGACACCCAGGGTGCAGAGTGTGAGGAGGTGATACTTCTTGGAATTGTGCACGTTTGCATTTCCTCTAGGACCCCTAGATTCTCAAATGTCCTCTAGCAGCTAGACAGTGCATAGAACCATGTTGGAAGAAAAGTTCAGTTCAGCAGACGTTTCTGTTGGCATTTCTGTGCCTGGTTCTGTGATAGGTACAGAGATTCCTGGGACAAGGGCTGGCTCTCCAGGGCTTCCCACAGAGTGTGGGGAGGGGAAGTGAGTGATGATTCTGGAGGCAGCCACACTGCATGGGGGACTTCAGGAGGCAGAGAAGCCTCCAGCTCAGGAAGACATTTCTGGAAAATGTTTCACATATAACCTTTGGATTTGCACTTGAAAGATGGGTAGCATTTCTTCTCCTACCACAGTTTGCTATAGTTTTGCTCCAGGAAGGAGGAAGAAATACCCATGAACCAGACCCAAACCGTAGAGACAGTGATACTCACTTTTTATTTCTGCCTCTTTCCATTTATTGTAAACATTCTCAAAATCCCTCTTTTCTATAATAAAATACTTGCCCCACTACTTCTTCTTCTTCTTCTTTTTTTTTTTTTGCCTAACCCATCATGGGCTCCTTAGCAAACTGTCTGGAAATCTCATAAAGTGACATCTTTCCTAGCTATGTAAACCTGGAGGAGAAAAAGGTTCTGCAGATGATGTGAAGGTGTTAAACCTCAGAAACTGAGTGGCATTGCTCTGAGAAAAGCTGAGCAGGCAGGAATGAGAGGTGGGTTTTGCAGAGCAGAGCCTGGCTTTGGTTTTCAGCAGTTCGAGTTGTAGGCATGGCAGAGCCTCGCAGGTGCACTGGCTCTGATGGCAGGCTGGGTCTGGGGCTTGGATGAGCAGTGGAGGTATGCGGTTCAGCATCGTGGATGGAGAGTCGTGGTGGGATTTGGTGAGGATATGCAGGAGGAAAGGGTGCTTCATAGGTCACAGAAGGATTTCGAAGAAGGAAGTTAGGGGTATAAACTCTGTCAAGAGGTGAGGAAGAAGAGGAGTAAAGGAAGCCACTGGCTCCTCAGTCCAGGAGGAAGTCCTAGATCCTTTCATTGGGCTGTGAGGAGTGAAGGAGGAGGGAGCAAGCATCCTGGAAGGGGAAGTGGAAGGATCAGTAGGTTTGGGGGCGTCTGAGTGTGGAGGGAGTGGTTAGTATTTTTTCTGTTTTTTCAATGACACAATAGATTGGGACACAATTGAAAACACTGTTGATAACGTGGAGAAGCACAATCCATGAAGGAGTGAGGGGCAGCCTGCTGCCTCTGTTCACAGCACCATTCTTGCTGAGTTTTACCTTGTTTACATGTGCCTCCTCAAGGGAAACATTTCCCAGCGTTCGCCCAGGGAGTCCCCAGCATTGAGCATGGAGTTGGCTTATAGGTGGAGGCAAAGGAATGAATGAGAAATCTGAGTAGACCAAAGTGTAAACCTCTGCTCAGTCATATAGCAGCCATTTGATCTTGGGCAAATCACTTTACCCCTCCAAACCCTTGTTTTATCATGTAAACAAACTAGGACAATAATACTTATTCATTAACAAGGCTGTGCCAGTTAATGAAGAAATTCAGTCAAGTTTCCATATTTAATGTATAGTAAAAGCTTGAAATGTAGGTGCTTTAGAAAATCAATAGACTTGTGAAAACAGGTAGACTTAGAAGGAGGCACAGGATCCCAGTTGGGAAGGAAGAAAAGGAAGATAGGATATAGAAGAGAGCAGGGATCCACTGATAGCATGGTGAAGTGTTCTGACCACTGAAGTGTGTTTGAGTGTCACCTTGTAAGGGCCAGGCACAGTGTGTTGCTCAGTGTGTCTTTGTGGTGAACACAGTTTGGTATGGCCAAGGCTCCGGGAGAGTGATGATGGCTTAACCCATGGTTAGGAGAATGGCCTTGATTGGAGCGATGTGGGCCAGGTTAAACGTGGGGCCAGCCATGGATAGGGGCCGAGGATGACATGGAGCCCTGGAGGGTGGCAGAGAGCAGTTTCTGTGGTAGTTAGGGAGCAGAAGAGGTGGAATCTGGGAGGCTTGCACCTGAGAAGGGAGGTGGGATGTGTGTGTGTGTGAAAGAAGCATAAAGTGTGCCCTGGTGGGCAAGCTTCACTCTTAGCAGAAGTGATGGCATATTCAGTGGCAGTGAGGTCTTAAAAGCCATGCTTTCCCTGTAATTTTAAAAGCAACTTTAGTCTCCAACTGCCTTGATTTCCTCATCACTGAATCAGTTCATAACGTATTTGAGGAACAGGCACACATCTGGATAGATAAATAAGATTTAAATGATGTATGCTTTTAGCCATCTAGATTAGGAACTTCTAGAAAACACATTTAGGAGAATGCATTTTCTTTTCATAATATTTATCTTTTCCTTCACAACTACCCGCATGTCTCCAACAAGACAGCACCTCAGTGGAATCAGATTGATAAAAATGAAAATAATATACACTGTGTAGATGTCACGCACATTGAAGTAAGGAGCTCAGCATCTTTTCTACATAAATTTGGCTCAGATAAGGGTTTGGCTTCTACAGGAGACAGAAAGAGTCCTAAGGTCATGGAAGGGAAAATGGATGGAATGATCCATCATGAAAGGGTTAAGTGGAGGATTATTTGGTGATGTCAGTTGAATGTTCAACATGCGCCTGGGCATAGCATCTTAGCTTGCTCCTCCCCTCCCCTCTGGTAACTTCACTTTGGCTGTTGAGGTCCGAAAGTTGATCCTGACAGTTCATTTGTGTTGTTTCATCCAAGCCTAGAATTCGTGGTTTTTCTGATCATGAACTATTGTAATGCTACGGCCTGGTTTTTCTTTGCTTCTCAGTGTAAGACCTTGCCCACAGACCCAGGTCTATCCCCAGTGGTGAGTATACTAAGAGGATGCCAAGTCCAGGAATGTTCTGCCACATCTGTCCATGTGCACATTTGTCCATGCATCCAACCATCCAAGAAATACATAGCTGAGTCTTTACTAAGTGCTAGACTTTTGCTATGTATTGACTATAGCTTTGACAAGTGCCTTAGTCTCATGGAGTTTAGATTTTTGTGACAGACATCGGTCAGTAATAAAGTGAAGAGAAAGTGATGGGTGATGAACAGAGTGGGTGGTTCCAAAGATGAAGACCTACCTGTCCTAGAGATTCTCTGGATCACTCCAGAGAGATAGGTGAATTGAATAAACAGGATTCACCATCCTGTGTAAAGAGGCGACTTGCCCCCTATTTTTGTGGTGAAGCACCAGGGGACAGTGTGTCCACGGCCCCACTGAGGACCTGTGTGTGATAGGGTCTTCTGTGCCAAGCCCTTGTGTTTCTTGTCCTAGGAATGGACATGCGCTTCTGGCGTTCATGTTCTCTCGACAGGAGGGCAAGCTGAACCGCCAGCAGACTATGGAGCTTGGCCATCACATCCTGAAAGCACATATTTTCAAGGTGAGACACACAGCACTATGAGGGAGGGATTTGTCGTTGTCCTTACCTTCCTGAGTTTCTGGTTTGGGAGATTTTCACTGGTTTTATCAGTCCTGTCAGACCTCCATGAGGCAGTTCCAGACATGATTCCCACTTCCTAAGGAACTCTGCTCTGACTTACAAGTATGTTCTTGTATTTCTTTATAGTTTATCACTGAAGTGTGTATCCAGATGAAATGGCTAAAGTTTACTTTTCCTCCCAACAATATTTATTTTTTAATTTAAAAAATTGTGTTAAATACTGTCCTCTGTGTCAAATAAGAAAGTCAGGTGGAAAATAATAAATAATTAAACTCTTCCATTTGATCCTCATTCTCTTTTCCTCTGGTAACTTCAGTCCTGTTATCAAGGCCCATAGGTTTAGTCTAATCTTGTCCTATTCATTTGCATTGCTTCTCTGTATTCCAAATACAGGAGAAATCATCCAATATTTCTTCCTCTTTTTGCCTTGTTTCACTCAGTTAAACACCCTTGAGTTCTTCTACGTTGTGAAGAATGGGAGTATTTCGCCTTTTTAATGCCTGAGTAGTAGACCATTGTGCAGAGGGGTTTGTTCCTACACACCAGATCTTCCTCATCTATTCATCTGTTGATGGGCACTTAGCTTGATTTCCTCTCTGAATTATTTTAAATAGTACTGCAGTAAACATAGAGCTACATAAGTTTTTCATACTCTTGAGATAGGTAACCTAAAAGTAGGGTTTTATCTTTCTCTTTAAATCTCTCGTTTCTGTTCACCTAAAAGTCCATTGCATTCATTCCCTTTTGCTTTTTTCTTATTCATTTATTAAAGAGCCTGAGTTAGTTGACCCCTGTAGTTTTGCACCGCCTGAATTTTCTGATTGCTTCCTTACGGTCTAGTTTAACATGTTCCTCATTCCTCTGGACTTCCTATCATTAGATAACTGTATCTGGAGACTTGATTGGGTCACATTTGATTTGGGGAAGGGGTGCAGGGAGTTACGATCATTTTATAGTCAAGTCCAATCATTAGGTAACTGTATCTGGAGACTTGATTGGGTCACATTTGATTTGGGGAAGGGGTGCAGGGAGTTACGATCATTTTATAGTCACATTTACTTTAAAGTATGTAATGTGGGTTTCTTGCACCAGGCGGAACAACATTTGTGCTTGCTTCTCTCATGCCATCAGCCACCACTGGTCTCTGCCTGGATTCATGCATTCGTTAAGGGTTATGGAATGGTGATAGTCTGTCATTTATTCTTTAATTTTACTCGAGAAATTCTATAAAGAGAAACTCTCTCATCATTCTGCCATCTCTTTCCCCAGACACATAATTCATGTAGGAAAATCCTTGGCCCTTGGCTTTAGGTCCAGGCATTCTTTGTGTGCTTCACAACTCTTGCTGTGTGTTAGCATGTATTCGTGCCTTCTGGGACATACTGATTTCTGATCGATGCTGTAGATGCATCAGGAGATGCCAAGGCCTGTGTTTCTTTGATTCCAGGGCCTCAGTAAGAAGACGGGAATTTCTTCAAGCCATCTCCAAGCCCTGTGGATTGGGTACAGCACGGAGGGGCTGTCGGCTGCCCTGGCATCTCTCAGGAATCTCTACACTCCCAACGTGAAGGTGAGCATCCCCTCTTCAGGGAGGGCCAGAACCCCCAGCTCCAGCTCTCCTGCAATACACTGCTCTCACCTGCACTGAGTGGTGGCCAGAGGAGGCGAAGGAGTTTCTAAGGATGCCTTTTCCCTGATGAAAACCGGAGGCTGGAATGCTCTGACTTTACAGATTCTCTGTTAGAAGTTCCGCTTTTGCTCAGGCAGGGAGACGTGAGTGCTTGGGCTGCTGTGTGAGCACTGGTGACGGCTTCAAAGCGGATGTGGTAAGGAAGCAATTCATTAAGGAAACCAAAGGTCAAAGGGAGATTTCCAAGGATGATTGATTTTCTTAATGTCCTAGGTTTCTAGTCTGGGCTATCACTTTATGGTTCATAAGAAATCTAGCACTGATAGTGACACACATCAATGGTACAGAGAGAAACTGTTACTAAAGGCTCCATGTTCACATATGTTTATGACTTTAGAAAGTATGTCATGGTCAACCCACTGCTAGGCCAAGAGCTTCCTTGCTCTTTCTTGACTGGTAACTGTCATACATAATCCTCCACCGAGCTTGTTAGGGTAGCTTTTTTATTTAAGAATCTAGAGCACACCAAGTCCAAGTCTTTGTTAAAGCAAAAAAGAAGAGATACTTTCCACAAAGAATGTGGGAATTACTGGTTTACATTATAAGAACTTAACACCATCTTTTCCAGTGAAAGTCAAATAAGATCATGAATATCTTCAGGTTTAAATTTCTCACCCGCTTGACATATCTCCTAGAATCTAGGCCTTTGAACCCCATGCCCTGATGTTCCCAGCTGCCTGCAAAAGTTCCAAGGCCATTTTCCAAAGAGCCAGGTCCTCCTTTCAGTTGCTACAATGAAAACAATCTCACCTGTTCACACTTGGCATAAGAGTGGCTCGTGAAAGTTTCTGGGCATCTGTCTTCTACTTCACTTTGGTTCATCAAACCCACCTGGGAAGAAGACTTCTTGCCCAGAGCTGGTGCCATAGAGGACATTCCTGTGGGCTTCCATTCCTCCTCTTCCTTGCTATTCAACATCCTATCCTTGGCACCTCTGTCTGGGGGTCTGGACCTTAGGGGGCTCTTCCCTGTGTCTTGTAGATGTGTGCTCTGTCCCCTCTTTTCCCTTCTCTGCCTTCCTAATGTATTTTTTTTTCTTTTTTGAGATACAATTGGCCTCTTATATCTGTTTCAGGTGTACAGCCTAATGATTTGTTATTTATATATATTGTGAAATGAATCGCGCAGTAAGTCTCCTTACCATCTGTCACCATATATAATTACTGATTTTTTTCTCATGATGGAAATTTTTAAGATCTGCTCTCTTAGCAACTTTCAAATACACAATTCAGTATTATTAACATTGTATCCTCATGTCCAGATGTATAGGAGTGGGGTCCAGAAGGATCTCTCAGTGCTAGTCAGGACATCTCACTCAGAACCCTGCTGTCAGTGCAGGGCCTCCATGTCCATCAGAGAAAGGCCACACCACCCCCAGGTGGATTTAAACAGGGTCTTTGCAAAGATGAAAGTTTTCCCCTCATGCAGGCAGGTTTGACCCATTAGGGTTCCAAGCTTAATGGGCAGAGGACACTTAGGGTCTCCCACTGGGCCCCTGGAGGCAGATCACTCCACCTTCTCTGCAGTCACCGCTGCTTTGCACATTCGACTCACTTCCCAGAGTCAAATCAGAGCAACAGTGTCCTGACTGAACCTCACATGCAAGTGTTAGCAGTGACGGAAAGGAAGCTCGTTTTTTGTAGCTGAGGAGAACCAGCTCCAAGCTGCTGTTACTGATTAAAGGAGCTTACTTTCCGGATGGAATTCCTCTAAAGAAAGGGACTAGAGACTGCTGGGTTTAAAGTTCACATAATGAAGAAGTCATATTAAGAATTTTGCTGTTACCTAGATTTTACAGAAATTAGAGTTGACGTTACTGTAATATTGTTTTGACTTTCCTTTCAACTAAAAGTCTGTCTTTTAGCTCCTCCATAATTAATAAAATTCTTTAATGATAGCAAGGAGAAAAGAAATAAGAATAAAATGCTAATATTTGTTTTTACAACCATAGTGAATTATGGGCACATAAGTTATTTTAATGTGGAAAAGGTGAAAGGGAAATGGACTGTTTTGTTGAATAAAAGTTTTCAAGGTGGTATGGTCTAATAATGTAATAAGCGTCATTCTCTGGGTTTATAAACTTTCCTATTCAAAATACTTGCACTTTTAAGAGTTATTCATCTTTACATTGTCCTAGAGAACTCTAGCATCACCTACATCTACCATAACCCCCAAATTGTTTAACTTGGCTATGGAATTTTAAGTCTTCCTATTATCCTTCTGTTTCTTTTAGCTTTGAAAAGATAAAAGGGTTTTCAAGGAATCTTGAACAAATTACAGTAATTTAAAATTATGCATGCAATTAAGGAACTTTTTTTAGAGAGTATTAAATGTTGTCATACACGAATGAATGTCATTTTGAGCAATAATTGCAGTTTGCCACTTTGGTAATTTAAAGTGACTTGCTCTGGAATGATTACTTAGTAGATGGATTTTAAATGTAGTGCATGCCAGTGTGGTCTCCCATTACCGGGTCATGCTAGCCAGGACTCTGGCCAGTCCCTGGGGTCCTTGCTCCCTGAGGTCCTGGAGTCTATTGCTTCCAGGCTACCGCCCACTTGGTTTTTTATTCCCATCATCCCATTAGACTGGCTGCCAGCCAGGGGCTTCCAAGGCTGTGAGCTTGGGAGAATTCAAGTTGTGACTTCTCTCAGTTGAAAGCAGGAGGGGAGGAGACAGGCATGAGGTGTGGACTTTGGCCTGACTTCCCTGTCTGAGTCTCACAATTATAAAGTGTTTATGTTGGTGTGACCCTCCAGTATACTCAGAACTCTGGGTTTCCTACTTACACCATGCTAGCCAGTGCTTCTTTGTCTCTCACATCACAGTGCTTTGCCTGCCTCCTCACCTCTTTATTTTCTGACATTCATTAAGCCCAGAAGTTATAGATGATATCTCCATTAAATGTTATCTGAGGAGAACTGCTGTAGTGAAGATGGTTGGAAATTTCCAGGTAGTTGGGGAAAAAAACGTGTAAGAGTAAGCCATTTAAATCCCTTTCTTGAATGCAGGGATTGTATCTAGAGCTGCTGCTGCTTTTACCAGATTGCCCTCATCAGTTCTGCCCAGAGCTAACCTGTGACTCACCACCTCTGAGACTCAGTCTTCTCATCTGTAAAATGGAAGTAACAAAAGAGTGGTGGGAAACCTCACCGACATATGAAAGTTCTTGGGAAAATACTTGGAATATATTACAAGTTCAGGTGACTCATTTTCTGAGTGCCTTGCCTCCTTTCTAGAAACTGCTGTAGGCACCTGAGCACTTCTGGATATGCCTGTTAATGGTTGTTAAGAGGAGCTGCATACAGTGAGCTCTTGATGGGATCTGGTGACGCACATCTGCCCTCAGACAAGCATGAGGGCTCTGTGCTGCTCTGTGTTGGTGAACTGCCTGGGGGCTAGACTTCGGATTCCCAGGCACCTTGAACAGACCTTCCTTCTGTGCCTCCTGGGGGTCGAGACCTGGGCTGTTTTCCCTCCTAAAATGTCCTGGAAGGTGATTGTAACAATAGCAGTTGATATTTATTTAGCACTTACAGGATGCTCAGGGTTGTGCTGAGGTGTGTATGTGACACATTTTTTAATCTTCATGACAGCTCAGTGAAATGAAATAATTATCTCCTTTGTTCAGATGAGGAAACTCAGGCTGAGAACAGTCAGCAACTTGCTCCAAATCACACAGCTGGGAGGAAAACTGGCACTGAGCAAGCCCTTCTTGCATAGATGCATTTATCACCCGATGTGTTTACCGCCCTGATTGCCAACTAGAATCACTCGGGAGCTCCCAGTGCCCCTGCCAAGTCAGAATCTCTCAGGGTGAGACTCAGGCACTGGAAACTTTCAGGCTCCCCAGTGTTTTCTGCGAGGGGAAAATCCACACATAGATTGTCAGCTAAGTGGTAAAAACAAAAACAAACAAACAAAAAACTCCAAAAAACCCACACACCTGTAGCACTTTACCAATGAAGGAAATGTTTTTCCCTGGAAGCAGACAACTGAATTAATTACATAGATTTAGGTTAGGGAACCTCTGCCCTTGAACACATACCTTCCAGGCGAAGTCTTTTCTGGGTATACAGCAAGACCATACTGAAAGCTGAAAGTCACCTTCTAATAGTGTCAGCAAAGAATATCTACTGGGTAGAATGGTGTGGCACATGGCTTTTATTTATTTGTTTTTGAAGGCACCTGAAGCACAGGGGATTAACAGATTTTCTGAAAATCACATGACAAATTAGTTAAAGGTCTGATTGAGATCTGACTGTTTAATCTATCATTTTTCTCTCTTAGGGTCATTGATCTCAAGAAGGAGTGGGATTGATGGGAGATGCGAAAGGATAGTTGTCAAAGTCACCCAGGGAATTTATAAACTTTGTCAGCTCGGTGGTGACCAGAGTCTTATGTATCCTTCACTGATAGCATGTGCACTTTGACAAAGCTCCTAGGGTTCTTCTGTGCTCCTCTTGCTAAGAAACAATTTCCTAGGTCTTGATAAAATCCCCACAAATTTCCCCAGCAGCACTCTAATCTTTTTAGACTAGTGGTGGTTATGCAAAGGGAATCATTTTCTATAGAAGTTTTACTTTTGTTTAGCATTTATAGCTTTATAAACTTTTGAATCATAGTCAAGGGTGGTGCTGTTTTTAAAAGTGAACCCATGTAGATTAGTGAGCCAGGTCAGCAGGGATCTAGTCATTTGCCTCAGGTCCTGTGTTTAAATGTCAGTTTTAGGACATTTCATCTGTGTGTTCTCTGCCTTTCTATTCACAAGTGCTGGTTGGCAGTGGGAGGCTGAGGTTATTTGGTGTTGACATGGGTGACATAAAAGATGATCCTCTTCTGATGGCTTAAGGGGCCGTCTCAGCAGTTGTTCATGATCTGTCCTTCCTTCCCTGGGATGACAATTCCTAATGGGGGAAGGGTCTGACTCATGGATTGTCCCTGTCCATGAAGGACTATATGCCTCATGGCGAGCTTCTGAATCTTAGAGCCAGGGTCTAGTACAGTGAGTTTAGCCTGAGTGGAGTGTGCAGAGGGGCTCGAGGGGCCCTGGGGTAATGTGTGCATGGGGGAGGCACGGGGGTATTCCATATAAACTGGGCAGTGGCGGGGAGGGGGTCTTCTCTCTGATCCTAGCATTGGAGCAGAAACATATGGAGGTGATCCTTTGCCATCTGTATTCATGGAAAGGGTTTTCTCAGCAGAAGCAACTCTAAAGATAAAGGCTGGGAGGCTGGGCCTGGTTGCTGAAGAAGGAACATGAGACCCAGAATGGCTACAGAGAGGAGCAAGAGGCAGGATGTGGGGAGAGGAGATCAGAGGGGAATTTGGAGTGTTGGGGTCATGTGGGCATCAGCTTCATTGGCAACCGAGGCCCCTTCGGATTTCACGCTTTGGCACTTAACCTGTCTGCTTGCTGTCTCCCCATTCTGTTATCTTCTGTCAGTTACCCTGTGCACACCTATCACTGAAATACCTTGAATTTTATATGCTTGTCTTCTTTCCATATCTTTTAATGATCCCATGTGTCTGTAATCAAATAAATGACAGTGTCTCTGGTTTTCACACCTCGTGGGCAGCACAGAGTTCTGGGATCTGTCGGGGAGTGATTGACGCTGGTCCGACCATTGAAAGAAACTGTTTAAAGAACCAGAGTGGGCATCCTAATAGGTGTTAGAGGAATGTCATTTTTCAGTGATGTGGAAATTTGAAGATATTAATATTACTTAATTTGCATATGGTAATCAGTTATTTTATTTTCAAATCTATAGATAAGAAGCTTCCCTTTATTTTTGGATCCTCTCTTTTTGGTGGGTGGTAGATTTAGTAATTAGTAAAAAAAGATTACTTTCTACATGTCTTATCCTGCTTGTAGTCAGTCTCCAGGGCCACAGGAATATTTTCATGTATTCTACTTTCTTTTAGGTATACTTCCTTGTGACGAAAAGAAGATATTTGCATTTACTTACATCTTTGCTGTCTCATTTTAATTATTTAATCCTGTGATGATTATCTTGTTGCAGAAAAACTTATTTTTAAAATTTGTGCTTAAACAGTGATTTTTCAAAGTATGATGCTCAGACCAACAGTATCACCTGGGAATTTGTTTACAATACACATTCTCAGGCTCCACTGCAGACCCACCGTATCAGGAATCCTGAGGGTGGGGCCTGCAAATGTGCTTTTTAAAATTTTGTCAATAAATGACTATTTTTGAGATTGGAGTTTGATCATGTTACGTATACTCACATTATTATTCAGTAGGTCTCTAGAAATTTTTCATCTTATACAATTAAAGCTCCATACTCATTAAGCTTTCATTTCCTTCTCCCACCCAGCCCCTGACAACCACCCATTCTACTTTGTCTCTGAATTTGATGACTCCACGTACATCATTTAAATTACAACATGCAATATTTGTGCCTTATTCACTTATAATGTCCTCAAGGCTTATCCATGCTGTAGCATGTGACTTTCCTTCCTTTCAAATGACTCAGTAATATGCCATTGTATTTACATGCCACATTGTTTATCCCTTTACCTGTCAACAGTTTTCTTCTAAATCTGAGTTAGTATGAATGGTGCTACAGTGAAGGTGGAAAAGCAGATATTTCTTCAAGACCCTGATTTCGTTTCCTTTGGATCTACACCTGGAAGCGGGAGTGCTGAATTCTGAGAACTATCTCTGCAGGTCTCCCCAGCAGCTGCACCATGTTAGCGTCCCACTACCTAGAATGTACATGTTTAGTGCATCCCCGGGCAGTACTGATGCACAACCGGGCTTGAAAACCATGGCATTAAAATGATTATACAACCTTTGAGGTTGCCGCCCTTCTCCACAAGTTTTGTCACTGACATGTATGTGAGAATTAATCTTGTGGGGGACCTCCAACAGGTGAGCCGTCTCCTGATTTTGGGAGGGGCCAACGTGAACTATAGGACAGAAGTGTTAAACAACGCCCCAATCCTGTGCGTCCAGTCTCACCTTGGCCATGAGGAGGTAGTCACGCTGCTCTTGGAATTTGGCGCCTGCCTGGATGGAATGTCGGAGAACGGCATGACCGCCCTCTGCTATGCGGCAGCTGCCGGCCACATGAAGCTGGTGTGTCTGCTGGCCAAGAAGGGGGCACAGGTGAGCAAGGCCTTCTCCATGGTGGTATGGGGTGGTGGGGCTGTGGGAGGGGCAGGAATGTCTGCATACCCTTGCTAGAATTGTCAGCTGGGCCAGTCTTCCTTTTATCCTGACCTTATTGAATTACTCTGAACAGAAATCACCATGTACTCATGTGATCAGGGTGAGTGGGCAGGCTCCAGTCTGTGTGTGATGTTGTCTGATGTGGGCACTTTCGATGTGCAGTTTTGGAGAGATAGGGGGCCTGTGTAAGTTCCTACTCTGATTTATGCTGTCCAAATGGAGACGGGATCCCAGGGAGACTCACCCAATCATGGCCATTCCGTAAAAAGTTTGCAAGTGTTGGCACTCCCTGGTGGCCTAGTGCGTTAGTCCACTGTTGCATAGTCCACATACATCCCAAGGTCCCTGACAAACGTCCCAGGGCCCAGGGAAACAACCAAAATTAACGGCTAAATAAGTAAAGTGCTTATTCCTTCTCTTCCTTCTCTTTCTGCCTGCCTGTCTGCTCACCTTCATTCCTGCCTGTACCTTTCCTTTGAAGAAAAAAAAAAAAAAAATGAAAGTCGGCAAGTGTTGACCTAGAATTCACTTTAGAATTTAACTTAGCACTGGACTGGTTGAAAAGATTTTTTTTAAATATTTTTTTCACCCGTCTCTTCTTTTTTTGCTTTTTAAAATGTTTGCTATTTTGTTTACTTGTTCATCTTGGTTATTACCACTGGCCCCGGGTCTAGAACTTGGGTCCTTGGGATGTATGTGACTGTGTCCAGTGGCATTATCCACTTGGCCGTCAGGGCGCCCGCCGGCCCCCTCCCCCTTATCTCATTTTATTTCACGTCTTTTTTTAAACTCATGTTCTGTGAGTCTTAGAACTCCTTGAGCACATGGCTGTAGGAGTTACATGGCCCAGAATCCTGATTTCTCCCCCTTTTCGGCTAGGGCACAGGCAAGTTGTGAGCCCGTGCCAGGCTTCTCATCTGTACAGTGAACATAACACAGTATCTGCTGCAGGGCTGCTGTTTGAGCACTTAGTGAATCAGAAGATTAGCATTCATATGAAGTAACTGTATTACTAAACAATGTTTATAGACTAAAGGAGCACACAGCAAACTATTTAGCTTTATTATTTCATGATTGAGGAGAAATGCATGCTTTTAGATAACAATAGAAATAGACGGCTACTATCTGTCATCTTTATAGTTGATTAGAATACTGTAAATTCAAAACAAAGACGTTAGACATAGAGTAACTATGGTAGCCTTTTTTTCCCTCCAAAATATATTTGAACTGGGTGAACTTTAAGGTCATGGATCAAAGCAAATGTTTCTGTGAAGTCTTCTGTGTAGGTGCGTTACTGCCCATTCCCATGGCTCCCATTCCACACCCAAATTGTGACTTGGCTTTATTGGTCGAGCAGCCCCCTCTCTTCACAAACAAAAGCTCTGCAGGAGGAGGGGCAGGGTCATGCAGGTGGCTCTTGCAAAGCCTCTGGTTGGGTTATAGTGCTGCTTCAGACTTTGGTCCCCGAGCTGGACCTGGTATTCCCTGGTTTAGACAGAGAATGACATATTGTTTGTAGCCTCTCGGACCTTTAAGAGGAACCCATCCCCATTTTGTGGCCAGCTGGCCTTCCTGCCTTTGAGCACAGTAGACCTGTTTAAATATCCCATATGGCCTGCCTTCCTCAGTAAGGTGCTACTTCGAGTCCCTTCCTGTTCTTCCTTGTTCAGAGCTGGGTTTTCCAGATCCTTCCCTTTCACTAGCTCCCCTGGCTCAATACCTCCTCTTCCCCTCAAATTATAACTTGTCACAGCAGACTGAGAATGCTATACCCCAATGCCTGAAGTCAAAAGCACAGGACTTTGAGGTTTGGTCTGTGTCCTCATACGTGTTCCCTGGATTGCTGAAAATACTTTGCCTCAGAGCCAGAGGATATGCAGAGGGTGTCCTTTGATCACTAGTTTTACAAAGGGGACTTGAGGCCCAGAACTGTGCATTCATCACAACAGGTAATTCAGATAGGGGCTCCAGGCTCTCTAGACAGGCTGGCGTGAACACACATGCATCTTCAGTGGGTTGGGACTCTTCTGTGCTTCATCTGTGTCCCCAGAGGAAGGGTGATCTAAACTGTAACCTCCCTGCTTCTGCCCCCAGGTGGACCACTTAGATAAGAAAGGCCAGTGTGCTCTGGTGCACAGCGCACTGAGGGGCCACGGCGACATTCTGCAGTACCTGCTGACCTGTGAGTGGTCAGCAGGCCCTCCCCAGCCCGGCGCACTGAAGAAGAACCACGCCCTGCAGCAGGCCCTGACGGCGGCTGCCAGCATGGGCCACAGCTCGGTGAGTGGGGGCTGCGAGGGCCCTTCCTGGAAAACTGGAAGCTAAAACCCAGGGGCTGGGTACTTCAGCCAATCACTTTTTGAGTTGCTAGCTTCTGCTAGGCCAAAGAAATGAAAGAAAATGAGGATTTCAAGAAAGAGCAGTTACTTCCACTACTTCAGTTACTACCATCACCTCAATTATTACCATCACTCCTGTCTCACCGGTTAAAAACCCAGAAGGGAGCTCAGAGCCTAGGTGTGGCAGGCTGCCTTCCAGCCAGTTCTATTTTTACCCTCTAGTCCTTCCGTCTGACATACTTTTTTCTCTTTGATTCATTCTTTTGTCCTTCGATCTTTTAAAAATATCACATGAAATCGTAATTCTAAAATTGTTCTTGAGTATTTGGAGGATTTTTAAAAATAGAACTGCAGTGCTTTCTTAGCATGTAAGAATGCTTATCATTTATGCAGTAGTTCAGTAGTGCACTAACTTCTCGTAGATGGCAGTACTCTTCAGTTGGAAGGTTTAACCATCATCTCCTGACCCATGTGTCTGTAAATTTAATAACATTTTACATGCTCTTTTGTATGTATTTCTCACTCAGTATGATCTTTAAGCAATTAGAGTTGCCAGTATTTGGTAATTTTCTTCACCATAATGACTTAGAGTAAATTTAGGTGCAAAACTGGCTGACCGACTTTGTTTTTTAAAACAGGGGCATACCCTTGCTCACTTATGTGTGTACAAACACTGCTGGCTGACTAATCCTTGGCATTTAAAAAAACTTGAAAAAAATACACATATTCAGTACTTCAACCAATACAATATATTGCAGTAATTTGAATAAAAATAAGACTTACAAAAATATGAAGCAAGGCCAGTCAACTTACTATATGTTTTAGCTTTGGAAAAATTGATTTCATAAAAGTGGAGAGAATGCACATTTAATAAAGATGTACTAAATGATGTCATATTATGGGTTAATTTTGGTTACATTAAAATAAAATAATATATTTTAGATACTTACATACATAGATAAAAGGCATGCTAAATATACACTTTGAACTTGTTGCTGTTTTAAACTCTTCCCTAACTCGGAGTGTGTCCAAAGTGTGAAAAATCCTCAGAGACAATAATGACCTTTGCCTCAATTCATGTTAAACTCAACTCATTTCAGAGCCTGTGGGGGAAATGTGTAAAAGCACCCTCCATGTAGCCTGTGGAAGCTTCTCCTTCCTCTAATCCTGCCTCTGCCCATCCTCCTATGAGAACACATTGTGATTAAATCAAATGTATATGATATATACTCCTAGATAATTCAGAATGTCCTCCCTTTCCAAGATTTGTAGTCACATCTGCAGATTCCCTCTTGCCATGTAAGCTAATATTCTCAGCTTTCTGGGACTAGGATGTGGCCCTAATAGGGGCCAGTATACAGTGCACTGCAGTGTGTGGACTGCGCGGCTGGAAAATGGCTCCCCCATGCTCTGTTGTGCTGCTGTTGAGCAGGGTGACTGCCAGTTCGAGGCACAGATGCTTCCCTTTCTCCATGAATCAGCCAGTACTCTTGCTTCCACACTGGGACCCAGCCTGCTCCTCGACAGGGGAGGTTCTCATACAGGGAAGAAGACTCATGCTGTCCATAGAAAAATCATCTGGATTATATTATTTTATTTTAATAGAAAGATAGACATCACCTTATTTTCCTTCCTTGTGAAAAAATGGATTCTCCATCTTCTGATGATTTATGCAGAAACTGTACTTTGTATGATCTCCCGTGTCCTTTGTTGATTAGGCTGGCATATTTGGGTCATGTTGGAACTCATTAGAATTCTGAATGCCTAGTAATCCTGAACAATGTTGCTGAAATTCACTGAGATTTTAAAAAATTCTCCATTTGACAGTGTGAATTGCATATGAATTTTGCTTGAAAATTGTTTTTATTCTATTTTCTCTCCTTGTTCAACATAAGGTAATCATGGTTAAAAAACAGCACACTCTCTACTTTGATACATGGATTTAATAAGCACATATGGCTATGAGAACTCATTAAATCACCTTGCCACTTCTGACAGGTGGTCCAGTGCTTGCTGGGACTGGAAAAGGAACATGAAATAGACGTCAATGGTACCGACACGCTATGGGGAGAAACAGGTAATTAAAGTGCCATTGCTTGTAGACTGGGCCTGCTTTCTTGATGTTTTTGCCCCCATTTTGGCCTAGTTGTCTGAAGAATGACTTGGGATGCATGTAGTCCTCTCGCTATTTTATCAGGAGGCAGTTGAAGTTTAGAGCTTTTAAAACTTCTCAAATGAGTAGTAAAACTTTTCTAGAAGCAAATAAAATGTGAATCATTTTGAATTAGACAAGCATTTCCTGTGTATCTGATATTTATCATTTATCAGCTAGAAATACTGAAATAAGGTGGTTTTTTCTGCTTTGCCGAGTTTTCTCAGATCCTAACCAACCTGGTGTTCTGTGAACTGTTCAGAGGGAGCAGGGTGGAAACTTCAGCCCCGTGTAGATGAGCATAGGACTCAGTCCTCGAGGACCTACTTAAAATACTAAATACAAGCTGCCAAGTCCATTCCAGTAGTGGGGGGGCCAAGAGTTTCAGTGCAGTGGGAAAAGGGAGCCCGATGTGAGTACATCTTAGTGAAGATAGGAGTTGGTTACTTGTCAGATTAAGATAAATGACGCAGCTTTGAAATTTTCTGTTTGACAGAATTGGAATTGGAAGACTTTATGAGTTGTTTTTTAATTAATGTCACTTAAAGTGTTATAATATACATTTCCAGGATGATGATGTATATGATTTTCTTTTCTCTAACATAGATTTATTTTCAAATGCTTCTCAATTTCCTGACAAGCCAAATGATAGCATGTAGACTTTATCAGTATATTACTTAGGAAAAGCCTCAGAGACTTTCCTGGTGGGGAGTGCAGACATACCCTTAAAGACTCCTGTGCCCTCCTTACCGTGGGAGCCTGTGGGGCAGGGCAGGTTCTCATTGCTCCTGTGGTACCAGGAGATGGCGGCATGGCCCTGGGCTCCAGGGGGAGCACGGGACTCCAGATGGTGTTACGCTTGGGGCTACATGTCTTGATTTTTAAATAATGATAGAATGATAGTAAAATTTTATGAAGTCTTCCCCAGTTTTAAATAGTATGGGCTGCTCTATACTTGTTGGAAGGAAAGTTTCCATCCAACTCCATAATGTATCGTGGTTAACAGTGTAACTGAGTAAGCCAGTGACTGGACTTTGTGCTTAGCCAGAGGCCCAAATTCCTGCCCGTTCATCACCCACCTTAGCAACTTTGGACAAGTTACTTTGCCTGCATGTTAGGAGTGGGGTAGAACCTGTTTGGTAGGATCCTGGTGAAGACTAAATGTGCTAAGTCAGACTTGCCAAAATGTACCTACGTATAAGAATCCAGAAAAACATTGATTTGTTAGTGCTTTGGTTCTCTGCTCACGTCTCATTCACGTGAGGGGGTTTCCTTCACACCACCTAGTAATGCTTGGCACATCAGCTGGGTGTTCTCTTAAGTAGACTAACCATATTTCCTTGAGACAAAGTTGGGACATTGGGATGGTGAAAATGGGTTTGGCAGAAACAGGACTGGTTATGCGCTGGCAACTAAGGGGAGGGGAGGAGGCAGAGCAGTCCTAGCAGGAGCAGAGCAACCAGGCAGCAACAAGTAAGTGCCTGCGATGCTGATCAGTGATCATATAGTCATGATGTGGTCCAGCGGCGCTTCATACAAAGAGACCAGGACCAGTGCAAGGAATTTTGACACTTTAGGTAGAAACCAAATTTGGCGCTCCTGTAAAGTCCCTCTCTAAAGGTCCTGCCAAAAACACATGCCACTTTAACCATCCCAGTGCCAGAAATGCCGATAACCCCCTCACAGTGCCAGAAATAACCCCCATTGTACTTAACTGCAATTCAACCACCCTGAGGTGCTAAATAGGTGCAGAAGGGGTTGTGGGGGGTTGGGGGGGGGGAGGTGGATCCTATTCCCAAAAGGCTCCTTGTTTCCTCACGGGCAGCAGGAACAGCCACAGCAGTGCCCCACCACTGTCAGCACAGGCAAGGGCCCTCTTTAATGCAGGGCAAAAGGAGCGGCTATTTCGAGCCCCTCAACAAACTGGATCTAGGGCAACTGCACTGCCCCTTTTGTCCAGCATTAAAGATGTATATTAAAAAACTGGATACAATTGACATTTGCATCAAAATGACAGGATAGTTGAGAAATATGGGGGAAAAAAAAGACCCCAAACAGTACTGGACCATTTAAAGTGTGTGGGCAGCCTATCTCTTAGTCAACCTAATTCTGACACTTACTACCTGGAGACAAGTGTCGGGCTTAGTCCTACCAGACTGCCTTCTCCTTCAGAGCCCAGTCACAGGTGCAGGTTGTTACTCATACTTTCCACGGGCCACAGATTAGAGCTTCCCCTGACCTTCCTCTTGGGTTTGATTAGTTAACTAGAACAGCTCACAGAACTCAAGAAACCCATTTACTCACTGCATAATGCATGTATTACAGAAGATATGAAAGGATACAAACCAATAACCAGACAAAGAGATCCATGGGCTGAGGTCTCAGACAGAAGAGCTGCTGTCCTCATGGAGCTTGGGACATGGTGGCACGTGGGAGTGTTAGGGTTTCCCTGACTTGGAAGCTCTCCAACCCAGTCCTTTAGTGTTTTTTATGAAAACTTCATTATGGAATTGTAATTGAATCATTGACCATTGTTGATCGATTTCAACCTTCAGGCCCTTTACCTCCTTAGAGGTCAATCAATGGCTAGAAATGACAGAAACCTCCAATCTTCTAATCTTTTGGTTCTTCTGGCAACCAATCCCAGTCCTGTGGTGCATCTAAAAATTACCTCATCAACATAATGACATTCATTAACATAACAAAGAACATGCTGCCCTGGTGGAAGAGGTAGCTCAATCAGGGCTAGTCTCTTATTATGTATGGAAATGTTAATTTATTCTTTTGTTCTTACTCTACTCTTACTTTAAAAGTGTAGATAACTAGCTCCCCTTTCTATAGTCTTCTTGTGAATGGGGGACTAGAGAACATTTCTTCTCAGGAGAAGGGAGGAGGCCAGGGAGTGGTAGATGACTTTGTTTAAGGGAAGGGCTAAAGGTTAAGAAGAATAGGAGCTTCTCCTTTTCCCCCGGGACTGTCCTTTTGGCTTTTCAAGTCAGCATGGGGCATTTACTGGAGAACAACTATGAGAAACTTGGGGCATAATGTTTTAGTCCCATCAGTCCCCTCCTCTGTGACTTCTGGAAGTCACATACTTTAATAGCTAGGCTGTAGCCGTGGAGAAAGAGGAATAAGGTTAGTAGGTAGTACCTTAGTGACAAGAATTTTGCAAACAAAGAAAAAGAATAAACATTAGGGTGAGGATGAAAAAAATTAAGCAAATCAAGACATGTGTCCTCATGCATTTAAACCAGTCTCCCTCTCCTTGGACTAATAAAATGCATGATCTGGTGACCTTGTTTGTCCTGTTGACTTTTAGGAATTTCATATAATCTTATAACACATTTCAGTTATAAAACTTCCACATGAATATATGCTAAGATGTTTGACAATGCTTTGACAATGCTTCCCAACAGATTTCACCATGCCAAATGAATCAAATTATTTTAATACCTCTTTCCACAAAGAGAAAATATTTTCTATAGGTATTTTAGGAGTTAAGATTTCCCATATTTATTTTTAAATTTTTTTATTCAGAATTTGATTTTTTGATGGTATGGGAGGTTGTTTCAAAACACAATAACAAAACAATAATTATCCATTTAGCCAAAGGCATATAGTTCTGATAGGACTCAGTTCTTTCCTTCACTTTCCTGAGAGGCCCGATAAGTGAAACTTAGCTTTGAGGTTAATTCTTACAATCTGTTACCAAAAGTTAACCACAATTTAAGAATACATTTTTCCTTTTAGCAGATGATAGAACTTAAAAGTTTGATTTTACATGAATATGTTATACAACTTAATTTTAAATTCATTTGATTTTTTTCCAAGCTGATCGCACTTTGGAATAATCTGTGTCAACTATAAATTCATTTCCTTAACACACATCTTAGTTTCATTGCATTCAGATATATTCCCCTTATTTTTATTAACTATGTCTTACATTAATTAGAAGTTTAACACTTATGATCTTAATTTTAAGCAATTATACATCAAACAAAACAACTGTTTATTTCATCAGCATTGTTCCAGATTAGAGAATTCACAAATAAATGTTTCCTTATAGATCAATGTCTTAACGTGGCATCAGACATGTGCTTAACAATCCAAACTTTTAGTTTTTCCAGCCAGAAGATGACTTCAGGAATTAATATCTAAGTAGTGTAATCTAAAAGCTTTAGTTAATTCTCATTATTTATAACTCAGTAAAGTTCTTTACAGTTTCAGGTTAATAAACATACTTCAGAGACTTATAAAATCTATTGCTAAAGATTTTTGAAGCAATTTTTCTAACCAGGAAGGTTCAAGGTGACATTTCTGGAGTGAAACTACATTTGGGGATGAAGGCTTAGTTAAAAATAGCTTTGTCTTGATCCTGTTGTTATTTCTTAAAATTGCAAGAAACCGAATCACTTATTTTTCTTGATAGACACTGAGCAAATTTCCATCCTCCAGCTCAGTAAAGCTTTAGAGTAATTTTAACCCATAGATATAAAGATAATTGTCAAGTAATGTTAAAGAGAAATAATAGACCCCCAAATGGAGTTAAATTATGCTAATCCTTTAATATCCAAATCAATTTGGAATAATTCTGAAATAAGAATCATTGGGAATCTTGGAGTCCCATTTACATCAGACTACATTTTCCCTGCTGTAAGATTTATTCCATCAATAGTCAATTAACTATTCTAAAGACTGCCTGTGTAAATTAAACCAAATAATCTAATCTGGTTTTGATTTATCAAAATTCCTTTGATCATTTGAACTAAAACATTCAGATTAATTTGTTATATTCTGAGAGAATATATGAGAGAAGCTTCCAAGATCCAGTGACAGATGGACAAATTCTAGCAATAGCATGTACTGTAACACATACAAGCAGCACAAATACACACATTTCTTAATTTTCATTTAAAATGAGTCAAATGCCAAATAAATTACGACTCACATAAAAATAACAATTAGAATAAGTTATAGCAAAATAATTCCTCACAGCTGCTTTAAACCAGCCATCTTTCCATATATATTTTTATTTTATTTTATTTTTTTAATGAAAGTGCAGGCGGTTATGAATGCGAGTAGGCAGGCAGACAGGCAGGAAGAGAGAGGAGGAAGCAGCACTTTATTTAGTTGTTCATCTTGGTCGTTTCCCCAGCCTCCGGTTTTGAACTGGGGACCTTGGGATGTATGTGAACTGTGCCCAGTATACTAAATAGTTAGGTTACCAGGGTGCACTCTTGCCCTATTTTTTTCTTCAGTTCTTTATTTCATTCAGGTAAAATAAGACCCGAGACAAAAGTTGCCTTCTAAAACCAATCCAGATTTTTTTCCTTTAAGGAAAAGCCCAGAAAATATTCTATGATTATCTGGGTTCATTCATTCATTTGTCCAAAAGCAATTTTTGAAAGAAGCAGAAAGACTTAGATAAATTCCTTTGAGGGCTGGCAATAGACTTGCAACTTCAGAGTTCATTCACATTTATGTTTGACCATTTTCTTACTGCAAAACAAGTTCTGAGATGAAAGAAAGAAAAGTCCTTATCTAGCCTTAGGATTTTCTTTCTCGTGAAGAGAAGATGGAAAGGAGGTGGTGAGCATAAGGAAGATAAGTAATGGAGGATTTATTTTGTTTTAAAATATCTGTTGACCCTCAAAGTACATTCCAAGGCCGTGCCCTGTGGAGCAGTGGGTAGGTCAATCACCTCCGAAGGAGCAAACCACTTATCCTGCCTGGGTTCCAACCCCATCCCCAGGCCCAGAGGGAAGCAACCAGTAGGAACGAACTGAAAATAAAGATGCTTCATCCTCTTCTTTCTTCTTGCCTGACTGCCTACTCACCTTCATTCTCACCTGCACCTTTCCTTTAAAAAAAAGGAAAAAAGGGAAGACACCATTTAGAGATCTTATATTTCCTGAAGGACTTTTAAATAGACTATGTCACTAGAAAGTGTCTCATTACAATGTCTTTTCTCTCTGACTCTGTCTCTCAGCTTTTCAGAAGCTTAAATCTCCTAATGGCCATTGTAATTTTATATCATCTTTGGTGTTATTGGCCCAGCAAGACAGGAATTTCTAAAGTAAGGTCATATTCTTTGATTCCTTAAGGCTAGTTAACATACTTTCTTACATTTTCTTCCTACCTTTATTTGCCAATAAGCCAAATTTAAATTGAGAGCTTTCCAAAATTTTTCTTTCACATTAGAATACCATTTCTACAGCAACTCAACCAAACTAGTAAGCATTTTTTAGTATTTTATTGCAGTAACTTTGCTTTACAAATTAAAATAAATTCGTATGTGTAGGTTCCCTAAATGTGCTGTTTCCCTATTCCTCAGATACATTTCAGCACATCCTCCCCTCCATCAAATCACCAAGTCTTCTTCACCATTGTCCAGTGAGCTCCACTATCACTTGTCCCCACCCCCTGCTGTCAAAATTCCCTGTCGGTAGCCTTAATTCTATTGCAAATGTCCAAGAGTTGGCTTTGTTTCATCTGTCCCTTTGTTTTATCTGTTCACCTTCTACTTATGAGTGAGATCAGCTGATATTTGCCTTTTATCTTTTGATTTATTTCACTTAGCCTAATCCCCAGTACATCCATCCAGATTGATTCGAATGGCAGGGTTTCATCTCTTCTAAGGGATGTATATAGTATTTCATTGTGTTTATGTACCACATCTTTATCCATTCATCTGATTTTGGGCACTTAGGCAGTTTCCAGTTCTTAGATACTGTGACTAGGGCTGCAGTAAACATGGAGGTGCGTAAATCTCTGCGAGTTAGTGTTTTTATATCTTTTAGATAAATACCCAGAAGTGGGATAGCATGATCATGTGGAATTTCCTTCTTCAACTTTTTTGTGGAATCTCCATACTGTTTTCCATAGGGATTGTAACAATTTGCACTCCCACCAACAGTATAAAGATGTTCCCTTTCCTCTACATCAACACCAACATTTGTTGTTTCCAGACTTTTGGATAATAGCCAGCCTTTCAGGTGTAAGGTAATATCTAAATATTGTTTTGATTTGTGTTTCTGTGATAGCCAGCAAGTAGGAATATATTTTCATGTGCCTATTGCCCTCTGTATGTCCTTTTCGGAAAAATGTCTCTCTAGTTCCTCTTCCCATTTTTTGATTGGATTGTATTTTTTCTGTTATTGGGTCTTATGAGTTCTTTGGATATTTTTGATATTAAGCCCTTGTCAGAAATATGGAATGCAAATATCTTGTGCCAGTTACTGGGTTGTCTTTTTGTTTTGGTGATGTTCTCTTTCACTGTGAAGAAGCTTTTTAGTTTGATAGAATCCCAATCGTTCATTTTTGTTTTTATTTCCCTTGATGCTGGAGTTGAATCCCCAAAAGCCCCTCTAAGGCTGATGTCATGGAATGTCTTTCCTCTGTTGTCTTCCAAGATTTTTATGGTTTCTAGTCTTGTTCCAACTCTCTAGTCTGTGTTGAGTTTATTTTTGTGAATGGTGTTAGAGGTGATCTAGCTTCATTCTTTTGCATGTGGCTGTCCAGTTATCCTAACACCATTTATTGAAGAGACTTTCCTTTTTCCATTTTATGCTGTCAGCTCCTTTGTCATAGATTAGCTGACTGTATGTGAGTGGTCAGTTTCTGGTGAGTTGGCTCTGTTCCACTGATGTGTGTCTCATTATTCAGCACTGTATCATTTTGATCACTAATGCTTTGTAGTATAGCTCAATATCTGAAAGTATAATCCTTCCAAATTCATTCTTTTTTCTCATGATTGCTTTGGCTGTTTAGGGTCTTTTGTTGTTCCATACAGATTGGAGGTTTTTTGTTTTGTTTCCTTAAAATAAGCCTGGGGAATTTTAAATCTATGTATTGCTTTAGGTAAGGTGATGACCGTTTTAGCAATGTTGTTTCTTCCCACCCTTAAGCAGGGGATGTCTTTCCATCTCTTTGTGTGCTCTTCTATTTCTTTTAAGAAGGACTTGCAATTTTCATTGTACAGGTCTTTCACCTCCTTTGTTAAGCATATTCCAAGATATTTGTTTTTTTACTTCTATTTTAAACAGTATGTTTTTCTAGATTCCATTTTCTTCTTTGTATTTTTTGCATGTAAAATTGCAACGAATATTTATGCATTGATTTTGTAGCCTGCCACTTTACTGTGGTCATCGATCAGTTTTAATAGTTTTTTGACAGACTTTTTTTAGGGTTTTCAATATATATATAATCATTGTCATCTGCAAATAATAGTTTTACTTCCTCCTTTCCAGTTTGGATTCCTTTCATTTCTTTTTCTTGTCTATTTGCTCTGGCTAAGACCTGCAGTGTGTTAAAATAGCAGGGGTGAGAGTGGAAAGCCTTGCCTTCCTTCTGACGTTGTTTCAAATTTTTGTCATTGACTATGATGTTGGCTGTGGGCTTATTGTATATGGCCTTTATTATGTTGAGGTATGTATCTTCTATCCCTGTTTTCTAACTAGTAAGCATTTTAACTTAACCATAGATCCAGAAATGTACTGCCAGTATTCAACAGTATGCACATGACCAAATCTCATTTCCCTAAGAGAGTTTAGAGAAAAAAAATCCTGCAATGGGGATTAAAACAGAAGTCTCAAGAGGGAGACTAGAAAGAAAAGGCCGTGAAATCAAAATAACCTCATCAGGATGAGAGTCCACCAAACAGAGATGCACAGTAAGAAACCTGGATTCATCCACCAAAGGATTCTATTTGTTAATCACAGAATTATTCCAAGTCAAGAACCATGTCCTTAAAATACCCAAGAAGCTAGCGTCCCCAAGTTTGCATCTACTAATCAATTGAGAGGTAAAAATCTTCCTTACTGTTTTGTTTCCTTTGGATGCCTGTAGAGGTGGCAAGATTAGGAATTCTGATGTGGTATTAACTTTATCAGCATTGTCAGGCTTCCTTGTCTTAAACTTCATCTTGGGGATCAGGCAGCATCCAAACTTTTGAGAGGTTCCTTCATGGTTGCCAAATTGTGGAAGTCAAAGGAACATTTCTCCCATTTCTCTGAGGTTCTTTACAGACTAGACAAAAGAACAAATTTACAACAATTAGTAAAAGAAAAGCCCAGATTTAACAATAACCTATATATGGAGAATTTACATGGCGGTAAATCCGAGGTTACTAGGTTCCAGTGATTTATATCCTGTGCTGAGACATGGAAAGGGAACGTGGCATCTTGGGAGAGAGGAGGGTGTCTCAATGTGGTGGCAAGGAGTGACTCGTCCCTACTCTTACTCTAGAGGTATGGATAAATAATTCCCTTCAATATTCTAAAGAATAGGGACAAGAGACTATTTCTTGGTTAGACTATTTCTAGACTATTTCTTGATTAGGAGAAGGGTGGAGTCCCAGGTAATGGCAGATGCCTCTTTTATTAAGGAAGGGCTACAGGATTAGAAGAATAGGAGCTTCTCCTTTGCTTCTGGAGCTGTCCTCCACTGTTTTTGGCTCTTCCTGTCAGAGTGGTGTACCTACAGGAGAACAATTCTGAGAAAACGTGAACAAATGAGAAACTTGGGATGTCGTGTTTTAGTCTCATCAGGTTAGTGGTAGGATGCACATGTAACTCAAATGAGAATTTCCTAAGCTTAATAATGGAGGTGGTTTTTTTTCCTGGAAAAAAAAAAAAATTTTCAGAGAAGGCCTGAATTTGGGGGATCTATATGAGCGTTCTCTTTTGTCTCCAAAGACCAGTCCTAAATTACAATATTCATCCCCCTTGAGAATCTACTAGGTGGCTGAAGAGACACTTAAGAGAAAGAACAGACTTTGAAAAGTCAGACTTCCAAAGCCACCTACTTACCCTTCAAACCACTTTGTAGCTGGGGAAATGGGAAATGGTTTCTCAGCAGGCATTAGGGGAAGTTCCACTAGCCTAGAGTTTGAGAGACTTTAAACCAAGAACAAACTAATCACTATTTCCCTAGCTTAGAGGGACTTGAAGCACTTAGTGGACCTCAGGTCAAAAAAATAAAAAGAAAAATAGTCTTGCCTTTTCTGCATTTTTCTTTCGGGTACCTTTCTCTCATGTTCCTTCAAGAATGACCACCATGTCTACTTCCTCAGATCCTCCTACTTCTGGGTGTGTGGTTCTGAAATTCTTTGATATCCTGCAGAATTTTAGGTGAGAGGATCTCCCTGGGTTATTGGTTCCTTGTCAGTGCTTGATGTGAACTGGCCCAAGCTAAAATGATTAGAGATACTTAACTGGTGCCCTCATGCTGTTGTTAGTTGTCAGAGGAACTGTGGTTCCAACCTCCGGGCAACTCTCAAGTGTATGAGTCTGCTGTCTGTAGGTTTGGTCAGAATGTTCCTCTCTTTTTAGAGGAACAGAAGCAAAGCCTTCCCTACCCATGATTCCTTTGGGTTACAATGCCATTCCCTTCAGATACTTACCCTTTATAAATGTTACTGCTGTGTTTTTGCTGCTTTTGCCAAATCATGGGCTTTAGGATGGCAGAAATTTCCACATCCCTTGTACTCACCTATGTGTACAGCAACTTTTTCTAGTCTATGTTGTCCAATACAGATTTCTGTGATGATGAAATGTTCTCTATTTGAGCTATCCAATCTGATAGCCACTAGCCTTAAATTGCTTATATTTCTAAGAAAGACTTGATTTTTCCCTGCAGTAAATTCAGTAGGTTATTTAGCTACATAGCCAGCCTGCCTTTATGGAGTATGTCCAAACATGTTAGCTCAGCATGTGTGCTAATCACAGTTCACTAGTCTCTAATTCTGGACAGAATTCTAGATAGGACCTAAAACTTCTGTAGCTTGAGTGTTAAGCATAGCCCTGTCATCCGGGAGAGAGGCATTTCCAAAGCCAGTCATCGTGAAGGGGGATGCTTTATTATTAGTTTAAAAATGACCCTCTGTTCATTCAAATTTTATCCTAGGTTTTTGGAGAGAGGAGGGCTGTTATTTGGTAAGAATTTAGAGTAAACTTAAAACTTCCTGGACTGATTTTGGCACTCACATGTGCATGTATTTCTCAGGGCAGAACTTCAGGTCAGAGACTGACATTTGTCCATCTTGTTGGGGCCTGTGGAGAATTTGTGTTAAGGAATTTGCTAAATGTATCCCATAGAGAAAAGCATAGTGACTTACTGTTCCACACCTAAAATATTCCAATTTTTGGAGGTCTTGTGTGCCTTGTCATAGCATTCCTTTCTCTGCTGGTGTTTGTTTTAGCAAATAGTATTGTGATGGTGGAAATCAGGCTCTGTCAGTCCAAACAGAGGTAGAAGTTCTTGATTATCTTTGGCATAAAAGCAGGAAAGAGGGGTAACCCAGGACTCTAGAAGGTTGGAGGGCATATCCCAAGTGGCTCAGGAAGAGCCCTGTCAGGGGAGGGACACAGTGGGTAATGTGGGACACTGGGCGAGGGTGGCCCAGGCTCTGGGACAAGGGAGGTGGGAGTGGGAGTCACTCAAACAATAGAAGCAGGTTTGTGGTGAGAACTTTGGGGGATAGCTTTGTGCATTCCCTGCCCCTTCCTGCTCCAGGAGTTCACTGGAATTTGCCCGGATGTGTATGTGTTCCAGAAATCACTCCTCTCTCCAGAAGGGAGCATTCAGCTCGACTGACCGTCTGACCCATCCTTACAGGGTGGATGGAGGGTCATGGTGAAAACTCACGAGTAGGAACTGTGGCTTGACCACTCACCAGCTCTCTTCCCACATCATCATATTTTTACTGTTCAGAGTCCATTGTTCTCATGAATGGAGCCTTCCTATTCATTTAAAAGAATGCTTTCAACATAGAAACTCCACTCCTTTACATTTTGATGCCTTAGAGCATCTTTCCTGATGAGCACAGTTGTTTGTTCTTTCAAATAGTTACTCCTAGTAGGATACACATGGTTCATCTCTACTCCCACAGAAGAGTCATAATTGATTCTTTCAGATTCTTATTGAAATGATATTTGGATACTTCTGATTGGATGTAAACTTCTTAAGATGGTTTGTGAAAACACTCCTTTTACTCTGACCATGTGGAGTGCTGCCCTTGGTTGCATCCTCATCAGCGTGCTCAGCCCTTTAAGTGCAGAGCCAAGAGCAGCATGCTATGCATGCTTTAAATAATTTGTATGTCAGAGGAGCTATTAAAAATGTAGCACTCTGAGCACACTTTAGAGGTGACAGCTGTTCAAAGCCATGATCTTGTGATAGATTTTTAGAACAAAGTCTGCATGAAATGTGATTTATATTGTCCATGTTTTAGGAAATTGTTTTTAAATTGAATTTGTTATTTATAACAAATTATTCCTCAAAGGATTTGAAGAGGCTTATTTGAAATAATACATTTAAGAACAGGGAAAAAAGATTCAGTCAAAAATAGGACACGAGAAACCGCAGGTATTCATGTTGTAATGCCCTGAATGGTCGCTGGTTGAATTCCTTTTTGGCCTCATGAGGCTGGGTGACCTGAGTTAGAAGGGAACATGGTCATCATATAATTTCCTTATCCATTGAAGAGAGCTTAGCAGCTCTACAGATGAGAAGCTTTTTCTCCTTCTCTTATTCTAAAATAGCATTCATAGTCTATTCAATTAGTTGGATATTTTTTAAAGAGGCTTCCTGGAGACGACAGTATAGGACTTAAAAACTCAGCCTCTAGCCAGACCCTTTTGACTTCAAATTGTATCCCTAACTCTCTTGAGCTGTGTGACCTTTGACAAGTTATTATCTTCTCTGGGCCTTATTTTCTTCACCTGTAAAACCAGGATGATTTGTTCTTGCCTTGTAGAAGTTAGCTGTGTATTAAATGAACTTATTAATTTAAAGGGCCAATGACGCATCATATCAGACTCTTACAGATGTCATAGTCGGTCATTCAAGTGTGTCAGACTCTCCCTATATTAAGAGCATGACTCCAGATTCATTTGACTGCTTTGGTTTAATTCTGGACATTGATTGGCTTCACGATTGGAGCAATTTGTGACTCAATTCTTTCTCCTTTATAAAATGGACCTAATCATCCTCTAATTCAAAGGATTCTTGTCAAGATTAAGTGAGAATTCATCCACAGTATTTTTGCACAGAGCCTGGCAGTTGTAAGCATTCAACAGATGTTTTATGCTGCTAGAGTTTTGATCAACTGATTGCTCATATTAAATATTGTAATATTAATTTATGGTATACTTTGGGTCTTGATAGAATATTAAAATGAGTGCTTCATTGATATGCTCTTAATTACTTTGCAATTAATTTATGGATGGGAAGGATAGAAAAGAATTTTGGTCACACAAGTGAAGTGCCGTTTAGTAGCAACTGCACATTTTATTTCGGTAAAGAATTGAGAACAGAGAATGACAGTGCGTTTTCACACTAGAATGTGTAATGCATGTGTAGTATTCTGGTTCCCCAGATTTGGACCCTGCCTTGTTTTAACCTCTCGGGGGTAATTCCTTGAGAAATAGGTTGTGTGGTGAATGCGGCAGCATTATTGCATGATGTTTGGTTGCTGCCTGGCATCTTCTAACATCCCTCTCTGACCCCAGCCAGGCCTGTTAGCCCCTGCAGTCCTCCTGGGGAGCCTCTGCCAAATGGAGAATAGTAAGAAAAGATCAGAACAGTAGGGAGGGTGTTCCACACAATGACTTGAGTAAGTTTAGAGAGCATTTGAGCAGAGCTGGCATTGCCTGAGCCACTCTGCTCATAGTGTCCTGGACTTCAGTCAGGGATGGAGCTACCGGAGCCTTTTCTGAGGCTTGTCTCCCAGTACAATGACGTTTTTCAGTAAGAGTTGTCTTTATTATATTTCATTTTAGCTTTTACATTGTAGAATTGTCTTAGTGAAAATGAAGAATTTGTAGCTGTTGGGAAGTCTGTTCTTCTGTCACAGAAACCCTCTGCTCCCTCAGTGATGTAAGGAAATGTCTGTGAGATTTGACTTTTGTATATTTAGCTCTGTTCCTAGAAGGTGGAGGGGTGTTTGCTGGCTCTTTCTGGCAGGTTGGGGGCTGCTTTCATTCAATCAGGACTTGAAGGTCAGCCTCTCTGAGGCTCTCGGTGTGACTGCCCAGCCCAGACTCAATGGCAGCAAACAAAACTCAGACCGTGATCACCTCTGCTCTGACAACTTCCTGAAAGGTCCGTTGTTAGAAACTGTTGGCTGTGAGCTACCGTTGCCTGGGAAATTTTTTAAGAATCGTAAAATTCCTAGTTATGTATTTTCTAGCATTTCAGGTATCTTTTTGCTCTCTTCCTTTATAGTTGAGGAGGTTTGTCCAGTGAGCATCCTGCTTAGGTTCAGTCTGCACTGCTTTTCGCAACTAATGGTTTCCATCTTTTGTTTTGTTTTTGTGTGTGCGTTTGTTTTCTAATAATGCACTTTTGAGATTTTTGAACTTATTCTTTATTGAAGTAACTTTGATGTACAAATAAGTTTCAGATGTGCAGATTCATGTTCATTAAATAACACAAATAACCACCTCCAAATTTCCAGTAGTTCTTCCCCTGTCCATTGGACCCCTCACCCCTCACCATCTCTTGCTCGCCCACCCCCTTTCCCTCTGACATCCTCAGTGCTGCTGTCCATGGCTAAGAGTTTGTCTGTTCCTTTGCTTTGTTTCTTTATATGTCATATATTAATGAGATAATTCAGTATTTGTCTTTCTCCTTCTGACTGATTTCATTTACCATAATCTCTTCTAGGTGCATCCATGTTGCAAACAGCAGGGTTTCAACATTCTTAGGGCTGCGTAGTATTCCGTCATGTATATATACCATGTCTTTATCCATTCATCCATTAATGGGCACTTAAGTTTTCTTTTTTAAAGAGAGAAAGCAGGCAGAATGAAGGGATGCAGGCAGCAAGCAGGAAGGGAGAGGAGGTAGAATTTCTTTATTTAGTTGTTCATTTTAATGGTTGCTCCCCCTGCCCCGGGCCTTGAACCTGGATCCTTGGGTTATACATGGGTCAGTCTCCAGGCATGGGCTTGTGACACCTGAGCCACCAGGGTGTGCCTCATTGGGTTGTCTTAAAATGAATATCTTCCATGAGAAATTTGCTCATGCTCTGAAAACAGGACAGTATTGCTGAGGTAAAACTACTCAGAATCCTCAGAAAATGCCATGTGCTTTCATGGGAACTTAATTGCAAAAATGATGTCTTGTTAAGGATTTTGCAAGTAAAAGAAATTGTGTCCAGCTTGAGTCCTAAAAAGTGCTGTATGTTTGCATTGATTTTAGAGACTTCATTTCATTTGAGTCTTTTTCCTGTGAAAGACAAGGCCCTCCTGCTGGTTGTTCCCTCCTCCCTTTTTTTCTGGCCAGCAGAGTGCACTGACCTTCATTAGAGTCTGGGGGTCAGCCCAGAGGTCAGCCTTTTCAACAGCATAGTTGGAATTCCTGAGCAGAGTTATGCCTTGATTGTGTTTGTTTAAGCCTGTGGTTGACTATTCTTTAGTCTCCCTTGTTTCCGAATATGGTCTCCTTAAACCCTGTGCTGCTGCAGTTGGAAATGCCCTCTAGCCTCCAGGGCCTGAGTGATGGGGCCAGAAATATTCAAACTGAGTAGAAAAGAGGAAACACGGGTCCTGTGGTGTATCAATGTCACTTGAAAATGAGAGTCTCATGAATTGATGTGCAGAATGTGGGCATGTTAGGTCTGAGCAAATTCCGTGTGAGCCTCCGACAGCCTGTGCCTCTAGGTGCTTTATCACCTCAATACTGAGCAAGATACTGAGCAAGGAGAATTTCTTACCAGAAGAGCCACCAGATACTGAGCAAGTCGGGCTGCTGGGAAGAGGACAGACCAACCATGTCAGCAGACTTGGGGTGGCGCTCTTGTCCACTTGTCAGCTGGTCCAGCTGCTGCCTTCCCTGGCGCCTCTGTAAAACACACAGCCCTATTTTTAGTGCTGGGCTATCGTTCCTGATGTGCTGCTGTTGCAAAAATTCAGCAGCAGCTGCTACAGACGTCCTGATTTAAAGGCCTCCTTTAAAGTGCAGACAAAACTTGTTTATCAAATGAAAAAGAATGTAATGTTATGGAGGATCAGCAGCTTCAGACCTCATCAAATGGATGTCCTGAGATTTCTCCTTCCCCTGGAGGCCTGCGTGTGTACTGACTGTGTCCCCACTGGCAGTGTGTGCGTGGGTTCGTTCGCTCATCAGTTCGTTCATTCCTCCTCACAGTCAGTTCCAATCAGAGAGGAAGAGGAGGGAGGAAGGGAGGCTTCCTTAACAGGAGGAAGGTTATGGAGGAACAGCAGATCCTGATCTTGCTAAGTGCTTAGATCTTCATCTCACCAGCCGCTCACAAGGGTCAGGTTGAGATCCATACAGAGACTGGATATAAAAGTACCCCCAGACCCACATTATTTAGGAATTGTTAACATTCACATCATGACGGGAATGGGCAGTAATGGACATGCGGGCAACAAACACCAGGATTCATAGCTTAGACTCTCTTGGTGTGGACAGGTTCCCTTGATTCCTGGACTGCAAACATTTGGATATGGGAATGCCTGCCTCCACCCCAGCACGTCAGCATAAAAACTGATCTAATACGATTTTGTTCACGGTAGTTACTGGCAACTTTAGATGTGTGGTCAGCGTGAGCTTGTCTGTGGCACCTGCAAAAGCAGCTTCTACAGGATGTCTGTTTTGTTCTGGCCCGGAGAAAATAAAAATGTGGTGTTACTGTGGTGGAGAGGCTGCTCAGAAACTCATCAGTTGGAGGCCTCGAGTTTCTCCTTTCCCATGTGTATTGCTTCTGCCCTGGCCGGGTCACTGCCTGCAGCACACATGTTCATTTGCTTGTTCCTTGTCACAGTTAGCTCTAGTCAGAAGAGAGGGGAGAGGAGGGCTCTCCAACAGGAGGGGTCTTTGCACGTGTCTTAAGAATATCAGTGATACAGATGGTTAAAAGTGGCTCTTCTGGTAAGAAATTCTATGACTGATCACAATTCCCAAGAGCCAAGACATGGAAACAACTTAAATGCCCATTAACAGGTGACTAGATAAATTATGGGGGGGGGGGGTGTGTACAGTCAGTGGAATTGTATGCAGCTGGAAAAAACGTGAAATTGTCCCATGTGCAACAACTTAGATGAAGCCAGAGGGGGTTAGGTTAAGACTAGCCAGAAAGAAACAGAGAAGTACAAGATGGTTTCGCTCATGTGGAATATAACGAGAGAAATGAACAGACTCCCAAAATGTCGCTGAGCACAAGACAGTGGCTACCGGGGCGCGGAGGGTAGAGGAAAGAGGAAACAAGGTGGTGGTGGTCAAGGGCACTGGAACTCTGGTGGTGGACGTGCTGTAAAATACACGAGACCGAGGCGCGATTTCCATACCCTGACATGCACACAGCATTGCAAACAAAAGAAATAATAAAATTATTTTTTAAAAATTCTGTCATCAGACAAGTGACAGTAAAGCATTATGAAGCTGGCCCGTGGCAGGCTGCTCTAGTCATGCATTCCCTGAATGAGGGCCAGGAGCAGAGAGAGCTGATTTAAATTCCTGTAGGACCCTTCTGGAAGGAGAGGTTTTGCTTTCCCCATTATCTTCCTAGGGGTGATCTCTACCTTTCCGTACCCAGGAGTAGACCTGCCTGGTGCTTGCTCCCTTCCTCCAGCCAGTGCTGCTGCCTTCCTCTCCTTCCTCACTGTCCCTGTGTGTAAGGCTCTGAGATGGAACTGATTTCAGGTGATCTGCCACGCAGATCTGGGTGAATTCTCAGCCCTGAGGAAGTGTCTGTAGAGATTTTGTTCCTTAGCAGGACTGCTCTGTCACTGGGAGGTTGGACCAAGAGGCCAAGTTTACATCCTTTTGTGTGTGTGGCTCCTGGAGGTTACACCATGGCTAGACTGGTTGGAAGTTGGAGTTGGTCTGGCTCTCTGTCCTGAGAGAACAGAAGCAGGACGTGGACATGCTTGGAAAGCCTATTTCTGAGCACTTGGTGCCCCGGTCTTCGGTGCTGAGGAAAGCATGAGGCAGACCCAGGCATTCAAGCTGAGTCAGGTCCTACCCTTCTAAAAGGAAGTCCATGTTTGGGCTTTCTCCAAGGCTACGACAGTACTGCTTGAACTCTGAACTGTCTCTGCATTCTTCTGTGGTTTCTTCTTTGAATCTCTGTTGCATTTGTGGGACGAACCTATTATGTTGCCTTTAGTGCACAGCATCCTTGTGGTGCCTGATAATATTCCTTCGCTTGTGTCAGGATTTATTGCTGCATTCTACAGCTGATGGCCAATGAGCTGCTCTGAGCCCTGTCACACTGTCTCTGCCCTGCAGGGGCACCCCCGGGCACGTTTCTACCAGTGGGGTTGCTGGGTGGGAAGACTGTGTGTCTTCAATTTGACTCAGTAGCGCCAGACTGTTTTCCTGATCAGACTACCGACTACCACCCAGTCTTCACTCTCACCAACAATGCATATAATTCTCATCATTTCATGAGGATGAGCACTTCTCATTAGTTCATTGGTGTTTGAATTTCAGCTTAAGTGAAGGGCCCTTTCCAGTAGCTTCATCATTTTCATATTAAAGTGTCTGTTTTACTGACTTGTAGCAACATTTGATCTATTCTGGAAGCTGGAAGTTGGTAGATTTGAGGTTGTGTTTAAAAACAAAGTTGTTACAGGCAGGTGCTAGGTTTGGGCCATAGCATCCCTTTGACCCTCTCCTCTTTCCTGTATCAGTATCCCAGATGCTCCCTGCTGAGGTGTCTCCAGCCCCTGCCCTCAGCCATTTGTTCACTGAAGAACTTGTCATGCTCCTGGCCTGAGATCATCCCTGCATCTGCAACTGGTGTTTTCTAGATGGTGGTCACATAACATAGCAGATGCCCTTCTTCAAACTAAACCCCTCTCTCTACTGCCTCCCCTCATTAGGAATCATGATTTGGGGTGTGGAGAAACAGTCACCAATGTGAAGGCATCACGAGAACCATTGCTCTGTGTTCTCTTTTCTCTTGGTACTATTTTTGTTTAGTCCTTGACTGGCTTTTTTACAGTACTCCAGATTGTCACCCCTGGATCACATGGAACTATTTGACCCAGGGCTCAAGGCCCAATCTGATCCCACTTTCATGCTTTGTTGACAGTCTTACTCCTGAATTTTGACTTGCTTAGCTTCTCAGCTACATAAAGACAGGAATGATGAGATGCTCTATTCACTGCTTCAGTAATGACTAGTTTTTGTTGATTGAAACTTGTGACTCTAGGGTAAGAGGTCAGATTGGACAAGAAAACTGATTTCTGAGTTTGTATTACACTATATTCTGGTTATCTTTTGCTGTAAAAACAAATGATAAAACAAAAACATAGTGACTCCTGAATCTACAGTTTGGGTCACACTTGGTAGGGATGGCTCACCTCTTCTCACACAGCCTCAGCTGGTAAAGCTGGACTCAGTTTGGAAGATCTACTTTTAGGGAGGTACACACATGTGTTTAGTCATTTGTTTCTGGTTGTCTGCTGAGGGCTCATCTGACACCGTCAACCACACAGGCCTCAGTTCTTCTCCCTGTGGAACTCACCACACAGCCTCTTGAGCTTCCTCACAATATGACACCTGGGTCCAAGAATGAGTGTTCCACGGAGGTGGAAGTTGCCCATTCAGGAGCTGTGTCCAGACACTGAAACAACATAAAAGAATTTGTGGCTGCTGCATACTGATTTCTTCTTCCCTGTGACTTTCCTTTAGCCTTGACTGCTGCTGCAGGACGAGGGAAGCTGGAGGTCTGCGAGCTGCTGCTGGAGCATGGAGCTGTCGTGTCTCGGACTAACAGGAGAGGGGTCCCACCTCTGTTCTGTGCAGCACGCCAGGGGCATTGGCAGGTACACAGTGGACCGCTGAGTGCTTCAGAAACAGTGAACGGGAATAGACTTCACTGTGGCTCATTTCCCCTGGACCCTTTTTAATGGTCTTGGCTCCAGCCTATGCCATTGGTGCTGTTTGATAAAGACAGACATTTAATAGGCCAGCACAGTCAGCCTGGGCTGGTAACCCACTGATAACCAGGTCACAGACCCCCAGCTGCCTCCATTTAACTGGAAGGGAAATGGATGGGTAGATCCCATTATGATAGTTATTGTGATTGTCCAATATACTTGGAAGAGGAATGTTTCTGTTGTCCACTCTGGAAAAAAACTTCAGCCCTCAAATTCAGCACTGTTATTCAAACTGTTTTGTTTTGTTTCTTTGGTTGTTTTTTTTTTTTACTGGGAATGACATGTCACCTAAATTCAAGGGAGTAGGGGTCCTTGAGAGCAGTGGTTCAGTCTTTATTCCCTCTTTCTAAGCAGTGACCTTATATCTGCACCACACCTGGCACTGGGTTACATACAAGCCACAGATAAATGGATTGTTTCATGTCTACTACAGGAAGACTTTTCTAGACCCAAGTTTGCATCGTGGAGTCAAATCTCCCCCGATTCCTACTAGCTCTGTTGTTAGAAGCTATGAGTGTTCCCTAGCAAGATTTGGCCTTTTCTCTTTCCTATTTTCGACAGCTTGGTTTGTCACCCTCGCAGCTTCAGCCTCATGGCCTAAATCTCTCCTGGCCTCAGTGTTTCCTCAGTGTTGCGGAAGTTGAAAGCATATACTAGTATCAAGAGCAAGAAAGCAAGGGGAGTGGCCGCTTCCTGTTGTGGCAACATAACAGAGACGTGGACCACCCTGGGGATAAAGCAGTTCCCGCTGGGGTGGTCATCCTGTGAGACACACCTCTGTTTTTTTTGTTGTTGTTTGTTCCCCAACCTTGTTACCAGGTACTGTTTAAAGGCCTGATCCTGAGGCTGAGATCTCCAGGAAGCTTTGGTAAAAATTGCCTGCTCTGTAGGTCAGACCACCACCAAGACCTGATCTTAGAGAAGCAGATTGCTTGGCGGCAGTCTTGGAAGCACCCACCTTCCCTCATCCACCCTGTCTGCTGCAGGAAGGCAGCTGCAGCACCGAGGCCCAGGGGCCACTCTTCACGGCCTAGCCCCATTAGTTCTGCTCAGTTAGCCCAGGTGCCATGTGTGGCCGTCTGGTCATTGCTTGATTGCAGTTGGCATCCCTCCTCTTCCAAATGACTGTTTCCACCGGTACGTGCATGTTTCACAGGTAGATGGATCGGATGTGTTAAAAAGACTATTTTAGAAGATAATTCTGTTAAAAGACTATAATAGGCTTCACAGGCCCTGGTGATAACACACCTTAGGTGGGTTTTTAAAGGAGAGTCCTTTTGCTACTTTGAATGGTGGAAAAATCTGCCTGGGTATGGAGAACTAGATTTGAAGTGCAGCAGGAGTGCAGTAACTGCCAGTGTTTCTTTCAGATCGTTAGATTGCTGCTGGAGCATGGCTGCGATGTGAACCAAAGTGACAAGCAGGGCCGGACACCTCTCATGGTAGCTGCCTGTGAAGGGCATTTGAGCACCGTGGAATTTCTCCTTTCAAAAGGTAGCAGCTCTGTCCCTTCGTAGGTTTCTTTTGGGTGAAGAAAGAAAAGAGCTTGGAGGACCCATTTAGTATTTTCTGATTCAAATTTTAAGTCTTTTTGTTGATGGACATTTTCTAACACACACACTCTTGAGAGAATGGGTGGTAGAAGCCTTGCTCACCCATTACTCAGCTCTACAGTAATCTTTTACCAGGAATCTGCTAACTCCCTGGCTCAGATTACCCCTGCTGTATGGGCCAGGTCTTGGGGGCTGGGGGCAAGGTTTGCTCCTGGACTTTGTCTCTGAAACCATGCTCTGTGAATGGGCTTTCTTTCAGGTGCTGCCCTCTCTTCTCTGGACAAAGAGGGTCTGTCTGGGTTAAGCTGGGCTTGTCTGAAAGGTCACCAGACCGTAGTCCAGTTTTTGGTTGAGGAAGGAGCGGAGATAGACCAGACGGACAAGAATGGCCGTACTCCCTTGGACCTGGCTGCCTTCTACGGCGACGCGGAGACGGTAGGGACCAAGGCTGGTCACAGGCCCCACTTGTGGGCAGGGCCAGTGCCACAGAGAACTCCGGAACTGAGCCATTTCTAGAGCTTGTGTGAGCCTTTGCCAAGTGTGGACATGTGTGCAGTGTGCACGTGTGCTATGCGGAGTCTTTCATTCTTCTCTAATTCAGTGGCAGTAGTCTATCCCCAACTGTGTAAACCTTTTAATAGGATCTTAAAAGCTTACAGATACATGGCTGCAAACTGCATATACAGCAGATACATCCGTGAGTATATATATGCACTTGCATGTGTAGTTTTCGTAGGATAAGCCATTGAATAGGATTCCTGTATAGATCAATTAAAGATTATTTTTATATATGAGAAGCAACTAAGTAAATAATTACCATATTTTGCCGTGTATAACGCGCACCCAAGCTTTTGGCCTGAACGTCACCTCCTGCTCCAACTCTGGCCACTTCGGAGGTTTCCCTTGCTTTGCCTTCTTCTGTCTTGGCATCTGAAGAAGCTTTTCCTCCTGTTGCGTCTAGTCTGATGGCATTCTCTGTGGGAGGAGGTCCTGAGTGTCTCTTGGCAGCTCTGTTGCATGCTTTTCAGTATGTTTAATAACTGGTAGCTTGAAGCCTGCATGTACAAAAGCCGTTTCGACATTTTCCAAGGGATTTTCCAAGAATTTTTGTAAAAAATATCAGCTAGATTGTTAGCTCCTGGCTAAAGTATGGAAGAGAAATGTGCTGTTCTCCCCGTGGTAATAAAATCGGCATCACCTATCTCATCAAGTCTTAGTCACTTACTCTGGACCACAATGTGTCGATCTCCGTTTTGTTTTGTTGAATTGTTGGCCGAAATCGCTTTGTTGCAAGTTCATCATAAATTCAATAAAACCAGTGATCGTGTTCCAGGGTATTATTTTGCTTATGGGTATTGTTGTTGAGTTATAGAGTTACATTTTTAACTCATAAGCATAAATAAAAGAATTAAAAACATTTATATAGATATGGAATTAGTACTACCATTGCAAAATGTGCATCCTTATTTTTCCATCACAAATTTGGGCCCAGAAAAGCATACATTTAGCACAGCAAAATTCGGTAACTACCTTGTTTTTTAAAGTGATGTGCCATTGTCTAGAAAATACGTAAAATGCATAAAACATGATCTTTATTTCTTGGTCAAGTGCCTAAGTGAAACCGATGTATGTGGGAGAAAAGCTTAATAATTGAGAACCACAAAATGTCTTTCAAAGCAAGACAGGTTTCACACTCAGGCACCCAGCAGGTACTAAAATGAACATGGACATATAAACATCTCTTCAAGATCTTATGCATTCTTTAAGATCTACCCAGTTTCTTTTGGCTATATACCCAGAAATGGGATTGCTGGGTCAGGGAATAATTATATTTTTAATTTTTTAAGGAAACTCCATGCAGTGCCCACAATGGCAGCACCTTTTTACCTTCCCACAAACAAGGATTCTGATTCCTCCAGATCTTAACCAACCCTAATTTTCTATTTTGTTTTGATTTTTGGTAGCAACTGTCCTAATAGTGTGTGATGCTATCACATTGTGATTTTGATGTGTATTTCTACAACGACTAGAGATGCTAAATATCTTCTCATAAGCTCATTGGCCATTTTTTTTTAATCATCTTTGGGGAAATGTTTATTCAAATTTTTTTAATTTAAAAATTTTTCAGTTGGGTTATTGTTTTTCATTCTTGTTGAGTTACCAGAGTTCTTTATCTATCCTGGGTACTAATCCCTCCAGCTCATTTCGAACAGCTCTTGGACCGAGAGGACCTGTGAGATCCACATGCAAATCTAAACTGGCTACAGGTTCTCTTCCAATAAATTGAGAAATTCGAGTGGCCAAAATGGTTTTTCCTCTTGGCTGATTAGTCTAAGTAATAGCTATTTCATCAGTTCAAAGCTGTCTTTGTATCAGGGTCTCAAACTTGCCATCTTTATAGTTCCAAGAGTCAAGCCGCGAGTGAGCTAGAGTCCACCTGGCTCCGAGCAGATAATAATTCCAGGCTTCTGCTGCACTCAGGCTGTGGGGCCTAGTGTTTGGGCAGTGCCTTTTGCCCAGGGCTGCAAGCACATCCCCACTGTTGCAAACATCTGCCTTCTAAGTAATTGGAGTGGAATAGGGCATGTGTCCTATCTCTGGCCTGGTTATGGGGTGAGACAGAGACTGACACGTGTGTGTACCCACCTATAATGTGAGTACATGCACACACCACACCCGGTCCTGGGGCATCACCTGCCTTCTCAGCACTGATATCAGATCATTAGTAGAATAGGTTTTTAGTATGGATTGAAGCACCTCTTCTGTTTCCTGTCAATTTCTTTTCTACTTTAGGATCCCCTATGACCAGAGGCACCTAAGAGGGGAATAAAGCTAACATTGCCAGCCCTGTCCCAGAATCGGGGGCCAGGTTGCAGCACCCCTGCCAGCCGCTCCTCAGGGCCCCTGTTCTCCCCACAGGTGCTGTATCTGGTTGAGAAGGGAGCCGTGATCGAGCATGTGGACCACAGTGGGATGCGGCCCTTGGACAGAGCCATCGGTTGTCGAAACACATCTGTAGTGGTTACACTGCTGAGAAAAGGAGCCAAGTTAGGTCAGTAGATACCTCAGCTCAGGGAGAGACTTCAGGGCGTGTTTTGGACTATGAAGACTTGTTTGTTCCCAGATTTGTGGAATTTGTTTTTTCCTCTCAGGCTTATTTAATCACAGTCATCCAGAGTGTGTAAACAGTTCATAATATCATTGCCAATGTAGGTAGAAGATGAGGCTGATGTTGAAGGACAGTCTGAACTGCGGGTGTTGGGGATGCCAGGGAGCCCACCAGGGGTCATTTCTGTTAGACTCTGTGAGAGTGGGGCCGCATCAGTGGTCAGTGGTTAGGGAGGCTCACAGGTGCTTCTCATGAGAGCACAGTTGGAGAACCATTGTTCTGGAATAATCATATTCGACAGATGAGTGGGAAATGACAATTTCAGCACATTTTCTTTCAGGGAAGGTTCATGTGATTTACTGTAGACACAATGGGCATTACTTGAGGGTGATTTTAGAGTGGGGAGATCTGGGGAGGGAGCCCCCTTTTTGTGGCTGTTTGGACTCAGACACACTGTTCAGACTGTCTGGGGAAAGAGCAACTGAAACACCACTATTTTGGTTTGATAGGTCAGTCCTTTGGACAATAGCAGGTCTGAGAAGGGGACCGTGATACAGATGATAATTTGGCTAATAGTAAAACGTTCACAGTATCAGACACTGTTCTGAACGTTTTTATGTTTTAACTTGTGTGATCCTCCTTCCCCTCTAAAGTCGTTATGACACCATCATGCTGTAAAGGAGAAAAGAAGGCACAAAATGTTAAATAGCTTCCCTAAGGTCATAGCAAGTAGCAGTCACTATATGAGCCTGAGCAGTTTGACTTCCAGCCCTGTGCTCTTGCAAGTGTTCACAAGGGGTCAGAGATGTCATGGACACAGCCGTGAGCAGGACGGACTGGAGCATGAAGGGCAGGATGTCAAAGCTGGGATTTGACTGCAGACTGTGCAGGGAAGGGTGGGGATGCCAAGAAAACACGCCTTCAACTCTCCATCACTGTGGGCAGTGCGGGAAGCAAAGATTTTCTGAATCCTTGTTTAATTGATTTCCCCAAAACCCCCAGGAGAATGGAGGGGTGAATCATAATTGCGTTAATGCCTTAGTTTTCCAGTGTGTGTTTGTTTTTTTCATCATAATAGCAGTGTGTGCCAGGTGTAGTCCCCTCCAGAGTACTTCGTTTGGCATAATTCACTGGTGTTCTGCTTGTATTCCTTCAGTACGTTGTCACCTGGAGGCCTGTGGGACACAAAAGCAGGGGTGCTCTGCAGCTGGGTTCCCTGCTGTTTGTGATCTTAGTTGTATTGGGGCCCCAGAAGCATTGAAACCTTTTCCTGCAGGACCTCTGATGTGCCTCTGAACATGTTTATTTCGCAGGAAATGCTGCTTGGGCGATGGCCACTTCCAAACCCGATATCCTGATTATACTTTTACAGAAACTGATGGAGGAAGGAAACGTGATGTACAAAGTAAGTGATACTGCCCTTTCATATGCTGTTGTAACAGCCTATAAGCAGCCTCTTAGTCGGTGTGTATAATGGACCACACTGAGCTCCCACATCGAATACAATAGCTTAGCTGTGATAGAAATTCCAGGAAAGGCTAACCTGGCCTCCTGCCTCGGCTTTAATATCTCAACAGCAGAATCTTCAAGATAGAAAGCACTTCTCTTTGTGTGAGAACCATTATTTCTGAACAAATCCTTGTGGCTGTAACTGTGACTAATGGCCTGAAACCTTCATGTGAAACAGAGCTTCTTCTGGTTTAGCGTGTACATCACATATGAGGAGTCCCTTCATCACCGAGTCATGAGACACATAAGAAAGGAGCACCCACTAGACAGTTCCATAACAAAAATCAGTCTCACATGCATGTGGCATGGCCCAGCAGGGTTCCTGGCCTGGAATCAGTTTGCAATTAAGTTCAAAGTGTGTACTAGTGACTTTCAAGTGATTTTAATGTGAATTTTGGTAGGTTAGAAATAGCTAGCCATTTTCAACAATTGGTTATCTCATTTTTAATACCTATAAGCCTCTGGAATTTGAACACATTTCAAGAGCTATTTTTACTTAGTACATAAATATATAGTACTAAAATAATATATAGTACTCATCTGTTTAGTAAAATGAATTATTTTTCTGTTTTCTCTTTGAAATGGGAATATGATTGATAAATTAATAAATTTTCTAAAATAAGACATCAGTTTAGGTCACAGGCCAGCAAACTTTTTCTGTAAAGGGCCAGAGAGTAAATACTATAGATTCTTCTATGTGATCTTTCACAGCAGCTCAGCTTTTCTATCATGACACAAAAGCAGCCACAGATTATACATGAAGGAATGAGCCACGGTTGTGTCCCAGTCAAAACGTAGTTGTGAAAATAGGTGGCGGGTCAGATTTTGCCTGGAAGCCTTACTTCACTAGCCTTGGTTTAGATGGGTGCTTAAATCGCTTACATGGCTCGATCACTATGCTTTCTAGGTCTGTGAGTAGACAGAATTGAAAACTCATGAAAACAAACCTGTAACTATTTTAATCCTTTGGCCATGAGGCTGCCATTCTCACTATGCTTTCGTTTTGGCCTTTTCTTTTCTAATAATAACAAATAAATAGGTCTATAGCATGACCCAGCAGGGTTCCTGGCCTGGAATTAGTTTGAAATTAAGTTCAGAGTGTATATGTTTGTGACTTTCAAGAGGTTTTAATACGAATTTTAGTAGGCAGTTATGTGAGAAATATCAAGCCATTTTCAGCAGACTTCATACCCACTGTGCAACAGAACTGACTGAGCAGATGGATTTCTTTAGCCTTGCAAATGGCATGCGGTGCTGTGCTTACTTTTAAAGTTTGTGCTTTATTTCCTTGGTATTCCACTGCCAGCTCCAGGTTTCTCCACAGACTCGACTTGCCCTGGGAACAACATAATTTTTCATCTGGTTTCTTTTACACTTAGCATTAAAATATCTTTAGATGAGACATCATTCATGAAATGGTTTTCCAGAAGGTAGAATGGAGAAAATAATCTGGTTTATTAAGATGGATAATGATCAGTTTGCAGACACCTTCTTTCTGTCTGTGTGACGCACACACAGCCTGTGCTGACTGTGAGGCCAGACGCTCACGCTGGTCGGGGTGCTGGTCGCTGATTGGGATGCTGGTTGGTTACAGCGCTTACCCCCTGGGGGGTGCTCTTCAGTGTGCTGGAATGGTTCTGGGGGTGGGGGCATAACCTCACCAGGATCTTCAGGATAAGGGAGCTTATTGACCTGGGAGCCTCTGTAAAAAAATTTAACTTGTGCAATTTTTGAATTCTAGAAAGGGAAGATGAAAGAGGCAACCCAGAGGTACCAGTATGCCTTAAGGAAGTTTCCTCGAGAAGGATTTGGGGAGGACATGAGGCCATTCAATGAACTAAGAGTTTCCCTCTATCTGAATTTGTCTCGCTGCCGGAGAAAAACAAATGTAAGCTGTGCCTCCCCACTGTGCACTTATTCCTTTAGCAATAGGGTGTGTTTGCAGTGATGAAGGCCAGTCCTTCTCAGGCCAGGCGATGGGATGCTCTTCTGAAATGTTTGCACATCTGTGGCTCTGGCGGATGACCATCATTTGATCACTGTCCCTGCCCATCTCTCACAGTGTCGAGAGAACGCACTTGGCTATCGTTTCCTCTGCTTCAGGAAGAGAAGCCAAGCAAATTGCCTGTCTGCCCCTCCCCAACTGTACGCTGTCACATAGTCATGGTGGTCCACCCTTTGAGTCAGAAGGGCAGCGTGAAGTTGAAGCCAGGTTTTATAATCTGCCTCCTATTTGTTTGTTCAGAGGGTATGCCAGTAACTAGTTTTTAATTAAGAGTAGTTAACTCAGCGTTAAGATGTAACTGGTAGATTTGCCTCAGGACTTCTTTCTCACCCTCCCTCTACCTGCCCGCTTCTGCGCACATGTGTTCCGCCCGCCTTCTGACACAGTGGATGCGGCCCCTGCGCTCCTCTGGGGCTGAACCCTCCGTGGGGCGCTGGGTCCCGTCTGTGCCTGCCTTCCCTGTGCTGTTTCTACCACTAGTTTACTCTCTCTTGAGCAGCCATATTTTCTTTACTGGATTCTTCTCTTAGGCATATTAGCAAGCTTTTATTATGTCCTAACTTTAAACCAAACAAAAGACTTAACCTGGCCCATCACCTCTCTCCAGTTATGTTCCAATTTTCTGCTTAACTCCAGAGCAAAACTCGTGTTAGAAGGTTGCCTATAATTGTATTTTGGTGCTTCTTATGACTCCTGTGTTTAAATATTGACTCCAGGATTTTGGCATGGCAGAAGAATTTGCATCCAAGGCTCTTGAATTGAAACCAAAGTCCTATGAAGCCTTTTATGCCAGGGCAAGAGCGAAGAGAAACAGCAGGTACTGTCTGGGGCTGCATTGTGTGACTAGAGAAACCTTCTGGTGTTTCTGTGGTATCAGAGCTGGTGGCTGACACTGGGGACTTCTGACTCGGAGGCATCACTCAGATCCTCTCATCCCTGTTAACACTAAATTGATAGCTTCTAAGAGGCACAGTCATGGATATTATTAGCAGTGGCTAAACTTGTATTTTCTCCTGACTTCTCAGTAACCATACCTCCTTAACCCCTTCTTAACACTTAATTCAACAACAAGTTCCCAGATGATCATTATTAGCGAAACTGCCGGCAAGAGACACTAAGAGGAGGTGGTGGGGATGAGGGAGAAGTGGTAGAAGATTTGAGTTAGAGGTAGGCACATTGGGGAGGAATGGTGAAGATAACTGTGAAAGGATTCTGATGCCCACTGACTGCCTCTTCCCATTCCCAACCCAGGAGTCCTTAGACTCAGCCAGGCCCTTGAGTCTTCACACGCCTGCTTAGCTGAGTAAGCTGGTTAAATGCATCCTGCCTACCTCTTCAAAACACACTCAGCTCTTTCTGTTTATTTTTAGCAGCCTCTTTCATGAACAGTTACATTCCGACCACGATTTTATGTGGCTTGTAATTCTGTCTTCTTTTACTATGAAGGCAGTTTGTGGCAGCTCTGTCTGACTTGAGGGAAGCTGTGAAACTCTGTCCCACCAATCAGGAAATCAAGAGGCTTCTGGCCCGTGTGGAAGAGGAATGCAAGCAACTCCAGAGGAGCCAACAGCAAAAACAGCCGTGTCCTGTGCCGACGCCCCCTCATGATTCAGATAACGACGAGGACGCCCCAACTCCGGGTTTAAATGAACACTTTGATCTCGAGGAGGCTGAAGGAGAAACTTCTCCACAGGAAGAGGTCATTTCTTCGAATCCCAGGCCCCAGCCAACATCATCTGTCCCCTCCCCATATATCCGAAACCTTCAAGAAGGGTTACAGTCCAAAATAAGGCCAATGTCACCTCAGAGTAGGCCAGGCCTCAAGCCCCTAAGAGAGCCAGTGGCTCAGTCAGGGCTGGTTGTGCAGCCCAGCAAGCAAGCCCAGATAGTAAAAACCAACCAGCATCTGGGCTCTGGACCATCTGCCACGCGCAACGGCAGCACAAAAATTCAAGTTTCTTCTCAGCATCCTCCTCCGAGTCCCATGCCAGGGAGAGTCTCTGCAGCTCCTGTGGGAGGCAGAAGCCAGCATTCGGAGGGCGCAGGCTCTGGCCCCTTTGGAGATCGGCTGGGGCCCGGCCACAGCGTCCAGCTGCAGCAGACTGAGAGCGGGGCTGCCTACCCTTTACCAAGCAAGATCAAGACTGCAGAGAGGCTTCTGTCTCATGCCTCTGTGGCTGTGGACATTGCTCCTCTAAATCCAGGTGGGCCAGTGAGCTGTAGCGACCTGCGTCCCGTAGCCTCCCTCGCCAGCTCAGGCTCTTCTGGTTCTTCAAGCAGCATGAAGATGTCGAGTTCGACCAGTAGTTTGACTTCCAGCAGCAGTTTTTCAGACGGCTTCAAGGTCCAAGGGCCAGATGCTCGTGTCAAAGACAAGGCTGTTGGGCAGCTTCAGGGTGGGACAGCTGAGCACAGACAGCGCAGTACCCCCTTCATGGGCATCATGGATAAGACAGCCAGGTTCCAGCAGCAGAACAACCCTCCAGCCCGCACCTGGCACTGTCCCGTGCCGGACGGGCTGTTGACAAACACAGCTTCTGCAGCTGGCCTGCAGCCCTCGAACTCGGAGAAGCCCCCTCTCAAACCAGCGGGAGGATATAACCAAGGCAAGACCTGTTCTGTGTCTACCTTGGGTGGAACTGTCCACAACGGGACACAGGTGAAGGAGCTAGAAGAGAAGTGCCAAATTCCAGTTCACTGTCCAGAGAGCAGGATAAGTAAGACTGTTTCTCATCTGTACCAGGAAAGTATTTCTAAACAACAGCCTCATATCAGTAATGAAGCCCACAGGAGTCACCTCCCTTCAGCGAAACCAAAGCGATCATTCATAGAGTCGAATGTGTGAGCCTGAAGAGACACCCACTTGCAGAATTTGCAAAACAGCCTGGGCTCCATGTGGTAAATGGTTTTTCATGAGAAAAATTACTTTTTAGCCATGCATTGTTTTCCTTGGGGGTGATCAGATCTCATTGAGATATTAAAAATATGGGATAAAACTTCTTTAATAAATAGCTAGAAGTCACCATAAATAAGAATGCTAATTAGAATTGAAAACTGCAATTAGTTATGCCTATTAAGTTAAAATTTTCAGACAGCCAAGAAGACATTAATATTTTCCTCTTACGAAATTGTTTGGTTTTATCGCTTTTCTCCTAGCATTTGCTATTCAGTAAAGTCACATTTCTTAGAGAATATAAATGTCTAGTGATAGGTTAAACTCAAGCCATAGTACCCAGGTGATTTATCCTGGAACAAAATGGTATTTTCAAGTTACTGTTCCATTTGAACCTAAACCCAAGTTACATACATACATATACATACATACATACACATACATACATACATACATACATACATACATACATATATGAGAGAAAGAGAAAATTAAAACCTAAGTGATTTCTAGCAGAATATGAGTTTGACTATGTCACATAGCCGACTTTTTTAAGCAAAATAGAAAAACATTATCATTCCCTTAAGAGGACTAAGCTAAAAATGTTTCTAGAGCATCTTTTTTGGAGCTGTATTAATGCTTCAAGGTAGAAACAGCACAAGCCATTTGGAATCATGACTGGTGGCCAACTCAGATTTGGGCTAAAATACTAAAAATGACATTCTTGGTGACGTATACATTAGCTTTCAACTGGTTCTGAAACTGCTTTTAGCAATGAGAACACTCCTGGAACAAGCCTTCCAAGGTCCTTCAAGGACATTATTTAATTTGAATATTAAGGTATGATTGGTTGTTGCTTTTATTATACACTTTATACTTTATAGTCACGTTGTATATATCAAATAGCCAAGTTGTAGTCAACTTGTAAATATGACTGTTTCAAATAATCTTTAAGAAATGTCCTCTATTTGCATGTGCTTTGTAAGCTTCATTCTTGTTGGTTATTGCACTGAACATTTACTATGGCATGTTCACAGTATACCAGTAATGGCACTTTATCTCATTTCTATGAACACCTTTCAGGTGCTACTTAAGTCCGAACTGACGTGTTATTCATTTATAAAGATGAGGTACAGGAATGAACCTTGGTTTAAAAGTATTTTTATATGAAGATGGTATACTCTTGGAGGATGTTGAAATGCCAGTTTGAGAGGTGGGAGTGTGTGTGTTTATACCTAGGGATGTGAAATTTATTTTCTAGAATTGGGGAGAAGGAAATTCTGTATTTACAGAGTGTTTTAAAAATGAATAGTTTTAATGAAGTTCTTTTGAGTCTCATGATGGTTTTATACAACTAGGAATCTTCTAGTATCATTCTTAGCATTTGTTTTGAGTTTGTACATACAGTATCTTGTACAGCTTTTTTTTTATAGGCTTTACACGAGTTCTGCTATAACTACTATGGCTTATTTATTGTTTATGGTTTTCTTTAATATTTGTGAAAGTCTTACTCTCCTGTTATGTAGTTTTGTTTCTGCACAACTACTGTATTTTTCCATATGGAATAAAGACTATTAATAGAATATGTTTTGTGTTAATTGAAATAGTGGAGAAGTATGGAATGTCTATCTGCCTTCTTTTAATCTTGGGTGATGTTACTTTAATGAAAACATTTTTATGGAATTATTGCCAAAGGCATATATTATTTAACTTTTAATACTTTCAGAACATGGGTAGCAGCTTCTAGAAATCCCAAAATATTCAGGTCAAGCCTTTTGTGTGAAATAGGGGGGACACAAAGAAAAACTATACTTACCTGTTCCCTGAAATCTGGTGCCTGTTTTTACCACCAGTGGAATATCTAATACTATGACCCAGACACTTCCAGTGCATTCAACACTGTGGTAATAATGAAAATTTGTCCTTCAACATACTTGTATTATCTTTCAGCTAAAAGTATGTATTTGCCTTTATACCAGTTTCAGAGTAGTATGAATGGGTGTGCACATTGTCTTGTCTTGTATAGTGAAAAATTTCTGACTTGGAATTTTAAGCCTGTTTCCCAACACTGCACTTAAAGTTGTCTGGTTCTGCAAGTACTAGTAAAGGAAGTAAAATAGTCTTTATTTTTTACTTCCATTTCTTTTTTCAGAAGCACTTCATTTTATTCACTTGTTCATCTTGATTGCTTCCCTGGCCTGGGGTCTTGAACCAGAGACCCTGGGATGTGTGTGGACTGCAACTAGTTTAAACTACTAGGGCACCATGGTGCACCTAAAATATCCTTTACGGCTATATATTTAAACTAAAGGTTAACAACAACAACAAATAAAACTGGATAGAAAGGAAAAGGTGTTAATTGGCTAATAGATAATTCTTTCATTAGATGATTCCTGTAAAGCCACCAGTGTGACTATTAGAATTCATTACACATTGTGATTTTTCATATATTCCTAGTAAAGACATTTGGTCCAGTCACCCCAGGAAGAAGTGAAGTCTCCTTGGGGAAGCTACCAGTCAGCTCAGAGCACTGCGGTTGGGCAGGGAATAGTGCTGCTTCTCTGTACCCAGAAATTGACAGGCTGTTGTCCAGGAGACAGCCACGTGGTGCCTTCCTAGAGACGGTTTGGATTTTTGTTTGTGTGTTTGTGGGAAGTTGTTGGACTTTGGTTGGCTTGTATATAAAACAGAAACATTTCACTTTGGTAAATTAGTAGCATCTTAGTCTTCAGCTCTCTATATCAATTACACACACAAAAAACCTTTTGTTAGAATTATGTTAGCACACTTTATAGAATACAGTAGAAAAACACCTTCAACATCATGTTATCAACCTGTTTTTGTCCTGAGAAGCCTGTGTAATATGGGAGTTAAAAAAAAAACAACTCTTCTTGAATCATACACTGAATCCTGGCTGTGACACAAAAGGAATAAAGTTCTGTAATACATTAAGATGACGGATATTTTACAAAGCAGCAATTAAAGAGAAAAGGTACTTGAAGATTTATTTGGTAGACAGGCTTTCCATCTTTCTCTGAGCATACAACATAATAACTTATAAGTACAAAATCTCAGAAGCCTGACCAAATAGTATAAATACATTATTTTATGTCTGCATTTTCCAAAAATATTTTTTTAAGGGAAGGTACAGGCAGGTAGGAAGGTGAATAGACAGGAAGAGAGAGGGGAGGAAGAAGCATTTTTATTTTATTATTTCATCTTGGTTGTTACTTCTGGCCCTGGATGCAAATCCTAGGTTTTGGAGATGTATGTGGACTACGTCTGACTAGAGGCAGTGGACTCAGTCACTATTCCACCAAGACAGACCAAGTTTTCAAAATTTTTGACAACTGCAGTGAGGTTTTAGGGGTAAACACATAGTGTCTGGATTCTTGCCTTTACAGTTAAATTGTATGAAGTCTTCTCTCTGATGGCTTCCATTCTGGTAAACTATTTATGACAAGAAGTCAAGTCAATACAAACTCAGCTTCCTGAATTTGCAATTTTCTTCTGAGTCAACACTTAGGGTGTTGTAGTAAATATTAGTCTATTGTGTAAGAATGTATTGTCACCCTAATTTAGACTATCCTGTGAGAACTTGAAGAATTCTAAAAGAACACTACTTTGCCATTTTATAGATTTCAGCAAAGTCACCTTGATGCATTAGTATGATTTATTCCATCTCACTTGTACCCAGGTTTGAACAGTGGGGAAAAATCATTACCACCTTGAAAATTTAGAATCCGACAAAATTGCTCATTCAACATGTCAAATGGATTATCTCAACTTAGTCATAAACAAACCTACAATTATTCTGCTACAAATCCTCTTTAGAATGAATGGCTGTTCAGTAGAATTTAAATGTTATGTTTTAGATTATTCCAATCTTTGGTCATAGTGCAGTATGACCTTTAACAACAATAGATTTGGGCATTGCAATTTGAAGCTAAAGTAAAACTATTTTTCTAAAGGTTAATTATTTTTTTCACTAGTACAAAAGGGGTTTATTGTAAAAATAAACAAGGGTTAGATGTTTAATTTCAAGTCCATATGATTTAAAATATGAAAATAGTAAATTTGTATGGATAACTTTTAGAATTTTACCCTTTATCCTTCTGTTTTGCTTTTAATAATGTCAGATTGGTATTTTAAATCATTCAGAAGAGATCACTGAGAAATAGTAATGATACAATATAAATAAATTTATTTTTGATGTGTCTCTAGCCATCGGTTGATGGCCATTTTCAGAGTCCTGTTCGGTGTAAGTAGCATCGAAGGAAGAACAAGATTTGTCATGGGACTTGTACGTTTCTTTTTGCTGATCCAGTTTTCCATTGCTTCCTTTTCATATGAATAACCATCTAAAAATTAAAAAAAAAATAACATTGTTTATAGTACAGGAGAGGAAAATTAGGATTACTAAGAAGGGTAAAAAGCCTCCACTGTAAGGCCTTTATCGTGATTTAAATGGTGTGCTTGTCTTGTATCGCTATTCCTAAAATATCTACCACAATGCCCTGAATTATGAGATGCAGTAACATTGCACAAATTACCTTGAACAGAGTCACTATAAGCTCTTAATATTTTACTGATTCTTCTTGAATAATACAGCTGAGAAAAGGTCCCTGTCAAAAACTCAGATGTATTAGAAAGGAAGAAAAAGAAGAGCCAGGTAAAATAAAATGGCAGTGAAGATAAACTGCCCCATTAGAGTGCTAGCCATGTGTGTAAATTAAGGTGGCTAAAGATAAAAGAGCCTTGGGAATAACTCATAAAACTTTCTGACACATTGAAGAGTCAGGGAAACAGAAATCACAGAACTCACCCCACTGAGGACCTGATGTTAAAAAGCGTTTATAACACCTCCCCCCCTTTAAAAAAATCCACGAGCTCAAGTTTTTAATGCCATGTTCTCATACAAAATTTTTTGCCTTTGTACATGTAGGCATTGGAGTTTCTGCTTCATTACTTTTATTTTTATAGTTGTAGTTCTTTCAAACTGAAAATATTAGTTCCTAGTTACATTTACCCAGTAACTTTATAAAATCTACAATGCATACGACTGATTTAAAGTAACAATGCTAATATATTACATAGGACAGTGAAAGAAATTTAAGCTTCCTGGTTTCATTGGTCACTAAGATAAGTCCACTTCCACTTGTGCTTCTAATTGAAATACTGTGTTTGAAAAGCCCTTGGAAAAATTATTCTTTATACATTACTAACTTGATATATAATTTCTTCCTTTTTATTCACCTAATTAGAGATCAATTTGTTTTTCATGATTTATTTTAACTCTAAAACATTGAGATGGTTTCAAAATAAACACTTAAAAAACAAGATACATCCAAAGGAGTCTCCTTCTGTCCCTTGTTCCCTCCTTTCACCTACAGGTAACCATATAAATTAGTCTTTATTCTTTTATTTTTGAAAATATAAGTAAATGTAAGAGTACACACACAGTATATGTAATATTCCTACATAAAAGTTAGCATTCTGTACACTTTAAAATCTATTGTTTTTTTAACTCTGCCTTGCTTTTTCATTCCTTCCCGCCACACCTGCTTAATGGAGGTACTGATGGATATCTGGTTTGTTTCTCAAGCTAAATGAATATAACTTTGCTAAAAACACCAGTTCTTCCTTAGGAATGCTACCATTTTTTAATTCCTCCTAACAATGTTGATGAAAGTACTTTTCCACAAATCCACTCATCAAAAGAATGTTGTCAAACTGTGGATTTTGACTAGTTTCTCATGAGCAACAGTATATTAGTATATCAGTTTAAGTTAATTTTATTATGAGAGAGAAAATATTTTGAGTGTTCGTCTTATGAGCTAACTGATCTTAGTTGCCCTTGGGAAAATATTTCATTGAGATAATCTGCATATAAAAGTTATATTAGCTTCAGGTATATAACTGATTCAACATATGTATATATTACAGAATTGTCACCAGTGTTTAGTTCTCTATTTGTGATGAGAACTCTTTTGAAGTCAGTGATTTTCTTTGGTTTGCATAAATACCCAGAAATTAAATTGTTAGTTTATGTGGCAGTTGTTTTTTTTTTTTAAAGGCACTCCCACAAATTTACATTATCAGAGCAGTGCCCAAGAATTCAGCAACATGTATTATTTCTATATGTGTATTTAAAAATTTTATCGACAGAACATTGTACCATAACGTTAACAGGTATAAGGTGTGTACCATTATAAATAAGCATCTGTATATAATGCATTCTTTACCATCACCATTCCAGCCTTCACCAAGTAACTGTTACTTCTCTGATCACATCTATTCTAATGGATGTAAGGTGGTAACTTATTGTGGTTTTGATTTCCGTTTCCTTAATGAAAGATGTGAGCACCTTTTCATGTACCTATTGGCCATCTGTGTCTTTAGAAAAACAGCTCTTCTGCCCTTATTGCATTGTTTGCTTGTATTTCTTTATATATGTTGAATGTTAATCCCTTACCCAAAGGATGTGGAAATAATTCCTCCCATTTGGTATATAGTTTTTCACTTGATTGATGGTTTCTTTTGCTTGCAGAGATTTTAATGTGACATGGTCCCAACTGTTTGTTTTTGTTGCCTTTGCCTCTGGAATCATCCCCGATATCAGTGTCATGACCAGTGTCAAGAAACTTTCTGCCAACTTTTTTTTGTTTTATGGTTTCAGATCATACATTCAAGCCTTTAATCTGTTTTGCACTGCTATCAGTGTGTGGTGTCACATAGTGGTCCAGTACATGTGGCTGGCCCAGTTTTCCCAACACCATTTACTGAAGAGAGACTATCCTCTTCCCATTATATATATGTACATTGTTCTTTTGTTGTAATTACATAAGCACAGGTTTATTTCTGGGCTCCCTGTTCCATTGGTCTGTTTCTGTTTTTATACCAATACCAAACTATTTGATCACTATAGCTTGTAATATAGTTTGAAATCAGGATGTGTGATAATTCTAGCTCTGTTAAAATTGCTTTAGCTATTAGTGGCCATAAGAGTTTCCGTACAAATTTTAGAATTGTTTTCTCTATTACTGTGAAATACACCTTTGCACTGCTGATAGGGATTGCATCAAATCTGTAGATTCCTTTCGAAGAATTAACATGTCTATACTACTCAGTCCATAAGCACTAAATGTTTTTCTGTTTTTTCATTCATCTTTAATTTCATTCATCGGTATTTTATATTTTTCAATGAACAAGTCTTTTGCCTCCTTAGTTAAATAAAACCTGTCTTTTATTCTTCTTGATTCAATTGTAAATGGGTTATTTTCTTAATTTTTGATAGCTCATTGACTATAGAAACAGTGATGTTTTATCCTGCAACTTTGTTGAGTTTATTAATTCTAACAGTTTTTGATGGAGTCTTTGGGGTTTTCTATATATAATATAATTTGCAAGTAAAGACAGTTTTACTTCTCTTTTTCCAATTTGGATGCCTTTTATTTTTCCTCTTGCCAGGACTTCCAATACCATGTTGCTGGTAAGAGTGGGATCCCTGTTCTTGTTCTTGATCTTTGAAGAAAAGCTGAAAGCTTTTCACAGTTACATTAGTCATGGGCTTTTCATATATGGCCTTTATTATGTTGAGCTAGTTTGAGAAGGACTGACATTATTTTTTTAAAGTGCTTTATTATTTGTGTGGGTTATTCCTAACACTCATTTTTACTATTTCTTTTGGACTTTGAGTCCTGGTTAGGAAAGTGTATTCATTTTAGGTTACCAAGGAATTTACCTACATTTTCTTCGAGGACTTGAAATGTTTCATTTTTTATATTTATGTCTCTGATCCATTTGTAATGAATTCACATGCACAGCATAAGAGGTTAAACCAGTTTTATCCTTTTCTACATGGCTACTTAGATGTTGAATACCACTTATTTATAATGCCATCTTTATGTTTCACTATATTTCTATATAATTTATTTTATGTGGATCTATTCATGTCCTGACCCCAATTTTATTTACAGTGATTTCATAACATACCGCTGCGTGGTGAGGCCAGCAACATTACTTTGTTTATTAGATTACCTGTGTTCTTTCCAGTGGAAGGCAAAACCTAACAGTGATACCTTGTGACACTGTCGTACTTGTTATACTTTCCATTTGTTTCAAGCTTTCTGGGATGTTTGGTAAGTTTTCCATATCCTAGAGTTTTACTAGTCTCTTGTATCAATCGCTTTTGGTTAGTGCTTACCCAGTGGCTATTGATTCCTTGGGTTTCACTTGCTGATTTAGCTCTATTAAACTCTTTCCTCTCAGCAATAAACCCACATGTACGTTGAGGCCCCACACGCTGGGCCAGAACACTGCAAGCCTCATTTCTGTTTCGCGGGCTGACTCATTCATGACTAGAGCCTGCAACAGGATTTCTTTAGAGGGAGACAAACAGGGTGAGAACTCCTGGGTGTTGTGCCTGGTCGTGTCCTTCATCTGGCACTTTTTTGTTTCATTTGTTTTAATGGCTAAATCTGTCTTATCCTGCCTCCTTTAAAGAAACTAGCACCAGTCCCCCTCCTTAGAGGCTAGAGTTCTGGTTCTGAGAAACCAAGGTGTGGTTCTGCTAACTTCCCTGAGCCGTAAATGTGTGAGTGAAGCTTTCTGCAGATACTGTTACCATCTTCAATTTCCTTAGCATAGAAACTAAAGCAAAGAACGGCACAGCGGATTTAAATGTCACATATTGTAAAATCAACACTTTTAAGCATATAATTAATTCAGTTGTGCACCTATCATCACTATCTAATTGTAGAACATTTTCATCACTCCATTAAAAAAAACTATCCATAGTGGTTACTCTTCCCTCCCTCAGCAGCCAACCTCCTTTCAGTTACCATGTTTCTAAGGTTCTCTATGCAGCTTGTGGAAGAGAATGTGTTTCACTTTTGGCCAAATAATAATTCATTGTATGGGTGTAGCACATTTTATTTATTCATCCACTGAAAGACATTTTTTCCCCCTACTTTTTGGCTGTTATCACTAAGAGTTGTGAACATTCACATAGTTTTTTTACGTGAACGTATTTGAAATCTCTTGGATATAAAGTAGTAAAATGGCTGCATCACATAGTAATGTTTTTGAGAAATTACCAAACTTTTCAGTAACTACCGTTGCTGCATGTTCTTGTCAAGACATGTTATGTTCCATCTTTTTTATTTGGTATTAAGTAGCATGTCACTGTGGTTTTGATTTGCATTTCCCTAATGACTAGTAATATTGAGCATCTTTTCTAGTGCTTATTAGCCATCTGTATAGCTTAAGGTCTATTCAAATCCTTTGCCTGTTTTTTTAGTTATTTGTCTTACTATTATAAGATTAGTTTGAGTATACTCAATTTTTATTTGTAAATACAATGAACCCTAATGTTATACCATCACACTAGTCTATAAATGATGCGCATGTTATTTCCATATAAAATATTTTAGGTTCAATGACAATTAAGTCACATTAGGTTCAATGACAACTAAGTCACACCCTGCCTTTAACCTTTTAAGTAAGAGTCCCACTTCTGTTATTATGGTAACAGAATTTTATTTGCGTTATTTCTGGTGCTTACATATGGTTAATTTATGTCCCATATATTCAGAAAGGTGTACTTGTTTGCTGTATCACTGAGAGGCATCTATTCAAGTTTGGTAGCAGTGCTGCTTTTCTCTGGTTTCTGTTCTGACAAAATAGCTGTGTCTGAGGCTGCACAGCTAGCAATGTCATCTTCACTGTGAATCCTGGTCTTTGGTGTTATACAGTAACCTACTGTGTCTTTAATACATTTTGGGTCTGAATTCTCTTGCATAAAACAAGTATGCACCCCTTCTTTCATCGCAGTTGTCTCCTTTGCCTAGCCTTTCATTTCTAACTTTAAAAAAAATCCCGTTTTAGGCTGAAGTCTCTTCATTTTAGTAGCTGTATTGTTAGTGCATATCATATTTTTTTGGGTGCATCCTGGTGGAGTAGTGGTTTGGTCAGCCACCTTTGGCAAAAAGCCCAATCCACATATACCACAAAGATCCAGGTTGGCTTCCTGGGGTGAACAGCTAAGATGAACGGGTAAATGGGGTGATCCTTTCTCCTCTCTCTTCATGCTTGGCTTCATTACTAACTTAAAAAAAAAATTGTTACCTTTAATTGAATTTCCTTAAATAAAAAGCTTTTATTTTGCTTGCTTGTAGATTGTCAGGAGTAATATATATAGAGAGGTATCTCCTGAAATTTTTGATAAACAGAAAGCAGGAACAGATACAGCATTGCTAATTATATGGAAGATTTCAGACTATTGTACTAACGTTCATTCCAAAGCAGTAATAGGAATTATAAACTAAAAAGCAAAGATTATTTCCTGCCACACATACGGAGCCTTTCATGTATAAACGAACACGCACTGAAAGAATATTGTAACTAAAAACAATTATGGCTGAAAATTTGTAATAATGACACTCAATGTCTTCAGAATTCATGCATGAGGTTTAATGCAATTAGAGCTAGCTTATTTGAAATCAAACATATCACCAGGGAAAACTGACCATTTTTCAAAGAAAATACATAGTACACGTTATATTCAGTGTTAAATTACTTTGCTTGTTTTCAAATGTTCTTCTAAACAGTACCACCTGACTCTTGCTGTAAGCCAATATAGTGAGGTGATAGATCAAGAGCGGTAACTCCTAATTTCTTACTACATTATACCCAGAAATGGTGCCTAAAGGAAGTAATCTTTTTAAATGACTTTATAAATGACTTTACCCTAATGAAAGATTCAAGTGAAAAACATTCGTTCGCTGGGTCTATCTCTGTTGTTCAAGAAAGGTGTCTCAGCCCACAAGCCCAGCATCTCTGTGAGCTACATGCCCGTCCCCTCACTTGAATTCCACAGGTAATAGTTGACTGAAGACAACAAAGAGCAGGATTAGGATCCCACGAACCTCATAAAATGAACAGATAAAAGCTACGATTGTTTCTAAAATAATGAATTTAAGAAAAACGACATATGAGTAAACTGTTCCAGAGTAGTTACCTATAAGCACATTTATTCTGCACAACACGCTTATAAAGAAACATGCGTGACCAGCATAAGTAGGGAGACACAGCTCCAGTCTATACTCAACCTGCAAACGAGATTTCCGGGAATGATAAAACAGTCACTGAAATTTCGATAAAAGCTCAGTAGGAAGCATAAACAGCACTTAAGGTAATGTCGAATTGATAAACAGTAGGTTAATTTCCTTTCCTCAGAAATTAACTAGAAAGGCTAAAGAAGTGAGGGATACACAGAATAAGAATGGCTGAACGTTTGCCAGAATGGATAAATAGGTCAGAATTCCATTAAAGAAGTACTGTGTGCTCTGAACAAGAGAAAAATACCAAAAACAGGCAAAAAATCCAATTTAAGTTGGTACTAGAATTGCATTGTAACAATAGAAGCCAAAGAGGCTATTGTAATGATGGCTTTACAGAAAAAGCGAAGTGTTCAGAAAGGGTTGGTAGGTCTCTGAAGTTTTGCAATGATGAATTATATATGTCAACACTGACTCCACTAAAGTGCTAATAAATATATATATATATTTAATGTTCAGAAAAGACCTGAAAGGTATAAAAGACAAGAGATGGAATACCTGAGTAATGCAAAGTTATCATGTGCATTCTTCACCTCACCCCTAAATTAACATTTTATAAAATGAAAATGAGATTTTCATTTGTAGTATAAAAATATATTCTAAATTTATCTGGAGATCTAAGTGGGCAAAAATGTCCAAACCCATTTTAAATATGGCAGACATATCAAGAAATTGGCAAAGGATGTTTAAGCAGTGTTTAATACAATTGGATTTTTTCCTACAGAATTACTTGGAAAAAGATGTCTTAAAAGCGTAAGTTGATTTATGCACACATTATAAACTACTGTCTTATAGTTGAAAATGAAGTAGTTCTGAATATACTGACAAGGAACACCATCTGATTCATTAAATAATGAAAAATTATATAATCTCATTTGTTTGGATATAAAAATACCAGGAAGGATACCCCAGCTGTACACGTCTTCAAACTTTCAAAATATCTTTTTATATTGCTTATTTTTCACCATAAGAGGCTGCATTCATAATTTAAAAGGATAGGTAAGTAAAAATACCATGTAAGATAGCTGAAATAAAGACAAACAGGCCTTGGGAATTTTTCCGACATAGTTCATTCAATAGCTATAAGGTATAGGCCTTCCAAAACACCAAGGGAAAAAAACAAAAAGGATGTGATGAATTCAGGGGGGAAAAAGAACTAGAAACTGGCAGGAGTTAATCCAAGTACATTAATCTCGATGTAAAGAAATTGGTATCGGCTGCCATCTCACATATATGCTACAGCTGAGGGAAAAACCAACGTGAACTAAATAAAATGCTCTCTTCTGTTTTCCTGGCTGCACCTTTCCTGAAAAAAAAAAAAAAAGGGGTCGGCAGAGAAACTGGTCCCATTGAGAATTTTTAACTTTTCCACAGGGAGCACCTCTAAAAGTAACACAGGAAGACTAAAAATAAATGCATGGTGATTGTCCTATGATTATGCCAAGGGAAAAAGTTGTTAAAGGTTATTTGTTGTATGATTTCATTCATCAGCTTATAAATGACAACATTTTAGAAACGTTGGGCAGACTGGGGGTGTTGAGAGCAGCAGGTGATGGATGTAGTTATCAAAAGGCAACAAAAAGGGTCTTTGTGGGTTTGGGAGGGTTCTGGGGGTGTCAGCATCCTGATTATATTTTAGGATAAATTGGTAAAATGTGCCTGTGAGGGAAATGGGCAAAAGATGGTATCTGTTGTGTCTTAGGGCCGCATTTGAATCTACAGTTCTTCAGTAAAGATAAAAATTTTAAATGAGTAGCACTAGGAAGGTTAAAAGAGAGGGCAACTAGAATTCTCATACACCGCTGGTGGGCACACAAACTTTCGGCTGCTCTGAAAAACTCGATATCAACTCCTAGGAATTTACCCAATATAAATGCATATTATGTTCACCAAAAAAACATGAATAAAAGGATTTGTTGCAACATCTTTTATAACAGCCAATGATGAGAGTGTAATTAATGGATGGGTAGTTGCACATTCACATCTGAGAATTAAGTTTACTCCTTTGTGCAACAATATGGACAGATCACACAAATATGGTGCTTAATGAAAGAAACTAGTACCAAGACACACTTTGTTTAAAAAAAATTAAAAGATGCTTCTGATTGTAAAGTTGCAAGTCAGGATATTGATAAGTCATGAGGATAATGAAAAGCATGGCAATTACAGCTGACACTGTACTGCATACTTGAAAGATGCTAGGAGTTGATCTTAAATTTCTCATTCCCAAGAAAAAATCTGTAGATGTTAACTAGGATTATTTTGTATATACTGTAAAATGATCACAATGGAAAATCATGTTGTGTACCCGACTAATGTCAAGTTACACCTCAATTTTAAAATATTCTTAAAATGTCAGTGTGGGGAGGTGTGCCCTGGTGGTCTAGCTGATAAGGCGACCAGACATAGTCCATATACAGTCCAATGACCAAGGTTCAACAGCTGGGGCCAGCAACCAAGATGAACAACTAAATGTTTCTTTCACCCTCTTTGCCTGCCTACTCACTTTCACCTTTCTTTAAAAAAATGCCAGTGGGAGAGAGGGAGAATAAAGATAAAATTTACAGAAAATAGGCATTTGATGGAACCAATATGTATAACATTTCCTATTCTTAGAGAAGGGAAAAATAGTTGAAATAAATATGGAGCTATAAACAAGCTAGAGAGCCAAGATTAAAATAAGCAAGATGAAAACCAACTAGAATATTTTAACATGGCAAAAAAAAAATACAAACCTCTGAAAGAACACTTACAAATAATGAACTACCCTATTAAAAGCTAGGTTTGAATTCATAGTTGAATTTGTGGTTAAAAACTCTTAAGGAAAATAAAAGCAATACTATACAAACTTAGAAAGGGAATAGTATCAAATCTTGAGGCCAGAATTATACCTATACCAAATCAAACAGGTAGTGTAAAAATCTTAACAGCCAGTATCCCCTATTAACAGATACAATAATATTACCAAGTCAAATCTATCACAGCTGTAAAAAGGATAATTCAAACTAAAGATTCAACCAAAAACCCCAGCCTGTTATAATTCAGTCAAGTCACAGGATAAAAAATCAACATAAAAATCAGTTATGTATCTATAACTGAAGAATCAAGAGAAAACTCCATTTACAAATACCATCAAGAATTAAACAGTTATCAGCAGTGAAAGGTGTATACACTGGAAACTATTAAACTGCTGAGAGATGAGGAAAGAGATGCCATGTTTATAGATTTAATCACATTCCAATTTTACCCGACAATCTACAGTCAGCGAAATCCCTATCAAAATCCCAATGACATTTTAAGCAGAAATAGATAAATTTTAAAACTCATGGAATCTTGAGATCTGGAAAAGTCAAAACTATTGGATCTAGGAAGGAGGAAAGTTGTAATACATTTCCTAATGACAAAGTGACAGTAATCAAAATGATATGGTACTGGTATAAAAGATATGTAGACGAAGAGAATAGAAGATACAGAAATCCTCATATATACATCTTTTTTTTTTTTTTTTTAAACAACAGGAGGAGGAAAGGACTGTCTCTTCAGCACATGGTGCTGGGAAAACTGAATATCCACATACAAAATAATGGAGTTGGATCCTTCTCCCTGTACAATATACAAAAATTAACTCAAAATGGATCTAAGAGTTAAAATAATAAAACTCTCAGGAGAAAATATAGGGAGAGTACTTCATATCACTGGATTTAGTAATTTCTTGCATATGACACAAAAAGTACAGGCAATTACAACATACAAATGAACTGGAATTCATCAGAATCAAAACTTCTGTGTATCAAAGGACCATATAACTGGGTGAAAAACAACCCATGGAATAGGCAATATAAATTGCAAGGAACTTATCTAGCATGAGATTGATGTGTAGAGTATAAAAAATCTTCTCAAACAATTAAATGATGAAATTGGAAAAAAGCACAAAGGACTTCACAAAATCAGTAAGGAGTAAGACGCTCAGTACCGCTAATCATCAGGGAGATGCAAATTAAAATCACAATGAATTATCACTCTACATCCGTAAGTGTGTCTACTGAGGGGAAAAAAAAAGTGGAACTCATGCACTGCTGCTGGGAATGTGAAATGCTGCAGCATTCCAGAAATGGTATGGTGGTTCCTCAAAGAATTAAACAATAACCATCTGATCTAACAATTTTATTTCTGGTTATATACCCTAAAGAATTGAGCAGGGACTTAAGATATTTATACACTCAGGTTCACAGCAGCATTCTTCACTACAGCCACAAGGTAGAAACAACCCAAGTGTCCAATGTTGAATCATTAAACCAAATGGAGTATGGACATACAAGAGAATATTATTCCGCCTAAAAAGGGTAAGGTATTTTGACATGCTACAATGTGGATGAAACTTAAAGATGAAGGAACCTTATAAGTGAAAGAGGGAAGCCAGAGAGGGTCAGAGTCACGGAAGACAATATGACAACAGAGCAGAAGTTGGAGTGATATGGGACCAGGACCATTAGATGAAACTAATAAAATAAGCCAAACACGAAAGGACAAATATTGTGTGATTCTACAAATGGGATATCTAAAGAAGTTAAATCCAAGCGACACAAAATAAACTTTAGTTCCCAAGAGCTGAGGAAGCAGGAAATGAGACCACTACCGAACTGGCACCGCGCTTCAGCTGCGCAAGAGGAAATGGACTCAGGAGATGAACGGCGTGTGGCTGCCGGACACTGCGGACATGTTTAATACCAGTTTGTTGTACACTCAGATGTTAAATTTGTGATATCTTATTTTTACCACAATAAAGAAATCAATGCATGTAATTGTGGTAAAATAATGACCTCACAAATACATCCACATCTAAGTCCTAGACCCCGTAAATTACATGGCTTTCACATGACAACAATTAAGGTTGCTAATCAGCTGATTTTAAATTATTCTGATTGTCTAGAGTGGCCCAACATAATCATAATCATATGAGTGCGTACAAGCAAAAGAGGAAGACAGAATGAGTCAAAGAAATGTAATGTGAAATTCATTCCTGGGTTTGAAAATGGAGAAATGATGTCACAAAGCAAGGAACGCAGCAGCCTCTAGAAGCCACTGTATTCATTTCCTACTGTTTCTGTAATAAATTAAAATTCATGGAATCTCAAGATCTGGAAAATCGAAACAATATTGTGACTCAGTGGCTAAGGTATGTGCCATGTAAAGCCCAAGGACCTGGGTTTGAGACCTAGTGTCTGGGCACAATAAAAAAAAAATTACTAAACTTAGTTACGCAGATCAGATGCATGGGTATCAGCACAGTGGCATTCCTTCTAGAAGCGCTAAGAAAAATCTATTTTCTTGCTTTTATCAGCTTCTAGAGGCTGCCTAATTCCTTGGCTCCTGGTCCCATATCACTCCAACTTCTGCTCTGTTATCATATTGTCTTCCGTGACTCTGACCCTCTCTGGCTTCCCTCTTTCACTTATAAGGTTCCTTGTGATTACACTGGATCCATCCAGATAATACAGAAGAATCTCACCCTCTCAGGATCCTTAACTTAACATCTGCAAAGTCCCTTCTGCCACATTCACAGGCTCTGGGGATTAGGACATAGACCTGTTTGGGAAGCCATCATTCTGCCTACTACCTGAGCTGGAAACAGCCCTGAGCTTACAGCCAGAAAAAAAAAAAAAAAAAAAATCACCGAAAGTAGGGCATCGGTCCTAGAAATACAAACAATGGAATACTACCAACAATCTAAATGAGCAGGAAATGGATTCTCCCCTGGAACCTCCACAAAGGAATGGACCTGTCAACATCTTGTTATTAGCCCATGACCATTTTGGAACTTGTGATCTACAGAAGTTCAAAGCCACATCTTTCTGTTGATTTGTTATGGCAGCAACAGAAAACTAATAGTGTAATCTATCATATTCCAGAATACATAAGAAAAAAAGATATTTCAGTGGGTAAACATTTAAAAATTCTCAGAGGGCAGCTAATATACTTAATGGTGAAAGACTGAGTGTTTTTCCCTAGGAGCAGGCTTAGGTAAAAATGTCTATTCTCATCATTTCTTTTCAACATTATATAGGAAATTCTGGCCAATGTAATAACCAAGAAAAGGAGTGAGGGGGAAGAAGGCATACATATAGAAAATGTCTGCTTGCAGATGACATGATCGTGTCTGAAGAAAGTGAAGTCCAAATATCTATTAAATAAATAGATGAAACAAAACCAACCCTTGGACACTTGCAATAAAACTGAGGTTACCAGTAGGGAATGCGACTGGATGGGGGGTGCAAGTGGTGGCAGAGTCCACTAGGCAACAGTGAGGAACACTTGGTGATGTGGTGGAGGGCAGGGTGTGCTGTCATCTATCCAAAGAATGGGGAACCTACACAAATGAGGTTATTTTAATGTGTAGAATAATTACAATAAATATATGTATAAAGGAATTTTTAAAAAGATATTAAGATATTATTGCTAATAAATCAAGCAAGGTCACAGGATACAAAGTTAATCTACAAAATCAACTGCATTTCTATATCAAGCAATGAATAATTAGAAATTGAAAATTTAAAAACTAGTGTTATAAAGTGTGAAAAAACCTAAGATATTAGCAAAATATATGTAAAACCCATACACTGAAATACAAAGCTAAAATCACACACTCACACATGGACTATTTCACATTAAAGACTAGAGCTGCCAATTCCAAATTGATCTACAGATTAATCATCATCCCAATCAAAATCCTGGTCTTGCAGTTCCAAAAAGGCAGACTTCAGAACCTGAGTGTGAGTGGCTCAGCGGCTAAGCAGCAGGCCATGTAAAGCCCAAGGACCCAGGTGCGAGAACTGGGGTCGGGAAGGAAACACAAAGAACTCAAACTTACCTCCTCCCCACAGACACAACAAAACTTATTTAACAACTATGGCATTTGAAAAATAAAGGGGACCAGCATCCCCCATAAGTGAGAGGACACATTTTCATAAATGGCAGGAGAAAACAATCAGTCTTGATGTTCACACAGCCTGGTTCTGAGGCCCTGGGGTCCTTGGGGATAGGGTTACCGTATGTCTGGGTTTAACTGGATTGTCCTGGTTTAGCAACATTGTCCCGGGATCCTGCAGAGCTTGAAATCTGTCCCTATTTCAATCTGCTTGCTTAAAGTTAATTTGGGTAACACACTCCTAACAAACTAGCTCCAAACTGCCCTGTAGGGTTGCAGGATTCCCCAGCAGAGGTGCTACTGCTCTTCGTGTCCCATGTCTGCACATACACACACACCATCCAGCACGTGAATGCCTACCCCGCCCCCCACAAGCCCCCACTCCCAGAACCCCTGCTGCTGCACCTGATGATACCCCCATTGGTCCCAGTTTCAATGCTAAAAGCTATGGGAAAGTCTATGGAGGGAGGCACCAGTGACAACCTCCCCAAGAAACAAGGAACTACAGAAACCTCATTTTTACTGGGTTACTCTGTGAACCACAAAGCCCTGGGGGTCCCCGCTTTCTGGATAATTCTCTGTCAGTGAAACAGAAACCTTAGACCCGCCCAGTAAGACCTAGGTGAGAGGGGTTTCTGTGAATCTGCTGAGATCTCGGAGAGGTTAAATGTCAAACAAAATAGCTTAAGACTTTTAGAGTGTGACCTCTGCTTATGCAAACCAACCTCTATTTTAGAATGTGATCTCTACTTTTGTAAACCGCTTATGCACATACCCTGGGATACTCAGAGAAAGAAAAAAAAAAACCTAAGTTATAAATACCCAGCATTATTTGGGTTCCGGCTGTATGATTTGAGTCTGTTTTACTCCATATGGTCGCCAGCTAAAAAGCTCCTCCTAATTCTCTTTAATGTCTCTCTGATCTTGTTGGCTACTTTGCAACACCCATAGCTGAAGGGATACCTCAATGGATCCTCAATGGATCCCCCTATATCTGGAAACTGACCTGTGAACACCTACAACCTGGTGTGAAAAAACAAAAGATTTCTCTGGAGAAATCTTCTGGGAAGCATATAACACAAGACAGAGAGCAAGGGGAGCCAACAGATAGTGTACACAGACTTTAATCTGTTAAACGCAAAACTTCAAAGTTGGTAAGAAAGAGAGGGATAGTCTCCTTGTGAACAGAGACACTGCTGGGCATCCATTCCTAAAAATCCCCTATATGCATGATGCTAGGTCTGGAGGATGCCATATTACAGGAAGGCTCCCTGTGAAACGTGCCATCCTATCCCTGGTCAGCACATTGTGGTGCTGGACAGTTTGTGCTCCCAGCGATAGTTCTCTCGACTGCCTGGGCAGTGAGCACCCTCCCCTGGTGGAGACGAGCATCTTGATGTACAACCCTAGTGCAGGCAGCTGAGTAATTTCCTACAAAGCCACTCTCTGGCTCTCTCAGGATCATCAGTGAGGCTCCACTGAAACAAGTTTTGCATCTTCATGGAGCTACTGTTAAACAACTTTGCACACCTTCCTGCTACTTGCTAAGACATCCATCCCAGGGGCCCCAGGGCCTGTTGTGTGTTGCTCCCTGCTGGGAGTGCTGTCCTACAAGAACAGTGAGAGACTTTTAACAGGGGACTGTGCTTTGGGGAGACCGGGTCCCAGTTACTATCACCAATGGCTTCTGAAGGGACTTTGACTGGCTTGTAGTCGGAGCCCACAGACTTGGTATCACTTCTTGCGACTTCCATTCATCCTTATGACTACGGGAAAGCTCTGCATTCCCTACCTCAACTCCAACCCTGCAGGCTGAACACTTAGAACTCAACACAGTGTTGGCTCTAAAGCTCTAACATTTCTGACTGGTGCAGAGAGCACACTACAAAAGAAAGCACTGCATTCCAGACCATCACTCCAGGTCTATACTTGCAACTTCCTGAATTTTGCTGTGGATAACATGTACTTTTTTGCCCTAATTTGTGAGGGGAAAAATAAGGATACACATTATAAATGGACAGTACTAATTCCATATCTATGTTTTTAATTACTTTATTTCTTGTACCTTCTATCTTTGCTTGTGCTTTATAATTGTTACATAAAATTTCTTATACCATAATATGTTAAAAAGAAATACCAAAACTCCTTTTTAATACAAAAAAAAGTATCTAAATATAAACAAACAAAAATTTGAATTAAAACAAAAGCATATGAGCCTTATGATAGAGATAACATCAAGTGCAACATGTTACATAGATGCCAGAAGGAGAAGTGAGAGAGAGAAAGGGGGCAAAATTTCTACTGGAAGAAATAATAGCTGAGAATTTCCCTGACCCAAGAAAGGAAAGACATTCAGATTCAGGAAGCTTGAAGAGTTCCAACTAAAAGAAACCCAAACAGACATAAATCAAAACACATTATCCTTAAAGTGACAGAAATCAAACATAAGGCATCTTAAAAGCAGATAAATGAGTTACATACAAAGGATCAGTAAACTTCTCAGGAGAAACTTTATAGGCCAGAATATATTCAAAGTGCTGAAAAAAAAAGGATCTGGACAAGAATACTCTACCCTGCTAGATTACCACTTAGAACTGAAGGAGTGATAAAGAGCTTTCCAGACAAAAGTCAAAGGAATTCATCCTAACTAAACCAGCCTTACAAGAAACACTAAAGGAATTTTTATAATGAAAAGAAACCTCAACTAGAAGCAGCAAGTCGTCAAAACTATGTATTACGGGGAAGTGGAAAGTAAAAAGGTAAACTGTTAGAATGAGCGCAAGATAAAGTAAAAAAAAAGTTCAAGTTAAAAAAAGGTTATAAGCACAGCAACTTAGAGATAAACCCCAAGGTAACCTCAAAACACAAATCCATATAAAAAAACAAAGAAAATGAAAAAGGAAAACAAACAGAACATGTCTTCAAAGCACATGAGAAAAGAACAAAGATACAGTCCAGTAACAACACCCAGAAAACAAAGAGCAAAATGGCAATAAGCAGTTATATGTCAATAATCACCCTAAAAGTTAATGGATTTTAGTAACAAAACAAAAGGCAAAGTGGCTAAATGGAGTTTAAAAAGGTAAACCATCATGTTGCTGCACAAAGAAAACTCATCTAAATTCTAAAGACAAAGGCTCAATATTAAAGGTTGGAAAATAATCTTATAATCAAATGGTAAACTTCAAAAAAGCAGGGACAGCTATACTTCTATCAGATAAAGTAGACTTCAACTAAAGAAAGTAAATACGACAGGGATGGATATTGCATAATGATTAAGGAGGTGATTCCAGAAGAAGACATAACAATTATTAATATACATGGACCAAAACAAGAAGCAACAAAATACAAAAAGCAATTACTAACAAAACTAAAGAAAGACACAGACAGAAACACAATTAATAGTGGGAGACTTCGACACTGCAAAAAGCTGGAAAATTTCATAGTATGTGGAGGTTAAACAAGCAGCTCTGAATGACTCTTGAGTAAAATAGGAAATCAAAGGAGAAATTAAAAAATACTTGGAGACAAAAAAGGACAAAAACACAAGCTATCAGAACTCATGGGATGCAGCAAAAGCAGTCTTAAGAAGGAAGTTTATAGAAGTTTACAGAAATTCAGGCCTACCTCAAAAACTAATAAAAATCACAAATAATCTAACCCTACATCTAAAAAACATTAAAAAAAAAAAAAGAACAATTGCAGGCAAAAGTCAACAGAAGGAAGGAAATAAAAATTCAAAAAGACAGTTCTGAAGATTCAAACCAAAAGTTTGTTTCTGAAAAGCTAAAGACACACCCTGGTGGAGCAGCGGTTAGGTCAATCACCTCCAAGGGAGCAAGCCACATACCCCTGGGTTTGAGTCCCCAGTTCAGGGGGAAGCAACCAGTATGAATAACTACATAAAAATGCAAGATACTTCCTCCTCCTTTCTCTTCCCATCTGGCTGCTCATCTGCACTCCTGACTGAACCTATCCTTGAAAAAAAAAAAAAAAGAAAAGCTAAACAAACTGATAAAACTTTAGCTAGGTTCACCAAGAAGAGAGAAAACTATAATAATTAGAATAGAAATAAAAGTTAAAATTGATACCTCAGAAATGCAAGGCATTATGATACTACTACGAATAGCTATATGTCAACAAATCAGAAAACTTAGAAAAAGTAGACAAATTCTTATACAAACTAACAAGACTGAATTAGGAAGAAATAGAAAATCTAAACAGACCTATCAAAAAAGCAAGGGAAGTGAAGAAATAATCAACCTCAAAAATAAAAGTCCAAGACCTGATGGCTTTACTAGTGAGTTTTACCAAACCTTCAGAGAAGAATTAAACCTACTCTTCTCAAACTTTCTCCAAATACTGAATAATAAACACTCTACAACACATTCTATCAGGCCAACATTACACTGATGCCAAAAGCAGACAAGGACATCATACAGAAAGAAAATTAAGGTCCAGTATCTTTGATGAACATACATATAAAAATACTCAACAAAATTTTAGCCAACTGAATTCAACAATACATCATCTACCATGACCATGTGGAATTTATCCCTGGGATGTAAGGATGGGTCAACATATGCAAATCTATTAATACAATAAATAACACCTCATGAAGAAATAAATCATGTTATATGGTCATATCAATAGATATAGAAATAAGAGAAATCATTTGACATGATTTAGCACCCATTTATGAGTTTTAAAGAATCTCCATAAAATAAAAGGAGGAGCATACCTCAACATAATAAAGGCCATGTATGATAAGCCCTCAGCCAACATCAAACTGATAGTGAAAAACAAAGTGTTTTCTTCAAGATTAGGAACAAGTAAAGATATCATTTCTATCATTCAACATTGTAAAGGAGGTCCTAGTCTAAGCAACTGGGCAAGAAGAAATAAAGGAATCCAAACTGGAAAAAAGAAGCATAATATCACTATTTGCAGATGACATAAAATGTGCTGAAAACCCAAAAAATCTTTTCAACAAATGATTCTGGGAAAACTGGACAACCACATGCAAAAGAATAAATCGAGATCATCCTCTAACAACTGACACAAAAATTAATTAAAGATGGATTAGACTTGGATGTAAGACCAGAAACCATAAAATATACAGAAGAAAACATAAGCAATATGTTCCATGACATCAGCATTAGAGGTCTTTAGGGATGCAACTCCAGCAGCAAGGGAAACAAAAACAAAAACAAATAGTACATCACACTTCAAAGTTTCTGCAGAGGATAAAAAAAAGCTCATCAAAACAAAAAGATATCCTACCGAGTGGGAGAAAATATTTGCGTATAATACATCCAACAAGGGGCTAATATTCAAATTAGAAAAACTAAAAAATCAACAATAGAAAAACAAATAATCTGATTAAAAATAGGCAAATGATCTTAAAAGACACTTCTACAAAAAAAGACATACAGATGGCCAACAAGCATGTGAAAAGATGCTTCTCCTCACTATTCGAGAAACGTAAATCAAAACAAAAATGAGCTATCTCTTTGCACCTATGACAACAGGCTATTATCCAAAAGTCTGAAAGCAACAAATGGTGGCAAGGATGCAGAGAAAATGGAACCCTTTAATACTGTTGGTGGGAGTGTAAACAGAAATAACCTTTATGGGAAACAATATGGACAGTACTCAAAAAGGTGAGAATGGAAAAAAGTGGCACACCCTAGTGGAGCAGTGGTTAGGTCAATTGTCTCTAAAGGAGCAAGCAAACCCCTGGGTTTGAGTCCTGGGTTCAGGGGTAAAAACAACCAGTGTGAACTAAATAAAAATGAAAAGATAAAATGTTTTTTCCTCTTCTCTCTTCCTATCTGCTTGCCTACTAACCTTCATTTTTGCCTGCACCTCTGCTTTAAAAAAAAATTCAGAATGGAAAATCCATACAATCTCGTCATCCCACTTCTGGGCATTTACTCAAAAACACAAAATCACTAATTCACAGGTTTATATGCACCCTCACAAAGAAGTGAAAATAACTGAAGAGCCCATTGACAGATGAATAGATAAAGATGTGGTATAATATACAGAATGGAGTACCATACAGCTGAATCAACATCCTACAAGGCTTTCACTCTGAAAATTACAAAACACTCTGAAAGAAAAAGACGACAAATAAACAGAAAGACACCATATTGTATTTATAGACTGGAAAAGTTAATATTGTTAAAATGTTCATACTACCCAAAGTGACCTATGATCGGTGTAATCTCTTATCAAAATCCCAATGGTATATTTTGCAGAAATACAAAGTCCTTCCTCAAATTCATATGAAATCTCAAACAACCTCAAATAGTCAAAAACAATCCTGAGAAGGAACAAAGCTAGAGACTTCATAGTTCCTGATTATAAAACAGACCACAAAGCTACAGTAATAAATAATTTGGTATTTGCATAATGACAAACATAGCCCAATGAAACAGAACATGAAATTCAGAAATAAACTCTAATATATGTCGCCAATGATTTTTAACAACAGTGCCAAGATGGGGAAAGACTACATATTTTTCATGTTTCCACTGAACTTTCCTTTCAATAAATGGTACTGGGAGAACTAGACAGACACACCCAAAAGAATGAAGTTGGATCCTTACCTTAACCATAGATAAAAATAAACTCAAAATGGATTAAATACCTAAATATAAGACCTGAAACTAAAATTCCAAGAAGAAACATTAAAGTTTCATATAATGGATTTTAAAAACTTGGACTGCAATTACAAAAATAGGGATACCTCAAATTTTAAGTTATGTGTAGCAAAGGAAGCAATCAACAGAGTAAAAAGGGAATCTCCAAAATGAGAGAAAATTCTTGCAAACCATATATTTGATGTTAATATCTAAAATATATAAAGCATTTTAGAACTCAACACAAACAAAAAACAACTTAATTTTAAAATTGGGCAAAGGATTTGACAGACATCTCTCTAAAGAAGATACACAGATGGCCAGCACGAATATGAAAAGATATTCGACATCACTAATCATTATGAAAATGCAAATGAAGATGAATGAAATCTCAAGTCATACCAGTTAAGATGGTCATTATCAAAAAAGGAGATAAAAATAACACAACCTGTCAAGGACGCTGAAAACTGGAACCCTCGTACACTATATATAATGTAGAAATGTAAAAAGTTACAGCTGCTATAGAAAACAGTATGGAAATTACACAAAAAAATTAAAAATAGAATTACCATATGATTCAAGAAGTCTACTTCTGGGTCAAGATTTGAAAGATAATTGCACACACGTTCACTGCAGCATATTCACAATAACTAAGATGGAAGCAAGTCAAATGTCCATTGACAGATGCATGGATAAGCAAAATGTGGTATATACATAAAATGGAATAGTATCCAGTCTTAAAAAATAAGGCAGTTTTCTCATGATATTCAACACAGATGAACCTGAGGACAGTATGCTGAGTGAAAAAAGTCAGTTATTAAAAAACAACAAATACTACATGCTTCCACTTACACGTGTATCCAAATTAGTCAAAAATCATGGAAACAGAGAGTAGACTGTAGTTGCCAGAGGCTGGAGAAAAGATATAAAGTTGTTCAATGGATATAGAATTTCAGTTTTGTAAGATGCAAATATTTCAGAAATCTAGCACACAACAGGGTACATGCAGTGTTAATGTGTATGGCTTACCACACACTCCAAAAAAAGAGAAAAAAGTCTGGCATTTTCTGGTTAAAAACTCAGTGATTCTGAGGTCACAGAATTATACAAAGGACTAAAAGTAGCTAAAATAGTTTTGAAAAAGAACTCCAGTATGACTTGCACTAGCAGATTTCAGGACTTAACTATAAAACTACAGCAGTCGAGGCACTGAGGGAATTGGCAGAGGACAAAGATCAATACAAACAGCTGTGAAAGCTTAGAAATATAGCAGCAATATAGAGTCAATTGATTTGCAACAACAGTGTCAAGATAATTGAAAAGATAATGGAAAAATATTTCTCAATAAATGGTGCTGGAACAAATGGATATTAGGAAAAGAAAAGTTTACTCTTATTTCACACTCTATACACTCATCAATTTAAGATAAATCATAAACCTAAACACAAAATTTTAAACTATAAAGTATAAGAAAACATAAAATCTTTTGCATAATTGAGGTAGGCAGATTTCTTCCACAGGACACAGATGTCTTCAACAGGACAATAAAACATTAGGGAAAAATGAGTTAGGCGTGTGTTGGTGGAGTAGGAATTAGGTCAGTTGCCCCCAAAGGAGCTCAGATCATATACGCCTGGGTTTGAGTTCTGAGGCTGGGGGCAAACTACCAGTGTGAGCAACTAAATAAAAATAATGCTTTTTCCTCTTCTTTCTTTCTGTCTGCCTGCTTACTCGTCTTCATTTCTGCCTGCACCTTTCCTTTAAAAACAAAAAATTAAAAAAAAAATTGCAGGCAGGAATAAAGGCGAGTAGGCAGGCAGGCAGGCAGGAAGAGAGAGAAGGAAGAAGAAATTTTAGTTTATTTTTATTTAGCTGTTCACATTTGTTGTTCCTGCTGGACCTGGGATATGAACCTGGATCCTTATGGTATATACGTGAACTGCACTCCTTCAGAGGGAGCTGTCAAATTGCTACTCACCAGGGAGCACCCTAAAATTAAAATTTTGATCTTCAATTAACACCACTCAAAAAATGAGGCAATCACTCATAGGTGGAATGTGCACAGACAAGACAAAGGAACAGATGCAACATGACCAACCCTGAAACATTTGTAACAGAACGGAGGTTACCAAAAGGGAATGGGGCAGGTGGGGGCTAACGGTGGCAGAGCCCCCTGGACAATGGGGAAGAACACTTGATGATTTGGTGAAGGGCATGGTGTGTTGAAATATAACTAAAAAATTGGGAACCTATACAAAGGAAATTATTTTAATGTGTAGAATAATTACTGCAATGAAAATAAATTTTTAAAATACCATTTAAAATAAAACAAATATATAAAGTATTTAGAAATATTTTAAAAAATGATGAGGCAAGCTACAGACTACAAAAAATATGCAAAATATGTATGTCTGACCTAAGACTTGTATCTAGCATTTCAAAGAATTTTTACAATCTAATGATAAGATAAAAAATCCAATACAAAATGAGGGAAAGTACTACAAAGCTTTAGTAATCAAAGCAGTATAGTTGGCATAAACACAAAAGATGCATCTTTATAGCTCAGGTGGGTGAGATGCTGGTGTGCAGACCATGTAAAATTCAAGGAACAGGTTTGCAACCTGTTCAGGTGTGGAAAAACCCCTAAATGAATAAATGCTTCTTCTGCCCCTCTCTCTCTCTCCCCACCTTTCTCCCATCTTCTCTCCCCCCCTCTCCACCCCACTCTTTTAAATGCTTCTTCCTCCTTTTTCCTTTAAAATAAAAAACAAACATGAGACATACATCAATGTAACAGGATAAAGATCCTAGCAATGAACCCACACATATCTGGCCTGTGAATTTATGTCTACGGAACCCAGAATACAGAATGACATTGTCTTCAATAAATGGTGTTGGGAAAACCGGGCAGCCACGTGTAAAAGAATCTTATACTATAAGCAAAAATTTACTTAAAAGCAATTAAAGACTTGTTGAGACTTCCAAGTTCCACGATGGCGAACTGTTAGGATCCCAGGTTCCTTACTTGCCACAGCACAAGTAAAAGAATATCTATTTGACTATCACAATCTCTGAAAATAAATGGGACCAGCATCTCCAAAGAGAGAGAGGACATAACTCCATAACAGATGGGAGAGGCAGCACATCATTCTGTTCTGAGATGTCAGGACAACAGGGAGAGTTTGGTGAAAGTGACACATTCCCAAGTTAAAGAATTTACTCTGGTTAGGTACACCCAAGCTGGCTTGTAGCCACAGAGCTGGGGGTCTCCATGCAGGGTGGAAGGATAACTGGTGACCAGGTAAACGGAGATGTTGCTTCCATGGGGAAATGCCATGGGAGACCAGCATTACAAAAAAATCCTTGGTGGGGTGGGGGTGGGGGAGGGGAAATACTGCCCTCTCCACAATGAGGACACTGGTGTTACAATGTCAGTTTTTCCTGAGGCCATCGCTGTGATGCAGTTCTGAAGTACTTGCCAGTGACAGGGTCAGGTCAAACAGCATCCAAGCAGATAGTAGGCTAGTAGTATGTTTCCCTGGCAAGGAATATGGCTTTCAACCCCTCTTACAGGGAAAATAACTGGAAGGGCTCCATTAAAAACAGCAGCCTGCAACTATATCAAAAATACCCTCCTATCTGATTGGTGCCTGCTAAAATTCCACCTGCAGACCTAAGGGCATGGTTATCATCCTCTGCTAGGACTGAACATATCTGGAGGTCTTAGAGAATTTCATGAGCGGGTGCTGCACTAAAACAGCTCCCAGCTAGCTGTTTGGTGGACTGTGTTGGGACTGTGGCCTGTTTGCTGACTGTGGGCCCACAGTTCTTGGGTCTCTCTCTGTGGGCTTTACTGTTCATACCTGTGATTCTGGGAGAAATCTCTGCATTCTTTCCACCAACTCCAAACCTGTAGGCTGTATTCCCAGGCTTCGACATAGGGCTCAACTTAGAGCTTCCACAAATTCAACGAATGCTGAGATCACACGAGCAAAGGAAGTCCAAGACTCAGGTCTATTTTGTGCAATTTGACACCCTAATACAAGGCCTGTACATCAGGGAAACCTAACTTATAGAAATAAACATAAAATGTCAAACAGATGAAAGAGACAGAGGAATATGGGTGAAATGATGACTATAAACAAAACCCCAGGGAAAATCTGAATGCAATAGCCTTAATCAAACTACCTAATAAAGACTTTAAAATAACAGCGATAATTATACTCACTGAAATCAGGAGAACAACAGAGAACAAAATGAGAACAACAACAAAGAAAAGATATGAGGCAGCTCAAAACAATTCATGGAGCTAAAGAACACAATAGCTAAATTAAAGAACATAACAGAGAAACTCAACAGTAGGATGGAAGAAGCTTCTGACAGAATCACTGAGCTAGAAGATGGGTGCTCAAGCAGAACAGCAAAGAGCTGAAAAAGAAAAAAGAAAAAAAATAAATGAAGATAGCACATGAAACATATAGGATGGTATCTCAAGAGAGAGAAAAGGGGTCAGAAACTGTATTTGAAGAAATAATACCTGAGAATTGCCCTAACCTGAAAAAGAAAAAGACCTTTAAACCCAAGAAACTCAAGAGTTCCAAACAAAAGAAACCCAAACAGACCTATACCAACACACATCATGATCAAAATGTGAAAATACAAGATAAAGAATCTTAAAAGCAGCTTGAATAAAAACTTTACATACAAAGGGACTCCCATAATATTGTCCATGGATTTCTAAGCTGAAACTTTACAGGTTAGAAGGGAATAGCAAGATAGATTCAAAGTGCTGAAAAAAATTTTAAAAAAAGGACTTTCAAATAAAGATACTATAGTTTGCTAGAGTATCATTAGCACTGAAAGAATGATAGAGCTTTACAGACAAGCAAAGGTTAAAGGAATTCATCCCCCCCCCCCACAAACTTAAAGAAGTCCTATAAAATGTAAATAAATTCCACTTAAAAAAGACATCAACATATAAACAGTTGGAAGGAGGAGAATAAACATGTGGATGGTTAGAATGAACTCAAGACTAATTTGCTATAAAGTACAAAAGTAAAAAAGTATAAAACTTTATAAAGTAAAAAAAAGGATATTTTCATCCTATTTAATTACTCATCTTGGTTGTTCCTAACAGCCTTGGGATGTGAACCCAGGAACTTGGGATGCATGTGGACTGCATCTAGTACTTTCTCCACCAGGGCATGCCAGGACAGAAACTTTTATGCAAAACCCAGGGTAACCTCCAAGCTATCCCCAGGAAAAAAGCAATAAATAAAAAGCAAATACTATCACAACAAAACTGCTTTCAAATCACCTAAGAAGAGAAAGAGAAGAACAAAGGTAATGTCAGCAACAGCACCAAGAAAAAAAAGGAATAAAGTAGCAATAAACAGTTACATATCAATAATCACCCTAAATGTCAATGGATTAAATCACTAATCAACAGACACAGAGTGGCCGAAGAGATTAAAAACATAACCCAAATTTCTGCTGCATTCAGGAGACTCATCTTTCAAAAGGTAGACAGGCTCAAGAGCAATGGTGTAAAGACAATTCTATAGTCAAATGACAACCAAAAAGACAACCCTACATTCAAATGTTAACCAAAATAGCCTTCCAACTGAAGATAACAAAATAGAGAGATAAATATTATATCATGATCGAGGTTGATTCAGCATGAAGACAAAACACTTATTAATATATATGCATCAACTTAAGGAGCATCAAAATACATAAAGCAATTAGTAACAGAATTAAGGAGAGACAGCAACATGCCAAGCATCTTCTCTGATCACAATGGCTTAAAGTAGAAATTAACCACAAAAAGAAAGATGGAATATTTCAAAATATATGGAGGCTACACAACATGCTTCTGAAAGACTCTTGAGTAAAGGAAGAAATAAAAGGAAAATGTAAAAAGCATTAGGAAATAAGCTAGAATCAAGAAACAAGCTTCAGAACTTATAGGGTGCAGCAAAAGCAGTACTATGAGGGAAGTTTGTAGCAATCTAGGCCAAACTCAAGAAACAAGAAAAATCATAACTGAGCAATGTAGCCCTGTATCTAAAGCAACTAGAAAAAAAAAAGTTAGACAAAAGTTGGTAGAAAAAAGGAATAAGAAAAAAATTGAGCATAAATAAATGGAATGGAAGTCAAAAAGACAATCCAGAAGATTAACTAACCCAAAGCTGGTTCTTTGAAAAAAACAGACAAAATTAACAAATCTTTGCCTAAACCCACGAAGAAAAAACGAGAAAACTCTCAGGGTCAGAAATGAAAGGGGAGAAGTTACAACAAATACAAGAAATACAGAAACATCACATCACAACAGACTACTGTGAACAGCTTTATGCTACAATTGGACAACCTCTAGGACATGGACAGCTCTTTGTTGTTTTTTTTTAAAGAAACATACAGCCTATCAAAACTGAATCAGGAAGTGAAAAACCTGAACAGAACTATCTGTCACAAGCAAGGAAAGTGAAGGTAATCAAAAGTCTCATCAAAAATAAATAACTAGAACCAGATGATTTACTAGTAAGTTTTAGCAAACCTTCCAAAAAGTAATACCTATTCTTCTCAAACTCTTCCAAAAATTGAAGAGCAGTGAACATCTCCTAATACTTTCTATGAGGCCAACATTGATACCAAAAGCTGAGAAAGATGTCACCAAGAAAGAACATTACAAATCTCTCTAATGAACACATATGCAAAAGTTCTCAATAAAATATTAGTAAACCGAATCCAATAATTCATCAAAAGAATCATCCATCATGACCCAAGGTGGATTTATACCAGGAACACAAGGACAGCTCAACATATGCAAATCTATTAATACGACACACAATATCAACAAGAGTAAAGGAGAATTATCATTAAATGTAGAGAAAGCATTTGACAAGATTCAACACTTATTTATGAAAAGAACTCTACAAAAATGGGGATAGAAAGCACATACCTCAACATAATAAAGGCCATATATGATAAACCTCTAGCCAACATCACACTCAGTGAAAAACTGAAAGTGTTTCCTTTAAGATCAGGAACAAGTCAAGACTAATCACGGCTATTTAATATTGCATTGGCGGTATTAGCCAAAACAATTAGGCAAGGAGGAGAAATAAAAGGAATCCATATTGGAAGGGAGGAAGCAAAACTATCACTGTTTGCAGGTGACATAACATATGCAGAAAACACTAAAAACTCTACCAAAAAACTACTAGAATTATTCAGTGAGTAAAGTGGCAGGCTACAAAATCAATGCACAAAAACCCATTGCATATCTATATGCAAACAGTACAATAGAAGAGAATGAAATCAAGAAAACTATCCCATTTACAATAGCAGCAAAAAGAATCAAATGCCTTGCAATATACTTAACAGAGGAGGTAAAAGACCTATACAAGGAAAACTGTTAATACTTTCTTTAAAAAAAAAGAGATGATATAGAGACAGAAAGATATGCCGTGCTCATGGTTGGGAAAAATTAACATTGTTAAAATGTCCATCTTATCTAAAGTTATACACAGATTTAATGCAATTCCTATCAAAATCCCACTGGCATTTTCCAAGGAAATAGAACAAAAAAAGTTAAAATTTGTATGGAATAACAAAATGCCTTGATAACCAAAGCAATCATGAAACAAAAGAACAAAACTGGAGTATCACACTCCAAGATACTGAGCTCTACTACAAAGTGAAAGTGACCAAAACTATATGGTACTAGAATAACAAAGACACAGATCAGTAGAAAAAAACTATTACCAAAATACTCACATAAATATAGTCAGTTAATTTATAACAAAGGATCAAGAGCACACAATGGAGAAAGGAACGTCTTCTCAACAAATGGTACCAGGAAAAATGAAGTCATATGCAAAAGACTCAGTCTAGGCCACTCTCTAATATCATACACAAAAATGAATTCAAAATGGATTAGAGTCCGGGATGTAAGACTGTAAACTATAAAATACTTAAATACAAGTAATCCGTTCCATGACATCAGCCTCAAAGAGTTCTTTGGGGACTCAACTCCAGGGGCAAGGAAACATAAACTGTAACAAACAAATGGCACTACGTTAAACTAAAAAGCTTCTGAACAGTGACAGAAATCACCACAAAAACAAAAAGATAACCTACTGACTGGGAGGAGATATTTGCATTTCATAGATCTGTTAAGGGTTTACTATACAAAATATACAAGGAAATCATAAAACTCAACAACAGAAAAATAATTCACTCAAAAACAGGCAGAAGAATTGGATATTTCTCCAGAGAAGACATACCAACAGACATATGAAAGATGTTCTTCCTCACTTGTTATTAGGGAAATGCAAATCAAGACAAGGTGATACCACCTTACACCTGTGAGATTCGTACTATTCAAAAGTCTGAAAACAATAAATACCGGCAAGGATGTGGAGAAAAGGGAATACTAGTGCACTGCTGGTGGGAGTATAATTTGGTGCGACATCTATGGAAAAGCAGTATGGAGAGTCCTTGAAAAATTGAAAATGAAAATCCCATACAATTCCATTATTCCACTTCTGGGTATTTACCCAAAAGACACAAAGACACTAATTTGTAGAGATACACACATCCCTCTGTTTATTGCAGCATTATTTATAATAGCCAAGAATTAGAAGATACATAAGGGTCCATCATCAGATGAATGGATACACACCCACACAATGGATATATACTACAGAGCCCTTAGAAAAGATGATATACTGCCATTTGAGACAGAAATATGCTAAGCAAAATAAGTCAGAAGAAGAAAACAAATACCAGCTGATCTCACTCACATGTGGAATATAAAGAAACAAAGCAAAGGAACAGATTAAAAAAAAAACAAAAACAAAAAAAAACCCTTGGATATTAGCAACAGAACTGAGATTACCAATAGGGTATGGAGTGGGGATGGAGCATGGGGTGGCATGGACATTGTCAATGGACGATGGTGAAGAACTTCTGGTAACTGCTGATGGGCAGGGGCTGGTAGTCATATATCTGAGGAATATGAAACCTACATATATGGGGTTATATTATTTTGCAAATCAAAGTTACCTCAATCAATACTAATTTTTAAATGGATTAAAGGCTTGAACATAAGACCTGAAACCATAAAACTCCTAGACGTAAACATAGGCAATTGCTCGTTGACAATGAACTTCATGATGGTTTTCTAGATCCAATTCCAAAAGCAAGGGAAACAAAAACAAAAATAAGACTACATCAAATCAAAAGCTTCTGCATAGTAAAGGAAACAAACAGAACAAAATGGTAACCAACTAAATGGGAGAAGATAGTTGCAAACCATGTATTGGATAAAGGACTAATGCCCAAAATAAAGAACTCAAACATCTTAAAAAGAAAAAAACCCAAACATTCCAATTAAAAAACGGGCAGAGGATTTGAATAGACACTTTTTCCAAAGAAGACATGTATATGGCTAACAGGCAACAAGATTTTCAGCATCGCTAATTATCAGGAAAATGCAAATTAAAGTCAAAGTGAGCTATCACCTTACACCAGTCAGAATGGCTATCATCAAAAACAAAAGCAACAAGCAACAAACAAAAAATAACAAGTGCTGGTGAGGATGTGTGTAAATAGTATGGAGGTTCGTCAAAGAATTGAAAGTAGAATTTACTATGCAATAATTACACTTGTAGGTATTTATCTGAAGTATTTACCTGGGTATTTAATTTGAATAGATAGAGATATACCTCCTGTTTATAACAAATTATTTTCCATAGCCAAGTTATGGTAACTAAATGTTCATTAATAGATGAGTGGGGGAAAAAAAGGATGTTCTGTATATATACTGTGGAATACTATGCAGTCATAAAGAAGAATGAGATCTTACCATTTGCAACAAAATGAATGGGTCTTGAGGGTTTATGCTAAGTAAAACAAACATGACAGAGAAAGACAAAATCTTATGATTTCATTTATATGTGGAATCTGAAAAACTAAACAAAACTAAACCAAATGCATAAATAGAACAGATAGCGATTTTCCAGAGGGAAGGGGGTTGGGGCATGAACAACCTGTGATAAGGATCATGTGGTACAAAATTTCAGATATAAAATAAGTAATTCATGGAGATGTAATGTAAAGCATGGGATCCACAGGTAATAATATACTACTGCAAGTTTGAAAATTTGCTGATAAATGGGTAATAGATTTATTGTGGCAATCATTTTGCACTCTTCAAATATCATATCATTGTGCTGTACAACTGAAGTTAATATAATGATGTATGCCAATTATTCCTCAATTTAAAAATAGGAAAAAAATCAAAAGAATGGATAATAACCACACGAAGAGGTTCAACATTAGAAAAATGCAAATTAAAAGCCAAATGAAATATAATTTTACACCCTCTAGAATGGCAAGAATTACAAGACTAACAATGCAAGTGTTGGCAAAAATGTGGACAAACTATATTTTTTCTGAAACTTAAAATGGTTCAGTCACTTTGAGAAGCAACCTGGCAGTCTCTTTAAACAACTCACTATACAGCATAGTAATTCCACTCTGAGATTTTTTAACTAAGAGAAATGAAATATGCCCAAAGATATGTACATGAGTATTAAATAGCTTCATTCATAATAACCGAAAAGCAAACAAGACCTAAAAGTTATTAACAGGTTAATGGATGAACACTGTGTTATGCCCATGTAATGGTATTTAGCAATTAGAAGGAATAAATTACTGATACTAGTAAAACACAAATGAATCCAAAGATTCTGCTGTACAAGAGTATTTGCTATAAATGATTCCATTTATATTTAATTCTAGAAAAGGTGAATATAATCTGGTGCCAAAAGATCAGTAGATACCTAAGACCAGTGGGAAGAAGACTGATTATAAAGGCATGAGACAACTTTGAATGGTAAAATGCCATGTAAGAAAAATTTATTGTAATGTAAGGAGTTTAGCTGCAAATAACAATTCCCAGTAATGTAAGGAATATAGTTTCAAACAACTACTAATCTAACAAAAATAGATTTATAAAATTGTATAACTGTGGAAAAATAACTATACTTAAATTTATTACTAGAAGCAGTCTAAACCTTTTTTCCCCTAGAAAAACAATCTAAAGACAAATCTAACAAAAATTACTAAAACTGTTCTTTTCCATTTTCATCAATTATTCTCTGGTTGATTAATTCTGCTTTGCCAGGAAAGTAACCCTAAGTAATGATGCCAATAGAAAGAAATGAGTACCAAGATATCAATGCAATGCTACTTAAAAGAGAAAGATTTGTGAACATATATATACATATATACATAGTAGAAGAGTCAAAATACACCAGAGGCACAATGGAAAAAAGTGAAAATTATGTAGACTAAGTCAATATTCAGACATGTATATAGTTTGGCACACTCCTATGGCTCAGGTGGCTAGGGGACAGGCCATGTAAACACAGACCAGGTGCATGACCTGAGGCCACGGATTTAAAAAAAAAAAAAGTGTAGTTTCACACCAAAATAAAAAAACACAATATGATACACTATTTATAAGTATTTTCCTCTCTACTTAACCAAACTTAGTCCACCAATTGTATTCATTAAAAAATACAGTGTTCAATAGGACTATTTCGTTTTTTAAAGAAAACGAAAACAGAAACTAGTTATAAGAAACAGAAAGGGAATCTGAAATTTTTCCACATTTAAACAAACTTCTATGTTATTCATTACCATGTAATATGTACTGAAACTTGGAATATCAACACACATACCTGATGCAATGACAGGATCTTTCATAAGCTCCCTAGTTATTGGACATATAAATTCGTCAGGAATGCCAGAAGAAAGGGATTTCATCTTTGTCCTAAGTTCTTCAATGCTCCTCAGAACTTTACTACGCAGCCCCAGAGATTCTGAAAAGAAATAACTCTGTTAGGGCTAGAGAACTACTGGTAAACTTTATACAAATCTGTAGAAGACAGATTTATCTACTATAAATAAATATTTTCAGAAATACTGTTTCAGCACATGAAACTGTTCCTTCATAAATTCTTTAAGGTTCATTGCAGTATAAAATATTGTGTGGTTAAAATAAATCAGGAACAAATAAGAGTTTATTATTATAAACAACCTTAGATTCTTAAACTACTTTGAGAATTTCAGATTGTCAAACACTAAATACTAAACAAAATGAATAAAGCTCATTATTAGACACAAAAATTTTTCCTAAATAAATTTTTAAATGTTTAGCAATATAAAAATTTCATCTTACAGTTTTAAATTTACGAAACTGATTAAATTACTTGATCACAGGAAACAATCATATCTAAGGGTCATCTGTCAAGACTATACATAAAAGCTTCATCCATTTCTATTTTTATTTTTATCTGAAATTTTAAAAATTATCTAGAAGTTCAGTGTAGTTAATGTTAGAAAGGTTAGTGTTATTAGCTGTTTACACTGAGTAAAGTAGATGACTCTCCAAGCAGCTGAAGCCCGGGGAGCAGACTGAAGTGAAGTCTCCCAAGGAGCGGAGAATTCGAGCCCCAAATGGTCTTGAGGCTCAATCTGCAACTTCAACCTTGCTTTTCAGTTTACCAGTCTCACAGCTGCATAAGCCAATTTCCCTCCCTCTCTCCCAGTCTCTCCACATAGAATTACACATCTTATAGCAACATTTGTCTCAGCAATCTCTTCAAGAATGTTTGCAAACATCTTGGAAGCTACAGTTAGTGTTTCCCTCCCAGAGTCAGGTTGCTTTTTTTTCCAAGAAGTACAAAGATAACACCTTTCTGTTGGGCAAGTTTTCCCGACAGCCCCTGTGTAAGACTGGAAGTTTCACGAGCTCAGGCTCACTGAGCTGTAACACAAGCACAACTGCTCCCACAAAACCTGGAGGGGGGCGGGCGGGGGACAATTTGAACATGACTCTCATGTGTCTGGGGGCCATGAGTATTACACTGTTTAAATCTGTTTGGACTCATTAACCAAATCTATGGAAATGTGGGAGGTTAACCTAGTTGCTGCTGCCTCTTCAGGACCACTTGCTTTCTTTCTTTCCTATGGAATTCACTGAAGCCAAATTGAGGATTTTAAACCATTTAAGTGCCACATGTTTATAATCAGACAGTAACTATCTTAAAGTGATCAGTATACAACAGGTAATAAGGGGATACAGAAGGATATACTATGTCAAAAATATACCTGTGTGCTAGTATTTAGGCTGCTTATTGTATTTATAAAGTAGACAAAGCCTACAAAATGGCCCAGAGAAGAAAAGACTAAATTGGGTATAATAAATGTTCAATTTAATGTTATTTAAAAATGAAAATAAGTCAGATAACTGTCCTCAGGGAAGCTGCTCCACACATCATACCCACAGGTGCTAGACAGTCAAACATGTCCTTTTGTGAGTGTGGGTTGGAAGTGAGGTTTATTCAACTTAATTGCTCAGAGTGAAATTACCCTTACCAGCTGAGGGCCAGTAAACCCTCAGTATGGATAATATCAGACTATATTTATTATAATCTTTAAAAGGCATCTGATTCTCAATAAAAAAACAAGTTAATTAAGGTCACAAGCTCCCATATCCTGCTCTTCACCCCTTTCCTATCCCTGAAATGCTACATAACTGAGAAATGAGAGTCTAATAATTATCTAACACACAAAGCAAAACTCTGAACTCACTCCCTTCCCCATGAATGAGAAGGCAACTGGTCTGGCCTCCATAGAGGGGAATATAAATGACAGATGACAGCAGAGGTTTGTTTCCATCAGTGAAAGAAAAAACTTTCTATTTGGACCTTTCACTCTTCCCAACTTTGCTCAGTAAGTATGGTTGTCAAAGCAGCAAATCAGCCTTACTGGAGGCAGGTTAACAGTTCTGGAGTCAGGAACTAATAAGCATAACCCGTCAGGCTAGTCACTGAATCACCTTCCCACTGCCTCAAAAGAGAACAACAGAACCAAAGGCTGATTTCTTAGGGAAAACCAAACCAAACCAAACCAAACCTGAAAAGCTACTTTTTATTAAAAAGTTAATTTATGAAAGAAAAACCTCAATAACTTCTGTCTAGAATGATGAAGAAAAAATGAGGAAAGACAAAAAATACTTTAGGAAAGAAAAAATCCCCACAACTATAGGTATAATAGGGCTTTGGTTTTGTTTTAAAGAGGAAGGCAGGCAGGCAGCAGGCAAGCAGGAAGAGAGGAAGCAGCAGCATTCCTTTTTAATTTCTTTAGTTGTTCCTCCAGGTTCCAGATCATGAACCCAGGTCCCTGGGGTGTATGTGGACTGCTCCCCAGGCACAGGCTAAACACCAGGGTGCACCTTAGTAGTGACTGTTTTGAAAAGATTTGGATAAAAGTGATGGCAAGAACAGAATAGTTTAATTTCTCTGAATCCGAACATAAAATCAGAGCAATTAAATAGCAACATCAAAGACTTCATCAACTCCACAATTCAGAAGACCTATAGTTGGTATCTGTGTGGAAGGAAGCAGTTGATGGGCCCAAGGAAAGGGGACCCCAAAAAACACAAGTACTCTGAAAAAGCAGGGTGGGCCCATCTGAGAGAGGCAGTTGAACTGGAAGGGTTATGCGCCCTGTAAGCACAGGCGAGTCGCAGAGCCACAGGAACTCGATTTGAAGGGACTCTTCCATCTTAACCATATATTTTTTAAAAGTAAATGTTCTATGACTTAACTAAAAGAAGTCTTAGGCACAAAGTAGAAATCTACATAAGTACTGTAACAATGAAAGCATAAAAGCTTCAAAATCTGAGTAAGTGAAGGCAGTTGATGCAGTGCCTCAACCGCAGCGAGCAGGCGGCTAAGGCAGCTACGGTGCAGGCCATAAAAAGCCTATGGACCTGGGTTCACAAGTTAGGCCCACTGGTTAAAAAAAAATAAAAGTGAAGCGTTAGGTGTACCCCTGTGGCTCAGGGAGCTGAGTCAGCTGGGGTGTCAACCATGTAAAACCCAAAGACCAGGGTTCGTGACTTGGGGCCAGGAGGTGGGCAGAGGGTAAACCAAGATAAATAAAAATGCTTTCTCTTCCTTCCTTTCTCTCTTTTTAAAAATTAAAAGACATTGATACATAAAGTTAAAAAAAGCATTTTATAATTTTAAGAAATTTTATAATTTTAGAAAATTATAAAAATGTCTCACGTGCTTTTTATAATTTCTTGGAAAGACGAGCAAAGTGAAGAGGAAATCTTTTGAAAAAAAATCCTTATTCCTAGTTAGGAATCTATGATTGATGATTAAGACTATTCGATTACTTTAAAGTATTTTTAAGTGTCAAACATAATAGATATGCTACTTCCGTCTCTAACACTTTAATGTACTTTACTAAAAAATTAATCTACTTCTTACATGTGGATAAAAAATCAATTCTTATTATTCACAGTGACATAGAAATTATTTTAACAGTTTTACCATAAAAGCAAATGCAAGAAAGTTATGCATCAAAAAAGTAAAATACATTAACATATATTCATCGGTTTGCCTCTTAGGACATTTTTTTCTAGACTCAATTTCAATTCTTAGTCCAATTTACTGTTTCGAGGAAAAAAATCTGCTTTTCTTAAAATTTAAGACTATAAGAAATTCACTAGTTTAAAGTATCACTTATAGCTGATTAGAGTTAGAATCCTGATCCCTTATAATTCTGCAAAAACTTTAAGATACTTTAGAATTATATTACATTTGTTAACTTTACGCAAATTCCTTATTTACCAGACAATGGATAAATTCCCGTCTCCATTCAAAATAATGACTTTAACTCAATTATTAGATCACCACAGACTTTAATTATATTTTCATTTTGGTTTGCACTTGATAATTCCAAAACCCATTTCATTGAATTTTAAAATACTGTAACTATTAAAGGCTGAAACTAATAATTCAAAAATGATTTCAGGCTATTAACTGAATCCCATTAAGAAGAATTTCTTATTCCTCATTTATTAATTGTTTTCACTGTGCTTCTCATGTTTTCAAACATCCTTTCAAACATCCTGAAATTATTATTTTACATTGTCAAGTGCTTTTGTGTGATAAGGTACTGCTAAGAGTATAGGGTGTGCCCTCATGGAGCAGGGGTTCGGCGCAGTCTACACGCATCCCAAGGTCTGGGGCCACAACTCGGGGCCAGGGGGAACAATCAAGATGAACAACTAGATAAAGTGTTTCTTTCTCCTCTCTCTTTCTGCCTGCTTGCCTGCCTCTGTTCACCTTCATTCCTGCCTGATCCCTTTCTTTTAATAAAAAAAGGGTAAAAAAGATTTATTGTGAGATAGCAACAAAAATCAACTGGTGCTAAATTTAAAATATGAAATTTTAAACTTAAAAAATAAAAACTATATACTTTCAGGAGGAAAGAGTAAATTATAAAGAAAATGAGTTAACAGAGATATAAAAATACCTTTTACAATATGGCCTGAGTACAAAAACCATCTTCACCTAAATAATTTCATAAAATCATTATAAAGTTCTTAAAAGGACAAAGGTTTCCAGGAGATTTAAATAGATTCACACACTATATTTACTATGTAAGGAAAAGTCTACTACTTTATTTTATAATGGTTTTGCAGAACAAAAGTTACTAATAATAAATCTCAGTATGTATGCCCGCTAAGCTTTCTGATTAAGATTTAACTGTAGTATATTGATAATAGTGTCAGGTATTATTTTTATTAGAGCATAACACTTAAGACTTTGAACTGTTTTTGATGAGGACCTGGTATCCAGAATAAAATATTACAATTTAACAATAAAAAAGCAAATAATTTAAAAGGGCAGACACACCTTTTTCAGTTTCAAAGCTTATTACAAATTGACAGTAATTTAGACATATGGTATTGGCAAAAAGACAAATAGATCAATGGAACAGAATTTAGAATCCAGAAATAAACCTTCACATTTATGTCCAACTGACTTTCAACAAATGAGTCTGGTCTGAGTGGATATCTACACCTGAAAGAATAAAGCAAGACATCTACCTCACATCATGTACAAAAACTAAGTCAAAAGTGATCACACACCTAAATGCAAGAATTAAAATTATAAAAGCCATAGACGAAAACATAGACGTAAATCTTTGCTACTTGGAATTAGGCAATGATTTCTTAGACATACGTGTGAGTAAAAACAGGAAAAAAAAAAAAACAAATAAAATGAACATCAACATTTAACTGTGTGCATCAAAGAATACATTAAGAGGAAAAATAACTTACACGAGAAAATATTTAATGACCATATATCTGCTAAAGGTCTATGATCCAAATTTATATAAATATTTAAAAAATAAAAAGACGACCCAATTTTTTTTCATAACAAAGGATCTGAATAGATACTGTCCAAAGCAGATGTACAAATGGCCAATAAGCACTTGAAAAGATGCTCAACATCACTAGTCATCAGGAAAATTCATTTAAAAAACAAAATGAGAACCCACTAGAACAGCTATAATTTAAAAGGAAAACAAGTGTTGACGAGGATGTGGAAAAACTGAAATCTATACACAACGCTGGTGAGAACATAAAACAGCACAGCTGCTTTGAAAAACAATCTAGCAGCTCCTCAAATGTAAGCATAAAGTTACCATATGACCTACTATTTTTCATTCCTAATTATACACCCAATAAGCCTGGAAATGAAGACCCACACAAAAACTTGTACACAAATGTGCATAGCAGCATTATTCATAGCAACCCAAAACTGGAAACAATCTAAATTCAGTCACGATGAATGGATAAGTAAAAAGTGAGAAATTCATGATATGTAACATTACTCAGTCATAAAAACAAATTAAATACTAACTTAATGATACAACATGGATGAACCTTGATAACAAGCTAAGTAAACGAGGTTAGCCATAAAATATTTTTTGATTCTGTCAAGAATGGGCAAATCCTTATAGACAGAAAGTAAATTACTAATTGTCAAGGACCAGAGAGAAAAAAGATTAAGGAGTAAATGCTAACGGGAGCAATTTGTGAAGGGATGAAAACATTCTAGACTTAGACAGCAATTATGGTTACACAACTCTGAATATACTAAAAATAACTGCATTCATACAGGTGAAGTTTTATGATAGGTAAATTATATCTCAATTTGTTAAATACATATTTTTTAAAAGATAATTACATAGTGGCTTTAGTTACCCCAAGAAATATTCTGGAACATTTATTTTCCATATTCTAATAAAGATAAACTGTTCTTCTACATGGGAGGCATATTCTGGGCAAGACATATACCAGAATTATTGTGCTAGAATATTAAAAAGAAACTATTAATGCAACTAAAACCAACCTCAGAGTAACTTAATGAACTGTCACTTTTAATACTGTCTAACTTTCACAAATCTTACCAATTTTCAAGTCATCAGCCAGGCTTTCTTTTGTAAGATTCAATAGTTCTCTTCCATCAATGTTGTTCATTTTGAAAATATCAACTAGGTCTTTTAAACCTTGTGCACAAAGCCATGCTGAGACGTCATCCTCTGACCAATCTTCAGTAAACTGCTTCAGTTGGTCTTCTGCGATCCTTTCTTTAACAAACAAATACACAGACAAAAAGGCAAGTGGAATAACAAAAGAAAAAGTATTTCCTTTATAAACAGCCTTCTTGAATTACAAGATAGATGAAATTTCCTTAAATCTGTTTTTATATTTTAACATCTTTCAAAGAGATTTAAAAAAACTAAATAACAGCATGCCCTCGCAGAGTAGTGATTAGACACAGTCCACGTACATCCCAAGGCCCCAGGTTCATATCCTGGGCCAGGGTGAACAATCAAGACGAACTGAAAAAAAAAAAAAAAAAAAAAAAAAGCTTCCTGCTCCTCTCTGCCTGCCTGCCTCTGTTTGCTTGTCTTCATTCCTGCATGCACCTTTCTTTTAAAATAAAATCAGGTAACACCATGTATAATTAAAGTATTATTAAATGCTACATAAAATACTGTTCTTTCGGAACTTTTTCTTTTTCACTCCGGAATAACAACTTTATGATATAAAATTCAAATCAGCAAAAGTATTTATTTGCTCTATAATCTGCATATCTGTGGTAATATATGGTTAATTCTGAGAACGATAAAAATAAAATTTCTAAATTAGGTATCAATGATGCTTGATAAGACCAGAAATAAAACCAATAAAATAAAACAATAATTTCTCTTTTTTTCCCCCTCTCAGGCGATAATTATCTGAAAAATTATGTGGAGTAAATAAAGAGCTTACAAAACTATAAGAGGTGTGATATACATGAATATGCACATAAAAGCATTTACCCAAAGTTTTAATGTAGACCAGCTACTTTAACATTAGCTTCTGTAAAAGTATAAATTATATTGTTTGGATTTATACCTTACATTGAGAAAAGCATTGTAAATAATTTGTCAAAAATTATTGAATCTTATTCTAATGGTTCATGAGGCTGAACCAGGTTAAATATGACACTCTCACACACCTTGGGAAAGTGTTTCCAGGTCAAATTGCCAGATGTTCACGGTTTTGTCCATTGAACCAGTAGCAAGTAAAAGGACACTGGGTGAAAAGGCACACGTCGTGACATACCTATTTAATAAAAACAACTATTATGTATCTCTCCTCAGACTAATGTTTTAATTATACTACAAAGTGAAATTAAGTTCCGACCTGGTGTGCTGTGTCAAAATGTGAAGTATATTCTCAGTATTCTGAAAAACAACAAAATACAGTTTTATGTTTAGTCAGGCAAGAGTAAAAGTAATGATAAGACCCTTTGACAAAAATAGTTTATATGCTATCTGCATTTTAATATTACTATAGCCTATAGCCACTAATATAAGTTGAAACTTTACCCATAAATAGAGAAGAGCATCTATGACTAATAAATTTATCCTGTACTTATTTTATTTCTCAATGGTCAGTGCTATTGTCTATTGACCACCTTCCTAGAAACTTTTAGAATATTAGACTCTTGGCTTTTGCAGAATTGTTTGAGCTTAACTAATTGCAATCCAAATGTTTATTATAGGAAATAAATTATATTTTTGCCATAGCATTTAACTTATACCTACCGGAGGATTAGTGAGTAGAAATTAGTCACTTAGGTTTGGGTATATTTAGCAGATCATTTAGCATCTACATATGTTTAACTGAGATTCATATACTTATTTTATGAAATTTAATATTATAACTGTTTTTGTGAATGTAAAATCTCATGAAAATTTCACTAGAAATAGTACGGATCTGCTTCATTTAGTTGGGATTTTCCCATTTCCTGACAAAACTTTCAGTAATGTGAAACTTCCTTGTGGAGGGCTAGCTCAATTTCCTTGCTTGACTCACTACGTTTTAATGATTTACATCTCCATTTCATTTGCTAGCATAGCTGTAGCCTGAACTCAATCATTACAAGGATCCACTCAACAGATTTCTCTGGGAGAATATTTTTTGTCACCTACATCTTTACTATAAGTAAAGCATATTTTTTTTCCTATACTCATGCAACATGGTCTTTATTCACATAGATGTGCTCACCTGTCACATTTTTCTTATACTAGCCTCTAACTTCTATAATGACTTTTAACAGTGGTAGGCTGCTTTTAGGATAGCCTTCAAAAACCCTGCAGTAAACATTCATCCTTTGCCATTAAAAAAGCCTGGGGTATAAGAATAATTTATTTAATTTTTTTGGATACTTTATTTATGGGGTAACTTTTGGGATGCTCATTAAATTTATATTTTCTTTGATCAGATTAAACATATGTTCATCTTAAAATCATTACTGAAATATTTAAAAGAAGGCCCATCTCAAAATCAGTATCTAACTTGAACAGCTATTTTAGCATTTCTAAAATTATATATTATATTCTTGGGCACACTTAACAGGAAAAAAAGGTATACATTTTTTCAACTTGCCTAATGAAACCTGAAGTTGAGTAGCCTAATAAACACAATTTACAAAGATTACACATAAAAGATTTGAAATACTTACAGTATCATACACTATGACAGACTTATCCACTGACCTTAAAAAGAAAGGAAAAATGATTGATGAAAAGTTCTATTAACACAAAAGTAGCATTTATGCAATACTTTTAAATCATTTTGATATTTATAAGATGTTAAAATATTGATATACATCTAGAATGCTTTTTGTTCACATGTACTTTTTACTCAAAAATATTACATTCTCTATATGAAACTTATCTGAAAATTTTATTTTAGCAAACACTAGCATATACTATTTAACTATATAGCCATAAATAAAATAAGCATTTGTCCTAATCACACAATCCGAAATAAGGTTAGTAACTCAAAGGCAGAAAAAAAATCACAAGTAAAAGCTGTTACTACTTGGTTTTTGTTTAGTTATCATTGTTTTTATCACTAATGTGGCTGTGTCTTAAATATATATATGTACATGTGTATATGCACTCACATATCATTGTATATACACACATATCTATATACACACATGTAAGTCTTGTCTGAGACATTTCTGAAAGTTATAATTCTAAACTTGACATAAGCTCTACAAGGTTTCTTTTAACGGTATAAAAATAAAAAACCAACATCTGGGATTTTTCTAGTGGTGAAAAAATTGTAAAAGCAAAAACACAACACTATAATAAAGTGCATAATTAAAACAGATAAATTTGTTTCTACATGATACTTTCCCTACTTTGGAAAGAGTTTTTATGCCTCATGATATATGTTTCAAGACAAGAATATAACAAGTGTTACTTCTCTCTGTACTACTTTAATAATATTTGTACTTTTTATTACAAGGGAGTTGCTTATACTCTGATCATAGGAATCATACCTATTGAAAAGTAAAAATTTTGTTCAATAAGACTAAAAAATCCTAATTCAATAGCCTAGTGTCATTCTGAATGTCTATGCTAGATATACTTAACATTCTTATTCAGTCCTAAATTTAAGTACAAAGGAAATTACTGAGCATCCTAAAAAACCAAACCAAACTAAACTAAAAGGAAATTCCACTACCACTAGTGCAATTAAAACTACTTCATCCTAATGATAAATCACTTGAGAAACTGGATCATCATTAGCAAACTTTATGAGAATTTGAGAATTATATTAAGGAGACAGAAATGAGGACTACAAACAAGAATCCACATAATGAATTACAAACAATACAGCTGAAAATATAAACCAGCATAAAGATGTAAAGCGCCCTGAGTGTTTTTGTATGGTCTGCTCAACCAGTTCAGGCAATTTTGAAGGCAACTGAGAGCAGCTACGAATGCAATGAACTAGGTTCACTTGCTGTGAAGGACAGGAATGAATTTGCGAAGCCAAACATGGCATTCTTAGGAGTCCACTGAATAAGAATAAAAATAAAAATAGAGATTATGGACAGAGACCAGCAGACTTTTAGAGATAAAAAGGATTCTAAATACTTCTATGGCCTCTAATTTAACTAAAGGTAATTCAAAGGAAGATGCAATAGAATTTTATAGTTTATTTGATTTGGGAGAAGGAAATTAGGATTACAGAAAAATTAAAAGTTTTCACTCTGAGACTTGAGTTTTAAAAGATCAGAATGGTCTACAGACCACTGTAAATAGACAGAAAATATTTTGAAACTACCTCCAAATAGTCCTGAACCAACAGAGCCTGAACCAACACCAAACAAGATCCCAAAAGTGTGATGCCCTGGGAATACATTTCCTGCCTGGCAGGTATAACTTTCCCCAACTTTTCAGTGCCCACATTCCACCATAATCTGCCCTATCACTTTTACCCCAACTTTTCTTTCCAAAGAAAGCATTAGTATTCAAGCTTTTTGATACCCCATTTCTACACTCTGAAGCCTCAATTCTGCTCACATGAGAAGACAAGAGAAACATGTTCATGATGTCTCGACAGCTACTGAGAGAACAAGACACACTGCTATGTGCTTGCAGCATTAGTTACACTGCACAGTCATCAGTGTCAGGACCCTCCTGTACCACTTTAATCCAAACTAGTTTTATACAACAGCTACAAAAATTAGAAAGTGATTAATATTTTTTTGAAGTTGCGTATGTTCATGAAGTTTAAGATTTGTTTTACACTCAAGTATTTTAATTTTAAAGTACTTATTGTGTTTCTTCTCATTCAGAAAGTATTTTTAGTCTCTTACAAAGACGCAGCAAAAAAATAGATAAAAATTATGTGAGGAAACTGGAGAGAGAGCACAAGGATGAGTTAAGTGATGAGGAAAAGTTACTGTTAGTATCCAAAATATATATCATAAAATACATTTTGCTGATGGAAGGTTGTACATTTGCTTCCAAGCTTTTAAAATAATAATTCGAAAAATGTTTAAGATGGAAAAAACACAAACCTAAGATTGGAAAAGAGACATCAATACCATAGGCTGGGAGCTGAAAATACTACTCCCTCCAAGGTCTTTATAGAGAGAATGTTGTAAAACAATGTCTCCAACTCTTCCTGAATGAACACAGGAAGTTTCAATAGCAGTTTTGTAATAACCCTTAGTATAAACCCGTGGGTAAAACTTTAAAAAAGCGGAAATCAGAAAATGGGGGGATGGGAATAAAATGATACATTGTACAGCTGCCCAATATTCTGGATTACATTAAAAAAGTATCATAATATAAATGATATCTAATAAACATGTATTGGTGAGCAGTTAAGTCCTAAACATAATAAATGCTTTGCCTAAATTTTCTAAGTTTTGTAACAATGTAATAAGTAAAGTGTTATTATTCTCCCCATTTTAAAGTCCATAGAAATAAAGCTGAGAGAAGACAGAGCTAGAACCTGTTCAAGGTCACACAGTAAGCAGCATTGTTGGGATTAAAACTCAATTTCCAGGGGATCTGCATACCCTGTGTCGATTTTATACTTCCTAGCAAATCATCCTCGTGACTGTATTAGAACTAAAATCGACTGATCATATTCACACAGCCTGACAGTTTTAGCCTAAAAGCTTATGAAGTAAACACTATGGATATTCAAATTTCACAAAGTCATCTGGTTTCAAGCAATGTCATCTCTGAAAACCCTCCATGATAAATTGCAGCATGCACTTTTAGGCTGCTAAATGATCTTGTTTTAATAGGTTTGTTAATGCTACAGAAAGTATGGGGGGAGATGATTTGAGTTTTCCTATGTTAGTCATTACTGAGCAAGAGAGGGTTGTTGGTTAAAGCCACTCCTAATTCATAACAATAAAGTTACCACCCACATTTCCAAAATAAATAAAAATAAACACACATCTTGTTGGGAAGAGGGAGGCACTTACTTCCCATCCTTTCTGGAGCAAGATTCCTGGTCTCCCTTCTCTCTCTCTTGCTTATCAGAAAAGAAATGACAGGTAACGGAAGCTTGGGAGGGAAGACACTGGGTCATGGTAGCTCCGTTTTTTCTGGATTTTCTTTTTTTTCTGCTCTACCATGCAGACAAGTCTGCAGTCGACTAAGCTGCCCAAGAGCAGGTGAGTAAGTTGGGTGCAGATCTACAAATGTATTAACTAGTCAGTCTGTCCTGTATTTCTCTCACTGGTTTCAACTCAGATAAAGAAAAATTCATTTACTGAACTCTTCAAACTCTAAGAATGATGGGCATTTAAAAACTGGTTCCCAATGAATCCTAACTATTAGAACTGAGAATTTATGGAAAGAGGCAGCCCCTATCTGAGTTATAAAGACTGGCTCCTTCCTGCCTGAGTAGAAGCTAATATATGCAATGTTCATTTTATTTGGTTCAATCAAGAGTGTAGGGTAGAGGAAAAGACAAAGTCTGCTAAGGAAATAAAGAAAAGTTTTTATTAGAGTGATGTGAAGAAAGATGGAGGGGAGAAAATGTTCTTGCATATTTTGCTCCATAATGTATGATTGTTTTGAGAGCTAATGGAATGTGTGAAGTAGAGATGAGAATCTATGTATTTTGTGCTAATCCAGATTGAAAAGTTGTTTTTTTCCCCAAAGGAAAGGTACAGGCAGGAATGAAGGTGGGTAGGCAGGCAGGCAGGCAGAAGTATTTTTATTTATCTTTATTTAGCTATTCATCTTGGTTGTTTCCCTGCTGCACTGCCAGGACATGAACTGGGACCGTCAATGTATGTGGACAATAGCCAGTCACCTAAACCTCTAGGCCACCAGGGCACTCCTGAAGAGATGTTTTTATGTAAAACAAGGCCACTCTTTTCACTAGTTTTCATTTTATTTTTCTAAGAAAAAAACCTCATGCAATGAACTTATTAATAGTACAATACAATTTTATACAAATCAAAATTATTTTATAATTTTCTGTAATAGCTATCAATAGTTATATATGTATATGTATATATAAAACCATATAAGCAAAAGTTCTTTGGGTCCTCATTAACTTTTAAGTATCAAAGAAACCTAAGACAAATCAATGATTTAGAGTAAGAGCATATCAGAATCACTGACCTAAATCATTCAATTTTTTTACTTCACCTTTACCACCAACTTCCTATAGCTTACAGAATGTATTAGAATTGCTTGAAAAGTTTATTTTTTTCTAAATTTCTATATAAAGTTACAATGACATCCTAGGTCCTCTATCAGCTCTACAATCTATTTGTCCAGTCTCAGTTCTCCTTACTCCTCTTTATATTCATCATACATTTTATTTTTAACTTGACCAGCAGCTTTATTGAGAAGAGCCAAGCCCCTTCGCTCTGCAATCCTACTGGCATCGGCCTCAGAATCGGGTCGTCCAGGCTTCCTACATGTCCCTATTCATCATACATTTTAATCTACTGAAGAGTTTCTTGCTTCTTGAAATGTCCCTTCTGGTCCCCAAATCTCCCATATCTACATACATAAATTCTATACTGCCTTTTACATAGTCAGCCTACATGTGTGCCCAATATAAACTTCTTTAGTGTACCTTCTGACCTATAATCCCATTCTGTTTTCCATTCATTTTTCTTATCTAGCCACTCATATTCATGTATCATTTATTCTGTTTACTTTCTCACATGCATTCATTCCATCTTATCACTGACTTTGAGTAACAAATGGAATCTCTTTACCACTGACAAATTGCTATTTATTCCCTCATCAAATATAATTTAAACATAGCTCTGAATTCTCGTAAAAAAACCTAGATGCTTATATCTCACCAATTTACATTTCCAACTCATTCACTTGCCTTTATATTTATTCAAATAAATGAAAAATATTCAGAAAACCATCTGAATGTGATTAAGAGCAATACCATCTACCAAAAAACATTTAATGTAAACTTCCAACTATTCAGAAAAGCACATTCCAGTTCATGTAAAATGCTAGTTGATGTGCACATATATAAATGGAAATGAATTATAATGCTATAAAATGAACAAAACTAAGTGGGTGGGAAATGAGTGGGAAAACAACAACAAAATCTATACTGAGTATCATTTAACACGTCATGATTCAGAGGGTAAGGGCATATCAGGATCATATAGTTTTATTATTCTATCACCATGAATTCAAATCAGGATAGCGAATTAAAACATCCTGAAAGGTACAAACACTGTCTTATGTTTCCTTTTATTTGCCCTACTGCAAATATCAGAGGTCTGGGCACATAACAAGCATCACAAATATTTGCTGAATTTCATATAAGCATTTTGTCAATTAACTTCTCTTCTTACGAGTGGAATGCACTCTTACGTACTCCAAAACAACAGAAGAAAATCAAATTTTATTTGTTTAAAGTTTCTACTGATTTCAATTCTAGGTCAAAAGAAAATGACTATAAATGCCTCTTGGTAACAGATTTTTTTCATCTTCTGAGTTGAGTCACATTTAAAATACTGGCGATATGACTATTTAGCTGAATATTTGACAAGGATTGAAATATCTGGGGAAAAGATCAATCAGGCTTATCAGAACATTTTAAGTGGAGGCTAGAAGCCTAATTATTTTGGCTGGAGCCAAAGCTGCTATGAATGTAGGTTTGAATGCCCCGACCTATGAGATCATATAGGAAAGTTTTAGAAAATCCAGTAGCAGGAAGAAATACACAAAAATATTCAAAAGGAGAATATAAAGTAATTGAATCAAGCTAGTGCGTCCCTAATCAATTGCTTTATAGAATAAAACTCTGAAAAATAAAAGCTAAGGTTAAAATTTCAAGAGAACTGGAAATAGTAAAAAGTGACAAGGGGAACCTGAAAAAAATAGCCAAATAGAAATTCTAGAATCAAAAAATAAAATAATCAAAATTAAAGACTCATCAATGGGCCAGTTTAAAAAAGTATATTAAGAAAGCTGAAGTGAGAAATAGTAAAGGGGGAACCATTCGGAATAAAGAACAAGCAATATAACAATAAAAAGCTCAGAAGAAAGAATAAGAGACTAAGTTTATAGTGAGAAAGTATCATTGACATTTAATTAAAGTCCCAGAATTAGAGGGGAGAAAAGATCGGAGACAATATTTGAAGAGATAATGAATAAGGATTTCCCCTAAATGAATAAGATATTGTTCTACATATTTAAAATGTCCAATGAATTCCAAGCAAACTAAATAAAAATCTACATATAAAGTAAATGTACAGAAACCACAGGAGGAAAATTTGTGAGCAGTGAAAATAATCTGCATTACATCCAAGGGAGCAACAGTTAGACTAAAACTGTCTTCTCTACAGTACTATATCCAGACAAAATTGTGCTTATAATAAAGCAACGTTGTTTCAAATTCTGAAAAATCAGTATAATTTACCATACTAGTAAAAAGAAAAAAATGACAACTTCATAAGACGTTGAGAAACCATTTCACAAAATAGCTATTCGTGATAAAAATCCTTACAAACTAGAAGGAATAGAAGACTTAATAAAGCATCTCTCTCTAAAAACTACAATGATCATGAATAATCAAAGCTTTCCCTTTGCAATGAGGAATCAGTTATCATTATTTCAATCATCCTGGTAGGTTAGCCAGTTTAGTAAGGCACAGGAGATATCCAAGATGTAAAGATAAGAAAAAACCATCATTAATATATGATTTTACACAAAGAAATCCAAAATTGAAATCTTTATAGATAAATCCATTTTCTTTCCATATATATTTCCCTATTATAGCCAGATATTTTATAATAGCAACAAAAAAATTAAGTACCTAGAAATGAATAAAAGGTGGGACCTCTACACAGAAGACAACTATTGAGAAAGATTGAAAGACAAATAAATGAAAAAATAGACCAGACCACATTCATGTACTAAGAGATTCAATATCATAAAGATGTCAATTCTCTTAAAATTTATCAGACTCAATATAATCCCAATGAAAATCCAAACGGTTTTTTGTGTAGAAATGAGAACTGGAAGCTATCTGGCAAGTTAATTCTAAAATTTATGCAGAAGTGTCAAAAGCCAGGAATAGCCAAAATATAAGGCCTTGGAAAGACAGAATGATATAGGAGAGCAAGAATAAACAGAAAAGCAGGATATAATAGCAAGCCAGAAACAGACCCACACGTACAGGGTCAGTGATTTTTGATATGGTGTATGTATCAAAGTGGTGGAGGAAAAAGTGGCGTGTTCAATATATCGTGCTGGGACAATTGGGTATCCATGTGGAAAAAATGAAACTGGATTATCACACATAGCTACACAAAATTTGATAAAGGAAGCAACAGCTATATGCAGTCATATGAATGTTACAACGATATTGAGTAAAGGAAGCCGGACACAAAATAATGTATATTGATTGTACGAATTGCTTGAAATGGGTTTAAAAGAAAAAAATCAATAATGACTATGACTTGAGGTGTTATCAGAAAGGTGTACTTACAAGAGGACTTCTGCAGCAGAATCCACAATGTTCTATGTTTTGACTTGAGTAATGTGGTCACCCAGCTTTCATCACAGTAATTAATCAAGCATTTCTCTTATGGTGTATGTATTTCTATGTATATCTATTTCTTATTAAAATGGCTTAAGGAAATTACACTAGACAGCTTACCCTGAGACCAGCATCTGTCCATTATGAGAAAAAGCACACGCCAGAACAGGAGCACAGTGTCCGCTCAGAGTACTTTTATATTTTAATTTAAAACCTGCAAACAAAGTGAGAAAAATTACCAAGTTGACCCTGCTTAGCTTTATTTTTAAGTCGAAACTGTTTCACTTATTCAATAAATAATTTTGAGTGCCTAAGGACCAAAATATGAAAAAGTCCTCATAAAATTTGAGTACTAGAATGCAGTAAAATTAAGTCGTTTCAAATATTTGGCTAAACAATGGTATGCTCAGGCTAGAAGGGGTGAGCCTATAATTATCAAATAATTTAAAGACTGTCAAACTCTAAAAATACACAAGTTTCAACCATGCAATAATACTGGCATCTAATAAACATGCCTAATACATATATGACAAATATATACGATATATATGCATACACATACATATATTCATTATCTAAATGCCTAAAAAGAAACAAGTGCCTATACTTTTTAAAATCTGACGTTAAGAATACTGTGTCAGCACACCCTGGTGGAACAGTGGTTATGCCAATCGCCTCCAAAGGAGCAAGTCACATACCCCTGGATTTGAGTCCCTGGTCTAAGGGGAAACAACCAGTGTGAACTACTAAATGAAAAATGAAATAAGAAATGCTTCTTCCTCCTCTCTTCTTGCCTGCCTGCCTACTTGCCTTCCTCTTCATTCCCACCTTCACCTTTCCTTGGAAAAAAAACAAAACAAAAAAAAGACAAACTTTCTCATTCCAAAAATAAAAAATTAAGCAGTGGTAATTTAAACTAATCAGAATTCCAATATATAATACTCCTAGAAAGTACGGTGACACTAGAACACCTTTCGTGCTTTCTATAATTACTGAAAAGAAATATCACAAATATTTGAAGGATAAACTGAGGGAACTCAATCTACTGTAGTGATAATCTATAAAACTACGAAGTTGACCTACAGAGACAAGGTAATAGGCGAAATCTATAATTTTCTCAGACCAAGTGAAAACTTTTTTGAACTATTAATAGCTCTTAAAATAGCAAGCGCTGGTATGCCCTGGTGGCCTCACAGTTTAGTTCACCAGGGGTAGTCTAAATATATGGCAAGTTTCAAGACCCCAGGACCCAGAGGAATAACCAAGATGAACAAATAAAGTGCTGCTTCTCCTCTCTCTTCCTGCCTGCCTGGTACTCGCCTTCATTCCTACTTGTACATTTCCTTAAAAACAAACAAACCAACCAAAAAAAAAAAAAAAACTTTAAAACAATAGCAAGCATTTAACTAAACAAAGTATTAAAAGGTAAGGTTCAACCTCAAAACAGGAGACATTTTTATCTGGGAGAACAGATGTGGAACATAAAGATCAATAAACAGAAACAATCGATCAAAATAAAAACGTTTAACAAGCTGCAAAACAAACACAAAACTTGCAACGTGAACATAAAAAAATTATATTCTCAAGTATGAAATCCATATGTCTATCACTCCTTCCTACAAATAAGCAATTAAAATAGAATGCAAATGAAATAAAAGGGATCTTACTGTGGTATATCCTGGTGAAACAGGCATTTGGTGCAATCCACATACATTCTAAGGACGCAGGTTCACACCCTGGGGCCGGAGGGAACGACCAAGATGAACAACTAAATAAAATACAGTGCTTCTTTGTCTGTCTACTGGCCTATATTACTGCCTGTACTTTCCTAAAAAAAAAGTTTTAACTGCATTTTATAGACAATTACGTTTTTTTAAAGTCAGTAAAAAACACCTTTTCCATATAATGTATGCCAAGTTTTACATCTGAACAATGATTACATATTTAGAACATCCACATATGACTATATTCATGTTTCTTGTAAGAATTTTACTCTGGTAAAAGTGAAAGAATAGAATAGACCAGAGAAGTAATCAAACTCTTAATCTCACTATCATGTCACTAAGCACATTAAATTCCAAATATAACCTAACAGACAATAAATTACTAAATTTCCATAAAAAGAAATGTATTTTATATTAACAGGAAACAAGCACATTGCTTTTTATGGAAATGTAGTTGATTTATTGCCTATTAGGATGCATTTTTAATTTTCTATAAACTATATATAAATGTCTGTAAAAAATGACAGAGACCTTCATCAAACTCTAGCCAGACTCTTCTGATTCCTCTTCTAGGCAAGCCTTGACCTTGGCCTATAAGGACTTGAACAGACTGTCTAACTTAGTTTAGTTCAAGAATGCATCTGTAGGATAATCCTCACCTACTTGAAGTATTTGAGAAAAGTCAAAACTGTCACCAGAATTTACTGCTTGTTCCAGCCAACACCTGAAGATACGGAGACAGGGCTTCTGTCTCCCAATCTATGAAAGTAGGAGTCTAAACTCCATAAGAGCCAGTTAGCAAACCCAGATTTCACATGAACCAAACCGCTCCCCACGGCATTTTGTAATTTTTCACTTTCTTGGCTCAGAGTCACCACTTGTTGACACCCTCCCTTTCACCTCTCATTCTCTCTTTAAATGTCCAGTCAGTTGTGTTTATGTTTTTTTAATAGAAGCACTTTATTTTCATTTAGTTGTACATCTTGGTTGTTCTCCCTGGCCCGGGAAGCAAACCCGGGTCCTCTGGATGTATGTGGACTATGCTTAGGCTGGTAGCAGCTGATCAAACCACTATTCCACCAGGGAGCACCAAGTTCTGTATAAATTTAAGTTCGTATGAAATTAGTTCATGGTGGACTCTTTTCTCTATTGTAATAATATATTATTGATTATAATCTGTCCTTATCATTTTAATTAGTATACAGTTTATCTTTGACAATTACAAACAATGAAATACAGCTTGTGATTTAACGGAAGCTTATTAGGTAACAAAAATATTTTTAGGCATCTGAAGCAAGATTGCCAATTACTATATAATTTCAGAGTTCCCATTAAAATAATAATGAGGAATTTATAAAGGTTAAATTCATACCAATGAAGAGAGGAATAAGAGGGGTATCAGCATACCAGAATCTGAAACCAATTTTGGGAAGGCAGAAAGCAAATTAAATACGAGGGTAGTACAGAGACTAATAGTATTGTGCAGAAGGAGGAGACTACAGAAAAGTCTCTTTGTGAAACACTCAGAGTCTACATCCGATCTGAGTCCACTCCTATGGAGTATCCTGACTGCACAGAGGACAGGTGCTTCTCTACAGACAAAACATTTCTAAGCGAAGAAGGGATGCCTGGGGAGGTCTGAGGCAGCTCCAGTGAGGCACAAACTCCCACATTCTCTAAGCTCCCCGCTCTTCCCCAACAGGGCCAACAACCTACCTCCTGATCCTAAAGGGAAAACCGACAACAAAGCATCATATGCACAGAGCTTCAAACATCTCAATATTGTTTATTTCTTTTATGTAAATAGAATACTAAGATCACCAGACATGTAAGTGAAAGATCAGATCAGGGTAAACGAAAAACAGCCTAAGAGTGCCAACAGATCATCAGGAAACAGAAGTGAACTACAAAACAAAAACTCTAATTGGTATCTTGAGAATTTTGAGAAGATCTTGAATTCATAAAAAAAGAGGACGACGCTATGAAAAAGAAGATGTGATTTTAGAAACAGAAATGTTACTGATAGAGTAACAAATTTAAATAACTGAAAGAGAAAGCTTAGCAATCTTTTTCCTAAAGTAGAAAAGATAAAAGCAGGAAAAATAGAGATTAAGTCAGGAAGTTCAACACTCAATTAACTGGAGTTTTAAAAAGACAGGAAATAGAGAAGAAATTATTTTTAAAAATAGCATAAAGGAATACTATAGTCCAAAACTGAATGACATAAGCTTCTTGATTGAAGGGTCACCTGAAGGAATAATACAATGCATAATGGAAATATTATCTAATAACTTCAGTGAATAAACTCAAAATATGCTAGCATAAAAATATTTATATAAACTGTAAAAACCAACTAAAGATTGAAAAACAAAGTGCAAAGTAATAAACAAGATGTATGGTGATTGTCAGGTCACAATCCATACCAGCATCTACTTTTAAAATATTGGATCTAAATTTCTAAAAATCTATTTTTATAGTTGCTCTAGCTATCCAGACTACTTCAGGTAAAAGAATAATTAAAAAAAATTTAACTGTATAACATTTTTGAGAATGAGTTAAACACATACCTAAGTTGTGAGTAAAAGAAACCACCCAAATTTTGATCTGGCAATCCTGACCACATGATGCCAATCGAAAAAACTGAAGACCTTGTTCTCCACCTAAAAATACAAATTTGTTAAAAGTAAAGAATAAAAATTAAAAGATAAGATTCAAAAACCAAAATATTTTCAATTCCATATATTGATATGCAAATTGCATTCATTGCACTGTATTCACAAGCAATATTGACTTATATACCATATGACAAAATACCAGTTAAAGCATTTTTTTTAATGAAAGCAATTAAAAGGATTTTAATTTTAGCCCCTGAAGTAGCTACAACAAAGTACCTTTTTATTTTACCTTCCACTAAGGATATAACTCAAGGATGCAAGAGTCAATATTGAATATTAAGTGATAGGGCATCTCCCAAACCAATTTTTGAGTCTATGAGACTAGCATTGAGGAAAAAATTAGGAAGAGAGGTAAGATATAACACAAGTGTTAAATGCTTAATCATTTCCAGTTTCTGAAATTTTTCTGTGTCTGACTTAATCACTACAAAGAATGAAATCATATAAATCCAAAATAACATCAATTCAGTTCGTGATTCAACGGAAAAGACTACGTAAAATAGGGAAACTAAATTTGGGATCAAAAAATGCCCGCTAGTTTTTATGCTTGCCTTTTTATGCTTACTTAGATATTAGATAATTTCAGTGTCATTTTATACCCTATATGCAAGTTCCTAAATACTTCTGGGTGATAGAGTAATATCGTCAATTAATTTTACATTTGTTCTATACAGTATCACAGATGCAGTTTCATCAAAGGAAGTTTGGACACTTATATACAATAAGACACAAAGAAATTTAGTATCTAAATATTTGCACTCTGATTTTGCAAATATTCACTATATAGTATTTAATTTAGACAATTAGGTATATAAAATGAATTTTTTATGAAATTTATCTAGTTGAAAGCACATATGCTTTATTAGTATACAACAAATTGACCTCTAATTCACTGAAAGTTTTTTATAATTTCATGGGACTTGCATATCTCAATTTTATTTTTGTTTTTGCAGCAAGTTCAGTCGAAGGACATCCTTTCTCAGAAAAATCTTGATGGATGTAAACAATTCCTGATAGTCATAGTTTTCTTAAGGCAAAGCACTTTGCTCAATAAATGGCTAAGAGTAAAATATTCAAGCAACAGATCCAATTAGAAAAAAATTTTCTTCTGTGGCTCAGGTGGCTAACATGCAGGTTATGAAAGCTGTGGACTCTGGTTCTAGAACCTGGGCTGGAAGAGGAGGACGGAGAAAAAGAGAAAAAAATGTGTTCATTGTTTCTGGACTTTGAAAGTCTTTGAAGTTAAATTTAAAGTTGAAATTTCTTTCAAATAGTAAGAATTCAGCCAAAACAATGAAAAATTAAATGTGCCTCTGTTCAGTATTCAAATTATAATATTTAGAAATACTTTTTTCAGAAAAATATTTATATTTTAATAACTTACTCTAAGCTTTCATTATCCTTTAAAAACTGAAAAAAAGTGAGCACTTATCCTCAGGCATAAACATGATTATTTTTCCTTGAGTAAAATATCAGATATAATTATGTATATATATGTGTTTATATGTGTGTGTAAATATATATATATATATATAAACAAACTAAACAAATTGAAATAACATATTTTGTCTTTAGGAAAATTTAGTTTCCACAAATTACTGTAGCAATAACTTTTAAAATATATATGAATCGTTCAGGGAATACACATAAGGTTATTAACTATTTCAATAGAAGATTAACTAAAGAAACTAAGAAGGAACACGGATTAAAATTATACAGAGAGAAATGAAAGTTTGCAATATATTTATTGTAAAGGCAGGGCAGGGATATGGGTCTTATACTTATTTTAGATTCTCATGTAGAATTTTCTGCCTAGTTTAGTAAAACCTTCCAAGCCCTGTCAGCTAGAAATCCGTCCAAGACAAGACAGGGAATTCCTTAGGTTTATTCTAATAAAAACATGACAACGGCATTTAAATTTAAAATCTATCTTCAAATCATTTAGAATCAAAAAAGAAACCGAAATCTCCCTATTTTATACAGTTCATCAAAGATTTATTGAGTGCCTGTATGATTTAAAGAAGGTGCCACAGAAATGGAAGAAATGGCTCTTTGTTACAAGCTGGTCATTTTAACAAAGAATATGAACATATTATACACTCTATCATCATTAATATATAAAATACATTAGAATAAACTGCCAAAATTAAATTAGGTAGATAATTTAAGAAGCTGTTAATGAAAAGGAACTTTATAATTTGCTACACAATATTAAAAGGTTAAAAAACAAAACCAAAAAATGTCAGCAAATGACGAAAGAGAATCTTATTAATCAATCTACATTTCAAAGTCTGCTACATATGAGGCATTGTAGAAAAAAAGACTCAGGCCCTGACCTGATGGACCTTACAATCTAATAGAAAAAATACCATTAAACATAATCCACAAAGCTATATGATAAAAAAAGTGTGATTTTTTTCCCCCTAAGTAGTGTAAAAGAAAAATAAAGTGCAATAAAAATGTTTCAGATTTAGCGCAGGGAGTAAAGAGCAGGGGAGGCTGATGAAAGTGCCATATTTTGTTTTCAGCTGAAATCTAAAGGATGGTTAAAATTGAACCAGGTGAAGGGTCTGCTTGTATAACCTTTGGAAAAATCTTAGAAACATTCGAGGAATGAAAGGAGGCCAGTGTGGCAAGCTAAAGCAGGAGGGTAAATATGACTTGAGATAAGGTAGGAAAACAGGTATGTAAGGCACTTAAAGGTTTTGGATTTGGTATTTCACATTACCCTAAACTTTACTTTAAGAAGATTTAAAACAAGGAGTGCCAACACCATCTACCTACTCCAGACTGGAGGTTTCCAATGAGACAGTGACCAGCCACATGACAGCACCGAACACTCAAACTACAGCAAGTTCAAACTGAGATGTGCCATGATATACACCCAAAATTTCAAAGATTTAATATCAAAAAGGTAACATTTATCAATAATTGATCATCAATTGTTAAAATATTTAAGACAAATTTAGTAAAATTATTAAAATTTCACTTACTAATAGAAAATGTTTAATTTACATATGTAGTTCATATTTTATTGCTACAGGACAGCACTGGTATGACGATTAGACAAAAGGGAAACAAAGGGAGAACTTCCATCCTAGCACAGAAGAGAACTTTTCAATTCACTGTATCTATTTAAAATCAGGAGTCTTTAGGAGTTTTAGTTTCTTCTTTTTCTAAAAATTGTGTTCTCAAACATCTTATTTTATAAATGTAGCTCTTGGAAGATGGTTAGTAAGTGGAAAATGTAGTTTCTCTTTTCAACTTTAAAATTTTACACTTCTGTCTTAATATCAATGTACTGCAATTTTTAAATTACAGTAAAACTAATAGAGTTAAGTGCTCTAAATTACCATATTTAAAGAATTCAGAAGTGTTGTACCACGTTTAGTCATACCCTACATAAGACTCTAAATTTCCCTTATCTCATGATTTCATTTTGATTAAAAAAGATAAAGGACATATACCCTGGAGGCTTATTAGCACTTAAGTCCGTGGACACCAGCAGGCGCAGTTCCTCTCAAGGACCCAGGTTTGTGACCTGGGGCCAGCAGGAAGCACCAAGATGAACAACTAAATAAATAGCTAAATGCTTCTACCTTCCTCTCTCTTCCTGCCTGTTTCTGCTTACCTTTATGCATTCCCAAAACCTTGCTTAAAAAAAATAAAAAGATAAAGGAGGTTAATGCCTTAAAAATAATTAATAAAAAGGTCTCCTTGTTTTACTAACGATTAAGTGAAAAATAAAAAGTTGAAACCTTGCCATTTGCAACATATACATGGAACTAGAGGGGATTATGCTAAAAGAAAGTAAGTCAGAAGGTGAAAGACTTCTCAGATGACTGTACTCATATGGGGAATATGAAAAATCAAAGCAAAGTAAGAGACAAAACAAAAATAAACCCTTGGACTGTGACATCAAAATTGAGGTTACTAGAGGGAAATGCGGGGGGTGTACTGGGGGGAACCACAAAGGATGGGTCCAGTGGACAACCGTGGATGGTTATTAGAACTGCGGTGTTGGGTGTGGTAGGACTGCTGTACATTTGAAGAGTTAACCTGTGCTCCTAAAACTTATACAGTGTCATAAACCAATATCACCTCAATAAAATAAAAATATAAAATCCAGAAGCTATTTAAAAACAGTACTAACAAAAGAATTCAAAGTCATGTACAAGTTACAAACAGAAATTACTACTGTCAGAAATAGTAAAATAACCTGATACTGGTTGTGAAGAAAAATCACAGCAAGTAATTCCAAGATCATGTGCTTTTTCACTATGCAAACACCTCATTTTATCATCCCACACTGTTAAATCTCCACATGAAGAGCCAGTGACGAAGAAGTTTCCATTAGGAGAAAACGCACAGGCCACCAAGGAGCCATCCTTAACACTACCACATCTGAAGTAAAAGGAAAAAAAACAAACAAAAAAAAGAGGCAGCTTCATTTCAGAGTATCTTACTTTATACTACAACCTCCAATGGCAACTTGATATTATAAGAGGATAAATGATTATCATAGAACTAGAAAGGATAAATTGATGCCTATAGAAATAAAATATCAATTATAGGTAATTAACTACAGTAAATTTTCTAAAATAAGATTATCTTAATGTGTTCAAGCCTAAACTGTAGGACACAAAACCAAAGTCCACCTGTCTTCATATGTTTCCATATGGCAAGTTAGCATAAACACTTTAAAACTTAGAAAACTTAAGACAGTGACAACGAACAATACGAACGACAGTCAATTTTGTAAAGATAAAACCATTTTTATTGAAAAATATGCTACTGGGCTCAAAAGTACTTTTAACTTCAGTGTGAAAATCACCCAGTAAGTCCTTCATCTTCAAATATAAATTCTTTAAGAAAAATAGGTGAACAAGTCATCAAGTGTGAATTATCTTGGGAAGATAAGGAGGCATAAGCTGACATCATTTTCTCAATTTGGAAAAATAAACTAGTAAAAATCCATCAATTAGTGCTGTGCTCCATCTAGAACTTAAACCTACTGTGCTGTATCATTTTACATCATTAATTACATAATGAGGGAAGAAAACCTATAGAGGCAGAATTCATAAGTGAAAAAGATGTTTCATTTATATAAAATAGCTTAGACATTTCATTCCGTTTTTTCTCTTTAAACTGTGAAGATGTCACATCACCTTCAGCCTGAAGACCCAAGCTTAAATGCTCAGCAGTTGGCATTTGTGTTCTGAATGATGTGAGGGAAAAGGGAAAGTCACTGGTATTTTAATTAGTAACATTTGAAAGTTCATAATATTAATGTACTTAATGTCACTGAAATGTACATTTAAATATAGTCAAAATGATCAATTTTATTATATATCTCACCACAAAAACAGGGTTATAGGGCTTAAATGTTGGTAACCTGCAAAAACTCATCATTGTAAATTAACTGATGTATTTTTAACCCAAAGGAGTTTTCCGGGTTGTTTATTTTAAAGAAATGATAATACAACACCACACTAGTTGCAAGGTTCTTTCTTCTGGGCTTCGTCATTTACCCAGCAAGAATCTTAGTCAGGAAACAGCTGTGCCTCTTAGGTGAAACGTACGTATTATTTTATTATTGAGAACACCTGAGTCACAAAGCAGCAAAAATAAAGCCTAAATTTATTCTTAGTCAAAAGACTTTCTTTGCCTAAATCTTACAGAAAAAAAAATCCATAAAAAAAAAACTAATAAAATTAGCTCTTCCCTAATTTTACAAAAGAAAGATTAGAAATGTAAAACTCTCAGAGCCAAGCAAATCTATAAGAATCATATTATATACTTGTTTTTATGACCTTCAGAAGACAGATCAAAATATTTTTCCTGGTAATGTCTGAAAATCATGTTTCTTAAAGTTATCAAAAAAACTTTTTTGGTAGACCTGTTAATAGGATTAAAAAGGTTTAAATACTCATACCTATATAACTTGTATGACTGTGCATTCCACAAAACAACAGTTCCATCAGCTGCACCTGATAACAAACAAGTGGAGTCTGGGGAAAACCGGCAAACTCTCACCGGGCTACCACCCGGCTGTTCCATCACTGCCAACATCAGTCCATTTTGTGGATTCCATAGGACAGTGGTTCCATCTGTTGAACATGAAGCCAAAATATGTCCTGATGGGGAGAAACAGCAGCAGTGGACAGCATAGGTATGAAACTTCAGTGGAGAGTGTGGCAGCTCAGTAAAGTCACTTAGGGAGTACAGGCGAACTGTTTTGTCCAAGGAACAAGTTGCCAAGAGGGAAGAGGACAGGGCACAGCAGTTGACATCATCACCATGATCAGTTAATGTGTGAATTAGTTTCACCATGGTCTTTGAAGCAAAATATTCTGCAAATTTTAAATAAAGATTACTCAAATCAACGCAACTCAAATACATATAAAAGGGTAAAAATCAATTTAAGAACTTGTTGAATAAAAGCTTCTGCATTCATATTTTAAAGGACAATTTATTTTACCCAGAGAAGGATTATTTGGAGATAAATAAACATGTCTAACACTATAACCTCTGAGTAGCAATTAAGTCAGCCACCTCTGAAGAACAGTCCACACACACTAGAGATGGGCCTCTGGGGTCTGGGTGGAGCAATCAAAGTAAACAACTAAATAAAAATAAAATAAAATGCTTCTTCCTCCTCTCTGCCTGCCTACCCACCTTCACTGTCTGCATCTTAAAGTCCCAATGTTGTTGCTTTAAAAAAATAAAAATCATTAGTCACAATTACTATACCAATAAACCTCCATGACTCCTAAAAAAGGACTCCGTCAAATAACTTCAAACTGACTTGACTCTGAATATCCAAAAGCTTTATTTCACTTTAGAAATCCTGCCCTTACCTGATTGCATCTCAATACTGCCTCATTCCAGAACTGCCGATCTCAACTAAAAAAAGGTTTTTTCGCTATTTCAACAAACTGTCTTAGCTATCCCTTCCATAGGTTGGAACAAAGGTTATCTCTGTTTAAGATTCAGCTGTGGGGTGTGCTCATAAAAACAAAATTCAAAATGTAAGCAGCAATGTTGTAAGTTATTACATCATAGTTTGTCATCTTGTATGATAAATAATAAAATGATATAAAAGATTTGAGGTGAAGAACCAATGAAATAAATCAAGGAAACCAAGGAGCATGGCAAAAAATGGATTTTGCCAGACTGCTCGTAATTAACAATTTAGAATATACGCTAAACTCCTCAAGCCTTACAAAACCCTAATCTGGTTCTTCCCTGACTGCTTGCTAAGACCTCCTGCCGCTTTCTCTCTCCCTCCCTTCTTTCCAGTCTCCCTTGTCAAGCTAACTGATTCTTAGGTCTTCATAAAGTGATTTACTTATGCTGAAATTATCTTCCCTTTGCTCTTGGGATATGATTTCTCATTCAAATCTCAGTTTTGGTGGCCTTCCTCATAGGGACGTCCCAATCTAAAGTAGGCTAGCACACCGTCCTATTGTAACCCTCATTATAGCAATTATCACCAACAGGAATATTTGTTATTTAAGTCCCCTACCCCATTGCACCCCCACTCACCCCCAAGTACAATGTAAACTCCAAAGGAGTAGGGATGTAATTCACCGGGTTCATTTCCGCACCCATGCTACTTAAAACATTGTTGGACACCTATTGTGCTAAAATCAGTGTTTGTTGCATGTTTTTCAACACTCAATTGCATTCTACCCTTTAAATATGAACATAATAGGAAATTAGAAAATTAAAAATAAAGATACTGAAACTGAAAAGAAAAAAAAACCCTAATAATGGAAAATTGTGTAGAATAAGGCAACAATCTGCCCTAAAGGGATAGGTATAATTTGGATTGTAAAATTCATGATCCCCTGTTCTAATCCTATTTACAGAAATCTCTTTATAAAAGATGGAACAGGCCTTTTCCCATGTTCATCTAAACTCCAAAATCCAGCAGGGGGGCTTTTTTTTTTTTCTTTTTCAAATTTAAACTACATTAAAGCCTTAAAAAAAATCCAAAAAGCACGCAACAGATTCTGGTAGATCATCGCCTTACTGTTGCACTGAAAATAACCAAGATCAGGTGGCGCTTTCTGGAGAAATCCCAAATCCCCACCGTGAAAATAAACACAGGTAATTTTCCAAACAAACTTTGGTTTCCACTCTCTTGTATCATTCAGCTCCCGGTGCAGTTCAAGGCCACACAACTGCAAGGACAAAGATGTCATCAGCCACACAGTTTCAAAACTGCTCTCTAGTCTACCCCTACCTGCCTCCGGCGTCCACTCAGGCCTCAGCCGTCACGACAGGTAAACCCGGTCGACTCCTTCGAGTCAACACACCATTTTCATGTAATCCCATGCAAATCTGAAATATGCCAGGAAGCCTCCCCTCCCCCAGTGAAGCCCAGGATTTGCTCCTCCCAGCACTCAGGGAAGAGAATTTGCTTAACTCCGAAAACCAGCCAAGCCTCAACCGACTGAGCGACCCGAGCTGGACCGAACCAGGCGCTCCGCAAGCGGGGCGCTCCCTACGCGGCCGGCGGGGAGCCGGGCCTTCCGGGGCGCAGGACCGAGCCAGCGCTGGCGCGGCCCGGTTGGGGATTCCATGAGACCATCATAGCCCACGCACCTCCCTTCCCGGCTCCCCGGCGGAGGCCGCACAACAGCGCCTCGCTCCCATCCAAGTCCCCCTGGGTCCCTGCCGCGCGCTTAGAACTAGATTCCGAGAAACAGGAGTCCTCTCGAGCTAACCCCAGTCGCGCGACCCCACCTGCCGCAGCCGTAGCTAAACCAGCCCACCGGCGCAGCCCCTTCCTCCAGGATGACCCAAGGCTCGCGGCTTTCGTCCACAGGTGCTGGGCGTGCCGCGCGGTCACGTGACGTGCAGGTAAGGTGGGAGGGCCGGCGCCAGCGGAAACCAAAAAAAAAACCCTAAAAACTCGCCCCGCCTCCAGCGGGGCCGCCCGGCTCCGGACGCATGCGTGCTTTCCCGGCTTCTGATGCGAAGTCTGGATTACGTTTAATCTTGATGTCAGAATGCTAAATTTTGGGAAGAACATTTAGTTGACATTTTTTTCAGTTGAGGAAGTTAAATCCTAAGGCGAGTGGCGAGTGTTTAAAATATGGTTTTAAAAGGAGCTTGTATCCTCTGGCAGGTTTTTCAGTTTACAATTTTTGAATCTCCTTTGTGTTTATATTTCTCCACCCTTCCTTGTCCCCCGCCCCCGACCTCCCGGGTTAGACTTTTCTTTTTAGGTTAGCTCTGCCGTTAATGGCCCATGACTTCTTGTCTTCTGTGGTCATCGCCTTTGTGCCCAAGTTTCCCACATCTCTCTCTTCGCCCCAGGGCTCCAGTCCTGTCGTTCCCACGGTGCACAGGACAGGTCCAGGTCTAGAACCTGTATACACCTGAATGAACCTGACAAGTATTTCTCCCAGACTTTGAGTGCCTCCGAGGGGCACGGATAGAATTTGATTTGTGCATGACAGTATAGCCTATGTACAGACGAAAATCAAAGATACAGCTTTTTTTAATCCATTCATCTTTTTATTTTAAATTCGCAGTTAAGATTTTCTTTAGTAAGAAAACATGTTAAAAAAAAGTATCCACCTGAGAAAACTAAAAGAAAATTTAAAGAGTAATAACCTGAAATGCTCAAATTTAAAGGTGAAATTAAGATCACTGGAAGTGATTCGTAATGAACAAGATACAAGGAAACAGGGAGATTATATTTCATGATTTCGAGACTCAAATGATTTTTAAGTTGATGTGTATCCTGGTTGAGAGCACACCCGACGACATACCAATGTACTGGCAAAACAGCATTTTTCAAAACACAATCTTTTCTTGTATAAATAATTGTAACTCTGTGTAGGAAGCATACAAAATATAACTAAGAAAATAGTCAATAGTCGAACCACTCAAAGATAACTAACTCAGATATTACTTACTTTTGATCTTTCGTAGAAATAACATTTTTTTAAAGTCTTGCAACCTGCCTTTAAAAATGTATCCTAAGCATCATTTTCCATGTCTAAAAATGTTTTCATTAGCTTAGTTATTTTTCCTCTTTCATGGTTCACATGGAAGCATATCACATTTTACTTAATATTTCTAATTATTTAATAATTTTGTGCTTCACATAAATGATATTGGATTAAATAACTATATAAATCTTCATGTTTATGAACATTCATTAGGATATTGTTAAATGGAATTGGGTTACTGGGTAAAGGGTGTAATATTTTTAATATTTTTGTATTGCTTTTCAGAGAAGTTGAGCTCTTCAGTGTTAACACTAAGCAAGGTATATCTATACTAGTATCTACATTTTTGACAGTAAGTGCCTTTTTTATCTTCAAATTAGTAAATTTGTATAGTATTCTTTAAATAAAATAGGTAAAAGAAATTCCCGCCCACATAGTCCAGTAGTTTTTCATGGAGACCAAGGCCAATGTAAGTTTTGACTGTCCTGAAGGGAAAGGCAGTTTCAGAGAGGGAATCCCTACTGTAGTGGTCTCCAGTTTATGGGTTTACAATTTGGGAAACATTAATTAAAATGTATACTAGAAAAACACTGAAGAATTTATAGAGCTCTTAATCACTGAGTCAACAGGTTATCTTATCTCACCAGACAGAATGTCAAAACTGTTGGAACTTTAACTTGAAATATTAAATGTTTGAATATTTTATGCATTATTTATGTAAGCCATGGTCAATAATTAAACCTGTTTTGTTAATTCCTAGTTCTGCATTTTGTAATGCTACTTGAGGAATATAGGAAATAATTTTAAATGAGATATTTAAAGGAAAACTAACCTTTCAATTAAATAGTAAACAAAAGCATGCTTCCAAGATGCAATCACAATGAAAACAAAATAGGTGTGAATCAATTAGTGAGTCACTGATGACTAAAACTGAGGTCAGGAGTAATCAAAAACTCAAGAGATGATAGGTGCTGGACTAGTAAGAAAAGGTGGGCTAGAGATGAGTCCTAAGTAGGCCCAAAGCATAGGCCAGCTCAGCCGTGAGCTTGGGAAACATCTAGTTTTGAAATAAGTACTCAAGAATGTATTTCAGTAGTTTTGCTTTACAGGTAAATACAAGGCCAGAATTTCCAGATTGGTTTAGCTTGGTAAAGTACAAGATATGAAAACTCCCTTAATGTGTTCAACTGGACAAAAAAATGCATCAAGCTTGCTATATATGATATGTGCATGTTTTGTGTGTATCCTTCAAAAGAAGTTTTGTTTTGTTTTTATATATCTTCCAGATATTGCTGTCCTCATCATGATAGTGTCCATCCGTCATTGCCCCCCCTCCCCCTCTCTTTCCCACAAGTGCCTTCCCTGCTGTCTTTAGGTTCCACTGATCTTCCAGATTCCCGGGAAGAATGTTCTGTGTCAGTCTCAATCCTTTACCTTATCCTCATCCCCATTCTTATTAACCTTCCAAAATATGAGAGCATTCTGTCACTGCTTTGAGCTTCTGTAACAAATGAGTTTTGCATCATCTACTTGGCACTTAGCGACCTCTCACGTTGATGCACTCATTCTCGCTTCACAGGTGTGGTGAAGTACTCACCAGGTGTGTTGAGTACCACAACTGGCATCGTCCAGAGCGCCACCTGCTGGTAGAGAAATGTGGGGACTCCAGAAGCTGTGCTGTCTTTCACAAAATGGAACTTTTACCTACACTCCCCTTATCCTTTACTATTAAATAAACGATATGCCCTCTAACTGGCCATCTTTCCATTATACCACTCAGCCCTGGAGCACTAACCAAATAATGAGTTGAGAAAAATTCTTTGGGTTGGCATTCTATATAGATAAGATCCAGGACTACTAAAGAAGATGGGTGTAGAGCACATCACATTTGCCTGACCATAGAAAATGTACTTGTGACTAGAAATAAGAATATTACAAAGAAATATGATAACAAGCATCATCACATGACACTTGGTATTGGGCACATACTAAAGAAATTTTGCAATTCCAACTATGCTTTTTTCTTCCTCTTTGCTACAAGAAACATTTTTCTTGTTTATGGATATTATAATTCCAGCTTCCTTTAATTAACTATTTATCCTGCTTTATAACTTTGTATTCTTTATTTTCATACATCTTCAAGAGAATTCAAGATATTAAAATTGCATTGTAAGACACTAAATTTGGGGGCCACTTGGGTCTGCAGCTATTGATAACCAGAACACTTAAATAACTGCTAGAGAGATTTGTCTGAAAGTCTGAACTTTTCATTGTTTAGCATCTCCTTATCACTTCTGTAAATTAATAACAGAAATATGCCAGCATAATATATCCTTGCTTACAATGGGATAATTTAAACTCAAACTCATTATACTTATCTGCTGAAGTTTAAAACTTACTAGTCCTTTGGAGAGGGGGCTGTTATGTTTGTTTGATTATTTTCTTTTCAGAGTAGTATCACTTCGGGGAAATATTTACTTCTTTCCTGAATTCCTTGTTTTTTTTTCTCTTATGTTTTTAATGGTACTACCATATAAATATAGCCATGCAAGCCAAAAACGTTAGAGGATATTGTTGTTCTTGTTTTCTATTTATTCTAATAAATTTGAGTTTAGGTTTCTCATCTGTGAAGCGAGAATGAAACATACTCACAGAAAAATGAAAATGAAAATGAGAGGGTTCAACAACTGTTGAAGTGCTTTAAATTTTGAATGTTAATAGACATTTGATTTTTTAAAAAAGTTTTGTAGTCAAATAATTTGACATGAGTTAAATATAGTTAAATTGATTTTACTAAATACTTTTTTATTCTGCTAGTATCTATAATAATTTTCTTAGAGGGGGGAATTCTAAGCAGTACTCCTGAACTTCATTTGCTCTTGAGATGTTTTTCATTGCCGTCTCATGTGACTGTAATTCCCTGGGACACATTTTTGGGGAACACTTGCTTTGTGCAGGTAAGAAGTCAGTAAATGGTAACTAAATTCTAGCCTCTTAAGCTTGGTATAAAACCTGTGCAGTGGACACCTGCCATTTTCTTCTATTGACACCCCTACTGCAACTATATAACTTCTTAGGGTTAAGCATCCGTTTCTTCTAGGAATGTGAGTCTTTAAGGGGAGTTATCCAAGGAATAGGTGATTATTAGATTTTTGTTCCTAAGGCAGTGCTTTAAAAAGGCTCTAAGCTCCAGCTATTGAGATTCAAAGAATGGTCCTACTTCCTGTCTTTCCCCAAGATTGATTCTCAACTTCAGTTGAATCTTGGAAATAGTTTGTGTCTTCTGAAAATTTGTCCAGTATCGCTCACCCAAGTTACTTAAATTGTTGGCACTCACTTATGGTATTCATGTATTATCCTTTTTATTTCTGTAAGGTCACTAACTGTATCCCTTCTTCCATTCCTCACTTTAGTAATTTCAGTATTTTCTGTGTTTTCAGTCAGTTTAACTAAAGCTTTGTTAATTTTGATGTTTTCAAAGAAATAATTTTTGGATTGATTTCTGTGTTCTTTTTTGTATTGTTTCATTCATTTCTGCTCTAATTATTCTTTCCTTCTGCTTGCTTTAGGTTTAATTTATTCTTCTTTCTCCATTGGAAGGTTAGATTTGTGATTTTTGGATTTTTTTCCATTTACAACAATAAACATCCCTCTAGCACAGTTTTAACTGAAGCCCTGTAATTCACTGCTATTAAAATCTACCACTCCTGCCACTCTTGTTTAGATGGATCACAGTTTGAAATTCCTTAATGGTAAAGGCATTGTCCATACAATTCCACAGTAGCTCAAAGTTTTATTGGGTCAAAAGTAAACTCCAGCTCCTCCTTTTTTATTTTTTTATGTCTCTATATTTTTCATCATGACATTTCTCAAAAGCGGTGTTTTCCCTTTTAACCAAGGGTAAATTATATTAGCAGTCATTCTTGACCATTGCAGTTCAAAAAGTTGTATTCCAAGTTCCTATAATGCTTTTATCGTGCTTTCTTTCATCGCGCATTCTAGTTCTTTTCTAGGACTTTAAGTGCTGAAATATAGAAAAGTTAGGCCCTACTAGGCCTACTGTTTTTGTCTCCTAATTCAATAGTTTATAAATAATCTGTATCAGAATAGTCTAGGATACGGTGAAGTTAGAGTACACCTATTATCTCAGTGACATGAAGATTTATTTCTTGCTTAGCTACATATCTACTATGAATTAGTAGTGAATTCTACTCGTTATAGTTAGTGACGTAGGCCAACAGAACACGAGTCTTTTTGAACACTAGTAGTTGCTGTGCCAAAGGGAAAAGAGAATGAAATGCTACGAGTGGCTAGAATTAGGTTGTTCAATGAACCCACTCAACTACAAGGGGTTTAAGAAATACAATTCCACCATGTGTCCAGGAAGATGGAAAGCTGGAGGTCTTTAATTTTATGACATTAATGACTGTACCACATGGTAGATGCTGCCCCCTTGAAAAGGAAATGAGATCAGAGAGATCAGAGGGAAGCAATCTGGAGAGTTACAAAGAGGGTCCACTGTTTATCAGATAATCCATTCTCTTACACCTACTGAATTCACCTAGAAACTCTTAGGCCACTTATTACAGACTTAGACCTCTTCAGTATGTCACAGAAAATAGCTATACTGTCTCAGAACATTACTAAGCTTCATAACGATTATAAAGTTATATGATTTCATGAATTATAGTCCAATTTACACATGCAACAAGAGCTCTCCTTTTCAAAGCCATCATTTTGGAAAATCAAGCATTTATTCCAGCATAGCTGGTACCTAAAATTTATTTGGAACCTGAATCTTAGTCATGAGTATGACTCATTTTTCTGAATATCTTTCTTGATTAGAAGGCTTTATTGGCAAAGTTTTATTGGGTACCTTTGTCAGACTTTATACTAAATGCTGGGTGTTTAAAATGTCATAGACACTATTTCTCAAGGAACTATGTAAGATGAGAGTGGGAAATACACAGCCCATAATAGCAATACCTTTAGTTATAGGGCACTATAAAATCTAGCTGTTCACAGCAATTTGGAAAGGAGAAGAAAGCCAATTAAATCCATACATGATAGATAAAAAAATCTCCATGCCTACACAAGAACATGTCAATACTTACATGATTCATGGTGAAAATTTTGGAAATATCTAGAATTCCGATCAGATGGTTAAACTGAATCTTAAATGGAAATGTGAAAATGAAGAAAGTTGTGATATTTCAATTTCTCAAGAATAAAAATGGTGGATAAACATCATAAAACAGAGGAGAAAGGGAAGCTTGAGAGACAAAATGTACTATAATGCATGCATTGTCTAAGAGAGAACCCTAGAAATTGTTAGACAGAGAGATACCATTGTGATTTGCTGTGTGTGGCAGACTGGTTCAACCTGCCTACACCAATGCCAGGGTGAAACACAACCAAGTACATCTCATTCTCATTGTATTGATTCTATGCTCATTAACATCTTTCAGGTGATTATCTTTCCCAGATATCATCACTAGTGAAAACCTGGACATGGTACTTTTGTCACTGGAAGGGATCCTCTCATTGTAATTCAGTTGATCTTCTGGCTGATGCTTTACTTAGTAAGTTTGGTGCACATCAGAAGCTCTGAGTCTGATCAACTTTGAGGATCTTGATAAAATTACTTCCAGGCTTATAGAAAACAAGTAAGTCTCCAGATCTTATTATATTTCGTTAATCAGCCATCTCCCTTTTGTTATCTTTGTAACTACTGCAAACTGTATGACTCAGGGCTAGCTGACTGTGAGTTTGAATTCTAGTTCTAACACCTAACTTGTGTAACAAAGTACTTGTAAGCCTTGGTTTCCTCACATTTCCTATGTCTCATAGGACTGAAGACTACACAGTACATCCAGTAGCTAGTAAAGTGTTGAGTACATAGTAATACCACTTACTCTGAAACTGCAGTAGTCAAGATGTGATACCTCTGAGCAAGGCAAGCATAATTAAATTACTCTGGAGGGCCATCAAGAAATTCAACTTTTACTAGGTGGAAGGCATAATATATAATGTATTATGACAGTGGCTCTGAAAATAACCAAATGCTACAGAATTTCAGTAAAAAGTAACTGTCTCTGAGAGTGGATGTTGGGAAGGAGACAGAGGAAAGCACAGATGAAGAGATTTGGCAGGTGGAGGGTAAATAAATATTGTATTCTGGAATACATTTGTGGTATGATTAGACAATGTGGGAAGGAGAGGATGGGGCTAGAGTAGGATGAAAGGCTAAAAAACTAGGCTGAGGCTAGGTCTGAAGTGACTTTAATTCTATATTTTCAGCAAGGGATTGACAGATTCAGATCTGGGCTGAAGATACCATGATGGCAGAGTGGCACACGAGAACAACTAGACTGATTTCAAAACTTCCTACAAAGCTAAGGAAATAAAAATAGTGTTGTACTGGCATAAAGACAGACTTATAGACCAACAAAAAAGAATGAGACACCCAAAATAAACCCTTGCATATATGGTCAAATGATTTTCTACAGGTATGTTGAGACCATTAAATGGGGTAAAAAGTTTTTTTTCAACAGTGGCTTAACAAAAACTGATATCCACAGGCAAATTAATGAAGTCATACACTTACCTTTCACCACATGTAAAAAACACCCCTCGAAATGGATCAAACACCTAAACATAGTAGCTATAACTTTAGAAAAGAAACAGGGGAATCACTTTGTGACATTCAATTTGCAATGGTTTCTTACATATGACACTAAAAACATAAGAGAAATTGGGATACGTCAAAATTAAAAAAAATAAACAGAATTCTGTGCATCAGAGGACACCATAGTGAAAAGTTAACTCATATAATGTAACTACTTGTAAACATATACCTGATGTGGACTAATAATCATATAAAGAACTCCTACAACTCAATGACAAAACTGATTTAAAAATGGGAAAGGACTTGACATTTCTCCAATAAAAATAAACCAGTGGCCAACAAGCACATGAAAAGATGCTTAACAGCACTAATCATGAGGAAAATGCAAACCTAAATCACAATGAGATACCACCTTACACCCTTTAGACAAAAACCCCCAAACCAAGCAAACAAAAAAACAGTAGTTGGCAAGGATATAGAGAAATTGGAAACCCGTACATTGTCAACAGGAATGTAAAATGTTGCAGCAGCTATGGAAATCAGTATGATGGTTCCTCAAAAATTTTGAAGTAGAATTACCATAGGATTCAGCAATTCCAGTACTGGGTATATACGCAAAAGAATTGAAAGCAGGGATGCAGAGAGACATCTGTACACCTATGTTTATAGCAGAATTCAGGAACAGCTTAATTGGGTGGTTCTGGCTCAGGGTCTCTTCTGAAGTTGCGTCCAGATATTGGCTGCATTTCCAGTCATCTGAGCATTTAACTTGGGCTGAAGGATACACTTCTAATATGCCACAAGCATAATACGGCTTTCAAGCTGGTGCTAATTACTGGCTGTCCCACAGAGCTACTAAAGTGTATCCTCCTAACACAGAAGCTAGCTTTATCCAGCGCAAGTGATCCAAGAGAACAAGTTGGAAGCAACAATGTCTTTCATGACTTAATCAGAGATTTCACACCCGTCACTCCACCCTATTATATTGGTCATACATATACTGTTCATCTATATAATATGTAAAAGGATTACACAAGGGCATGAATACCCAGAAGGTGAGATCACTTGGAATGACAGGTGTGACAACATTCACTGCAATATTTGCAGTGACAATTTTAGATTTTCATTCTTAAGAGAAATTTGAAAATGAAATGGGGTATATGCCTGTGATGGAAGACCTTACAGAATTCAAAAGTAATCAATGAAATTAATATAGTCTCTTTTTAACTCATAAGAAACAGAAATATTATTAAAAAACAAAGAGACTGTAGCATAATGCAACTGACACAAGTTAAAAAATATACATCATGTTATATATTTTTAAGGATACATATGTTGCTAAATATGTATGTATAAGGTTGATTGGAAAGACACTAAAAGTGGTTATACATGGAGGAAAGGGAATCGAAGATGAGTTGAAGGAAAAAGTTAAAAAAGGAAAAGAGGGGCTTTCCAAGAACACTGTGAGGAGTGTGCGATGAAATGGAGAGAAACTACTTCTATTTTGTGTAGGTGAAGTTTAAAAAATAATTTTAAAGTTAGAGTTATAACGTGGCCCAAGAAAGTATGAGAGATCTTATTGCAGCAAAATTCCTAACAGATAAGGTTCTAAGTTGTTTCCCTGTGTTGTATTCTTTATGAGGGTCATATACTTGTGGAAGAAAAATTCTGATTCTTTTGAAAAAATTTCCTTATCTCCTTGCTGGTATGAAATTCTTTTTAACAGAACACAAACTTCTTTCATTACTCAAATGGAGACAATTTTAGGTGCAGAGACCCCCTCTGTCTCAAGAGCCAACAAATACTGTTTACAATAAGGAGTAAACGACTGACATAAGATTTCTTGTTGAGGATGTGTTGAATGGGAAGCTAAATGAATAGGACTTCCACATTTTTGGAAGTATAGTGGGGTGAAGTGTATGAAAAGGAGAAGGAACACAGAAAGGGTGGATTAAGATACCAAAGACAGATACATCCCTTATCAATATTATTAAAATTACTGTTTTTAATAAATTCCATTTTGAGGTTGAAACATGAAAGAGATACCTTGCACTTACAGTAATTCAAGGTATAACCACAAATAGTTTAATTTGTTTAATTTTCAGTTTGCTTAACAACTAAATAAATACTAATTTACTGTCTACATATGGTTTTAAGTTGATTATTTTCTAGGTTTAATAGTTGTAGATAGTAGATTAATGATAAATCTAAATTTGAGGAGTAATCGGGACTCCAAAAAGGAAGGTTCAGGCAAAGCCTAACTGATCTCAAGAAAAGTATGCTATGCATACTTGTGTGATACAAGTTTAGGAAATGGTATTTTTTTTTATATTTGAGAGTAATGATACTGATATTATTGAGGATATACTCAATCCAGGACACTCTGAGTGTAAGGATCACATGACAAATGATCCAGGAAGTAGAGTGACCACTGTTACCTGACCAAGTCTGGCCCATTTTGGGGTATGCACAGCTCCTGCTGCTGAGAAACAACAATGAAGACACCGTGTCAAGTAGCCACACATTTTGCATCTTATTTTTAAAAGAAAATTGTCACTCTTTAAAAGTTGTTCTCTGTGTGTTTTACAAATTTAAGTTCTCATTTGCCCCTCAGACTCCAGTCATGTCGTTACCAAACCACTTACATGCCATCTAATATAAACTAATATAACCATGTATCATCCCTAAGGTATAAAGACATCCCCATGAAGAAAACTCTGCCTGGAGCATCTGGCAGTTCTATGAACACAAAAACCATGCTCCTTATTCACAGCGCTCCTTTGTTCCCTGCTCCACAAGGTATATATTAAGCACCAGCGTCTTAAGGCATCACTGCAACATTTGGTTAACAGAACCAACCATGTTTACATCCTAACACCTGATTTTTACACAGTCTTCACAAACGATTTAGGGATTTTGGAAAATAGTCTGCGGCTTCAAAGCATTTTAAAGTTAGGAACAGTTTCTTCAAAACTTCTCTCTTCTATTAAAAGCAGTGGACATTATCAAAGGACCACTTCTCTAGGCTGTACGTCCCATGCAGTCAGGGCCTGGGTCTCTTATTCACCAGTGATTTTCCAGCGCTCAGCAGGGAATCAAATCATATTTACAGAATGCTTGCATTTATAGCTCATGACTTATTAGACTGATTTATTAATTGATTTTTCTTATTGACAATATGGTTATGTGTCTCCCAATAGTCTTTTTTATATCAAAACAAAGCCTTCAAAATATACTGATATTTTTCATATTAAAAATGTGAAATAAACAAAAAAACATGGTCCCAGAGAGGTTCAGAGACTCATTAAAATCATCACGACTTAAAACCATGCTTTTCTACTCAGCCAGTGTTCTTTGAATGACACTGTCTCTGCTGCTCCTCCTTTATGATTCTGTAATCATATTTAAAGTCAATTTTAAATTCATTGCATTTTTTTTAAGGGAGGAAGAATGGAGAGGAGGAAGTATTTTTTGAGAGGAAGGAAGCAAGAGAAGAAGGAAGAGGAAGCATGTTCGTTCGTTCGTTCGTTCATTCATTCATTCATTCATTCATTCATTCATTTATTCATTCTCATTTCCCCAGTCCCAGGTCACAAATCTGGTTGGCTGGGCTTTACATGGTTTATTCCCCAGTGCTGGCTTAGCACTTAAGCCTCCAAATTAACTGCTTTGAGGAAAAAAAAAAAAAAAAAAAAAAAAAAAAAATTTTTAGGATCATTAAAAAAAACTGAAAAGCTAGTTTGTAAAAGTCTTTTATTGTATCCGTGCCACACATAGTAGTGAAAAATAACACTCCTAAAAAAAAGGATGCTACCTTTTCCACAACATTTTATTTTAAATAAAACTTCAAGTACTCTTACATAGGTACAAAAAAAAATTTCTGATCTATTTGCCTCCAACAGGCCACCACAACACACAGTAGATAAAACACAGTGGTTACAAATGTCTTTTAAATTTATTTCTGAGGCAAGGCAAATGGGAGGGAAATGTTTCTATGAAAAAATACTGTGTGCGTAGGAAATTGTCACAATTTTATTCCACATGGATACAAATGATTATACTTTAATTTAGGCCCTGGTGGCTGAAAATTATATAACAAAATAGAAAAATGGAAAACTAATATCCCCTACACCCTGTTTCAAAGGCAGGCACTACCGAGATCAAGGAGACGCCGCGGTGTCGGTGGAGGATGCCTGCTGTACAAACTGGATAGCTGTCATCACCTTCAGACTAAAATAAAACGCTACAGTTCTTCTAAGGCATAAACAATAATGTCTGCAAACAATATATACACATAATACATATTTAAAACAAGACTTCATATAAACAATAATGAACAGTATATACATGTCAATTTTTCTTCACTGTTTTGAAATACAATTTAACTACACAAGTGATGCAGCAACATATATATATATGTATATAAATGTACTTGTAACTCTACAGTAAAGTTTATTTTTGGTGCTTTTATAGCACATCAGTGTAAACAGTTTAACTTGGCTTTGTTTTATATTTTAAAACATTCCTTGTTGTATTTTCAAGATTTAAAGCAATTTTCTAGTTCTTCCTTTTCACAGAAAACGAAGATTCTGGATGTGGTTTAATCATAAATAATTCATAAAATTAAATACATTCACTAAAAAATAAACTACAAAGTAAAAAAATGAAAAATAGATATTTATTGAGAGGGAAAGGAGAACCATTTCCCACGTTAGAGCTCTGGTGTTGAATATTCAGTGCGATTTGATATATTTTAATTGCTATTGCACTATAACACCCTTTCCTTTGAAAATTCTTTGGGTGTGCTTCCCTGTTCTACCTAAATTAGCTGATAAATCACATAAACCAATAACCAATGGCCTTGGTTGTTGTAGGAGTGAAGCCTTTAAAAATGGTATCATTCTTCTGATACTTTTCGTTGTTGATATTTTAAGGAAAAAGAAGTCATTATGTATGTGCCTTGCACATTTATGTAAATATAGTTCACATTGCTGGTCTCATTGTCCTTGTTTAAAAGGATAAAATAGAGAGATAATTGTAACTTCAGCTCACTTTAAAAGTATCTGTCCACTTTTTTTCAAAATACTTCCTCATACTGTGGCCAGCTCGGCCTATATCAGAATCATCTTCATTAAATGTTTCACAGTTGTCAAAAACAAGCCTCACATCTAGAGCAAAGGTTTCAAGGTTTGGATACCTGAAAGAAAACACATAATTTAGAGGTTGTTTTTATAGGATGTCTTTGTTTTATAGATCAATGAAGTAATAAAATGTAAAACAGAAAGGAAAATGATTAGGATAATTACTGATAAACTGATATGTTTATAATGTTATTATACATGGAACATTACAAAAATCGTGTATGTTTTAAACCCCGTAATATTTAAAGACATTAAATGGAAAAATATATTTCTCTGAAGATTAAGATTCGACTAACATTTACCCCATATTGTATTTACTGTTTGACCTATATCACATATGTGTTGTAGGACTCATCCCATATGACTAGTGTATTAACTCCTCTGACAAACTGTATCACTTTCAGAACACTATTATCCACACTCAAAAACATTCAGTTGCAGTAGAAATGTAAATACTTCCTATGAACGATGAACATTCTACTTGACCTGCTGAGATTACATGCATCTCAGGACAGGCCGCACTATGTCGTATCTCCCCCTTTCCCCATTTCTCTTGTTCTCTCCTTCGAATATTTCAAATGTGCTGTTTTTGCTGAAGCATTGGAGTGTGATGACCAAAACATGCCTGAAACATATGTGCTATCCTTTTACCAGAGAGAACATTATGAGAAGCTGCATTTTAGAAAGAAGCACTGCAGGTTAAGTGTTTTGTGTATGTGTGAAATAAGCTCAATTCTTTCTCTCTGAAAAATACAGAAAAGAGAATAGAAAGGTGAATGAACCTACCTAAACTTGTTGGTAACCAAGGAGTAGTTCATTGTAAGTCAACACAACTCACAATATATATTGACAAAGAGCTTCTTGGAATTTAAAAGTAATGCTCTTATGATAAGCAGGATATTAAAATAATTTATCCATTAGAAAGACCTGTGAAGTATGCACTGTAACTCTGAGATCTGGTAAAAGTGAAATTTATTTCTTTGAGGAAATACCCTCCTGAGTCTTTTACTCACTCTTTCTAATATGTGCAGTCATGAAAGAAAGAACATTTTCTCTACCTCTAATGAGCTCAGAGTTAAGTAAACCTGTATGTAAACTCATCCATTTTCTTCTTCTTCTGGAACTGTTTTAACTGAAGTGAAATGCTCATAACGTAAAGGGGACATAAGGTGGATAATTAAGTGGCATTTGGTATGTTCACAAGGTCATACACATATGCCTTAGATCCAGTTCCAAAGCACGGCCACTGCCTCTAGGAGAATTCTTATCTATGAGGTGGTTACCATCCACCCCTGCTCCAGCTCTGGCGGTCACCGATTTGATCGCTATGAGTTAAATTTCACTTAATTCTTCTAAACTGAATGCAAGTGATAAAACAGTGATTTTCACCCAAAGGAAGAACTAAGACAAGACTATCTAATGATAAATGTAACAATAATAATGTCAGTACAATAAAGTTTACAGCTATTCTTTCAGTGTAAATTTCCTTCTTTGTCCGTATTTTCTGTGACAGACTGAAATGATATGCAGGAAGAGAGGAAGCAGAAGATAAGGGAGCGCCACAGCTCCCGGTCCTTCACAAGGGGCAGCAGGCCACTGGATGAGTCTGTCAAGTGAACAGTCACATTGTGTGGTTCCAAAATGGGCCAGTGTCTAGAATAAACTAAATTGTTCTAACAGCTGCTACTATCTGGCAGAAGTTTGAGATGGTTTAGCAAACACCAGTGAGAATGGCCATGAAGTCAATTTACTCTTTGGATAGGCTCCCAAAGACAGTACAGTAGAAGGAACAGTTTTCTTCTACATGTAATAAACACCATTTTAGAATTCTCCAACAATTCATAATAAAGCTTTTAACATTTAAAATTCCCAGTGATGTTCTATCCCTATTTCAGATGGCAACAATATGAAAACACTACAATTTCTGTTAAATTGCATGAAATGATGTCACTATCCCACTGATGCACAATACAAGTTCCAGCGTATGTGTGACTTACTTTTGGAGGTTAGACCTATGGGAGGTTTACTCACTTGGGGAGGCATACTTTTCCTTACTTCCCGGGATGGGTTTGGTGCTCTTTTACAACAAAAGCAGCTTTCTCACACTGATTTTAATTGTTTAAATAACTGGAACCAACTTGTCTTCCATACCACACTACTTTAAACACACACACACACACACACACACACACACACACACACACACACACAGCCACCCCCTCAAAGGCAAGGTTTATGTCTTTGTTTAATTAATGTATTTTTGCTTTTTGGCTTACTAGAAAAGTACTGAGCACATATCATGCATTTTAAAAATACTGAACTGAAATAATTTACTTACTGTCCACTACTTAATTTTTCTCTAATAGTGGAAAAATCCATTGGCTTCTTAATAACTTTTTTATAACCAGGAACAAGTTTCAAGTTTACAGGAAGCAGAAAAGGCCATGCATCTTCATGAGTTTCCATTTCAGTAAGGATCATACTAGAAAGAAAAGTATGTTTAAAGTCAATGTTTATGCTTTAGAATTATCTATTTTTATTAAAAAATTAGATTTTATCTCTTTCCAGTAAAACAACATAAATTATTTAAAGAGATAAAGGAATACATTTGTTTATATCATATACTTAATATTTTCCTACTTAAACAAATTTTTGGAAAGTCGTCTTTAATATGATAGGATTCCAAAGAAATGAGATATAATAAATGCATAGTACATGAAAATTGAAGTAATACCTGCAAAGAGCTAGGTCCTTGGAGTCATCTCTTTTAGGTTTCTTAACAGAAATAAAACTTTCTTGTTTTGACAAGCTAATAGAAGTATTTTCCTCCATTTTTCTTTTCTTCAGGTCCTTGTTTCCTCTTTTTAGTGAACTACTTGTAGATGCAGAGTCTTCATCTTCAGTATCCCCTGCTAAAGCTACTTTCTTGCTTTTCTTTGACTCATTAGACTTTTTCCCTTTGACATGAAGTTTTTTGATTTTTAGAGTTTGACCACTTGCCTTTGAATTAAAGGGACAAAAAAGAAATAAGAAAGAACTGCCTTGGAAAAGATCTATTGTTTGAAATTATGAAAGTCTGACAAGACAAAAAGAATATTATCTCTGATCTGGAAGGTTGATAATTTTATTATTATTCAAGAGAGATCCATGAATTCCTCTCCCATTATGTAAGGCTAATTGTAATAATGTATGAAAAATCTAAAGAATTTTAACACTCAAGGATAACCAGCAATATTCCTTCATTCTGGGTCAGTAAATGCATGAGTTTAAAGATACAAAATAACTTATCTGTTAAAAAAAATAATTAAAAACAAGGGTGAACATAAAGAAAAATATAGAGCATATTAATAGGAAGCTTGAATAGATCATTAAAAAAGATAGGCCTAAACATGAAAAAAGAGCTTATAAAATATAAGCAGGGAAAAAGTTCTTTGTAAATGATCAAACTACTAGAAACTGATACTTTTTCTGGATAAAGAAAAAGAAGCATTTGCTTTAAGAAGATTCCTAATCGTGACTTCCTAAGTGTTAACAAAGCAGTAGTGAAGGATTAAAAAAAAATCTTTTTTAGTAAAATGAAATAGAAATAAGTAGTATAAACAAAATAATACTTGGAAGTCAAAGTATTTGAGTATATGAGTTATGGTTCCATCTGTAACTAGCTATGGAATTTTGTAGAAAACATGATATTCTGTTTTCTTATATGTAAAATAAGATAATCCACACAATTGGTAAAGTCATTGTACCTCTAAAATTAAACAAACCACAAAAATCTCAGTGTGTCCGTATGCAATCTAACCACAATTTGAGGCAACACATGGATGTAACAATGAGTCTCTGTCCTCCCCCAATTTATAAACAGGTAAATAAGCCTTATTTTGAAAATTAAACATTATAATACATATCATACATAGTAGAAAGAGATGCAAAGTCACTGGTAACATTTTGTTTTTTTTTCTGAATAGTGTTCATCCTTTTTTTTTTTTTTTTAAAGGAAAGTTGCAGGTAGGAATGAAAGCAACTAGGCAGGCAGGTAGGAAGAGAAAGGAGGAAGAAACATTTTTATTTTTATTTAATTGTTCACACTTGTTGATTGCTGATGCAATCTTATGAAGAAGGAAAAATTGATGCAGGAGAAGGGAGTAGTACTGGAGTCATGATTACCTAAGGAGGTGAGAGGGAATGGGATTTGAGGCACAACTGGGGAAACTGGCTTAGTTAAGGGCACCAGCATTTCATGGCAACAGGAGAGAATGTGAACCCAGATAAAGGAAGGATAGTAGATGAGGCAGTGACGTCTGATGATATTTTCTTCTGATGGCTTCCACTTTCACAGTGACATGGAAATAAGATCATCAAAGAATAAGGATAGAGACAGAGCTGGAGATAAAGTAACAGACATCATTAAATGTGCTTGAATTAATGCCTTGAATTTAAAAGGCTGTGTGTTTTCTTCTAGCCACACTGACATACAAAGGTATAGGGGCTGAGAAAGCAGAGTTGGATTAACCACAAAAATGGTTTTGCCAAAGTGCAAGAGGCAGAGGAGTTAAAAGGTGGATGCAAGATTATAATAATACGATACTGACACATTATAAACTAGATTAGAAGGAAAGAAAGGGTATTGAGATAGTGGGATAATGAAAAAAGATCTTAAGCTAAATGAATTAAAGGCCTTGGTGAGATAAAGTAATTATTGGAGTTGGAATCCTAGATTGCATAAACTGGAAAGAAATGAGATAATGGATAGAGAAATATTTGGAACTGAGTTGATGGAGAGTTGGTAGTTACTGGCAATGATTAGATTAAGAGATTAAACATGGAAAAGAGTGACTGAAATTGGGAATACCTATCAAAGTCGGGCTCTCAATACATGCTTATCCTTTCACACTTCTTACTTTTATCTCTAAAATCTTTATCTTTTTATTTATTGCCTCTCTTTAATTAATTGGTATGGTACAGGATTCTAATCTAAATATGATTATAACCTAAAATGCATGCTTATTACCGTATGCCCTAGAAATTCTATTCCTAGGTAATACCTTTCAGAGCTGAAAGCATATATTCATACAAAAACTGTATATGAATGTACATAGCAGCATTATTTTTATATAATCACCAAAAGACAGAATTCAAGCCAAATGACTCTCAGCTGATGAACAGATATACAAATGGGATCATTATGCTTACAATGGGATATTATTTGACTATAATAAGGAAACTGATCCATGTGAGAAGATGGAGGAACACTGAAAACATTGTGCTATTTGAAAGAAGTCAGACACAAAAACCCACATATTTTATGATATAATTTTTTATGTAATCACCAGAATAGGCAGATCCATGGAGCTGGAAAGTAAGTTGGTGGCTGCCAAAGGCTGAGGGGGAAAGGGGGAGGGGAATGACTGCTAATGGGTATAAGAATACATTTTAGGGGTTTATAAAAATGTTCTGCAATTGAACAGAAGTGAAGATTGTACAACTTTTGTTGTACAACTATATGAATATATTTTAAAAAGCACTGATTTTTATCCTTTAAAAGGTCAATTTCATGGCATATGAACTATAGTCTCAAAAAAATTCCCATAAACTCTGTATTTGGATCTGGCAATCAATCTTACCTTAGCAATGCAAGCTGGACAAAACCAGTCCCCATCTGGTATAGTTGTAATCTTGGGTCTATGGCAGTAGGTATGACAGCCTTTGTCACAGCCATCACAAAGCAGTAGTAGTTCTTCATTATCTCCCTTTCGACATATTTGGCAGTACTATAACATATGAAAAATCATTCAAAATTAACACTGTTATGAATAATGGTTAGTGGGATATTAAACACACCTAAATTCCTAATTGATATTAGTAAGGAACATTCCGCTTGCTAACAAACACACAGTAGCCATACACATCTATGTATCTCTCATTACACAGATATGGACCACATGACGAGGTGAGCAGTTCAATTGGGGCAAATGCACATTTCAGGTACACTGCAAAAAACAAAGCTAGAGGTTGAATGCCTGCACACACTTCAGAAGCATGTATACATTAACATGAAATAATTAACATGATATTAGAGCACATAAAGCAATGAATAGCTTTAATATGTGGTTTTAATTTTTAAATATATTTCATCTTTTGCTTATCTTAGCATCCTCACGATATCCTGAGAAAGAAATAAGTAAGAGTTAGAGTAATTTTTAAGATAAAAATTAGGAAATTTGTGATTAGTATCAGGATTATATATGCTAAAATAGGCCTCTATATTTTTACTAAATTACCCATTTCTGGTGATTGATTAAAAGATGTCTAAACCAGGAAACTTTAGAAATCAACCCATACCACAGGTGCAGAAAATGAATCCTACAGAATGATGTCTAAGAAAAAACTTGATAAGTGAATTAAATCAAAGAATATAAGAGCTGATGATTTATTTTCTAGGACTAAAACTATTCCTTCTCTATTAAAAATTTTTAATACGATTATGAACTTTAAAGTCTGCAAAGAGAATACTTTCCTCCATGCACACATATTCTTTCTGTAGAACAAGCTTTTTCCCCATGCATACACACACACACACACACACACACACACACACACACACACACATACGCCTGTCTGTGTATCTATTTACACATATAATTTTTCTGTAAAACAAGCTTCATAAAGGGAAAGAAAAAAAGTTTTATAAAAGTAAAAACTTTCAAGATGGCTTTAAAAATCGTAAGCACTAACGTTATATTTTAACATTTATGTTTGCAGTCAGAGTAGAAAATGCCCTGCATTCAATATTTAAAAATATGAAAACATTTAAACTGCAAATCAAATCATCTGTATTAATTAAAGGTATATACACATGCCAAATACTCAAAACCAAAACAGCTTAAATGTTCAAACTTCAAAAAAAAATTTTCAGTACACTCTAGATCTTAACATGAAAAAGTCTAAAGTAGTATTATATAATTCAAAACGTACAACAAAGTTTAAGAATCTTATCAAATGGCAGATATACTTTATTTAACTTAATATCAAATGACATATAATACATATATAGTATTAAGACTGGCATGAATATTAAGAGCAAAGGCAACAAAATGTCATTCCATGTATTTATTTTATGACTTTTCACTAAATTCCTTAATATGGTGTTATTTGGGTAATTCATAATTCCAAATTTGACTTACAGCTTTAAAACTTCTATTTGTAAAAATACTGAAAGAATTTTTTCAAAGTTTTTATTTCCATTCCCAAAATAAATTAAGTCAGATTCATGAACACAAGTAAATTCTCAGTTTCCTATAATAACTAAAATTATAAAATCTGTCTTACATCTCAAATTTATGACTTAAAAGTAAAATTATTTTCTGATACTTATTAAGGTGACATATCCAATTCAGATTTTTGAAATCACAGTAACAATTTATAATATATTAGAGCAAATCTATTATTAATATATGGTTTTAACTCCTTTGCTGCTGCAGAAAAAAAATTTTGATGTTGTCTATTGTTTAACATTAACAATACAAAGCATATTGTGGGTAGAATTTCTTTCCTGAGAAGACTGGTCCCTGGCAAAGAGGGTATTCTAAAGATACTGAGCACTTCAATATTTTTTGAGGATTTTTTTTGAAGATTTTTAGAGGTCCTGTTACAGTTACATTTCTAACTAACATTACAAAGCATTAATTTGTCTTTGAATATAAAACTTTGCCTTCTTTTCAGAATCATTTCATAGCAAATGATGTCTTATTAAACATTAATAAAGAAATAAGGATTATGAAGATATGTTAAATAATAAACATATATTAACATATGGAGAAAAGATTTATTTATTTGCAAAAACAGAAATGAAGCTTTATATTACAAAAAGTTAAGTGTATACTGCTAGTATACTGTATCTATTTGTATTAAGAGATTTTAGTACTATTTTTGTATTTCTGTGTATAGGTTGTAATAAAAATGACATTGTGATTGTTTTGGTGATGAGAAAAAATAACTTCAAAATTCATTTTGATGTAGAAATTCTTTTTTGATAACAGCTGAGAGATCAATAAATATATTTGTCCAGGTGACTGGTTTTAATAATAATTTTTAGAAAAAAATAATTTTTACCTGGTAAAAAAGCTACCAGATAAACTGAGCAAGACCTTAAAACTTATAGTAAATACTAACTAATGTGGGTTGGGAAAGATTTCAATTTGAGTGCATCATGAAAACTGCAGATTCATTAGTCCATAGACATTTTAAGAGAGAAATGAAAAAACAAAGAAGCAACCAGATTTATTTGTATAGAATGAGTAAGACTGTGAGTAGTCTAAGCCTAGAGGTGAAAATTAAGGAAGGGATGATAAATTAAAGACCATTCATTTTCTTTGGGGAATAAATATTTTAAATAAGGAATTAATTTTACCCTTAGTCATTCATAACAACAAATCTCAGATGTTTAAAGTTAAACTGTAACTCAAAAGTGAATATTAAAGTGGTTCATAAAATTCTACATTAGAAATATTTCTATATATTACATATGAAAGGCAAGAAAAATACTTACACATGACTTAAATAAATATTTACCTGCATTACCTATGAAATACGACTTTTATTTTGAACATGTATCTGGCACCTGGTACTAAGTGGAGGCATGATAGCAACTCATTGGGCTTAAACAAAGAAGGTGAAAAACCAGTTTTATATATTAGAGGAAAGACTAAAAGATGTCTTCATGTCAACTACACGTGATGCCAAACACATGCTTTCAGTACATAAAGAACCCCGTGCTTAGCTTGTGCTTACTTATCGAATTATTTCTTAGCATAAAAAAATGAAAATTGACAAAAATATATAGACATTTTAGGAATGCGGTGAATGTATATAGTAGGTAATATTATCAACTAGAACATCTACAAGAGTGAAACTCTTTAGATTAGCAGTTATTTAGATTAGCAACTATTATGCTGACAGAATATAGGAGACAAGAGTCATAAACAATATCCAAAGGAGGGAGAATCAAGATTATAAAAAAAAGATAAGACATTTGGTAGTCTCCTTCAAACAGGTCAAAATAAGGAAGAAAGTATCACACTTGGAGGGTATTTAAGAATTAGGAAAACACTCAAGTATAGCATACATTATTTTGGCAATAAGTACTGCATAATTAAGAAAGATCTGGAGGTTGGAAAGAAACACGACAAAGTAAATTGTTATAGTATTTCTTAAATAAAAACACTTACAACTTTCATAATTGATTTTTCCCATGCTATTGATTTCTGTAATTGCTGAATGCACAGAGCTACCTGTGCAGCACTGCGAGCTTCAGATAATGCCCTTCTCCATACCCTGAGCCCTGGAGCAATATCCTCTTCAATTCTGCATTGAAATATAGAAAAATTAAGTAGGTCATGTCCATATTTATGGTTACTGAATGTGAAACAATCATCACACTGAAAGCCAAGCAATGACAAAAACATGTAACAGCCAATAAGTATAAAGTTTAAGCAACTAAATTTGATGTAGTGCACAGACTGTGGCTACGTGCCTCAAAGCTTAGTCACAACCAGGTAAATGTAAGATCACTTTGCAGGATTATCAACGCACATAACAAAAAAAAAAAAAAAAAAAAAAAAAGTTTTTACAAAGCACCATGCAAATAGCATGATCCATATGGATCACAGACATACAAGAAGATACATAGATAACAGGCAATAGAAAATAGGCTCCAATTAGCAAAGAAGCACAATAATTTTTCAAGTTAATCTCAATAACCTACCCGTCACCATCACCACTAATGGATGGTGCAGGAGCAGGGACAGTAACTGTGCCCACATTATCCAGTTTGATCTGAATGGTGGTACTTAAGGGGCTCTTCAGATACCTTCTTTCAATGTTCCGCTCCAAATCAGCCAGCCTGGTTACAGCTATATCTAGGGGGTTGTCATTCTTCCGTTCTAGAGCATGTGCACTGCTGTCTTCTTCTCCAGTAAATTCTCCATCATGCTCCTTGCACAATTTAGAAAATGACTTATGTTCAAAATATACCAAGTCCTCCCTTTCTGATGCGGGCTCTGGACATATCCATCCCTATATATATCAAGAGAATAATGTTATTATGGTTTCTTCTTAAAATGCCTGTTGGGAGAATTACCCTTGCTTAAAACAGCAGCAGACAGTAGATTTCTAGGATATTTACTCAAAGTTTTTACTTTGTGTTTCTCAATTCTAGGTGGAAACAAGAAAAAAAGTAAAAAGAAACAATATGAAGAAAATTTAATAACTCTTTATAGACGACATAATGAAAATCAGCAACATATTTTAAAGAATTTCTGACTAAATGTTTACTAATTTCATGAGACCACTTAAATGGAAACCTCTCAATAGCCTCTGATCTTCCTTTCCATTTTCATCTCTTCCACCATGTATCTGTTCAGGTCTTTGTACTCACCACTCCTCCTACCTGAGGAGCTTTGTATAAATTGTTCCATTTATTTGTAGAGATTTTTCCTATATGTCCGTACATAATTAACTTGACTCCTGCAATTCTCATGTCAAAATTTACCTCCCAGAATCCTTCCCTGACCCCTGTAGGAGATAAATCTCCCTATTACAGGTTCTCAAAGGACAATATAATACTCCATAAACTTAGGATAGTGACGATTTTCACTACTGTGATTATGTGGTTCTCATCTATCTACCTCTAAATTTCATGAGGGCAGGGACAATGTCTGCTTTTACCTCATTTTATCTCCAACAAAGTGAAGGCAAATAGTAGGCACTCAATACATATGTTGATTGAATAAATGATCTTAAAAATAAACTTGTTTATATTGATCCTCCAGCTCAAAATCTTTCAAAGATTCCCTATTGTTTGACAAAGTCCAAATTTTTATCATGACATTCAAGCACTGCAGTCTAACTCTTTCTCTCTGAAGTACAATTCCATGACCTGCCATTCCACAAACATGTCTTGCTCCTGTGTACTCTACTCATGCTGTTCATACTTCCTAGTATGATCTTCCCTGTTCTGTCAAAAGTTTACTCATCTTCTCAGATCACATCTAGACCTCTATATAAAATCTTCCCTGATCTTTCCCATATCTCCGACAGAAGTTGTATATTCTTTTGCTAAATTCATATATGACTCTATACTTCTTTATGAACAGTTACAAGATGCTGCATTTCTTATCTCCGTTAGCTAATGTGAAATCATTATAAAATACTGGCCTTCATACCGATGATCCTGTGTCAACAAGATAATTTGAATAAAACTCACCATTCTCAATTTAAGAAGACAGCCTAAGTGATTCAACACATGTTGAAAATTTATGACCCTCGATAAAATAATTTCATTTTTCTAGAAAATTAACATGTGGAACAGTTCATCTGTTGAAGATGCCAGATAAAATTAGGCATTTTTATATAGTACTTATAATTCAAAGATGAAGGCACGTATAGTTTACTAGTCTAGCAGTTTCAGTAAATGATAAATTATTGCCTCCCAAAGTTGGTAACTATCTTTGTGGTAAGAAAGGGATATTTAATTAGCTCTGAAAACATCGTTTGGAAATACTTAAAAGTTCACAAATGCCAGTATTAAAGTGATTATGATGCAGAACTGTAATCATTGGATAGAATAGTTAATGGCATGAGTTTCTCATTCTGAATATAGCAGAAATGTCAAATCAAGTTACACGGAAACTGTATTTTCTAAACATTTCAGGTGTCTGCTTCATGCTTATGTATCATCTATTCATTTATTCTCAGAGACAGTACCTTAACATCGATTAAGAAGATAATTATACTCCTTTCAATAAAACAAAAAAATTCTTGCACAAAGGTAAAATTTTCCTTCTGCTTCCATTGGAAGTCAGTTTAGATCATTGCTTGGGACATAGTAATGCCTAGCAGACAGATAATTAAAACTTCACATGTATGTGAAGGGTGTGCTTGGGTGTATATCATAAAATACCAGTATTTGGAAATATCTGCATTCTCCAACTTTAAATTAATATATAGTGAAAGTCTAATATACAAGGGAGTTCCTGGTTCTATATAAAACACTACAGCAGGAATTTGACATGACGTTACAGTTCTCATGGGTAAAACAGTGAAGCTCTCCTTATGGTAAAGAATTTTACAGCAGAAATGATATTTTTTGAAATCATTAAGGTAGCAGCAAGATGTAGTAAAAAGAGCAGTCTCTGGAGTCAGACAGACTAGTTTTGAATCCACACTTAGTTACTTACTACATAACCACTGGCAAGTTACTGACTCTGAGCTTTGTTCCTTATGTGCAAGATGGGGGAAAACTAATTTGGGATTATTTTGAGAATTTTAATGAGATAAAATAAAAACATAAAGCTCAATAATTGGTATAAATCAGGCATATATTAAGTATTATTTACTATTATCCTAAAAACAGATTTTATTCCATGTCAATTTTACCTTTACTTGCAAACTTGCTGATGCAACTCTCCTTTCTAGATCTTCTACCTGCTGAAGAACAGTCAAATCCATTTCCATTGCTTGCTCTTCTACTGACCAGTTCTCCACAATATCTCGAGTTACCTGGTTTTCTTCATTTTCATTTAATTCAATAATAGCAACTACATTTAAAAAAAATAACATTAAATTCCACTTTACCCTTCAATGATTTCTGGCAAAACATGAATAAAATGCCAGGCGTAAAATGTACAAAACACACAAAAGCATACTTGTGCATATGCAGGCAGTTTACTTTTAAAAGTAGGAATATTTTGTGAACTGTTTCTAAGGTGGCGGACAATTATGATCTGAAGCTCACCTCCTCCCCACAGATGAAAAAACTACACCCATTTAACAATTATGGTCTTTAGAAAAGAGTAGGGTCAGCATATTCACAAAGAGAAGGGACAAATATCTTTGTAAAAACAGTAGGAGAAGCTGATCAGTCTTGGTGTTGAATGCTGCCTGGTACTGAGACAACGGGGTCTATCTGGAAGGGTTGGAGATATGAAGTCTCTTTCCAGGTTAGAAAGGCTTGTCCTCTCAGCAGGTGCTCCCTTGGAACTAGACTGAAGAGTGCATACAACCTAGTGTTAAAAATAGAAGTACTTTTCTTTGAAGACGAGAACTCTGGCATGCAAAGAACACAGGACTGTGAGCATGGGGATCCAACGGATAGTGTGTACAAAGCTGACTGCATGACTTTGATCTGTTGAACCCCAAATTCTGGATAGGGAAAAAGAAAGATGGATAACCTCCATCTGAGATGCTACTGAGTGCCTTCTGCAGAGACCCCTCGTCTTTTTGGCACCGGCACGACAGGCCACCATATTGCAGCAAGGTCTGGAGGCTGAAATGCCCAGTCCCCTCTGCCTCTAAAACACACATGGTGCCAGAAAGTTGGTGCTCACAGGTATAGTTCTCTGGACTACTAGGACAATGATTACCCACTCAGGGTGGGACAGGCAGCTGGGTCTGCAGTCTAATACAAGTAGCTAAGCGACCTGCAAAAAAGTCTCCATAGATTCAGAAAGGATTAGTAGAGAGTCTTCTGGGAACGAGCAGCTTTGTACCTGCCTTGGGATACTGCTACACAGCTTTACATATTTGCCTGCTACTTGTTAGAGGACAGAGAGCCATTTTTAGGAGCGTGCTTTGTTGCAACTGATTCCAAAGGATACCAGTGGCCTTTATTGGGACTGTGGCCTGCTTGTGGTTTGGGTCTGGACCTTCTGGGTCTCTTCTCTTGTGCCTTACTATTCATGCTTGTGACTCTAGGGGAAATCTTTGTATCTCCTGCTCTAACATCAACCCTGAAGGCTGAAGGCTGACTTCTTGGTTCTCAACACAGTGCTGGCTCTAGCGTTCCAAAGATTCTGACTGGTGTAGATATCACAAAAGAATAGAAAACCCAGAATTTTAAGCCAACACCCCAGGTCTATACTTTGCTACCTAATACACTAAAACAAGTTTATTAGAGTCAGGAAAGAAAGTCATTTAGCCTAATCAACAGAAATAAACACAGTACCAAACAGAATAAAGAGAGAGAGCAAGAGAAATAAACCCTAAAGAGTGGACCGAAATAAAAATCTAGGGGAAAAATAGAATGCAACAGAATTAAGTAAACTACCTGAAGAATATTTTAAAGCAACAGTATTAATGATATTCATAGCAAAGAATAATAGAGATACATAAAGAGAATTATGACAAAGTTAGAGAAGTTATGAGGCAGTTCTAAACAGAATTCACATAGCTTAAGAACATAATAGAACATAATTGTTAAGCTAAAGTACATGAGAGGGGCTCAACATTAGGCTGCAAGAAGCCTCCAATCATGTCAGTGACTACACGATAGGAAAACAGAATGCACCCAAGCAGAGCAGCAAACAGAAAAAATAATAAACAGAAACAAAGATAGCATATGAGATTTAGGGGATAAAATCAAGAGAAACAACATTTGTATCATAGGGGTCCCAAAAGGAGGAGGTGGAGGAGGTTGAGGAAGAATCTTAAAAGTAGCTGGAGAAAAACCAAATTACATACAGATAAGCCCACATAAGGCTGTCTGTGAATTTCTCAGTAGAAGCTTGATAAGCTACAAGGGAAGGGCATGATACATTCAAAGTGCTGAAAGAAAAGAATTTCCAACTAAGAATACTATAACCTTCTAAGTTATCACTTAAAATTGAAGAAATGATAAAGAACTTTATAGATAAACCAAAGGTAATGGAATTCTTCAGAGAGACCATTAGAACTCCACGGGTGGGTGTAGACACAGACTGAGGTGCAAACTCGATTTTCTAAAAAGCACATAGCCATGTAAATAAATTTTTTTTAAATATTATAGGAATTTCAATATAATAAAAAGAATGACCACTTTGAAGCAAGACATTAAAAATATAAAATGTTGGGAGTAGCAGAGTAAAAATATGAACTGTTAGAACTAGTTAGAATTAACTTGCTTTCAAGTTAAATAAAGGTTATAAACATAAGAATTTATATGTAAACTCCATGGCAGCTACAAAACATAAATCCATAGAGAAAACAAAGAAGAAAAGGAGAAAGGCAACCAAACACAACATGAAACTTTTCATAATACAAGAGAATGAAATAAGAAAAAAAAACACCAAAAACAAAAAACTAAGGTACTGTGACAAACTGCAACAATGCCCAGAAAACAAATAGCAAATGACAATAAGCAATTACATATCAATAATCACAGCTAAGTTTTAATGAACTGAACTCATCAATTAAAAGGCATAGAGTGTCAAACAGTTAAAAACAAGATCCAAATTTCTGTTACATACAGGACACCCAACTAATTTCTAAAGATAAACACCAGCATAAAGTCAAAGGCTGGAAAAAAATCTTACAATTATATGGCAACCTAAAAAAAGTAGGGACAGCCATATTTCATTAGATAATAGACATTCAACTAAAGAAGGTTGAAAAAAAAGACAGGGATGGACATTTGTATAATGATTAAAGGATCAATTCAACAAGAAAACATAATATAATGAGGAAATATTAAAATACATAAAGCAATTATTAAGAGAATTGAGGAGGTATACTGACAGCAATGCAACAATAGCCGAACTTCAACATCTGATTGCAATGGACACATCAGCCAGTGGAAAATTAACAGGGGAACACAGCCTTAAGTGACAAATTAGAACAGATGGATTTAATAGACATTTACAGAGAATTCTACCCAACAATTACAGAATTCACATTTTTGTCACAGGCTCATGGAGCATTCTCAAGAAAAGACCATATGTTAGAAACATAAAAAGTGTCAACACAGAATAAACTCATATCATGTGTTTTCTCCAATTAAAATAGCATACATTAGGAATCAATCATAAGAAAGCTGGAAAATCTCAGAGTATGTGGAGGCTAAATAACATGCTTCTGAAATATTCATGGGTAAAAAAGGAAATCAAAAATACTTGGAGACAAACAAGACTTGAAGAATGAATACTTGAGGCATCAGAACTTATGGGATGCAGTAAAAATAGTACTAAGAGGGAACTTTATAGCAATCCAGACCTATGTCAAGAAACAAGAAAAATCACAAATAAACAATCTAATTCTATACCTAGAGCAAGTAAAAAAAAAAACAAAAAAAAAACTGAAGCCAAAAGTAAGTAGAAATATTAAAAATATGAGAATAAAATAGAAGTAAAAATGATAATTGAGAAGATGAATGAAATCTAAAGCTGGTTCTCTGAAAAGGTAAATAAAATTGACAAACCTTCACACTAAGATAACTAAGAGAAAGATTCCTCATAACTAGAATCAGGAATGAAAGGGAAGAAGTTACATTAGATACCTCAGAAATACAAAGCATCATAATAGACTATTGTGAGAAGGTTAATGCCAGTAAGTTGGACCACCTGGAAGACATGATAAATTCTTAAAATCACACACTAAACCAAAACTGAATGAAAAAGAAATAGAAAATCTGAACAGATAGATCACAAGGAAACTGAAGTGTAATCAATCCTCCCCAAACTAGTTAATTTTATCAAAACTTCAGAGAATAATACTTACCCTTCTTAAACCCTTCAAAAAACTAAACAGGAAGCACTTCCAAACAGTGTATATGAAATCAACATAACAATGATACCAAAAGCAAAGATATCACAAGAAAACAAAATGACAAACCAATATCTCTGATGAACATAGATGCAAAAATCTACAAAATATTAGCCAAATGAATTCAACAATACATCAAAAGTATCATACATCATGACGAAGTGGGATTTATTCCAAGGATTCAAGGACAGTTCAACATATGCAAATCAATTATTGAATAGACAACATCAACAAAAAGGATACAAATTTTATGAGCATATTAATAAATGCAGAGAAAGCATTTAAGATTAAGCACCCATTTATGATAAAGTCTCTTAATAAAATAGGGATAGAAGGAACATACCTTAACATAATAAAGGCCATATATGATAAACACAGCCAGTATCATACTCAAGATAAAAAACTAAGAGTATTTCCTTCAAAATCAGGAAGAAGCCAAGGGTGTCCACTCTCACCACTGCTTTCAGTATTGGAATAGAGGTCCTAGTCAGAGCAATTAGGCAAGAAAAAGAAATAAAAGGATTCTAAATTGGGAAAGAAATACAACTATCACTACTTGCAGATGACATGATAATATATGTAGAAAATGCTAAAGACTCCACCAAAAACTATAAGAATTCATAAATAAGTACAGTCAAGTAGATTACAAAATTAACATACAAAAATCTATTGCATATTTATATGCAAACAATGAGATAAAGGAGAGAAGGAAATTGAGAAAATAATTCATTTACAGTAGAAACAAAAAAATAATTAAATACCTTGGAATAAACTTAACAAAGGTGGTGAAATACCTATACAATGAAAAACTACAAAACCCTGTTAAAAGAAATAAGAGAAATATACAAAGAATTGGATGGGAAGAATGAACATTATTTAAATGGTCATCTTACCGAAAGCAATAAATAGATTTAACCGCTATACCCACTAAATTTCCTTTGGCATTTTTCAAGTAAATAGAACAAAAAAACTAAAAATATCTAATGGGATCAGAAATAGCCAAAACAATCATAAGAAAAAAAATAACAAAAGTGAAAGTATCTGGGATTTTGAATTATACTACAAAATGATAGCAATCAAAACTGAAGTAGTGGGTCCTGGTGGTATAGTGATTTGGTCTGCCACCTCCTACTGAGCAGAGTCCACATATATCCCAAGCACCTGGGTTCATATCTGAGAGTCAGGGGAAACAACCAGGATGAACAACTAAGTAAAAAAAAAAAAAAAAAAAAAAAAAAAGTGCTTCCTTTTTTCTCTTCCTGCTTACCTACTTGCCATCCATTCCTGCCTGTACCTTTTCTTTAAAAAAACAAACCAACAACTATGTTACTGAAATAAAACAGATACACAGATCAGTGGAATACAATTGAGTCACTAGAAAGAAACTCATACAAATATGATCATTTAATTTACAACAAAGGCGCAGAGAGCATACAACCAAGAAAATTAATGCTTTTCTAACGAATGGTGTTGACAAAACTCAGCAGGCATCTGTCTAGAATAACACTAAATCTCTCTCTAATACCCTACACAAAAATTAATTCAAAATGGATATAAGAGCAGAAAACATAAAATATACAGTAAAAACACAGGCAGTAAATCCCACATAACATCAACCCTAGAGATGTCTTGGGGACTTAACTTCAGCAGCAGGAGAAACAAAATAAAAATTAAACAAATGGAACTACATCGAACTAAAAACCTTCTGCACAAGGAAAGAAACACCATCAAAATGAGAAGACAGCCTACTAAATGGAAAAAGATATTTGCACATCAATCATCAGACAAGAGGTTGATATCTAAAATATATCACAAACTCAGAAAACAGAAAAAAAAATCAAAAAAGGACAGAAGATATGAACAGACATTTGCCCAAAAAAAGACATATAGACGGTCACCAAGTACCATGAAAAGATGTTCCTCATCTTTTGTCATTTGGGAAATGTAAATCAAAACAATGAGATATCACCTCAAACCTGTGAGAATGGCTATTATACAACAAACACTGGCAAGGATGCAGAGAAAAATGAGCCCTTTTACACTGTTGGTGGGAGTGTAAACAGGTACATTCTTATGGAAAGCAGTATGGAGAACCCTCAAAAATTGTGAATGGAAATTCTATATGATTCTGTTATCCCACTTATAGGTATTTACAAAGAAAAACTAGTGTAAAGACATACAAACATGCACACACACGTATGTTTATTACAGCACTACTCACAATAGCCAAGAGTGACAACCTAAGTGCCCATCAACAGATGACTTGATAATCATTAGATGACCTGATAAAGATGTGGTATAGCTACACGACGGAATACTATTCAGCTATCAAAAAAGATTGTATCTTGCCATTTGCAGTAACACTAGACAGAGGAGAATATGCTAAGTGAAGTCAGTCAGAAGGAGAAAGGCAAATACCAGATGATCTTACTCATATGTGAAATATAAAGAAACAAAGCAGAGAAAACAAAAGCCTACTCTTCGACATTGACAATAACACTGAGGTTATCAGAGGGTAAGAGGGTAGGATCAAGAGGTGGGAATTAAATTGACAGTGGTGGAGGACTATTGGAAATTTGGTGGATGGTCTGGATACATTTGAAAAATAGTGAACCTACACATCTAAATTTACATTATTTTGTAAATCAAGATTACCTGAGTTAAAAAATGTAGGGGATATTCTTTTCGGAGATAAAAAGCTCTCTTTCTGTCCCTCAGGCAGCTAAGGCACATGCTATGAAAGCCATAGACCCAGAATTGAGACATGTGAGTCCAGGGTGGGAAGAACCCCACAAAATAATGTCTTTATGTATAAAAAAATTATAAATAATACCAACTTAAAACATAAATTGTTTGTTCAGTAAAATAGAAAAATGCTTATTAGTATTAAATTAAGAATTAAGATATTAAAGCATGTTCTAAGATAAAATAATTCTCATTACTAAGCAAGACAGCGGAAATCTCAGCTTAGGCACATACCATCTTTAGTCTTGATGCAGGCTTGAGTAATATAATCCAGGTGTTTCTGAATTTGTTTTTGTAATGCCTTTTCTCTTATTCCTCTGAGATGCAGCACTTTGAGCAAAGCTTTTAGGTCCTCTGGGTCAATAATTCTCCACCAACCAAATTGCATTTCTAAATCAAGATAAATATGTAGATCTTTTACAAATAGCTTGAGCATGAAATAACAGCATAATGCAAATCAGAAGACTTATTAACTATATATATATATATATATATACAAATATTTAGTTACAAAATATAGTTATCTTTAACAGTGAAATACAGTAAGTGGATATAAACCATCTCAAAGTACCTACCTTCTGGAATAGGTTTTGGACTAGGAAAATCTACTGGTTTGGGTACTTCAACAGTTGCAGGTTGAGTTAAAGAGACTTTTTCACTTTGTGGTACTGGAGATTCACTCTTATTTGTAGCAGCACTGGGAGTCAAGAATGAACTGCCATTTCCTTCTGATAATCCTAACCCTGACCCCAGACTAGGTAAAGGTGATGTAAATGGAATATTGGAAGCAAGCACACCAGTGGGCCATCCACAAAACGGAAGTCCCATCATAGAGACTCCACTTTTCATCTGGAAAAAAAACAAAAAACAAAAAAAACCACCACCAAACATTTTAAATTAGAATAATCTAAGAAGCTAGCAAAAATATTTGTAATCTTAAAATTATTTAAAATTTGAAAAATATTTACTCATCACAGTAAGAGGAAAATCAAATATAATAGCAACAACTGAAAGTTCATGTTTCTACTTTCTTATCAAAGTGATTTCCTTTTTATTATAGTAAAACAGCAGTAACTTATAAAGTAATTAAAGAAGGCTTTGCCTTAGTCTAAGTAGAAACCAGTAGTTCTGATGAAGCTTGGAGATAGCAATTTTGACCCCCCGTTTTCAAACTAGCAGAGGTTTTATTTATATATATATGTATATATTACACACACATATATAAGTTCATATATATTCACATATATAAAAATAAATATGTATATGATTGCTTCTGATTGAAAATCTTCTTGGAGTCAAAGATTAAATAAAGCAACATAAAAATGAATTTCAATTACCAATACTAACCTGGAGAGGTGATAAAGTGAATGGATTTAGGACAACAGGATTCTGAGTAGAAGATGATCCAAGATGAGGAGTGGGGGCAGGTGAAGGTGACTTAGATGGTGGCTGAGACTGAGGAGTCACTAAAGAAGTAGCTGACATATCGGCCTGGGTAAGTGAAGTTTCATCACAAGGTGTTCTTGGCAAAAGACTAAACCACTGTCTATTCTTTTCAGTCAGTGTTTTAAGCAACTGGTCATTGGGAAGTGGACTGTAGAACTTTCCTGGACCACCTGAACCAGTATTAAACATTAGATTATTGGAGTCTGTTTTTTCCATGTTGCTTTGTGTTGGTGTTGATTGAATGCTGCCCAATGAATGTTTTCCACTGTTTTGATAAGACAATGTACATCCATTTGCACTACTATTCGCTTTGGGGGTTATTACATCTGGCTCAGGAGGCAGCTTTGCTACTTCTAAAAGTTTGCTTAATTTTGAAAAAGAGCCAGGTTTCTGAAGAAATAGATTTGTGTTATCTTTTTCTTTAGGATCTTCCTTTTGCTTACATTGATCTGAATTTGAACAATTTAAAGTATCTTCAGACGTCTCAAATATTTCTTCTTTGATCTGGATACTTTCTGCTTTTTTCAGTTTTTCTCTCTCTTTTGCAATTTCTTCTAGTCCTAAAAAATTTATAAGTATTATGAAGATCAGTTGATCCAGATCCAAAAATATTATATACTTTAATATTATACATTAATCTACATACAGAAATGGCGTAATGGTATAGATATCTAATATTCTTCTTTTATTGTTCTAATATTCTCCTTTTGATTATAAAAATTAACCTAAATGTTAAATTATTTCAAATCTTAAAATATAAACATTTAAAACCCTAACACAGCAAAAATTATACTTACTATTTTTGTATAAATCATTTCAGGAGTTTTCTTATACCCAGATATATATTTTAACTGATAAACAACAACAAAAAATCCTATATTATGCCTAATATTCTACCTTACCTGTTTTACTAAATATTTTGTAAACATTTTGATATGTCAATAAATCTAGAACTATGTCATAAGATTTAATGGCTGCGGAATAGTCAATGCAATATATCATAATTATTAATCTACTGAAGGATATTAATAGTTCTCAATTTTCATTCTTACAATGATGAAAATGATAAATGATATTATAGTATTTGCATATTTGAATTTAAAATTTTTTTGGATTTACTTCCTAAGAATGAATTCCTAGAAAAAACTTATTGAGCCCTAGGATATGTAATATTTGGAGTACTGAAATATATTTGCTAAACTGTCCTATAGAAAGTCTGGACTGATGCACATATTCATACCATTAGTACACAAGTGCATCTGAGTTTCTGCACCCTCAAAGTGATGTTATGTTGGATGGAAACAATGGTGTTCATTAATAGCTGGGAGATAAAAATCTAACAGGAGTCTGAGTAGAAGATGATCCAAGATGAGGATCATCTTTCTCCTGATTGTTATGAAGGCTGAGTGTTTTTTTTTTTTTTTATATAGATTTATGGTATTACTCCCTTGTGAACTTCTGTTTCATATTTTTCACCTATTTTAAGTGCAATTTATAAGAATTCACCTAAAAATGTTTGAAAAGTAATATTCACTTAAGGTAAAATATTCAGTACAAAAAATTATAAAGTAAACTCCTTCTGTTCCACAACCTCAATCTCTATTTCTATTCTTGAGAGGTCACCAGGGTTAATCAATTACATCTATATATCCTTTACTCAAACTTACGTGCACATATATGATTATAGATTTAAACTACTACATAGATGGGATTCTACCATTTACTTTATTGTAACTTAAAACATAATCCAAACTCCTAAGAAAGGCCTACATCATTCCTGCACAAGGGCCTCTGGAATAGTCAGTTGAATAATGATCAATGTTTATGTGTGAGGAAGCTAACTGAGACTAGAGAAAAGACCACCTGAAAGAACTAAAGGCATTAGGAAGAGGACGCAGAAGGATCTTGCTTTAGTAGAAAGAAGACTAAGCATTACTCTAGTACTGACTAACCAATTTTAAAAGCAAAAATGTCATATAATTCAGTAGGGAAAGAACACTATGTTTTTCATAAGTGTGTGGTATGAGATTTCAATAAAAAATTCTGAAAACAAAAGGAGCAAGATCTAAAACATTCAAACTTTTATTTATAAGTAACTTGACTTTGTTAAAGAAATTGAAAAGCATCTATAGGAACTTAAAAAATACCTAGCAACCATGAAGATGAAATTCACAACTTCTGGCAGTTAATCAAAATTCGTCAGTATGCAAAGATGCAGGGAAACATGACGCATCATTAGGAAAATCAATCAAAATGGATCCCAAATGGACTAGACAGCAGAATTAGTTGACAAGGATTTTTTTTGTTGTCATGGAATTTTAGTTTATTAATTTTTATGAAAATTGTTGAAGGAACATTGTGTCATAACATTATATAGGTTGAAGGTGTGTCAGTTATAAATTAACATCTGTATATAATACATTAAGTTCACCGTAACCAGTCCAGTTCTTCCTTCACAATATAACTGGCCCGTTTTATTCAATTTGTCCATCCCCCTCTCATTTCCCTTCTGGTTGCCATTAATTTGATTTTAAAGACATTTAGATTTGGCTTATTGGTTAGTTTCTCCATATACTCATATGAGCGCAACTATATGATCTTTATATTTCTTCTTCTTCTTATCTAAGCATAATTCCAAATTTAAAAAATCAATGCCTGAAAAATTTCCAAATTGATGAAACCTACAAACCGTAGAGCCAAGAAATTAAATTCACTCCAAGCAAAAGAAACATCAAGATCACATAATACAATTGTTCAAAATCAATGATAAAGAAAATATGAAAGAAACCTTGTGTCTCATATGATCTTTATGTACTCCTGCACATTTACCCTGAGAAGATCATCCCACTTTATTACCTCTAATTAGGTACATGTGAAAAAAGTGACAAATATTCTTTTCCTGTATCTGTCCTCACAAAAATCCTTAGTTTCATACAAGTTATCAGCTAGTAAGGAAGTGTTAATATTTGTGCTTGATTTATTCTGAGAACTAGTACTTAAAAACTTCTGTCATTTATCCTATACCAAATAGAACAATTAATCAACAAATCAACCAAATTTTATTCATCTAAGACTATTAGGTAATACATTTGTATCTAGTAAAGTAGATTGAGCTGATGTTATATTTTAAGAACCTATCAGTGGTGGCGTTTTTTATATTCAAATGGTTAATAAGCAGCGAAGCTGGCTTAATGAAACCGCTAGTTAAAATGTAAAATTATGTTTAATGATATAAAAGCATATATAGGATGTTAGAATAGATTCTTTAATTTAAAATAATTTTATATGTCCTAATTTACACAATCCCCAGGTCTTTCTAGTCCTTTCTTTTTTGACATGTGTCAATGAATATTAGCAATCATTTTAATGTCAAGCCCCAAAACAGGAAGATTAGTAAGAGGTGGAACACAGAGTACTGGTCTCTGACAGTAATTAAAAATGCATAATGACAACGAAAACACCAATTTCCAATTTAAACAAATAATAAAAACAGCAAAGCTTGCTATTAGGAGACTGTCTTCTTAAGTTGAATCCTCTCGGTTTACCTAACATTTATCCCTGAACCCTCTGAGTAGTAAGTGGAACACATTTTCTTTGGATCCCCTTAGTTGGGCTAAAGCAGGTGAAATCTTTCAAGCAGTTTTTTACTAAATTTTAAATGAAATAAAGATGAAGGACATAAGAAATGGAAAACATTGGCATTTAGAATATAAATTTCTGTTCAGTGATTAAAAAAAAAATCAAAAAAACTTGTGTCTCATCTGATCTTCATATATTCCCTACACGTTTACACTAAGGACCATCCGCCCAGGCCTCAAAGGCCTTACTCATTTAATGCAGTGTAACCTCAGGAGTACATTCACAATTCTTTAACTGTCTTCCTATGCTAGATACCAGACCCAGTTCCTAAGAGACATCCTGCTTTTATTGTGGCGAAGACTAAAGAAAACAAATTCTTAATCAGTTTTCTAACTAGGATTGTATCTTCTCACTGTCATCCAGGAATTGAAAACAAAACAAAACAAAAAAAAACCATGGCTAATACCTTTACACCCTCATCTTTCTAGTAAGATTATCCCACATTTCTATAATAGGGATTCGTTTTATACTTGAAGACCTAATGCTGTAAGCATATCTTAATATGAAATGGGAGAGTAATAGTCACATCACAGCATATACATGTATTCATTTTTCTTCCAATATTGAATACCTTATCTATAATCTAACATACCCACCCCCTCTATGGGAAATACCTTACATTATCCTGACTTTTTTGAAATGAGGTCATCAGATCTACCTTGTCCGATTCAGCTCCTGAAGTTGGGCTTCTTTGTTCCCTGATCTGGGTTCGTTCAAACTTATGGAGGACTAGGGTTAGGCTAAGATCCCAGGTCTCTTCTCCAGTGGATTGCTAACCATACTGTTTAGTTCATTATGGTGGAAAGGAGAAGGTCCTCAAATATTGATGGGCTTGCTAGAAATAAGGGAACAAGTACCTCTCTTCATCCAGAATGCGAAAGAGCTTTGGTAAACAAGTTCATCAGTTGGGGTTGGGATTTGGTTTACTAATGGTTGAAAGATCAGAGGAAGAATCACAATAACTGCAAAGGGTTTTGGACCTTTTGCATCAACTCCATTTGTTCCTTAATGGGATTGTATAACTGGCATGAAAATACTGGAATATTTAAGTCCTGCACAGCATGTCCACATAACTTCTCCCCTTTCATTTTTGATTCCAGTTATGAGGGTTTTCTCTCTTTTTTACTTTGAGTCTAGCTAGTGGTTTGTCAATTTTGTTTATTTTTTCAAGAGCCAACTTTTGGTTTCATTGATCTTCTGGAGTGTCTTTCTGTTTTCTATCTCATTTATTTCTGCTTGATTATTTCCTTCCTTCTGCTGATTTTTGGCTTTAATTGTTCTTCTTTCTCTAATGGTTTTAAATGTAGAGTTAAGAGGTTTACTTGTGATTTTTCTTGTTTATTGAGGTGGCCCTGGATTGTGATGAACTTTACTCTTAGCACTGCTTTTGCTATCTCTCATAGATTCTGGTAGCTCATATGTCCTCATTCTCATTTGTCTCTAAGTATTTTTTAAGTTCATCATTGATTTTCCTTTTTACCTCAGAGTCATTTAGAAGCATACTGTTTAGTTTCCAATTAATTGGGGTCATCCAGTTATCTTTTTGTGGCTGATTTCTAGTTAAGTCACTGTGGTAAGAGAAAGTGCTTATATGATTTTAATCTTTGTAAATTTGCTAAGACATGTTTTGTATACCACCATATGATCCATCAGTGAGAATGTTCCATAAGCGCTTGAGAAGTAAGTGAAATCTGTAGTCATTGGGTGAAGTGTTCAGTATATGTCTATTAGACATGTCTGTTCCACATGGTGATTTAAAGCAGCTGTTTTCCTGTTTTCTGCTTGATTGATTTGTCAATTGTTTTAAGTGGATGGTTTAAGTCTTCCACTATTACTGTGTTTCTGTCAATGTCTCTTATCAGTTCTAATAATATTTGTTTAATATATTTTGATGCTCCTTCATTTGATGCATGTTAATAAGCATATGTCTTCTTGCTGGACTGACCATTTAATCACCATAAAATATCCACCTCTGTCTTTTGCTATGCTCTTTAGATGGAAGTTTGTTTTATCCAATATGAGTATAGCTGTTCCTGTTCTTTTGTGGTTTCCATTTGAGTGTAGGATTGTCTTGCAATCATTGACTTGAGCCTTTATCTTTTGAAAAGAAGTAGGTTTCCTGAATGCAGCAGAAGGCTGGGTTATGCTTTTTGATCCATTCAACCACCTGGTATCGTTTTATTGGTGAATGCAATCCACTGACATTTAGGGTGATTATTGATATGTAGCTACTTACTGTCATTTTGTAATTTGTCTTTTGTATGTTGCTCCAATAATGCCTTTATTCTTCTTTTTCGCTTGTTAGGTAGAATGAGAGCAGTTATGTTTGGATTGGTTTCTCTCTTTGTTTCCTTCTTTGCTTTTTTTCTGGGGAAGTATTTGAGGTTACCCTGCAGTTAGCATTAACAATTCTATGTTTATTTCCTATTTTTATTTGAAAGCACATTAGCTTTCCACTCATTCTAACTATCTACACTTTTGTTCTCTTCTCTTCTTTCCCACTTTTTATATTTGCTGTCTTACTGTTTTTTATGTGTGTTTTCTTTATGCTTTATAGAGCATCCTTCAATATTTTTTGCAAAGCTGATTTTGTGGTGATGAATTCCTTTAACTTTTACTTATCAGAAAAATTTCTTATCATACCTTAAGTTCTGAATGATAATCTCAGAGTATAGTATCCTAGGTTGAAAACCCTTTTCTTTCAGCACTTTTAATATGTCATGCTATTCCCTTCTGGCCTGAGAAACTCACTGAAAATCTTATGGGAACTGCTTTGTATGTGACACATTTTTTCTCTGGCTGCTTTTGAGATTCTTGTATCTTGTATTTCTGACATTTTGATCACAATGTGTCTAGATATAGTTATATTTGGGTTTCTTTTATATTAGGAACTCTGAGCTTCCTGGGTCTGGAGGCTTCCTTCATTCTTCAGGTTTGGGACGTTCTCATCTATTATTTCTTCAAATACAGTTTCTGCCCCCCTTTCTCTCTCTTCTCCTTCTGGGAAACCTATGTGAATGTTGTTTCTTTTGATGTTATCCCAAAGGTCTTGAATGCTGTCTTTGTTTTTTCTGTATTTTTTTTTTTTTTTTATATCTTTGCTGGTTTGCTTGAGTGAGTTCCTTTCTCCTGTCTTCCAGATCGCTGATTCTATTGGAAGCTTCGTCCATCCTATTCTTGAATATTTCTATTGAATTGTTTAGCTCACCTATCATATTTCATATCTTGCTTCATCTCTTTCTTTTTTGATGTTCTCTTTTACTTCCTCTATTGATTTCTGGATTCCTATGAGTATGTTAATCACTGTTACCCTAAATTCATCTTCAGGTAGAGTTTGCATACCTCTGCTGTATTCATATTTCACCCTGGATTTTTGATTGGATTTCTCATTTTATGTATATTTATCTGAGCCTTTGCTCTGTTTGACATTCTGTTTATATTTTTGTGAGTTCAGTTTCTCTGCAGTGATGGTGTTGTGTAGGGTGAGCACTTTGCTACTGGCCCACAATTGGCAATCAGGCTGCAGTTCCACCTCTACTCACAGGGTGGTGTTAGCGGGTAGCACTGACCTTCAGTCCCTGCAGGGAGACTATGTTCTTCCTTTAATCCTGGGAGTGGGATATATGGTGGGTGGGATATTTGTTGGGTGGATCCTGAGAGTGGTGCCAATGGCCAACTGGTGGTGAAGGGGTGGGGGTGGGGAATTTCTTTAGCTGAAGGGGTGGGGGTGGGGAATTTCGATTATGGGCGACCAGTTCAATTTCACCAAGTGGGCTCCTACTAAGTCCCTGGGGAGCTGGCTCTCCTTCCACCTGGCACCAAGGTAGTCTCCCTAGTCTCCATGTCCTAGCACCTCTGGGCGAGCTCCTCATGCCTCTGCACTGGGTCTACAGGGCATTTGCATCGTTCCACATGTCCATCCCACTACTGTGGGGTCTTATGCCAAGTCCCAAATCTGTGGTTTACTGCTTACCGGGATGTTTTTGCCTACAACTTTGTCATCACAAAAACCACACCATCTCCGTAGCCGCTGGACCTACCCTTCCTTGGTATTTGCCTCTAGAAAATAAGTGGATTTCTAGTTGCTCTGTGGGGAGAAGCTGAGTCTCACTCCTACCAGGCTGCCATCTTCTCCATGGTTACCTGTACACTCATGCTAACAGTGAGAGATTTTGCAGTAGTCCTTATACCCAGACAATATATTTTAATTGGAGGACATTTTTAGTAGAATGGCAACTCCTCTTTCATGTGGATTTTACTATTCCAGAAAGAAAAAAGACTGAGCATAAAAAAAATCATCCCTGAAGATAATGAAGGACTTTGCTTGGGTATAAGTAGCCTAACTATAGTAGGTGAGAGGGTGGTTGGAATAATAAGTCTCTCTTCAGCTTCTTATAGATAACAACAGACCGTACTGAACAATCCTCTGCAGCTGTCCCACATAACAACACTTATTTCAAAGCTAACACAATACTGGGTTTGTGATCCTCAACCTACTTAACTGTAGAAAACCTTCCGGGCATTCGACTCCCATAATTCTTCTTCTTCTTCTTCTTCTTCTTCTTCTTCTTCTTCTTCTTCTTCTTCTTCTTCTTCTTCTTCTTCTTCTTCTTACCTGGAGTTCATCAGAGTCCTCATTTGACATGGTCCTCAATAATTCTGTCCTTACTATATAACCTTATTGTATAAAACTCTGTCTTCTCATGGAATACTGATACTCTTAACCTGGCACCTCAGTTCCCACATCAGGGGCACCTAATAGCACTGGGGAAGCATAGTGCTAAGTGGAAAATGTAGCACTGACTTAGACTGGTAAGCTGTGATCCAATGAAACTTGCTTTCTTATGTGAAAAGTAGATTCTTCCTGAATCTTACTTGTATATACACTACTTGTATACTTTGGTAATAACTTTAAGATGTGTTTTAGTGTTTCAAAGACACTGGTGGCTTTCCCAGCTCTGTGTCTCAGTGATATAATGAGTCAACCTGCGTGTGTCAAGGATATAGTCTTTCCTAACTTTGCATAAGACTTTCCTTGAATAGAAACCTATAAAGTTGAAGGTATGACCTGCAATTAGCTACTCTGGGAAACAGTGTCACTGAGAAGGCCTGGGTTCTTGCTCCACAGATTAGCACAGACTATTGACTTGACTTATAAAAATGAATAGCTTTGGATAGGGATCTGTCTGGGGTCCTCCCTGCACTGCACAGCTGGGGTGAGTTACATCACTCCAGTGACTGACAGAATTCACAGGGTTAACTGGGAACCTGCTCCTGGGCAAAACAAGATGCAGAGAAGGAAAGCCTGGCCCCTACCATTATTAGAAGCTTTGATCAGTAGAGCAAAGTCTCTACCTGGGAACTTCCCTGTACTAGACAGCTGCAGTGAATGAGTCACATTCCCCTAGAGCTCAGTAGAGTTCATAAGGACTGAGTGTGAGCTTGCTACCTGGCTGGGGAGCTGAAGAGGGAGAGGAGAGAAAGGGAGTGGGGGAGAGAGGGAAAAGGAGAGAGTGGGGGGGGCAGGAGGCCCTGTTCCTATCATCACAGGAAACGTTAACCTTTGTGCTTAGTAGAGCACAGAGGACTTTTCTGTGAAACTCCCTGCATTGGAAAACTGTGGTGAATGAGTCCCACCTCTCCAAAACCTGAAACCAGAAGTTGTCTGCTGCCTTAGTGCTCAACAGAGAACTCTGGAGCTAACTGTAAAATTGCTCTTTGGAGTGAAGCATTTCTTGTCGCAGGCAAGAGAGAAATTGCCCACCAACCCCAAAGAAGCTAGAAAACACCACATGAAATAACATTAGTGGCACACTAGGAGAGACCATTCTAGAGAGAAGAATTAGATCCGCCTTAACTGAAGCCAAGTGGTGGGTGTCAGGCATACCAGAAATCAAAATCACCATAGAGGAAGAAATCTAAAGTAAAAGAAAAAAAAGCCACAGTGCTAAATTCAAGGCCGAGAAGAAAACCATGCCAAAATATGTCACAAAACTAACAAACAAAAATGCAATTGGTCCAAAGAGAGGAAGCTGTCAGGACCTCTGCATAGAAGAACTCCATTAACATTGATTTGGACAATCTGATAGATAAAAGAAAGAGTTCCAAGAAATACTTATAAAAAGACTGGATGAGATTCAGAAGGCACACATAACTACCCAAAGCAATCGGAAGACCTCAAAAAAGAAGTGACACATCAAAGGGAATACTTCACCAAGGAGATTCAGATCATGAAGAAAGTCATAGCAGAAATATTAGAGATAAAAGATACAGTCAAGGAAGTGACGATAAACAAGGAAAGACTTATAAACAGACTCAAATTTGCAGAGGAACAAATCTCAGATGTTGAAGACAAGATCACCAAGGTGACTTTCACAGATAAGTGAAAAAAGATTGAGGAAAAATGAAGAAACCCTATGAGCAATCTCAGAATCTCAGACAACATGAGAATAATAAATATAAAGAAAACAGGTATCCCTGAAAGAGAAGAGAGGGAAAAGGAACTGAAAACTTACTTAAAGCATTAATAGCATATAAATACCTACATCTGTCACACAAAGTAACCACTGAAATAGAAGCAGCAGAAAGAACACTAATTATCTAGGTATAAAAAGACCTACCCAGACATATCATAGTAAAACTTGCAAAAGTCAACCAAGAAAAACTAACTCAAGGCTGCTAGAGAAAAGAGAAACATAACCCTACAAAGATATACCCATCAGGTTATCCTCAGACATCTCAGCATAAACTCTACAGGCCAGGAGAGAGTGAACAACATATTTAAAATAATAAAAGAAAAAATTATCAACCAAGAATACTTTACCATACAAAACTATCATTCAAATATGATGGAGAAATAAAGGTCTTCAATGATAAATAAAAGTTAATGAATTTTTTCATCACCAAGCCTTCCATTCAAGAACTCGTGAAAGGGGTCCTACAAAATTGAAAATGAAAACAAAGATCTATCAACCCCTGAGAATGGTGGTGAACAGGAAAACAGAAAAACAATGAAAGACAAAAGAGAACAAAAAACACTAAATAAGGAAAGAAAAATCATGGAATCTGTATGCACATGTAAAATGATACGGCATCAGCTTATAGAAAACTGTTATAGAGCAGTAAATATAGAGATAATTCACTTTACAATCAGAAACCTCATCTTAAAGAGAGACATAGCTGGGAAATAGACAAAAACTAAAAGAATCAACACTAAAAACCAGACAATGGAAAAAGAAAATAAAAAACAAATGGGACATGAAACAACAGACACAGGAAATAAAGGATCAAATGACACCAATAAATCCCTACGTATCAGTTATCGGCCTAAATATGAATGGACTGAAATGGCTAGATGGATCAAAATACAGGCAATACTATGCCTAGAAGAAACTTTTACCAGATCCAAAGATAAACAAAAGTTCAAAGTCAAGGGTTATGAAAAAATATGTGAAAGCAACAGTGATTAAAGACAATTCTTTAGGAATTACAATTCTATTTTCATGTATGATAACCTTCCATCTAAAAAAGTGTATCCATTAGGGAAGATGGAGAATGCTCAAGGGGCTATCAAGAAGTAAATATTAACATATATGCGCCCAATGTTAGAGCATCTAACTATATAAAACAAATGTTGACAGCTCAAGGTAGATATTGACAGTAACATAATAGTGGTAGGGGACCACAATTTTTTACTTACCTCAACAGATAGATCATACAGGTAAAAAAATCGACAATGAAATATCAACTCTAAATTAATCAATATAGCATACAGACCTAACAGTGATACACAGGGTGTTCTACTTCCATTAAAAAAAAAAAAGATTACACACTCTTCTGAAGTGTACAAAGAAAATTCTCAAGGACAGAACATATCCTGGGACACAAAACAAGTCTCAGCAAATTTAACAAGACTGAAAATATACACAGCATCTTTTCTGACATGAGGGTGAAACTAGGAATGAACCAGAAGAACAAAACTGCAAGAACCATAAATATGTGGAGATCGAACAACATGCTTCTGAACAACTGGATCATTGATGGTATTAAAGAGGTAATAAAGACTTATCTGGAAACAAATGAAAATGAAGAGATGAGCTACCAGAATATGTGGCATGTGGCAAGAGAAGTTCTGAGAAGAAAAAGAATAGCTGTACAAGTGCATATCAAAACCCAAGAGAGAGCTCAAATTAAGTACCTAACCACATATCTGGGGGAACTAGAAAGGAAAGAGCAATCAAAACCAAAAATCATCAGAAGAAAGGAAATGATAAAAATCAGAGCAGAAATAAATGACATTTAAAAACAAAAAGAGCATCCGAAAGATAAATGAATTAACAAGTGGGTTCTTTGAAAAACAAACAAAATTGATAGCTAGACTCACACAGAACAGAGAGAAAACCCTAATAACAACTATCAGGAATGAAAGAGGTGAGATTACAGCTGACATCACAGAAATACAAAGGATTATGAGAAACTATTACAAGCACTTATGTCAACAATTTGCCAATCATGAAGAAATGGGACAGATTTTTTCGAATCCTATAATCTCTCCAAGCAGGAATACATGGACTATTTGAAAAGACCAAGTACAAGCACAGAATATGAAAGAGTGATCAAAAATCTCCCAAAAAAGAGCCTACGTCCAGATGACGTCACTAGAAAATCCTACCAAACATTTAAAGAAGAACTAATCCCCATCCTTCTTAACTCTTCCATAAAATTAAAGAGGGAAAAAACTCAAATTCATTCTATGAGGGCAATATTACCGTAATTAAAAAATTAGACAAATTAAAAACAAAACAAAACTATAGACCAAGATCACTAATGAATATAAATGCAAAATCATCCACAAAATCCAGGCAAACTGAATTCATCTGCACACTAAAAATATTATACAGCATAATCAAGTGGGATACATTCCAGGGATGCAAGGATAGTTCAACATACACAAATCAATCAATGCAACACACATCAACAAAGGAAAATACAAAACATATGATAATCTTAACAGATGTAGAAAAAACATTTGACAAGATTCAACATCCATTCTTGATAAAAAACCTCACCAAAATAGAAATAGAAAACACATACCTCAATATAATAAAGCAATATATGATCCCTAGGCAACATCACACTCAATGGTAAAAAATGGAAAGTCTTTCCTTAAGATCAAGACAAGGAACAAGATAAGGTTGCCCTCTCTTACCACAGATATTCAACATAGTTCTGCAAGTCTCGGAGAGAGTAATAATGCAAGAAAAGCAAATTAAAGCAATCCAAATGGGAAAAGAAGAAATTAAACTATCATAACAGCAACAAAAATCAAATACCTGTGAAAAACCTAACAAAGGAGGTGAAATACTTCTACAGCGAAAACTACAAGACTTTAACAAAATAGACAAAATAAAGAAGGCACACAGTTGAAAAAGCATTCCATGTTAAAGAACGAGATATCCTACCCAAAGCAATATATAGGCTTAATGTAATTCCCATCAAAAGTCCAAGGAAATGGAGCCAAAAAAAGCAAAACAAAAAACCAAAGATATCCTAAGGCAAAAAAAAAAAAAAGGAAAAAAAGATAAACTAGGTCATTCACTATGCAGTACACAACATTTAACTTAAAATGGACCAAAGACCTGGACATAAGACCCCAAACCATAAAATACTTAGAAAATAAAAGTGAGAAAACACTCCACGACTTCAAACTCAAAGCAGTCTTTGGGGAAGGAAAGGCTATGGCAAAAGAAACCAATGTAAAACTAAATAATTGGGACTCCATCAACTAAAAAGCTTTCTGCAGAATATCACAAAAACGAAAATAAAAATCCACTAAATTGGAGAAGAAATTCACACAACATACATCAGATAAGAGTTTAATCTCCAAAATATATAAAGAGATCATTCACCTCAACAAAAAAAGTAAACAACCCACTCAAAAAATGGACAGAATGACAGTGAATAGACACCTATCTAAAGATGACAAACAGATGGCCTACAGATACATGAAAAAATGCTCTACATCACTCATCATTAGAGAAATGCAAATAAAAACCACAATGAGATACCACCACACCACTGAGAATGGCCTATATCAAAAATACCAGGAGCTACAAGTACTGGAGGGGTGTGGAGAAAAAGGAACTCCAAAACTGTCAGTGGGAATGTAAACTAGTGCAACCTCTCTGGAAAACAGTATAGATTGCCCTCAAAAAAACAAAGATGGATTAATTATTAAATCCAGTAATCCCTCTCCTAGGCATATACCCAAAGACTACAAAATCTCTAATCAGAGAAAAAAAAAATATCTGCACCCCTACATTCATAGCAGCACAGTTCAAAATAACCAAGACATGGAAATAATCTAAATGCCCAACATCAGATGACTGGATACAGAAGTTGTGGTATATATACTCAATGGAATTCTAAGAAGCTACTAAAAAAAGATTAAATTGTGCCTTTTGCAACAATCTGGATTCAAATGGAGGGACTGTTAAATGAAATGTCAGAAGGAAAAAAAATACAGGATGGTGGAGTATGTGGAATATAATGAAGTAAAACAAATGGACAAAGTGTCCTCCCAAAATTCACAGGACACAAAACATACATTTTTAATTTATTTTTCCATAGCCCTTGACTTTTAAAAAAACTTTTTATTATTGGTTTTATTTACAATGCTATATTCGTATTAGGATAATAAAATTATATCTGAGTCTATGAGTATTTCACACTGCACCGGTCACCACTGCACAGGTCTTATAAGATGGCTTAGAGACACCTGAAAAAATGATCTACATTACTCATCATCAGAGAAATGCAAATAAAAAACTACAATGAGATACCATTTCATATCAATGAGAATGGCCTATATCAAAAACTGGACATAGCAGGTGTTGGAGGGTGTATGGAAAAAAGGGAACCCTACTACACAGTTGGTACGAATGTAAATTGATGCAATCTCTTTGGAAAACAGTATGATGATTTTGCAAACAAATAAAGATGGATTTACAATTTGATCCAGCAATCCTATTCCTAGGAATATACTCAAGAGGATACAAAATCTCTAATCAGGAAAAACATCTGCATCCTTATGCTCATAGCAGCACAATTCACCATAACTAAGACACGGAAACAATCTAAATGCCCATCAACAGATGACTATATAAGGAAGCTATGGTACATATACTCAATGGAATTCTATGCTGCTATAAAAGAAAAATGAAATTGTGTCCTTAGCTACAATCTGGATGGAACTGGAGGGGATCATGCTGAGTGAAATAAGTCAGAAAGAAAAAGAGAAATATAGGATGGTTTCACTCATATGTGGAGTACAATGAACATACTAATTCCAACAAAAAAAACAGGACTCAGAACTGGTTATGGGGAGGAGGGGAAAAGGTGGCTGGAACTCTGATGGTGGGTGTGGTATGAAATATAGGATTGCAATGCAATTCTAATAACCTAAATGGATTTAAAATTGCAAACTTAAGAAATTATATTACTAAAAATAATATTTTGAAAAAACGTATTATTTAAAAAATGCACAGCTTTGGACTATTTGTTAGTTATACAGTCAGATGGCTCAGAGGAGTTCAACATATCCCAACATTTAGCATATTGATGGCTTTAGAATTTCTCTGGCTACCTGAGGCATCCTTCAGAAGGTACCATTTTTATATCCAATTGCTTACTGTCCTGATGGGAAGGGATACATCTAGTGAGATAGGTAACTGATTCTTTTGTATTCATAGATAGTACTTAGTATAAGCACAAGCATATTCATGTTAAACAATTGAGATGATAAAATACATGAAGGGTTTTTCTATTTTAATTAGCTATAACAAAGATGAGAAATGTACATCTGTTATTTACTTGATAACTTCTCTAGCACTTAGAATATAACAGATGTACATTCATCAATGAACAAAGTTTTCCTGAGAAATAACCTTTAAGTGAAAAGTTATTCCTATTTTCTCCTTGTACTTTGTAATGACTACAAATAATAGCATGAAGTACAATGAATATTTATATACATTGTGTAGCTCTTGTAGATCCATTATTTGTCATGATCCTTAGAGCAGTCAAAGAATTTATAGAGTCAATTAAAATTCTTTAGTTGAGAGAGAAATCAGGGTCCAGATAGATTAAGTGGTAGAGTCTGAATTAAAACTGAAGTCTAATAACTACAAATTCAATTAATGTCATTTAAATGGAGAGACCTAAAACAAAAAAAATTATCTCCTATATAATATTATTATTAAAATATTGAATTAATTTATAATTAAGTAATTATTAATATATTCTTAAAGTCTATTTAGTGTGCTTGTGATAAAGTACTATGTTTAACATAATGGTGAATAAAAAGTTGTATATGTGAGGATTATAAAATTTAAATAATACAATGAACTAGTGTACAATACCATGAACCAAGATAATGGTGTAATTATTTGGTTTTCTGAGAGCCGACAGTTGTAAAAATTAGATTCATTTAAACAAGCTGGAGAACTATATATAAAAGAGTTAAGTTTTTAGCTGGATCAAGAAGGATAGACACAATTTAGATGACTGAAGAAAAGGCAGATTAGCATATAATAAACAATGGTAAAGCATGGTAAGCAAAGACAGAGAGAAATGCTCAAGTGTTGAGCAACAGTGAGTAGATTGGTCTCTATAAATTCATACTGGAGAAAAATGTAAAGATATTTTGAGGTCAGATATGTATAGGGTCTTGAATGCTAGGCTATATACAGATTTATTACATCATACCAAGGTAATACGGAGTCATTCAAGCTTTTAGAGATATGATCTGATGAAAGAATATAATGCAAGGAGGGCACTATACAGAAATGTTGAGGACGACTATAATAGTCAAGGTAGGTATTGATAAAGAACCGATTTCAGTAGTGTTGCAGAGACTGAAGATATTTTGAAGGAAAATATGATGTCCTAGATGATTTCAAATTTATATAGCCACTTAACTGATAGTGATGTGTCCCTTAATCAACCTGAAGAATATTTAATTGGAATGTTTAACAGGGCTCAGGTTATTTATTTATTTAAATTTCTCAGATGGTTCTTCTTACACTAAGGAAAGTCATTTGCTTTGGGCATTTCTTTATTTGCTGCTAAGTGTTACCATGGCTCTATACTTTCAAGTGATCCATAATTTGAGCATTTTCAATTATATTTCTATTCAAAACATTTTGATTCAATTAATTTCATTCTAAATAAGGTCCTCTTTTTGACTCTGCTGATTCAGTTTGAAAAATTACAATTTTTCTGAGGAAATTAATTCATACTCAACAACTGCTTATAGAATGTTACCTTCTTATATACATTTTATATCTATCTAGGTTACCAGACCAGGACTCACAACTGATTTCTCTACCACTTTTTATTTCAATCCAATTGGTACTTTGCTCACAGATTATATATTGGGATTCTATATAATATTTTAATTTTTATAAAAGGGTGATTCCATTGATAAAAACAAACAACTTATAAACAAGTGCTTTATATATTTCCTATTCTTGTCATCTATGTCATTAATAGCTCTCTCCATTGGACTGTGAACTTCCATATGACATGGATTATGCTTTATATATTTTTGTACCTCCTACAGTACCTAGAAATGTCTAGCATGTAGCAGCTATTAAAAAAATGTATTGAATGAAGTTTTTCCCTCCATCTACTATCATGGGATAATAGCTATATCCGGAAACTTATAAGTATTGACTTAACGCTTTTGGCTGTAGCAGAATTTAAACAGTTGGAAGTGCCCGTACACAGAGTTTTAAAAAAGTTCAAGACAGTTTATTGAGCACATATATATACAAGGTGCTATGCTAGTTAATACAACAGAAATGGAGCCACAAAAGAATCGTCTAACGTGGAATTATGAAAGATAGGGTTGAAACACAAACTCAAAAAGGAAGAAGTTAATGGAAAAGGTGATCAAAAATTTCAAACATGAACAAGATTTCAAGATGTGTAAGAATTATGAAAAGAATCTTGGATTTACATTAATGTATGCTTGTTGCAAAGGTTAAAGAATAAACCACAAACTGGTAAGTTGACAATAGGAAGAAATAAAACCAGAGCAGGAGTTATAAAGGCAACACAGGTGCAGGTCTTTGCCAACTAAATAATAAAAAGAATTGTTTATGTTTGATGTGAGAGAAGGGGCTAGAAGAAAATTCATCAACAGGCAAGGCGTATTTATTTATCAGCAGAAGGGGCATTACGAATACAAAAGTAATGGGAATTAAGGTTTTATAATGTTTATCCATAATGCAAATTTGATTCTAGAAGTACAAAATATATTGTAATAACGGGATTTAACAAATATGATTTCTTAGATTACTTTGCAATAGATTAATAATTCCTACCTTCACCACTCTCCATGCCTTCTACAAAAATCCCCCCACACTGGGGAAGAATCCAGTACCGGCGTCTGTAACGATCCTGGCCAAACATCATCGACCGTAAAGAGTGAGAAGCATCAAAGAGCTTCCTTCTGTACTGACTCTGTTGCTGTTAAAAAATGATGCATATAATTTAGCTATCATGTTAAGTGCTTTCAAAATTAATATATAAGCGATTTTATATTTATGCTTTTAGAGCAGACAAATTTCACTACTGGGAAAAAGATAGCAAGAGGGATAAATATTACATGACTGACTTTAAATTCAATAACACTTAAAAAGATAGAAATTATTTTGAGGGTAACTGGAATATTTTTATGCCAAGGATTAAAATAAGTTTTATTTTATCAGGTATCTTGTAGGAAAGCATGTCATCACTTGATAATAAATAATATGCTCAAGCATTTTATTGATTTCAGTGTATAACAAATAGTACATATGTAATTGACAACACCTACATTTTCCTATTTTTGTATACATATTTAAATCTGGATAACACATGAATAAATTTTAGGATACATCTATGATAAATCTAACAAAATATATAGACATCTCATAATACTTATAAAAGTTCATTTTTTAAACAAAATTCATCTAAAACTTTGCTAATATTATTAAAACTCAATTTTAATAAGTAAATGACTATATAAATTCAATGCAAATAAAATCCACATATATACTAAAGCAAAATAAGATGCTAAAAACTATTATCATGAAAATGGACTGAATTTTTAAAGTAATTTAATTCCAAGAAATAAAACCACACACTTACTGACATATGAATGACAAACTAAAGAATATAGGCCTTGTTCTTCAAAGGCTCTAATTAGTTTACCACACGTCTTGAGATAAGCTTTTAATTTTGGCACTAAACTTGTAAGATTTAATTGTGAGAATGTTTCCAGAGCTCCTCATTTTAATTACTTACAAAAAACTTGTTTATATTTAGCAGTCACAAAAACTAACCCTATACACAGTAGATTTTTAGAACATTGAAAAAATGTAAATTTTAATCTGAAAAATGCTTACTTTACTCAGTTTTTCAATCTGTTTTTCTAGCTCTTCAACACTTGCTGCTTGATCACCTTCATCCTATTCATAACAAAATACAGTATCATTTACCTGCTTTTAAAATGTATTCATTCAATCAATTAACAAATATTTAATGAAAGTCTCTTACATGTAGAATACTAGGATAGGCACTGTGGAAATGAGTAAGACATAGCTCTTGTGCTCTGGTGGAGAGACATGAAACATTATACTAAAAAATAAAACCATGAAATAGCAGGAAGCTATAAGGATCGAGAGACAGAGAGATTGAGAATCACAGAGATCAGGCGTAGGTGAGATTACTTTTATACCAAAAAAATCTTACCAAGAGAAATGTTATGTTTTAATTAGCAAGTGAAGAATGGTTATCAGATGAATTTTATTAATCAGAGAAAAGAGAACAAGGCATTCCAGAAAGAGTTTGTCATATCTTGACATGAAAGGTATATGAAGAATTAAGGTGAGAGATGAGGCAAAGATGAGTTTAGAACTAAATTGTCTAGAGTTATTTATGGTCAATGGATAATAATGTGATCCCTTAAGGGAGGTTAATCATCAGGATTATACTTTACAAATGTCCTGGAGCAGGGAAAGGACTAGAAATGGCAAATCTTATTAGCGGACGGCTGTATTGGTTTAAGATAGAGGGTAGTTATGGGGCCTTACTAGGATAAAAGAAATAGAAACAGAGAAAAGCAAATAAATGCAAGAGATATTACATAGTTAGAACTGTTACCCCCATACAACTGCAGAGATATTGAGGTAGTGATTGGCAAGGGAAATGAAGAAAGGAATAAATTATGATGTTAAAGCCTTGAATCTGGGAGACTAAACATATTGGTACCATTAACTGAAAAAGTCATTTTTAGATCAAGAAAGATAAGTTATATTTTGAGTACTTAGAGCTTTTAGAAAATCTAATCTCTACAGTACTAATTTAATAAACGGAAACTTCATATGTAATTATACGAAATTTTTCATTCTAAAAAATGAAAATAGTTTTGAAAGTTACTCCCAAATTATATGTTTTAGAGGGAAAGCCTGAATTAACAGATGGTACATTGGCATCTTTGGATCTCAGTTGAACTATATCATAAAGGCAAATTAATTAAAGGATTCCTTATCTATAAATTGGTGATAACATTACTTGAAACCTGAGATCTTCATGAGGATAATAATATCTGAAAGCAACCAGCAGAGTTCCTGGCCCATAATATATAAACTGTATTTATATATTTTCCTTTTTTTAATTTATATATTTATATTATTTATATATTTCCTTCTTCCTAAAAAATTGCACTTTAGTAAAATAAAATGTAGGTACATCTTAGGTTTAAAAAAAAGTTAAATATTTGTTTTTAATGTTCAATTTCTATGAGCATTTTTAAAAAGCCACACTGCCACCAACCATTCATGAATAGATATTTCTAGACCACTATGGTTATTTCCCCAATAAAATAAAGGCAAAGGCAAACCTTAATAGTTTTACCATCACCTATCATCTTATCCAAATTTAGCAGATTATGTTACTAAGGCGTTCTGGCTTATCATTTGTGCTAACAGTTAAATGAATTCTATTTGGAATTAAAAGAAACATAAAAAGAACAGATTCAATGACCCTTAACTCTTGATTCCCAAATAGGTATTTACATATATCAATATGAGTCTAAAGTGATCTTCTGAAAAGCAAAACAAATGTTTGGTAATTTACTTATAAAAAGATAATTCAATCAAAATTTTTTAGAAATTAAAACATCGAAGTAGCAAAGTATAAGACAAATTAACTAGCTACATTTCTAAGACTTCCTATGATGAAAAAGAAGTAAAATGCTGACTAAAGTTTTATTTAAAGAAGTTTTGGCTAATAATCCTCATAAGTTTAAGAGCTAGAAGGAACCTGAGTGACCAGAGTGAAAAGTGACAACCACAACAAAAACTAAGAACACAGAATGTTACCTTGCCATGATTTTTAGTTTCCCAACCCAAAGAGAAACTCATAATATGACCTTATATGTTAGAGTTTAACTTCACACATGACCTCTTAAATGCCAACCTGTGAGCTCACATAGGTCTAAACACGAATCTAAGTATTAGGAAAAGATTCCTTATACTGAAAGAATGAAGAGTGAGAAGAGGGAATTGTCTTTGAGACAATTGGACAACTGGAAGAGATTACGTGGGTCTCAATGGAAAGGTTTCTAGCAATTAAACCTTTAAGGAGTACAACTACTGACACTCTACCTATACTTTATTCAAAAGGTCAGTCCTACTTTTGGAGGATTAATGTGCCTATCTTATTAAGTTTAAAAAGTTGTAAAAATGTTATTTAACACACTGATAAGTGGCTATTAGTTCTTTACTATAAAAAATAACTTTCAAATCATTTAAAGGAAATATTATTTGGCTTTTTAGGCCCTAAAACATTCAGTATTTTTAAGCTTTAATCTGTTTTCTCATGTTAATACAAGATGTACTTTTGCCAGAATTTCGATCAATTAAGCCATACGATCACTCTCTAGTGATTTTTAATCATTCTGGTTTGAAATATAACAGTGAGGGGGATTTATTAAAACATTTTTCCACTTACAGTATTTCTACTTAAGAGAATTATTTAGCTCATGATCTTAGAAGTCCTTCTAAATTATTATCCAGATTAAGTGAAAAAATTTTGGTATTTCATCATTTATCTTGTTTACATATCCCATCAATAAATTCATCCCTTGAAATATTTTTCTTTATTATTTCTTTATTTCTCATTTGTTTCAAGAAAGGAAAAGTTATTTCTTGATATTCTTAGCAAAATATTTATTTCTAGCTCTTAGGAGAAAAGAAATGTTCGGCTAATATTGTTTTTTTGAATGCCCTACCAACATTTTTAGCACTCTTTTCTGGCAAAAGCTGAACCTCAACATTTACTTATGGAAGCTACACACACCCACACACACACACCCCATCCCCCTATAAGCATGACTTCTTTCATTTGGCCTACTCTTCAAAGCTAGTCCCTTTACCTACATTGTTTTCCCTCCATTATTTGGGGGGGGGGGTTAATATCATTAATATCTTTATCTCTTTAATCTTCAGTTTCCCTCTCTCAATTTACTGACTCTTACCCTTTAACCAAAACTCATCTCAAATCTTTCACATATGAAAAATATTTGGTCTTCGTACTCCTTTGCCCTATCTTCTGAGGTATAGTGCTTGAAGCTGTTATCTCCACTTTGTCAGTTTCTACTGTTCATAACCAATCATAGCCTGGCTTCTAGTCTCACTCTTCTAATGAAATTGTACTGACACTGGTTATCAATGATTTCTAAGATGTAGTCAATTCCAACAAGCACTTTCAGTCCTACTCTAACAGACATGTACTACTTTAACATTGCTTATCACTCCCTCCTTTTAGGAATGTTCAGTTTTCTTGATTTTTGTAATTACTTCCTGTGCAGAAAAGATTAACATGGCAAGTCTGGCTGCTATCGTTTGAAAGTTCAGCTTACAAGGATAGCCCTTGATTGGCGTCTGGGAACTTGGATTTGGAGGGCTCCCCAACTCTAACTGGTAAGATTAGCTCATAGGACCTAAACTGTCCTAATAATTTAGTTTATGCTGAAAACAAAACCTGCTTTTCTTCTGAGTGTCTAGAATATTGGTACATGCTATGTAGAGAGTGCCCATGTGTGCCCAGCTCTCAACACAAACCTTGGGCCTGAGTTACACTAGCACACATTTCACACGTCACAACTCATTGCTAGGAGGAATAAGCTCATCCTTGTGACTATACTTGGAAAAGACTTTCAGAAAGTAGCCCAAATTCCTTTACACATAACTTTTCTCTTTGTTGTTTTTACTTTGTTTCCTTTACTATAATAACTCAAGGCCATAGCATGTCTAGAGGCTGATTTCTTTGAGTCCTTGTGAATCACTGATTCTGGAGGAGGAAGGATCTAGGGATATTCAACTTACTAAAATAATCTTGTAGTTCTCTAACTATCCTTCTTCAACAAGAAGACTCATGAACTCCTTTTAAATACTGATGTTCCCCAGAGTCCGAAGCTCAGTCCACTAGTCTGGTTACTAAACCAATTCTCCTGTGCAAATTTATCCACCTCGTGATTTTAAACTATTGTCTATGTGCTAATAACTTCCAGATCTGTATTTTCAAAACAGAACTCTTCCTCAGCCTTCAGATTCTTAAATCTAGCTGACTACTAAACTTCCCCATGGAACTTCAAACTCAACAAGTCCAAAATAAAACTACAATCATCCTGTCTTTAATTATCTGTTCCATGCTCCCCCATCACCTGTTTACTTTGCACTTCCCGATTTACCTGTTTTAGTTAATGGCAATGATAGTATGTAAAATCCCAAACCAGGTAACTGGGAATCAAACCTACCCCTCATCGACCTACAAAGTTCATCTGCAAAGACTGCTCATTTTCCTCATAAATTATTACTGACTACTTTCTTCTTTCTTTATCCCAACTACCATGGTGTAGTTCCAGACCCCAGACAATGCAAATAAACTATTATAATATCTCCTAATTTTTCCTCCAGTCTCTGATCTTGCCTTATCCAAATCTATTTCTTTCTTTCACAGAGCTGCCACAGTGAACCACTGAACAACTAGAAGTCGGATTATGTCATTTGCCTACTTACAACTCTTTAATGACTTCCTCTCACGAAAGAAAGTATAAAATCCTAGACTATAGCTGTAGTTTATGAGGCTCTCTAGTAACACTGAAGCACTTGTAAGTCCCCTGAAACATATTGCAGTTTCAGACTTCTATGCCCTTGCTCGTGATATTCTCTTTGCTTAGAACATTTTACCATAGATTTCCCCAGGTTAGCAACCAGTTCACCTTGTTGTCTCAGCTAATGGGTCCAGAAAGTCTTTGTGAGAATATATTCATCAGAAAGTTCATCATCCTTCATTTATAACCTGTCAGTGCACTGTAGTGGTACACTGTAAATACTGCTATCAAAGAAATGAACACATCATTTACAGTAAATTGCAAGGGAACTTTTAGTTCCTTCTGAATCGTTGATTAAAAAAGTGCCTAGAGTAAGGCACATAAAAAAATGGTGTTTGAGAAATATATCAGTTTCATTAAATCTGATACTTTTAGAGCATAAAGTATTATACAGATGTAAGACAATGTATGTTAAGAGAAAGAAATACCTGAAATCAAACATATGCAGTTACTTGGAGAATGTTCAAGTAATTATACAAATCAAAAACAACTTTTAAATTCAATGCAAGTGCCTTATCTATGCAGGCGTTCTGTTCAATATTTACCTAACCACAAATGAGGTGAATAAAATGTTCACTTTTCAAAGGAAACTGAGGTAAATGTCAGAATAGAATTGAAACCCAAATTCATTTGATTTCAAAAGTTGTGTTTTTTTTCAATATTATACAGACTTAGTTAAGTATTAAAATCAACCTAAATTGACTACCTCATCTTCACAAGTATCAGTCTTCTTTCCTTTCTTTTCTTCTTTATCTTCTTCATCCTCATCATCTTCATCAGCTTGATCATCACTATCTTCGTCGTCATCATCATCATAATCACTGTCTCCTCCCTTCCTTCTTCGCTTGCGTCCTGGAGTGGGTGTGCCCAATGGATGTGGTTCTTCTCCAAGATCAATGACACCTGAAGTGTCTCTTTTGCCCGTTTTCTTGGCATGAATTATTCTGAGCCTTCAAGTATATAAAATATATAAAATGAAGATATGGAAGAAAAGGTGTCTTCATAAACTTTTAACATGAGTTTTAATAAAAAGTACCCTGTGGTATGTTTCTCACAATTATCAGTTAATGACACTAAAAATTAGAATTTAAGACATATATTTCCAGAAATTATAGATTATATTAACTCTCAAGAATTATCATGGATATGTCATTGGAACAAGAACCTATTAAAAAATAAAGCTTATTGGAAAGCTGAAAAGACTAGCAATAGTCAAGTGGTGATTCCTGATTCCATACTATTAGACAGAATTTAAATTCGAATTACCACAAAGAAACTATCTTCTTAGATTAGAAGTGAAATAATTTTAGAATATTTCCTGTCATGAAGCTAATTAAGTTTTAATGCTGAATATGTTTGGATATGTTAGATTCTCTGTAAATGTAAACTTTAACAAGAAAATAATGAAGTGTAGTTCCAAACAGATTCCGTTTATGACAAAAGTAACCTGACAGCAAACAACAATCATAGAAAATGTGATTGCCTGACTTCCCTGATAGAAAAAAGATGAACTGACTTTCTTTAAACTTTGAATATAAGCTCAATGAATCTCATATCTTTTGTCTTGCAAACTCTGGCCCTGACTTTTATTAATTTCATAGCTCATTTGAATTAAGTTTTATCTTTTATAATTCTTAGACAAAATAAAGTTTGAATTGTGTATTTGCAATCTGTATGCTTTACTAGGGAACTTGCACGAAGGGACGATAGTATGTTAATTTTAATAAAATAGGACTTACTTGCGGAGTTTACCTTCTACCACCCATTTATCTCTCCTCAAGTTTGACATATAATCAATGTTCTTGTCAATTTCACTGCCAATGCAAAAATGTATCAGAAGACATAAATTAATCCATTTTGCAATATATCAGTTTGCTAAATAAATTGATGTCGATTTTTGGCAAGTAAAAATGATGCTTGTCAATGAACAGCAAAAAATGAAAAATTAATCAAATATAGCTAGAAATATAGAAAACTTTATATGTTCAGCAATTTAAAATGCATGACTGAAATAAGTTTATCCTTTTCTTAAGAAGGAAATCTTGATACGCTACAGTGGAATACTTAATTTGATTCTTAAATGAGATTAAATACTTTCAATAAAGTACACGTAATACTAAATAATAGTTTAATTATCAATAAACTAATAATATTAAGGTTGTTAAAACGTAATAAAATAAAATGTAGCTAGATAATTCTACACATGGTTACTAAATAAAATCAAATAGTCATCTATCCTCAAAAGATGTCAAGGAAAGAAAATTCTGGACTCTTGTACTGGTGTTGAAAATGGTGCCAAAGAAAGAATATTTTTACATTTTAGTACTTTAAGAATTAATAAAATTATTAAATACACAAAATAATTATAAAAATAATACATGCTATGATCCAAATTTTCTTTTCAATATACTGTAAATAAGTATTTTGAAATATTATTAGTAATTGTCATTCTTGAATGTGTAGTTATCCCTGAATGTGTAGTCATTCCTGATTTTGAAAATTACAGACTAACACAAAGGGAAAAAATTAAATTATACTTAATCTCACCATCTTGAATGGCATAACTACATTTTTTTCTTTATGTTAGTCTGTAACTTCTACATTACCTATAGGCAATTTGTGTTGTTTTGGTTTTTGTTATTACTTTGTGCCTAGATAAATCAAAAATAGAAAAGAATCCACCCAAAGCATCTGGGCACATGCGCTCACCTCACCACGCTCTTGCTGCAGGCCAGCTCATTAATCAGAAAAGCCAGGACGGAGGCTTTCTGCGCTGGAGTGTGAGCCTGAAAAGCTTTGGTTTTCAGGCTTTCAGTAAGCTCAGTTTGTCCACAGTGGGCTTCCATAAAGATCTGCAAAATCTCGGAAACATTGTCTCGATTCACACCAACATTCAGTAAATGTTCTCCAAGAGTTGTTTTGGCCTATAAAAGTTTTTGCATGGTTTATCAGTATTGATAACAACCTTTCAGAACATAAAAAACGTAATACTCAAAAACTGTTATTATATGCTGTAGATATTTCTGACAAAGGCTATAATCATATTTTTGATGAAGTGGAGATAAAAATAGGCAACATCCGATAGACAAGTATTCAAGTACTTTTATCTTCCTGCTCTGCCTTAAAAACCCATGGTTGTAAGTCAGGCAGGGAGAAGAATATGACAATTTATGGGTAAAAGTCATGTATCAGACCTTCCTTGACGGCAGAAACAACTCCAAAATTTTCCAAGCCTTATCTAGACAGTCTATCAGCAACGGTTGGTGGGAGGTTCAAGTGCACTACTATTGTGTCACGGGTTTTATTACCTGATATACTGAGTGAATAGGGAGATGGAGGAAAAAGTAACAGGTGCTTCTGAAAGCTTCTTTCTCAACAACATTATCTAGTGCAAAGCAGACTGTAATGTGTATCTAAATTAGAGTTAAGATAAATTTGTGTACACACTAGAGCAGAGTCTTAACATGCTGGTCATAGGTGTCTTTTTGAGCTTCAGCTGTTCACAGTAATTCAGAGACAATATAGTGTAATTCTAGGAGGCACACACAATTCTAATTGCTTTATCAATTATTAATTCTCTAGTTTGCAGATTACCTCTCGGGTGTTTTTCCTTAAAACAACTTGGTTTTTGCCTAAAACTAGAGGAAAAAAAGAGTAAATGGGAATGATCTACATTCTTTAGGCTTTTTGAGCCAGGTTTGTACCAACTGTAAAGTGAAACAAATCTACATTTAACTCTGCCAGACATTAAGTGGCAAAATTTGGATCAGTCTATATAATCTTCAGCTAATATGCTAAAGTGAGATGTCAAAGCACCAAATTTTAAAAGTATTTATTTATTTTATTGTTTTTACCTTGTATCCTGTAATTAGACCTGGATCACACACAGCAGCCGAGAGGAGCCTCACAAGCAAGTCTTGAACTTCACCCATGCTGTCTCCTATATTTAGCAATCCCTCCTGAAGAACACTCAGGTTTGGAACATCAATATTCACATCAAAGCCCAAAACTTTACCGAAGTTTCGTAAGAACTGCACCACCATGAGACAGTCTGAAAATGTACTTCCAGAGAGTACAAGTCCTGGAATACGAGGCAACTCTGGCAAAGGCTGAAAATAAAATAAAATAGAGAAAATATAATCAAGGAAAAAACATGATTTTATATATGCTGAAGTAAAATAAGTTGCTGCCTTCCTTTCTCATGCATTATAATAGTGATTTTCCTTCTGGATTCTAAATTCCCTGGGGGGCATTTCTGCAACTTCCAAGGACTAGAAAATCCTTAAATGCAAGCAATCATTAATAAATTTTGGTTGAATTCGATATGAACTTAATCTCAACCAGATAACATTTATTTTGTTTAACTCACATATTGATAAACCATGGATTTTATAATTGGTATAAAAATGAGATAATTAAGAAATAATATTTTAGGGCTGAGATGCTGGTATGTGAACCACATAAAGCCCGGGTTCAAGATGGGCTGTAGTGAAAAGCCGAGTGAACAACTAAGTAAATCAAGATGTTTCTTTCTCTTTTTCCTTTCTTAAACACTGTTTCCTTCTCTCCCTTCCTTCCTATGTCTTTTAAACAATGAGAGAAAAAAAATTTTTTTTAAAGCACTTTAGCCATGGATTTTCTCTAAGGGTACATGTACTGATTTCTTCTCTTCTAATGATATAAACTGATTTCTAATTCATACTTGTTTTTGGTAGCTCAGAAACTAGCAGTGTGCATCTGTGGGCTGTATGAATGAAGTCTGTCTTTGGTTAATGAACTCAGATAAACCATTAGGTTCTTATCACCAGAATTCATGATGCTAACAAGAACCCAGTTATAGTACAACTATCCATCTTTAGATTTCCATGTATGTAATGAAGAATTAAGGTTCAGTGTTAAAATTAGAAAGCTGCCTCTCTTCAACATTTTAATGACTAAATTGTAGACCCAGTTATCATTTACATTTAAAAATTAAATATGTTATCTGAATTAAAAGTATGTTTGCGCATGAATGGGATTCAATACTTCAAATTTTGATTGGAAAAAAATGTGTGACTTGTAAATGTTTCTATTTATCTGAACTTGTCCTTGTTTAAAAATATTTCATCATCCAGTATATACTAAAATAGCATTATTTTTCTGCTAATATTGTGTAGAAACACAAAATTTTGGATAACAGCTGATACCGTAAGTTTTTTATGTTCTTTTTGAAAATTATATAAGATATATACATTACCATGGGATTCTAAAAATTTATATAACAAAGCTAATAAAAGTGAGGCTTAAAATAAGCTCGTATACTTGATATAGTACATAAATAAGGATTTAAATAAAAATAAAAAGTGGAAGACAATAATGACGACTTAGGATAAGAAATCGCTCACAATGAGATAATTAAATGTGGTAACTCACCTATATAACCATTCTGTACTTTGGAAATTTTAAACATTCATTTGACTAAAACTAAGTAAAGCTACTTTCATTTTTATTAATAGCAGTTATGCTAAGTAAATAAGTACAATATTCATATAATTAAATCCCATTAGAGTATTAAAAGTTAGCTTGAATCAGTTTAGAAATAAGTTTATATAAATCAAAACACTACCATTTCTATATATAACAATTGTGGCATATAAGTAAACATACATGCTATTAATCAGATGTCCTATTATTGAGACTGTGTTATAGAGATAAGCATTGCTGATATAATTTCCTAGAAATACCATCTTCTTAAATTATGTTGCTTAACAGGAAGCCTGCTTTCTCCCCAAACCTACTTTAATATGTTTTTATCAGCATTACATGTCTGTGAAGAATGACAGAAAACACACATGAGGTATTGTGGCTGGATAATTTCTTAGCTTCCACAGTATGGACATGAGTTTAATAAACTGGGGCCTAAATCCAAGTTGTCATTTATTAGCTGTATAATCTTGGGCAAGTTCCTGAACATCTTTTTGTCTCTGTTTTCTCATCTCTAAATGGGGCTAAATACCAGCTTCACAGGATTATGGTGAGAAAAAGATGAGAGAATTTATATGAAGAACTAGCCTGGTATCTGGAATACAGTGAATAGAGTCAATAAAAGTTATCATTACTAAAGCATTGAAGGAGGAGATAGATTATAAATCCTAATTTATTTAAATATCTAAGGGGGATGTGGATAGGCATTAAATCTTTCTCTATATATAAATGTCTGGGAAGAAACAAATACAACAAATTTTATCTATTATAATTCTTTGTTGCAGATTTCTGCAATATTTCTACTTGAATTAAAAAGATTTTCAGCACTCTACTTGCACGTATTAAGAACTGCCATTATCAGTGTAAGATTTCTTAAGAGGTTTATTGCTGGTCATCCAGGACAGACTGATTTGACCTAGACTTAGAAATCGATAGCTCTGATTAGTAAAGAAAAGCTGTCATAATGGCAGCTCTGGCAAAGGAATCAGGTATGATACAGGAAAATTTAAATTTATCAATGAAATGACTTTAATGAATAATTACCTTTTGGTCTGCTAAGCACATGTCTTCATTAGGTTTCTTTAGCTCTTTCGCCATTTCTAATTCCAGTCTTCGTTGCTCTAGTTTACGTTCCTTATTCAATCTTTTCTCGTCACGTTTTTCTTGTTTCAACCGTTCTTTCTCCTTTAAAAGAAAATCATGTCCACAAATTCTCTTCAATCATTACACGAATTTGAAAACTTTCAGTTAAAATTTAGAAAGTGATGAAAGTAGTATTATTCCCGTGAACAGAATTCCCTTAAATTTAGGAATAGACTTTAAATTACATAGAAACAATTACTTGATTGTCAGTGTTTTTCACCTTTTGAATTTCAAAATACTCTGTGTCTATGTGCATGTGCATATGTACATATAAAATCAATATGAAACTCAAATCAAGTTATTCTATGACTCAAAATTTATTCAATCATTTCCTAGGTTATAAGAGTAAAATAATTATAATAAAAATAAATATTATAAAATATGCCTGGGCTACTAAATATTTACAAAATAAAGACAAATAGCATTAATACAATTTTTGTGTAGTTCCAGTGATGAGGGAGGATTTACAGCAGGAAAGTGGAAACTATCACTTGAGTTTACAAAGTTTTTTCAAAGTAAATTAACTGGCATTAAAATAATATCTATGATGAAGTCAAAACATCATTTATCACTTTAATTTAGGAGATTGTAAAGTAGATTCTTTACAAATGCAATTCCAAAAGCATTCAAAAAATATTTGGGTATTAGCAACAACATGGAAATAACTGTTGAAGGTGACATTTTGTTGGAAAAAGTATTCAAGAGATTTTCTATTACAATATCAGTATTATTTCATTGTCATACCTCACATACAATTTTTATTTCAATGAAAAATAATGGTATCATCAGGCAATTCTACTATACTATCATAAATCCTCAATAATGTCATCAGTAGGTTCTTAGAAATTGCAACTTTAAACGAAACAACAGACAACGAAATCAGTTTTACCATAGGTTAATTGATATGAGGTAAGTTCCTACAACATATATTTCTGATCACAAAAACACCACCAAACTTCTGAATAAAGACCTCAAACACTTCTCATATTAAACAATCATGTATTCATTCATTCATTTTCCAATACACTTAATCAGGGTTGCGGGTGGCCAGAGCCTACTCTGACAGGTCAGGGCACAAGGCAGAAACCAAAAGGAATCAAATGTGCACAGGAGAACGCTCACACACTCACTCTCTCCTCACCATCTCTTTATCTCACTGATAGATTTAGACATACCAATGAATGTAAAATGCACATCTTTGGGATGTGACAGGAAACCAGAGCACTAGGAGAAAACCCACTGCAGACACGGGAGAACATGCCATCTCCACATAGACAGTGGTCCCCAGCTCAGAACTGACATATGTTGTTTCTCATCACCATTGTAACAAACCACATTGAACAGTACAATGTTATTCGATGATTTGTTGTGCATCATACATCTGTTTACTTCACATGGGTTTGCTTTGGTAAAGCTGACTATATCTCTTCCTTGATTAAATTTTTTCAAATTTCTATATTCAATTTATTTTCTATCAAAATAAAGATCAATTTCTTATTTTTGATTTCAGGACTTCCTTCTTTACAACCTAATATTCTTTTATATTGTACATACATTTAGTGAAGCTATTTGCTATTCCTGATGGACATCACTTTGTTTCCTTACGTCCTTATATAGGTGAACTCTAATCAGGAAACTCTTTATTCCCATTTTGCATATTTAAGCACTATTAAAGCCTAACTCCTCCTTATTACCAATTTCTCATAATACCCTAGTTTCTTACTTATAATTGTAACATAGCTCTTATTGCTCCATAACACTTATTGCTTCCTAAACTATTATTAGTATTTTATCCATATCCTAACCATCTCCATTTCAACTACCACTGGTAAGGTAACACACTGAGTGCTTAGGGAGGGCATGGCCAAGGGGAAGATAAGAAGAGCAGAGAAGGATATTAGTTAGAGCTGAGAAAGCATGGTGTGTTAAGAGAAATTGTAGTAGTTTCAAAACTGGAATGTGGGATGCAGGTTGAGTAGTTACTGAATATTAGAGGTCAAATCATAAGGGGCTTTTTATATGATAAGCTCAAATTCTTGATTATTTTAATATTCCTCTCAATTTCTCAGTTACTATTCATACATTCATTTTTGGAGGGAAATAACAAGGAAGCTACATTATGAGATTATTGACACCAAAAAACTACAATTAATCTTATCAATTAAACTCTAAAAGCAGTTTCTGAGGGTTTGGTGAAATGAAATGTATACATTTAACATGTAATATTCCCATTATGCAGCAGAAACAATCAAATCAAATTATCACTGTAAGAACATTTTTCTCCAGAACTGGAGTTTCAATATTTAAACATATGAAATGGTGGTCCCAGAAATTTTTCAAAGGAGGAATGACTTCAAGTTTTGGTCACTTATCACAACAGTTAATTATAAAAATATTAAATGGTGTACCCTAAAATATTAAATGGAGGTGATGTCAATCACACCAGAGGAGGACAGGCCACATACTGCTGGAGGAACAACCAGTGTGAACTAAACAAAATTAAAATAAAATGCTGCTTTCTCCTCTCTCTTCCTGTCTGCCTCACTACTCGACCTTCATTCCTGTCTGCAGCTATCCTTAAAAAAAAAAAAAAATATATATATATAATAAACATATATATATATATATAAATTTGTTGTTTAGACTGTGAAGTAAAATTTCCCACTATGAAGGACTATCCCACAATTCCTAATGATAATAATAATAGCAATTGACACTATTTGACTTTTCACTGAAAACTGTTGAAAATGATTACCATTTCTTTTCAAAAAGAGAGAAAAGACCCATGCTATTAATGCTTTGTTCACTGTGCCAACTTTGCACTGGTTGTACTCTGGGGATTTATACACACTTCAAGATAGATGAAGGCAATGAGTTAAAATGCATTTAGTATCATGATATAAATATTGTTTATATTTTTGGGTATCATTTTTACCTAGTGATATGCAGTATTTTTTTCAATTAAAGAAGCATGGCTAAAACATGGAACATAATGTAACGGTGACAGCAGTTTTTAAGATAAAATGGAAATATCCAAGATATCTTATTAAGTTTGTAGGACCTTTATTACTTAGAGACAAGCATTCATTCTTGTCTTCTATTAGGGATACTTCAAAAGAAAAATGCAATTTAGTTTTCTCACTAATTTATTTAGTGACTTTTAATGAATTATATGACCCTCAAAAGAATGAGAACTTCTATTGTCCCCTTAACAATCAATTACAATTTTAAAATGACATATAAAGTCAGTTATAATCTAGTTCCACACAAATTCTGGCCTGGTATCTCGTGATTCTTAGTGCATTTCTCATGTGCAAGTCACATCTGTGATGCACTTGCGCTGGGAAGACAGTATAACCCGTTAGAAACTATTGCTGGGAGGGAAAGGGGAAAGGGAAGGGGGCGGTGAGGAAGAGGAGGAAGTGGGAGGAGGAGGAAAAACAAAGTCCAGATAAGGTGTGTACACCAGGCTAAAATTGACTCACCATCTCTTGCACCTGCCTCCTCCCAGATCCCAAACATCCTGTTTAGTTATAACATTCTATTCATTTGTGCCTGTCATCCCTCTGCCTGGAATACAAGGCTACTCTTTTAAATAGACATACAGCCTTTTTTTTTTTTTTTTAATGATTCTCCAACTACTTCAGTCACTTTAATATTTCTTTCTTTGAGATTCACATAACTTATTATAGCATTATTGTACTGTTCAATATTCATTTGTTCAAAGTTGATGTCTCCCACTTTCATTAGAGGGACTAAACCAAGGTCAGAGTAATAGACTCATTCACCTATGTTTCTTTATGAACCTGCATTCAAGCCAGCAGTACAATTTGTCAGATACTTCAAGAATGCCTTTAATTTTAATGATTTTTCTTTGTCTGTGACTCTCAATCCTGTGTTATGTCAACATTCCTCTTCTAATGGTCTAAATATTGTTCTTATTTCCTACTATAATCACAATCATATAACTCTAATGAATGTATTTGGTGTGCTTTAGCATATAAAACACATTTATATATTTATTAATTTGCCAATTAAATATACAAATGTCACATAACTAAAGACAGGCTAATATTTGTACTAGTCATTAAACATATTTGAGTCAATTTTCCTTTACTTTGTATACATTATTCTGTGAATATCTATAACTGATATCATCTATTTCTAGTTATACAAGCCTTGTACCCAAAAGTAGAATTAAAAATATTATTAGTAATCAGGTTACATTTAAGAATTAAAAAAATTCCTAAAATATATATTATTGTATCTAATCCATTATTAATTTCTGAATCATTTTAATGTCATACATATGATCTGATATACTTGCAAATAGACTGCCCTCAAATCAAAATTAAATAAGACTTCTTGTTATCTGATAATTTTTTCAGAAACAAGTTTAAGGTGGCAGTGCTACTTTAATCCAAATTTTAAGATACTGAAATCTGTTGAATTCTCTCTTTAAGACTTAGAATGACCTTTCTTATTTTACAATATCAATTCATCACAGACCTTTGATTTACCAGAGACAAGACTTATTCAACATATCCGAATATTAAAGGGATGTTAAAACATACATTATATTAATATTGGCTAAATTTCAGGAGAACAACTGAGACTGTCTACAAATGACTTTAAACTATAGCTCTCAACTACACACTGATAATAATTACAAATAAATTGATATGCTGTCTTTCTATTTTTCTTCCTTCAATCTCTCCTCCCCCAGGTTTCCTAAATGTAGGCATTTTTGAAATAAATATGGATTCTTAAGATACAAGTCATTCATAATAAAAAATCTTTTAAACATTTTAATTCCAGTAATAGAATTTTCTGTACAAAATATTAATAATAAAATTTCATTTCAAATTTGAAACACCTTTAGAAAGCAAATGCATTAGATTATCCAGATACACCAAACCACACAGGCCGAAGATTTTAAAACCAGTTTTCAACTCACATTAAAATATTATTTTAGGGACTCTAAATGCATAAATGAAAGTATTTCCAAAGTCAATATTATAGTAATAAGTGTATAAAGTTATTTTAGAATTACAGAAATTTAGAAACAAAGAATGAATGTGGTAGAATGACTTGTAAAGTTTTACAACTTGTAAGATTGTAAAACAGGCCATTTTCAGGAGACCATATTGCAAAGATGCCTATATTTTTTGCATTTTATGAATCTACTGGGTCTCTTAGGTGTTTGTTCTTGGCATAATTAGGAGAATACATTTATTTTGATAGCAACTTGTATTTAAATTTCAGATACATAAATATAATTTAAGAGGCACAGGTTTACCTCAGGGTGCACGAAGAATAAAAGTGTAAATAAGATTAATAATACAAACCATTTACAGAAGGCAGACATAAAGAATAAAAAATGATACTGCTTTATGTTCACATATTGAGTATAAGCAGAACAGGGGTATTATTTTAAAAATAAATTTTTAGATTTAACTATAAAATTATGATTAAACTGGAAAAGTTATAAATCACATGACCCTACAACTTTATATTTGTAAAAAATATGTATTTTTATTATATTTTCTATATATAAAATACAAATATTAAAAGATAATATTTTCTAGTTATTGTGTTTCCTTACAATCCATGAAAGTATTACACAAAAGTCTGATTTACTTTAAATATTATTAATCATAGTGTAGAATAGCTACTCTTATTCAAATGCCTCTAAAATAAAAATTTAAAGTTTAATAATTCTTGAGTTAATTTTACATAGCTAAATTAAATGTTAACAATTCATTCTATAATCTACTTGTTATATGATGTTTAACATTTGATTGTACAGTTACTACAACTAAGGATGTCATATTAAGTACATTAAATATATATTTAAGTGAAAAATAGGTTTTTTAAACATAACCTACATGCAGAATATTTATTTTCTTCAGTAAGTAATGATTAGTATAAATATAGGATTATACATTTTCCTCATGATTTGCTATATTAGAGGGGGAATATACATATTTTCTATCTTCAAATACTTTACTAGATGGCTTCTGAAACCTGAACTACCTTTTTTTATTTTATGGTTTTGTCTCCTAAAGTGCTGATACTGTCATTCTATGATAGATCCAAGTTTAACAACCTTTCACAGTTAACTAATCCTTGGGGAGACATACAAAAGACTCTGTGTTACAATGACTATCGTTGACTATTCAGTTAATATGAGTAAAGTGATGACAAATTTGAGATTGGTATAGTTTGAAGTTTTTATTACTAAAAGAGATTTCAAGCTACTTAAGTTTTTCAGTGATGAAAGCAAATAAATGTCTGTCTTATCACTTGAATTATACTACAAAATAAGCCTATTTTATTCATGAGGCTGAATATTATCATTTCTTTCTTTGTCTCTTTCTATAAGGAAGAAAGGCAGGCAGAAATGAAGGCAGGCCAGAAGGAAAGAAAAAAGGAGAAGAGGCATTTTTATTTCTCATTCATTTTTGTTTGTTCCCCAAGGCCCCAGGTGGCTAATCCCAATTTCAGTGCCACTGACTTAGCACCTGAGCTACCAGGTGTGCGAAGTCTATTCTTCTTACAGTATATTATGAAAGTATTTATGAACTTATAAAGATATTCTAATAATCGTTAAAATTAATATGATAATAACAAGTAAGGTAACTTACATGTCTGAATATTCTTACTAATTACATATTTATATAAGGGAAACAATAATAGGACAAATTTCCAAATTAGAAAATCTATATAAATTTGGGTTTTTTTAGTGAAAATATATTTGATAATACTAAATTAAAAAGTATGAACAGGGTAGTATATACAAAGAATCATAAAAGTGGTATTTGGAATACCTTACTTTAATGAATATGGAGACATTCTTGAGACTATTTCAGATTTGTAGGAAATTTTAATTAACAAGGTAGAAATTAATTTAACTTCACAATTCTTTAACCATTTCTCATAACATTTATTAGTTTTGTTTATTCTATTTTTTTCATAAAGTTCTAATATTTCCAAAGGTATTAAAGTTTGTAATAAAGGTTAATAATCCAATTCAGAAATATAACTTGACCTGCTTATGTATCATATGGTCTTAACTTTACAATAAAGTTTGCTCTTTATATAGATACAGAAAAAAATCTACAGATGTGGGTCATCAGACGGTAATAGGAAGTAGACTACAAAGCCAACATATGCCTATTATTGTCATTATATTAATTGCATATTTTGCATGTTAAGTAGTAATGAGGAAATGGACAAGTACATATAGGGATATTTTGGAAATACTCACTCAGATGACAGATTTAATTAAAAGATTCGGTAAAAGTTTGTATCACTGGTTAAAAACAAGCCAAATTACTACTTGACTGTTTATACTATAAAGTTTTATTTCTCTGACATAATAAAAATAAAATCTTAAATATTATTTCTGTTTTTTCCACAAGTACCTAATTTAACATCAAGCACAGACTAGCAGTTAAAGAAATTTACAAAAGACACACCCTGGTGGAGCAGTGGTTAGGTCAATTGCCTGCGAAAGAGCAAGCCACATACCCCTGGGGAATGAACGACCAGTGTGAACAGCTAAGAAAAATAAAATAAAGATGTTTTCTCCTCCTTTCTTTTCCTGCCTGCCTGCCTGCTCACCTTCATTTCTACCTGTACCTTTCTTTCCTAAATGATCTTTTTCCCCCACACTGAAAATGTAAGACTCATTATCATGAAGTTTATTGCAGAATTTCAAGAGTAAGTTAATATTCTTTTGCAGTCTCTAGAGTGATAGTTTATTTCTTTTCTAATAAAGGCATACCATAGATGACCCACTGACTTTTGTCCAATTCTTTTTCTATGTTCTCAAGACCTTAAAGGAATAGTATTAGTGTGAAATATATCAATTTAAAGTTTTATTCATGTTTGTCCTCTGCCATAAAGGCACATTAAATTACTGAATTAAAAAAATATATTCAACGAAAGCTGACTAGAGTTATGGCCATTATAACAGGCCTTAGAGTTTGAAAGAATCAGATCCTCTGCTGACTGAATAAACTTGCTTTACTTCTTCAGTTTAATTCTTCTTTAAAATTAATATGACACCTACCTTCAGGGATTATAGAATTATCAGGTGAAATAAACATTCAATAAATTAGAATTAATGAATATGACACTGTTTTGTCAAGAAGGTGAGAGGCCTGTATAATAGTATTTTAACCTCAGGTATGGTGTAAATTATTATAATAGATTTCTGATAAATAATTGTTCACATTTGTTATTTCCCCCTGGACTGTGACTGGAACCCAGGGGTATGTGGCTTGTTCCTTAAGAGGTTATTGACCTAACTGCTGCTTCACCAGGGCATGCTGGGGCAATGTTTCTTAATTTGGTTCTTTTCACAGATACCATTTTTTATGATAATGATTTAATTTTTGTTCATAATTTAAATCGAATACACACCTGTTCAATAGTAAAAGGATGATCATCTTATAGATCAGTGTTGCCACATGATTGCAGCATCTGTCCTTCTACTTCTGACCCCTCTGGCACTAAGAGAAGAGCAGTCCCGCTTTACTTTCCACGTGGAGTTTCTCAAATTGAGACCTCAAACCCTTCTAAGAATTGTTGAATATTTCATGTGAAATCTGATGTATTGACGTTTAGAATACTGGTTTAGATAGAGGATGGGATGAACCCCATGGGTAGTTGGACAAAGCTCAAATACCCATTGACTTCATAAGACTATGCCAGAAAGTCAAACTCAGCAAAGTCAATTCTACTAGTGGGTAGCAGCAGAAAACCAACTATAGATTCCTCCTAAAGGGCCTAACATAAATTTGAATGAGAAACACTCGCTTACAGAGGTAGAGAGGTCTAGCACATGGAAGATATATTAAGAAATACACAGAAAAAGAACATATTTTGGGTTAATCAGTGACTCCTAAGCCATAATTTATCATCATCATGATTTGCCCCAAAGGACAAATCCAAGATGTCCATCAACCTGGTTTGGGACAAGTAGGTCCACTCTTGAGACTGAGTCAAAAAAAAGTAAAAGCTGATTTTAACAGAAAATTGTCCCCCTTTTTGAAGTATTTTAAGTAAACAGTTGCTGTAGCTACTAGGAAAGGTAGCTCCATCCATCCACCAGGAAGCAATGTCATCATTGTCAGTGCCATCCAGCTGCCCAGGGGGTCTTTTCTGAAATTACTGCAGAGTTACCATTTGTTGCAGCCATTTCAACAGTGTCCCAATCTGATGCACATATACTACATCAGTGCATCCACCTATTCAGGCAAAGACTGAAAAAGACCTAGGTCTGGTTCTGGCTCCTGTGAACTTTTCCAAATAATCTTGAATCTCGTATTTATGAATGGTGGCTGTGATATCAACAAATTCCAGAACCCTTGTTTAAAGGGCAACTGACTGAGATCTTAGGTTCTTCTGCAGTAGGGCTTGATGAAAACAACCACCTTCCCAGGCTGAATCTTGCTGTACACAAACTCCTCAGACATGCTGACAGGCTGTTGCCTCCCTGGAAAAATCCTTGTAGAAAGTATTCTTTTCTAACATATAATGTTTAACTAATTTCTATTAAATTCATTTTGATTTATTTTCAATAATTTTCTTATTTTAAAATATGTTAGAAGTCTAAAAGGAAAGTACTCAGGTTTAATTTTACACACAGAATTCTAAAGTATATTCTGAGGGCAGAGAAGTCATATAGAACTAAGAAATAAAACATATAGAACTGTTAGGCATGCTATAAAATTATGAAGCTCTGGTTACAGTAATACATAGCTGCTTTTATCCAATAAGTGATATTTACTACATTTGAAAAATCATTAAAATCTCAAACCAAAAAATAAAGAAATATATTGGCACTCTTTCTATATTCCTTAATGTTCTAACATTTTGTAACTCTCTCTAACCTACCTGGTTTACTTATGAAAGTCAGGAGATTATGACAAGTCTATTCCTTGAAAAATTTACCAGACATAATACTTTAAGAAAAAGCATTAATTTATGACAAGCAGTCTTTTCCTAGAAACACACACTTACTTCTGCTTTTTTACGAGCTTCCATAGCTTTCATAAGCATCATATGTTGTCGCCTTCTCTCTCGTTCCTATTAGATCAGATAAAATTAGAAAATAACTCAACCATAGTTAATCATTCAATTTTCAAATGGAAAAACAAAACAAAAAAACTCAGTATAGCATATTTAGCATTTATAGACAAGTCACAGTAAATACTAGATAAAAGACAAGAATGGCCAGTCTGTGCATGTTTTAGTTCAAGTTTAGAAAGCAAATACAAGAACAATCAAAAGCAAAAAGGTAAAGCAATGGACATGGAGACAGTGTAAACAGAAGCATACAAGATTTACTTATGGTCAGTTGTGATGCTCCTTCAAAAGCTGGCAGAACAAAAAGCATAATGGTTGGCTGGAACAGGTCAGTTACCTTACATCTGCTATTAGAAAAGCCACAAATAGGTACTATATAGCCAATTAACTAAAGGTTGTATTGTTCTTAAAATTTTAGGTCAGGAAGGAATTAATTTATAATCACTTTCATTTCAAGGTTTTAGAATTAGTTATTTTTATTTCAAGTATGCTATCATTTTGTAAATCCAATAAGCCACCAAAAATTAGGAAGTTTTTAGAAAAGATTTTATACCAATTTAATTAGACTAGTTGTGGTTCATATAACACCATTCCTATTTACTGATGTCTGCCACTTGATGTGCAATTTAAAGCTACAAAAGCTGCACCACGGGCTTGTAAGTGGAACCTAAAAGGTGCAGCATGAAAATAAGGTAAATACTAGCTTAGTTTGATAGTCTCATTTTAAAATTTAAAAAATCACATATTTATAATATCTAATCAATTATTTTTGTTTAAATATATTTGGTCCCCATAAAGGGATGTTTCTAAATTATTTCTAAAAATTTTCTATCAAACCAGAATATATTTCATATTCTCTCATCAACTGAACTCAAAATTCCCATTGTATTCAATGGCAGTTTTGTGTTTAGAATGGTGGGAGAATGTGGCTCATAATTGTATCTCATTGTATAGTGACCCAACTTTCATTGTGACATCAGTAATGTAAATTTTTAGATAGTCTCTTATTAAAGGCTGGCAAATTCAATTAAAAATCTTGGAGATGTATCATATTTCTTTATGGACAGACAAGCAGATGTATGCAATGCACTGTGCTGTAAAGCCATGCAGCAGTATGTAATATGACAGCAGCCAGTGCTACACTTTATGCATTGCTATGACAACCATATCACAACCAAATCACAATGCGGTGTTAGATGTACAAAAATAAACATACCCATACCATATCTAGTCTATGCCTCTCCAACTCCTGGTAGAAAGAGTTGGCACAACATTATGAAACAGAAATCACAGAGTCATGAAACCAATTTTAACCCCCCAAAAGACACCAATACCAAAGCAAGGCAATAAACCATAAGATGAAGGGAAAACTTAAGCAGAAATTACATTGCAAATTTTTAAGAAAATATTTTGAAGATTTTCCCCAAACAGATTTAAGACAAAATATAAAATGCACCATTCAATGGTTGCATAACTAGATGCATACAGACCTGATGCTTCAGAAGAACAGCTTGCTGTCTTCTCATTTCTTTTTCCTTAAAAATAAGAAACTTTCAATATATGATTTTTGGAGAAGATTTAGAACTTGCTTACAAGTATTACAAGCTCCTTTTCTGAGATTCCATAGTTTTCCATTAGGTTGAACCATTTGAAATTGTAAATATTCAATCATTTTATATGGTTTTTACCTAATACTTTCATAAAAGTTTTATGATAGTAGCAATGATAGTAACAAGGTTCTTTCTTCAATTGCCATTTCAATTTAAAACGCAATGACCTAATAGCACACTTCAATGGCACATTCACGGAACTTACTAGATAGCTGACCAGATCATATCAGATACAACTGGCACTTATTTTGCTTAATTATTTGAATACATTCTCAACAATTCTCAAATATAGCTGATTACAATACTCCCCACTCCAAATGTAAATTATCAGATATACTCTATAGTTAACATCCTTCTATATAATTTCCCAACTCTACATATGAGAGTGACAAGAGGCTCTTGGGATTGTTTTGAGATTTCCACGCCCACCCATGATACAGGACACCATTCCCAGGGGGTGGAACTTAATGCAAACAGATCTATGAATATATCAACTTAAGTACTTTTAAAAGGGCAAAATTTGTATGAAATTAATATTAAGGACAGCATTCAAAGGGGTATTACTCTAAAGAATAAAATAAGAGATTCTATGTAAAAAGGTAATACATAGTTCCCAGGCCTTATAAGATATAGCTGTGCTGGCTAATCACAAAACCAGTGGGATCATTTGGTTTCCTCTTTCAGTATCAATAATTATCAAAAAAAGTGGTGGGTGGTGGGTGGAATTTGTGTAAATGTACATGTGGTGTAGTCTAATTCTCTCACACTTCATGCCAGCAAGTCAAAACCAAAACATTCCCAAATACATAAAGTTACAGTAAATACTCATGGCTAATTTTATTATTGATAAATTTAAGCGATAAAGTTAGGTTTTGGTTTTTGTTGGTTTTTCACTTTTAAGAGTTAAAAGAATTGCTTGATATTAACAAAAAGAAAGATATAATCTAAGGGGCGTGTCAGATTTGGGACAAAACTGAAACGTAACAACACAAAAGAACTTTTGAGAAAGAATTCTTATGCAGAAAAAGTATATATCGGTATTACACAAAAGTTTGCATTTCTAGTTAAAGAACTCAAAGATGACATAAAACCAGTATAATGAAATAAAAAATACATACAATATACAAACAATAAAAGCACACATTATACACACATCTGTGCTAAATAATTTTTTTAGACAGTCACTTTGAGTGAACCTGGTTTATTCATATAATTGATACTGGTATAACATCATATAGTTTTTATTTTTGAAAAATAAAAACTCTGATTCTCATCTAAACTAACCTTTATTCGTTTCTCGGCCTCCAATAATTTGGCATTTGCCGCTTCTTCCTTCTTTTTCTTTTTAGCCTGTGCATGCAAAACAGGTCTCAAAGTCATGCAACAGCACCACCACAACTTGAAAATAATCTCAGACTTGAAATGGGGCTCCGTGCCGCACAAAGCACAAAACAATATGTAACATACATATATGACAATTACAGATATTCCCCCATTAATGCTGTATTTAACATGCTTCATTTTAAATTTACAGATTAGCATTAAGATATAAAAAAAAAAGCCAGCTTTTGCTGTCTTCACACTTTGTTAAATGGCTGAAATATTTTACATTATTTAAATGTTAAAACAATCACAAATAATGATTGCCACTTGTTTTTCCTGATTTATAAAAGTAAAACATGATCTCTATATAAAATAATAGATTTTAACTGATAAGTTATTTAAATAATAAATCAGCAACGCATTTAAAAATTCATATCTACCTTATCTGAAATTTCTTTTTAAATACTAAAATAAATTTGAGCTATAAAAATCTATTACTCAGTTGATTTAAATGAAATATACAAAATTTGATCTTTCCTACCTGTATATTAAAGTTAAATTCAAGATTTTCTTTTTTGTTGTTTGTTTTTTTTTATAAAAGGGAAACAAATTCACGAAGCAGATACTCGAAATCCAGACAATGCTATCAAATTTGATCTTCCTAATCCTAAGGTCATTAACTACATAGCAGCTTCATAACTACCTAGCAGTTATTGTCAGTTTGCTTTAAGAATATTTTTGACTTGAAGGATTTTAAATTAATTTGTGGGTACAAGAATATGTGCATATTTCTAGAAGGAATAAAACTGTAATACAGAAAACTGGAGTCCTCTGGGGATAAACTGTTCAGCAATACTTTTCTGAATAACAGAGAGGTTACAATTTTAAACGCTAAAAATTTTGGATGAAAGTAATTTTGAGACATATAAATGTCTGCCTAGACATAGTACATTAAACATAATTTGGCTGTCTCTTAATATCTTGGGGCAATTATTCTGAATATCAGTTATTATATTATTCAGTGCAACAGAGTGATTCAATAGAGTGATACATTTTGGCTATTAAGGTACTGAAAATTGCTAGCTATTCAACTAAACAATTACAGTTTGTTGGTGGGTTTTTGAGTTCATATATATGTTGGCTGAAGCTTTTTTGTATTTCCCCTTACTGTCTTTTGGTTATTATTTTTGCTGTTGCCAACGTAAGTCCTCTAGTTCTATTTTATCATCCTTTTGGGAAGAAGAGCACATTAGTATCAGAAACTACAAGATTAAACTATTTCTACATTTAAAATTTAATTTTTATAATATTTCATTGCTAAAAAAGTAAATATCTGACTATAAGTCCTAATAACCTTTCTGAAAGTAAGGATCATAACTTTTAGCACATAAACCTTAGGACAACTATACTGGCTCTTCAAAGGTTTCCCTTTTTCTTTTTTGTCATATCTGGGATTATTACTATACAGATAAGAAAGGTTAAGATAAGGTCTTAGTCTACGCGTCATGATTAAAGGGAATTTCTGATAGACATTAATTGTATGAGTGAGTAAATATGTAGGCAAAATTTTAATTTATTCAAACATTAAAATATATGAATATTTACTCAATTATATCAAAATAAGAAATCTACCTCTAGAATTTGCTGGGCTCGAAGCTCTTTTTCCATTCTGATTTGCTGTATTCTCTTAATTTTTTCCTGTAAAAAATTATAATTTTAGATAACAAAATATGCTAAATATACAGGTGCAAAGCATTTAAGTGGAATCAAATAATTATAGAATGACCAAAGTTTGCCCAAATTAAATATAAAATATAATTATCAAATTTAACATCACATATAAATTCATGTTTCTAATATGATTTCAAAAAATTTCGAGGCAATTTGTAAAATACAAAAGTAGTCATATAGAAACCATGTAAACTAAGCATATTAATCTCATTTTAGCTGCAGCACTATGTAAATATTTGCAGTTAAAAATAATATTTTACTTTGAACAGATTAATAGGGAAAAACAGCTCATCAGGAGTCAGAGAATCTAAGGCAAGTCAAAGATACTATCATTTGTTGTATGTTCTTGAGCACAAAATAACTGCTTTTACGTAAAATAAGAAGAGGTACTTGCCCTTTTTCCATTCTGTTATGATTAAATTAAAAAAGCTTGGATGGGGTTGGGAATTAGTAAATAGGTTAAGGTCAAAAGTATACAGATTTCAAGATATAAAATAAATTCATGGGGGTATAATATACAGAATGGTGACTGGTTAATACTACTCTATGAGATAGCAAAGGCAAAAATACTTAAAAGTTTTCGAAAGGAAAAAAAAAAAATTCCTTTGCAGATGAATGTGAACTAGATTTACTGTGGTTATCAATTTGTAATATACACAAATATCAAATTACTATGTGTATCCTTGAAACTAATACAAATTAATTAAACCTCAATTCAAAAAATGCTTCAAAAGTATATAGTGTGATGAGTTCCCAGAAATTATAGGATGTAGCAAAAGTAGTACTAAATGGAAGCTTATAGCAATTCAGGCTTACTTCCAGAAACAGAAAAAAGCACAAATTAACAATCTAACCCTACACCTACACACTTATGCCAAACAACTGTTAAAACTAAAACAATTGAAGTGAAGTCAGTAGAAGGCAATAATAAAAATTCAAGCAGAAATAAATGGAGTAGAAATAAAAATCACAATTCAGAAGATTGAAGAAACCAAGAGCTAGTTCTTTGAAAAAATAAAATTGACAAACCTTTGACTAGGCTTATTAAGACAAAAAAAAGAGAAAAAACTTTAATAACAAGAATTGGAAATGAAAAGAATTTTCAACAAATACTTCAGAAATGAAAAGCATCATAAGATACTATGAAGAGCTTATATGCCAATAAACTGGACAATTTAGAAAACACAGATTTTGAAAAATATACAGCCTACCAAGACTGTGTCAAGAAGAAATGGAAAGCCTGAACAAATTCATCACAAGCGAGAAAGCTGAGGAAGTTATCAAAAGTCTATCAAAAATGAAAGCCTGAGACCAGATGGTTTTATTAGTGAGTTCTGTGAAACATTCAGGGAAGAATACCTATTCTCAAACTGTTCCGAAAAATTGAAAACAGGGAACATTTCCAAACACTTTCTATGAGGTCAACGTTACATTGATACCAAAAGCAGATAAGGATGGCAGCAAGACAAAAAATTACAGACCAGTATTTCTGATGAAGGTATATGAAAAATCATCAAGAAAATATTAGCTAACTGAATCTAACAATATGTCAAAGGATCATCCATTACGACAAAGTGGAATGTAGTCTGGGGATGCAAAGATGGTTCAACATAACCAAATCTATTAATGTAATCGATCATTTAAAAAAAAAAAAAAACAAGAAAAATAATTACATGATGATATCAGTAGATGCAGAAAAGCATTTGACAAGACTAAGCAATCATTTATGATAAAACAAACAAACAAACAAATGGCCTCTGCTTAATATTGGGATAGAAAAAAACGTACCTTAAATACCAATATGATAAATCCACAGTCAACATCATACTTAATGAGGAAACACTGAAAGCATTTCTTCTAAGATAATGAAAGAAACAAGGCTGTCTACTATCACCAATGCTATTTAGCACTGTACTGGAGGTCCTCGTCAGACCAATTAGGTGAAAAGCATAAAAGGAATCCCAATTCCTGCCTATACTTTAAAAAAAAAAACAATGAGTTATCACCTCATACCTATGAGAATAACTATTATCCAAATATGTAGAAACAACAAATACTGGGGAGGATGTAGAGAAAAGGGAACATTTTTACACTGTTGTTGACTGCAAATAGGTGCAACCTTTATGGAAAACAGTATAGAGAGTGCTAAAAGAATTTACAATGGAAATTCCATATGATCCCATCATCCCTCTTCTGATTACTTAACTGAAAAAAGCAGAAACACAAATTTGCTGAGATATATATGCACCCCTTATGTTTTTTGGTAGCATTATTTACAACAGCCAACTTAAGTGCATGACAGATAATATATATTAGTAGTGTCATTAGCATTGACACATAAATATTATAAATTATTATCACATAGCTTTCCCCTATAGTATTGAGTACTCAGTCTTTGAACTGGGCACTTTCAATAATATAGGTTATTAATCATAAAAATAAAACATAGGAATTGAAATTATCTTTTTACCTAAGAGAAAAATGAAGTTTATATGGATTAAATAAATATTTTGCCTAAAGTCAAATAGTAAATACAGAGTCCTGCCAGACTGCCTTCGTTGCTTCTGCTTCATAATAATTTCTGTAAGCATCCAGAAAATTGATTAAAGGACTATCTGGTCTATTTCTAGTCTATGATATGGAAACAGTAACTCAGAGGATGAGAAGCACAAGTCACTATCATATTTATTTATTTTGGTTTTCACCTCAGCCCTGGGTGTAGACCCAGGCCCCTGGGACTGTCATGTTCCTCATACCTACATCTCAGCTACCTGAGCCAGAAGGGCAGCTATTTAATTGTAGATCTAATGATGGCTTTGCAACAGACATTATGTAACTGATGGTGTTATATATGACTGTGCTATATTTTGACTCACTTTGTTGACAATGAGGAATAGTTAGATGATATTCTGAGACTAGTTTCAGATAAATATCTTGAAGAATCTCTAAGATCAGCTCATTTGTATTGTTACTGGAATCTTCAAACTATATGCTTTTATTGATGACCATCAAAGACTACATAAACCTAGCTTGTAGCCCCTTTAAGACTTTAGTATCATAAAGCCAAATTTAAATACTGATGGGATTTTATGGGCCTCTAGACTTTAGGAAACAGGTAAGATAGTAAAAATCATAACAAAGAATATTTCATATAAAATTAGATGGGAACTTAATTTTACTTATATACTAACATGCAGTGAATATTTATATTTTAATAAATGCATTTATTAGACTACATATTATAAAATCAAGCTTTTTGCTTTAAGTCACATATAAAAAAATTAAGGAAGGGGGCATGCCTTTGTGGTTCAGGCAGCTGAGGCGGTTAAGGCATAGGACATGTAAAGCTCAAGGACCTGGGACCCCGGGGTGTAAGTTGGGATAGGGAAAACAAAACAGATGAAAAAAAAGCAAAACAACTAATTAAGGAATTCAAGTTTACATTGACTAAGTTGCTGAGAGAGAACTGTGTTTTACTAATTCACAGAAATATATAAACTCCCATTTTTACTACAGAACTATTAAAATAGCAAAGAGATGGAAATAACCAAAATGCTCACAGACAGATAAAGAAGATGTGGTACTAATACACATGGAATACTATTTAGCTATTTAAAAAGATGAAATCCTGCCATTTGTAACATGATGAACTTAGTGGGAATTATTTGGATCAGTTAGAAGATGACAGATTACATGCTTTCACTCGTATGTGAGAGAAACTAAACAAATGAAGTAAATCAAGCAAAAAAGGAATTTTGGTCTACAGAATCAAATTAGTTTTTACCAGAAGGGAAGGGGTAGGAGGGTATGAAAATAGGGTAAAAGGAGTCAATTATAAGGTGAAGAATACAATTGGACTGTTGGTGGTAAATTTAATGTATTATACACAGATGATAATTTATAATGGTGCACACCATAAACCAATACATCTTCTATATATACATATATTTTATAGTGAAGAAAACTTTCTGCTTTATATCTTTCAAAAGGTATGAATTTGCTTTGTGCCAGGGACTTTGGTAGACACTTTACAATCATTATCTCATTTAATATTTAGATAATGCAGTTATTTTATAGTGGAGGAAATAGAGACTTAAAGGTTAATTCATCTAAGGTTATAAAATTTAAAATATCAGAGCCCATATGTTCTACCTGACTACAGATTCTAAATTCTGAGTCCTAATTCTATACCCTCTAATCATACTGCGTCAGTTAATACTGGAAACAATCTTTTAGATAGTCATACCAAATCCAACTCATTTACTTATTAGCTATTTATATAATAATATAACTTCATACTCAGAAATAATTACTTGCTGCTTAAAATCTTTTAAATAAAAACTGTTTTCCCCTATTTCCTTTATATATAAATGATTAAACGATCATTTGGAAATGGAAAAGTGGAATTCACACATTTTCATATTAAATGAAGATGGATATATCTTCAAGAATTACTCTGTATGTAAGAATGTAAAAATTACTTCATCTACTTATACCTACTTTTGAAAAATGCACGGGGGGGGTAATCATTGATATAAGATAGAACTCTGGATATGCTAAAACAATGCTTTGTTCATTTTTTGCTACAGTAACTTTTAAGTAACTGAAAGCATTCAGAAGCAATGAGGGGGAAACACTATTCTATATAACTTGAATTTTTCACTTGTATTTTACATGCTTTAGAACAACAAACTTTTCTTAAATATTTTGAACATATCCTTTTGAACATTTTTGAATATCCTTTATTTACTTATATATTAATTTTAAAAGTTTGAAAGATGTTTAAGATGTCAACTTATATTTGAAATCTACAGAATATTAAAAATATACAAATTTCCAATTTGGTAATCATTTCTTTAAAAACTTGGAAGCAGAAGACTTGGATTTAAAATAAAGCAAATGTGAACTACTGTTAAATGACAAGTTTCTCAATAGGACACATAACATTGATGTGAAATATAGCTATTTCAGATTTCAAAATGAAAATAACATATATATATTCAGATATGTAGATATACACATACGAATAGAGCCTCATAATAATGCCTGTTTTAAAAACTTAGTTCTAATAAATAAACATACCTGTTGTTTCATAATCTTTATCTGTTCTTTTTGCTTTCGCTTCTCCTCAGCAGCCATTATTGCTATTATGAAAACAAAAACAAAAACAACAAAGAATAGATATCATCAGAAAAGAAATAAGGAGTAAGCCTCTTATGAATTCCCCAATACTCACTCTTTAAGTTTATATTTCAATTTTTTTTTTAAAGGAAAAGTACAGATAGAAATTAAGGTGAGTGGGCAGGCAGGCAGGTAGAAGTATTTTACATTATTTTAGTTGTTCACACTGCTTGTTCTCTTCAGACCTGGGAACTGAAGTCCTTGGTATGTATATGGATTGTGCTCCTTTGGAGGCGGTTGACCTAACCACTACTCCACCAGGAATAGCCTGTGTTTTCCTTTAATTCACTCACCTTGCTGTTTTTTAGCTTCTTTAGCAACCCGAGCCTGTTCCTGCTTTTGAAGTTTTCTTAAAAGCTTTATTTGTGCTGCTTGCCTGGCTATTTCTGAAAAACACAAAATTTCAAGGAATATTATTAATAATTCTACAGAACTGCTAAACAAAAATAATAATTGAGTGAAATTGCTATCATCAACAACACAATTTTTAGACAAATAACTAAGGCTAGATATCAAGAAAGCAAAAGATGTGACAAAAACTTTTATGCTCATTTTCCTTCCTATAAAATTCCAACCTATTTAATCAAATATGATCCCGTAGAAATATTTTTTTAGGACTTAAATATTCCATGTAAATCAAAATCAAACAAACTCAGAAGGTTTTGTAAAAAAAAAAAAGGTAATAATAGTACACTCTATGGCTTAAGAATGGCAAGTGTGTGTGTGTGTGTGTGTGTGTGTGTGTGTGTGTGTGTGTGTGTGTAGGATGGGGGATATAAGTAAATGTGTGTGCTTTGGAGGGAGTTGTGTAAGAGATATAAATCCATATTTTTAATAATGGGGCTGATTAATTTTATGTGTTATTTTGACTGGACCATGGGATACACAGTTAGTTAAACATTATCCTTAGTGTAACTGTCAGGGAGTTTCTAGACGCAATCAACATTCAAATCAGCAGACTGAATAAAACAAATTGCTCTCCCCAATACACATGTGCTTCATCCAGTTTCTTACATACCTAGCTAGGATAAAAAAAATTAAGTAAAACAGAATTTGCTTTCTCTACCTGATTGTCTTAATGGACTTCTATCTTTGAACTCCTACAAATACTAAAACTTCCACCATCAGTTCTTTAATTTTTTTTTAAGTTAATAAAATTTTTCTCTTTATTCCAACTATATATTTGTTTGAAAGCAAATTTTCATCATATACTTCAACCAAAATACTACACAGCAACAAATTCAGTTCAGAAGCAGACAAGACAGTTGACTTATCCATATTAAATCATACACTTAATTCATTTACATAATTGTAATAAGTCCACTTATCTCACTGTTATGTTTCAGAAAAACTATACAATTATGTTAAATTGCAATGATTTTACATGACTATTGTTAATTGAGTTAATTTTTAACTACATTTTTGTCTATGGTAAATAGCTATAAATATAAGTTATATAAAAAAATTCCTTGGGGATCTCAATACTTACTGATTTATTTAATATTTATTAAATTGAAGGGTTATTGCATTTTAACATTAACCTGGTGATGCTTCTCTTACTCCCCATTACAGAGACTAATCTAAATTCATTTTTTTTCACATCCTGTGTAATTCCCCCACTTAGTGGGAAAGTAGCTACTTATGTAAAAGTAGTGATTTAGCTACTTAAAATTTAACAGTTTATAAAAAGAAAACTCCCAAATAAAACAAACACAAGGATCCCCAACTTAATATATCAACCAAATATATAAAGAATTTTCGGAATCCAGTGATATTTTTATTTCTGAATTAGAGGGACTAAGTTGCCTACATAAAAAATAAAAACTAGAATGTCAATAAGTCAATAAGTGTTTTAAAGTTATCTAGTAATCATATTTCTACAGATAAATACACAAAACTGACATAGTTAATGGCCTCAATTCATCAATCCTCCCTTTATCCATGGCATTTGCAATGTGAATTTGTAGCTATCGCAAGAAGAAGTACAATATATTTTCTAGTTCTATGACTCTGAATTCAGTTATGTGATCTTCTTTGACCAACAGGATGTTATCAGTTGTAATGAAAGCCGAGGGCTGAAAGTATATTTCTAGGCTCTTCTTTCACTCTCAGGCCTTGCTCTTTACTACAAGGATATGCTTGGGTTATACAGCTGGAGACCGTGACACATGGAGCCAGTTGACTCCACACATCTGAGCAAGTCCAGCCAAGATTCCACGTGCACAAGCATTTAATGCTTAGTGTTATACATCACTGAGGTTTTGTGTTAGTTGTTTTCTGACATTACTGTGACAATAGGTAACAGAAAAACATATAATCATACTTTCCTTTGCTGGTAAACTTGGTCAGAAGATTTCTAACTATAGAAGGGGTATATCATAATATCACTTATTCACTCATTTTAGAAAATACCATTTTACATTAGACATTGTTTTAAACTTTGTAGCAGATGAAGAATTTTAAGAAACCTATATATTATAGTCATCAATAATGAAAATGATTGAATACAATGTAGATCACTTTAGATCTGCTAACAATGGTCACAATTTATTGAACAGCTGTCTTAAATTTACATGATTTTGTTTAATCTTCCTAAGTAACTTTTTGATAGGCAACATTATACCCAGTTTGCAAATGAAATAACTCTCTTAGAGGTTCAATAGCAGAGTCACAACCTAAACCTATGTCTTTTAGACTTCATAGTCTATATGCTACTACTTCCAGAATCTTTACGATTTTTAAGAAAATCTGAATGTCTTGAGATTTTAGGTTTAGAATTTAATATGTCCTTGTAACAGATGAAGTGAAAGTTGTTACTATGGCTGATATTCTATCATCAAGACTTAAAAACAGGGAAAGAATGAAAAAGGATCTAATTATATCTAGCAAAGAAATGAAAGATGATGCCAATGCTAAAATATTTCCTCAATATTCTAATAATTTTCAATATTAGGTGATAAGCATCATCAAAATATCAAAGTCATATTAAAAGGACTCTAAAGGAAAAAAACTATCAACTTATACACAGTAACTCCTGATTTTTTTTTTCCTTTCTAAAAAGGACAGGCAGGCAGGAAGAGAGCAGGAAGAAGTACTTTTATTTATTTGTTCATTTCAGTTGTTCCCCCCACTCCTGGGTCATAAACCTGGGTCCTTGGGTTTTACAGGAGCTATCCAGCCACTGACTTGGCCCCAGAGACATGAGAGCATGTCTATTGTTTTTAACATTTGAGAACTGTAAGCTTTCACTGATCTCTGCTACATAGCCTCAAATCTGTCTTGAAATGTAAAGAGGTGTTAAATGATTAAAAAATTTTTTTCTAGAAAGTGAGGCTTAAGTACAATAGTATGTTCCAATTTCAACTGAAGCTAATAGAAATCTGACTTATAATAAATAAGTCTAATATATGTACATATATGCATATACTATATATGCATATATGTGTATACATTAATATGTGTATGTGAATTTATGTATGAAAGTACCAGCAAATTTCAAGTTCCATTAGTGATTCTTCATTAGTGATACATCTTACAATTATAGCGCATTGTATAAACAGTGGCGTATCAGATCCTATGCTGTATGAAACGGATAGGTGCTACTTAATCTTTTAGAAATTTTGAAATATTAATGGGACCAGCCAATTAGCAAGAGATTTACAGGCACTGAAAATCTTTTTCATATTAAAATTTTGTCAGATTCCTATTTGAATTCTCAGAAACCTAAACACTCTCATTTGATAACACTTGAATGTACATTCAAAGTTTGCATTTATTTTACAGCTCTGAACCTTTCTTCAAATTAATTATAGCTTTATACTTGCTGAGTCCAAGTAGGATAATATAACAAACTTCTAGAATTCCTTTAAATAACTCCTCAGACTGTTATTTTAAAATGAAAAAGGATAACAATAATTCACTCCAACTTTCTTCCCTTAACAAGGGAAAAAAAATTAAACCTGATATACATGTAAAACTAATAGTTTATTTACATTAAATATTTTATATTTATATGCATGTTAAGAAAGAACACATACATATATAACAACACAAACACACATAAAAGGACAAAGATATTATGTACAAAATATAGCAGAAAAAGGAAGAACTCTCTTAACAGAATACAAACCAATTTGAAATCTAGAAGGTTTAACATAGGGTAAAAGTTGATAGTCAACTTCTATTTTATTAAAATAAAATTTAATTGTACAAATATAAAGTTGCCACTTTGGAGTCTAATGAAAAGCCTATGCTTTAGGTATCAGTTAATTTCAAGTTCTCTTATTTTATGCAAACAGTGAACATCTCCCACTATTATACATTCTTTACATAAGTCAGTGTTTTACTTACAATACTAATTAAAAACTCATCATGGATAGTTATATCTGTTAATATATTAACCTTTTAAAACCTTCACAAGCTATTCATTATTGAGAGATGAAAATCTTAATAGAAACCAAATGAAATAATAAAAATATTTAACTAACATACTAAGGCAGAACATGACATTAAACTATAAGCCAAGCAATTAACTTATATGTTAACTGTATGAAATTGGTGAAGTATGAACTGGAAGTATGAATTGGTAAAACCCTTTTGGAGACAATATTTACCTGCCACCCATCCAAAACCCAAATTGAAAATACACATACCCTTTGATTCAGAGATTCTAGATCTAGAATGTTACACAATTGTTAGCCATACTGCAGAAAGATATGTGCATATCTATCTATCTATATATATGTTTGTATGCATATATATACATATATGCACACATTATGTGTGTGTAATATGTACATGAGTGTATAACATATTTAATGCCTCACTGTCTATAATGAAAAAGATCAGAAGCTTAAGCAGTCATCAAAAAAAGAGACTAATTAAATAAAGTATATAGAGTCATGTATGGCATCATTCATCACTTACTATTCAGTCATTAAAAGTGTGTGGCTAATTTATAAGTGCTGATACAGAAAGACATTTCAGATAAAATAAATGGAGAAAAGAAAGCTGAATAGTATGTACATTATAAGCCCATTCATTTTAGAAATGTAAATGAAGATATATATATAATACAACGCATTATTATCCATATGTCCATATATTTTATGTCTGTAAATATTTCCAGATAAATTAACAAAAACTGTTAGCAATGATTCTACTTGTGTTTTTCATTTTAAAGAAGGAATGAAGCATGCCCTGGTGGATTCATGGTTGTGTGCAGTCCACATACATCCCGAGAACCTGGGTTCCCGTTCTAGGGTAGGATGGGGGCAGGGAACAATAAAGAGGAAGAACTAAATGAAATAAAAATCCTTCCTCATCTCTTTTCTTGCCTGCCTTCTTCCTCACCGTCAGTCCTGTCTGTACTTTTCCCTTAAAAATAATAAAGAAGGAATGTCTTTCAATTTAAAGGTTTCTATTCCATGAATTTTTGTCATGATATGCTTTAAAATAAAAACAAAGCAATCTACAAAGAAGTTAATATTATGATGGTGCTTACAATGAATAGAAATAAGCCAGATCTTTCTTTAGAAAATATCCAGAAGTAAAATTCTGCTAATCTTTTAAAACACTTTTAATTACCAAATCTTTTTTTACTGAGATATTACATATAAACATGCTTATGAATATGACACCAACATATATTAAAATATAGTCAGCCTTGAAGGCTTCACATTTGTAATTAACAACTAGTAAATCATAGCAGAATTATTTTATTTTAGTGAGTTTTCTTTGTTAGACAACATGAAAACTTCACAATTTGTAATTTTAAATCATACATACAATTGAGTTTATTATGAGCCCTTGTGCTTGATAAGGGGTACTTTCTGGTGATGCTAAATATTTTTTGATTTAAATATATTAGTTGAACATTTTAAGCTCAAGGTAGTATGTTCAAATTACAGAACCCAAACTAAAAGACTGGGTTACTTACCAGTAATTGGAGTTCAATTTACTCCAATTTACTCCATAGATCCACATATTTTGGAGTTATTCCCTTGTACCACCTCAAGGAATCGGGAGCTGTTAAAAGGAGAATGCCCAGAAGGTTGGCACAACCTTAAGGCATGTGCCAAGTGCTGGTTGATTCTCTTTCTGTGAAAGCCTTAAAAGCTTATCCACCTTTGTAATTCTACACACAGTATGTGACATGTCTATGACTATGGTTCTTGAAAAGAGCTTACCTAATCAAAGAACTCCAGTTACCAGTGGGACTCCTTATTTTCTCATTTTTATTCTAACACAAATACTTTCTAGAGAGAGAGAGCACTGCTAATCATTCATAAATCAAAATCACAAGAAATACTTATACTTTGTAGTGTGATTAATGTTGAATATATATTGTTTCATACCTTGAGCTTGCAGTTTTCTCAGCAATTTGGCATCTGTATTATCTAGGAATTCTGCATTGCCAACATTTGGAGGGCGACCCTTCCGACGTCTCATCCTGGATTCCTCTCTTGCTCGCTGTCTATCTGGATTTGGAGGTCTTCCTCTACGACTTTCCATTGCCCTGATATGGGGAATGACATCCTCTTCTTTCAAAAGACACCACTGCATTCCCTTTTAATTGATATTTTAAAGAAATAATACATTACAAACAAAATAAACACAAATGATCAATATGTCAGAAAATTCTGGTAAATTCAGATATTTAAAAATTTATAAAACTGCAAAATTTTAAGTATATTCTTTTAAATTAATATCTATAATTAAACTATTATTTAATTATAACAATTATTATCTAATTATAAATAATAGTTTATAATTAATATAGACAGCCCAGTTTGTGGTCTTTGGTATATCTTTGGCATTCTTATTTTAATGACTTTAAACAGATATTTATAATTATATGTAAACATAGAGAGAAATGCACACAAATCACCTTTTCTGAACAATAGGGACTATAAAGTTCCAAAAATTTAAAAATATTAATTGTGTGATGACACTCCTATAGATTATTCCCATGGGTTATTAGTTAAACCCAAATATTTGTCTATCTGAATAACAGACAAAAGTTTACTTTATTAGAACTAGCACAGCTAATGTATCAAGGAGGTATGTAAGGTATACCCCAGTGGCTCAGATGCTAAGTAGGCAGCTGGGGCATGGACCATGAAAAGCCCAAGGGCTTGGGTTTGAGACCTGGGACCTGGGGGAACAATCAAAAACAAAGTGAAGAGATAAAAGTGCTTGCCTCCCTCCCTCCCACATTTCTTTCCTTTCTTCAAAATTTTGCTTCCTCCTCTTCCTTCCTCTCTTAAAAAAAAAAACAACAACAGGATATCAGCAGTTCAGGCATTCCCTTGTGACTCAGGTGACTGCTGGAGTCCGGTGTGGATTATGTAAAGTACAAGGACCTAGGTTCATAACCAGGGGCCAGGAGAAAAACAAAATAAATAAATATGCATCTTTCTCCTCTCACTGCCTTCCTCCCTTTCTTCCTTAAAAAACCAAAGCAGCATTTTGTAATACCTGATGAATTAACAAATCTACACTTTAAAAGGTTGCCCATCACCAAAGAGACAAACATTAGCCTTCTGATGAAGTTTCACTTCATTACCTATAAATTAGTTTTGCTCTTCCCTAATCAAACCTGGATTTTATTAAACCTGTAGATTTAATTACTATAACATTACATGAAAAGAGTGAAAACTAAACAGCAAAATACAGTATGCAGAAAATTTTACAAATTATCTAGGTACTTCAACAAATATATTTCAAAAAGTAAAGCAAGTTGTGGAAAGATAAAAAGAACCTTAAAAGATGTTATCAAATAATTCCAATGTGCGGATCTTATCATTTGATTCAAATAGACAAACTGTTCAGAAAATTATAAAGGACAACTGAAAATTTAAACAATGACTGATATCTGATAATATCAAGTAATTATAAAGTATGAAAATAGTACATTGGTATACTTACAGGAAATAAGAGTCCTTATCTTTTAGAGATACAAATGGAAACATTTACATATATGAGAAAAGCTATTTAAGATTTTTTTGCTTCAACTAGTTATGGAAGAGGAAAGCAGATAGGGATATATGTAAAAAAAAATACTGTCCATATGATAATTTCTAAAGCTGATGAATGCTACATTAGTATATACAACATTCTACCTACTTCTGTGTATATTTGAGATGTCTCATAAGTTTCCTGATAGAACACATATTCAGAATTTATAAAACTACTCCTACTCAGTGCATAGATTCAATCTAAGTCTGGTTTTCATCATCTTCCATATGTCAATCCAAACAAATACTGCATATTATTAGTCCAAAGGAATATATTTAGTCATAAGAAGGCACTGTATCAAAATAAGCTTCAAAAATATTTTATTTTTATTTTTTCAATTCTAAAAGAATCATTCTTTAGGCATGAAGGTTAAGGACTTGTATTTTTTTAAGGGAAAGTTGCAGTCAGGAAGAGAAAGGAGGAAGAATTTTATATATTTTATTTTAGTTGCTCATGTTGGTTGTGGCCTCTAGAATGTATGTGGACTATGCCCATAAGAAGCAGCAGATTTAACCACAAAGCCACTGGAGCGCATCCATAAGAAAAAATCTTAATGTGTTTTTGACTTCAAAATATTTCAGACTAGGAATTTAGCTTGAACCATGACAGGCAATTCTGTAACCCAAAATAATCAAAGTGGTGAACCCTGAAAGCTCAGGAGGAGTCTGAGATCTGGCAGGGCATAGATCATGTAAAGATTAAGGACCTGGGGCTGTGGGGGAAAAAACAAAAATGGAATCAACAAATAAATAAAGCTTATTTCTCTCCCTTTCTTTCTGTCAGCTTTCATTCCTGCCTTCCTTCCTTCCTCTCTTGAAGAAAAAAAAATTCTTGACATATTTTATGCCATGGATTTCTAACTTGGGGAAGGGAATCTATAAATATCTCATTCAGTGGATACGGAAAATAGAAATACTACTTCCGTTACCATAAAGGATGATCACTATATCCTGTGTACCAAATCCTGTGATTTCTTCCAGACATTTGAAAATGTGGTATTCTTTAACCTTGAGAACAATTCTTCTTAATTTGGTCAGTGTTACTGTTCCTACATTACAATGGAGGGAATGTGGCCCAGCATGGTTTCAATAATTTCCTGAGGTACCATTGCCATAAGGAACAAAACTGTGATTTAAACCCAGGACTGTCTCACTCTAAATTTCTCTCTAAATCTTAACCATATATGTAACTTAAGTGTGATACAAAGACGTTTTTATATTTGATAAGTGACTGAACATACTATTCAGCCATGAAAAGTACAAGCAAGACTATCATAGCAGGATTATGTCTGAAAACAGTTAACATATACAATTCATATCTCTATGTAAAAAATGAATCTGTACTAATTCTATTCAGTAATTACCAAGTTAAAGATATGAAAAATAATTGCTGATATTTCAAATAATGTCAACAGAAGCATAAGATGTACTAACTGAATTTTTAGGTCATAAACCAAGAAAAAATCGTCAAAACCAATTTTAAATTCACCAGTATGAGAAGCTTCTGATTAGCTTAGGCTTCCATTTTTCTATTATATTTTTAGTCATCAAAGTAGCATATATCACCTAAATTGGAAAGTATGAAAGTGACATTTGTGGCACTTGAGTGGAAGAGACTAATAAAAGAGTCGTTAAAAGTATTTGTATTCAATTATTAAAGTAACCTATATAAAATCAGCTTTTAGGCAAGATTTAAAGAATTCAATTTATCTTTTTTTAATCTAATTGCAATTTTTACATAGTTAAGTTTTTATTCATCTAATATACCTGTATCAAGAAAGGAATAGAATATGCCGATGAAGTAAAGTTACAGAAAAATACAGTGACATTATCATTTACATTTTTACCAATAACATAAAGTAAATACTTGCGCACTTTGGATACATATAATGTCTTTGACTCCTGGATTTTAGAAAATGAGAAATGGATTCCTAGAAAAATTTGAAGCTCATACTACAGCTTTAATTCATTCAGTAGGCAAAATAATGATGGATGAGGGAAAAAAAAGCATTTTTCTCAATAAACCTTTCCTCCAAAAATCAAATACAATTTATATTACTTGATTCATATGCTATGAGCTTTTTTATCAAATTATGCATCAGAAGAATTATTTTCTTAAATTCTAAGATAGTAAATGGTTGCTTAAAATAATCTCTTGTGACTAAGATTTAAAATATATAGATTAAAAACTTAGATGATGGGAACCCTGATGGAGCAGTGGTTAGATCAATTACCTCCAAAGAAGCAAGCCACATATCCCTGGGTTCAAGTCCCAGGAGGAAACTACTAGTGTGAACTACTAAATCAAAATAAAGATGTTTCCTCCTTCTTTCTCCTCCTGCCTGCCTGCCTTCATTCTTTCCTGCAACTTTCCATTAAAAAAAAGATGGTCAACACAAAGGAGATGGTGACAGATTGTCTATTATAATTCCTGTTACGTTTTTGTTTTTGTTTTAAGGAAAGGTACAGGCAAGAATGAAGGCGAGCAAAGATAGGTAGACAGGAAGAGAGAGAAGAAGCATTTTACTTATTTTTTATTATTTTAGTTGGTCATGTTGGTCATTGCCATCGGCCCTTGGTAGTGAACCCTGGTCCTTGGGATATATATGGACAACATCCTGCAGATTTAACTGGTAAACCACTAGGGTGCACCTTATAATTCTTCTTGAAGGAATTACTAAATGAAATTCTTAGCAATAATACATGCACTTCTATAAATACCACAAAAACAGAAAAGGGAAAATGAGGGTTTATATCTTATTTCAGAAGACTGAACAAAGTAAGACAAGTAAGTATCCTATATACTGTATGCTGTAATGCCTCATAAAAGTACACCTGACTATAATGTAGTATAGTTTCCAGTACTTAGACATTTGTTGAGGCACCTACTTTGCTGCAAGACATAATAGTCTTTAAAAGAAAGCTAGAGAGGTGCACCCTGGTGGAGCAGCAGTATTAAGTCAATGGACTCCAGAGGAATTCAGACCCCTGGGTTGGAGTTTTGGGCCCTTGAGGTGGACAGGGTGGGCGGAGGCATGGGGGAAGCAACCAGTGTGAACAACTAAATAAAAATAAAGCAGATGCTTCTTTTCAGCTCTCTTTTTTCCTACCTACCTACTCACTTTAATTTCTGCCTGCACTTTTCCTTTAAAAAAATTCTAGAAAAAATATCTATTTTTCAAAAAAGAAGAAAGTGAAAATCCTTTCTCCAAAAGAACCAGTATTTTAAACTAGGCCCTCAGATTATTCTAATGTAGGTCTATTCAAAGGCTACACCCTGAGTAATAATGTATTTGAAAAAGACTTTAGATGTTGAGGCAAGAGGCTGCATCAATTGTCTACTGAAAAATGGTTAATCTCAACAAAATTCACAGTATACAAAACTGAGGCTGTGAGGGGTGGAGGGAACAAGGGAAGAAAAGCCTTAACAAGGTTGTGGTAAATGGCACTAGAACTCTGGTAAAAGGTGTGGTGTGAAATATACAGGGACTGAAGTATGAATTAATATCCTAAAATGTATATAACAATGTGAACAAAAGAAATAATAAAACAATAATAAGTATTTAGTTCCATTTCATTTAAAAATGATGGTCTGCTCTACAATGTATAAGATATTGTTAAAAGAAATAGAAGATATAAAGAGTTAGAAAGTTATTGCATGCTTATGAATGGGAAAAACTAATGTTCTTAAAATGGTCATCTTAACTAAAGAAAAAACACATTTAATGCAGTCTCTATCAAAATTCCATTGATATTTTTCAAGGAAAAAGAATAATTAAAAAAATTTGTAAGGAATTACAAAAGACTCTGAAAAGCCAAAACTATCACAAGGAGAAAAGAACAAAAGTGGAAAGATGCCACACTTCCAGCTATCAAACTATACTACAAAGTGGTAGTAATCAAAACAATACAGTACTGGAATAAAAATAGTTTATGACAAAGGAGCTGAGAGAATACAATGGAGGAGAAAGTCTTTTCAACAAATGGTGTTGGGAAAACTGGACAACTACTTGTAAAAGAATGAAACTACATCGCTCTCTCATACCATACACAAAAGTTAATTCAAAATTAGAGACTTGGATGTAAGACTAGAAACCACAAAATACAAAGAAGAAAACATGTGCTATAACATCAGCCTTAGAAAGGTCTTTGGGGACTCAACTCCAGCAGAAACAGAAATAAAACTTAAAATGAACAACTGTGACATCAAACTAAAAAGCTTATGCATAACATTTCTTTTTGAAAATGTAGTTTCAGAATCCTTTATGCCCTAATAATCATAAAACAACCTTTAAAATGCCATACCTAAAGGAAATTGATCTTAAAGACCTCTCACATAGAATTCATAATACAAATGATGGAATTAAGATCTAGAAAAGTAGGTTTCAGTTTTTCAAAGCAACATGGGATACTGAGTTACCCTGCTAGGAGCCTAAGAAAAATCTTAGGGAACCAGCAAAGCAAGATCATGAAACATTTTTCACAGAACTTGACATTTCATATTTTAGGAAAACATTATAGTTGATATGACGAAAAAACCAAGAGTTTTGCTAGATTTCCTTACGCCTATTGATAATTTAGTATCATGTCTACTTTTAGTTACTTTATGATTCCAGAGGTAGGCAGTAAGAGCTTTATATACTATAAATTTTATTGTATTAAGTATCATTAATCTATTCCAGTCATGTAGTCTTCTTAATATAACATACACGATAAAAATTTTAAAAAAGTGAAAGAATTAAGAATAGCCATTCATGCTGGGAGATAGCTGACATATGCTTTGATACTATTGTTTTCCTAATGTGTTCCAGTTACTCATAGTAGGTTACTCATAGTAGGTTAGCCTTTTAAGACTCATGACTTTCAACATCTCCTTAGCACCCCACTTGGATTCATACAGTTGGCCTCCTAATATAGGTCCTTGCTTAGTCATCAAAAATCCTACCTGGTAGATTAGAGACATAAATTTCCAGACTTTGAGACTTATGATACTGATCTTTCATGTTCTCAGTGTCCATATGAGCCCAGAGTTACATTGCATTAAGTGTGACAGTTAACAGCAGAGCTGAATTAGAACCCTGGTTGTTTACTCCCAATCTTTTGTTATTTGAAATAACTACCCACGTTTCAATCTTGCCAGAGACTGTGTTGCTTGCTTTACTGTGAAGTCTCCACTTACTCCTTATTAACAAAAATCTGATTTTAATGGAAAACTATGTGGTTAGTATTTTAGTTCTCCCAGACAATAAGCTTTTTTTAAACCAGGGAGCTTAACATTTACTTTTTCTGTACTATTCAGTTCCTCTATAACATTAGCTTTCCTCGAAGCTAGGCTTTCAAGTTCATTTCTATAATGAAATGTGCTGACAACTTTCTTTAAGGAAAATGTCTCTAGGGGAAATTTATTTGGAAAAAAAATGTCTGGAACATTAAATATTGGCCACAAATATTTATTGATTAAATGACTAAAAAAAGACTCTCTTTGTAAGAACTATAGACATATTTTCTTTTCTCATGGTCGTATATGCCATTAAAAATATTTTTATTAAAATATACCTCAACAGAGAAAGCAACATTTTCTAAATCATGTTAAAATGTTTCCTTCTTTGAATCTTTTCTTTATTTTTTGATTTGAATATAGTATCCATTCATTAATTATAGTTCTGAGATTACTGGTTGCAAAAAACAAAACAAACTTTTATGCTTAAAAGTTTTCTTCTCTACAATTCATAAAATATGCTTTTCAAAGTTGATTATCATATATTTCAAATAATTCCTGTCACTAGCAATTCATTTTGAATCCTTCATCTATTCCTAAGAAAAATGTGAATATCTTCAACCTTTTTGTCTAAGTACTATATTTAGAAAAATAAGAGTTTGGTAAATAAATATATCTACCAAAATCTGTCCAGCTCTACCTTACAATATCTATTAGCCCAACAATCAAAAACAAAATGAAAGCAATGAAAAACATTAGGTTCAACAAGTTGTTTTGTAATTGTGATAGAACGTAAATCTAAGAAATCTATTTACCTTAAACACTTTTCCAAAGTGGTTTTTACTGGCTAAAATTCCTTAGATGGTATCCAGCCAAGATACAATATAATAAAGAGAACTGTGGATTATTTTGTTCCATGAAATCTATCATCCCTGAATTTATGGTAGCAAATACTAGATATCTATCAGTTAATAATGACAAGTAGCTTATTCTACAATTCTCTTACCATACTTATAGAAGAAATAGAATTAATATGACTATGTTAAGGGTTGCTCCCCCACCTCTCACTTCTTTTATCAACCTTTTTATTTACTTGAAATAAAGAGCTTCTCTTTTTTATTTTTTAAAGTTAGATTGTGGTCTTTTAGTTAATATGAATTTACTTAAGGTAGTCAATATTTTCAACAAATGTTTGCTCTTAATATATGTATAATCACTATCTTGAGCTCAGAAATTTCTTGAGTCAAAAAAATTAACTTATGCAAAATAATCACGGTTCCCCACTATTCAGTCTCTAGTAGAAATTATCATTTAAATTTCATTTATAAAATAGAGAAACTTGGAATACCACTGTTGTAATTTTTGAAATACCTTGAGCAAAATTAGAATCACAAGGACTAATATTAATAATTTTATTAGGACAGTGATTAAGAATACCAATGAATCTGCAAACACAGCATTTCATTTGTATCGAAAACCCAATACACGAAGCTTGAAACATTGCAGCAATAACATAAACCATTAGGTACCATCTCTATGAATTTGGAAAACTAAATGCTTGGCTTTATTGGATTAAAAGGGTTTATAACAGGACTTATTTTTTAAAAACAGGAAACATTTTTTCACATTATATAATACGAGGAAATTTCATAAAATATAAAACATGTAAAAATATAGAAAGAAAAAACATTTACTATAACAACTATTACATCCATTATTAAAAATCTGACTCATTTTAAAATGCATAGTCTGTTTTTTGAATATATAATAAATATATATAAATATATATACATAAATATATATAAATATACATATACACACATACAGCATTCATACCATTTATACAAGTGGTAAAAAGGCAAACATTGTAAATGGATCATCAAACTATATTTTACATCTACAAAATTTAGGTCAATTAAAACTATTACACATAATTATTCTAACGAAAACAATCTTTAACTTTCACAGAAAATTATTTTATAATTATCTACATTTCTAGTTAATTATATGCTTGTATGTATTAATAATTGGCTTTATAACTATATACATCTAGAATTAACTATACTTGTTTTGATTACTTACCTTTGCTGTTTTCTGAATAAATTCTAAAGTGAATCTAACGTACTAATTTTTTAACTGAGATAAATACTCTCAAAATTCCTATATTTTCTCTTAGTAGCTTGTTGAAATGTTGGCAGCTTAACAATTCTGAATTTAGTAATTCATCATATATCCTTAATTGGAATTGATCTCTGAACAAGACAATATGCATTTGGGAGACACCAGTTAAGCTTAGTAAAATGTGAATGGATGTCAAAGAACATTCTGCTCTGCTAATGAAACTTTATGGATTAAGTCTAATTATCACTGATACAAAACTAAAAATCCTTTATGTATTGAATGGCAATTAGATGTCCTCTCAGAACAAAAATCTATTGAACTTAAAAGCAAAAAAGTATCTTTGACATTAAAAAAATGTAATGTTCTGATAAAATGATAAAAAACATTAATGAGAATTTTAAAACAAAATTATGAGTATTTCCTAACATATTTTGTCACTAAAAGTGGATCCAATTATATGGAGCGTATAAAATAACACTCTGATTCACTAAAATTCTGAGAATCTATTTGGTGATAGATTTTGTGAAATTAAACATTTTTTGAGTTTAAAAAAGAAAAACAGAAAAATCCCAAAGCATATTTCCACAAAGAAGTGAAACTTTAGATAAATACATCTGGCATTTTAGAATTACCGGTGATAAGATATGTAGATTTGGATATAACTTGTTCCTAAGATACTACGGACAACAATAAAAAAAGTTATATTATAAATGCAAAGGGACACTGTAAAAAACCTCATATTTTAGTTGTTTCTCTCTTTTTTGAGGCTGTGTGATCTTGAAAATTCTCAATCTTTGAAGTCTCAACATCAATCTCCTGCAGCATAAATGGAAGACCTTTTCTATTTCTATAACTACAAAATTAGAGGGTAAGACAGGATTGAAAAAGTCTTCTTATTCACAATAGAAAATATTAATTGCTAGAAAAATGTCTTTCTGTGCATTATAATGGAACAAAAAGGGTAAAATTCAATAAAAAAAGAAAACATCAACTTTAATTGGCTGAGCATTTTAACCTTCTGACACATTTTTCATGCATATAATCTGATTTTAACCTCAACATACTCCTATCAGGCAAAAGTACAATTATTATTGTCTCTATTTTGCTGATAAAGAAACTGAGGAAAAAGAGGGCAGTATTTTGTTTGCCAAAAATCGTAACACTATCAAATAGATTAACAAGAGTCTAGGTCTCCTCTGTCCTTAACTAGGATCTCATTCAGTAGAGCTAATCAAGTTAAAGGGAATGCAAGTTCAGCTGAATGCAAGTATGGAATAAATGTAAAGTGTTAAAGAAAACATATAGTAAATGAGGTCTCCTTAGGGTGTTCTTTGCGCTGATTGGTGAGGTTGTATACTTAACCAACAAGCTCAAAGGGAGATGTGGTTATAAAAATTAAATTTCTATAAAAACAAAAATTTACTCACCTTATTTTAAGGACTCATTCCCTCCCTCCACCCAAATGATCAAACTTGTGAAAATGGATCATATAGCAAGGCATAATCAAATGGACAAGATCCATTCAAAACAACTAAGGCATATTTATTATCTTCTGAACTTATAAGAACTTGGTTTTCCTACTCAAATTTTTAAAAACTCAAATTTTTAAAAACTCTTTACCATGGGAACTAATATTTTCCTATATTTCATATGGACATGTAGATACTTCTATATGTGTAAAACTTAAAATTATTGAAAAAAATAAAAAGCAATATAAAGCTGACTTAAGTATATGATAAAAGATTCTATGTCAAAGCTCCTTGTTCATAAAATAGTAAATTGAGGCTTTGTGATTGTTAACCACAGTTATATGTATAGCTATATGACTTAATTAACAAAAGGCAATGCTCTAGAGTGTAGTGAAATTTACTTCATTGAGGTTATGGTACTACTTTTTGGTCAACGACTATACTTTTTAAAAAGTGGATACCTGCGGTCCATCTCTGGCTTCATAGAAGTCACCCACTCTTATTTTTGCACTGAAGCTGAAATTGTCCCTTGAGATATCCATTATTCCATTTCTGCTGAGATACTGAAAAAATCACATATTTTTCCACTTCAGGTTTTAATAATTACAACTCAGCTATGCTGTATAGCTAACTTCAGGACACTAATGTTTTGCATATTCTATTAAGGGGTTATGGATCTATAGGAGGTCAATTTAGGATATGTTCAGTAGTCCCATATAAGGAATATTTTGTAGCAAGGAACTTTATCTGAGAAATGAGTGTACGTTTTTTTTTCCTTAAGCATGCTTAATAGGCATTAAATGTATGTTACTTGGTGAAAAGCATATACCTTTATTACTTCAGGGTACTGCCTAAGTTTCTTTCCACATGGAGCATAGTATGCTACTTCTCCTTGAAGTCGCCCTCCAAAGTTTCTTATTCTTGTCTCTCTCTGCCAGCTATACATAACAGAAATGAGGGTTATATACTTAATTCTAAGAAAATTTTTGAAAATAAGTAAAACTTTCAGTGTACATTCTCTTCAGAAAACATGAAAAATACAAAGAAAACAAACACAAATCCTTAATCATATAACTCAGATCACAATTACATTTATTTATTTAGATTTTTAGCTTAGTAATTCAACCAAAAATTAATCAAAGGCAATTTACAAATATTAAACTCCATTACTTTTCTTAGAGATCATAACTGGTATTATTTTGGGTACTCGTATTTAGTAACACATCAATGATTACTGATTCTGTACACACGAAAAGTTTTAAATAAGAGTAAAGTAAATCTAGTTCTCTACCTTTGGGAGTACATATGCTTCCATGGCAAAACTTAAATCAGTTTCAATGAAACCATTTTAGTCAAACCTTGCTCAAATCCCCGTTTTACCTATAATCACTTTTTACTATTCTTTAATTCTGACTTCAAAAAAACTTATGTCACTTTTAACTGTGTTTCTCCCTTATTTCATGCTCCCCACCTCACTGTGTGGTCCCACCTCAGCTCTGCTATTCCCCAACACAGCAGTTAGCCTTTATTTTAGTTTTCTGATCTGTCAACTTGTTTTCTCTTTGCTCTACCTTCTGCTCTAATAAATGTTAAGCAGTATATTCACTTCTTATATTAATAATAGAGAATGAGAAATCAATGCATAAAATGCATAAAATATGGGGGAAAGGCAAAAAGAGAAATCACATTTTGCATACCCATATTCCAAAGGAATACGCAGCTCACGTTCATCTGTCACTCTTCTTCTTTTGGAAGCTCCTTCAAAAAAATTCAACTAGTTAACACAAAAGAGTTAATGCAACTGTTTGATAGCTTTGATACTTTTCTTTAAAAAATATATGTTAATGAATTGGATTAGTGTATTTCTACAACTTGCACATTATTGCTAGGTGTTATTCAACAAAACACATTTTACAAAGTAGAGAAAAATTTTTCTTTTATCTGTGTGCCGTTAATACTAGGCATTCTCCCTAAAAAAAATAAAACCCAAGTTAAAAAATATATAACTTTCCTCTCATTTTGGTTAAAAAAGTAGCAGAAAAATAGGCAAGTATCCAAAAAATTTTTACAGTTGTTTTCTTTGAAAATATGGATTTTAAGATGCTGAAAAATTTCCACAGCTGACTTAACATTTAAAAATATACTTTTAGATCATATTAAAAATTATAAAATAACTTTCAAGTTCATATAAAATTTAGTTAATCAAATTTAAAACAAGATAAGTAAGTTATTGAATTACTATTAGGTCTTTTAATTTAAAGTACAAATAGGAATAGGATTACGATCATGTATAAAATTTTTCAGACAACAATCAAATTCCACAAATAAGAGTAAGTGCATCTTAAATTAGTAGGACAGCATAATGGTTTGTGGCAAGTGAAAGCAAAACTGAAAATTTCTAGGAAGAGTAAAATAAAACAACATAATATTTTTTTATATACATTTTTCTTAGCTTTTGAAATGAGAATAGAAAGTAGTTTGGAATACCAATATAAAAACTTTTAATGAAGACCTCTAGAAGTTTATAAAAGATCAAATAGCGGGAAAAGACAAGGCATGTTAGTGGAATAATAATGCTATCTCACTAATACAAGTGACAGTGACTATGTGCTGGGCAGACATGCAATTGTATCTTAAGTAACCAAGTGAGCTCATTTTGACCAAGTACAAAAAAGTCCAACTGTCAATCCAATTCTAAATTCTAGAAACACAAACTGAACACAAAAGGAAAGTATTCAAAATCAAGAGTTGTCATCAATCAGGTTTTAAACTGGGAGTGCAGAGAATAAAAATGATAATGGAGTATATCCTTTGAAAATACATGCTGACCTTTCTTAGCCAACCTAAAATTGACTGCAAACTGGAGTCCAATTTGATCAACCCTTGAACACTGTAAAATATTCTTACTATGGTTTGATTTCTATTTTATAATAATAAAAATAAAGTGTAGGTACCAGAATGTGGACTTGAAGTAAGTGTGGAAGAAGGTGTGCCAAGAAAAGCAGGTGTCTGGGATTCAGAACATAAGGCAGCAGGAGCAGAGCCTGGGGCTTTTGCTATGTGGAGGTTACGAGGTGTTGAGTGAGCTGTGAGACTGATGGAAGGGCTTTTGACAGAGGAAGTTGTTTTATTCAGTTTCATTGAAGTTTTCTCTCCTTCAGTATCACTATCTGATTCATCTTGGTCTTTATCATCATCATCATCATCTTCTGATCCTTCAGTATCTGATTCTGAATTACTATCTGATTCTGGGAAGTAAAAGAAGCATTTGTATATTATAACTATATAATCACCAACAGTTTGTAGTTTGTACCTAAATGGAATAGTTCAGGAATCAGCATCTGTGATTGAGAACTCAAATGAGCAAATTTGCTGAAGAGTAAATGTAAAAATTACTCTCTTATAAGCAATTTGAGTACAATGTATGCAGGCACAGATCCTCAATTTTTTATTGAAAATATCAGTTTTACTCAACACTTTAATAATAAAAGTTCTCCTAACATTATTCACATGATGAGTCCTGCTTAAGGCTTTAAAAATCACTAAGACTTAATGGAGAAACTAAAGTATTGAATGAATAGACTTGTTATTTTTTCAATTATATTGCAGAAACACTGTATCATAATTGATTAATACATTCCTATGACTTAAAAAAATATACTAGGCTCTGTATGAGGAAGAGAACTCCGGAACTATCATCAACCTATATCTGCGCTTTGAAGTTAAAAGAGAAATTTCCAGGGGAGAGTTTTTTACTTTTTTGTTTGTACTTTTTCTATTTAGGTGCAAAACTTCATTTGGCTTCTTGGGATTCACAAGAGAATATAATTAAAGAAAAAAGTATGTATGGGATAATTTAGTGATTTAATAATATAAGTCTGTTACAAGTATGTTGTCCTATATATAAGTGCATCTGCTCCTACAGACATGTAAAATCTATTTCTAGATTAAAAGTGAAAAAACAGGACTATAGCTTACCCATTCCCAGAACAAAAGCTTTCGTGGAATTATGTTTCATGTGCTTACATGGAACAGTTTAATAAAAATTAGTCTTTCGAAATTACTAATATTGCCATTTACTATGTATCATACAAAGTTGTGATATGAGAATACCAGGAAAAATATTACCAAGAAAAGTTGTCCTAACCCTAAGTAAGTAGTCTCATTTTACCATATAGACACTTAGAATTTTGTAATTGACTATATTTATCTATTCATGTTGACTGCCAGAAAATTTACAATTGGATTTGTGATTGACTAGTAACAAATGCAATTTTAATATGCATTTTATATTCCCATTTAAAATTTAAGCTATCTAATATTTTATATTTCCAATTTTCTATGGAAAAAGAGTTAAAGTGAAGAAAAACAAAAATTAGTTTAAAAAAACTGAAACTATAAAGTGAATCAACATAAATTTAGGGAGCAATCTATATATTTATTTTATGGCAAATTCTGTGTATGGGCCTTCATAGAGATTTAGGTTTTTGCTACTTTCCAAATAACCGTGACTACAATTTTTGCCTTCGTTCAAAATGTCTCTTGACATAATTAACAAATGGCAGAAGAGATGACAATAAGAAAGGGCAAATGATAAGTAACAATTAAAGAGTAAGCAAGCTCCTAAAATTACTACTTGATCCATTCATCATCTATATTCATTTTATAGTCACTTTACAGTTATTATTTGCTTACTGGTAAATGAATAACATCACAGAAAGTCAGAAACACAGTGAATGACAATAATTACGTTTGAACTAAAAACCTCTTTAAAATGTTTTGGTTCTGGCAGAATTTAGAGAAATAATTTAAATTTTTTAATAGAAAATAACCTGATTGGCTGTCATCAGATTCATCATCTTCATCATCTTCCTCATCTTCTTCCTCATCATCTTCCTCTTCATCCTCATTTGAATCTTCAGAATCTTTGCTACTGGGAATGTCTGAATCTGTTCCTCTAAAGTGTTCCACTAAAGATTTTGCAGGATGAGAGTGATGCTGTGTTTTCACTGTGTTTGCATTATTGCTAACTGCTTTTTCCTTCCCTTGACTATGCAATATCGGAGAAGCAGAGGGCATCACAGCTGTCTGATTGCCAGGGGTTCTTCTTCCACTTGTACTCAAATTTATAGGTGAGGGAAAAGGGGTGGTAGCTGCAGTAGCAATGCTTTCATTAATCTTACTCTGCATTTTAGTTTTGGTAGTAAGTGCTAGAGGAGCTTCTTGAATGACACTTTGAATGACTCCATTTGGTTGGTGATTACCTAAAAGTGCATTTGTCAAGAATGGATTAGGGTGGTTGTTTTCTAATGTTTGTTTTGGATGTGCTGGTGAACTCGAGGTTGCTTTTGGATTTGACAAAGCTGCAATAACCTTCTTCAGGCTCTTTGATGACTCCTGTTTCTTTAACTGCACTGGAAATGTCTGTTTATATTGTTCCTGTTAAAATATAAATGAAAAAAATAAAACAATGTACTTTATGGCAGAAGATTACTTTGTGGCAAATAAGGAATAAAGATTACTTTTAATTTTCCATCAATCTCTGAAGTGTTAGCTATTACTGCACCCCATGATGCCAGTGGGAATGCTGGCGCAACATTGTGTGGGATATACTTTGGAGTGCCTTTAATATACTCATATAGAAGAGTATAATAAAAGTTTAGAAAAAATAATATATTTTGAGACAAAATTAATTTGTAAACCCAAAACTGATATCTTGAAAAAAAAAAAACAATGAAGTATTTGGGCTATCACAATCCTCTTGAAAAGAATAAATCATATAAATTATACTAAATTTGTATAATTAAAATATAAAATGAAAGTAGAATGATAAAACATTTTAACAGAAACAAATTTTAGGAGATAAAATTCTGTAATGAAGAATAGCTGTCTTGAAATTAAAATTAGTAGCATTGCCAACATCAAGTCTGGGTTTTCAACACTCAAGGCATCAAAAATTTGTAATCAATATTTCACAAGAATTTCTGATGTGCATAATTTATTCATGGTCACTAAGAGTAGACCTTAAATTTGTATATATTCAGAGTGTATAAATGCTCTTTTTCTAAAAAATTATTTTTAACTCACCCGTTTGGATCGCAATTCACTGGTCAAAGAACTAGATTCTTCAGAGGTATTTTTATTCCCTGCTTTAAGTACATCAGGAGAGGGAACTATGAGTTTCATGTAAGTTTCCTTTTTGGCTTGATTTACCAAAGATAAAGGTTTCACATTGGACACCAATCCCGTAGACTGTATTACACTTGTATGTTTGTTCACAGATTCCTCCTTTGCCTGAGAGCTTTGGAAAATAAATGGAAGCTGCTGTGACAAAACCTGAGGCTGCTTCTGCTGGGATTGGAATGATGAGTGAGTCTGGGATTCAGACACAAGAGGTAATGGCTGGTGTATTCTTTTTTCCTGGGGTTTTTCAGTTGCTTTCTGTCCATCTGCTTTTGGGTCTGAAATACCATGTAATAGCACCTGTAATAGAAAGAACATTAAACTGTAAAACTTGGACAACGAAAAATGGTTACTTTAAAAAGTTTTGTACAAGTGAACCAATCAAACAAAGACTTTTAATCTCTAGAAACAAATTAGTGATTACCACAAATAAGAGGGGATGGGGCAACTAGAGTAAAGGAATCTATTATGTAGTGAAGTATACAGCATTGGGCTGCTGGCAGTGATATTAGTGAGGTGTATATAAAGATGTTGATTTATGATTTATGATTATATATACCTTAAACTTATATAATGGTACAATGCAAAGTTACTTTAATAAAATAAAAACATAAATGCTTGCTGTAAAGACTGATATATATAAAGATCACTAAAAATACATCAAATCTTCCTTTAAAAATATTTATCTTTTACTGTTTCTTGTGAGAAAGTGAGACCTAAAGATAATAATTAACTTCAAACTTTTTCTTTTTGAGGGTCAAGAAAAGTAGTCAATTCCTAAATATAATAATGTATAGAAGATACCAACAAAAATATTTATACCTGGTTGTTACTTTTATGTTGTGCTTCACTCTCTGAATCAGAATCATCATCTTCACTTTCTTCAATACTTTGATCTTCTTCATCTTCCTCTAGATCATCTGAATCACTACTACTAATGCCTTCACTTGAGGTGTCGGATGATGTGCCTGAATCACTATCACTGTTGCTAGAACTTTCCATAGTTTTCTTCCTTGGTTTCTGGAGAAAGACAAGATTTTGAGCAAGACTGTTCTTTTGGAAAAACCTGAAGTTTCAATAGGGATATGTTCTTTGGGCCTTCTGAAATTTGATTTAAATAAAATAAAATGCACATGTGTGAAAATAGTCATTTCTCCTGTTATAATTTGCTTGCAATATTTGTCTGTATTAACTGCTCCAATCTAGCTATTTTAAAGCTTCTTTTAGTCAAACATCCTTCAATAAGCCAATAGTCTCTGAGCTATCACCTTTCTTCACAGTAAAGCAGACCTATAAGGAAATGAGTTGGAGTATGTGGAAATCACAGGATGAGGAAGATCAAAGTGGAGGTTAACAGGAAACAATAATATTGTAATTTAAGTCTGCTGTTTATTTGGCAGGGAAATGTCTCCTTGCAACCAAATCTGTTCAAGTTATTTAAACATGTATAGCAAGACAACGACAATCATAAGGAATTTGAACTGAAGCTGCTTTTTCATTTTAGTAGGGGCTAAGAAAGAAAGGAGAAAGCTGCAGTGATTTAGGATAGAAAATTAAACTGTTTCAATGTCCAAATAATCTGTGTAGTTTTTATTTAAAAATTTTTTAGAAATGGGGCCTAGACATCTCAAAAAAGGGTCTAGAGGTGCAATTTCTACAATTTCTAAAGTTTTATGGTGTGTCAGATTCACTTGAAGAACCTGACATTAGTAGCAGATTCTTGGTTCTCAAATTCAAACAGGGCACAGGGATCCGCATTAATAAGCACTTAATGTGATTCTGATGCAGGCAGTAGTTGTACACAGTGAGAGTCTGTGCTTTCTGAAAGCAACAAATTTAGTCCCCACTTAAAAAAAAAAGTAGGAGTTAACAAGTCTGGGATAAGAGAAAAAGAAAAATGGGTTCCGGCATCACCAGTTTCATTTCCTTGTCTACTACAGTTGTGTAGTTATTTCATAACACTGCAATGGGTAGTAGAGTCTCTTTTCTCTCATTTAAAAGAATCAAAAAATGAATCTTAAGTTCATCAAAAAAATATCAAGAAAGAGTTTATTAATGTTCCCCATCTAATCTGGGAAAACTCTTCAGAGCTCTTTTTGAATTTAATTTCACTGTATACTTACTTCATTCAACAACAAAACAAATATATATTATGAAATAGGGATAGTCTCTAGGGATACAAGAATGTGACAAACAGAAACTTTGGCCTAGTGGGAACAAAGAGAAGAGAGGAGAAGCAATAAATAATAGAAATAAGGGTTTGTAATATTAAATACTATCACTAAAACAGATAATTGGATGGATAGCATATGGTGGGGTTGGAGTAGAGATTGAGATGCTGTTATCAGTAAGACCTTCCTGAGCTGAGATCTAAATGAATTCAAGAACCAGTCACATAAAAATATGAGAAAAGACTTTCAAAGAAGGAGAAACTGCAATGTGCAAACCATGAATTGCAAATGACTCTGACATATTCAGAGAAAACTTGGGAGAGGTTTGTAGGAAATAAAACTGATGGATCATATCACACAGGGTCTTGCAGGTCATGGCAAGGTTTTTACGCAGAGTGAGATACGAAACAAGTGAAGAAATGATAACATGATATTTTGAAAACATTGAAAGTCATTTAAAAGTGGTAAAAGTCTGTTTGGACTGTTGTAATAACTTATGTGGCAATAGGAGGGGATCTCATGAAAACTTGACTTGTTTTATTTTTTAATAGGCTATGTGCTTGTGTATTTTAGTCTGTGACTTTACTTTTTTGTCTACTTGTTCCATTTCAAATGTCTATATATATTCTAAATATACGTGTAAACTATATATAAGGGCTTAGTCAATGATTTTCAATGAGTGTTTTTGAAATAAGTAACCTCTGAAATAAGTAACTTATTTTGAAATAAGGAATAAAAACACGCTGAAGAAAAAAAATTTAAATCTATACATGAAAAGGATTAATGAAGAAATTTTTAAAAGGTTTTTAAAACTGAGAAATATTGAGTAAAAGTATAGCATTTTCTTCTTTTTTTCCAATGCCCTTCATCTCCATTTAAGTTGATGGCCTATTAGTACAAAAGCATGCTAGATTATGCATTTAAAAAAAATTTATTGAGGCAGTTTTGATTTATAAAATAATATAAACCCATATGTGAAGGTTCCCCATTCCTCAAATTTATGCCAACACACCCTGCTTACCACCAAATTAGCAAAAGTATTATCAAAGGGTGCTCTTATGGAATTTTAAATGCAAGTATTCTTCACTTTGATCACCACCAGTCTTTTCTAGTAGTGTTTCTATGCAGATAATCTATAGACAGCACTGTGATACCTCAGACTCTCTTTAATATCATTAAAGAGGTATCTCTGAGTTTTTAGTATCTGATACTAGTGACATTCCTTACTTTAAGAGCAATTTAGTTCAGGGATGTCAATGTAGATTACTTATTAGAATTAAAGACGGGGTCCTCCAAAGACTTGCTCAATGCTTTGTTCATTATGGAGGTACTAGAGATTTTAGATTTTAATAGACTACCTAACAGAGCTTGTATAGTGTGAGTTTCAAAGCAGGGATACTTAACTTTTAGAAATATATATAGAAATATATCCAAGAATATGATGCCTGAGATTTACTTCAAAATACTATGGGAGTAAGGAATGGCTGGTTCAGTAGTGGCATACTGAGAAGTCAGCAGTGGTGCAGATGGATCCTTGGAGTTCACACTAAAGGAATGCCCTTGAAACAAATCATAAAGCTGAAGAGCAAAGAAAAGTTGAAGACAGGTTGAAAGTATAACTCTATATCCTGTGTTCCTGGAAGGAAACAACCAAGAGATTTTCTTTTTAAAATCTAACTTGGTTAAGTGCTCAGTGAAGTGGCACGGAGGTGAAGGGAAATGCCTGTCTTATAGTCTAAATACATTTAAGTTTTTGTGATGGGTACCATCAGGCTTCTGAGCTTTACCAGACAGCCTTCTGCAGGACCCTCACGTGCATTATTGTATTTGGGAAAACACTTATCTTCTGTTGAGAAAAAAACCCAAAAAGTCTTGAGGAAGTATCTATAAAAGAAGGTAGGCAAAAGAAAGAAACTGTTATTTATTCAGTTGACCCTGGGATATATATGGATGCTGTCTTAGGGTGTGAGGGGGGAGACAAAGGATTTGATAATAGTTTGATAGGACTGAAAATTGAAACCTAGGAAGCTCGTTACTCAAATTTAAAAGTTCAGATCAATACCATTTGCAGTTAGTAGCTACCATATCTTGCTCTCCTTGTTACAAAAGTGCCAGAAGCTTCCCAGTTCTGATATATATATATATATATATAATATATATAACATACACTATATAAAATATATAGATATAAAATACAGTATATTACATATATGCATATTTAGAATATTTATAATATACATACAATGTATATGCTATATTTATTTTATATATTAATATATAAAATATATAAATTCTCAATAAATTTTAGACAATATTTGTATAATTTACACAAGTACTGAAAGTTTTAATTTTTTAAGATATACAATTTTAGTACTGCACATAAAAATAAACATGAAAAAACAGGGTTGATAATTCATAATAAATTATTCCATAGACTCTAGTGGTTAGCCCTTTAGAATGCATATATATAAATATATATTAAAAATGTTATATATTTGTCCTCCAAAGAGTAACTTACCTTATCTTTAATTTTGTCAGTTCTAGCATCTAAAGGTTGGGTTTTGTTTTGTTCCTGATTACATTTTCGATTGCCTCCACCAGAGTTTATACTTTTAGTTTGTCCCACAGAACTTGAAGCAGTAGTGGATAGGACAGATGTATTGATTCCAGATACAGATGATGAACTGTTTCCATTTACTGAGCCATTTACACCTGAAAATTAATAGAAAAACATGTTTACACAACAGAATATTATTCAGTCATAAAGAGAAAGTAATGATATATGTCAGAATGCAAATGATTCTTGAAAACATTAAGCTAAGGGAAGACACAAAGGACACATATTATATGATTCCATCAATATGAGATACTCATACAATAGGCAGATTCATAGAGACAGATCATAAGCTAGCGTTTGCCAAGGATTGGGGAAGGGATAGAATGGGGATAAAATGCTTCATAGGTATGGAGTTTCCTCTTGGGGTGATGAAAATATTTTAAAACTAGACAGAGGTAATGGTTGTATGACACCTGGTGAGTGATTAAGTGCCACTGACTTGCTCACTTTCAAAAGGTTAATTTTATATTTATGATTTTGACTTCAATTTTAAAAATGTTTAGAAAGATAATTAAGTGCAAATACTCCACCTTTCAGAGCAAACTCTCCCAAACAATTACTCAAGTGATAGGAAAGATAATAAACCTTCAAAAAGCTATTATAATTTGCAAATGATATTCAAACAAGTTATCAACAACAGAAATGTGATCGTGTAAAAGAAAATATGAATAATACAAGGATAATCATTTTAATAAACTCAATGGTTAATTTCAGAATAAGTAATACATTACTTTTGGTTATACAAAGGACATAATGAGATACAGAGGAAAAAAAACCCCTAGCAAACTGGGAAATAAGAAGACCTGGGTTTAAATTCTGACTATGCCACAGTCACATATAAGCAGTATTTCCTTGAATCATTTATTTAATCTTGGTTGCAAGATTAGAATAATTCCAATCTCAAATAATTGTTGAAAGAATTAAGAGCAAGACAAAATAAAAATTTTCAGCACAGTGCTACCCAAATGTTATTAAACGTGAACTCTACTGAAAATAGGTAGCAGGATAGGGGATTTATAGCACTTAAGTTAACATGATTACCTTTTTCAGAACCATTTCTATTACTTTTTCCAGAAGTCCTTGAATGGAATGAAGAAGAATCATGATTCTGGGCTGGAGGAGCAAACAGTGGTGGAATTCCCAGCAAGGGTGGAAAGAAGGTTGCCCCTGCACGAGTAGGAACATCTGTTGTTCGCCACCATTCTGCACCTCAAAACCAAACACCAAACAAGCAAAAACACTTGAATTAACTTTCAAGTTAATGTAACAATGCTTTCTTATTACTGGAAAAAAATTTCAAGATTCATCTTACAACAGAATTGCTGAACTACATAGGTCTGATCATCTTTCTAATTATAAGACAGCTAATTAGAAATTATATACATTTCATTTCTCTCATTAAGATATTATACAGGGATCTTAATGCAGCAGCTTCCTCGAGTGCAATTTTATGAAGAAAATGGTAAGTATAAGTTTTTAAAAACAAAATGGAAAATTTGAAATATTAAAGAACTATTTGACTCTGATGACTTATAATTTTTCTAAATGAATAAACAAAATATTTAAAACTAATCTATTTAAATACCTTAGAATTTAAGGTTATCATCTACAACCTACGTTAACACTTTCTTCAAATTATATATAATATAAATCTGGCTCTGATAAATCAGGTGGTTTAAATAATAATACTGTAATCCAATATACTTCGAAAGCATTATGGAAGAAAAAATGTATACTTAAACAAAATATAAATACATAAAATTAGTGAGGCATTTTTGAATTTTTTGCCTAAGGAATGAAAAATGCTCAAGAATAATTCCAAAAATATGTCACATTAAAATAAAAAGATTTATAAAGTTTATCCCCTTAACATTAATGAAGAAAGTTTGAATTGTTTCTATTTCCTTTCATAAATTATAGATAACATTGATTATTTTATCAATGTAAAATTAGTTAAATGGTAGAAAATAAACAAATGCAATTTAGATAATCAAAGAGTGATGCTTAGTTAAAACTTTTAGAAGAGGAGACAAATTGTATATAACACATTTTCAAGGAAAGGTGAAGATAAAAAAATATGAAAATAACCCAAAGTAGAAAGTCTTGTTTTAGCCCATCTAAAAACTCAGAAACATTTTTCTCCAGCTAGATTACCAAATCAGTTGTTATTTTTCAGAGCAATTTTTCAAGTCATGTTGTATTTTCATTGATTGCTAACAATCACAAGGAAGTTAGAAAAAAAGAACCCAGTAATATAGAATGGGAAACACATTGTTAGTGCATTGTATTACATGATCTCTAAAGCTTTTCTAGGAATATCTCTTTATTAAAAATAGGATATAAAGTGATATATACTTTCACTAATGATAGTATCTGGCAATAAAAAAAGTAAAATGTTTATTATGGCAGCTGCCAATTTGAAAGGTCTAAGACACAGTAGAACAGAAAACAGAAAAAGTTCTTCTTACACACTGCAGGAAGGCATTGCCAGGGAAATGAAACTATATACAGCAGTGTAGGAATGATGGGAACAGAAAACTATAAAAAAGCATTAGTAATTTATCCTCTTTAAAAGAAAAAAGTATATTTAGATAGGAATAAAAAATGTGTATTTGGAACTTGCATCAGCACAGTTGGAATTTATTGTTATTTACAGTTCTGATAACTAGAATCCACGTAAGTGAAAAAGGGAAGGTTTTCCAAAGATATTCATACGACTTAGTACAGGGTCTGTAATTAAAGCATAGTAGATGAATATATAGACCCTGTAAACAACCAACAATTAGAAATAAAAAAACATAAAAATGTAGTTTAGAATGTCAATGGTAAATAAACACAGTAGGGATTAGGAAACAAAAAAAAAAAAACAATAGAAAATGTGTATGTTATTAATAAGCTAACACTACAAGTAAATAAAATTGATCAAATAAAAAGATGTAGTTTCAGGCTACAAATTTGAGAAATAGTATTTCATAGGAAATATAATTTTTCAGTGATCATCCTTTTTATCTTCCAAATTTAAGAAAATAAGAAACTAAACTGAGTTCTTTACAAACATGTTGATAAAATAAAATATATAAAAATTAGGTAAATCAGCACATAATAAATTTCTATATGTAGTCAGAGATACCAATATAGTAGCAATATTAATAATATTCAACTGAATCTAATAATTCAGAGAACATTAAATCTCAATTTGAGCATAGAAGATACAGAATTTTAATGTATTATTTGAGAGACAATTCACAAAAATTCATGGCAATATGAAAAATGACAAAAAATTCTAATTAAAAAAATTACCATTGCGTACTATTTCAACATAAAATAGAAACAATTTTATTATACTAAAATCAAGTAATTTTGAACTTGTTGATTTAATTATCTGAAATGTAGAAAAATTTAGAAGGGCATATGATTTTAAATTAAAGAATTTTTCATTTAAAATTCCTAATTTTTTTCTTGTCTTCAATTTCTTAGTTGATGTAAACATTTGGCACTTGTTATCTTTTTGAATAAAGCCAATTATAGAAAATTCAAATTCCAAATCTATAACTTAAAGAGTTCTCTAATACCAGCAATAATCTGTCAATTAGGCAAAAATGTATGCTTATATCAGCATACTTTTACCACTAAGGATTCTGTCTTGTGATTATTTATCTCCTAAAAACTATAAGAAACATGACATATACTATTTTAGTGCATTTTCAGTGTCTGCTCCAGTGGACAGAGCACAGTAGAACCTCAAAGAACTTTGTATATTAAGTAAATGAGTGAAGACCTTAGGACAGGGAAGTTATTTTTTTATACAGTGGAAGTAAGAAAATTATTGACATCAAGATGAATATTTTTTACACTTATTAACTATCATTCCAACAAAAAAGGGATTTGATTTTAATATAGCAACTGCACTGTATTTAGAAATGCTCAAAAGCTATATTTAATAAACCATGAAAAAAAAAATGAGATACCAGTAGCTATCTATACTACTATTATTTGCTTTTATTTTCATGCAGCAGTCCTATAGTTCAACAAACATCTATTGAATGTTCATCTTGCTAAGCAACCATGGTAAGCTGACTGAAATAAATTCACTTTAGTAATTTTAGAGCAAATCTCAAGACTTAGCTCGTTATTAATAACTAGTTAGCAGTAACTATTAGTAGCTAGTTAATAGTAACTTTCTAGTTAAATTATCTCTCCCCACCTCAGGCAATCTAATTAAAGATGTAATATGACTCAAGAAATAGTACTTGATGCATACATTTAATCATCTTTATGTTTTCTATATAGCTCAAAAAAGGTATTTATTTCCTTTTAAAGACATATTTGATAGTTTATTACCCACAAAATTAGGCAAAAGAATAGCTGTCAATATGTACTAATTATTTGTGCCAAAACTGTTTTTGGCATTGAATATGGCTTAAGTCCTCTAATATTCACAAGAACCCTAAGAGACAGATGCTATTATTTTCTTAATTTTTCACATGAGAAAACTAAGGCTGAGAAGTCAGATTACTTATTTAAGCTCACAGAGTTACACTGTAGCATTAAATTTGGGTCTGTTGTCTCTAGAATTATGATCTAATTCTTTCAACTACTTTACATATAATAAAATATCCATCCCTGACTAAAATCTATTAAAATTACTAGAAACACCTTACAATTTAGGCTTAGAAAATAATATACCAAGACAAATTAGAGCATGTTGGTCTAAATTAAGTTTTAATTTGTGTCTAAATGAATTCTCATTCAGTAGAATATGGGATAATACTGGTCTTCTTGCCAGATAAATTGTGCAAAATTAGCTGTTTTGAACAAATACGGAAAAATAATAGAAATTTAAGCATCAAGCTCATCTTCCTTAAAAAGTTTAGAGAAGTGAGAACTCAAATGTATGGAGATGTTCATTATAAGAAGGAGACTTTAGTTTTCCATTGTTTAAGTTAAAATTTTTTTAAATAATCAAAGCTGAAAACAATTCACCAAGTTCTACACTTCCAAGAACATATACACACACAAGTTTTCATGTTATACTTCAACAAAAAGCATGAGAAAAACGACCTAATTATTCACTTTCATAGCAGATACTTGTGTCTCTAGCTAAACACTAAACTACCTAACTATATGTATTGCCACCTAGTACCTATAGGGTCTATTTCTTTTTACACAAAATAAACTGGATTGAGCTAATTCTTATAACAATACTTTTAATACACCAGGCGTTAGACATTTTTGGTTCAATTTTATGAGCTACTGTTTGAATATTTTCAAGCTTTCCTCCTTTCCTTAAACACTGTTTGTAACAGATGTTTACCTGGAAAAGATGCTAGTTGGGGATGTGCGGCTAAGGCTGTGGGTGTACCAAGTGTCCCCAAACCACCAAATTCTGAATGCCCTGAGCTGGCTGAATGTAGACCAAAGACTGGGTGGCTGACCATTGGGAAGGCACTCGACACTGTGGACAGGTTAAACGGTTGATCCCCAGCTGCTCTGAATAAATGTCCTGGGAGGGAAAAAAACACACTTAAAGTTGTACTATAAAAACAGATAGCAGTTATCGGATTCAGTGCTCATAGTTAAAATCATAATTTCTTATCAAAATGTTATTTAACATTTTTTGGCATTTCTGTTTTGCAAATCCTATAGAATAAAATGTTTCTAAAAACATTAAAGTACTCGAATAATTGAAATGAATGGCATAACCTTATTTATTTTGAATATGAGATTTGAAAAATGATGTTTCAAATAATTTTCAATAAGTGTAATAGTTTGACCTGCAGACATGAGGCTTCTGTTAATACATGTATATTAATATGTTATCAGAAAATTTTATTTATAAGAAGGAAAATAAAAATGTCCTATTACAAAGTCTGAAGACCAATGAAATAAGCACAAAATGTCAGCAAGTCATTACTCAAATGATCAGATATATTAAAAAGAAAAAAGAGTTCCTAGCTCCGTGTGCCAGAATTAAAGCTATGTTCTCCATCCAACACTTCCTACGTGAGGAGAGTTGATACCAAAAAGGGAGTATATTCTAGTCTAATAAAGTAATGTTTAAGACAACATAAACATTTAATGAATAAACTTGCTAAGATATTTCTAAAAACACTCATGAGTTATTATCAATAAAAGTTATTTTAAAACTGTGATAGAAAGATCATATTCAATTCAAATGAGTGAGACTTTTCAATCTGTTTTCACTCTAAACAGAATTTAGTACTAAGTGCCATAAACTCAGTTTGAAGTGTTACACAATAAAAAACACATGACTTAATTTCAGTCTTTATAGGTAGTAACAGAAAAATTCTTGATACTTGTAACTCTTCCTTTTACTTCCAGGAATTAGTTCCATTTCTCTGGCTTGATATTGTAAAAGCAGAGTACCAAATCCCACACATTCAGGATACTATAAGAATTTACATGAAAGGTATTGTGCTGTGTTAAAATAATACTTCGTTATTGTCTCCTGTGTATATCAGACTCGATTGTGACTGACAATTTAGTTTTAACATAAGATTTTTGAAAAAATTAAATATGTAAGTTAAAAATACACATAATTTACCAAAATGACAATGAAATCTATAGGCTCTATTTCTCATTGGTAAGAAAAGATGACTTGCATTTAGTAAAAAAGACTAGGATCACATTATAATGATCATAGTGATACCATGCATTAACAAAAATACACATCAGAGACTTTCTCTGCTATAGATGGATAAAGATATACAATCAGTAAAATCAGGAAATAATTTCATAATGATTTTACAATTTTTACTATTTTTGTTTTTATAGCATTACTTTAGAGATCAGTGATATAAAAATATATTTCTCTTTATAAGGCTCTGAAACACAATATACCTTCTAAAAAACAAATAATAAGTTCATGTAAAAATATTCCAGAATTATTCTGTTCTTTATTCAATAGTTCTAGTAAATAAATTAAATTATTTCATAAATAAACCTACTAAGTATCAGATGCTATGCTTAGTTAAAAATGAGAAAGCAAAGATGGATGAAACAATCTCTGACATCAAGGAATTCAGAGTTTTAACAAAAAACTTCTTTTAAATCACAATGTATAAAACAAATTAATGTTTCAATATTATAAATTGGAATTATCATATGCAAGACTCAGTGATAGATCTCAAATAAAGCAAGACAAAAGGAAATGAGGAAAGATACTCTTAAATTTAGCTTAGAGTTAGGTCAATCACCCCTGAAAGAGTGCAGGCCACATACACCTGAGTTCAAGTTTCCAGGGAAACAATCAGTGTGTACTAAATAAAAATAAAATAAAATGCTTCCTCCTCCTCTCTCTTCCTGCCAGCCAGTCTACTCGCCTTCATTCCTATCTGCATCTTTCCTTAAAAAAAAAAAAAAAAAAAACTCAGAGAAAATATTGGCAAACTGATAAATTATATCCTAAGATAAAAATACTTTTAGAAGACCAAGTACTCTTTTTAATAGATATTAAACTAACTACACTAGTGTCTGGTACATATACAATAAATAATTGTTAAACAAATCAAATCACAATTCATTAAAAGTAGAAAAGGCACATCCATTGGACTATTTCCAAGGTATTCAACTGGAACACTAAATTAAATTGCATCTTTATATAAACCAGCAAGGATCCTTCCTAGTTTCGTTTTTCCTTACTCTGCCATTCCCTGATCCTGGTTTTGCTTTGTGTTTGTCCTCTTAATTACCACATGGTCATTTATTCCTCCTTCATTACATTCAGGTGACTATCAAATCAAATTCTACCACCTCCAAGATCTTGAAACTCTAAAGCTTTATCAGTATATCCACTTCCTCTACAGTTCTCAGAATCTGTATGTTTGTGCCACACTCTAAACCTTCCTTGTACTTTGCAAACTTACTAAAGTTTCGAATCATTAGATCCCACTACTCCTTCTCATTCTTACCTCAATAAATGGCACTAATAACTGCCTTTTATCAAAATCCATGTTCACCCTTAAGCTCCACGTCATGGAATTAACTTGATCTTCATATCTTTCAATAATACTAATAATACTACAGGGCTTTATTGGATTTTCCTTTCTTTCTAAATGTAAATATTCCTAAAATCTTTGAACAGCTCTCTTTCTCTCTCTCTCTCTTCTCCCCAACTCACCCCTCCACTTCCTCCTCCTTCCTCCCTCAGTTATTCCATGTGCTTCCATGGTTTTACCTATAACTCATAAGCAAATGAGCAGGAATTTTAGCTTAACAACAAAAATTAAATCATATTAATCTTGGTATCCCCAATACCCCGATATATAATCTGAAACACAATATATACTGAACAAGTGTTTCCCCTGTTTTATTTTTGATACTATTTCTTCTTTTTCAGAGCTTTCAGATCTATGTAAAATGCTCTTTGGCTTCTTTTGCCTTTTATAATCCCATTTATCCTTTCCTGACCATTTCAAAAAAAACATATTGCCCACAAAATATTTCTGAATCTCCTAGATATATTTTGAGTCTCCTTTGATGATTGATGACTATTTATCATATGTCTTTCTATCATACTAGGGGATAGGTTATAAAGGAAGGAATAATTTCTTAATCATGTTTACTCTACAAAACACTACATAAAGCAAACAGGGACAATACTTCATAAAACCTGATATGGACAATTCTAAGTTAATTGTTTCTCTCTCCATTTAAAGGGCTACAATAGCCAGGAGTCATTCTTTAAATAATTAAATACAAATTTCATGCTTTCTCTTCTCCAATCTTAAAAGGCATTACAATGTGACTAAAAGCTCTTTGGGTGATTAGAAGCTAATTTAATGACTTCTATGTTGTAACTTTAACCTTCTTATACAATAGAGATTTGCTGTTTTGGGTTCTATTACTTTGTCCAACTATCTTGAAATGTCAAGCTACCGTTCACAAGGGAATTTTGATCATAAACTAGTAATGGTTGGTAATGCTATAACTACATTTAAAACAAAGCACTTTGTATTAATTTAAAAAGCAGAATATCTTCTTACAAAAGATATTGCATTGAAAATCAAAACACAAGCCAAACAAACTATTAACCTTATGACTACAAATAAAATTATTTGGATATAAAAATGTTCTACTTTGGGAGAACGAACTTTTTTTTTCTAATTTAAGATACCTAATATAAGATTTTCCTTAATAGAAACCTATTTTGATTAAAACTCTTAAATTTAGCTCAGAGAGGCCCACCCTGGTAAAGCAAGAGTTAGGTCAAAAGCCTCTGAAGGAGTGCAGGCCACATATCCCAGGGTTCAAGTCCCGGGAAAAACAACCAATGTGAACAACTAAATATATGCATTTTACATAATAAAAATTAATATACATCTGTAATGCTTAAGTTTTCAATTTACATTACAATAAGCTAAATCATTTTTAGCAGAGCTTTTCAAATTCTATGTGCCAATATATTTATAAATGATTTAAAGCAGTTACACAAAATGCCAGCATCTCAGTAATAAAGCATGGCAACTGTGATTATATTAATATTCATGCCTCATGCAACACAATAAGGGTTTTCCTCCCATATGAACAAAATAGCATGAATACTAAACTAATGCCTTAAGCCTAAACTACCAGTGAGAAAAATCTCATCAAAGAGAAAAGTCCAGATTGCAACTTTAAACAAAATAAAAAAAATGCTAAGACATCTAAATTTTTTAAAACTCAAAGATTGTTTACTATGACAGAATTCTACATGTCACTTTTTGTGTATTAATAATGTCCTTAGTTTTTCAGTGCTAAAAAAACTCATTACAACATGTCTCAAAGTTCATGTCTCTACTTCTTTAAAAATGTATGCATATTTAAAGTACTGCATAATCAGCTTCTGGTATACAATCTGCAAAGAATAACTGTCATCAAAAACGCATTCAATAAAGGTCATGTGAGTACTTTAACACTAGTAATAACTGTAGTAATCAGAGTGAATATCATCAAAGTTACTATACATTGAAGATATGCTCCAATTAGCAGCTAACATATTACAATATTTAAATAAAATTAATGTTTAAATATCCTGAAACTTAAAATGTACAAATCATGTAAATTTGAACTGTGATTAGAGAACAGAAAGAATTCTACGATTAATGGCAACAAAATATCTTCCCCTAAATAATCTTCATTTCTTTCTTGTATTCTTTTTCTTTTAAAGGAAAGGAACAGGCAGGAATGAAGGGGAGTAGGCAGGTAGCAGGAAGAGAGGAAGAAGAAGCATTGTATTTATCTCCATTTAGTTGTTTGCAATGGTTATTCGCCTCTCCCCCGCACTCTCCTTCTCATGGACCCAGGACTTGAAACCAGGGGTATTTGGCCTGAGTCCTTAAGAGGCAATTGACCTAACTGCTACTCCACCAGGGCGTGCCCATTCTTGTATTCTTCCAGTAAGTTAACTTTTATATTTCAACATCTAAAAAGTTACATATTATGGAAGTAACTGTTTTGGGATTGTTTATACTCAGAAGAATTGCAAAAATTGTAATCCCAGTATCCCCTTTGTTAAGATATTACATGACAATCTTCAAAACCAAGAAATTAACCATGTATATAAATTTAAAAAATGCACCCACATTTCATTACTTTTTACATGATACAATTTTCTGTCCCAAGATCCAATCCAGGATCCCATATTGTATTTAGCTGTGTCTTTTTAATGTTCTCTGATCTGTAACAGTTCCTTAGTCTTGACTTTCATGATCTTAATACACTGAAAGTACTAGTTAGGTATTTTGAAGAATGTTCCTCAATTTGGGTTTGTCTGTTACTTTTTCAGATCAGAAGAGGTATGTGTTTTGGCAAGGATACACAATGTGTTCTCAATATAACGCATTTAGACCCACAATGTTGACAAGTAGTACTGCTATAACTTTGATCACTTGGCTAAGCTTGTATCTGACAGGATTTTATATAAAGTTACTGTTCTCTTTTCAGTCTTTTTACTAGAAAACAAATCATTAAAAGCATAGGTAGCCTTAGGAATAAAAGATGATAATCTTTTAATATTGAAAATGGTGAAAAAGATTTTGATTCAGCTCAGCAAATGATCCATCAATACTCAGGCAAATAACTGCTCTGAAAAGATAGAACAGTTTCTTTTTTACAATAGGCTTATTTTTGGATGAGAGATTAAAATGCTATTAACACAAAATGTTTATATATTGGTAATATACATTCAAATGTAGTTGAACTTTAACAATGAAATAGAAAAAGATAACTAAAACGATCTAATTATAAAATCTTGTTTTATTTATATTTCAACAAAGCAGAAAGTCTTAGTTTTTATAGCAAATAAAAATTATTAAAATCAGCTTTGAAATCATACTGGGTTGTAAACATTTGCTAGAGTAGTCACAACAAAATACCACAAATTGGGTGGTTTAGATCATCAGAAATCATCTCACAGTAGAGGAGGCTAGAAGTCTGAAATCCAAGTATATATTGGCAGAGTCATGCTCCCTCTGAAGGTGCTAGGTAAGCCTGTTTCATGCTTCTCTCCTGACTTTCGGTAACCTCAACTTCTTTTCTGTGTCTTCACTTCTCTCGGTGTATGACAGTGTTCAACTTTTTTCCCTTTCACCAGACATATTGGATTAGAGGCCATCTTAATAACCTCCTTTAACTTCACTACCCCTGTAAAGACCCTGTCTCTAAATTCTGATATTGGGGTACAAGATTCCAACATATATATTTTTTCTTTTTTTAAGGAAGAGACAAAATAACTTACAAATTGTTTATTTTTAAGAGTTCTCAACAGATTTGAAGACAAACTTTCTTTAATAATTTACTGCCAAAACCATAAATGAAAACAATTAAGTTTTACTAATTAGTTAGATAAAATATATTTTAAAAATATTTGGTGCCCTGTCATCAAACCCCTCATTAAATAAACCTATGGAGGGGAATGGGTGGGAGAGCAGACAGTTGAACGACTGAGAGCTTTTATTTATGACTTAAAGATACTTAACATACAGACAACTCAACTAAAAGGGAAAACAATGTTGAAATAGTTCATATTACATTATACTCAAAGAAACTAAAATAAAACTTTGGCTGCTCTCCCAAACTCTCAAGAACAGGCCTATCTCGTTCTTTCAAAGATTTTCTAACTGTAAAAATACTTAAGACATGATTATCTTTAAAATAAAAAGTTCCAATTAAATAATAATTGGATTTTCAGGACTTTTCCACATATTTTATACATTTAATACATTTTGAATACATTTAATCAGCTGACTAAGGATCAACTGATGTTTAAGATTTCTTGCCCTGTGACTTATAATGCCCATCCCCAACTAAAACCTACAAGTTCACTTGGTATTACAAGAGCAAAGGCCAGCCTCGAAAACCCAGAGCTCATTTATCGTCAGTTTTTCAAGCCCTAATCCTACAAATTGATCTCTCCACTCCCTTTCTTCAACAATTATTTCTCAAGCACTAATTTCTTGTTAGGCACTCATTAGATACATTTTGAGAAAAAGTATACATATATAGTCACTGCCCTTTAAATGAGAAAGGAAAAAAATTGAAACATCACCAAATGAAAAATTATTATCATTAAGAGTGCTATGTAGGAAATTGGTGACACAAAAATAGATAATAACAGAATAAGTACCTACATACTATGAACAGAACAAATTTCTCTAAATATCTCAGGATATTTAACCTGAGAGAAAGAGAACGAATCAGGCTTATGAAAAATCTTCCTGTTATATGGAAAGTTATGTCTGAGATATTGAGGTGGGAAAGGATGTTTTGTATCTGAAGAAGTAAAAGATCCAGGGCCATGGAGGGAGGCTCTAAAAGACAATGAATGGGGTCAGAGTAAGAACATTACTAGATAAACTTAAGGTAGCCAGAAATTAGATCATGGAAGGTGTATCATATAGTATGAAAAGTATAAAATACTCATCTCAAAATGGCTAGTGAAAAAGTGAAAAGGTAAGTATACTGACTTGTAACTCAAAATCTTTTCGAAAAAGCCATATTACATAAGTAATACTGATTAAAAATTTACCAGAAATTAATTTATCTTTCCTCACTTGGCTCCACTTCCTCAGACAGGCCCTTCTCCAGATTTGTGAGACAAAGGAGTATCCTTCCCTGTTAGTTGCAATAAAAATCCCAGAATAGAATATATTTGGCTTTGATTAATCTGGCTCGTATTATGTCAATCCGTAACCAAACACTATTGCCTGGGAAATAACAGTTATTGGATCTGCTAGATTGTATCACATGCTCGCCCTGGTGTCTTAGGTGAAATTTTTTTTTTTTTTTCAAAGAAGTAGCCTGGTTTTTGGGAAGGAGGGAGACGATTTCAGATAATGGTGGAATAGCGAAATGGTCACACAAATCATCCACAGAAAATAAGTATTAAGAAATGGATCTAAAACAATAATAAAAATAAAGGCACTGGAAAAGCATCCAAAGCAAAGCAAACTCAAGAGGAAGTTTAATTTGGAAACATGGTAATGAGGAATAAGAAATATGACTTTGTGGCTTTTTAGTCTAATAATGCTGACCAAACCATACAGCTGTAACTTAACTACAGAAAACAGTCAAAGAAAAAATAGTAGACTTATCAATGAATGGTTCCAGCAGTCAGAATCCAGGGTTGAGAAAACACCAGTATACTTAAAGGGGAAATTCTGGCAGTGAACTAATGATAGGAAGAATGTGACCTAAATTCATAGTTGAAACTATCCTAATGCCTAGTTACATTACAATGGTATGAATGGGGAAAGACTCTAGTGTCGCTGCAAAATAGCTAGTAGACATCACAGTGTAATCTCCTGTAAAGACAGAGCTACAACAGCAGAAATGTTGAGTTTGATGTATTTCTTAATTGAGTGCATTCTTTCACATAATTAGCTTAGACAGCAGAAAGCTTGAAGTGTTAGAGTACAGAGCCTAAAGCTGACAGAACAGCTGGAAATTAGGGAATAATCTTAGAAGCAAGGAAACCACAGAGAGACAGAGACCCATCTCTGCATAAATACTTGGCTGACCAACAAATTTCACAGACACAAAGAAGACCCACAGGGGACTAATCTAAAAAATAATCAGTGGAAAGCCAAAAAAAAATCATAATCATCATTATATGCTTAGAGAACAGAGAAACTAAAATGGACATCAATAAAAAAATTGTAATGCTAAATAACTGACTTTTAAATAACTTACAAGAAGAACTCACTAAGGAAAACAGAAAATATTTTACTGGAATGATAGTAAAATGACAAGATATCAAAATGTTTGAGATATAGCAATAGAAATAATAAAAAAGGAATTTATAGCAGAAGATGCATATGTAATAAAGTAAGATTTTAAATAAAAACATGTAAGCATTCCCTTTAAGAAATTAGGAAAAAGGAAGAGGAAATCACAGGCATGGAAAATACAAGAAAACAATAAAGGGCAGAAATCAATAAAATACACAATAGAAAACTGAGAAAATGAACTATCACTAAATTTACAACCTTTTTTCAAGAAGATCAATAAATTTATAAACTTCTTGTCACAAAAAAGATAAGGTATATTTCATGAGTATCAAAAATCAAAGACATCACTACAAATTCTACAGGATATGGAACTATAGTAACTTGTGCCCATAAATTCAGTGACTTAAATGAAATGGAAAAATTCTATGAAATATATCAACTTCCAAAGCTTAGTCTTCGAAAAAAAAAATAACCTGAAGTTTTTTTATCTGTATTTAAAAAATTGAACTCAGGGTCTGATAAACTTCCAATAACAATTTTTAAAAAATCTTCTAAGCCCAGATAAATTTATTAGTGAATTCTTCCAAATATTTAGGGAAGTAGCATCAATTCTATACAAACTCTTCCAAAATATGAGACAGGAAACTTCCCGATTCATCTCCAACGAAGAAATAACAAGAAAAAAAAAAGATCAATAGTCCTCATGATCATGGATACAATTTTCCTTAACAAATGTTAACAAATCAAATCTATCGATATTTTAAAAGGATGTCATATTATGACCAAGTGGGATTACTCCCTTGAAGTTTAGCTTAATATTAAAATATTAATATACTTCATCATATTAGTAAAATAAAAAATGAAAAACTATATGATCAATCTCAACAGATGCAGAAAAAACATGTGCCAAAAATCAGTGCCAATTAATAATAAACCCTCAGCAAAACAATAGAAAATAAACATTCTCAATCTGATAACAGGTTTTCTGCAAAAAAAAATGTAACTAATATCATACTAGTCAAAGAATGAGTATCAGAAACAAGGTTAAGATGTCTATTATCACCTCTATTCAATATTGTACTAAAGGGACAATTTCACTGAAACAAGAAGAAAAAAATGTGTATATATATATGTATATATATACACACACACAGATTGAGAAGGAAGAAAACTAAATTTTTTAAATGAGCAAGATATTTGAAAAATTAATAAAGAAGATATTTACAGGGCAAATAATGACATAGGAATTTGCTCAGCCCCATCAATCTTTAGAGAAGTACAAATTAAAATTAATGTGAAATACTATGCAATTAAATAGTAATGCTCTAAAATCACTCTTGGGAGCCAGGGGCCAACTCTGCAATAATTTTATAAGTAACTAAATACTTTTACCAAATCTCTTGCTATTTAAAATTACTTTAGTGGTTTTTATTAAATCTAGATGAACTCGCTAATATATCAACCAAAAATGATAGTTCTAAAACTGAAAAGTCAATTCAGTCTTTCATAAACTGGACTGATATCTAATAACCATATGTTTTTCAAAGTATGCTAAATGAGAGGTAAGTGAAATTAAAAAAATATATATGGATAACCTTGGTGATAAAGGAAGATTTCTTAAATAAGATAAAAATTATAATCATAGATGAAAATGACTATAAATCTGAGTATAAGTTCTATTCATCAGAAAACAATGTAGACTATATTAAAAAGACACACCATAGACTGGGAAAATATATCTCACACAACATAACTGAAAAAGGACCAGCAAGCAAAATATTAAAAGAACTGCTATATCTGTTAAGTTATAAACAATCAAATAAAAATATGTACCAAAACTCTAAATCGTTACTTCAAAAAGGAAGAAATCCAAAAGGTTCAAAATGTTTAAAATACACCTCAAAGAAACACTAAGACTTTGTACTCACAATAAAAATCAAAAAGTCTAACACTGGCAAGTGTTAGCATGAAGGATAAACATTAGGAATTTTAATGATGAGAATTCCCAACTGGTCATAATCCCCAATTGGTGAAAAAATAAATTGGTACTATTGGTAAAGTTGAAAACATTCAGAAATGTATACTTATACATAAAAATTCAGACACACGTTAATGGTTATAACAACACTGTAACTGGCAAAAGATAGAACAAGTAAAATAATCACCAAAAGCAGTGTGGATATATAAATGGATATATGAATGGATGTTTATCCCAAATTAAAACACACACACACACACACACACACACACACACACACACACACACACACTAAGCCTTGGAGATGTATTCTTCCTTCACATTTCTCATTATCATGTCACCCTTTCACTCAGTTATGCAATTTTTACCAGCGTTTCTCTCACTCTAAACATAACATTGCCAAAATTTTGCCACTATATGCCATAAGAATCTAATCCCTAAATATCTGTAACCCTCTTTCTTCATCATCACTAACTCCTTAATTTGGATCATTTCTTGTACAGAGAAATACAAATACTTCTTCCTAAAGGTCTTTTTGGCCTCTAGACCCATCCGCATTACAAACTGATTCTCTACATGCTGCTACAGCTATTAGTTTCAAAGCAGTGTGACCATATAAAACCCTTCAGCTTGGATGAAGTATTAAAATAATAGTTAAAAGGCACTAGGCACCTAATATATATAAGGCATTATTTCATTTATCCTCATAATACTGCAAGATAGGTAGTGTTGTACCTATTTTATAGATGACTCAATGAAGCTTATAACTTACAAGTGAACAAGCTCAAAGTCAGTCTTGTCTTTCAGTTGCAAAGTCCTTACTTTTAATCAATATATTATACTGTCTAAACTCCTAAGCATGACACATGCCCTGCTAAATAATCTGTCCTTAGTTTACTTAACAGTTTGACTTCCTATCCCCTGGGTACACATAGCTAGAGAAGATATTGCCTATTCATTATCTCCTTCTTTCTTACTAATAATCTCTATTTTCTTCAAGACAATAGCTAAACTGAAACATACATTTTTCTGATCTTCATTAAAGATTAGATTACCATTCACACAGCTCTGAGGAAAGAATTGGAAAACTTGTTGAAAGGGGTCCAAGCAAGCAGGCATACAAATACTCCTATCTCTCTTGGCCCCACCTTCTTCCTTCACGGACAAAGATGCTACAGGTGAATCAGCTCTCTAATACTCATATAAATGTGGAAGTCCCATATTTAGAAGACATCATAAAATTAGAAGCCAATATCTTTGATGGCATTACTCACTCTAGGACTGTCTGCTTATGGGATGGTGTGTTTATTCGCCATGCTTTCAACTCCCTATTCATCACTGTAACTGACATATACTTATGTTGAGACCTTGCAATTTCCTCAATACACCTGATCTGGTACACTTCCATAGAGACAGATTTTCTTCAGCTAATGTTTTACTTTTTAGAGTCTATCTTTTGATATTTTAGTTAATCATTTTTGTTTATTGTGCCAATACATTAATTGAAAGTTGTCTCAAGTTATTTTTCAGAAGCAGAATTTTTTAAAAATCACATCTTAAAAGGAATAGAAGCATTACTATTCTGACAATAATAACTATATATGCAAATATTTTTAATCAACCTTTATTACAGTATTATATTTGAGTTACTGTAATAAAATTAAAAGTGTGTTGTGAGAGGCACTTCCCCCAAGGTTTCTGCATGGTAGCACTGGGTATGACAAGAATGCAAGACCCTGACCACTCTTTAATTAGATCATTTCTCAGTATCCCATTTGCAGTGAGCAAACTGAATGATGCAGTAAATCTCCTTTAGACAAAGAATGGGTTTCCTTCCTTATATTACAAAAAAGCATTGGATTTCCTAAATTGGTGCCTCCTTTATAGAAAGCATTGAGAATAAAGATTCCATATGATACTGTTAACTCAGTTCTGGGTATTAACCCCAAAACACAAACACAATTGAAAGAAGTATATGTACCCCTCCATGTTCATTCCAGTATTATTTACAGTAGCTAAGAGCTAGAAACAACCTAATTAACCACTGGCGGATGACTGGATAAAAAAGAAAAAGTGGTATATATACACAATGGAATACTATTCACCTATTAAAAAAAAGATGAAACACTGTCATTTGCAACAACATGGATGGATCTAGTGGGAATTGCTATGCTTAGTGAGATCCTTCAGAAGGAGAAAGACAAGTATCTGAATACACTCATATGTGGCATACAAAGAAACCAAACAAACAAACTAAGTCAAACAAAAATAGTCAATTAGTCTATAAAATCCAATTAGTAGTTACCAGATTGGGAGGGGGAGGAGAAGGGGAAAACTGAGTAAAATGAGTCAATTAAGTGTTGTCATATAGAACTGGATTACTGGTGGGAAATAACATTATGTAAGATGTTAATTTATGATGATGCATACTTTAAACCTATATAATGCTATGGTGCAAAGTTCTGTCAATATCATTTTTAAATGAATGAATAAATGATTGAAAACAGTGACATCCCCAAGTTCAGTATTTCTTATCTGTGATACAAACCTAATGCATTTATAAGATTCAACTGGGACCCTCCGTGCTGCCCAGTGGGACTTATGAGGCCTGGGAAACCAATGCCACACGATACTCATGTTATTTTCTGTGTTTTAAGTAATAAAATCTCTCATTCAAAAGTCTCATGTCTTCTGCCAGCATCTATAATAGTAACTGACTAACTTGTAGATAGGAATGATACTAGACTCTGATGATTCAAATGAAAACTAGTTATTCAAAATTTGAAAGCACGTTTGAATTGCATTCATTATAACTTCAGTGAAATTCCTATGAACATGGTTACTGAAAAAGAGACAAACCAAGTAAAATATTATTTTAAAACAACAGATGCCACAACAGAGGCTATTAAAGAGCTGCTGTGGTTTTGACATTTTAAAGATGAAAATTACGTTTTGTTGTTTTCTATCCATCAAAACAGTTGAGGAGATTCAAATTGTTTAAGAAAAAGAGATCAAGCACATTATCACACTCTGATGTTACTTTAAAATAGAATTATCAGACAATGAATAGGCTAGAAACAATGAATCAAATGAGAAGAAAATATGATAAATGGAGTTATATAAGACAACTGAGCATTGTCCAGTAACCTATGTGTTGGAAAGGAATGCAAGAGTTTATTTTAACATAAACCACATAAACCACAATACTGAAAGTTAAACAAAATATCTTACATAGAAAGTAAAAAAATCTTATGATGTAGGTATAATATGTTAATAAGCCATATATTTCTAAACATAGAAATAAAATTTAATTCAATGTAAGCAACTCAACAAAACTCCCTTTTATATTGGTAAATCAATGATAAAAAATGTTTCCTTTATGTTGCAAGACTTCTGATGTTATGCAGTATTTTGGCATACCCCAACCTTCTGGCAATAATAACTTATCACCAACATAATGCCCTGCCCAACATGTGATTAATCAGAACCGCAAGCAATTCAAGGGTCACTGATTCAGAAAACCAAGTGAGAAATATGTGACAGCAAAGTATCCAGAACACTCAAGGCTCTGTACTCAAGGATGCTATTGAAACTTTCCATATAGAAAATGAAATTTTTCCAGAAATACCATGTATTTTAAAGATTAATTCAAAAGTAAATATAAAGTTATATTATAAGTACTAGGTTGATAGCAAAGAAAAGAAGAAAAGTTATAAAAGCCAGAAAAAAAATTACAAAAGTACAACTATAGCAATTATTTAGATAAAGTAGCTTAAGGTAAAATACAAATTGTTACATCACTATTTTGAATAGTATATCACCAAAGGCTTTCATCATTTTATATATAGTCAGCAAACCATTACATATAAGGGAAATGTGGATAAAGTTGTTAAATGACTTAAAGATTGTACATGATTCAGGACAATAAGGATTCTTTATTTTTTTAAATACAACGCTATTTGTAGTTACTTCGTAATCACTAAGAAAATTCATTAAAATTGTTCCAATGAAACAATAACAAAATGACAGCCTTGTCAAGTCATCCATTCCATAAATAGACCTAAATATTTGAAAATATATAGATTTCACAATGTGCTACGGGTAACTTCTTATAAACATTCCATATTCATGCATTTCATTTACTCAAAATTTAAAGTCTAATTTTAAAAAGTAAAATAGTATGTAGATCTACTGCTTAAAACAATGAAATAATCTATACTGCTTAAAACAATGAAATAATCTATAAGACAGAGAGTATTTTAAGATTAAAAAGTTTCCTAGTGATAATGGAATGAGTAAAACAAGTTTAGGTCTTTTTAAAAAACGAAAAATGGATGCATACTACCAAACCTGTGTTTGGACAGAGTAGAGGTGGTTTTTTGGGGGAAGAGGTGAGGGGGGGCAGAGGGGGCAAGAGGGGTGGGAAGCAACTAAAAATACATTCTAAATAATCAAAATTGAGGCTATTTTTCACATCTGAAATAAAGCTCTGTTCTTAGTGACATAAAATTTATGTTTAAGAGAAATTTGTCATGTGAAACTTTAAAAACACTTTGATCAGGTAAATGATCTGCCTTAGCATATACTTCTATAAAATGGGGTAGTCAGAATTCGGTAAAGGTCATTTCAAATACGAGAACACACATTTAGGGTAATAGTAAGTATATTACACCTTATATAGGTATTGCCTAATCTTAACACCAAGAATTCCTTTGTATTTTTCTTCAATCCCTCATTGGTCTACTTTAAAAGATTTTTTTTGCATGTGTTAATGTAATGTCAATGGTGCAACAAATTAAGATATTCAATGAAAGACTCAAAGAAACTTTGAGTATTATACCACAACACGGTGACAAAATCCAGGAAAAAGAAAGAGCCTAGATGTTTAACGTAGCCATTTTCAACAGGATATACTATTATAGCTATTTAAGAACATATTCTCCAGATTTTAAGAAAGCAACATGAACAGAAATTAGTAAAAGATAACATTCTAAAACTGAGTTAATAAAGTGTATTCACCACATGGGTTGATTGTAGAGCTTAGTGAAGGAGCTCCAGTGGAAAGGCCGCCTTTTGAAACTGATGAAGCCACAGAAGGTAGAGAAGATGAAGTTGGTGTTGAAGAGGAGGCTGTTGAGGATGGTAACCTTTCTCCAGACTCCATATCTACGCAAGAAGAAAAATTAATTCTAAGTATTTGATATTGGATTTGTTCAAAAGAAGTAAACATATTTAAAATAAGTCATACTTTCAGGAATACTTTTTAAAAATATGAAATAAATTTATAGCAAGTAATTAAAAATATAACAATTTATGAAATAAGTTTAATATTAAGTATACCAAATCTTCTATAGACATGCAGAATTTCCTTATTCAAAATAGTATTTTGTCTATAACCACACAAATATGTGTTGCCTCACTACTTTATGAAAATTAATATTAACATGCTGTTCCTAAATCATCTCATAAGCTATTTACAATATCAAATCGACCTTAATGGACAAGAAAACTCCACATTTTCATAGACTGCAATCCCGTTTTCTAACTCCAGATATCGATAGGCTGATAGGTCTTAGTTGTCAAAAAATTTAACCTAGTAATCCCCAATACAATGAGTCTTCCCAAAAGACAAATACATTTTAGACTTCATAATGGAGTCAAGTTTGAACTGTTTTCTCCAATTGATATTTGTATAACCCATTTATTATGACTGAACCACATATAATCGTCTTTGTTAATTTGCTAAGCTATTTTGGGTACAGTCTTGCATTGGTCTTATTATAAAAGTTTATATGTTAGTATTTAAAAATTGAGAATACACTGATTACACAATTGAAAAAAGGAAATTAAGTTCATAGTTGTTTTAAGAAGTATAGAATTTATAGAAATAAACAAAAAAAGATATGCCTACCTGTAATGAACTCGTCAACTACAAGTAAACTTCCACCATTTAAATTATCTAACTTTAAAAAGATTTCTGTATGGGTGAACCCCGCTATAGTGGTTGGGTGCAGTCCATGTATATCCTAAGGTCCTTTTAATATAAATTTTAAAAATATTTTTTAATTACAGGTTTTAAAAAATTTGCCTTTGTACTCTACAGAAGAAATAATTTGGTGATATAAGAGAAGCTTTTAGCTGAGTACCCCTGGTATTTAGAACTCATTGAGAGTCATTTTTTAAATAACATAATAAGCTATGGACTCTAGCTATATATATTTTTTTTCTGTTGATATAACTTGATTGACAGCTAAACTAAGGGAAACCTTACTTTACCAAAACAAGCAGTCTCAACATATGGCTGTGGAAGATTATTCTTCCTGGAAAAGTGCTCAGATAATATTTATTAAAATACATCATTAACTAAACTTATTTTGAATATAATTTCACAATATATACAAATAGAATCAGTTATATAATTGAAATTAATGCTATGTCAACTATACCCGAATTATGAAAAAAATCTAAAATACAAATAAATGCATTGATAAATTTGCACCTTGCTATCTATTTTTGAGAACCTATTCTGTAGGAATGTGCCAGTAGCTTGTTTATTATAACATCTTTTAAGTTGAACCTAGCAATAAGAAAGAAAGGAACTAAGGCTAGTAGTATGAGGTTGGGGACCTTTTTAGTTTCAGTGAAGGTGAAATTTTCTTTTTATTCTTGATTCTTTTTGTTCATTTAAGTGAGAAGGGACTTAACCATTTTTTAAATGCTTAAGCAATCATTTTCCTTAGAAGTTCTACCATATATATATATATATATATATATAAAATACATGCATTACATAAAGTTTTTATTTCAACTATTTTGATCTTATATACATATTCTTAGCTATTGATTTCTTAGGTGGCTAAGTAGTCTCTCTCTATGTAATATACTGTTCTCTTACATAGGCCATAATTGAATTTTTTCCTATTTTAATTGTTACGTCTTAATAATCGTCTATATGACCTTTTGATTCAAAAGACGTTTAACAAATTCACTCTAGCCTTGGATTATTATTATTATTTGGATGACAAAGACTGACGTTTCAAATTTTTCTTTTTATGTTAAATATTATTGATTGCAGATTTCATTAATTCCTCTGCTAAAGCACAAGCATAGTTCTGGAAGAAATCCTAGCCATCAGCTTAAAAAGTAAGAAAGTAATACCTTTGTAACTGTGACTATTACATAAAAATAATCATTGGCTTGCCAAATTGTAAGAACTATTTAAAGATCAAAAATATATGTGCACAAAAGGATGCTAGAAGCTGAAGGTAAAAGTTTAAGAAACAAGATATTTGCATAATCTCAAAGTACATCCTCTATAATATCTACCAGTTAAAAAAGGCAAAAGAGTAATTTCTCAGTGGAAAATACATCGTATGTAATAACACATGACATCATATATCCTCCAATGTCTTTAGAAGGCTATATCACTTCTCTGATTTTCTTCCCAGTAACACTTCAATTAAGTCATGAGGAAAATAAAAATCAGAAAAATCCAAATTGAGATTCTAAATGTAAAATTATGGACTAATAAGTATCAAGTGTCAAGGTCATGAAAGGAAAAGAGACATTGAGGATCTGCCATATGTTGGAGATTAAGAGACAGAGCGACTAAATGAGCAGTGGAAACTTAGGCTGGATTTTGGAACAGAAAAAGAACATTAATGGAAAATGTTGTGGAAATTCATATAAGGTCTGTGGTTTAGTTAACAGTATTAGTTATATAAATGTTAATTTCTTATTTTTATATTTTATAATAACAATTGTCTCATAATCGAATTTATGTGAAATTGGGTAAAATATATGCAAACACTGGTAAATTTCTAAAGTCCAAAATAATTTAAAGATAAAAGTAAAGAAAATGCAAAAATATAAAATAAAGCCTGGCACATAGTAAGCATTCCAAAAACTATATATGCATTAGGATTGAAGAGTATATACTTCGACCTTGAATGAATGAATATATAGATAACATTATGTCAGCAAGACATTATAATAGTTGTTATCTGTGTTCCAGAACTGTCTATGGAGCGTATTGGTTATAATCACATATAAATTACATACATGTAGTGAACATTCAATTTCTCTAAGAGTAACATGAAAATGTAGTTAGAAAAGAGATAATGCTGAGGGTCTAGCATTCAATAATTTTCTGCTATTATTTTTAATAAGTATTTGTGTGTGTTAACTGTTTTGTATATGTGGCAGGTGAAAAAAAAAAACCCTTGAGTTACTTTTAGATTATTTATTTCAAGTAACTATTTAAAAGTCATCCATATAGGTTAAGTATTTGCTTGTCACCGTTTTATAACTTTTAGCCAGATCATTTTGCATTAAGAAGTAAAAATAAACACCTCATAATTGTCTAAGTTCTTGGAACACACATGTAAATCAAAATTAACACATTAATTTATGGAATTAATGTGTTAATTTTATATATTAATATATCTAATTTTATTTGAAAATATATTACTATAGCATACTTATTAATTATTCAAGAATACTACATAAAATTGGTACAAACCCAGTTATTCAGCTCATTTAAGTAAAATATAATCACTAAAATAAAAACACTTCCAGTATTCAAAAAACAACTAACTCTTGATTTCTGCTATAGTCAGAGCATCCAGATGTGATATTTGCTCTCCTGAAATAGTCTCTCATTCTGACCTTTCCCTCAGATTTCAAACCACCAACTAACTGATTCTTTGTGAACAAAAACAGTCCAAATACCAGAAGATCAAAATGAATGGACTATTACAACACAACTCTTTCACCCACAATATGCTCATAACACAATGGAAAAAGTATCAATTAGTACGTATTGTTTTGGCTTAAGGTCATTATGATAGTACACTTTCTAATGTATGATTTCAGAATTCATTATTTACAAAGTTAACCAGGTAGGGTAAATATTATTACAACTGAAAATTAACATAAAAATTAGAAAAAAATGTTCTTGTGAACAAGAAAAACTGCAGTTGCTAATAAAGGGATTATAAATGGTTTGGTTACATATTACACTTAGATCATTCATCTTTCCCAGGATCTAAAGCAATAGCTCTCAAATGGAGTGACTCTAATATCCTCATTTTCTAGTAAGAAACATTTGGCAATACCTGAATATAATTTTGTCACCAGATAGAGGGTGCTATTGGAATTGAGTAGATAAGAGTCTAGGGATGGTACTAAATACACTACAATGCAGAAGACAGAGGACATCCTTTATGAAAGAAATGGCCCAAATGTTGATAATAATGATGTTAAGAAACCCTAATTAAAGTATCAAAAACTGTATTACTTGGATTTCAAACAACTAACATTTTCTGTAAAACAATTATACATCAATGGTTATAAGATGATTCAAGCACATTTTAATGACTCAAAGATATGATAATGAATAATAAAATTATATTCAACTTATTTTTTTTCAGCATAGCTCTGGAGTCTATTTTATACTTGATACTAATTGTTTAAAATTGATAATGTATGCTATGCAATTAACACATGTCATAATGCTCACTCATTCTAGGTAAAATAAAATCACTATATTTTACTAAGATAATATTTATCTCTAAATTTATAAAAATAGACAAAAATAAGAATTCAAACTTCTTCCCAGCATGATATAAGCTCCACAAAGATTCAATGACCAGTAGCTAATGATAACACTTTAAATTCATGCATATCAAATGTTCTTATTTGTGTAACCATAGAGTTTATGAACACTGACAGCTGCTAGGTGTAAACCTGAACAGGTGCAAATAGGAAAGGGCAAGATGTTGGCTAAGAAATGTAAACATGATCAGGTGCCCTATGTTTCAGTTACATGAGACTTTTAGTATTGAAAGTATAGCTACAGGCGTTCCCTGGTGGAGTAGTGGTTAGGTCAATCACCTACAAAGGATCAGGCCACATACACCTGGGTTTGAGTTCTGGGTCCAAGAGGAAGTGATCAATGTGAACTAAAAAAAATAAAATAAAATGAGGTGCTTCTTTCTCTCTCTTCCTGCCTGCCTGCCTGCCTACTTGCCTTTATTCCTATCTATACCTTACCTTTAAAAATTTTTTTATAAGTTTAGCTACAGAAAAGTGGAAAGATCTGACAGACATAAAAATAGAGTTAGATATTTCTCCTGGAAGTTTCCTTAAAAAATTACCTAAATCTGTACTAATAAGTTTTCTTTGGAATTCAAAGAACAAAAGTAGATTTGATAAACAATTAATTTTCCTTCACAATGTAACTTTGAAATACAATAACTAGGAAGAATATCAGGCGATAACAACTTTGCTGTTGATTTTGGCTTAGTAAAACCACTAAGATTTGTAAGTCCAATAATTTCTAAAAGTTCTAAAAAAATTTTTATAACTATTTCTTTAGATAATTTCCAGGTAACTGAACATTTGGATAAATAATCATCATGCTTCAGGACATCAAGCAGCAAAACATAAACTACATAACAAATAAAGGGATTCTGCATTGTATTAAGGAAGTTTAAGAAATAAGAGATGAGGCAGAATAATATCTTTTTTAGATGACAAAAATAGTTATTGAATATGTTCATAGAAAAAGGATTCTATGTAAGATTTTTAATTTATGTACATTTTCTGAAAAACATATTTCAGGTCACTCAGTATAATATATTGTGGCTTAAAATATAAATAAAACGGATCAATTTCCTCTGCTACTTGAGACATTTTAACTACAAAAGTAGTTATATCCCCAAACAAAAATGGGCTAGCAATTAAGGTACTATGTGCTACAACCTGTGATCTGCAATAGTCTCAGAAACCCCTAAACACTAATTTCCTTATCTGAAAAATGATTAGATCGAATTAAAATAGCCATGAAGTCCCTGTTAGAGTTTCATCAATTTGATAGTAAAAACTAAGAAACTTCACAATGCACTAAAATATTTTATAATTTAATTCCACTGTTTCTTTATTCTCCCTTCCATTAGTCTTAGTTCTTTCTGCAAGTATGCAGCATGTTAAATTATAGATTTCTACTAAATTTTTTCAAGATTTCCTCCTCCTTTATTTATACCCCAAGAGACTTGATGAGAAAACTATTCAAGATAGAAAGCACTAATTTGCATTATGCTCAGTAATAATCTACTCTGTAAATATCTATTTAAGATAAGTATATAGGTCCTCTTTCATTCAAAGGATTAGTAATTATATACAAAGAGATATCGGTAAGGAAGAGGTTATCCTAAGACATAAGAAAAAGATATAAAAAGAATATTGAAGACTTGAGCAAGATTTAGCAAGCATGGATCAAAACTGAACCATAGGCAGTCTATTAATTCAAATATTGACTAGACAGAAATTTCTAAAAAGGATGCAAAGCTGAAAGAATAAAAAGAGAGACAATGTCTGGCTAATTGATCTTTTCATCTACAAATGCTAGAGAACAAGCAAAAGGATCTTACACTTTTGTTAACTAAGAAAAAGATTATAGACAGTAACTAAAGTCAATGTATAATGGATTGAGAAAATAAACCAGGGTAACAAACAGAAGTCATGTTATATACTCACAAGCTATTACACATCTGATGAACTAGGATTAAAAACTCCCTTCCTATGGAAAGAAGCAGAGCTAACATAAGAAGGAAAATAATACACTTCTTAAACAAGAAAATGAGAGTAAGAGTTCGTGAATACCAGGAAAAAATACTTTTTGTCCTGTTCACCCTATTAGGTTTGTCTTTCTAATATTACTGTCACCACAAAGGTTGGGATCTTGGCAAGGAAAACACTAGAGAGGACTGCATTCCCCACTTCCTCAACCTTTGGGATCCAAGCTCCTCAGTGAAGTGCACCAGCACCACAGCAAAAATAGTCTGCAGAAACCCAGGTCTAGAACCCCAGAGAAGACAGTGGACCCTGGTGCTACTCTTGGAAATGAACCACACCCACCCCAACCCACCCAGCCCCAAACAACAGCTACTCTCTCACAACCTACACCCCTCTCCTACCCAGCAGCCTTTCTCAAGCCTGCTTACTCAAAAAGTGATCCTTACTACAGAAGCCCAAAAGGGTTGAAAATTTCTGGTAAACTGAAAAAATAAGCAGCCTAGTTCTAAGGTCCTCATGGGAAGAAAAAAAGCACAAGATCATCTGAGACCTTAAGGTATTATGACATCACAAAGAGAAAATCACAGTGCACCAGAAAATAAATTCAAAGACAAGGAGGATTATACCTTTGTAGTGGATAAAAATTTCAAAGTAGCAATTATAAAATACTCAAAGACATAAGAAGAAAATTCAGAAAAACAGTTCAAAGAATAGCAAATCACCTGAATATAAATGTTCTGAATTCACCTATCAAAATGCACTAATTCAAAGAATGGTTAAATTATAAAACTAAGTCTGACTATATTCTGCTTATAACAGACTCAGAGGCAAACACAGACTTTAAGTGAAGAAATGAAAAGTGATACTCCAAGTCAGTGAAATATTTAAGAAGGCAGAACGACTACAATGTCATGGAATAAAATAAATGTCCAGCCAAGAAAGTTAACGAAAAACAAAGATGGACATTATATAATAATAAAAGGATAAATACAACAGGAAGACATGACAACAATTAGTAATAATATGAATGAACCCAACATAAGAATACCCCAAATAACAAGTAAATATTAACAGATCTAAAATGTGACATTCACAGTAACACAGTAATAGTACAGGGCTTTAATACTCCACTCACAGTATGTATAGATTATCAAGGCAGAAAATCAAAAGGAAAATAAGGGCTTTAACTTAGATGAGATGAACTTAATAGATACCTAGAGTATCTAACCACAAAACAATATATTACACATTCTTTTCAAGTTCTCATGGAACCATTCTTGAACCATTCATATGTTAGAATAGCAAACAAGTCTCTGGAAATTATAAAGGTTGAAATCATATCAAGAATCTTTCAGATCACTATGGCATGAAACTAGAAATTAGTCAAGAGAGACAAAAGGGAAAACTGCAAATGTGAGACTGAACAACATGTTACTAAACAACTATTGGGTCAATGAGGAAGTCAAGGTAAAACTGAAAAAAAAATAACCTTGAGTCAAGTTAAAATAAAGACATAACTTATCACAACCTATGAGATGTAGCAAAACAGTACTAAGAGAAACATAGAAATACAGATATATTTCAGGAAACAAGAAGAATCACCAAAAAAAAAAACCTAAGTCTACACCTAAAAGAACTGGAAGAAAAAAAAAAAAAAATCAACAGAAGAAAACAAATAATAAAATTAGAACAAAAAGCCACAAACTAGAGATCAAAAGGCTATTCAAAAATCAATGAAACTAAGATCTGGTTCTTTGAAAATATAAACAAAATAGACAAACCATTTGCTAGACTTATAAAGAATAAGAGATAGAAAACACCAATATTTAAAATCAGAAATGAAAGAGGGGACGTTACAATAGATGATACAGAAATACAAAGGATCTTAAGAAAATGTTATGAACATTCATATGGGAATAAACTAGATAACCTAGAAAAAGTAGAAAAGTTATTGAAATCATTCTGTGACTAAATTAGCAAGAAATTTGAAACAGTAATAAAAAAAAAAAAACTCTCCAAAACTAAAGCTTAGGACGAGGTGATTTCACTAATGAATTCTACCAAACTTTCAAAAAATATAAATTCTTCCCAAATTCTTCCAAAAACTTAAAAGCAAACTTCAAATATTTTATGACATTAACATTACATTAATTCCTTTACATTGATGTAAGAAATATCTTTGGGAATGTAATTACAATGTCAAGGGAAATAAAAGTCAAGATAAAGAAACGGAATTATATCAAACTAAAACACACAGTGAAAGAAACTATCATCAAAACAAAAAAGAATCCTACTGAATGAATAAGATTTGCACATCAAACATCTGAAAAGTTAATTTCTAAAATATATTAAGAACGGAAAAACTCACAAAAACCGAACTAAAAAATGGGCTGAATAGCGATTTCTCTAAAGAAAATATACAGATGGTCAATAGTCATATGAAAAGACGTTCCACATTTCTTTTAATTAGGAAGATGCAAATTAAACCAACATTCTCACACCTGTGAGAATGGCTATTATCAAAAAGATTGGAAATAAGTTATGGTGAAGATGTGGAGAAAAGGGAATCCTTATATACTATTGGTGGTTGGTGTGAATGTAAATTAGTGTAAACTCGTAAACTCTATGGAAAATAGTACAGATGGGGGTGGGGGGGAGAGGGAGGGGGGGAGAGAGAGAGAGAGAGAGAGAGAGAGAGAGAGAGAGAGAGAGAGAGAGAGCGCGCTCGCAGGCACTTTAAGTAATTCTTCTCTGTGTAGTTATATCCTCAACCAGATTAAAACAACAAAATTGTCTCATTACATCGATTGCAATTTTTAAGAGTAGCAATGAACTCAAGACAACAAGAGATTTTGATGAACCAAACATCAATGAGTAAAAGTAGTCTAAATTTACACAGTCTAATAGGGTAGCCATTAACCAAGCACATGTAGATAATTAAATTTAAATGTATCAGACTAAATAAAATTTTAAAGTCGCACTAGTCACATTTCAAGTGCTCAACAGCTGTCACATTATTATCATAGAAAGTTCTATTGTACAGTATTGGTCTAAATGATACTCTTCCCTCAGACACAAAATCTTTTTGTTTTTTTGAGGGCATCTATTTCATATTGAGTAACTAGAGCTGTTACAACTGTTAAAGCATGAGTTGGCAGCTTCAAGCTAGCTACTACTGTACTAAAGTTTTCTTGAGGAAGGTTGATGTAGAAGACTTATCTCATACTATTCTCACAATTTAACTGAAATCTAAAATTTTACTACAAACTAAAGAAATTCCTGATAAACAGAAACGTATGTACTTCCTTTACCAAATTAAAAATAAGTTAAATATAGAGGTAATTTTTTTAATCCACTACCTCACATTCACATATATAATGTCTAAATCTTCCAATCTGTGGTACGTGCTAGGGTATGCCGTGTTGCTTTCAACATTGAGATAACGGAAGACTTTTGTCCAATCTTTCCTCTTTAGGACAAAATAAGAGTAGTGGGAAAGAAGGGTTAAGGGACAAAAGAGTCAGTAGGAACTGAAAAAGAGAGGGAAGAAGTGAGGTAGAAAGACAGATTTTGGAGTGAGAGGTCACTCATACACTAAATCACCAGGAAGAAAAAAGTTCTTTGTCTTGAAGCAATTTCTTTTTTAAAGAGGAATGAAGGCAGGCAGACAGGAAGGAAAAAGAGGAAGAAGCAATATTTCATTTATTTAGTCATTTTAGTTGTTCCTCTCAGCCCTATGTCACACACCCGGGTCCTTGGGCTTTAGGTGAACTAAGCCCCAGGAGTAGTTTTCATCAAAGTAAAATTCTATCTTTCACCCCAATCCAAAAAGTAGAAGGTTCATATCCGATTGTGCTTTCACTGTTTCACTAATGTTTCCAAAACAGAGATCATCTAATTCTCCAGGTAGGACTTGTTACTGTTGCAGTAATTCTTTACCTTCCATAGTAGACCACGTGCTCCACTCCTGAACCAGACATGACTCAAGAGACAATGCCTGTTTAGAAATCTGAAACATGTATTAGCAGTCTCTAAAAAATGCAATGAATTAAACATATTCACTTTGGCACAGATATTTTAACAAACAGAAATAGGGGAAGTTATTTTGAAGAGGAGTTCATAAAGGCTGTGGACATAATACACAAACTAAAGAATTAAGGGTTTGAAAAAACATTGGAAGAGCAGATGAATGGAGAAGTTAAATGTTTCTGAGAGAGAAGAATATGGCCAATCTCAGCTCTTTTCCAGTCATCCTTTTTGATTTTCCTGTATTTCCTGAGATTTCTCTGTAGCCTTCCAAATATCTATCCTTTCCATTGAATTTTAATGCATTCCACTGTTACTTGTAACTGAAAGAGAATGGTAATAAGTGTCCTAATTAATGTCATATTTAGTCTTTTCTCATTTTTGCTCATGCTATTTATACCACTGAGACACACAGTTTTTCCCTTGCAATATTCCAAATATTGTGTTCCTTTAAATACAGACCCATGAGTCACTTTATCCATAAAGCTGAATCTGACTAATCCTAGGTCACAACTTCCCATCTTTGAACTAAAGAGCATTTTAGCTTCCACCCAGGAAGCTACTAATTACATTGACTTTTTACTGCTCTGCATTTGTTTTATGAATTCACCGTATTAGCTAGCACATAGCCAGTATGTCTGTTGAGTCTTAGTTTCTGAATCAGTAAAATGGGATTAATTACGCCTCTTCAAAGAGGTGCTATAAAAGAGTACCTAGTATACTTCCTGCTAGGTATTTTGTTCTTGTGTGTTTGGCCAAAATTCAGAAGAAAATATCAGGCTTTTTTTTTTAAAAAAAAAAAAACTAAATATCCTCGAGTGGGAAAATTACTCATTAAAAGCCAGTACTACTTCTTTCCTAAGTTAAATGTGAACAAAAGTTAAGTTTAGAAGGTCAAAAACATTTTCATTTCTAAGTACATTTCTTTCGGAGATAAACCTGAATAGATGTTTCAACAATTACGCTATTCCCTGTCAAACTACCTCTGAAAAGTAACGTTAGAAGAGATGAAATACTGTCATTTGAATCATCTAGTCATCTGGTCATCTAGATGGACCTAGAGGGGATTATGCTAAGTGAAATAAGTCAAGAGAAAAAAGATAGTACCAGATGACCTCACTCATAGGTGGAATGTGAATAGACAAAATAAAGGAACAGGAAAAATAAAACCGACCCTTCGACACTAGAAATAGAACTAAGGTTACCAATAAGGAATGGGGAAGGGGTGCAAATGGTGGCAGAGCGCCCTGGACAATAGTGAAGAACACTTGGTAATTTGGTGGAGGGTATGGTGTGTTAACACGTATCTAAGGAATGGGAAACCTATACACAAGACGTTGTTTTAATGTGTAGAATAATTACTACAATAAAAAATTTGTATTAAAAAAAAGACTTCAAAGTTCATATTCTTGCTTTCTAATTTGAATTATCATATTTTCTCAGTCTCTGTTTTTCAATGTAACGAAACAGTTGAATAAAATTGGTTCTGATCAAAAAAAAGTAACATCATTCTTTTAATTGTAGATAATAAAATTTAAAGATTTGTTTTTAGTGACTTTTCCAGTTTAAAACAGTAAAATTGCTTTTCTTCTGAGAAGTTAATAGTTTTATCTTTCAATACTCAAAAAAATTAATTTTGTTCATAACTGTAACTACTTTTCCCCCCAGTAATTCAGGAACTAAATTTTCTCCTTTTTGATTTTAATAATATTTAAAAAAATCACAATTATGATAATTTCCTTATTATCCTTTTAGTCAAATTATGTACTAACATCATCTCAAATGTCTCTTCCATTTCTTCTCTTAATTTTTTATTACTTTCTGAGTTTTTTTTATTAATTCTGAGTATCATTTGCCAATTTCTTACTGAATTGACATGCTGAAATATTAATACTTCCAATTTTTATTTGGAAGGTTTAAGACTCTCTATAATATTGCTCAGTTAAATTTAACTGCTTTCATAATACAAGACCCTAAGTATATTACACATACATGTCTTAATAAGACCCGCATTAAGTAGCTGAAAATGTCATTTAACAGTTAAATATAGTTATAAAATGAATACAACTATGAACCAATTTGGGGGAGCATTTATCCAATGTAAAATATGTTACCAAATCAATAATAAAATTATTCTTAAAAAAGCACTGAAAAAACAAAAATTCAAGTCTCCTTTATAAACAACTTTCTGATTACTAAAAATGTTGTAGTATAATGATCTACTAGAATTACAAAACAGTGTATATTTTAAATTCTATCTAAATATTTCATTTCAAATATTCGAAAGTTAGATTTCACAAGTCTAAACTGAGTTACCATACGATCCAGCAATATTTTCCCAAGTATATACCCAAGAGAAATGAAAAAAATGTCTACATAAAAACTTGTACATAAATGTGGAAAAAACTCAGGTAACTGTTAACTCACAAATATATAAATAAAATGTTGTCTATCCATCAGTGAAATATTATTCAGCAATAAAGGGAAATGAACTGTTGATAGAAAGTACAACATGGAAGAAACTACCTTGAAAATATTATGCTAGGTGAAGAAGTCAGTCACAAATGACCACATACTCTGTGATTCCTCTAACGTGAAATGTTCAAAAAAGGCAAATCTATAGAGACAGAAAGTATATTGATGGTTGCTTTGAACTATGGGTAGATAGGGGGAAAATGGGTAAAGATTGTTAATGGATATTGGGCTTCCTTTTGGAATGAATGAAAACATTTTTAGTTGATTATAATGGTTAAACTACTCTGTGAATACACTAAAAACTGAACTGTTTACTTTAAATGCATAAATTGCATGATATGTGAATTATATCTTCATATAGCTAGCATTAAAAAAAAAAGGCTCTTTGGATCTTGTGCTGATAGAATTCTCTTTGACTTAATGCATATTCTACCAAAAATTTGAAGTCAGTACTCTAAATTCTAACCTTGATATCTAAGAATGAATGTAAAATGGTCCTAGTACCACCTTTCATGTGTTGCCAAAATCAGGCACTCATTCATTTAGCTAATTTGCATATAAATATGCAAAACACACACACAGTTTTCTAACTTGTTAAAGCTATATTAATTCAGTTTGGGAACTAACAGGTTTATCCAGCATTCTAAGTTTCTAAGTACTTACAAGACTAGTTCTACAACTTCATTCCAGTAGTCACGTGAATAGCTAGTTTTTATAACAGAGGAATTTAATAGTGACAAATAAACCTGAGATTCTAAACCATATAAAATATTCCTTCTCTTTTGCTGATTCTGCTTTCTACATACTTTCTCTCTATTCCTACCATCAACTTAGTTCAATACTAAATCAGTTCTTACTGGAAATACTGCAAAAGCCTTCTTAGAGGTCTCTCTGCTTCTCTTCTCTCCAACCCTCTTCCACATAGTCAATAGTAATCCTGTATTTTTAGAAAAACAGTAACCCTTTTCATACAAGATCCCGACACTCCTCTATTTAAAACTTTCAGTATCTTTATATCACTACTATGGCAAAATCCTAGGACCTCTTTTTACCATAAAAGTACTTTTTAAATTAATTTTTATATTGCTGAAGGAAAATTACAACATAACATGAAATAGGTTCAATGTGTACAACATCCTAAATCAATATGTGAATATAATAAATTTGTTTAAGTTTGCTCCAATACAAATTAATATATTATATACTTTAATACAACTTAATTCATTATATGTAGATGCAAAGTTTAAAAGCTCTTCTTAATGAGGTCTCTATTTTTTTTATATCATTCTCTTCTCATACACTAAGTGATAAAACTTTTTGCCATCCCACAAACAATACCAGGATTTTCCTGCATTCTTACTATTTGGTATATGATGTTCATTCTCTCTCAAATGTCCTTCCATCATTCCTGTCAAATTATAGGTCTCATCTCATGTATTACCTACTCTGGGGAACCATTCTAACTCAGTGAAGAAGTCTTAGATACACCCTTCTTGTTGCTTTTGTATATTCCATAATTATACCACTTATAATATTATACTAACCAGCAATTTTCTCAATTGGTATCTGACTTCCTAACACAATATGAGAGTCTTGAAAAGCAGAGAATACTGCTTATAGCCTTTAGAGCTTTATAATCTAGAATATAAAATCTTAAAAAAGACATTGAATGGAAATGCACAACAATGATTAAAATTTATATGGAACTTGGAGCACCATGGTGAAGCAGTTAAGTGTTAGGTCAATAGCTTCTAAAGGAGCAATCCACATAACCCTGTGTTTGAGTCCCAGGTTCCTGGAGGAAACAGTCAATGTGAACAACTAAATAAAAATTTAAAAATAAAGATTATTTTTCCTCCTCTCTCTTTCTGCCTGCCTGCCTGCCTACTTGCCTGCATTCCTGCCTGTACCTTTCCTGAAAAAAAAAAAAAAAAAAAAAAGAGGGAATTTGACAATCTGGAAAAAGTATACGCATATATTCTCACATTTTTCTAAAAATAAATCTTGAAGTAGATGTCAGATATTTTTATTTCAATTTTTTCAGATGAGAAATTCTGAATTAATAGCTCTCTCTCTCTCTCTCTCTCTCTCTCTCTCATTTCATTTTTTTTCATGTAGAAATGATTTGAAGAGGTCTTTGTAAATAAACTTGCCAATAACTAAAACTGATTAATCAATAAACCTGACTTGTAAAGACACAGTACAGATTATTCAGCTGTCATTTAGAACATGTCTCCTAATTTTAATAAACTGCTAAAACCTAAAAATTTAATTTTATATTCATATGACCAATTTCTGCCAATAAGCTCTTTTCCATATTTATACCAAGTTTCTCAAATTTAATACAGGTAAGGAGCATTCACTTGTGATAGCTAATTTTATTTTACTCAAAACAGCAACACCCTAGGTCAATTGAGTCAAACCTAGTTTATGAGTCTCACATTGAACAGTTCTCTCTTAAGAAATTTATTAGAGTCCCATAAAAGACAGGTAAATGAGATTCCATTCCACTTTTATAGCAAAATAATTTTATGTAAACATGAAATACTATACACAAATATAAAAGTATAGGTTCATAACATTCTCTAAAAAGTTTCATATTAATTTAGTTGGCTCTGTTGTTCAATCTATTATATACATTGATGTCATATTTCAAAGATATAAACAGCAATTATATTTTAAAATCTGCCTTGGTAAATAGAACTTGATTTACAAAGCTTCACATGTTTCTCTTATAATCAAAATAAATTTATTTTAAACCTTGATGAATAGGAGCAACATTATGAAAACGGCTTATACAATAGTCTCAGATAAGTCTTACTATAAATGGAGGGGTTCACACAATTAAAGAAAATTCTTTGATCAACAAAAATCTTAAATTTAGAATCTAGTCAAAGAAGAGTGTCATTTCACAGTAAAAGAAAGTTACAGCAAAGTATCTTTACTTACTAGGTTTTTAAATATTTACTGTTAAATTCATTCTTTACTACATAGAAGAGTTTTACCCTAGACATTCTTTAAAGCAATTATTATTATTTTTTTTTTTTTAAGGAAAGGTACAGGCAGGAATGAAGGCAAGGCAAGCAGTCAGGAACAGAGAGAGGAGGAACCACTTGTAAAAATAATTTTATTTAGTTTTTCACATTGGTTGTTTCCCTGGGATCCAAGACATGAACCTGTGTCCTTAGGACATACATAGACTACACTCCTCAGTTGGAGATGACAATCACTACTCTACCAGGTTGCATATAATAATTTTCCATACTGGTTGTATATTAGAACACCTAGGAATATTAAAATATTTAAGCCCATACCAATGTCCAACTCTAGACCAAGTACATGAGAATCTCCAGGGGTGGGGGTTACTGAGAACCATTCTTATGGAGCTTTAATAAGCTTTAGTCAATATTTTTAGATTATTCAATTTTGAGATTCAAATAAAAATAAAAATCAACCAGTGTACATTTCACTCTTGACCTGGTACATAGCATTAAGGATACTGTAAGACTAAAGTGAAATTTTTTAAAAAGGGGAAAATATGGAAAAAATAAAATGTTGGAAGGAATTAAGATGAGAATAAAAAAAGCAATAGAAATACAAAGATGGTCTGAATGAAAAGACTCCACGAGAAGGGAAGAAAATAGAATTCATCACCACCTTAGGTCCAAGTCAGGTGGGAAAATAAAAAGAGAGTAACTCAAGGAAGTAACAACAGAGAGATATATATCTCTCTCTCTATATCTCTCTCTCTATATAGAGAGAGATGTAGACAGATATATATATAGATAAATAGATAGATATAGAGAGAGACATATATAAGGAGTTTCTATAAATTAGAATTGATAAATACTTAAAACTGACTTTACTGTTAATGAAAGCTCTGAATAAGTACACATATGTAAACTATATTTTATAGACTGACTACTCTGAATTCAGGTGAGCATTCGGTGGTTAGTGACAGGGGCAGATGTTAGAACTCCCAGCCACCCTCTGGTCCTAACAAGGACAAAGAAATTGGAAGCAAAATAATTTATACAATGACATATGACTACTGGGTAAGATATGGTAACCTTTACCATGCACTGTCACTTCTTAAAACTCTACCTCAGCCACACATAGAGGAAGCAAGGATGATAGGAGAGGAACTGGACATTTCAATGGAACCTATTATCCTAGCTTTTCTGGAGATTTGAGTTGTAATCTATAATATCACACTAAAATAACTGAATATTCACAAGTTCAGTCTAAGACCTGAATATCATGTTTATATAAGGAATGATTGATTATTCCTAATCATGCATAAGGAATATCATGTCTAAGAAGTGACTAGTGAAATAAATAGATTAGAACAAACCAGTCCCTCCTAGGCAATAAAGATTATAGAGAAGCTTCCAGAGAAAGATGATAGAGACTTCCATTATTAAATGTGGGAATAACTCCTAGTACTTGGTTAACAATTCCACCAAGAACCGAACAGGCTTACTTCAGGAAACAAACCTCCAGGAAGGTTAATGTTAATACTTACGGCTTAGAAAAGGAGATCCTGCCTTTCAGAAACTATATATCTATTACAGGGTCAGCATTATAGGGAAGCATCACTACCATCAAGTCTTACTCTTCTCTTGCCAATTTTTAACATCCTGAAAATTTAAACATTCATTTTTGGGGTAGAGATGCGTAACTCAAAGTGATATGTCCCCATTTCCAATTTAGTAAGTTGTGTCCTAAGATAAGGAGGATAAGATAAAGGAAAAGGAAAGAACAAGGCAACTAAGATAAAATATCCGGAGGTAAGTTTAAAAACTGGCACTATTAATAGAATCCATAAATAATCCATCCCTCATATACAAACTTCCTATTCAAAATCAGGCATAATATTTTACCAGCTAAAGTCAACAGAGAAATAGTATGCCTAATAAGGTGTCTAAACTATGGTAATAAGAATTATAGGTTCGTGGGAACCCCCAAAATATATCTTGAAATAATAAGAAAAGAAAGTCTTCTAAAAGATGTTAGATGGTCTTCAAAGAAAAGCTGAATGACAGCAAACTAGATCTCAGTGTTCCTGAGGACAAAAATAAATTGAAGTTTCTAAAATTGTTAATTAGTAATTAAATTCAAGCTTCAAATCACAAGAGAGTAAGCAGGTAAAAGGGATTCTGGACAATTTCAAAGAAGAGAGATTTTAAAAAGGGTACGCAGGAAGAACAACAGGCAAACAAAGACACCCCCCAGCTGTTGATTTCATTCATATTTAGCACACACTAGAAAAGGCTTTGGATAGTAGACCACTCCATCGAATCTAACAGGGTAACTTGCATTTAATTTGCATTCTTTGGTGTATAGTGATAGCAAATACTTCTGTTCAAGTTCTTAGTTTTTAATCTGGTTATTAGTTTTTTTACCATTAAATTGTTGAACTCCCTTATATATCAGATTAGCCTTTATCAGATATAGTTCTATTCCTTAGATAGCCTTCTCATTGTTTCTTTTGTTGTACAGAGGAAATTTTGTTTGATGTTGGCTTGCACTTTTTTGTTTTTGTTGCCTATGCCTTTGGTGTCATATCCATGATAATACTAAAACCAATGTGAAGATTATCCCATAGTATTCTGCTAGTTTTATCCTTCCTGGTCTCACTTATATTGAAGTCTTTATTTTATCTTGAGTTAATTTTGGTGTATAGTTTAAGATAAGGGTGCAATGTCATTCTTTTGCATGTGGTTATGTAGTTTCCCCAGCATCATTTGTTGAAGAGATTAGCCTATTCTCACTGTATTCTTGATACCCTTTACAAAGATCAGTTGACTGTATATGTATTAATTTATTCTCTATTCCATTCCATAAGTCTGTATGTCTTTATGGCAGCATTCTGTTGTTTTGATTACTACAGCGTTAATATATTTTGAAATCAGGAAGAGTATCTTTAGCTTTGTTCTTTTATCTAAATATTGATTTTGCTGCCATCTTTCATAGTTCCATATAAATTTTAGAATTGTTCTTATTCAAAGTCTATAAAAATGTTACTAGGAGTTAGATATAGTCGAATTTGTAGATCATTTTGGGTAATGGGCATTTTAACAATATTATCTTACAATGCCCTCTTTAGTTTTTTTTAATTGGAAGAATCAACATTTAAATTTTTTTGTTATTTCTTCTGTTTTCGTTGCTTATATGCATTTTAAGACACTGAATTTGCACCTCAGTCTGTGTTTCACACAGCCACCACCAGGGTTTTCTAGTACCCTTTACCACCTTGTCCCCTTTACCCTCCTCCTCCCACTCCCTGGGGTAGCCACGCCCAGCCTAGTCCTGTGAATTTCAGCGACATTTCTCTGTCAGTTTTGTTTCTTTATAGCTTACATATGTATGAAAGCATGCCGTGCTCTTTTTCTTGCCTAATACTTGGTTTAACACGATTAACTTCAGTTCCATCCAGGTTGTTGCAATAAATTTTAGTTTGGGTTCCCTTTAAATTCATTATTTTCTCACCATCTCAATTGCAATAAAAAAAGTTTAAAATGTTTTGACTTTTAAAAATTTTTCAGTAGGTTACTGAAAGTATTTAAATCTACCACAATTATTGTCTCTCTTATTTTGGCCAACTTAGTACTTATTTCCCAAAAGATTTCTCTACATCTAACCTTTGCTGATGACTTAGGTGTCCTTTTATTTTCTTCTCAGTTACTATTTAGATGTATAAGCATTCACTAGACTCAAACCAAGATTTAGGCAACTTGCCTGAGAGGTCTGAAGGGACAAAACAACAAAAACAACAAAACTCTATGAGCTATTGTGCCATTTTTCCTGAAATTGCTGGGTATTTCAAATTCCCATTGCACCAGATAGTCTCACACCTTTTCATACAAAATGTAAAGCAAGCTTCTGATTAGTCTTCTTTTTATTACCAAAAATTACTTGCTTTGATATATTAACAATATTCTTATCAGGATGAGCCATTCTGTTATTACAATTTCCTTATTGAATCCTAAAATAAAATTCATTGTTATTTTTGTGTGCTTGTGACATTATATACCCATACTAGGAAAATTTGTAATAAGGTCAAAAAGTTCCCCATTCCAAAACTGTTTCCCATTTCCTGGGTCATCTGATCTTATCAGGCCAATGAAACAAGTCTGTCTTTTAGCTTAGTGGTTCTCCACTAACCTATGAAAAGATAACCAAATATTGTCCTAAGTCTTATTAAATTCCAGAATTTATTCTTTTTTTTTAGAGGAAGGCAAGTTCGCAGAAATGAAAGCAGGCAGGAAGAGAGAGAGAGAAGGAAGAAGTAATTGTTGTTTACTTATATATTTGTTCATTTTGATTGTTATCCTGGCTCTGGGTCTCAAATCAGGTCCTTCAGCTTTGCAACAGCCCAAGCTGCTGGCTTAGTGTCTGAGCCAACGGAGAGAACCTAGAATTTTTACTTTTAAAAATCATTTTTTAAACGTTAACTGAAAAGCTTCGGGTCTTCTCTCTCAAGTTCATACAGTGTCAGCATATACAAAGGACATACCTAATAAGATGACTAAAAAGAGTATACTGGAATGTTTTCAGCTAAATATAATTAAGTAATTTTTATGTTATAGAGAAAAAAGGCAACTAGAATTTAAATACCTTGAAATTGGACAGAAATACACTATTACACTTGTGAAAACATCTTTACCTCTCCTGTTACAACAGATTCTCAGGAACTGAAAAATAGAAATTTGACAGTCATTTTCTTAAAATATTATGGGAGAATTGGCATTTCATACACATAGAAGGCAAAATTATTTTATCAAAATTTAAGAGGTTGTTCTTTTATATATACACGTTCTCATGTACAAAATGCAACTTTCTTTTTCCTTTTCTTTTAAGAATATTATCAGTAAGTGCTGAAGCCGGCATTAATTCAGTTCAATTTTACATACTCCATTATCTATAGAATTGAATAAAAGCAATGCTTACAGAACCACCATGAAAAATGTTTTTAGGTTTCTTGAACATAAATGCAAAACTGCCTTGTGACTTAACAATTCCATTCTAAGGTACATAACCAAAAGAACTGAAAGCAGACATGAGCAAATACTTACACATCTAAATGTTCATGAACAGATACATGATAAACAAGTCTGATACACATACACACATGTATGTTGTATGTGCTATATATACATCATACAAAACATAAGGTGGTATCACTGAGCTATAAAAAGCAATGAAGCTCTGATCATGTGACAACATGGATCAACCTAGAAAACATGCTGTGTGAAATAAACCAGGCATAAACAGATTAATATTATATGACTCCACTTCTAGGAAATATCTAGAATAGGCAAATTCATGGAGATAGAAAGTATATTCAAATTTACCAGGGGCTAGGAGGTAGCAGAAATAGAGATCAATTGCCTAATGGTTACAAAGCTTCTGTTGAGGATGATGAAAAAGTTTTGGAAACAGTGGTTATGGCTGCACAATACTGCGGATGTAATATCAATACACTGTATATTTTAAATGGTTAAAACAGGAACTTTTATGTATATATATTTTACCATGACTTAAAAGCTTTAATAAAGTAATATATTAAAAACTATTACATTATATAATTTAAATGGGTGAGCCATATGGTGTATGAATTATTTTTCAATAAAACTGTTATAAAAATTAATGTTTGAAGTCCTTCACTGCTTATAGTTCTAGTCCGTTTTGCATAAGGGGGAGGCTTCCCTTGTCATCTAAGTTCTCTTTTTATTGTGTAACTCATAATATTTTACTTATTTATATCATTCACTCAGCAATTAATCTGATCTTTCTTTTGACATCTCTGGTGTTTTTTAATTACTATTATACATTTAATATTTGATTATGCTTTGTTTATAAAACTAGATAAGCTGCTCAAATTATCAAATCAAGACCCATATTTAATATTTGTCTTTACTCTGTTTACCAAACTAGATTAGTAATAACTCAAATTGTCACATCGGGACCTAATATCCCTCTACCATCTTCAAATCATCAAATAATAATTCAATTTTATGCTTACAAAAATATATTAAGCTAAAATTTCAATAACAAATGTTAAAGAGAAAGCATTCTGGGAAAAATTAATCATAATACTCATTCCCTAAGCACTCCAATTAATCAAAGATGCAATAGATTTAGTTCAGTATAATTATTAAAAAGACAATAGAATACTTTTAACAGAAATTTTCTGATTGACCATTCTTTCTTTTCCTCAACTGAAGTAAAGACAAGATACTGTCCAAATAAATAAATGAAACAAAATAAGTGAGGAATATATAAACTTTTTCTATATATAGACACACACTAATATTACACCTAAGTGGAAATGGAAATGCTCAAGATGTATACTACTAATCTTGAACAAAATAAAGAGATAAAATTACACAGATCATAGAAAGGAATGCTTTGAGGACAACCAAAATTCTTATTTATTTAAAAGCTTGCTTATAAAGATTATAGTGATTGTAAATTAAATTATATATGACCACTTAGGGTGGTACAATAATGAAATAAATAAGAATGATGATTATGCGCGCATGCGCGCGCAGACACACACACACACACACACACACACACACACACAGTCCTTTGTAAAAGTAGCATCAAAATTTGAGAAATGTTTGAAACAGTGAATTTAGAATAAAGTCATATATTCATAAACCAGGACTATAAATGCTTTCTTATGTATTTCCTATGTATGTATTTCCTGCTTTCCTATGTATGTTCTTAGCATATGCTCAAAATGACCTTTTAGACTTACAGGCTATTTTAATCCACTACAGGTTTTATTTTTTAATTGGCACCTTTAAAAATCTGTTAACATGCTTTGCTATAAAATGTCTTTCCTGTACAATGTCTGATGATTTGCCCTTAAATGTGTCTTTTTAAAACATATCCTAAACAGCATCAGCTCACATTAAATTTAAGAAATAACTAATATTTCTATCTAAAGATAAAACATTTCAAGTTTTTAAATATAAAATCATTACTTAAAAAATAAATCTGTTTCAAAGCGTGCACCCTTCGGCCTAGTGGTCTAGTGTACCTGGGAGCAGATCCATATACATCCCAAGGTCTCAGGTTCAAGACTCAGGACTGGGGGCAGCAACCAATATGAACAACTAAATTAACAAGTAAAAAATAAAAGCTCTTTTCCTCCTCTCTCTTCCTTCCTGTTTGCTTACTCACCTTCATTCCTGCCTGTACCTTGCCTTTAAAAAAAAAGGAAAATCTGTTTCAAGGAACAACTATTTCTATTCCCTGATGAAGCAAAACCACCAGTTTACTTTCACAGTGAAACTACACACTGGCATCTCAGAAAATAATGCTTTTCCAGTCAGAAACAACTATTTATTAAATTCACTTCCACTGGTGCTCATGAAGGTCAATCATCCTCCAAAGGACGAAGCTCTGGACCCCTGGGTTCGAGTCCCAGGTTCATGGGGAGCAACCAGTGTAAACAACTAAATAAAATAAAGTCCTTCTTTCTCCTCTCTTCCCGACTGCCTGCTTGCTTTCATTTTTGCCTACACTTTTCCTTAAAAAAAAAATCACTTCTACACAAAACAGTGAAAAAAGAAAAGAAAACAAAAGTGATTTTCCTCATATAAAATATATTAAAAATATTTTCCATTAATTAGAAAGTCCTCATGCCCTTAAGTCTCTGAGATTTTATAATTTAAACATGATTCAAAAAAATTTGGGTTTTGATTCTCAAGGTCATTGTGTATTAGAGAGAAGAATAAAGAATGATAGCAATTGCAATTTTCTAAGCATTTATTAAAACACTAAAAATGGGACCGAGGTCAAGGAGTAGAAGGAATATGTGCAATAGGTAACTATACTGAATTATATATAGGACTTCAAAAAAGACCAACAAATGGCTTGACTCCATGATCAATAATCTACAAAGCTTATGTCCCAAAGATGTCATCATGTTACAATACAGAATAATTAACATCAAAAATAGAACTCTTGAGACATTAAACTAAAATTTAAAAGCTTAAAAATCTCAAATTATAATACATTTTTAAAATAAGGAGCATGGGCAATAGAATAAAGACCTAGATTTGAATATAGACTATTATCTAACTTGTCAGTGATGTTAGGCAATTTTAATGTCCCTCAGACTTAGTTTCTCCAAATGTAAAATGGGAATACTATTTACCGACTTATGGTGAGAATTAGCATACTTAAAAGCGCCCAGTATCATATGTGAATATAGAAACTACCGAAATACTCTAAAAGTTTAACTACTAGAATAATTTATTCTTTGAGAAACAATTGTATTACTTATAAATTAATAGTTTTCCGATGTTTACATGTTACTCTGTAGTTCATAAAAATGTAAATTAAATGCCAAATTCATTTAAGTATACAAAAATGTTCTCAAATATCATCATAAACACTTCTTTGACTAGATGAGTTTGATTCATTCTTCAGTCTCTATTTAGACAGTAACTCCTCTGGAAATTTTCCTACAATCTCCAGTAGACATTTAAAAATCTACCACATCCAAATACAAACCGTTGCTCTCCCAACCCTACCCCAAACCTGCACCATCTGAAAATCTATCCCACCTCACAAATGATGGCAACACTGAGCTTCCAATTTCTCAGTCAAAAACCTGGAGTCATCTTGCCTTTCCCTCTCCTCATAGACAACATCTAATCCACTAGGAAAACTTTGGCTCTAGCTTAAAAACATTCAGCATTTGACTGCTATCACCCTTTTCCAAGCCACTACATTCCATCATTTAGACTCCTATAAGAGCCTTCTCACTGACAGTCAATGCCTCCCTATAGTCAATTCTCCATAAAGCAACTGGAGTCATCTTGTAAAAATACAAATCTACTGAAAGCCCTGCCATGGCTCTCAAAGTCCTTTCAGTGGTCTGTAAAGCTTTACATGATCTGACCTTCCCATCCATTACCTCTGCCAATACTTCCCGCTCATTCTGCTATCATTACATTGTTATCCATGATCCTGAACATGACAAGTATGTTCCTGCTTTAAGTTCTCTGCCTGGAAGCGTCTTCCCAAAGATATCTACATAACTTCTTTGATCTTTGCTCAAATAATCACCTTCTAAGTCCTACCCAGTCTCTGTGCCCATTCACCACCTTAGCCTTCTTACTCTGCTCTATACTTTCTTTCCTACATAACAGTCACCTTCCAACATGCCACATATTTTTATTTATTATGCTTACTGTTTATCTCCACCTCCACTAAGTGTTCCATAAAGGCAGACTACTGAAAGTTGTATTTACTAATGCACCAAGAAAAACACCAAAAAAGGGAATTTATGTAAATATTCATTACCTAGAACATTAAAAATGCAAGTCAAATATGTAAATAAAACAATACATTGAATACTTCTTTATATTACCTTAAGTGCACTACACCTACCCTTATATCAATTATCACATTGTTCTATAATAATTTAATTGTCTGCCTCTTCCAACTAAACTCTTAAGTTTCTTGAAACAAGACATTTTATTTTGCTTTTCATTATTGCCAGTGCTACCTTACAGTGCCTGACACTTAGCAAGCACTCTGTAATATTAGATAAATTGATGGAAAAAAAACTCTAAATGAAAAGTGTAAGCACCTTCATTATCCCTAAAACAGAAACATAATGCTTAAGTGCATGATACTGCAGCCTGAGTTCTGGATTCTGTTAGTGTTTTGATCTGACTCTGGAAGTTACTGACTAAGGTGCACTGATAAAGTTTTAAATTTTCTATTACAAAAATCAGTAAAAATGGGAGTAATGATGGTACTGCATCTCATGTGTTTATTATGAATACAGAATGAGATGATCATGAAAAAGTTCATAACATGCTACTCCAAAATATGCTGTTCTGGCATACTGACTATTTTGAGTTGAAGGTACTTGCAAAACAGCAAATAAAAACACTCTGACCTTTCTCTTTTTTCTTAAAAGCAGGAAATGAAATTCCTATGTGAAAGATGTATCTTTACACCAGAAGGAAAATAAAATAAGCCTTGTTAAAATAATTCTTATCTTACACTTTAGCCTCCGCACACAGTTTAGTCACTTTTCCACAGCTGCTCTCTTGGTTCAACCTAACGTAAAATAAGTAGATTTCACCATTCCTTTTGTAGGCTCCCATGTCACATTAAAATTGTATTATATATATTTGTATGCTTTTCTCCAGTCTTATGTCAATTAAACTTTCAGGTCCAGTCAAAAAGAGCTCTAAGAGGATAAAGCTAAAAGTTTTTCCTTCCTACAATAGATTTCTTACAGTGGTTTACATATATTAATCAAATAAAGGATAGCTATTATTTGTTATTACAAATTAAAATAGAGGCCCTATTCTCAGTCCTACTTCAGTAAGATGACTAATCTAGAATACTCACTAAACAATCTTCAGAATCTTCTTAGAAGGTCAATAATTTACATTAAAAATTACTGAGTTAACTAAAATAACTTTGATAAGTATTTTACAAAAGTACCTTAATTCTCTCAACAGTCTGTTTACATTATCCTAAAATGTTTTAAGATATTTCTAGACGTTAGGTCCTATAACTATCTTCAGTAACTGTTTTACATGTTCAATAATTTACTAATAAGTTCCTCTTATAGTCCAACATATCTAATACTAAAGTTTAAAAATTAAACATCTTGCTATTTGGAGAGACTATACTTATAGATCTATAAGAATAAACACACATTATTCCTTCTAATCTGAATAATATCACTTCCAGGAATATGCTTTTGAGAAAAAGTTAAATCATTTAAATATATTTGTGACTAATAAATAACCTCCAAGCTTTTCACTTCTCATTTATGTCATATAGCCAACGACATGTACTATCCTTTGGTGATGATATATTAAGATCAGAGCAAAATTAACAGTTGTGATCAAATCAAAAGGCCAATGTGATTTTTATTTTAAACCTTATTTTCTATTATTTTATAATAGAAATGTTTCTATTATTCCCCTCTCTACTCTGACTTCTAAATGTTTTATCTTTAGTCAGCTCTGCATTTTAAAAACTTATAAATCTTTTCTTATATTACTATAAAGAAATAAACATACACATTTTACTTGGCATTCATAGGGACAGTAGACAACTAAGGTAAGCAGTTTAAATGATTGTCCCAAGTTCACAGATGGAGAATGACAGCTTTCAGATTAAAACTAAGAAGCTCATTATGTCCTTTTTATATTCTGACTACTTAGTACTATTTTTATATCACAAGGATTTCTTAACTAATTTTAAAATAATTAAAATATTATCAGTATATTATGCTAATATATGTAGTTTATAAAATAAATTAGCTTATTCAAAAATTCCCTGAAAATTTAACCTTATGTACTAGACACATAAGTTATTTTTTAAATTTTGCTTTTCCAAGAAAGTGGCAGTTTAATATAATTTATCATTTCAATGTCTTTTTAAAAAGCTAATTTCTTTAACCAAAATCTACATTAGGTGTAGGAGATGGCTGGATTTGATAACAAACAGAAACACTTTTCAATAAAAAAAAAAAAAAAATCTTTCAAACTTAAAACAGTAGTTTCTATTCCAATTGTAAACTTCAACTTCACGATACATTTGTAACAGATATATCTATGAAAAGACAAAGATAAAATGTAAAGAAAACATCAAATACTCTTGCTTTACAGGAGAAAAAAAACATACAGTATAACATTAACAGCTTACTGTGGAGAGTGGGTTTAATCAGGAAGTAGCCATTATCCTTTCGATTCAGAGCAGTGACAGCACTCCAAAACAAGCCGTGATATTTTTCAGTTAAAAGGCATGAAAGAATACCTACTATTGTGTCCTAGCTCTGCTGACCCCAGAGGTCACCATATGTCTTTTATCAGAAGCTTTCATGAAAACATAATCCAAGTAAGCATTTACAATGCTCTGTTTGTTGAAACACCTAAAATCTACCTAACACAACCTCTCTCTCTCTGTGTTACTCACAAAACATGGCTGTCTTATTCAGAGATTAGCAATTATTGTAATGAGATACTGTCGGAGGGTCAAATAGTACTTCCTGCAGTTTACACATCTTGATTTCCTGGTAAACAAACTGAAAGGCAGGTGGAGCACTTAGATCACCAGTAAACGTGAATGCTCACGTGACAAAACTGAGCCAGGTAAGGTTGATACCTCAAGTAAGGGTTCTTTTCTTAATTTTAGTAACATCAAAACAGACAATAAAGTCTTTCTTCCTTTTGAAAGGAGAGTTTATTCCTGACATGAATGGACTCACAGTTTATAAAAAAAGGAATGCTTGAAAACCCAATCTGTTGAAGCAGGTTTTAAAAATTATTCCTGGCAAGTGAATTGTAAAAACAAGGCAATGCTAGCAAGGTTTAAAAAAAACAACTAAGCATTGCCAAATACAAAGGAAAACTTTTAAATTTCAACTACTTCACTAAAGTAGACAAAATAGATTTATGAGTTTTATTTAAAGACCAAAATTAATCTTTTTGTCAAAGCATCAGCCTATTTGTTTATTAGGACAAGTAAAAAGTTGGGGCAAAAATATCTCAAATATTAATCAAAAGTTAACATAAATTGAATCTATCCCTGAATCATTTTAAATTCATATTTCAAAAAGAAAACCAACTTAAAATATTTACTTGTGAGCATTTAAAAATAAAAACATTTTTAACTTCTTCAAATTCTGTTTTTTCACTCTCTGAAATTTCCAGTGTAGTTGAATGACGGTTGATTTATATTAAGAATATAAAAAACAAAAAAAACACAAAAATACTGTGTAAAAGTGATAAATCAATTCACTGCTTTAAAATATTTGGCTTTTTTAATCTGCAAAATTTGTATTTACCTCAAATATTCTATATATACTAAAGCCATATATCAATGTTCTAACTATTATGAATATAGCATGTTTTAAACTTAATGCAAATATCTTCTAAAGATAATTTATAGCAAAATAATAATATCAAGGCATTAAAATTATACTACTTCAACCCAGTTTATATTACTCCATTTGCAAAATAAAATCTAATTACTGAAACAGAAAACAAAACAAAATGACAATAAAATCAATAAAAACAAATAAGAACATTAAAGTATCTAAGATTGCGCCAAGGGTACAGAATCTCAGAACAGGGCTCATTACAAACACTTAATATGTGTTATTTGAAAGATGTATTCAGTATTGAACATTAAGCCCAAGACTCTAATCATTAACTTTATACAGTAACACATGAAACAGTGAATTTGCAGAAAAAAAATCAAACATTTCAATTATCCTGGAATGTAAAACACAGTCCTTATTTTCTTTATAGAAAATGTAAGTTATAATTTCTATTAAATATGTAACTTTGACTATTGTAATTCATATGCCAAAAAAAAACACAATTTTAAAAAAGAAAATTGTTTCAGTTATTTCAAAGATACATGCCTATCTTACCTCTCCATAATGAATCAAATTTACAGGTAATGAAATAAAAATACAGAGGTATAGAAAAAGAATTTGATTTTTGTTCAACACAAAGTAGCTTTTTATCAAGAATTACTGAATTTTGGTATTAGGAGTTTACAATTCAGTTGAAAAGGTAGGGACAAAAACCCAGGTAATATATGTGGTGTACTGTGAGTTAGAAAAAGACTAATCAATGAGAAGAGGGCACCTTTTCCTCCTCTGGGATATATATCTGCCCATCTTGTTCTCTCAGGCACTCTTGTGTAAGGCACTCTTGTGCAAGGTACACTTAGTACAAAAAATTAAGTGCTGGTATCTTTGTACAGACAAAACCTTCAGAAAGAATTCCCTTGCCCCATTTATGTCTCTGAAACCACAGGGAGATTAGTCTTCCACGACTTAAGAAATACATGCAAAATGAAGACGGGAGGCAAAGGAGGGAAGATGAGGAAAAAAGGTTCCTACTTTTATTTGCTTGCCTTCTGCTGGCAATAAAAATAAGCTTTACATCGTTATTTATATTCCATCTTATTTCAACATAATTTATAGAAATATGAGTATTTTGTTTTCAAAATATAAATTAATATAAAGGGAAAATTAGAGGAAGTGAGAAAGATGATATACAAGGTAAAGTTGAAACAAGCAAACACTAATCACAAAATTTACAATTCTAAGATGTGGGTGGTTTAAATAAATATAAATAAATAAATATAAAGGAAATTTCCCAGTTCATTTTATTATCCAAGAAAACAACAAGGTCCATAATGGAATCATATCAATATCCCCTATCTGGACTGAATAATAACTAAAATTTAACAATGTTCCTAATCTAATTTTCATGTGAAGTAAATGTGTAGCAGCAAATCATACCTTTCATATGGTTGGGTTGGTCTCTGTCTCTCAGAGATGCCAAGTTTATGTTCTCCTACCTCCCACATTGTTTATGTTGCTTCCCACTGCTTCCCCATCTCATCAGTTTAGATCTCATCACTTTGAGGATGCCCCCATAAAACCTTCTTTTTCTACATGATTTAGTTCTACATTATTTTCTAATTATTTTAGGGATCTCCCTTGCTGAATTCTGAAGTTCTTCTTTTGATATTATCCACTATAAATAATAAATGCAAACATTCTAAGTACAAATCAGCTTACTATGATGAATTAATAAACTACCGTACATATTTATAACAGCTCACATTTGAACAACATAAACAACATATTCATTAGGATTGCATTAAGTGAGCCAGAAGGTCAATTTTTACCATACAGAAAATTTCTACATGATGAATAATCAACCAATATTAAATCAAATACTCAGCTTTTAGAATTACAAACTTGTCAAAAGGAATTTAGTGGTAAGGACAACTTCTGAGAACACTACCAAAAACCAAACAGATTTTGTAAATTACTGTTAGACCTCAAAATAACTAAAATTAAATGACAATTGTATCTGAGAGTTATACCCATATTTGAACTCATTTACATGTAGCCTATTCCTCCACCTACACTTTTTGCTATTGAAAAGATAAGTGCTTTTATATTTGGCATACTATGTATACTTCCTTAACATTTTTCCTGGAACAGGAAAAACCACTCCTAACATTTAAAAATGTTAGAAAGCCTATCCTTAAAAAAACGTATGTTAATTATCAGTTTAAATCAATCAGGATTATATTCAATTCATTTAAAAAGTTTTAGGGTAATTTAAATGATTACATTATTAATCATCATATAATTGCTTATTTCAGACTATAAAAGTAAGAACTATATCTGTAATAGAAATTGAAAAGCTTTTGAATGCATCTAACAAAAGAATCTAATTCAATTTTCTTTTTCCCCTAAAAAGCAAAATGGTAAGAATAAGCCAAAGAATGTTACAAATGTATATATTTTCATTTATTGCAACATAATATACACACACAGAGCCTGTGAGAATACAATATTCATTTTGCTGCAGAAGAACAGACATTGCATAACAATGAGATTTGCTAATGAAATCAACCATCAACCTGGAATACATATGTATTAAACCAAGACCTCAGTGTCATTTTCTTTTTGCATCGTTTGTTCTTTCTTTCATTTTTCTTGACCTTGTCAGTATTTTTGTCCTTTAGATTTTAGAACTTTGGTAAAGCGAAATCAAGACTATAATATTATCGTGTACTGCTTTTTATTCATCACATTTATTTTTAATGTAAATTCTGATTGTTCTGCTTCTATCAGCACTATTAATGTACCTTTGGAAAAAAAAAAATCAATGGATGCTACCAGAAGAAACAAAAGATTTTTATTTCTATAAAAAGTATTAGGTCAGATATGAAAAAATACTTTTAATCAAACATTTGACATAACTATATGAAAAGTTTTATCATGTTAGTGCTTCTTTATAAGAAAGAAATTAATTATATACATTTTTTTCTTTTTTTTTTTTAAAGGAAAGGTGTAGGCAGGAATGAAGGTGAGTAAGCAGACAGACAGGAAGAGAGAGGAAGAAGAAGCACTTTCACTATTTTTTTTTTGATTGCTCACACTGGTTGCTTCCCCTCTCCCTCTCTCCCCAAACCCATGACTCAAACCCAGGGGTATTTGGTCTGCACTTCTTCGAGGTGACTGACCCAACTACTACTCTACCAGGGTGTGCCAAGAAATAATAATCTTTTAAAGTTATTTTTGTAATAATACAGTTCTTCTAGAAATGTCTACCACTGACAATTAAGTGAAATCATGTAAGCCTCATATAATATCTATCAACATGAAAATAATTCCAATGTTTTAGTTAAAACGTTTTTAAATAAACTGTTCTACTGCCCTGGTCTACAAAGACCTAGTCTATAATTATCAATCTCCATGTGTCAAAAGTAAATCATTCTGAAAATTTTCTTCAGATTTTTATTATTTTCTATTAAAGCTCAAAGACTATAAAATATTTAATATTATATGTCTTAAAAAGGCATTACTGTTTCTCAGAATTGATTTATAACTTATCAAATATATACTGTTTCACTAAATGACTATGTCCTACTGATTGTTTACATAAATTAGATTTTCAATTTTATGTGTGCTACAGATAAAATTAACATCATAATCTGCTATGGTATGTAACTGCTACTAATTAATAATAATAGCTTTGTTAAAATCTGGATTTAAGACCATTAAAATAAACTTAGTCAAACAGCATTCAATATTTTATTTATATAATACTTGCCTAACTTCAAACATTATCCCGTAAAACAACAAAATTCAATAAATATTACATTTCTATTGGAAATAAGCATCAAATAGCTATTCCTCATTAAACTTAAACTCTCTGAAAGTTGCCAGTGATAGTCTCAAGGCTATTTTAAAACCTTGAAGGATGACTTTAGACAAAGAATCACACATAATTACAGAGCAATCATTAATCCATACACAAAGTATTTCTCTAAAAAAATTCTATTAAATTGAAAATAAAATAAATTTGTAAAGAAACAGACAAGTTAAACCAAAGTCGATGGCATTACCCCAAACCTACTTTCAGTAAGGCAAAGAACATAATCCTATAATGTGGTAATAAGCTTGGAAGGTCATCTAGCATATTACTCCAAAAATGGGGATAACAGAACAACTACATAAAAATTGCTAACAAGAAATGCAAAATCTCAAACTCCAAGATAGAATAACTGAGTCAGAATCTTATGTACTTTAAAATTTAAGGAACCATAATCTAGAAAATTCTTAAACCTACCTAACAATTTATATCTCAATTTCATAACTGCTAATATTCTAACAACTCTTCCAAAATACACATTAACATATTTGATGAAGTGTAAATACCCAAAATATATAAACAACTCATAAAGTTCAACAATAGAAAAACAATTCAATCAAAAAGTGAGCAGTTCTGAATAGACATTTCTCCAATGAAAACATACAAATAGCCAGTAAATATATGAAGGTGTTCCTCCTTTCTTGTTATTAAGGAAAAAGAAATAAAAACATCAATGAGCTTTCACCTCACACCTAGGAGAATGGTTATTATCCATAATAGTGGAAACAGGTGTTGGTGAGGGAGAAAAGGGAGTCCTTTTGCACTGCTGTTGGGAGTATAAAATGGTGCAATCATTATGAAAAGTAAATGGAGATTTCTCAAAAAATTAAGAATGGAAATTTCATATGATGTTATTATCTTACTTCTTACTATCTTACTTACAAAAAAAAAAAACTAAATTGAAGAGCTACATGCACCTCCAGGTTTATTGCAGCATTATTTACAATAGCCAAGAAATGGAGACAACGTAAGTGCCCATTGTTGGATGAACAGATAAAGAATGTAATAATACACAATTGACTGCTACTCAGCTATTAGAAATGATGAAGTCCTGTAATTTTTAACAACATGTATGGGACTAGAAGATTATACTAAGTGAAATAAGTCAGAAGGAGAAAAACAAATATAGATGATCATACTTATATATAGAATATTTTTAAAAAAGACAAAACAAAAACTAATCCTTGGATATTGACAATAGAATGAGGCTACCAGAGGAAAAGTGGGTGGGAGTAGGAGTAAGGGGTGGTGGGTTCCAATGGACAGTGGTGGAGGACATTTGGAAATTTGGTGGTTGGTGTGATATGTTAGTATGTATCTGATGAACTGTGAATCTGCACATATAAACTTACATCATTCTGTAAATCAAAGATACCTCACTAAAAATAATGCATCTCAAAATGCAAAAACAATCAGAGGATAAACAATTTACCATGCCCAAAGCCCATTACCTAACACTTGCTTGATAATCTGAATTTTATATTCATATGGACTACAGTTTTGAATTTTATACTAATACAATGAATAAGGAAGGAAGGAATATCTTCTTTGAAAGATAAATATTAAATAAGTGGATAAAATTGAAGCTAGGATATTTATACTCTTAGCAATTATTTTAATTATGCCAGCAAAAAACATTTTCTTCAAATAAAATCTTATGAAGACGCTAAATATAATTAAGAAATAAATGAAAGGTTGCTCTTTGGTGCATGGGAGATACTCAGTAGTAGTCAACTCATATGATCTCTTGGAGTACAATTTAAAAAACTGACTTAAGGGAACTGCCTAAGAGTCTAAAAACAAACTATACAGCTGTTTTAGAAATCAAAAATAAATTTTACTATTTATCTATCAAAGCAAGTTCAAAAGATCACCACATTAACTCAATTTATTTTATAGAATTCTAAAGTAAGAATATAAGTAAACTTACATAATTATCTTTTTCTAATTCAAATTGATCCTTTTCCAAATAGATCCAGTTGGAGAATTTGGATTTAATTAATGTTATCTTCAAATAAATTAATAGTATACTTTCTATATGCAAGATATATTATGTTACGTGCTACCAGGGTAATACAAATGGATAAAAAATACTTATCACCTTGGAAGGAGGTAAGTCAAATACATGGAATATAATTACGTGCCATAAGAGTTATATAATAGTGAAGGAGCAAAACAAATTAAAAATATCAGAAAAGGCTTCATGAAAAGATAACATTTGAAGTGGATTTTGAAAAGTCTGTAGGATTTTGAAAGTCAAAGGGCTAGTAGAAGGAACTAGGGGAAACAAACATAAGTAGAAGGAGGACACACGCTTCTACCAGAGACTGAAATGTTTTGGGTAGATTCAATTAACTTGAGGTATAGCGAACTCCCCAATAACAAAAATCATATGAGTCGCTCATTTGATAGAAGTAGCATCTATAAACCTCAAGTGTTACTATACCTGTGTAGCAAATAAATGAATAAAGTGTGGTTGTTATATAGGGCATAGGTCTTATGTATAAAATAGTGAGGAATGTGACTGAAAACTTAGTTTAGGACATTATTAGAGAAAATATTTAATACCACATTATTTAAATTTAACACTGCAAACAATAATAGACTGCTTGCAGTAGAAACATTGATATAGCAGCTTTTAAATAGTGTAGATTGGAGCAGCATGAGATTTCCAATGAAGTTATTGCAATATTTGTCTGCTGCAATATTTTAGGCAAGAAATAAATGTTTGAATTATGTTTGTGCCATGAGAGTAAGAAATACAGAAATGAATATAAAGATAAACGAATTTTTTTACTTTTTGGCAGGCCAAAGCAATAAAAATTATGTTGTAGAAGTAAAATCCATTGAACTTCATAGCAATTTCTATAAAGACAGTGGGAATGCAGAATTTTAGGAAATCCCAGTGGGTCAAAATGTAGAACAGGAAAATTCTTATGCACCAATGGTACAAACTTATAAATTCTACAGAAATAAATTAAGGAAATATATTGTAAAACTGAAACTATATATAGTCACTATCATAATCATTTCACTTCTATATTTGTAAAACAAAAAACGTTTTCTTTTGTGTGCATAGGGAGCTACAGATAGTAAAAGTAAATTGCAGCACTATTTGTATAGTAAAATATTAGAAATTTTGAAAAATGAATAAAAAGATTGATGTGTTTATATTGTGAAATGAGCAGCAGTAAAATGAATGGGCTACAGCCACAAACACTGAAACAGATATGTATGTTTAATATACAAGCACTTGAGGAAAATAAATTTTTTGGTTGTTTAGTGAGTCTTCACTTAGGATTACTTACAGGTTCTTGGAAACTGCCACTTTGCAAAATCTCTAGCAAAAGAAGGTCCTGCAATAACTTCATTTCATTCCATATATCTGGAGTTGTCTTTTTTTTCATCAGCATTATAACAAAATAACGTTGATGAAATAATGTTATGTGAGGATTTGTTGTACTTGTACTTATTTTATTCAAGGTAGGACAATCCTAAATAAACAAGTCAAGAAAGGAGAAGATGGGTATGTCTTATGAACTATCAATGAAGCAAGTCTCTGGAGGACATAGAAGAGGACAAATATTAAATCATGAATAAAGTCAAGTTCAGTGAGGAGGTGAAAAAGACTTATTTTTATAAGAATTTATTTATTTGATTAGAAGTTTGTACCTTTTGACAACCTTCACCTATTTCCACCATCTTCCATCTCTGGCAACCAGCAATCTTTCTTGGTAACTATGAGTTTGGAAGTTATTTTCTAACTTTTAAAAAAATTCATATATAAGTGAGGTAATATGGAATTTGACTTGTCTCACTTATATCACTCAGTAGAATACCCTCAAGTTTTTCAACAATGGCAGAAAAATCCTTCTTTTTATGCTTAATATTTGTGTGTGTATGTTTTGTGTGTGTATGTCTTTGTGTAAACAGATGTTCCAGTGTGGGTATATGTAAAATTTTTTTTCCATTATTCACACAAGAATGGATACTTAAGCTGTTTCTATGTCTTGGCTACTTTAATACTACAATGAACATGAAGGTGTGAAGTACAACAATTTGCTTGCTTTGTTTTGTTTTGTTTTTTCCCTCAGAAACGGGCATAGCAGTAGAAAAGAAAGAAACTCTATCAATTTTAAAATTTATTATGAAGTAACTATATATTTACAGAAAATTTCAAAAAAAATGTACAGTAAGTTTCATTTACTTATCACCCAGTTTCTGTCAATAGTTATGCCTTATTAACTTTAGTGCAATATCAAGAAAACTATCCTTTGCAGGTATACTTAGTCTATGTCATTGTATCACGTGAAGATATGTGTAACCAGCACTATAGTCAAGACACAGAACTATTGTATCATCATAAAGATCTTTCTCAGTGCTACCCCTTTATATTCATACTCAGAGCCCCCTCCTCTATCCCTAACCCCTGACAACCACCAATTTGTTCCTGATCTCTATTATAATTTTATCATTTTGAGATATTCTGTAGATGAAATCATAGAGTGACCTGAGTTCGTTTTTCTTTCCTTCACTCAGCCTAATGCTCTTGGGATCTACCCAAGTTATATCAAAAGTTAATACCTTTTTATTCTTGAGTATCACTGCATGGTAGGGGCACATCATATAATTTTAATCATTTAGCTATTGTGATGCACTTTGATTATTTCCAATTTTATTTATTACAAATAAAGCTGCTATGAGGAAATATGTATACTTTGTTGGGATAAATGCCCATGATCCTGGTTGCTGTGTCATCAAGTGAAGTGTATGTGTAGTTAGGAATTTTTTTTAAAAGAAACTGCCAAACTCTTTTCCAGAGTAGTTGTAAGCATTTCATTCTCACCAGCAATAAATAAGAGTAACATTTCTTAATTTCCTTGCCAGCATTTGATGGTGTCACTTTTTAAAAATTTTCATTGTTCTGTTAAGTGTGCGTATTGCATTTCCTTGATGGTTAGTGATAGTAAACATATTTTCATGTGCTTGTCTGACATTGTATATCCTCTTTGGGAAAATGTTTCTTCATGTCTTTTGCCAATTTTGTGATTGAACTGTTGGCATTTTTACTGTTCAGTTTTAGTGTTTTTATACATCCAATATATGAGTCCTCTATCAGATATATTTATTTTTTCAAATATTTTCTCCTAGCATGTCACTTATCTTCTTCTTCTTCTTTTTTTTTATCATCTTAACATGGTCTTTTGCAAAGACAACCAAAGTACTACCAGAAGTACTTTAGGGACCCCTAGTTTGGCAACAATAGGGGCTTTGACAAAGTTTGGAGCATACTGTTTTTCGATCTTTTTTTCTTTTTATAGTATTTTATTGAACTAATAACTTTGTTTTACAAATTAAAATAAACTCATATGTGTAGTTTCCCATTCCTTACATCCATAACAACACAATCTTCTTTTAAACAAAAGATAAATTTTAAATGCAGGTTTATGTAAAATCTCTGATTTCATTTATTACTTTCCATTATAAACACCCCTAAGACATGCTAATTCTTGGAAGATGTCAAGCAAAATTTTTCTTGGTGTCTTCTTGGCATTTACTCTTTTCTTTGGTAAAAAATTCCTCATCCGAGTATATACATGACTACTCCCTTTCTGACTTTCATAAGATCTCTGTTAAACTGATATCATATTAGAGAGGCCTTTGCTGACAACTCCCCTATAACACTAACACTATAACTATAATACTAACACTACAGCCCTGGCACTTACAATCTTTAATTTGTTTTATCTTTCTTCATGGTATTGGTTACCATCTAATATATTAAATATTAACTCATTTATTATCTCTTTCATTCATACTGTAAGCCCCATGTATATACAGTCTGCTTTGTTCACTGCCTTACCCTCAGCACTTGCATGTTCAAGGCGCTTATTACTTGTTGAATAATTTAGTAATCATTTCACTTCTGAGTAAATTTATTTTAAAGTAGACAATATGTGAAATAGCTATGTATCAAAATATCCATTGATAAGAATTGTATTGTGGTTAATGTTTTTCATGTCCATATTCTATCTAAAAGATTTAAGCAGTTTTGTTGAGAGAGAGAGAGAGAGAGAGAGAGAGAGAGAGAGAGAAACAGTGTTACTTCATGATTTTGGAAGTTTTCAGCTCTGGCCTTTCAAATTTTCTCCTAATCAAAAATAATTTTAAAGCGTTATATAATTTTATTTTTAGAAAACGCACAGACAATAATTGTTAAATTTCTCTATATACAGACTTCTTTATATACTGGCTTACAAAGACCACAAACTGAAGCACTGAATGCAATAACCTTGACCCTCTAGAGAAAAGGGTTATTTTCTTCAGTGATGTATAGTGATGCCTTTCTATAACTTTAGGAACTGTCAAGTTCTTCAGTGGTTTTGATGTATAATGCTTTCACACTTTTAATTTCAGCCAGAACTTACTACTCTTCATTACAGATCAGTTGATTAAACGAATGTGGTGAACATATAATGTACTTCCATGAGGGCAAATATTCTTCTACAAACTGGAAGAAAGTCTCAGTAATATATGCAACAACTTTTCAAAATATTTCTGTAGAAAATCTATAAAATCCTCAAATATTATAATAAGAAATATAGTTATCTCTAAAAGAAGGGGCTTTTAAAAATATCTAAATCAGCATAAGACATATTTGTTCTGATTTAAACAAAATGGTTTAAATATGTTCATGTTAAGGAATAAGAACATATCTCGTGCATATACAACTTTATAACTCTGATATAAACTCTCTGATAAACATTATTCTATACTGCAGTGTAAGGATGACAATGAAAAACTGGGATTCATTCCAATAAAAATATAAGCAATTGAATAGTAAATAAATTATCTAATATTATATACCCTCATTATGGAGCTACATTAATAAGTAGGTATACTCTATGGTCTTTTAAGTTTCATTCATTTTACCTTCACTACTAAATACATTTGTATGTAAAACAAGTGGTGATCTAAAAGTCACCTGATGTTTTTAATGAATTAGTTCAGTGACCTTGGCTAAATCACATTATCTCAATCTCAGTCTCTTCATCTGTAAAATGAGTTTGTTTAAAATCTTTAACATACTTTAACCAACTTTTTAAAAATACTTAACGTTTGATGTTCTTTCATTCTAAAAATCTAATGTTTTTCAATTAAACTATTATGATTTACTCTTATAAATCAACTAAAAAATATCTGATACCAAGAAATGCATGGTCCCTAAAAAGCTTTCTACTTTAAGAACTATGTAATAAACCATATTTATGCTCCTCTATAATGAAATGCCTCAATTTGTACTGATATATGATAAGTAATGTTTATCTACTTTGGGTGAATAAAGCTAAGGACAATTTATTAGAACATAAGAGAGACTCCTGAACACTAGAAGGTCACAGCCAGTATGCTGAGCTGCTAGCGAAACATCTATGATGCTCCAAAGCTGCCATTTTTCTTCCTTGACAAAGACTCCATCTGCCACTGAGCCATTTACAGCCTCTAACTCAGAATATCAATGATTTCCAACCATTCTACAAGCCTGCTTTCACCTTGACATCACCTCTGCAATATAGCTAAAGCAGATGATACAGATTTCCCCAACTATAAGCATGAAGCCCAAGCTTTATTCACCTGATATTTAAGCTGCTCTCTCATGTGTAATTTTTATTTATACTGAATTATGAAAGAATTTAAAAGTGTATATAGTACCTGTAATTTGTGTTGCTTTACTTATATCCTTTAAATCAAATATATTCATAAACTTTAAAACCTGAAAAGGCTTATACTAGTTAGTTTTCAATAATGGCTTAATAACTAAGACAAAAAAAACTGTATCATATTTTCATTTATAACAGTCTTCTATAAAATGATATATAAAACATTAAAGCAATAAAGAATTAATAAAATTTCTTGTTTGTACCTAAATCCGTGTTTATAGCATTGTAAACAAGTGAAACTCATTCAGCTAGCAATAAAAGAAGCCCAGAGGATTTTTTATTTACATTTTATTTCCTACTATTTTTGTTCAGCAAAGTCTTAGAAATAGATGCACAATACCAAAAACTATTAAAATCTCTTATTTTGTTCCTTTTAAGTAAAGCAGTAAAATCCTGGCCCTTAATATTTGTAAATATGGAAACAGCAGCTTTACTTAAAATATTACCATTATCTGAAAGTACTTCTCTACAAAATAAATAGTGAAGTAAGGACTATTATATGCAAAATATTAAGGGGAGTAAAGAAAAATATTAAAACAAAATTATTCTCCTCAAGTCAGGGAAATAATGAATGCATTCATGAAAAAGCATCTAAAACTACAAGGCACTTTACAGTGAAAGTAAGTGTGTTACACAGAAGGCATTCTGGATTATATCTAATTACACCTCTACTTTGACCCCTCCAAGTGCTTATGTTACTCATTTAATTCTAGGAAAATCACTGACTCAACTGTGAAGTGAGGTGACTGAATAAGTGACATATAAAGTCTCTTCCTGCTGTATAATAATAAGATGCTATGAATCTAGGTGTCAAATGATACAAAAACTAGCTGATCATAGATTTTCAAATACCCTTTAGTTAAATGTGGCAAATATTGAGAAAGAAGCGAGATTTAGTTGGGTTGTGAAGGATTACAACATTTGAATGCACAGAAGTAGAAAAAGTTTCTTCCAAAAAAGTTGAAATAACAAAGGTGTGACAAAGAAAAAATTATTTCAGATACTTTACTGTGGTCATGTTGTTCACAATGAACAAAAGAGGAAAGGATACTAGAGAAAGAGAAACTAGTAAGCAAATTAATATAGCAATGTAAACTTGGACTGAATTGAATAAGGTGGTGGTGGGAATTGAAGAAAAAACAAGGAATGAAAAAGATACTGAAGAAAGATTTGGGCCGCACTATCAAGTATTATTTCTAACGCCAAAGGAAACTGAATAATCCAAACTGATACCAGCATTTATATAATGATGTGGTAAAAATATTCTGAAATGTGATCCTCCATCTAAAATACTAAATACATGAAAGATATTAAAAACATAAAGGTATCTAATTTTCAGAAAAAGAACACTGGATTAGGAATTACTTATTGATGCTAAAGTCTCAGCTAAAAATTGGCTATGTAAGAGCAAATAACTCTAAGATTTGGTTTCCTAAAATTACAGTACTGAGTTGAGATGATCTTAAGATTAATTTCCATTTTACATATAACAGCATCTTAATTTCAGAACAAGTTGAAGCTGTAGAAGTTGGCAACCTTTTGAAACAGTCTTAGTATTGACTGATATTTATGATTTTTTATACCAATGAAAAGTGGAGAAATGCAAAGTACTTCACACAAAAATAAGAATGACAATGGTTTTTAAAAAATGATTTTTTGTGCAAAAAATAAAAATGAGTTATTTTTATCTAACAGGTAAAATTAAAAAACACAACAAAACTAAAAACAGAAACAGCAATTTCAGATTTAACTCTATTTCTGATCTTACAATAGTCATTAGTTAATTCATCACATACACTTTAATAGGAGCTAGGGGAAAGTCAAGTAAGTCAAAAAGATGTTACTATGTTTAAGCATACGATAGCTTAATTGGCAAAATAAAATAAAGGTATGTGAAACAATTAAAAAAAAAAAACCTTTTGATGTAGACTAAACAAAATATTAAAGAAACTATATAATATCATTTCAAAGATTGAGATGAATCATCAAGTGTAATCTGAAAAACCTAATGGATGTGAACTTTGGTTAAAGAAGAAATTATTTTAAAAATGTTTTGTTTAATGAGATGTCGTAGTCAATTAAAAATTTATTCACATTCACAGCTATTTGCATACAATGATGACTCAAAATTTCAAGAAAAAAAACTAATTTATTGCTATTTCATGATTCAAAATGTCTGTCAAGTTTACAAAGTATGCTTCTAGACGGTGTGTCAAACAAAGTAAATTTTTCTAAGCATTAAATTACCATTTAAATCATATTCTGAAATAATTTATCCTCCAAAAAATAATTTTAAAATTAAGTAAATTTATTTTTAAAAATTAATTATATTTAACAGACATAAAAAGAAAGTTAACTTCTAATAACTTGTCTTATTTCTTCCATTAAAATAACTTTACATAATAAATAATTAAAACAATACATCAAAGATTATTTCTTTTAATTTCTCAGTACTTAACATTAAATTCAACTAAAGACATAATTAAATTGGCAGGTGCTGCCCATGTTACAGCATGATATATTTCATTCTTAGAGAAAAAATATGTCTTTGCGTTCATATTCATGGACTTTGATCTCCAAGATAATTTTTTCTTATGAAAATAAATCTTTATTTTACTTTCCCTATTTTGCCTATTAAGTCACTATTCAGTATGCAAAAATGATCACAATACTTAAAATAAGACAAAGAAAATGGATTAGAAACAGTGTTACCGATGAAATGCAACTACAACTTCAGATAATAATTAACATAGCTCTCTTTATAATGTTAACCATATCTATGTGGCAAAACTACAAATAAAGTATTGCTACTGGGTGTGCCCAGGCAGCTCATGTAGCTAGAAGGCGGTGGATCATATAAAACCTAAAGACCTGGTTTGGCCTGAGGCAGAGTAAGGTGGGGGGACCAAAATAAACAAATAAATAAAAAAACTTCTTCCTCATTCTATTGCTGTCATACTCAGTTAGTAATTGATGTGAACTGAATTAATGTCCTTATACATTAATCTCTATTTAAATGGTGCTTTAGGAACAATTAATGGAAACTAACTGGTTCACTGTATGGGTCAAATTACATAAAGATTTGCTTAACACATGAGTAAATAACTACATACACACATCAAAAACCTATATTAATTCAATGAATACTAATTGGAGAAAGTTGGAGGCCTTAAGGACCTCCACTGTGAACAGACATATGTAAATAAGATAGTTTTGTTCATGAGCTTACAATTAATTGAATACTCTACGTTGTAACTTATAAAAGTTTCATAAACTGCTTCAAAGTGTTCATATTTTTCAATGAGGCAACAACCTGTTTAAATTTCATTTTTTAATAATAAAGTAACATTTATCAGTAAGCAAAAATAGATAAGCTAAAAATTTGAACATATTATGTGTGTTAGTGAGTGACATCACAGAGCTAAACGCTAGCATAGTTGTTAGGATGGGTTTGAAACTTTTTTACATTTGCTGACTTGTTAACTAGAAACATGAAGTACACTGACAGGAAAGAGAGGACATAAAATGGTAATTCAACAAATTCACTCCACGCTTTGTCAAAATTTCTAATCTGCATTCATCTGATGAAGTTCATCGATAGCTCATCAAGATATCTATTATTTCAAAACCAAATTTAAGAAAATAAAACATAATAATTATTTTATACGAAAAACCAAAATGAATTCAATGATCACTTTCCTGAATTAAGATAAAAATTATCAGACTACAAAGCAGTTTATTTAAGCTTACACTAAAAACTTCGAATAATACCAAAAAAAAAGCAATGTGATAAGGTATAATTTAAATCTCTCCTTAAAATGAGAATGCCATTTTTAAAAAGTGATAGCCTAATACCAAAGAAGTTGAAACAACTTCAGGGTTCTGGAAGATGAACTGATAAAGAAAATGTAATGTGTATATATAATATATATACACACATATTTATAAACATATATTACATACACATATGTAATATATATACATATATATAATAAATGAATATTATTCAGCCTTAAAAAGAAAATAATTCTGATCATGCTGCAGCGTGGATGAACCTTGAGACACATAAGTCAGCTGCAAAAAGAAAAACATTATATGAACCTTCTTTATGAGGTATTTAGAAGCAGTCAAACTCATAGAAAGAGCAAGCCAAACACTGACTGCTGGGGCTTGGTGGTGAGGAAATGGGAGTGGTTTCATGGAGAAAGTGTCTCAATTCTGCAAATAAAAACTTCACAGGTTGCACAAGAGTGTGAACTTAACACTACACTAAAATGTACAAAAGAAGTCATTAAGATAATGAATTTTATGCTACACATATGTATCACAATAAACAAAAGGAGGACTCTAGGTGCTTATGCAGATATAATTGCTTTAAAAGTTGAGAAAGTGTGACATAATTTTTACAAATTGTGTCATTTCAAAATAGAAAAATATTTATAATTAAAAAATTATCAAATATTAAATCAGAGTACTTTTATTAATATACTGATAAAACATGTAAAATTGTTACTGAAAATCAACTTACTACATGCTATGTAAAATATGGTAAGGGATTATATTTCCTAAGAGTCAAATTATTAGAAAAAAATGTTTTAAAGAGTTTTTAAATCTTAAAAAGCGATTCAAGCAACTAAATGAAATAATAAAAGTAAAGTCAAGGCTCTCCATCATAGAGTGTAACACAATGAAATAACTGATTTTTACTCTACTTAGGAAGGTAAGAAAAAGCTTCCTGAAGAAAAAACAATTAAGAATAGAGACCTCAACATAAAAAAATGAATTACTCTAACACAACACAGAATATAGAACATAGATCCAGGGGGGAAATAACTGCTGTATCTCAATTGATATAGAAAAATTTGAAAAAAGTGTATCATTCTTTCAAAAAAAAAAAAAAGACTCAGAAAATATATGGGAATTTTTTCAACATGAACAGGACATTAAAAAAACTAGAGTTAACTACAACTAAATGATGAAATCAAAAGTTTTACCCTGAAGATCAGGGAGAACAAATATGAGCATATTCACTTTCAACACTGGACATTCTAATAAGAACACTTAGTCACAAAATGGAAAAAAAAAGGTATCAAAGAAAAGAAGTATAATAATTCTATTTGCAGATAACATGATCCTGAAAATAGAAAATAACAGATTGAAAAACACTGCTGGTACTTATGAACAAATTCTGCAAAGTTGAAGAGTACAAGATCAACACACACACACACACACACACACACACACACACACACACACACTCATTTGTTTCTATACACCCACATGAGTAATAAAGACAGAAAATTAAGAAAAGAATTCTGTTAAAAAAAAAAACAACCCTAGGAATAAACTTGATAAGGGAGACGAACTATACACTGAAATCTATAAAACACTGCTAAAAAATTTTTTTTGACCCAAATAAGTGGAAAGACATTCAGTGCTCAAGGATTTTAAGATTTAATATTTATAAGATGGCAATAATATTTGAAGTGGCCTACAAAGTCAATGTAATAACTATCAGAATTCCTTCTGTTTTTAAAGAGAAATAGACAAGTTAATCTTCAAATTTATATGGGATTGCAAATAGCCTTGAGTAGCCAAAAAAAATTGGAAAAAAAACAAACAAAAACAAAGTTACAAGACTCACATTCCCACTTAAAAAAGTTACACAAATCTACAGAAATCAAGAAAATGCAGCACTGCTGTAAGACAAACATATACATAAATGGTATAGAATGAACAGCACAGAAATTAAACCCATACATCTATGGCCACTGATTTGGGCATAGGTGCTAAGACCATTTGATGGGAGAGCAAGAAGATTCTCTTCAACAAATGGTGCTAGAAAAACTGGATATCTAAATGAAAAAAGAATGAAGTTGACCTTATATGACACCATATATGAAAATTAATGAAAAATGGATCAACAACTAAGTTCTGAAAACCTAAAACAGAAGAAACATAGCAATAAATCTTCATGAACTTAGATTTAACAATGAATTCTCAGATATAATACCAAAAGCACAAGTCACAAAGTCAAAACAGAAAAAAATCTATTTCAAAGAGACAAAAATTGGGAAAAAAGAAAGAATATTATTTAAAAAAATGATAAGACAATCTACAATTTGAGAGAAAATATTTGCAAATCATCTTTCTGGTAAAGGTCTGGTAAAGGTCTAAATATCCAGAATATATGAGGCTTATACTCAACGACACAAAGAGAAAGATAAAACCTAATTTCAAAAAGAGCAAAGGATTTAAACAGACATTTTTCCCTATGAAAATATACAAATGGACAAAAACCACTTGAAAAGACACTCAACCCAGGCACATGACCTGGTGGAGCAGTGGTTAGGTGAACAGCCTTCAAAGGAGCAAGCCATATACCCCTGGGTTCAAGTGCCTGTTCTGGGGGAAAACAATCAGTGTGAACAACCACATGAAAGGAAAATATACTCATGGAACGCCCTGGTGGCTTAGCCTTTAAATCCTCAGCTTCCAAATGGTAGTCACATATATCCCAATGAGGGCTGGGGGAGGTTCTGTGGCTACCAAAATGAATAAAGAAAAATACTTCCCCGTTCTTTAAAAATGCTTTTCCCCTTCTCCCTTTTTTCCTTTTTTTTTTTTTTTTTTAAATAGTAATACTTACAGTGAGGAGTAAATTTAATATCCTAAAATGCATATAGCAAAAACAAAAACAATTGTTCTATTTAGATCAATGGAATAGTATTCAGATATAAATAAGAATAAAAAACTGATAGTTGCTACAAAGTAAATGAAACTCTAAAACATACTGAGTAAATAAAGCCAGTGATGAAAGATGGAAATATGAATTATTATTAGTATTCCATATACGTGAAATCTTCAATATAGATAATCCATAGAGACAGAATGCAGATTTGTGATTTCCGGGCATTTGGGAGAGGTGGGAAGACCGGAAACAACAGGAAAGAAATGGAGAGCAACTGCTTAATGTGTGAGATTTCCTTTAGAAGTGATGAAAATGTTTTGGAATTAAATAGAGATGGTGGGTGCACAATATTGTGATAGCACTGAATAATTTACTTTTAAATGGTTAATTTTATGTCATATGAATTTCACTTCAATAAAAAGAGCATGAGTAAGACAAAAAAACTAAATGAAAATAAATGCTAAATGCTTCTTTCTCCTCTCTCTCCCTGCCTGTCCCATTCCTTGCCTTCATTCCTGCCAACACTTTTCCTTTTTAAAAAAAACAAGCAGGCCATGTCTAGCTTAAGGACAGGGTTTGACACACTGGGGTGGTGGTGAAGCTGGGGGAGACGGGTAACTTTAGTTCCATTCTCAAATTCCAAGGGTTAGTTTTGTTTGTTTCCTTGCTTTGTTCTTCTGTATTCTACAAATGAGTAATGTCATTTGTCTCATTATTTTTATTTATTTTATTTAAAATGAAAGGTGTAGGCAGGAATGAAGATGAACAGGCAGGTCCGCAGGAAGACAAGAGGATGAAGAAACATTTTTATTTTATTTAGCTGTTCACCTTGGTTGTTCCCACAGTCTTAGTACAGGAACCCAGGTCCCTGGGATGTGTGCGAACTGCACTGGCTGGAGGCAGCTGACCCAGAGGTACCAGGACAAGACTGTTTATTTTATTAATAACACTTCTTGTGACATGGATACATTATTTTCTTTTATTTTGTGAAGATAATTATTAGAATATAAAGCTTTCTTCCTCCTATGGAGTCTTTGTTTCCTCTAATTTTCCTTTTTTTTTTAATGGAAAGGTGCAGGTAGGAATGATGGTGAGCAGGCAGGCAGGCAGGCAGGCAGGAGGAGAGAGGAAGAAGAAGCAATTTATCTATTTTTATTTAGGTGTACATCATAGTTGTTCTCCCCTGCCCAGGACACACACCTAGAGCCTTGGGATCTATGGTCTACACTTTGGCAGCAGGCAGCTGATCAAACCAACTACTCCATCAGGGCATGTTCTAATTTGCTTTTTTCTTTTTATCTATTTAGGTCTCTGTCAATTCTAATACAGGTTTTTTCAAATTTCTGATGGCTCATGTCCATTCATTCATTTTATAGAACGGAACATTAAAAAGGTAACTATGAACTTGTGTGAGGCTTGTCAACTATAGATTTCATTGCAGGGTGCTCTGGTCAAGCCATTTCATTGGGGAATCTGTTTAATATCTTTATTTTCAAGTCTTTTCTCTACGAGCCCAGTGTGGAAGGGTTACTATCACAATATTCAGAATCTAATAAGCTTTTTCTCAGTCCCCATTTTCCTGCCCTACAAAGGTGTTTCATTTTCCAAGTCCAGAGACCCTAATTTTTATTCACTTCAGAGAATGAATCACCAATCTTCTACTGAGCGAAGGAGGCATTCAAATGTGTTGATATGAGGAATACAAGAGGTCAAACACTCTCTATGTGTAATGAATGTTTAATAAACATTCATATTTTCATAGTCTTTGTATTTATATGTTCCCCTGCTACTCTCCCCCTTGGCTGCTGCTATCCTTTCCAGAAATACCTGGACCTGAGTTCTTTAGGTCTTCAAAGGTATAAACTGCATTTCTCATGGCTTTCTTCATTGCCAACTGATTTCAGTTTCCCATTCTGCTAAATCAGTTGCTACTCATTTATCTGCTCTCAAACTTACAGAATTGTGTTGCTATTCATTATTCATTCCTACCTTATTTCTTCATGACTTAAAAAAAAAAAAAGGTTTTTAAATGAATGAGGCTTCAGTAGTTAGCTGAAGTATGTATGTATGTATGTTCAAACTATAATCTTTTCTGGAAACCGATTGTCCTCTCCCTCAGTCTCATGTAGTCTTTTGTAGGTTAAAAATTAACTTCTTTTGAATGATGCCTGTTTCATGGGTATATATATTCTGGTGTAATTCACTTTAAAGGTCAATTTTTAGTATATAAAGTCTAGCTATCCACACTTGAAATTCTACTGCTGATACTTTTCATATGTTTTCTTTTTATATTCACTCTGTACAATGCCATACTGTCTTTTTGGTTCAATACTTAAATTAACTGCTACAGAGGAAATAATCCCTTCTCTTTCAGTTCCTTAGTTCTATCAACATACTATGTTCTAAATTACATAGTGTTGGTTTCATTTCTCAATTCATATCCTAGCATGAGGGCAGTTGCATTTGTTTTTTCAAAGAATTTAGTATTTTATATCTTTATTTTAATACATTTTTGAGGTAACACTGTTTTATACTTGCTTTCATTTTTAAATTGTACTTTCTCTTTAGGTATCTGTATAGATCTTATATTGTTTAATTTTCTAAGAACTTTTCCCTGATTCTTGGCCAATAGACTTATAAAGCATGGAGTTTTGCTATGGTCATGTTACCCATTCCAGTTATATTGACATTAATCTTATATCTCTTCAGTATATCTTATATATAATATTATGGCAGGAAGCATCATATATCTACTGGAATATTGAATGGGGAAAAGATCTAGGTTCCAAGATTATCAGAAGATGCTATCACCAGCTCAGAAAGAAATCCATTTTATAATCACATCTTCCCCTCAAAAAAAAAATCAGCAAAATTTGCTATTAAGCTTATTAAGTTTTCGTTCAACTTTTCATGAAAATGGCACTGAAAGTGAAGGAAGCCCCTGCCCCTCCAAAGCCGAATCAAAGCAAAGGCCAAGAGTGCCAAGAGGGCAATGCTGAAAGGAATCCACAGCCACAAAGAAAAAAAAAAAAGGGAAATCTGCACATCAGCCACCTTCCAATGACCCAAGATACTGAGGCTCTGAAGCAACTCAAATATCCTCAAAAAAGTGCCCCCCTAGAGAAATGAGCTTGACCACCATGTGCCATCATCAAGTTCCCCAACCACCAAGTTAGTCATGAAGTCGAAGACAATGCTCTTGTGTTCATTGTGGATGTCAAGGCCGACAAGCACCAGATCAAAGAGGCTGTGAAGAAGCTATATGACATTGACAGGTCCAAGGTAACACCATAATCAGACCTGATAAGAGAAAAGAAGTCATATATTCAACAGGCTGCTGACTACAATGCAGTGGATGTTTTCAACAAAATTGGGATCATCTAAACTGAATCCAGTTGGCTAATTCTAAATATAATTTCCTTTTACCATGATGAAAAAATTTCCCTTAGAAATGTTAACATTTTGTCCTCCCTGTTCTCGTGCGCATTTACAAAAATGCAGACTAAAGGATTGGAGAAAAGAGAAGAGGAAAGGGCAAGAATAGCAAAGAGGACCATAATGTTTTTCACCCTCCACTTAGAAAAGGAATTTAATGTTCTCATTTATATGAAGTTGGATACCATTTGCTTATTTTGCTATATAGCTGAAAATCACAAACTAATTCTAAATGTTGTTTCCAACATATGCATCCCTGTTAAAACCATAATACTTAGTCTCTACTATGCTTCAAAAAGCAGGAGAAAAATCTCTGTATAGTAGATATTGTTAATGAGGTCTTTCCCATCCACAGGTGTCATGCCATCCTTTCTACATTCAAAAAATATTTTACATATACTTCTATGGTGGCATTTGCTGTATCTACACTGATCTACTTTGTATATCTGTTTCTCTACTAGACTGGAAGTTCCTAGTGTCCTCTTAGAAGAGGAACAGTATATTTTCCTATCTATAAATTTACTAATTCAAACAGCACAACATAGTGTTTATTAAATGGAGAATAACACATATCCACAACTTCCTCTTTAAGATTATGGAACCTTCTTAAATAGACTAGCAATGCTATATAATTAAGGAATAAGACAGAAGAATATCTCCTAAATATTAATTCAAACAAAGCATAAGGTATTTATAATAATGTTTTTATGCCACCAATGTAATAGACTTCCTCCTAAAAAGCCTTCAGTAAGATAGAAATTGATTGAAGAATATTTTCAAATTTAAACAAGGGATGGGGGAAAATAAAATAAACCAACAACCAAAAAAACCTTCCAGTGATCTCTCTTCATATTAGGAAGAGGTTCTAACTGCAAATAACATCTGCCTACCTCTATTCCACCAGTTCACAATGTCCCAGCCTCACTGGTATTACATTATGATTACTATTTCCTCATATCCTCATAGTCCTGGCTCTTTTTGGCAAATCATGTCTCCACACAAGAACTGAATTATATATATATATTCAGGGAAGGTCCCTGTGAGTGTGTCCGTGTGTGTGTCCGTGTGTGTGTGTGTGTGTGTGTGTGTGTGTGTGTGTGTGTGTGTGTGCATCCCCCCTCAGTTCTATGCTGCACCCCATGAGTACTATCACAGTTTCTTTATCACTCTCCCTTAAAGCTCTTATCAATATCTGAAAGTATTTTATTTATGTATTTATCAAATTCTGCTCTCCTACCAGAAAGTAAACTTAATGACAGAAGAAACTTTGTTTTATTGACCACAGTACTATCAAAAGCTAGACAGCAGCCTAGGTCAGAATTCCATAAATGTTTGCTGAACAGACAAATAAAAGAATGAATGAGTGACTGAATGTGAAGCAGATCATGTACTGATTGATTAAACAAATCTTCATAAATCCTACCTAGGAAATATTTATCAGGTAGAATTCTTTAAGAACAAGACTTTTCCATTTGATAGCATACATCATATGTCTTCCTTATAAATAGCAATACTGAGTTATACACAATAAAATAAATGAGGATTGGTACAATAGAAATTATTTGAAGACTATGTCTTAAAATCAGAGGATACATTGTCTGGTTCTAGAATTTTTTTCTCCCATAATCCTGCTTCTCTTTTCAATCAGCCAGAAAACATTTATTGAGCATTACACACGTTATCTCTAAATATACATACCAAAACAACTTGAAAACAAATTAGTTGTATACTGTTACAGCATTATAGTAGAAATGTCATATTGTTAGTTATAAAAATATGTATTTTAATTCAAGTTACAATCATTGCTAATTATCTCAACATGGAACAGTTACTTAAATAATTAAGCCTAAGATAAAATGCTTAAAAACTGTCTAGCACATAATTAGCCTTCATGATTAATTCTCCCTTATAGGACAGGAACTGAAAAGTGGAAGAAATCTTAAGTACTTATCAAATATATGTTTATTCTAGTGGTCACTAGTGATATCTACTAAGAAACATGTCACAAGTGGAGCTAACAAAATTAGTATAACCATTACTGCATTTGATAAAGGTTAAATCACATCTCTCAGAAAATTATGTATGAACAAACTGAAAATATCAGTAAAGATTAACCAAAATTATAAAAAGGAATGAAATAGAAATTCTGGAACTAAACAGTACAATAACTGAAATGAAAAAGTTAGTAGAGAAATTCAACAGTAGGTTAAGCAGGCAGAACAAAGAAGCAGCAAACTGAAAATAGCTCAGTTGAGATTATCCGGTCTTAGGAGGAGAAAGAAAAAAAACAAAAAATCAAAGAAATGTGAACAGAGCCAATGGAAGCTGTGGTGTACTAACAAGTGTATCAAAACATGCATTATAGGTATTTTAAAAGGAGAAGAGAGAAAAGGGGTATAAATAATATTTGAAGATATAATGACTGAAAACTTTGAAAATTGGGGGTAAAAGATGAGTCAGTAAATTCAACAAGCTCAATGGACTTTAAGTAGAAAAAAACTCAACAAGAAGCATTCCAAGACACAATATAATAAAACAGCTAAAAAAGAAAGAAAGAAAGAAAGAAAAGAAAAAGAGAAACTCAAAAGCAGCAAGAGAGAAGCACTTGGGTCATGCACAGGAAATCCTTAATAAAAGTAACAATTTCTCATCCAAGAGCATGGAGGCACAGGGATGACATAAAGTGTTTTAAAAAACAAACCAAAAACTGTTGACCAAGAATTCTTTAACTTGTATAGCTATACTTTGAAAATGAAGGAGAAATTAAGACATTACCAGGTAAATCTCTGAAACAAATACTTATAGCACCTAGCACACCATGACAAGAAGAGAAGTAATGTAGCATAGTAAAGATACAGGCTTCATGTCAAAATGCCTGAATCTGAACCCAAACTTCACTGAATGATAAACATGTGACCCTGGGGAAATTGCTTAACCTCTCTATAGTTCATTGTTCCCAAATTTAAAATGAGGATAATGGTACGCACCCCTTATGAAGTGAAGAGGATGAAATAAGTTTGAACAATAAGTTCATAAAAGGGAGCTTGGTACATAATTAAGCACTCAAATGTTGACTATCATCAGCCTCATCATTTTTATAGATCATTTCATAGCTCTAGAAATATTAGTTTTAATTCTGTTTAATAACCCATATTTCTGTGAAACAAATATTGAATATTGAGAGTGTTATGTAATAATTTTTATAGGACAATTATCAATTAATAAAGAAACAAAAGTTATTTTATATTCAATAATAGCAATATTTTGTTACCTTCTTTAGTAAATCTTTTAACAGAGGTGCTGAATAAAAAGTGTGGTCTCTTAAGGTGTTCATATGTTTCTATGCTAGAAACACATTATGTTTTTTATATAAACCAAAAGCCCAATACTGCCATCAAATTTAAGTCCTAATAATACTTCCTTTATATTATCAGTAGATACATTTCTTTGTTTCATATTTTAATTGTTTGAATCTGGACTCAAATACGATAAATACATTGAATGGCTGATATGTCTCTCAAATCTTTTTAAATCAGTCATTTTTTTTCTTCCTTATTTTTCTTTTTGTCTTAATATATTTTGTTGAAGAAACTAGGTCCTTTGTCTTTTAGAATTCCCCAGTCTGAACCTCCCTGATTTGAGCGCTCTGGTATTATTTACTATTCCTTCTTCTTTATTATTTCTTTTAAGTTAGGCTCAATCATCTAGACTTTTTAAATTTGAATGGAGAGTGTCACGGTAGTGGTGGTATTTTTAATAGCAAATACATAGTCTTTTTTTATCTAAAACAGGAATAATAAAGTTGCAAGGAAGATAAAAATTAGTTACTAGAAGTCAAATGCTTAGATTAGAACATGACATACAATAAGAACTTCATATATATTAGTTCCTATTAACTATACTGCATATACAGAATCATTAGGATCTGATGTCAAATCAGATGTTAGGTCTTGAAGGAGGAGTTGAAGATAACTAATATTTCTAGCTCTGATGGCTAAGTAATACTGATATCACTGATCAATAAAGGAAATATACTAAGAGGGGAAGTTGGAAGAAAACAACTTCAAGTTTAAACATGTTGAATTTAGTGCCAGATACAAATATCACAAACCAAGCTAGAAACAGGGGTTTTACAACTTAAAAGGGGTCTGTGGGCTCAAAATAAAGAACAAATATTGAGGGGAAAGGGAGCTCAGTGAAGGTCACAGTTGTCATACAAGATAATAAGACCATTTGAAGAAAGAGTTGGACCTGGATAAGGAGAGATAACAACAGTACAAGAAAAGAAAGTGATATATGGAAAAAGACAAAGTCTTTACTTTCGGTGGCAACTAAAGGAGTTTTCTGACTAGTAAACAACATGTGTATTGGAAAGCAGAAGAAAATAAAGTTATGTAGATAGGACAAGGCTAACTTTGAATGGATTTGAAATTTAGAATTGTTAATTCAATTCAAATAGGAAATAGGAAGACAATGACTGACCGCTAAAGTGTGGGAACTTGATACAAAAATCTAACGTAATGAAACTGGAAAAGAAAAAAATGTATTTATATTATTCTACAGCATTTAAATTTCTGCCAAATTTATTTTCATCTGGACTAAAGAAAATGTTACCTAGGCACTACGGCCTCAGGTAATATATCAAAGGTTTAAAATAGTGTCGTTTATACCTTCCCATATCTCTTCCATTCCCTCTACTCTCTTCTATTCTCTGTGAAATCAATGCTCTCAGTTTATCTTATGCAAAAAGTACATTTTTTAGATAAAATTAATTTTAATAACATATTTTATTTAGTTCAATATATCTCAAAAATCATTTAAACATGTAACAATATAAAAATTATTAATGATATATTTTACATGTTTTAACCAAGTCTTTGAAATAAACTGTGTATTTTAACTTACAATATATCTCAGTTTGGACTACCCACATTTCAAGTGCTAGACGTCTTATGTGGCAGATGTCTACCCATCCTGAGTCAACATTCTAAATATCCTCCCTTTACTACACATGATGTCCCTCCCCAGAAGCATTACTCATCTTTAGAGTCAGCTTCTAAGTTCTGAAATGCATAAAAGGGAATTCCGTGCAGTTTTTATAGAACTGGAGAATTTCGTGCAGTTTTTATAGCTCTGAAGAATCAGAGCCTGGAATAGAACTGTTCTGGAAGTTAGAAAATCAGAGAAAAAAATATATGTATTAGACGTGCTATTCACAAAGCATATAGTATGTGAAAACAATTTGCATGTGAAAAACTTTATACTATCTTAATTGTAATAGAAATATCTATTGATGTAGTGATTTTTAAATGAACTGAGAAAATGCATCAGAAATACTGGTATTAGTTTAACTTTTTAAACATCTCTAACATGCTTTATTAGGTCCCCTTCTGATGTTATGCAGTAAGAATTTTTCTCTTTTTATCAAAATATTTTCTCCACAGTTTTTCTTTTGTGTACTTAGAGAGAGAAGAATCAAGTATCATAATCCCATAAATCAGTCTATAATAATCTTCGACAGTTTCTGTGGATTATACTTGTATTTTACCTACTTATTATTTACACTTCTATAAATATATAACTCACAGCAGAAGTGTGTTGGTGGTCTATAAAGTCTAAGAAGAAAAGAATGATGCACTAATCAGATTAAATTTCAAGTCACTTTAATTCAGAAGATATTTACCTAGTCTAGGTGCTGGAGTTTGTACATATGATAATAAGAAATCATCAAACTAAAGCAGAAAAAGTTTTTCTTTTATATTTTCTAAAAACTTTTATAATTATTTCTAGACTATGTCAAGATTATTGCCTTTTTTTTTTTTAGGTAGATTTTAAAAATAGCTCATTTAGAATTTATAGATAAAAACTAACATTTACGGGTGTACCCTTGTGGCTCAGAAGGATAAAATGCTGGCAGCAGATCACACACAGCCCAAGGACCTATGTTCAAGACCCCAGGCCCAGGATGGAAAAACCAATAATGAACACTTAAATAAATAAAGATGTTCTTTTCCTCCTTTTCCTTCTTTAAAAATGATTCTACTTCTTCTTACCTTCTTCTCTTTAAAAATAATAAAAATAATACTCTTTAAATGAGTATGTAACATTACTGTACATTTTCACTTGTTCAAAGGAGTTTAGTTGGGTCTATGCAACAGGCTGTCATTTATATCTGTACTCATTCACAGAGAGAACATCATGCCTACTTTTTAGCTCCATGATGTTAAAACAGTCCAACTTTAAGGGGAGATTCAGAAAAGGTGAGTGGAAGTTTCTTTTATTCAAATAAACATTTAAAAATAGAAACAGAGGTTGTTGTTGGGATAGAAGATTCAATATCTGATTTTAATCAGTTTTTGCAAAATGAAAATGAACAGTGGAAAATTAATCAGTATGAAGTAATTCAAATGGTTTATCACATAGTAATTTTGAAAATATTGTTCATAATTCTAGAAAACAAGATGTTTAAGAAATAGTTTACAACTTTATTCTATTTAACTTTTTAATGTTTTAGATTTATTAGTTGGCATCAAATATGGAAATTCCTGATTCAGTTGAGCTTCCTATGGCTCAGCAGCTAATGTGCAAGCTATGTAAATTCCAAGGATGAGGGTTTGAGATCCAGGGCAAAGGGAAAGAAAAAGGAAAATCTACCTATATATACTTCTACCACTGGCTTAGTTCACAATTATATTTTACAAACGATATTTGATATTTTCAAGGTCAGATAAGACATAGTGGACTATTTCAAGAAATTGTTGAGTTTTTTACTTTCCTAATAATGACTTAACTACCTCTTAGAACACATTTAGACACTTGACCTTTCTGAGTCTAAGTTTAGTTATCTTTAAAAAATAATATGTCTTCTAAACGTGTTAATGGCTCAAACAGAAAACATCTAGGATCTTTTTAGCAGTGAACAAAGTGGTGGGTGTGGTGTGAAATGCACACAGACTAATGTGTAAATTCAGTATTGTAAAAATGCATGTAGCAATGTGAAATATTAATAAAAATATTTTAAAGCAGTGCATCAATAAATATTAGTTTTGTTTTTTCAATCTCTACATATCAAAGTAAGTTTATTTTAACAATATTTAATAAAAAACAAAATAATATTAAAATGGTTAATTTAAAAAGAAATTTTTATTAGTTACCTAGCATTTACCAAACTTCTCCATTCATTCCTACATGATCTGATCATTAGGTTCATTTAGTTCCTCAAATTTTATATTTAAAAAATAATTGACTAAAATATTGGCATATTCCTGAAAAAAATGTTATAACTTATAAGTCTATTTCTTCTTTCTGGATTCTCTTCTAATTCATACTTCAAAAAAGTAGCCCAGATATCTCCTTTTCCTATAAAAGCTTCCCTAGTTTTCTTTCTTAAAATCATTCCCTTTTCTATTATCTAAAATTCAAGCCATCAAAAGCAACAAGAGTTCAAGAAAAATAAAAGAAACCAATTAAAAGCATTTAAATAGTGACACAAACTTTATTTGTCATATTATCTTGGTGTATAGGGACTAGGTTTGGCCAACACACTGTCAGAAAGTCCAAAACATAGCAGCTTATAAGAGAGAAATTTGTCTCTGTCATATCAGTGAAACCCATATGTAGACAGACCAGAGCTTGCAGAGTGAATTCTTTCTTAGGCAGATTCATTAAACAAGCAGCTTATTATTAGGAACTTTCTATCTTACTACTTTATCTATCTCAGTTTGTTGTTTCTACAACTTGTTCAGTTATGATACTTATATTTCAGGAGGAAGGAGGAAGGGAAAAAAGGAAGTGCTCCCTATAAATATATTTTGTGCAAGTTTCTGCTTATGTATTTCCAGCCAAAACTTAGTTGTATAACCATATTTAAGTGCAAAGGAGGTAAGAAAAAAATATTTTTCTTCTAGATAGGTAATTAGTATGCCAGGAAAAAAACTGGTAAAGGGAGGAAATCATTATTAGGAAACAACAAGCAGTCACTAACACATTTGGTAATAACTTTTTTTTTTTTAATTCCTATAAGCAAGAATAAAGGTGAGCAGAGGAATGCAGGTGGGAAGAGAGAGGAAGAGGAAGAAGCACCATATTTTACTTAGTTGTTCATCTTGGTGGTTCACCCCTGCCCTAGAATGTGAACCCACATACTTGGTCCTTGGGATGTATGTGGACTGTACTGTCAGCCAAAAGCAGCAGACCAAACCATTACTCCACCAGGGTGTGACTACACTTAATTATATTTTACCTACAGTCAGTAACTAACTGACCTTTAAAATTTACTACCTAACATGAATATTCCTAATAATGTATATATTGTAAAAATACATAGTAATTCCTTCTAAATTTCAGTTTCTAAGTTATATATTTATATTAGCAGTTTAATTTTTATAAAATTTAAGTAATACTCATAACAAAATTACCAAGGGGAAAGTAAGTTTCAATAAAAACAAAGCAGTCACTTTCGTCATTTTTAAAAGTCACTTTATGACTTTAATACATAGTAAAATATTAAGTTTAAAAACAAAATACAGTCCTAGTGTTGATGAAATTATTTAAAAATAAAATTGCATGTAGGTAAAATTGTATGACACTCTTAGAGAAGATAGAGTATTTAAGACAATTTAAGAAGAAAAAAATCTGAGACATTTTATTATATACTTTCTAGATATGCTGTCCAGAGACTTAATCAAGTAAGAGATGATCATAAGAGTACAGTAAAAATTAGAATGGGATAAAACAAAACTAAATTTAGTCCAAGATTTCATGCTATGTGACTGAGCAAGTAACTTCATAGACGATGACTCCGATGAGGGATCAAAATAATTTGGTATATACTAGTCTCTTGGCTGCGCTTTATAAACATTAGTTCATTTAATATTTACAACACGCATAAGATAAAATTATCTCTGCTTTATAGAGACTAAGTGATTGACTTAAGATCACAATAGCTAAGTAAACATCAGAGCACACACAAAGATTTTTCTAACCTCAGTTCATGTTCTTAACTATCATTTATATTACCTCCCTTCAAACTGATTAGGCATTGGTTTTCTCATCTACTATATAATGAGAATGTAGCATAACCTAAACTGCTCATTCTGGCCTTTCAAGACAGTATTCTAGAGACATCTGGCAATTTACAAATAAAAGCACCTTTTATCAATAGATGTAATCATTCTCCCTGCTAAACCTTATATATAAGACAATAAAATTATAATTATAATGTAAAAGTAGAAATTCATTTATCAAAATGTGTAGATAAGATGTCCCCAATGTATACTAAGGTAAATTGGTATGTTTGGGATATATTCTTAATCTTTCTGTTGATTTCAAACCCCTTTGTCCTATATATAGAGGTGCAAATCATAAAGTTAGGTTAGTAAGAAGGGGAAAAAAATGAAATGAACATTATAGTTTAATTTTATAACAATCATTTTAAATATATGTTATGCATCATTTTATCGGTGAAGACACTATGACAAAGAGGGTGACTTGCTGAAGTTCACATAACTACGTATTCATTGGCATCAGTATGTAAGCTTTCTCTGGTTATAAAATTTAAGCTCTTTCCTATCCATTCTGCTACCTATGGTTCAACTTCAGGGATTCATGTAGCAATATCCTTGTTTAATTTTAATATAAAAATTAAAGACTAATTTAGTCCTTTTAGAGGTATTTATGATTACTAGCAAACACTTGCTGAATACAATAGGGGAATATGGATTAAAATATACAAAATATAATGGAATATATATTGTCAGTAACATAGGATTTAATGAAAAATAATTTAATAAACATTAAGCATTACCAATTTACCATAGACTGAAAATTACTTTCTTATGCACAGGATAGAGGATTAGGGGGGAGGTTTGTTTTGATCAGAAGAAATAAAAGCCTGTAAAGGAAGAAGAATATTCTAGGGAAAAGAAATGCACGAATGCAAGAACAGAACCAAACATATAGAGAATGTAGTCTACATTGAGTAGCATGTAGGTTTCTTGTGAATATAGCTTTTTTGGCTTGGAAATTAATATTAGAGTCAAACTGAAGAGAGATTTTGAATAACAACTTAGAAAGTCTGGATTTGATCTTGTAGGAAATGGTTAACCATCCAACATCATCAAGTAGAGAAATCAGAGTAATGTTTTAGTAAGCTTAAACTCAAGTATAGGCTTTAATGACTTGATAATGGTCAGGAAGAAGGGAGATCAGTTAGAAGATTTTGACATTTCTGTGGATTACTACATGGGAAAAAAAATGGAAATTCTCTTGACTTGTGCAAAAATAGATATGCATAAGGTATGTTGTATAACATATAAACAAACTACAGCTTCAGCTCTGAAACAATCTATAATATCACTCTAACAATCCACAACATTCTACTCTTTCACTTCTCTATCATCTCTTTTCACCAGTTTATCTACCTTTTACTAATCCCTTACCTTCTCCATTTTTTCTGAATATCTAAGCCCTTCCCTTACCTCACTTTATTCCAGCCCCATGGTCAACAACAGAATTACTCTCTCAATAATACCCTTAATTTGAATCAGTTTGAAATCTACCCTCTATTGTTTACTCAAGGGGCTGGAGAAAGCCTCACAATCCTAACATTATTACAAAGTAAAGGTTTCTATTATCAGTCACTTAGGAATTCTCAAATGAATGCTTCTTAGTCTTTTTAATTTATTTAACATCTGATAATACTGAATTCCACCTCTCTTCCTGAAATTACTGAATTTAAAACAGTTGCAATTAAATACTCTTGTAATAATACCCCAAAAATGTACTGTGAGAATCAACATTTAAGAAAATCCTTCTCATTCAATGCTAATTTTAATGTCCTTCATTGTAAAGCACTAAATGCTGAACAGAAGGTTACCACAGATGTACGTTAATATTTTGTAGTAAAATATTCAGTTAGGACAATAAGACTTCAAGAAAAAACAAATAAAGAGCTATGAATCAGATAGCTATAATGCTCCTTTAAGAAAATAAATGAATATGCCATAAACATCTATAGACTCAATGTTGATGATGATAAAGTCTTTAAAAACATAGTAAAATTTCTCTCTGACCTCTAAAAAATGGTAAACTTAACAAATAAACCAATTTTAATTAACTTAAAACATAAGTACAAAAATTATCTACACATGATTTACATTTCTCATAAGTACTGATTCTATACTTAACTAAAACAAGAAAACAAGCAGATTCATTGAGCACATAATATTTGTTTACTTAAAAGAATTTGTAAAAAAATGCTATAAAAATATCATTACCATAATTCAGATTATACCTGTTAGAATTTTATAATAATGTGGATCAAGGTCTTGGGTATACTTTTCCTCAAGAAACACATATCCTTACATACAGTAGAAATTAACATTTTAAATAAAATTAAAGACGAAAAGTATCAGTTACTTAAGAAAATTATCTTTTTTTTAACAACTCTACATGTTTGGAATATTCTTTGAAAATCATTTAAATATCAGTGAAAATTTAAACAAAAGCCTAAGAATCCTTTCAAGGCTATTTTTCACAGTCTTTCCTTAATAAGTGATAGTCTTGAGTGACTTCATTTTTGTAATTTTTTCCTAATGTAGGTCACCTTAAGTGTTTTGCCATTTTTAATAAAAACAAAGTCTAAAAAAAGATGATGTTTATATTATGATTCACACTGAAATATGCTAGTATAATAAGGCATATAATTTGTTATAAATTAATTTTCATTTTAAGTTCTTCAAAGCATTACATGTATCTAAATAATAGAAGTATGAGATATGACTCACTGAAAATGTAAACATTCAATTGGCTGTTAAAAAAAGGATAATTTTAAATGGTAAATATTTTTAAACTCAATTCTCATTCTCAGAGAAAACAAAAACATCTTTAAAAACTTAATTATTATTTTGGTCTTACTGTGATCAATGTGGTCAATCTTGTGACATCACTGTTGAGAAATCTGCAATAGAAAAACAGAAACAGCATTCAGCTGAATCATATTGAGTAAGTAATTTCAGAAAATAGAGTCTGCAGAGAATTTTTGTCTTTCTTGATGCCATAAATCATTTAACATTAGCAGCAAAAGTATAATAAGCATAAAATAAGTATAAAACACCCAGAGTTTATTTATAGGTCATTATTTATATATTATAGGTCATTATTTATATTATAGCATGGTAGATTACATTTTGTTTATTATCAGCAACACCCCAGGGTTAACATACTATAACATATTAGTGAATAAACTATAGGACATTTGGGTTCATTATATTTGTTTTCTAATACTTATTAAGAAGAGAATTATAGTATCTTAATACATAAAAATAAAAGATAGGTATTATTTATAGAAAGCTGTTTCTCTCTTAGATTAGCAGCTCAGTTTATATTGAAAATGTGATTGACTTAATATAGGAGAAATTGCCTCAGGCTGATCTGCATGAATATAGACAAAACTATGGCATTTTAAGTTTCATAAGGGCTTTCAAAATTATTTTATCAGATGTTCACAATTCCTTCAAAGAAATGATATTTTACACGCAAGTAAAGTAGATATTAAAAAGGATACATAACTTGTCTAAGCACTTATAACTGAGTTTACTTTATTTCCTCTTTTATCTCACACCCTCCAACCAATCTATCATGCCAACTGTTCTTTCTCTCTCTATCCTTAATGAAAAGCATGTTTTACTGTTTGTTGTCTCTACAGTTTAAAATATTCTTCTCCTGTATTACTACTACAGTGTTCTTAATTCTATTTTTAATGCAGTGACAAAAATATCAGTCCACTGACTTTCCCATCACTTTGAATAAAATTCACAATACTTACTGTGGCCTATTAGGCCCTCTGCCACCTGTCTCCTGACTACATCTCTTGCCATTATTATCTTCCAGTCACAACGACCTTTTTTGATGTTCCCCAAATATACATGCATTTCCCTCTTTGGTGCTTTGGCATTTACTGTTCCTCAACCTGGTATGTGTTCCCCAAATCTTCCTAAGGACTGGCTCTTTCACTTCATTACAAAAGAACCTCAGAAAAGTCTTCCTCTACCACCAGGGACAGTGTTTTGCTGCAAGCCCCATTGGAGCACTAGTATGGCACTGGGAACCCAATAACCATTCAGTGAGCAATTACTGATTGATGTCCTACTGTGTATAGCACCATACCCAGAGGGGAGCATAAAGAAAAAGTCTTAAAATTACTACGTATTTAGGTTAAAGATGCCACAAAAATTTGACGCACAGTTTTAAAAAGCCACTGAGACAATGCAGGGAGAGTTTAGAAAGAATTAAAAAAAAAAGGCAAGGCTGGGGCGGTGTGTAAGTATGCATAAGTGTGTGTGAGATAATGAGGGTCTGGATAGAAAAAAATGCAGAAGGAATGGGAGGCTCAAGTTACATCTTAAATGGAGAAAAACAAGAGGACTCCATAATAAATACAGGATGGCAGAGAATAAAAGATTACTTCAAAAGTTCACAACAGACCCAATGAAAGACATCTGAAGTAGTGGGGTAAAGTGACTTTTATTGTGGACAGTACATAAGACCAATATAACCAAAGGTCATTCAGATGAAAATGCCTTCTAACAACAGGCAGAAATTGTGAATTATGATGGCATATGATTTGATAATCGTCATTAAAAAAAAGTAGAATTTAAATCAAAAGAGGGATTAAGTTCACCAAACCAAAGGATATAGAAAAAACAAAACAAAACAACGACAAAAAACTACTGAGCAGAATTTGGGCGATACCTATAAAGAAGGCTTTCAGGAAGCAAGATTAGTGGCATTGTATAGTTGTTGTTTTTTAAGTTTAAGAAGTAGAGAAATAGAAAACACACTGAAGACAAAAGAAGAAAGATTTCTAAGGAAGATATTAACTTTAAATGATGTATGGAGGAGTCAGAGACAAAACTATTCTCTCTCAATTGTGCATACCTCCACCAAACAAAATCAGATGAGAAAGCCACATAGATTAAACATTACTCTGTATCCAAAGGCTTGCCTTCAAGGAACTACTTACTAGCATTATGTTTTCAACTTTAATCTATGACAAAAATAGTCCTGTGATGTCACTACAACATCTTATGAAAGAAATGATACTTTCCATACATAAAAGTCTATGATTTGGTGAATCCTGGTGATTCAGGCATTAAGTCAGTAGTGGGGCATAAATCATGTGAAGCCCAAAGACTAGTCTCCTGGGAGAGGCTGAGGGGGAGGTAGGATGTTGGTGGGGGCAGCAACCAAAAAGAAATAAGCAAATACAAGTGCTTCCTCCTCCACTTCCCTCAAAAAACAAAAAAAAACCCTCTAATTCAAAAAGGTACTTTTCATAAAATATATTCTAACAATATTCATACTGAATGAAAATTATGAGTAAATATTGTTTCACTTTTTGGAAAAAACTTATACTAAATCTAAAATTTTAAATGCACATTTTATCTACAGATGAAAAGCGTGTAGAATAAGAAACTAGTAAAGGCATTCCTTCATCATAGCAGCAATTTTTACACATGACTTACTGGCTACTTACAAATGCGTGAGGAAGAAAAATACATGAAATTAAAATGACACTAGAGGTTAAAACCAGACAAATCTTAAAACTTTTCATAAAATCCTAAGTGGTTTTTACAAGGAAAAGGTAATTCTTTAAATTCATCTTGAAACCAGGAAATACATTCAAATTACACATACAAAAAGTAGTATCACATTTTATGAAAACATAATTCAACTAATATATTGGCTATATGCTATTTCTTTACAAGTCACCATTTTAGTAAATACGTACAGAGAAAATCTCAACTACATTTACCCTCAGGAAACAACTACCAGTGTTAAAGAGGAGGGATATGGATCTCTGGGATGTGGGAGAAAACGAGATTACTATCCAGAAAAAATGCACCCTGACATAAGCAGAACATGCAAACTCCATATAGACAGTGGCCCCAATCAGGAATCTAGTATTTTTTCTCATCAACTAACGAAACGACATTTAATGAAATATTATTCCAGGACTGAATCATATATGCTTCTTTGTTTAATGTTCACAAATAATGAAAGTAGTAGTTTCAATAATTCTTGATACTACATATTAATCAATGTTAAAATATACTGAAATTAATTATAAAAAGTAATGTTGATTCCAGCATTTTCTACAATAGCCAAGAATTGGACACTACCTATGTGCCCATCATCAGATGAATGGATATGGTATAATAAATAAAATAAATAAAAGCATGGTCTCTTGCTCTTAAAACTGACAAGATATGGTATATATACACAATGAAATACTACACAGCCGTTTTTTAAAAAGATGAAATCCTGATATTTGCAACACAATGGATAGAACTAGAGGGGATTATAAATAAGTCAGAAGGAGAAAGAAAAATACCACACAATCTCACTCATGTGTGAAATATAAAACTATGCAAAGGAACAGACAAAACAAAAACCAATCCTTGGACGTTGACAATAGAACTGAGGCTACCAGCAGGGAAGGAGGTGAGGAGTGCGAGCAAGTGGTGGTGGTGTCCAATGTACAGTGGTGGAGAAATTTTGGTAATCTGGTGGTGGGTGTTTTATATCCTCATATAGTTGATGAATGGTGAACCTGCACTAATGGGCTTATATTAGTTTGTAAATAAAGTTACATCAATAAATATTTTTAAAATGATAAAAATTTAAAAAGTAGAATTTCTTGCCCTTAAGACAACTGACTGACACTGAAATAAAGTGTTCATATACTTCTAGAATGGAAGAAACAAAGAATCCATTTTTATTTTGACTATTTGTAATTTTTTTATCAGCGAAAGTACAACAATCAATGTCAAGGCTTTATATTCTGGCATTATTTGGCTTTGGAGACATCAGGTTTTCTTGTAGGATAAGTAAGCCTAGCCTTCAATACATAGTGTTGATTAATTTATACTACCTCCTGTTAGAAATAATCAGAGCTCACAATCTAGACCATAGATGCACTAAAAAATTAGAAAGTGATGATTCTATAGCTACCTCCCAACAGAAAAAAAGGTAAATGGTTATTTCTCATTCTAAAATAACTTTGTCATATCAGAATTTAAAATAAAGAGAAGTTTTACTTAAAGCGAACTGCCTTAAGAATGAAATAAATCAAGAACAAGAAAAGCATGAGCAATCTATCTTAAAAAGATGATTTATCAAGATTCTCACTTTTTGTCATTCTCTCTACACTCTCTTAAACTAAACTCACTGCAGTAGTAGTACTACTTAGGAAAAATCAAATATAAACAGACGGCATTTAAGACATACTAAATTGTCAATGATTTCACATTTCTTACAAAATAAATTTACATTTCCATAAATTAACATATCAATAATTTTATTACCCCCTACAAAAAACTGTCATTCCCTCAAAATTTATCATTTATTTCACTGATTGAAGCTTCTTTAGAAAAGTTATAATAGGGTAACTCACAAAATTTTAGATGACTGACATAACCTTATTACATGAAGTTTAACTAGAGCTCAGATGGCAATTTCGCATTTTTGCTGATAATAAAAATGAGTCAAACAAAAAACAACTAGACTTGGAAAAAATTTTAAATATAAATATATATAAGCTGCTTTTACCAACATTTACCACTCTATAATTTCAACATTAATTAGCACTTCTCAAAATCTTTGCTCACTTCTTCATATGTTTCTGCTTTAGAGCAATAATGAGCATCCAGAAGAGGAAGGAGGTGGTAGCATCGTCAAAGGTATTGAAACATTATTGGGCTAACAGATATACACAATCCAAAATGAACTAATCACATGGCTGAAGTAGTATAATGAAAAATATCATTTGAGAAAAATTTTGTTAGTTTGCTGTAATTTTATTTCTTTATAAGTTCTTCAGGGAATTCAAATAAATTGTAGCAAAAGAGTTAAAGCCTTTAGTAATTCCTATTAACTAAGTTAAAACACATTACCTGAATATAGTTATGGGAAATTTTAGCTTTTTTTCAAAGTAAAATCTATGTATATCTAGCCACTTCTTTTGTTTTAAAACAAACAAAAACTTCAATGAGCCATCAATCAAGACAAACATAACCTCATAGTTTCACAAAGATGTCATGTACAATACCTGAAAGAAATTATTCAAATCAAAGCCTTCAAATGTCCAATTCAGACTATTGCTATGAAGATAGTAAAACAATTAAGCAATCAAATAATATACAGTTTGAAAAAAAAGATACAATAAATAAATCTTCCATTACTAATAACAAATGCTGTTTCAGATTATTTATCTTCTATTTAAAAAACTTTGCTATGAATATTTAGTGATATTAAATAATTATTACTAATATTTTGTTTTTCTTAGAACTTGGAATAAATCCATCATAAATAAGAAATCTGGTCTAATACTTTCAACAAGGGTATGCATACCTTTGGTCCTTGTTCAGAATTTGGGCAAGCATTCATTATGTACCTTACGCAATCTCTTAGTTTGCCATACCATAATTATCCACTTCACAGGGATGTTGTGAAGTTTAGCTAATTATGCTTATAATTTTTTGAGGTACACAGATGAAAGAGAGGTGCACATCAGAGATACAATTAATTGCTATGTACTTGATGAAAAAAATGCCACTTAAAAACATTTAACAACAGATGAATCTTAAAGACACTATACTTATATTTATTTAAGCGAAGCAAACCAATGCTACATACTGAATACGTGTTTTCCCCCATAATTCATATGTTGAAGTCTAATCCCTAAAGTGATGGTATTTGGAGATTGGGATTTGGGGAGACGATTAGGTTATGAAAACTGGTTTAAAAGGTAAATTTAATATTATGTATATTTTACCACATATTTTTAAATGTTGAATGAAAGATTTAATATAAATTGCAAATAATCTTAAATTTTTCTCATTAAAGCATTAATCAAATCAAGTGATTCACATATGCATTCATTCAGCAAATCAAATATTCATCAAGTGTTTTCTGTGTGTTCACTGTGATGGATATAGAAATATGGCAATGAAAAAAAGAGAAAGTATCTGTCTTCACAGATCTTACAGAGAAGAACTGGAGGCCTACAAAACTAAAATGGTACAAATTTGTAGCATTTCTCATGTCAAGTACTACACAATGAAAGGTAAGGAGATGGAGTGATAGCACGGAAGATGTCCCTGAGAAGATAATTGCCCTCAGTACATAGTGAAGTAAGAAGGAACACTTGTGATTGAGAGTATAACATATGCCAAGGCCCTGACATGGAGAGTCTTAGTGCTTTCAAAAAAACAATTCTGGAATGCTGGTACACAGTAAGTTAAAAGACAATGGCAAGAAAACTAAGCATAGATTTTACAGGACCTGGAAAGCAACAGTACTAAGTTTGGATGTTATCTCAGGTGTGTTGAAGACCACATGGGATGTTTTAACTAAGGAAGTGATGTGATTTGATTTAAAAGGAGAAAAAAAAAGACTCCAGTCACTGTATACAGAATAATCTTGGGGATGGGGAGGAAGAGAAGAATCAAAAAACAGAAAAGAAACCCGATTAGAGAACAACTATAATACTTCAGAGGAAATGAGGTAACTATCATGGAAGCCATCCTGGTGATAAGAAATGGTTGAATATGTGACTGCTGGTGAACTAAATAAGAGGGAAAGCAATGGAGTCAAGAAGGACTCACGACAACTGGGTGAATAATGTTGCCCATCACTGAGATGGAGAACATTGGGGTAGAAACAGGTCTGTTAGTGGTGACAGCATTAAAGAATCAAGAATTTGAGTTGGCAAAGTACCAAGTAAAGAGTTTCAGGAAAGATGACATGATCAACTGTGACAAGTGCTACTCAGAAAATACTTAATATGATGGTTAAGAATGACAACTGCATTTAGCAAGATAAATTTCACTGGTGCCTATGACAAGAATGTTGTGGGAAATGAAGAAAAACAAATGCATAGGAGGAGAAAAGAAGAAAAAGTGAGAAGAGGCATATATGAACAACACTTTGAAGGAATTCTACTGTAAAAGATTATAAAGAAATGGTACTGTACTGGAGGAGGATGTCGGATATTCAATTTTTTGTTTTAAGATGAGGAATAGTACAGAATGTTTATATGGTGACAAGATTATCTAGAAAAGAAAAAAAATGATGATGGGGAAAATTACACAGCAAAGTCAATGATTACTAAGCATCTAATGAATGAATAATTTTGTCCTTGCTGCTAGAAATGCAAAGATAATAAATACAAGACACAGCAGTAATTTAAGGATTATATGGAAACTATTGAAAATCATGGGAGTAAGTATCACACATAATTAAAATACTTTAAAAACAATACTATTTTATAATAGAGCCCAGCATTTTTCAAAATCTTATGCAAATATTTTAAAAATATTATGCAATGTCAATATACTTTATGATGTGACAGCAATGTCCTTCTATGCTATACAAATGTAGCTGTACAATGTAAAAATAATGCCATAAGCAGCTTTTATTTGATTATGCACAGTGGGGTTTAAATAGGATCAATATTAGACAAAGAGTAGATCCAACAATTTTTTTAATCCTCCACATTTGGATATTTCACTTTATTCTCAATCAAATCCAACAATTTTTAAAAACATTGCCATTACGGAGCCCATTAGACAACAGTGAAGAACACTTGGTGATTTGGTGGACGGCATGGTGTCTTGAAATATCTAAGGAATGAGGAAACTATACATAGGAAATTATTTCAATGTGTAGCATAATTACTACAATAAAAATATTAAAAAAATACATTGCCACTATCCTTTCCTTTTCATTCTTCTGTATGGACCCACTCCTTATATATATTCTTTTCAACTCAATTCAAAATAGAAAGCAATTCACAACCAATCTACACAAATCTTCATCACTTCCAGAGTTCAATTCTCTCTGCTTATTAATAATTTTCTGGTGTCCCCTGGTGGCACAGACGCTAAGCCAGAGGTGGGGTGTGGACCATGTAAAGATCCTGGACTAGGGTTTGTGACCTAGGGGGAGGGGGAACAACATAAAATCAATAAACAAGTAAGTGAAAGCACTTTCTCCTCCTATTCCTTCCTCCTTTCTTTAAAAACGCTTCTTCCTCTTCTCCCTTCCTTCCTCTCTTTAAAAACGTTTTTAATTATTTTCCATTTTGTTCTCTTGCATCCTTAAAAAGAATTATAGAAAATCTGAATGTTATAAAGACTATTAAGTACACATTAGTATAAATTAATATAAGTTACTCAAATACTTTAAGCTTTCTTTTCCAATAAATTTAAAATTCTTTATCCCTTGTGTATTTTTATATGCTCCCCTGTTCTAAAATATGTGGTAACATATTAAGGTACAAAATAAAAAGACATTGAGAATGAGAAAAATAAGATCAGAGAAAGAATAAAGTTAATTTCAAAAAAGCACACCACTAGCCCTGTACCCTTTGTTACTGGAGAGCCAAATATAGCTTTGTTTCCTGATAACCAATGCAAAGAAGAAATGATAATGGCATGTAGTTTTCATTTGTTTATACTACTCATGTTAATAAATCATTTCCTTGAAGGAAGCACAGCTTGTTCTGTTACTGAGACCTGATGAAGCCATTGTGTTTGATTTATCAAAAACAACTCATTAATAAATAAAATAATGAGTTTTGAAGGGCTGTTTCTTTAACTTCCCTCAGAGACTGGTCAATAATGGTACTTGAAAGCATTTCAGCATCTAAAACAATGAAGTACAAGTTTATCACACATAAGCTTAATTCAAGAATAAGGTATGAGATATCCAGAGTATTGTTTTACATGTTTCAGGTATTCTTTCCAAAAATATTACAATTTTTAAATCACAATTATTTAAATTGAGATAAAATTCACCATTTTAAATTATACACTTCAGTGGTTTTAGTATATTCATGAAGTTACATATACAGCAACACTAATTCCAAAATATTTTACTTACACCAAAAAGAAATGCCATACCAATTAAAGCAGTCATTATCCATTCTCACCACTCTCCCTCTCTTCCAGCCCTAGGCAAGCACTAATCTACTTTGTTTCTTTAAATTTGCCTATTGCAGACATTTCATATAAATGGAATTACATAATACGTGACATTTTATGTGTGGTTTCCTTTACTTAGTATAATGTTTTCAAGATTCAGCCAGATCTAAGCTTCTATCAGTATTTTTTTCTTATGGCTGAATAACATTTAACTGTATGCTCATTTTTATTTATCCATTTATCAGCAATCAATACTTGGTCACTTCCATCTTTTTGGTTATTATGAATGACACTGAAAATTCATGTACAAGTTTTTATGTGTTAACTTAGTGAGGAATCGCTAAAACTTTCCAAAGTAGCTGTATCATTTTACATTCCTACAAGTTCATATGGTTGTCTGTTATTCCATTTCTTGCCCAAGTTTGCTATTTTCTATTGTTTTATATTTTATACTCATAGTAGATATGAAATATTATCTCATTGTGGTTTTGATTTGCATTTTCTGATAGCTACTGATACTGATAAGCACCTTTTCAAGTGCTTGTGGCCATTTGTGTATTTTCTTTGAAGAAACAGTCAAGTCCTATAATTTGTACAAATAAAGAAGCAGATCGAAACTACTTTGAGACAAAAAACACATTTTCTATATGTTAAGAATCTGTTTATAATATTAATATCAATACTAAATGCTTACACTGTCCATAAATTCTCTTCCTCCTCACTATCAGATAGATGCATTACCTAGTTAATGAACAATACAGAGGCACTGTTTTAATATTCAACAAAAAGTGTCAAGTCATCAGGGTGAAAAGGGTAAATATTAAAACAGCTTACAACATTTAAATAAATAAATAAACAGATTTACAACAAAATAACTGGGTTACATTTTGGAAAAATAAAAGCATATAATATTTATATGCTCACTGAACTCCTCAGACAGACTGAAAAGCTCAAAAAAAAAAAAAGGTAAAAGCTCTCTGATTTGTAGTTTTAAAGGCAATAATAGTTTCCTTCAACAGAGGCCAAGGAAGTGCCAGTCCCTTGATTACTCTGGTCTGGACTCTACTCTAGGAATAGAAGATACTGATCATCAAGCTGGTAAATCAAATTCAATCAGCAGCTGGAATTCATGGTACAGAAGATGGGAAAAATATTTCTGAGTTTCCTATGATTCTAAAGAGATGGAATTTGAAAACATGATAATACTGAATTTGTTGGAAAAAGGGGACAAAATCATGAAAAGTTACTAAACTTGATCACTTGAAGATTTAAATTTTGTTAGATATAATTTTAATTCACTACTGTCATAGCAAATGAGTTTTATTTTACCATTTACTATTTTTCTGTTTATACTGGGGTTTCCATGACCTACCCCCTAACATTACTTAGCACTATCTCTGTTCTATCTAGTGACATATAGGCAGCATTTACCAAGTAACAATAAATGTGTGTCATCTGTTCCATAAAAAATTGTGTCATGACTTACAATTTCAACATATTATGATACTATCAATGATACATAAGCACTACTCCACCTAGTCTTGTTCTCAAAAAAATATTAAAGATTATTTGCATGAAAAATAGATTCTTGTTCTCAAATCACTACTGAATCAAACTAGATAAAAGTTGGAATATTTCAAAGAGAATAGCTGCCTTCTATTTCAAAAAAAAAAATGTGAAGTGAGTTAATCAGGATGAAACAATGATTGGTTCTGGAACAATTAAAAGAATAATGAACGTAAGACAAAACAGGCAGATTGTGTCTTCCTTTGTTATCATATACCTAAACAAAATAGGCAAAGAAAGTCTCAAGAATAAACATATTTAATACTGATCTTCTGTTAACTGCTGTACTTGTTTATTTTTAAAGTAATCTTTCTAATATGAAATAGAAAGGTACTAAAAGGTAAAATGTAGGCACACTCTAAAGGTTCAGGTGTTAATTCAGCTTCTGGGGCTTAAACCCTGTAAATTCTAGTGACCCAGGTTCATGACCTAGGGCCTGGGGAACAACCAGAAAAGAACAAATAAATAAAAATGCTTCTTTCTCCTCTCTTCATACCTTGCTGCCTCTTAAAACATAAAAAATTGAAACATGTAATGTTTGCTTTTTTAAAAAAGTTGAAATATTTAGAATTTTAAAAACAATACTACATAATAAAATACATTTCTCAGATTGAAATTTATTTATTAATATTAAATTTTAAAAAATGATTTCGCTTCTCTAATTGCTTTGTTATAATTTGCTTCAAAAATTTATAAAAAGAAAAATTTCACCCTTTTCAGAGTTAATTCATCTGGGGGATAATACTATTGTTGTCGTCTACCTTTATTCAGTTATCCTAAAAATCCACACAGTTATAAAGCAAAGCTCATTTATTTGGGATCAAACAATTACAATTTGGGGAACACAGATTTGGGTAGAAACCCAAAGAGTGTCCTGAGGAGAAATGAAGTTAGATTGATACAAACAAAGGTAGACTTACACATCATTGATTAGTCATATGAAGGAGTCACAGGTAAATGTAGGCGACAGTTCATTTTTATCAGTCCTTTTAAAGAAGACATTGTTATTCTTGCTGACTTCTTGAAATACTGGTGGTTTGGCCCCTGTACATGTTCTTCCTTCCTGTCTCCCTGTCTTCATTTTAAAATGACTCTACTTATGTCAGCTTAAAATACAGAAAAAGTCCCATGATAAAATAATAGGCCTTGGTTGTGCAGTGTTTGATAAACAGTAGGTTTTTCAAAACACGTCTCCTAACTGTGCCTCACCTTCCTCTGAGGCACAATACCGGTGTGTGAAGAATAAAGACTCTAATCTTTGGTTTAAAATTTAAAACTAAAATGTTCTTACTTAGAAGTCAATTTCACTTTAGAAATTGGACAATATCATTCCAGTTCGTTAATGGAGCTTGACTGTACAGAAAAGGGCAAGAGATGAAAAGTAGCCTAATATTCAATTTGTGAATCTCCCCTAGATATCACCTACCATAAGAGTTTTCCTGTTACAATCCCAGGACATTTTTTACTCTGTCTTCCCTTTTGTCAAGAAACAAACAACTTTCAGAAACCCTCTTTAACCTCTGCCATCTGCTGCTGTTCTCTAACTCCAATTCCAACTCTTAGGACTCCTTACAGAGTAGATTAAGTGACATAAACAATATTTGAATAAGATGCTGTGTCTCTCCCTATCACTAAATAACACATTGCTAGGATTTACTTTTTATCAATTTGTTTCCTTTCACTAGATTCAAAATTCTACAAAAGCAATGGTTCTATCTTATATGTAAGAGATGTTCGTGACATAATTTTAAAAAATAGTCTTTGTCCCTGGTTCGTGGTGGAGAGTTACTAAAAGTCCTAGGAATTAAATGTACAGTGTTTATTCTCACAAGATAGCTTCAGAATAGGGGCTGATTACTAGAAAACAACAACAACCATTTTCTTAGAATGTTAGAACTTTCAATGAGAAAGAAAAGGGGCTTGAGACTGAGTTCAGTGACCAATGGTTAAAGATTTAATCAGTCATGCCTATGTAATGAAATCTCTATAAAAACCCCTAAAGGATAGGGTCCAGGGAGCTTCTGAGTTACTAAACAGATACACATGCTGAGAGCATGCTGCACACTCACTCCACAGACAGAAGCATCTGAGCTCAGGACCCTTCTGAAACACATCCTATGTACCTCTTTATATCAATGTTCTTCAGTGCTCTTTATAATGATAAACTGTACTAGTAAATACAGGGCTTTCGTCAGTTCTATTGAGGTCTGAGGAGGGTTTATGGAAACCCCTGATTAGTAGTTGTCCAAGAGAAATATGGATAGCCTGGGGACCTCATTTACAGCTGATATCAGAAGTGAGAACTGTTTTGTGGGACATAGCCCATAACCTGTAGGATGCTGATTAACTCAAACCTATTGGTGTTACAGAATGGGAAATTTTCTTGTTTTAGGAAAAACTACTCAATAATTTGGGAGAATAATAAATGAGTGGAAGAATGAGATGGGGTTGGGGAAGTGGTGGTGGACCTCACTGGATAATGGTGAAGAACACTTGGAGACTTGGTAAAGGACAGGCTGTGTAGAAATACATTTGAGAAATGGGGAAACTGCACATATGAGTTTACTATAATTTGTAAAACACATTTATTGAAAAGTTATTGCAATAAATAAAAGTTACTGCAATAAAATGCTAAAAGGGTAATAAAAATAAATAAAATTGATTTAAACCATTAAAAAATAAATGAGTGGAAAATGAAGAAAAAAGTAAACCACATTTATTGAATTTATTGACTTGTATAATCATTCTATGGCTTTTTAGTTTGTTTTTCCTTTCTTACTCTTCCTTTACATGCAATTTTTCTATATAGATGCTTGCTTTTATCTTTTATAACTATATTAACACAAGCACTCTTTTAAACTGAATATTACTTTCAAGTTTACTAGAACTTAAATCAAGTATATTATCAAAATCAAGATCCAAAACAAAATCTTGATTCTATTTTGTGAAATATAGTATTTCATATAGTACCTATCCTTTATAGTATTTATCATAAACAAATTGAAAATAAGGATGTCAGTTGAATTATCTTTTCCAGAGAATAAGAGTGCTTGGGACATGAAGGGTACCCATTAACTAGCTAGAAAAGAAAAATAAGAATATTTTAAGGAAAAATGTGTCAGAAAAAAAACCCTGAGAATTAGATGAGAAGAGGGGCTATATCTTACTGAAATATTGAAAAGTAAGTCTAAGATATGAGAAGCAAAAAGTGAATTTGGCCAAAGAATATGTTGAATTAATTTAAGAGAGCAATTTTGGATTAAAAAAAAGGCGTGAAAAGTTAACAATGCTGCACAGTGGCTAAGAAATGAAAGGAAAACTTGTTTCAAGAAATATGGAAATAAAAGGATTCAAAATTGCCAAGACAATCCTGAAAAGGAACAAAGTTGGAGGTCTTACACTTCCTGCTTTTGAAAATTACTATAAAGCTTCAGCAATCAAAGCAATGTGGCATTGATTTAAGGCTGGATATTTAGATCAGTGAAACGGAACTAAGAAAAAAGAAATATAACTTCATTTTTCAAAGTCAAGATATGCGACAAAACCCTTCAAGGGGTGAAATAATATCTTTTCAACAAAAAGTGCTGGGACAACTGGAAATGCATACACAAAAGAATGAAGATGGATCTGTATACCTCAACATATACAAAAATTAACTGAAGGTGAGTTAATGATCCAAAAGAAGAACAAAAAATATAAAACTTAAAAAATGTATAAATTTTCTTAACCTTGAATCAGACATGATTTCTTTGATGTTAAAAGCAAAAAAAAGTAATTAAAGTCAAAAGCAGAGTAATCAAACGAAAAATAGTTAAACTAAATGTTATATAAATGTATAACTTTTGGCACACCCTCATGGCTTAGCACTTAAATCCACCAGCATAGTCCAAAGACATCCCAAAGACCCAGGGGACGGGGAGGGGGGAACAGTTAAGATGAACGAATAAATAAATAAATGCTTCTTCCTCCTTCTCTCTTCTGCCTGCCTGTCTGGTCATCTTCTTCCCTGCCGGCACCCTTCCTTTAAAAAAAATAAATGTAAAATGTGTGCAAAAGACACTTAAGAAAGTGAGGAGTACCCTGGTGGAGCAGATGATGGTTCAATCACCTCTGAAGGAGAGAGTCAAATACTCCTGGGTTTAAGTCCTGGGCCCTGGGAGAGGCAACCAGTGTGAACACCTAAATAAAGACAGAATGAAGATGTTTCTTCTTCCTCTCTCTTCCTGCTGACCTGCCTGCCTACTCGCCTTCATTCACGCTTGCAGCTTTCCTTTAAAAGATGAAAATTAAAAAAAGATGAAAAGACAACAAAGAGAATAGAGAAAATATTTGCAAATCATAAACCTAATAAAGAATTGTATTCAAATTATACATCAAAAACTCTTAAAACTCAATAATTAAAAACCAATGCAATTATTGAATGGGCAAAGGATTTAAATAGACTTAGAAGATTTATAAATGACCAATAAGAACATAAAAGATGCTCAACATCATTAGCCATCAGGGAAATGCAAATCCTACATAACAGCCAATAGAATGGCTGAAATTTAAAAAGACAGAAAATAACAAGTACTGATGAAAGTGTAGATTGTAAAACGCTACTGCCACTTTGGAGAATATTCAGCTGTACCTCGGTAAGTTAAACAGTCACTATATCACAGAGCAATTTCAGTCCTAGGCATACAATCAACAGAACCAAAAAACATGTCTACACAAAAATCTACTTGCATTTTGGCTTTGTACATGAATATTCATAGCAACATTATTCCTAATTATTAAAAAGTCGAGGGCATGCTTGTGGCTAATATGGGGGCTAATAGAACATATAAAGCCCAAGAACTATATTTCATGACCACAAGCCAGGGTGAAAAAACAAAATAAATCAATAAAGATGCTTCTTCCTCCTCTAAAATACAAATGTGTATCGCTGATATATGGATAAAAAATGTAGCATATCCCTACAAAGAAATATCATTTGGCAATAAAATGGAAGCACTAATACATTCTACAAGATAAACCTAGAAAATATATTACATGAAAGAAGTCAGTCACAAAAGAACAAGTTATTGAAATATGATTTATACAACACAAAATTCACCCTTATAAATAAATATACAAATAATGTTTTAAATTTGTTTACAGAGTCTTGGAAACATCATCACTATGTAATTTTACAGCATTTTTATTTCCCCATTAGGAAATCTCATACAAACCTGAAATCACTCCTTATTTCCTTCCCCGTCAGGCCTAAAAACCTGTAATCTACTTTTTACCTTTATATATAGATTTCTCTTTTATGGATATGTCATATAAATGGTATTTCCTTGCTTTGATATCTACTTTGTAGGCAAGAGTAACAGGGAAAAAAAAAACTATTAAAGAGGAAGAATGAAAAACATGGGATCTTTATAAGCAAATGATGATTCAACATCAGCCCAGGAAAGATTACCTGAGATTTATAAAGTTAGATATCTACTTTTTCTGAAATTAAAATAATCGATCCAGTTTTCCTCTTGATTCATATTTGTAGAGTATACCTTTTATAATCTTTTACTTTCATTCTACTATGTCTTATATTTCAAATGAGTTTCTCTTCAACCTATATCCAATCTGACAACCTTGTCTTTTAAATGAACTATGTATATCACTTACATTTAATATAATTATTACTATGACTGAATTTAAATCTACTACTTTGCACGCACATTGTTTTCTATTAGGTCATTATGTCTTTTGGTCCATTCCCCTCTCTTTCTGTCTTCTTTTTAGATTATTTATTATGAAAAAGAGAAAAGAGACAAAGAGAAGAAGGCTCATTTTATGAAGCTAGCATAATTGCAAATGTAAAGTCAACAAGTTTCACTGTGAAATCCTAAATCTTAGTAAATAAAGATCAGCATAACTTTAAAATACTATTAATGTCATGATTAAATATATTTTATTCATTGAATGTAGGGATGGGTCTACTTCTGAAGAGCAATTAGTTCACAGTACTAATAATTGAAAGCAGAAAATCAGAGTATCTTCTCAAAAATGAAAAAGCATTCAACAAGATTCAACTTTAAGTTAAATATAAAAGCTCTTACCAATTCAGTAGAATAGTAACAAACTTCTTTAACATGACAACATACTAACAGTCAAAATAAAATTAAAATAAGCATTCCCACTTGGGTCAAGAAGCTAAGTATTTCTTGTTACCACTTCTATTTAAATTTGTCATTTAGTTACTGTTCAATAAAATAAGTACCTAGGATTTCTGGCTGGCAGTCCAGTTGTAGTCCTAGCCCACAACTAGCATCAACTATAATATGAGAGCAAAGTTGTCTCCATAATTTTCCAGGTCAGAACTGTCAAGTTACCCCCAGATTTCAAACTGCTCCACTTGAGGCATATGAAGCCTAGACAAGGCAACTCTGCTACAGTCTATCTAAATTCCTTCTACAAATAAACTATGAGATACAGTAATATGAAAGTTGTTGTTTTAAGTTAATTGGAACAACGGAACCGCAGGAAAAGTTTAAGTATATCCATAAAGTCAAAAGTAACTTTAGCAATTTTTAAACACTTATACAATAAATACATTTTAATCAAAGTAAAAATATAAACCAACCTGTGAAAATAAGAGCCTTTATCAGAAATGACATAAAACAAGGTATAGAGTGAAAGAAACTCATACACACTGTTGGTAGGAGTGTAGGTTAGTGCAGCCATTTTGGAAAACTGTATAGAGATTTCTAAAAAAATTAAAAATTAAATATTTACTGTGAGATCCAGTAATCCCACTACTGGGTATCTATGGAAAGAATATAAAAGTATTAGATGTATATAATGCTATGTTTATTGCAGCACTATATCTCAAGACTCAAGCATAGAGTGTAGGGACTCTACTGATTACCTAACAACTTTAAATTTAGGTACTAAGATTCTAAATCATTGTGATAAATCTCATCCACTTCCAAAACAAAATTAAAAGCAAAATATCAGAGAGTAAACTTCAAAAGAACTAAGCAAGGAATGACTGAGTTTTCCTTTGACTATTATTTCCTATTTCAGGACAATCAAACCACCACGATTGGCTGTAAGCATTTCAGCATTTTGTTTAGACTTAAGAATCTAATTAATAGTATATATGACTGGGCAAAGAAATTTAAAAAAAATTACTAACTACAAGTGAGTAATCACTATAATGTGGCTTAGAGACTCACACATCTATTCCTGAAATTTGAGAATAAGTAAACAATAGAAAATTCATCTGACATGACTTCATTATGTTTTTTACTTTAGACTATCATTGTAATAGTACCTGAACCAGCAACACTGATGTTTATAAAAAAAAAAAAGCTTTGAATAAGCATACTATATTTCCAGGGAGAAATCAGAAACAACTTTCTTTCTTGAATCCTGCCTGAACATATTTTCATTCAGCTATAAAGCTATATAGTTATAGTCAAATTAATCTTAAAAAACTGACACATTTTCACTAGTTATCATTTCTATTCTGTCCTGTTGTACATGAGTTTTGAAATAAATAGCATCTTCCTTCAGATTCTAAAAATCCAAATGCTTATGATTGCTGTGATGATGTCATACTATCTAACTTTTAACATGCATTTATAAATTCAACATAGAATTCTAAAGAGGCACCAGCGTGAGGAAGAATATGCTCTGGTTTGCTATACAACTATATATACTATGTGCAATGAAAAGACTGATCATCATAATGTAAAGAAAACAGGGTAGAACGCAAAATTAAAAAGTTAAAAAAGGAAATATATGGTAATTCATTAAATTGAGAATGCTTAATAAGACTTAGCCCCCAAACAAGCAAATTACCCCAAATGTTCCAAATAAGATAAGTTCAGGGTTGAACCACAGCATCTGTCACACAAATAATTTATGAACCTCTCTGTGTCTAAGGTTCCTAACCTGTATAATGGGGAATGCAAACTGTAGATCTCTCCAAAAATTCTAAGAATCAAAACAATGTTGACTAGGAATTGATATAGCATGCCCAAATCCACAAAAAGCATATTTTAACATTATAAGTTATAAAATTAAAAGTGCAATTACAATAAATTTTATTATATGATTATAAAATCCTCACTGTGATACTAGTAATGTACTTAAGAATATCAAAATTCAAAAAGATAACACCTTAGCTAGATTAAAAAAAAAAACCAAAAACTGGCGATCTGAAGGAAAAATCCCCACATCTTCACTTAGATGAACTGCTTTTAGACTTAGTGAAATTAGGAAGATATTAAGGTGAATTCTATTTGGAAAAAAAAAAAAAAAAAAAAGGTAGTGCAAAATGCTAGGATCAAAACTCAAGCATTAGCAAAATATTTTTCTGTTAACATTTAGAAATCTACTAAATTCCTAAAAAATAAATAACTTCAAAGTATTACCAAGTCATAAAGTAAATTAGAATCACAAAATACATTCAAGTTCAATGAAATCTGGCTGGGTTTAATGAGACTCAGTACAAGAATTCTGAATTTGAATCCCACATTCACCACACACTAACTATATAACCCTGGGCAAGTTACTTAATCATGTCTCAGTTCTTTAACTGTAAAATGAAACAAATAGAGATCTATCTCTTAGGAGTCTTGTGAGGATAAAATAAATACATTCAAATTCCTAACAGCATTAATACCAATATGGGAAAATATGCTAACAATATAGAAAAAGTAAAGCAGCCATTACATGAAAATATATTTTAAAATCTCACTAAAAGCCGAAAGTATGCAAATTTAAACTATCTTGAGCTATCACTATGTACCAAATGATCAAAGAAAGGTTAGAGCAAATTGGGGGCCTGATGGCTGAATGGATAAAGCTATCAAACATGGTCCACATAAATCCCAAGGACCCGGGTTCGAAACCCAGAACCAGAGGGAAAAACCAAGATGAACAACTAAACAAAAAAATGTTTCTTCTTCTCTCCCCCTGCCTGCCTGCCTACTCCTACTCTTTCACTGCTGTCTGCACCTTTTCTTTAATAAACAAAATCAACAACAACAAAAACCCAAAGTGATCAGAATTGAGTAAGGTGTAGCAGTAAATGCACATTCATATAATTTTAGAGGATGTAAAAGTTGCTATCATTGTCAGGAAAGCAGTCTGGTAACAAGTATGAAATTTAATTAAAAAATTTCTCATTTAGGAATTATCCTTTAGAAATAATCACAAGGGTATACAGTCAAATCTATAAAAATGTTCAAGATAGAACTATTTATAATTTGGGAAACTTTGAAATCTACATGTCAATTCATGGGCATTAATAAAATTTATGACCTATCCACAACACGACTTTTCAATCATTCAGAAGTGATTTATATTCTCTCTATATATGAGGGGGAAAAGGACTCCACAATAGTATGATGTTATAATTGTGTATATATTTACAAAGAAAGTTTATTGTACTACAATGTTAAATTGGTTACTTCCAGGTAGCAGGATTTTGAGTGACTGAAATTTCTTAGGTAAAACTTTCATTTACATAGACTTTCTATGAGTGTGCATTATCAAAAAAAAAAAAATCTATCTTCATTACTTAAAATAAATTTCAAAAACAACTGTAGAATAAAAAAAGGACTACCAATTCCTTCTCCAATGATTGTTTTCAGTGCACAAAACTACCAAGCCAAGCAAATATTTGAGGGAAGAGAGGCATACTTTGAAAATATGCTGATAGAGGATCCTGACAGCTCAGGGAAAGTCAAAGACCAATTATGCAAACAAGATACAAGAGTATCTCCATTTTAAAGCATATCTAGAATTAATCTAGTTAACTACAGACCTCTTACACACCACAAGAAATAAAACTAAAAACCTGAATGAGGAAGAGAAACCCGAAAAAAAGACTGAAATATTTTCTAAGCATCTTCAAACTGAATAAAGCTTTTCAAGTAACTCTTAGTCATGAAGTAACTGAAAAAATTATGCAACATGAGAAAGGAATGAGTTCATTTATGTCAGAGGATTTAAGTGATTTAAGAAGAGCTATATCAAGCTGAATGAAATCTAACTTGTTTTCACATGTCGCTAATTACCAACCAAGATATGGAATGCCGACATAAAGAAAAACCTAAAAATGTGACATTTCCCTACTATCAATACATGAAAGCTACTTTTTCCCTAATAAAAAATTATCATCCTTAACTTTCCTATTTGAATTTAAATAAAAGTACTACATAAAGATTAAGTTCAAAGAAACTGAAACAACACTGGCAAAGAGTCAAGAATCTGAGACTATAACTTCAATTTTCCATTTAATCAGTCTCAGTAAAATAAGACTGGTTAGAGTTCCAAATATATTTAATGAAACATCAGTGATACGACATGCTCTTTGAAAGAATTGCATGTTCCATGAAAATAAACCATCTATAGGTGAAATAAATTCAGAAAACATGCACTCTGTACTCTTTGGATAATCATATGCACTGTATTGCCAAAAAGAAAATACTTAACTTTGCATAACCCACTGCTTCCCATAATTAGAGACAAACTAAATGTCTGCTGATAAAAGAATGACTTAAAAATTATGCATTATTGTACAATCATTACAAAGAAGAGATTTTATATACTGACATGGCAGATTTCTGTAACACTAAAAAGATACACTACGGAATAATACATATATTAACACAATTTTAAAAATCCTATATATAGTTAACTATTAACTATATATGTATATATCACATATATACTTATATATCATATGCATATAAGTATTCCTTAAAGGACACAAAGTAAATGTTTTAAGAGTGATGGTGGAAATAGCAATTGGCAGAACAATAGGATTGATTGTAATAAGAACAAGCAGCCAAGCTCCCACTGTAGCTCAGGCAGCTAAGGGGCAGACTATAAAAGACATAGATACAGGTTGGAGATACCAGAATGAGAAATAAATTCTTTTAAATAAAGATAAAATTAAGCAGCCAAGGAAAAATATAAATACACTAGGACAGTTCACATAATTTAAAGTGAATCTTTCCAACATGAATTTATTGACTCCATTATAAATGTGAAATTTCATGCATTTTTTACAACAGGATAGATCCCCAGGACACTTTTTTAGGAAAAGTTACTAAAATATTCACTGAAATCTTACCTGCAAAAATATAAGTTGGAAAAAATTAGAAGTTCATAATAATCAATAATTACACAAAACAACTAAACAGCAATCCAAGAGAATTTTTCATTGTTACCTATTTTATGAATTGCTTTATGGTTTCACTAGAATTTTAAAAGTTAATATGTATAAGTATGTAGAATACACAGCAAAACTCCCCCAAAAAACAAAACTTATACACATAAGTGAAAAATTCCACTCTGTAATTACGAGTATATCTGCCTACAATGAGAAGTATATGTTTTTATAAATTGAACAAATGTAATGCAACCATGTATACTAAATACTGAAGAAACTCACTATAAGAAACTGCAAGGAGCTCCCTGGCATCTCAAGAAGCAAAATCAATAATTAGAGTATAATGAGAATCATTTACTAAACACACACACACTAAAATACTGTACTCAGTTCCTACTATTAGAAAATAGTCTAAGGGGAGTGACTTTATATGTTACTGTCTGCTATTCACCGGTAACAAAAGGAAAAGATAATTATTGCTTTCTTTGGGAGAGAAACCAACAATAAAAACATTCAAAAGCCCTCAGTGCCACAGAATAAAAAATAAAGCAGAAAAATTAGTAAAGTATATAACATATAAATGAAGGACAACAAATGATGGAGTAAGAAACCTATCAGAAAGCATGCCATATTTGTTATCGGTTTTGAGTTAATAAGGTGGTAGGAGGTAACCCTTACAATTTTCACTTTCCAAGCAGGACAATATGAGTGGACACAACTGTTAGAAGGAACAATACAGAGAAAAACCACAAAAACAAAACAAAACAAAAAATTTGGGCATAATTATTTAAATTCCAGATAATCAAAAGTTGGTGCAGATGTACCATCAAGAGGAGCACCATCAACAATGTATTGCTCTGCTCCAACATGAAGCAACACCAGGACTCCATGGAATTTCTTCCAATACTCCCACAATACCCTTTTGTGATTATAATGACCAAGCAGTTTCTCAGTCCTTCAGGGATCATGATCAAGACCCAGACTCTCCTGTACCGACCACTGGAGATGACAAGTACCATCCACCATCACTACAATGTGTATCACTCACTAACCAAATTTTGGATAATTATCTCATTTGGGTTTTTTCCAACTTATTTTTATTTGTAATATGCTACACACTAAATAATTTTCTATGTATAGGTTCCCCATTTCTTAGATATATTTCAACTCACCATGCCCTCCCCGACATCACCAAGTGTTCTTCCTCATTGTCCAGTGGGCTCCACCACCATTTGCCCCGGCTCACCCCATTTCCTTTTGGTAACCTCAGTTCTGTTGCAAATGCTTCAAGGTTGGTTATGTTTCATCTGTTCCTTTGTTTTGTCTATTCACATTCCACCTATAAGTAAGGTCATTGGTATCTACCTTTCTTCTTTTGACTTGTTTCAATTAGCATAATCCCCTCTAGTTCCATCCATATTGATTCAAATGACGAGGTTTCATCTCTTCTAAGGGGTGTGTAGTATTCCATTACATATATGTAACACATCTTCTTTATCCATTCGTCTGACGTTGGGCACTTAAGTAATTTCCAGTTCTTAGCTATTGTGAATAGGGCCACAATAAATTCGGGGATACATACATCTCTGTGGATGGATGCTTTTGCATCTTTTGGGTAAATGTCCAGAAGTGGAATGACAGGATCATATGAGATTTCCATCTTCAGTTTTTTGAGGAATCTCCAAACTGTTCTCCATAGGGGTTACAATAATTTGAACTCCCACCAACAGTGCAAAAGTGTTCCCTCTTCTCCACATCCTCACCAGCATTTGTTGCTTCCAGACTTTTGGATAATATGCAGTCTTTCAGACATAAGGTGACATCTCATTGTTTTAATTTGCATTTCCCTGATGTCCAGCAAGTAGGAACATAATTTCATGTGCCTGTTGGCCATCCGTATATCCTCTTCAGAAAAGTGTCTCTCCAACTCCTCCTCCCATTTTTTGATTGGATTGCTTGTTCTTCTGTTGTTGAGTTTTATGAGTTCTTTGTATATTGTCGATAGTAAGCCTTTGTTGGAAACACTGAATGCAAACATCTTTTCCCAGTTTGTAAGTTTCCTTTTGGTTTTGGTGATGGTTTCTTTTGTTGTGAAGAAGCTCCTTAGTTTGATGTAGTCCCAGTTGTTTATTTTTCTTTTTGTTTCCCTTGATGCTGGAGTTGAGTCCCCAAAGTCTTCTTTATGACTGATGTCATGGAAAGTCTTTCCTATGTCGTCTCTTAGAAGAGCTTTATGGTTTCTGGTCTTACGTCAAAGTCTCTAATTCATTTTGAGTTAATTTTTTGAATGGTGTTAGAGAGAGGTCTAGCTTCATTCTTTTTTGCGTGTGGCTGTCCAGCTTTCCTAACACCATTTGTTGAAAAAACTTTCCTTTTTTCATCAAATATTTTTGGCTCCTTTGTCATAGATTAACTGACTGTATGTAAGTGGGTCAATTTCTGGGGATTCAGTTCTATTCCACTGACCTGTGTCTCTCTTATTATTCTAGTACCATACCGTATTGATCACTATAGCCCTCCAGATTCATTCTCTTTTCTAATGATTGCTTTGTCTATTTGGGGTCTTTTGTTGTTCCATTCCAATTTTAAGAATTTTTTGTTCTATTTCCTGGAAATAAGGTCATGGGATTTTAATGGGGTTTGCATTAAACCTATATATTACTTCAGGTAAGAAGGCCATTTTAATGATACTGATTCTTCCCAGTCATGAGCAGGGGATGTCTTTTCATTTCTTTGTGTCCTCCTCTGTTTCTTTTAAGGACTTGTAGGTTTCACTATATAGATCTTTTACTTCCTTTGCTAGGTATATGCCCAGGTATTTCATTCATTTAACTTCTATTTTAAATGGTGTGATTTTTGTGATTTCATTTTCTTCTAGCATGTTGTTTGCATATAAAAATGCAACAGATTTTTCTGCATTGATTTTGTAGCCTGCCACTTTACTGTTTTCATTGATCAGTTCTACAAGTTTTTTGTTAAGTTTTTGAGTATTATATAATCATGTCATCTGCAAATAATGAGAGTTTTATTTTGTCCTTTCCAATCTGGATTCATTTCCTTTTTTGCCTAATTGCTCTGGCTGAGACCTCCAGCACAATATTAAATAGCTGTGGTGAGAGTGGACAACCTTGCCTTGTTCCTGACCTGAGGAAATGCTTTCAATTTTTTCCATTGACTATGATGTTGGTTGTGGGTTTTTTATATCTGGCCTTTATTATGTGGAGGTATTAATGTTCTATTCCCATTTTATGGAGCGTTTTTATTATAAATGTGTGTTGGATCTTGTCAAAAGATTTCTCTGCATCTATTGATATAATCACTGGTTTTTCTCTTTGCTCTAGTTGATATGGTGTTATAACATTAATAGATTTATGTATGTTGACCCATTCTTGCATCCCTGGGATGAATCCCACTTGGTCATGATGGATAATCTTTTTGATGTGTTGTTGAATTCAGTTTGCTAACATTTTGCTGAGAATTTTTGCATCTATGTTCATTAGAGATACTGGTCTGTAATTTTCTTTCTTGGTGACATCTCTCTTACTTGTTTTTAATTACTCTTTCTTTAATATATGTATAACTCACATTTATTTTAATGTTTAATATTTAAAGTACTTGGGATCTTTATTTAGAAGTTTGGTAGTGTTCTGTGACCAGAAATATGCTGCCAGAACTTAACCATTATTTATGCAAATTGGTCTGTGATAAAATTGATTTCATGATATATCATTTTGCTTAAGGTTGCAGTTTCAAAAAACTATCAATAACATTAAGTGATGACTTACTATACAATAGTCTGGTTTGCTTTTATACAGTAATAATGAACTATCAAAAAGAATTTAGAAAACAATTCAATGTACAAATACATAAAAGAAAATACCTAGGAATAAGTTTAATCAATGAGGTTAAAGACCTTTACACTAAAAATTACAGAACAGTCATAGAAGAAATTTATGAAGCAAATGTTAAAAAAACTACTCAAAGCTCATAGATTGGAACAAATAATCATTAAAATGTTCACATGACCCAAAGTAATCTACAAGTTCAATGCAGACCTTGTCAAAATTTCAAAAATACTTTCCAATGAAATAAAAAATAAATAAAAATTTATATGGAGCCACAAAGCTCCCCTAATAGTCCCAGTCTTGAAAATAAAAAACAAAAGGTGAAGGGATCAAGTTTTCTGATTCTAAACTGTACTATAAAGCTATCATAATTCAAATAGTCTAGTAGTGACATAAAAACAGGCATATACCCAATGAAATGGAAGAGAACCCAGAAATAAAACTACATATATATTTACATAAATGAACCAAAGATATAATGGGGGAAAGAACTGTGTCTTCTATAAATGATGCTGGGAAAATAAATAACTGCACACAGAAGCTTGAAACTCTAAGATTACCTTAAGCCATACAAAAAAAACAAACAAAAACATACTAAATAGATGAAGACTTGAACATAAGAACTAAAAACATAATACTCCTAGAAGATATCCATAGGATATAATCTCCTTGACATCAGTCTTGGCAGTAATTCTTTTAGAACTGACATCTAAAGTAAAGGAAACAAAAGCAAAAATAAACAAATAGGACTACATTAAACTAAAAAGCTTCTACACAGCAAAGAAAACCATCAATCAAATGAAAAGACAATCTACCTAAAGGGAGAAAATATTGCAAATCATATCCAAAAAATATAAAGAACTCATACAACTCAGTAGTTTAAAAAAATCCAATTACAAGTGGGAAGAGTATTCAGATAGATTTTTTTTTCAAGGAAGACATAGTGATGGCAAACAGGTACAAGAATAGGTACTCAAAAACATTAATCAGGAAAATGCAAATCAAAACGACAACGAGCTATCACCTCAACTTGTTAGGAAGGCTATCATCACAGAAATAAGAAATTACAAGTGGTGGTGAGGATATAAAGAAAAAAATTCTTTTGAACTACTGATGGAAATGTAAATTGCCTGTGAAAGTAAACAGTAGGGAGGCTCTGAAAGATAATAAAAATAGAAATACTATACGATCCAACAACTGTACTTTTCAAATATTTATATAAAGGAAATGAAGATACTAACTAGAAAAAAGACATAAGTAAATCATGTTCACTGCAGTATTATTTTAACAGCTAAAACATAGAGCAACTCAAGTGTCCATTTATGGATGAACGGATAAACAAAATTATACATATGCATATATATACACACACAAATCATATTTAATTTATACTATATATGTGTGATTTGGAATGCTAATTCAGCATTGAAAATAAAGGAAACCTTGTAACTTGTGACAAATATCATATGATCTTAATTACATGTAGAATATGAAATAATAAAACAAAAGTGAATTCATAGGTACAGGTGACAGACTGGCGGTTGCCAAAGGTGGGCAACATTGGCCAAGGGGGACAAAAGGTACACATTTTCTGTTATAAAATAAATAAGTCAAAGGATACAAAGTATAGTAAGGTGACTACAGTTAACAATACTGAACTGTATAGCTGAAAAGTTTTAAGAGAGCAAATCTTAAAAGTTTGGTGAGGGACTTATTGCTGTGATCATTTCATAATATATACAAATATTGAATCATTATGTTGTACACTTCAAACAATATATGTCAATTACATTCAATGTTTAAAATCCTCTTTAAAAAGAAATGTGCAAACTTGGGAGTCATTAGCTATCTAAATCCAAGGAGCTGTATTATTTCACAAAAGGAGTAATTATAAATAGAATTATCATACTTCTCAGTTTGACCAGATTTGTCTTGGTTTAGCAAAGTTTAACACCCAGCCCCACCACCATACTGTACCTGATAAAACCCTCTTCCCCCTATCCCACCCCCACACCATTCTACACAAGACTGAATACCAAAACCCACACCTGGTGGTACTCCGATTGGTCCCTGCTTCCACTCTATAAATTATACTAACTCTAGTTATAGTAAAATTAAGCTGTGCAAGGACTAAGGCCAGGGGCACATGAGTAGAGAGATGAAAACAGCAAAGAAAGAAAAAATAGAATATAAGAAGGAAAAACAAAATATGAATTTCTGAAAGCCCAAGGATAAATAATGTTTCCAGGAAGATAGGGTGATAAACTGTGTCAAATGCTGACATGTAAGATGAGAACTGAGAAGTGATTAAAGTCACAGAGGTCAACAAGGACACTAGCAAAAACAGTTTCAATTGAGTTGATATAAAGCAAAAGCATAACTCAAGTCAGATCAAGAAGAATGGTGGGGTTCACCCTTATGGCACAGTGGTTAAGTCAATTACCCCTGAAGAAGCAAGCCACGTATCCCTGGGTTGGAGTCCCAGATCACATGGAAGAAATTAGTGTGAACAACTAAATAAAGATAAAATATAAGAGCTTCTTCCTCCACTCTCTTTTTGCCTGTCTGCCTACTCACCTTCATCCCATTAGCATCTTTCCTTTAAAAAAAAAAGGAAAGAATGTTGGCTCACTACTAAGCTGGAGGGTGTGTGATCCATGTTAAAATCCCAAGGACAAAGGTTCTTTGTCCAGGGGTGGTGGGGAGGGGACACAAAATAAATAGTAAATAAATAAAAGTTCTTCCTCTTCTCCTCCCTCCCTACCTTCCTTCCATCCTTCAAGATGTTCATTCCACTTCTTCCTTACTTGCTCTCTTTAAAAAAAAGAATGGTAGGAGAGCATCTTAGGTAGCAAATACAATTCTGCTGAATGAAAAGCACAGAATTAGGGCAATGAGAAAAATGAAAATACCAAGAAAGGATTTTTCCTGTAGCTTGTTGATGGCAATAATCCAGAAAAGGAAAAACAATGATGCAGAAGAGAGATATTATGAGTAATGTGAATGATAGCATGAATAACCTAAGAGACTACAGAAAAACAGGGTTATAGCCACTAATAAAACAACAGATTGAAGTATGTGGGCATAGGAAGGTGAATGTGCCAAAGATGAGTTGCCAGAATTACTTTAAGGTAGATCTCTTTAAGATACCTCTCAAAGATGATTTGACTTGATGGAAATAGGTAATTCTAGACACATAGAATAAAGAAACTTAGGAAAGACAAAAACTTAAAGACAATTATTTCTTTGTCTTTCTAGTAGGTCATATTTCAGTTCCCATTATTTGATGTGCATGCCTAAGAAGTCTTTGTTTTCAAACTATTAAGGTTAGTAACATTAGATATTAATTTAATAATAACATAAAAAAGAAATGAGGGGAAAAAGGAAAGCTCATTTTTATGAAAACCAGTTGTTTCTGAAAAACTTAATATAAGTGTATTTTTTTAAGTTATTGTTAAATTAGATATAAATACAAGCATAAAACAGTGGCATAAAACATGAAGTACAAAGACACTGTGTTGAAAAAATTTTGCATCTAAGTTTTAGCTCCACTTTAAAGAATCTATTATGAAACTTCAGTTTTGGAGGTACACGCTGAAAAGACACAATGATGACCTATTAGGGAACACATCATCAAAGAAAAAAGAACCAAGTGGCCCCCTACAAAGAGATGAAAATTATATTGCTAATAAATGTGAAATTCTAAAGTTATTAAATGTTTAAATTCATATGTACATGTATATTTTAAGGTTTTATTAAAAGGAATATTACATTATTACATTCTATAGGCTTAAGGTATGCATCACCCTAAATTAACAAATCAACAATTGTATAACATGCATTAAGATGTGCAATTATCTCATTGTTGCTTTGCTTATTACCTCTTTTGAATTAAAATCTAGTTAATATCAAGCTCATTCTAAGAGTCCACAATTTTATTCTCCTCAATCTCCATTTTATATTTTTGGTATCTGGCTACTTCTAAGTGGTTTTCATTCACTTCATAAAAGTTCCTTAAGTATTTTTTGCAAGGTTGGTTTAGTTGTGATAAACTAAACTTTTACTTTTCTAAGAGTTCTTTATTGCTCTTCCAATTCTAAGTGATTATCTAGCAGGACAGAGTATTCTTGGTGGAAGTCCTTTTCTTTCAGCAATTTGCATATATACCATTCCCTTTGAGTCTGTAGAGTTTCTTTGAAAAATTCACAATCGAAGGGGGTTCCCTTACATATAATTACTTTTTCTCTAGATGTTTTTAAAATTCACTCTTATTCTTGAATTTTCATCATTTCAATTACATATGTCTTGGTGGGTATCTGTTTGGGTTTATTTTGTTTGGAACTCATTAAGCTTCTGGATCTGGATGTCTGTTTCCTCCTCCAGGTTAGAGTGTCCTCAGATAATTCTTCTATTAATATTTCTGCCACTTTCTCTCTCCTCCTCCTCCTGGAACCTCCATGATACAAATGTTGTTCCTCTTGATGTTATCCCTTAGTTCTCAAATGCTGTCTTTGATTCTTTTAATTTTTGTTTCTCTTTATTGGTCTACTTTGGTGTTTTTCACTGCCCTATCTTCTAGCTTACTGATTCAACTGGAAGCTTCTTCCAATCTATTGCTGTGTCCCTCTATTTTGTTATTTAAAAGCAGTTTATTGTGTTCTTTAGCTCTATGAATCCTCTTTGGAACTTTCTCATATTTCCTCTGTCTTTGTTGTACACCTTATTTTTTCCTTCACTGTTTTCTTAATTTCTGTGAGAATCATTAAAATTTTTACTTTGAAATCTTCACTTAATTCTGCTACATTGCGATTGTTCTTTGGAGGTCTGCTTGATCCATTATTTGGGGCAAATTTCTCTATTTATTTATTGATAACCTGTTTATTTCAACAGACTAGGTTAGAAGACAATTTCTCAACCTTAATATAACAGTCTCAGTTAGAATTTCAGATTGCAGACTATAGACCTCAGCAGGATCTTCGACTGCCAGGGCCTATGAATTATAGACTATATGCAAGCAGGTGGAACAACATCAGCCCCAGGAAAAGGAGGGGCAATTATTTCTCAAACTGCTGGAGTCTCTCTTGTGATCCTCTCTGAGAGCTGCTATAGCACAGCTAAAAGCTCCATATACCACATTTTGCAGGAAAGCATTCAGCTGCCAGTGCCAGGGTTGCAAGTTCTGGTTGCCTCCTGCTATCATAGGCAATTACTGCCCTGGAAGCCTCATGCACTGTAACAAAAAACAAAACAAAACAAACCCCAAAAACATACAACCAAATTGTCCCATGGCCCGCTGATGAGAAAAAAAAAAAAAAGGCGGTGGGGGGGTCGGGTTTGACCTCTAACTCTGTTCCTGTATGGTTTCCCAGTGTTAACCTTAACTCCAATATGGTGTCCACCAGTACCAGCACTGCAGAGACAAAAGAGTGTCAGAAAGGACACACAACATCTCTAGTAACTGGAAGGCTATCATCTTTATTTCTCCCACTGAAGTTTTTGGTTCAAGAAATGAAATTACTTCAGTTAGATCTGTGCACACATCATCTGTCACCTCCCCATGTTCACTGTCCTGTGTTCACTTCTACCTAGAATTCTACCGTCCTCCAAAGGAAAGTTCCTGTTTTCCAGAACAGGATGTATGAGCTCCCCTCCGAGGTGAAATTCCTAGATGCTAGGGTACCTGATGTGTAGTTAGCCCATTAGTTCCTGTGAAGAGGCTATACATCACTGTAGGTCCCCTGATGTTGGGTTGCAGTGTCTGAGTAGCAATCCTGATGAGACCGTGCCTTCATTTTTCCTACCCTTTTCCATGTTTTCTCATTTTCTTATGGAGATGCCAGCCCCCCAATCCTCAGTCATAGTTTGTATGTAGATGCTGATTTTGTTGGGTCTTTGGAAAGGAGAAGAGCTCATGACCTTGCTAGGATCCAGTCTTAGGGTGTGTCTCCTATCTTTTCTTATGCTTACCCATTTTAATCTTTTTGACTAAATGAATAGCTCTAAATGCACTGGATAAGAAATTTGTTTTCCTCTGAGTTCTTCAAATAATTGAGGCCTTTAGAAACATTTTTCCCCTAACCCATGTTCTGGTTCAGGGTCATAGGTATTACATAGCCTACATCTTAGGCACAGAGGTGCACCATTTTTTTTTAAATATCCATACTAGAAATAGTCCAAATAAAATAGTTAACATATTTTCCACTCTGCCTTAAATGGGAGTCTTTTTTCTAATATGCTGAGTTGTCTAACAAAATCAAATAGATATATTCTATATAATAACTTATAGCTATAATATAATGATGCCCTCATTGATGCTAAATAGTACCAAACCAGATTGCTTTCAAGTTTTCCATTTCCCTCTCTTATCAGAGCTGTCAACTGCGACCTGCTTACTGCTTGCTAACTTAAAAATAATCTTTTCAACATTACTGGCCTAAATAAATGACTTTTCTTTACATGCTTACTTATTCTATTATTTTTAGCCAAAGTCACCTTCACAATGCTTACTCAGAAACTTTTTGCGTATGAGTAAGGCATATTTAACACTTAGAATTTAAATGCAATAACAAGTCATCTTACATGTTGTAAAAATGCAGATTACTGCTTTTACAATAATATAATTATTTATTCACATTTCTACTCAATATTAAAATATCACATCAAATCTACAAACCTATTATTAAAGTATTGATGAGTTTGTAGTAATTATATTATGACTGGAAGTTTACATCTGGCACAGCAAAAAAGGATTTGAGAGACTCTGAATACTAAAAGTTTAACCTTTGAAATTATCTTTCACTTTTTGACCTAACTAGTTTTGTTTGATTTGCAGTTTTGTGTGTGGAAGGTGCTAGCCTATATACAAATCTGCTGAGTAAGTGTAATCAAGTCACCATTCTATAGACAACTTAGAATTTTTCTTACAAATTACTACTAAGTTGTTATCAAATTACCTTAAAAGTGTTATCAACTAATCTTCATTTGAACCAATTTGTCGATGTTAGGCTTATATATTGCTTACTTAAAAATAAAAATTAAGCAAAGCTAGTAATTATTCTTTCTGTTCTGTATCCAAACACCACTGGTATTATGAAATGGTGATTTTGAGCATGAGTAAAAATGTATTGAAAAATTTAAAGTGGTCAATATAAGACATACTTAGACTGGTATACGAACTTTAAAACAAAATAATGTAAGTTGATATATAAAAGCTTGAATTTAGAGCTTAGGCTAACTTTTTGATCCTACAAGGTCTTACTGTGTGAAGGTCACTGCTAAGTAATAATAACATGTCTTTCTTCTCCCTCAAAATTTTCCATAATGCCAACAGAGATAACTTTCTAAAGACTAAATTTAATCATGTATTTCCCTCTTTCTAAAAACTTAGTTAAAACATTATGATATCCCATCACCTACAAGTTTTTTCATTGCTTCTCTGTTTCACCTTTCAATATTTGTTAGCATTTCCTACAATACCTGAGTACATTAGATTTGCCAGTCTTTTCCGCCTTTGTCCATCTGGACACTCTTCCACTCACTGTTCAAAAATTTCCTAAGATATCAACTTGTTAAATTCTGAATATTTACTATGACTTACCAAGTTTAAGGTACAGTGCTGTGTGTTGTAAATGACATTTTTAGATGAAAAAAGGCAGACTTTGAAAAGTTTAATAACATGATGACTTTATCCCTAAAACCTTAACCCTTAAGGATACATACCTTCCTAAGAGCTATGCCACTCTTTGCATTAAATCTAATTTTTTGATGTACTTATTATACTGTATCATATTATTTAATGACTATTCCTCCCTTTTAGCCTATGAACAGGAAGAAAAGTATCTGTGAGTATAGTGAGACATCTTAGCATCAGTAATTCCAAACTGTAACAGTAACCAAATGTTTCACAGGCACTACTATTACAACAAGACAATTCTTCACTGGGATGCGGATGCTCCAAATCTTGCAGATGGTTAGCAATGCTGACTCTGCTTTCTCAGGGTCAGTAGTGACTTCCAGTCACTATGACCAATCAAAACATCCTACATGTTTGAAAAGGATCCCTAGGTGAGTTAATCTCCTCTGATATGAGAATGCCTTCTTAGTTTTGTGACTCTGTTGAACTTTATTTGTAAGTAAATCAACTATTCTATATGAGAATAGTTGCTAAGCATCTCTAAAACTAAAACTTTAAAAATATATACAATAAAAATTTTATATAAAATCATATTTTGAAAAAAGTGAAGCACAGATTTAATATATTGTCACTAACCTAGGGAGAAATACATAAGAAAAAGGCTAAATGAAGCACTTAATTAAAGAGGGCTTTAAACTGAAGTGACTCTGATGGTGTGGCAGCTTATAAAAGGAAAACAAAAACTAAGAATGTAAATGCCTCAAGGTTATGAAACTAAAACCTAAGGACAACCAATGACAAAGTCAAACTATGCTTTAAGCTATGGCCAATCAATAGATTCTTTACTCCAGCTTTTTCTCCACAAAAGTCTCTCCCTGAGCTCCTGTCAGTGGAGTACTCCTAACTACATCTCATTGGCACTGCAAGATTCAAATTAATTCTTGCTCAAATAGAATCTTAAAATGTAATATGCTTGAGTTTATCTTTTATGGTTTCCCGAGACAGTAGAACCCAGAAGGAAAATATGAGACTGTAAGTGTCTCCAAGCAGATGTCAGAATTGAATAAAGCAGTATCATCAAAAGTAGGGTATTTAAGACAATATATATAAGTGTGAGAAGAAATCACAAAGCGTCTCATTTTTATTGGGGGGGATAAAATTTTGCTAATTACTAAGTTAGCATTTAATATGTAGATTTAGACCTGGGATGAACTATTAGGCAAGTATGTATCCCACATGATCCCAAACTATCCTGTGGGAAGAGTATCAACACAACACTGCAGAAGAGCTCACAGTGATAACTTTACCCATTTGGTTAGGATATTATCCAGAATCACAATATATGACTTTTATAATAAAATATGCTTACAGAATATATTAACTGTTTTGAACCAACTTTCACAAAATAAGTTTTTTAAAGACTCCTTAAAAAAAAAAACACCAACTAAATATTGAATATGCTATGGTCTGAATGTTGGTATCCTCCCAAATTTCATATTGAAGTTCTAACTTCATAAGTGATAGTATTAAGAGGTGATATGGTTGTGAGGGCAATGGAATTAGCACCCATATAAAAGAGGCTCCAGAGAACTCGTTTGCTCTATGAAGGCAAGGAGCTACATTCACCAGATGAGGAAACAGAAAAGATGACCATCATCTATGAACAAGGAAATAGGTTCTAAATCTCTCAGAATCTTGACTTGCCAGAATCTCTCCAGAACTGTGAGAAATAAACTTCTGCTTTCTAAGTCATGCAGACTACAGTATTCTGTAGTCCCAAAGGACTAAGCCAGATTATACTAGTAATAGAATCATAAGAAACAATACAAAAGGGCTGAAGTCGAAGCTTCTGCTCCTAGTAATCAGCTACATTTTGAAGATTAAACTAAGATGATTTCAGCAAAAATAATTATGAATTTAACAATGAATTTTTTGAAATATGAATATCCAGGAAGAAGGTGATTGTTAATCACCCACTCAAAGAAACACCAAGAAAAAGTTCTTCAAAATCAAAAAAGAAAAAAATTAACTGTCTCTTGGGGAACAACTTATGAATTAAAAATTTTAAAGGCAATGACCAGAAGAAAGGAACTTTAGTTTAGGCACCTAAAGCAAAAAATTGTAAAAGTATGCTATTTTTATTTCTATTTAATTGCAAAAAAAGGAAAAAAATTGAAGAAAGTAAACTTACAGCAAATCTCCAATAGTCCATTCACAGTGTACACTTTATCAGGTTTATCTACAATTCAAGAGAGAAATTTCAAACGCAAAGAAGCATTTTTAGAAAGTGAACTACCTTGAAAATAACACTTTACATTTTAAAATTTAAATATCTTTAAATATCTCTTGACATAATAGCATGATTCATTAGCTTTTAAATTTTTTTAATTGTTTTAAGTCTTTTGTTTGCATTTCTATACACATTTATGATACTGAATTCACACTTCATTCTTTGTGTTTCACACATCTGACATCAGAGTTCTAGTGCCTTCAACAACACCTTGTTCCCTCCTTTTCCTCCCCCAAAGCTATCCCAATGGTAGCCAGTCTCATATCCTATGAGTTTTGATGAGATTTGTCTTTTATTTATATTCCACATATGAATGAAATCATCGTACAAGTGTGGAAGAGGATATGGAGAAAAAGCAACCCTCTTACACTGCTGTTTGGATTTTAATTAGTGCAACCTCTTAATAAAACCGTATGGAGATTCCTCAAAAAAAAAAACAACAAAAGATGAACTCACCATTTGATCCAGCAATTCCACTTCGTGGCATATACAGAAACACTAATTAGAGAAAATACATGCACCCCTATGCTCAAAACAGGATAATGCAAAACAGACTAGATATAGAAACAACATAAATGCCTATTAATAGATGACTGATAAAGAAGCTATGGTATGTATACATACATATATATGTGTATATATATATATATATTTTATTTTTTTTTTAAGAGCAAATAGAATTCCATTGGGTATATAAGCGCTCTTAAAAAAGCTGAAATTGTGCCCTTAGCAACAATTTGGATGAAACTGGAGGTGATTATGCTAAGCAAAATAAGCCAGAAAGAAAAAGAATATAGTTTCATTTATAATTTTTATCATTCTATATTACTATTTTCTTTAATTGAAGTATGGTAGCCGAGCTGTTTTGTCTACTGGACACAGTCCACATACATCCCAAGATCCCCAATTCAAGACCCAGGGCCCAGGGAAACACCCAAGATGAAAAACCAAATAAAATAAAGTGCTTCATCCTCATCTCTCTTCCTGCTGGCCTATGTGTTCACCCTCATTTCCACCTGCATCTTTCCTTGAAAAAAAAATTTTTTTAACTGTTTTATAACATTCTATAGGTTTCTTCTCAGAATTTCGGATCTATATCTGTTTTTCAGGGTTTGTATAAATAATAACCATTTGGTCCACAATAGGTTTATATCAAATAATATCAAGTCACATTCCCTAGAAAATATGTATTATTTTAATACTTACAAGTGAAAAGTACATTAAAACACTTAAAAGGATAACAGTAAGGAATGGATAGTAGTAAAACATTCACAAGACTGAAAAATCTCTTTTCCTAGTTATTAAAAAGTTCTTACTGGTGCACCATGGTGGAATAGTGGTTAGGTCTGCTGCCTTCACAGGAGTGCAGTCCACATCTTGGATGCGGGGGTGTGTGGGGGGGATAACCAATGTGAACAACTAAACAAGAACAAAATTAATGCTTCTTCCTGCCTGTCTATTCACCTTCATCCCTGCCTGCACCTCTCTTTTTAAAAAATAAAAATGAAAAGTTCTTTCCTAATAGATTTCTAGGCAAATGAACAACTTTGAAAGAAATGCGAATCAATTTCTAGGTTTCTTTTTTTACCAAAAACAAACAAACAAACAAAAAACCTATCCCAAGTGAAAGCGTGATAAGTCACCTTATCTAAAATTACCTTAGTGAGTCAATCCCAAATTGCTGACTCACAGAAATCGAATAAATAATTGATGTTTTAAGTTGTTAAATTTTAGAGTATTTTGCTAAACAGATCATCAAAGTATCTTATTCATCTATTTCCTCCAACCACAACACTAAGAGGTCTTTGTCTAAAGTAAACAATAAGTAAATAATAAAGTAAAGCACTAAGATATAATGAAGTATATCAAAACTCATACCAAATGGACTTGCTCTATTGCTAAGGGAAAAAGCAAATTTAAAGCTCCTGACTCCATGTGACAAAATAATAAAGAGAAAATTAATGTTCATTTAAAAAAAACATGTTAGCAACCTGCTATAGCGCAGGAGGGTATAAAAGCTACAGACCTACGTTCTACACCTGCTACTAGAAAGAAAAAAATAATAAAAATTAAAAAATTTAAATATTTTTAAAAACAAAAATAACTTAAAAGAAAATATATCTTGTGTTAAATACATATTAGAAAACAAAGAATCCATCCAAAATCTACATTGTCCTCTTTTCCACAGTGCATGCTCTTTTCCATAGTGAATACGCAAATTTTGGCCAAGTTTATGCATCTTACCTTTATCTACAGACACTCTGGGAATGTATCTCTATTTAATTCTCTACATTCAAATTTTACCCTTCTAATAAGGATATTTATAAGAGGAAAAGCTGTGGAAGACTTAGCAGAGGTAACAAAAGAATGCTAATATCCTATGTAGGACATCTTATCAAGTTATATGTACATTGCTCTTTTTTCTTTTTTTGGTGGAAAAATATATATAATATACACTGTACATTTCAGTAGTATTAAGCACATTTAGAATGTTGTGCAATCATCACCACTATCCATATCCAGGCCTTGCATTATTATCTCTGAATTAAAACCCTCAGAGAATGAAGAAATTAAACTTGTAATATTTTAAGTGTGCATTAGGAAACAAACAAAAAGTTTATAAAAACTAAGGATCTTTTGGGAACTCAAGTTTAATAATTAAGGAAAATCTTTGCTAAATTAGACTACTGAATAAATTTGGTTTAAAAAATAATTATGGCTTTCACCAAGCTAACCCCATACAAGGTTTACAATTTTGAAAAGTATAAATGCCTACGTTAAACTACAATGAATCATTATTTTGACAAATTTTTATTTTAACATTAGGTATATTTTACAGCATTTTGAAGAGAAGTTTCAAGGTCTTTTGGTAACTTAAAACTTTGGTCTGCTATTGAGCTAATTAAAAGATTAGATAAGAAGCTAATTTCCAAATTAGACAAAATATTGAAACATTGCTAAACATAGTTTTAACATTATGTTCCTTCTTGCTTTTATAAACTAAGGACGAGCTATATAGTTCTGGGTCATGTTAATAAGTGTTCATCTTTGCCACTTTATGATGTAAGTGATACATGTAATTGTAAAAATTATGTATTATGTGTGTTCACAAGTTCTACTAGTCTTTATTTCTTTTGTTTTTGTTTTTTAAAGGAAAGGTACAGGCAGGAATAAAGCAGACAGGCAGGCAGGCAGGAAGTGAGAGGAGGAAGAAGCATTTACTTATTCTAGTTGTTCGCTCAGGGCAAAAACGTTGGGATGCATGTGGCGTATTCCTGCCAGAGGCAATGGACTTATCCACTAAAACACCAGGGAGCACCAACTTCTCTTTATCTTTAAATGCTAATGTTTATAGCAGAAAGTTATAAATTATCTAACCGAAACTTTTCTCTGTAAAATAGAAGTTATCTGGGGTAAAAGTTAAAAGTAATATGAGTATACATAAGACTATACTATAAGCAACAGTAACAGAGAAACACAACTGGGTAGATGCACTAATTTTTTTTTGAAGAAGAAGGAAGGAAGCAAAGAAGAGGAAGAAAAAAACTTTTAAATGTATTTGTTTATTGTGAATGTCCATGCCCCAGGTTCTTGAGCTTTACATGGTCCCCTACTCCAGTCCACTTCAACCTCAGTCTGAGCCTGAATCAAAAGGACACACTCAACATTAATTTTTTGTAAATGAGTTCTGTTCTAAAAATGTCTTGAAATTATTTTAAATATTTATATTTTTAATGAAAAAAATAATTAACATTGTGCATAGTAACAAATAACACCTTAGTATTATTAAAAACATAACTTTGACCTTATCGCGCCCCTTAGCAAAAAACACAAGTGAAGTATGATTGTGCCACAATATGAAAGAAGATAATGAGGATCTAATGTGGAAAAGAAAATTTCATTTGCCTTGATTTACAGTAGTCAATTCTGATGTATAAAATGTTTTTTTTACATTTTAGCAAATTTCATTTAATATTGATGAACTTTTTTATTTGGGGTTAAAAATCAAAATTCATTTGAGTAAATCTCAATAATCCTAAAGTTTATTTAATTGGAATATTGTTGATATTGTTTCTATTTTCTTTATTCATAAGCTGTCTGTAACCATAACAATCTAATAAATTCTGCTTTTGCAAATCAAAATGAAACAGTTTTTAAAAAATAAATTCAGACACTTTTAGAGAATTTCTTCTTCATGGAAATGGAGATATCTGCGTAGATTCAATAAGAATCCGGCTTCCTTTTTATCAGGATATAATTAGACAAACCTATTGATTTGCAACCAAAGATTTCCCTGGAGTACCACATTTGAGAACAATGATCATTTAACCAAGTATGACAAGCTTCTTGAAAGGAACTAATGTTGACTTTACTTACGGATCCAATGCCAACAAAACCTTCCCCCCAAAAGTAGTCTGATCCATAACTTAGAAGAAGGCAACCTTCCCAGAACTCAGCCTTACAGGTGATAAAGGTGATAAGGAAGGTTATTTCCTGACAGACCAGGAACATTAAGAAATTCCAGAGATATTTAAGGGTATTACTGTAGTAATACCTGGAGGTGTCCTGGGCATGTTTTTATAGCTTTAGGAAAGCAAACACCAATGGTCTTTATATATCCTTGCTGAGATTCCTTATGAAAAGTCACAAAGTTAATTTTGTGGCCTTTATAGTTGTACAATAAAAAGAGGATCTAGATATGCAAATGCAAACTCAAAGATTACATGGTTAATTAATACTCTTGCAAAAATAATCAGTCATATATTGTGAGATCAACCTTTTGAAGAAATCAAGGAAAACCTTTAAAATTATAATAATCACATACTTCAAAACATCCTACCAAAACTATTCCTTCTAAAAAATTCAAACACAAATACAACTCCCCAATAAATTTAGGAACAAATTATCAATTGTAGCAATTAAGAATATATAAATCATATTTTTCCAATAACAATACAATTAAAGTTCCACATTTGTGGCTCAGGTGTTAAGCCTGCACTGAGTCACAGATCACATACAGTCCAAGGACATGGGTTTGCAGCCCAAGGTCAGGGAGAGGAACAACTAAAATGAACAGCAAAATAAATAAAATACATCTCCCTACTCCCTCTTCCTTCCTCTGTCTGACTGCCTTTATTCCTGCTTGCCTTCCTTCCTCTTAAAAAAACAAAGTAAAGCAGCAAAATTATCTTTACATGTTTACAAATCTAGAAAGACATGATTACATATCTAGAAAATCCTAGAGAATTGAAAATGTACCACAAATAATAAGACAGTTAAGTAGGAAAACTGAATAGTCTTTTGGGGAAAAAACTGGGAATACAAACAATTTTATTCACTTAAGTTCTATGATAAAAATTAAAGTGTACATAAAACAAATCTTGGAGCCATAAATAAAAAGAATGAAACATTGAACTTCTAAATACATAAATGTCTTCCTATAATGAAAACAACAATCTATGAAGAGAAAAAAAAATGTTTTTAATTGTCAATGCATTAAAAAAAAACTTTGTATTGTTCAATATTCCTGTATTAGATGAAAATGTGGTCTACATAATAAGAAATGGTGAAGAAAAACATATATATACACACACATATATATATACACATATATATGAGAAGGGACTATACGATTCCGGTGGGAAGTGTATTTTTTAAAGGAAAGGTACAGGAAGGAATGGAGGCAAGTAGGCAGGCAGGAAAAGAAAGTATCTTTATTATTTATATTTATTTAGTTGTTCATACTGGTTTCTGACCGCTGGACCACTGTTCCACTAGGGTGCACCAGGGAAGGAATTTTTTAAGCTTGAAAATGTTAAACATCTAAACAACCAGCAAGTTAGTATGTCAATTTTGTAAAAAAATATATATATATTAAAAAATATTTATACTAAATATAAAAAGTATAATTACTACTTAGAGAATTTATAAATAATGTTAGTATACTAACATCTCAACAGCAGATAAATATCAAAGAGAAATCACAAAAGAGAAATATATCAGTTAAGACACTAAAACATTCTCAATCCAATTAGTTGAAGAAATGCAGATTAATTAATATATAATTTTTGCAATAGAATTGGTAGGGGCTAAAAATGGTCACTATCCGTAATCAAGGGAAGGTATGATACAATAGGTAGCTACATATTATTAATAAGACAAAGATTCATACAGTCCTTTCAAAAAGAAGTACAAAATGCATATGTTAAGAGCCTTAAAGTATTCCCAGGCCTTAAAAAAAATAAATAAACAAATGGGACTACAACAAACTAAAAAGCTTCTGTACAGCAAAAGAAACTATCACCAAAGGAAAATACATTCATTTAATGGAAAAAGATATCTGCACATCATATATCTGACAATGGCTTAATATCCAAAATATATAAATAATTCAAAACGCTGAAAAAGAGAAATACAAACAAGCCAATAATAAAATAACTAGAATTCCAGGACCAAGATGGCAGACAATTAAGATCTCAGGCTCCCCCCTCCCCACAGCATAATTTGGCTACCACAATCTTTGAAATGAAACAAAACCAGCATTCTCAGAGGGGATAAATGCCTCCATAAAACATAGGAGTGGCTGACTGGTTTCACTGTTCTGAGATGCCGGAGGGCAGCAGGGAGAGTCCAGCAAAAGCAACATGCCCCTGGAATTAAAGGTCTTTATCTGGCAGTGAGCACTCCCGAGAGAGCTTGCTGTCTCTGAACAAGGAGCAAAGGCACAGTGTGGAAAGAGGACTAGTGCACCAGCAAATGGAGGTACCGCTTATGCAAGAATGTCATGGGAATTCACCATTAGGAGAAAGTCCCAGGGGACAAATGCCCACCCTTCTCCATCATTAGCACACTGGTTCTGAGTTGTCAGCACTTGCTTCTGCATTTCCCAGTGCAGAGCTGTCAACCCTTACTGCAGCCTTCCGGTGGTGCTGAAATGCATTTTCCACTGCATGTCCATGGCAGGTAGCCACTGACATATACACAGGCCAAGCATCACCCAAGCAGATAGCAGGGTATTTCCCAGCAAGGAGAATTCCTTTCTTCTCTCTCAGAGAGAAAGTAATTTGAAGGACTCCGTCAAAAAATGCAACTCCCACCAGCTTGTGGCTGGAGCAAAATACCCTCCTATGTAATGGGTACATCCTGAAATTTAACCCCCAGGCCTACCTGCAAGTTTTCCACATTCTGCTTGGATTGCAACTTCTCAGCAGAACTGAGGGACTTCCAGAAAGTAAGATACTCCATTAATAACAGCTCCCAGCTATCACCATTCTGTGGGCTGTATTGGGATTGTAGTCTACTTAATGACTATGGGTCCAGAACACTTGGGTCTCCCTCTGTGGGCTTTGGTGCTCGTATCTGTGAATCTGGGGGAAGGCTCTAAATTCCCTATACCAATTGCTACTATGTCAGCTGGACACTCAGGCCTCAACACAGGATTCCCTTTAGAGCTTCAACAAATCTGACTAGCGTTGAGATCTCACAACTGAAGTCCAGTGTTCAATAACAAGATACATATCTACTCTGTGCAATTTGACACCAAACACAAGGCCATTACATCAGGGAAGCCTAACCCATAGAAATAAACACAGAAAGCTAAACAGATTAAAAAGAAAGGGAAATATATGCAAATAATTTATCAAAACAAATCCCCAGGGGAAAATCTGAATGCAAGGGACTTAAGCAAATTAACTGATAAAGATTTTAAAATAATAGTGATAATGACACACTGAAATCAGGAAAACAATGGATGAACAAAAAGAACTACAACAAAGAGAAAGAAGACAAGAAGGAGTTCAAAAAAAAATTCATGGAGCTAAAGAACACAATAGCTGAACTAAAGAATACAATAGAACTCAAGAGTAGGCTGGAAGAAGCCTCCAACAGAATCAGTGAGCTAGAATCTAAAGCAGTGGAATACACTCAAGCAGAGCAGCAAAGAGAAAAAAGAAATGAAGATACCATATGAGACCTATGGAATAACATCAAGAGGAACACTGACATCACTGGAATCCTAGAAAAAGAAGAGAGAGAAGCGGGAAGAAAGCATACATGAATAAATGAAAGCTGAGAATTTCCATTACCTGAGAAAGGACGTAGACCTCAAGATTCAGGAAAAACAAAGAGTCCTGATCCTAAGAAACTCAAACAGACCTACACCAAGAAACATCATCATGAAAATGTCAAAAAAAATAAACAAGATAGAGAATCTTAAAAAGCAGCTAGAGAAAAAGGAGTTGCATACAAAGAAGCTCCCAGAAAACTGTCAATGATTTTTTCAGCTGAAACTTAACAGGCCTGAAGGGAATGGAATGATATATTCAGTGTTGAAAGAAAAGGCCTTTCAATCGGATGCTCTACCCTGCTAGATTATCACTTAGAATTGAAGGAATGATAAAGAGCTTTGCAGAAAAGCAAAAATTAGAGGAACTCATCACTACAAAACCAACTTAACAAAAAATACAAAAAAAATCCAATAAAATGTAAAGAAAACTCACTAAAAGGCAAGACATCAAAGTATGAAAAGTGAAGAGGAAGAGAATAAATATCTGGACACTTAGAATGAGCTCCAGACTAACTTGCTTTCAAGGAAAACCAGGAAATAAACATAGAAACTTTTATATGAACCTAAGGGGAACCTCAAGAAACTCTCCAGGGAAAAAGCAAAGAAAATAAAAAGTAAAACCAATCATAACATTACTGTTTCAAAATACATAAGAAAAGAGAACAAAGGTATTATCTGCAACAATATCAAGAAAGGAATTAACAAAATGCCAATAAACAGCACCATATCAACCATCATCCTAAATTCAATGATTTAACTCACCAATCAGAAGGCAAAGACTGGCCAAATGGATTAAAAAACATTAACCAACTTTCTGTTGCATTAAGAAAATTCATCTTTCAAAAGATAAGCACAGGCTCAAAATTAATGGATAAAAGACAATAGTCAAATGGTAATGAAAAAAAAAGAAAGGACGCAAGGATAGACATACTTTTATCAGATAAAAAAAAGACATTCAACTAAGGAGAATACAAAAATACAGGGATGGACATTATATAATGATTAAGAGGCAATTCATCAAGAAGACATAATGTCATTAATATATATATACACCAAATATAGGCGCATCGAAGTACATAAATCAATTATTAACAGAATTAAAGAGATATGGAGAGCAATTCAATAATAGTAAAGAGACTTCAACACCCCACTTCCAATAATGGATAGTTCAACAAGGCAGAAAATTAATAGGTAAACAACAGTTTAAACTGACAATTTTCAACAAATCAGTTTAATAATCACACACACTTATCCAACAATTGCAGAATTCACATTTTTTTCAGTTATGCACAGAACTTTTCCAAGGATAGTTCATATATTGCAAAACAAAACATGTCTCAACAAATTCATAAAGATAAATCATACCAAGCATCTCATCACAATGACTTAAAACTAGAAATCAAACACAAAAAGAAAGCTGGAAGATTCCAAAAATATATAAAGGTTAAATATGTTACTGAATGACTCTTGGGTAAAGGAGGAAATCATAGGAGAATTTAAGAAGTACTTAAAAGACAAATGAGAATGAAGACACAAGCTACCCGACCTTATGGGATGCAGCAAAAGTAGTACACGGGAGGAGTTTACTGCAATTCAAGAAAACAAGAAAAAGGAAAAATCAGTAATAATCTAACCCTATATCTAAAGCAACTAGAAAAAGAACAACTAAAGCCAAAAGTCAGTAGAAAGAAGGAAATCATAAAAAATTTGAGCAAAAATAAACAAGATAGATATCAAAAAAGATAATAATAGATCAAAAACCAAAAGCTAATTATTTTTAAAAGACAGACAAAACTGACAAGCCTTTGGCTAGACTCACTAAGAAAAAGAGAAAACTCATCATTAGAATCAGAAATAAAAATGGAAGAAATTATAACTGACACCTCAAAAATACAAAACATGATAAAAGACTACCATAAACAACTTTATGTCAATAAATTTGACAACCTCAAAGACATGGACAGATTTTTAGAAAGAAACAGCTTACCAAGACTGAATCAGGAAGAAATAGAAAACCTGAACACAACAATCACAGGCAAGGAAATTAAAGAGGTAATCAAAAGTCTCCCCCAAAATAGAAGTCCAGAACCAGACAGCTTTACTAAGGAGTTTTACCAAAACTTCAGAGAAGATTTAATACCCATTCTTCTCAAACTCTCCCCCCAAAATGGAAGAACAGAATTCCAAACACTTTCTATGAGGCTAACATGACGCTGATATCAAAAACTGATAAGGACACATCACCAAGAATGAAATTACATATCAATATCTTTATTAAACATAGATGAGAAAATTCTCAACAAAATATTAGCAAACGGAATTCAAAAATTCATCAAAAGGCTTAACCACCATGACCAAGTGGGATTTACATAAGGGATGCAAATCTACTAATGTAAGACACCACACTAATAAGAACAAGGAGCAAAGTCACATGATCATATCAACAGATGCAGAGAAAGCTTTTGACAAGATTCGACACCCATTTTTGATAAAAAATGTTATAAAAAGATAGAGAAAAACAAATCACATACAAAGGAGCCCACGTAAGATTGTCAGACGACTTCTCAACTGAAACTCTAGAGGCCAGAAGGGAATAGAACGATATATTCAAAGTGCTGAGAGAAAATGATTTTCAACCTTGGATACTGCACCCTGTGAGATTAACATTCAGAACTAAAGGAATGATATAAATCTTTTCTAATAAGCAAAAGTTGAAGGAATTCATCCACAAAACCAGCTCTACAAAAATATTAAAAGATACTCTATAAAGTGTAAAAAAATCCCACTTAAAACAGTAAGACAGCAAATATAAAAAGTGAGGAGAATAAAAACGTGAGTGGTAAGAATGAATGTTAAGACTAATCTTCTCTCAAATAAAAATAGGAAATAAACATAAAATTCTTAATGTCAACCTCAGGGTAACCTCAAAATACATCTCCAGGGAAAAAGCAAAGAAGAAAACAAACAGGGAAACCAATCAAAATATAACTACACCTAAGACTACACCAACTCACCTAAGAAGAGAGAATAACAACAGACATTAGAACTCTTGTGAGGTGTTAAATACTCATAGACTGAGATGCAATTTCAATATTCTAAAATAAACATAGCATTATAAACAAAAGAAATCCTAAAATTATCATTAAAAATAAATTTAAAAGAATGAGAAGATCTGAATATATACAGAGAATGAATACTGAAACAACGAATTTTATTGAGGATAGAGACAAAAGGAAACAGTTTTACACCGTTATGCCGTCACTCCCACTGTTTTCAGCCTTTATGGAAAAGTTTGTAGAGTCCTCAAAAAATTGAAAGTGGAAATTCCATGTGATTCCATCATCCTACTTCTGGATATTTACCCAAAGATCACAAAACCATTAATTCAGAGTTATATGCAGCATTATTTGTAAGCCAAGAATTAGAAACTAAGTGCCCACAGTCAGATGAATGGATAATGATGTGGTAGATATACACAAGCTCTATTAGATAAAATTCTGGTGTACCTTTGTGGCCGAGACACTGGTGTGCTGACCACATACAGGCCAAAACTCAGGTTTGCAACCAAAATGAACCAAATAAAAATGCTTCTTCCTCCTTTCCCTTCCTTCATCTCTGAAAAAAAAAAGATGAAATTCTACTATTTATGACACCATGGATGAAACTAAAGGGGGCAATGGGACTAAGCTAAGTGAAATGAAACAGGACAAATATAATCTCACTTATATGTGAAATATAAAGAGAAAAACCAAACAGATAAAACAAGACAACCCTTGGACACTGACAGTAGAACTGAGGTCACCAGTGGGTAAGAGGGTGGGGCAAGAGCAAGTGGTGGTGTTGATCCAATGGAAAGTAGTAGAGGACTTTCAATGAATGGTGAATCTGTGCATTTAGGCTTGTATTGTTTTGTGAATCAAAGTTATCTCAGAAATTTTTTTTAAAGATGCATTCCCAGCCCTCGGACTCAGCCATTGCATTTCTGACAATATAACGTTATGAAATAACGTTAAGCAACTAATAAAAGCATTATGCATGTAACTGTTCATAGCAGCATTATTTAAAGGGAGGACTCAATTCATCAATATGTTTAACTATGTGCTCCATGATTAGTACACTACTGCAGCACAAAGGAAGAATCAGAAAATCTGGGAAGGTAGAGAGTTGGGAAAACATCGCAAAATAAAATAATAAAAAATAATTGGTTTTAAATTAAAAGGGTTCATTCAAGGAAATGATGAGACTTAGGATGGGCTTTTAAGGAAGTATTAGATATTTTAGCTTAGAACAAACAACAACTAGAACAAATGAAAGGATGAGGAGAAATCTACTTAACTAAAATTAAAATGTATTTTAATGTATTAGTATTAGCATGTATTAGTATTAGCATGTATGTATTAGTATGACATACTGCATATACAATGGTGGTCCCAATAGCTTAGACCTATATAGCCTAGGTATGAACAAGGCTCTACCATCTAGGCTTATGTAATAACACTCTGACATTCAGATCACAAAATCACCTAGGTATACAATGCTCAGAACATATCTCTGTCATTAAGAACCATGACTCTATATTTGGGGGAAATTAACAATAATACTTAAGTATACAAACTATACTACAGTATATAAACTAAGCCACATTCTTACACAGTAGAGACATACTATCGGAGGCTGGGGAAGTGTGGGAAATCAGTAAGTTGTATTAAAATATAGTAAAGACAGCTCCCACCCTGTGGCTCAGGCAGCTAAGACACAGGTTATGAAAACTGAGGCTCTGAAGTCTAGATTCAGGGTAGAGAGTAGGAAGGAACGGAGGGAGGGAGAGAGTCAGGAAGAGAGGCAAAGAGGGAAGGAGGGAGGAAGGGAGGATTCTTGCTCTCAAATTAATGATTAATTCATTTAACAAATCACTATTGCCTAATTCAATCCTATTATCAGCACATCAAAGAGCACTAAACATGAGAAACTAGCAAGATTCATACTTCCATTGGTAACTATAGGATTATTTTTAACTCATTTGTGAAGTACTGAGATTACAAATATAGAAACATGCATTTCTACCTGGGTAATTGTAATTAATTTAGTCGCTACCACTGGATTTCAGTAGCAACATAACAAACGTTACCTACTAAGAATTAAGCATTTGCAATAAATGGCAAAAAATTAACTATTTCACAAGTCTCATGTTAAAATTAAAAATATTAAATTCAAGGTACTATGTGTCCTAAAGTATTTTATTAAAGAAACGAAAAGGGAAAATCATTCTATTTAGCTTTTTTTTCCCTCCAAGAAAGCACTGTTCTTACCCTCCAATTTTACATAGTATGAAAGCATTTATATATTCCTTAAATCAATTATTCTCTCTTATGAGTTTTGGCAACTATGACTATGAACAGGCTTTCAGAAGAGGGAAGTGGAACAAGAGGTTTTACCCAACTGGCTAAAGTTATTACATGTTCTCTTCCTGGACAAACTGTTTACTGTTTACACAGCCCTTTCCTAACACTCAACTTCCTACTTCAAATCCCCATGGGATTATTATAATGAGTTATTTTCCCAATGAGCTGCTGAAAATATTCATGGCAATGGCACAGGAGTTTAATGCTAAGATATTACACCAAAATAGAGAAAATCTTGATATTTTCCAAGAGGACTCAATTACATTACCATGCTCCACTATCCTTAACTTCATTCAAAAGGTTTGTCTCCCCTTTATGTTGTTACAGCTCAGTCCCTAATGACACTTTCTTTAGCTCTGCAGCAACCTCTCTCTTAAAAGAGAGATTTAACCCACTCAGTTACTGTTGCTTTGCACACCCTGGTTCTTTCAGTATACTACATCAACCAAGAAAGGAGAAATACCTCATCCTGTGACTTATAGGTTGCTCACTGTTTTCTCCAGATGCTCAAGATAACCTTTGCTGCTGCTTGTGTCACCACAAAGTTAACAATAATCTTACTTTTCCTAAGGAAGTGCAGAAGTGTTTTCAACAACCATGTCATCAAGGAATCCAGAAAGATAGCAAGCACGGCTTCACTCTAAACTGTAAACACTAGCTACTCATTTCTCCCTTTACTTCACAACTCATCATAATACAAGAAATAATTATGCAGTTGAATTTGCTTCTCACTCATCTCTTGCAAGTAAATATTCATCACAATATTGCAAATAAGGAAAATGAAACAAATTTCACTATCTGAGAGCAGCAATAATGAAGTTAGGAAAAAAATCTAAGCATTGAAAATTAAGACCTTTTATGTGTCTGAAATTTTTTGACTCCTTTTCATACTCTATTTTTTGGTGAGATTTCTATTATTCGTAAAATACAGTACTGATGTTTATCAAAAGTCAGGACTATTTTTTTACTTCTTGTTCTTGTGACTGTTTCTATTGCTGGTAGTTCAATTTGTCTTCATCAATTCAAAGGAACTAAAAGAAGTAAAAGTGTTTTTTAAGTCAGTGTCATCAAATCCCCTTGGGAAGTTCATCACAACCAAATCACTACCAGGAAAAGTACATGTCTTCACTGCTCAAAGTTATTAGCAAGTATGACTTGCATTAGGTTTCTAGAAAAAATTTTTTTTACAAAAGCATAGAGAAGAACGAAAGAGAAGGGAGTGGTTCTAGGTAATCTCACATGAAACACAGTATTTGAATAAAGCTGACCAGAAAGGGCAGTTTTGTCAGTTTTAATCTGGCTCCCACAAATAAGAAGCCTATCATAGAAATGAATTATTTGAAACCGATTAACCCACCCTTATCCAGCAACAAATAGTCAATTTTGAAAGCAAAGGCAAAGGAGAAAGCAAGATGTCATATATTTTCTTTTCCTCCTTGGAGAAGAGATATGTTTTGATGTGACCCTAGAAAGGCTGCAGAACCAAAGAGATGTAGCTTTAACGCATTTGTTTTACAGAGGGGCTTATGCTGTCCTTTTTGTTAGAGCCTTCTTTCTGATCTCAGAATATTCAGTTTATTCATTCTTCTTGGTCTAATTCAGTGCCACTTAAACCAAAGAGCTTTTTCTAATTATGCAAACCAAAAGTCATCTCTCCCTAATTCTGATCTTAATCCACAAAAAAGGTTTACAGGGCATGCCCTGGTGCCTAACAGTTAAAATAACCAGACGTACTCCTGATGCATCCCAAGAACCTGTGTTTAAGAGCCGGGTTTGAGATCTGAAGCCGGGGGAACAACCATGATTAATGATTGAGTAAAATAAAAGTTACTTTAAAAAAAAAGTTTTAAAAACCTATCCATTGCTCGCCAAAGGTATGCTTGAAGACAGCATTCAATATAAACATGATGGAGGCAGCTGCCCTCTTTTCCTTTATTAACACTAAAACAATAAAGTATATCAAATACCTGTGATTCTCCTGTGATTGTCATTATTGAATCATTTCATTTTTCAAGTAATGGCTAAATGTTCTATTGGTTAACTGAGTTACTAATATTTAAAAAATTGAGTCCATTGCTTTATCTTTCTTTTTTTCTAAATATAATGATCTATTGTGAGAAGAACCAGAAAATACAAACAAATAAATTCCTAAAGCTTGGCATGCCCTGGTGGCCTGGTGGTCTAGTGGTTAAGTTTGCCACCTCTAGCTGGCACAGTCTAAATACATCTCAAGGACCCAGGTTCCTGATCTGGAATAACCAAGATGAGCAACTAAGTAAAATAAAAATAAAATGCTTCTTCTTGCCTGCCTACTTGCCTTCGTTACTCCCTGTACCTTTCCTTAAAAAAAAAAAAAAAATGCCAAACCTTCACTTTAGTGAAAATCTAAGGACTTCTCTCCATCTGATCTATCACAAAGTGGGAGAAGAAAAACTAAACTTAATGGAATAATACTTACATTTTCTCAGTTTATTTTGTAATGAGATGCTGAAAAGCAGGGAAATAACTGAAAGAATGATAGAGGGAAGAGAAAGAAAAGGCAAAGAATTTACAAAATGCCTAATGTATCCTTAAAGCTAACAGTACATATAAAGTTATTATCTATGCAACTCAAAACTAAAATGTAGCGCATCGCCCTTTAATAACCTTTGAATTTATTATTTAGAAAAAGTGCAGCCTACTATCAGCTAGATTAAATTTGACCATATATTCTGCTATATTACCAACATATCCAGCCATTTGTGAAAATCCAGAAAGAGTAAAATGCACTCTTAGGACTGGTACTCAACCTTGAAGTGCTGAAAGCTACTTCATCATCTAGTATGGGAACAAAATACATGCATACACATGTGAACCTAACACTATATTGTGCGGTAAGCTTAGTATAATCAACATCATTGTAAATCACTCAGGTATCCACTTATTTTAACATACACAAATCAAGGTAAATCTTCCTGTGATTACTACAAGGATATCTGAATTACAGTTAACATCTTTTTCTCCCATTCTTCTCATCAAAAACTTGGAAAATAGAGGTTTTCACCATTCCTTGCAATCACTACTATGCAGGACAACAGACAGGACTATGATAGCTGGACTAGCTTATACCTAACATTTAAATACTGTAAGAGCACAGGTATGCTTACTATTCCAGAGATGACCCAAAACACAGAAGACTCATTAGATTTCATAAAAGGAATTAGAGTAGCTTTATAGTTTCAGTATTAACATTTTTCTGATTCAATCACATATTAGATAAAATTGTTTTACAGATTAATGAATCATAATCTATTACTTGTGTTGTTAGCGAAAACTGCAATTAGTAAATTATAACCAACAATATTATCAAATCAGATGATTGCTATTATTTATAAACAAAATGATAAGACATATTTTCTAAAAATTACAATATAATGGTTATATAATCTAGGATTGTTTTTGACCAAGATGAGATATATGATGGGTAATATATTATTGACCTTTACACTTGGTACCTTCAAAGTGTCTTTATTTCATTCAGTATTTAGTTTAAATATTTAAAATTGAAGCTGTTCTATGTTGCAAACACAGCTAAAATGAAGACCTTCTGTAACAGCGGTGACCAGATTTTAAAAGCAGGTAGATCAATAAAAAAAAAAAAAAAAAAAAAGAATCCACCAAGCACAGACTCCATGTGTGAGTGGAATAGTTTATAATAGCTTGCAAATGACTATGTGCTTGCTGTAACCAGCTGTTCTTAAATTATGAATATGCAACCAATTCATGTTAAAGCCAAATCCCAGCACTATTTCTACAGAGAAATCCCAGTAGTTTTGCTTGTTCTACATGTTAGCTCTGTTAAGGATACAAATAGCAGTAAGCTTCTGAACAAATAGGACCAAACTATTGGCATTTCATGCACTGGGTCCATTATCACAGCAGGGGATGTCAATCATTGGTACATTCCTATAACGGCTCAGGCAATATGACAATGATCTCGTAGGGAAAAAAAAAAAATCAAAATCTCTGCAGCATACTCAAAGTCCTTCTGACAACCTAATGCTTTCTTAACTTCAGCCAATCAGATTGTCAGTCCTGATCTACTAGAAGACTTGCATCAGGCTTGAAACATTTAAAAACATCAATCAAAAAAACAAAGACAGGACATTGAATTATACAGTATTAACCTCCAGGGTTTGCATACAAAGACCTTAGATTTATTTATGTCCCAGCGAGTTAAGAGCTTCAGTACACTGTTCTTTACACCAAACTGACTGCCAATTTGATGAACCTCTCTGCCCTCAGCAGGAGTGCACCATCTTTGATTAATGAGTGCATGCTTGTGGAAAAGTGTTAAGAGGAAAAAACAGAGGAAAAACACAATTATACCTACACATAAGTGAAGTAGCAATGAAATAATTATCTTCAAACCAAATGCTCCTGTGTTCTTATACACATGGATATATGTGCACACAAAGTTAGTATAGATTATTACATATATATTACCTTCGGTATTATTATCTCTAACAATTAATGATTTTTGTTTGAATGATAGGCATTCAAAAACCAAAACACAATCTAAGTTTCGAAATTGCAAAAATTATTATTTTTAAAGCATTAATTTTATTTTTAAAAAGCAAACTGAAAACATCCTCTTATAAAATTTAAGAATGTGGGCTAAAAACTGAATTTTTAGCTCTTATTTTTATAAAAGTTTATCATTTTAAAAATTTAATATTTAACTTACAAACATCAGAACTATTAATATTTTACATCTCAAACTGTATTATGATTTGTCACAGGTCACATAGCCCTTAAAATACTTAAAACTCATGTAAGTTCACTTAATTTTCTTTCAGATGTTGCCAATATTTTACTACTCCATATATAGTTGTAAATTAATTATATTCACGGTTCATAATTTCAAAGTTTATAATAGTCAAGAGAAAAATTTATAAAAGTTTAAACTTTCTATAACTCCTGTTTAAAATCAACTTTAAGAAGCGCAATGCAGAAAATCCTAAAGTTATGAAGTAATTATTGGTACTACAAATAAGACAATATTATCTCTAAAATTGATCTAAGCATTGAATTTCCTTTTTATAAAGTTTTTAATACATAACTCAATTTACATAATTTAGCTGACATGAATATCTGCCTTTACATAAATATACTATGAGGAAGTATCTTAAAAATCAAATCATAGGCTAAGGTAACAGTTATTTTCTTTTTAAGGAATTATGTGACTATTATCTAGTTACCTGAATATAAATCCTAGCTTTAGTCTTAGTAATGTATAATCTATTTAAAAGGAAAGCATCATTTCTAAACTTATAATTTCAGGGAATCATAACTGTGGAATCAGTCAGCAGTCTATCACAAATCTTTAAAATTTGTTTATATTGTATAGGAAGTCCTTTTACTGGGATTTAACTCAGCAAATTGTATCTAATCAGCAATTTCATTTTCAAGTATTTTAAAAGGCAAATTAATTTAAATGACAGAAATTTTTGGTTCTTTGAATAATTGTTTACTGCTTAATAGACTTAAAGATATAAAATTAAAAATCAATATTGTGATTTATTAACAAAAGCCACCTTATATCCTTAAACATACCTTCCTAAAGTTTTTTAATGTGCTTTTCTCTTTATAGGATCATCACTATTCTACCTCTTTCCTCCATATTATCTCCTCCTAAACTAAAAACTACATATGAAAAAAGGAAGAAATTAAGAAAAAGAAAAGAAAATAATTAGAAAAAGTAGAAAACACTTAGGCACCAATGCAATGATCTGACACACTTGTAGTATCACAGTTTGATAAGTGAAACTAGCAATAAGTTATTAGTACAATAAAAATAAAATTTCCATTTTTAAGATCATTGACTACTACTCAATTAGTATCTTTACCTACTCATAAAGGGAGTTAAATACAAAACTGACCATTTCCTCAATAACTTTTCTTATTATCGTCTGCAACAAAAGTTTAAAGAAATATTTAATCAAGTGAATCAATATTTATTAAAACGCAGTATTTTTAAAACCTCGTAGTACTACTTAATTTTGTATAATCAGAAACCTTATAAAATACCTAACTAGGTGATTTAATTAATCATTTAGTATACTAAAAAATCAATACACCTTGATGATATAATTTCATAGAGGAATCAAAATCTCATTACTTTGTGCTAAATTATTTCTTTTCTATACTGAGGACTAGGTGAAAAACTCAGAAACTACAACTTGAAATCTCTGAGAGATGGAAATCTTTAAGCCTAAAAGTAATCAAGTTCTAACACATACTTCCACTAATTCAAGGAGATAAGACAGAAAACATGAACTCTGGTGCAACTGTGATATCCTACATCTTGTATAGTAACACAAAAGTAGCAACAAAGACATTAACAATTGCAGTTCAAGCTGGGAGTGACTGTTCTGTTTCAATTCAATGACACCACTAATGGCTTCTTAGCAGCTCCATGAAATCAACCAGCTGTCAAGTTGATGCATCAGAAGGAACAGTTATGCACTCCCATAAGAAAAAGCAACACATCAGGATGTTTGGCAAAACATCTGCTCCTTTACACTGCAGTTCTATAATAAACATGCAAACAAAGAAATGGGAGAAAGGGCAACAGAATTAAAATTCCAAGGTTTCCATTACTGTCTTACATGCATTTTAAATAAATGGCTCATAAAAATAAAAACAAATTTCTGCCAAGTTGAATACTTTTACTCTGAACCTTTTGAAAATGCTAAATATAATTACTCAGATTCTTCCAGAAAGGCAAATACTATATACAAATTTTTACATTTTTTAAATTGAGAGCAAACTATCTCCACCAAGTAAAATTCTTACAAAACTCAAAAATTAACACTAAAATATAATCAACATTCATATATATTTAGTAAATGATGTCAACTGTATTCTAATAAATGTCTAAGACTTGGTCCAAAAATCATTTTTCAAAAATTATATTTGAAAGAATTAATATTGTGAAAGTTCAGCACTACTTTAAAATAAGAGAATAGTAAAGATATTATCATCTGGATTTTAATATATGTAACTACCTGTAAAGCCATTCTATAAATGCAACAATATTAAATTTCCACAAATAACTTCATTTTTAAAGCATTTCCTAGATTTTTTATTTCCTAAAAAAACTCATCATTAAAAAGTCATTTATTTTTCTAACACTTGTCTTTTTTCTACCTGAAACCTACAGTATCTCAATGTTTTCTAAATTATTGATTATGCAGCACAGTGACAATATGTACAGTGTTTACAATAGGTGTGAGACATCAAATATACTTAACTACCATTTTCTTAAACTGCTTATCCTCTGTTGCTTGCCATTTATAATCTGCCAAATCTTCTAGTCCTTTGTTGCATGTATAATTTAGAACCATCTGTTCTATGTGCTTTTAACTATTTAAACATTTTTCACCTAGATACAATTCATATAAATGGCAGACATTCAATTCAGTAGTTTTCTATAGTTTTACATAAAGCAAATTCCTAAATAGCATAGCAGATAACAGCAAAAACTGCTACAAAGATTATACACACACATACACATATATATGAACACACACCACATACAATGGTAACTTTTTATGTGCTATATAAGGCCTTTTCATTTTATTCAGAATTATTTCTACTAGCTTTTTTGAGTTAATTGTAGTCAATGTTCTCTCCCCATGCCACCCAGAAGACAAAGAGAATGCAAATTAAATACAGTTTCATGTCCTTGGTAGAAGTGAGGTAAATATGCTGACTGAAAATAACTACAAGAGACATAATTCCAGTTTCCCATTCAATTTCAGTGCCTGTTATTTATATACTTGTGACTGTATCATTAAGTTTGGTCATGTGATCAACCGAACTTTTTATAAGGTAAAAACTATTTTGGACGAATTAAAACAAGTTTTTTATTTGTTTACCTTTGTATAAGAGATGACAAAGTTAAGATTATAAAATATATCTTAATTATGCCTTTACGTACTATCATATTTCACTTAACATCTACTACTTAAATTTTAAAGTATCTGATATTTTCAGATATTTTTAAAAGTTCTATCCTTACAAAATGTAAAGAAACATGTAAAAATAGAGCATTTAATTACACAAGGGATCTAGATAATCTGAAATAAGTATACGTAAATATTAGCCAGGCTGATTAACGAGAAAATCCACATCAGAAAGTGGAGCAAATAAGAAAGGGAATATACTGATTAAAAAACACATTTGAAACCTTTCAAGAGTAAACACGTGGACAAAAGCTATGTGAGTAACAAATGTCACTATTAAAGTTTATACCATCTTTTTTGTACATAATTTTCCACCTGTTATCAAAACACGAAATGTGTTAACGACGAGGGCTCATTTTGAAGGCAGAACACAAAAATTAACAGTCAACTCATCGTTAATCTGTAAGTTATGCATCCTTTAAAGCAGGCGGAGGAAATGAGAAAAATTTACTCTTGGGAAAATTTCATAAAGTTTACATGACGTCACTGAGCCCCCTGAACATTTCCTAAACTTTGCGTCTTCTCTTAACACACTTTTTGGCTTTCTAAGGCTTCTCTGCATCAAAAACTAAAAGAGAGAGAGACTTGGGAATAAAAATTGCCCAAGATGGCGAAACGCTTGTTGTTTAGAGGGCAGGGAAAAAAATGGAGGATATTGTAATATACACAAAGGGATAAATTTCAACAACTCGGCCAAGGACTGCAGCTGCTTCTCTCTTTATAAGGAAGCAACACACAAAAGATAAATACAGAGGGAGAGAAAAGAGGAGAAAATCTCCCTAACAGCAGGGCCAGTTCTGACTCTCCAAATACTTCTGCCTCTTCCAAATCCCAATTCTGGGGTTCGGGGAACTACTTTAAACAGAGGGGAGCCGAGAAAGGAAAAGGGGGGAGGGGACACGACAAGAAGATTAAAAGAGCGAAGAAGAGTTGGGCTGGCGGTTGTTCCCGGGGAAGAACTGCTGGGAGATGAGAGGCCTCATAGACATTACTGTAGGAAAAACTACAATCCTGTAACCTCGGTGTAGTGACAAAGATCTTCCTTATCCGATCTTCCTTGCCCCACCTGCCCCCACCCACACACCCCCTACTCATTTTCTGTAACTCTACAGCTCCTAGCTACACTAAGAGCACAAGAGGCTTGAATTGGGGGTGGGGGTGGCAGGCTCAGCTAATAAGTCCTATAAGGAAGAGGGGGCGGAGGCAAAAAAAAAAAAAAAAGGGCAGTTGGAAGCAAACGGGGGAGCGTGGGGGTGGGGGTGTATCTAGAAACTACCCCGGCGGGGAGCGGGGGAGGCAGCGGATATTCCACGATAGGAACGGCGATCGCCGAGTGTGCCAAAGGTTGTTTTTTAAGAAGCTAAACTGTTGGCGGCGATCTGAGCGCCGGAAACCGAAGGGAGTAAGGAGACGCGCAGCCAGAGCCGCCGAGCGGAGAGACCCGCACAAAGGAGGCAGATTCCGGCGCAGAGTCTGCCCGCGCCGGGGAAGGCACGGCCCGCGGCCCTGCTAGATCGAAGTCCCGCACTGGCAGCTAGGAATAAAGTTTGCATTCTCAAGAGACCGCACCCCGCCCCCCCAACCTCTCACCCCGAACCGCGCTTCTCCGCGTCCTCCTCCCCCAAACTCCACTCGGGACCCCGAGACCACCCCAGCCCTACAACCAGCACAACAAAGAGACACACCGACCAGCGAGGGTAAACAGCGGCGGCCGGGCGAGCAGGGCGGGCAGGGCAAGCGCCTCGAGACAGCAACTCCGAGTCCTCCCGGCTTGCTGGAGCATAGGCTCTCCTTTTAGGTTTCAACCAGCTTTATAGCATTTGGAGTTTTCATTTTCACCCGCACCCCCTCACACCCGAGAATTTTTAACTCACCTTTACTTTCGAACTGAGAGTTGCGGTGGATGGGAATTTGCCTTCCCCAGATGGCTGAAGGTTACGATTTTTGTTTTTGGAAACACCACCACGTCCTTATTTCGATTATTATTTTTGCAAGAAAAGTATAAAGTGAGTTGGAGTGGAGGTGAGATCTGCGATCGGGAAAGCCCTTGGCTCCCTCCTTCTCCGTCTTCCGCCTCTCTCTCTCTGATTAGTTCCTATCCAGCAGCAGATTGAAGCAGGAGATGATTCTTCTCAAGGTTTGTTCAGCAGCTACACTTCTAGGCGAAGGCTTCATGAACCAAGTGACGTCAACCAACAAGGCTTCTCTCTCTCTCCTCTCTCTAACAATGAAAGTTGCTGTTAACAAGGGGAAAAAGAGAGAGAATTGTTTATACCATTTCAGTTCCAATAATAAATGACCTATCAGCTCCTAAAGCAGCCAAGTGAAAGAGGGGGTTGCTTCTTCCTTCCAAGAATACTGGAACTTTGAGTTTGCATCGTTCCTTGTCCCAGGAAAAAGTTAAGAAACTTAAATGTTTTGCTTTGCTTTTCAAAATAGAACAGAAAATAGAATTGAAAACCTAATTTTTAAAAAATGTAAACTGGAGAAAAGGGAGCATAAATTGAACCATTTCCACATAGAGTTTTTGTCCGCAAATTCAGAATTCGGTTTAAGTCTATAAACCAGCCAGATTAACATGTCAAGAACTCGTACATATTTAGAACTCAAAATTAAAAGCTGGACACAAGATGGTCTCGTGTTAAAACGCTACTGCCCTAACACGGGCAAATTTAGCAGGCTGTAACGTTTATGTACTGTGTTAAAATTTAAACAAGACACGTAGAAACAGTAAATTGTTTTAAGGTTATAAATAAAAACTGCAAAAGGTAATCTCAACAGTAGTTTTCTCCCCAACTTCGGAGAGGTCAAAAAAGAAAAGGGGGATGGGGCGGGTGGGCGGGGGAGATAGCTGATTTTAGGAATTGAACACTTTTTAAGAAATCAAGTTAAGCCTGACAAGCCCAGTGCTCCATTTTCAAATGACACACGAGGTATGCTATTTATCCCCAGAAGCTCTTCCAACTTTCTGTTTTTTGCTCTAACACTTCCCCTCAGTTCTAATATCCTGAAACCAAGTAAAACTAAAAGTGAAGTACACCCCACTCCTGCACACTCCCCTATAATTTCCTAAATGCTATATATTTTTTAAAAGCCTTAACACTTTATTACCCACAAAGGGATATAATTTAAAATTATTTTAACTGACGTAGTGTCCCCCCCAACATATTATAGGTGTCAAAGTGCATAAAATTAAGTATTGCATAATTTAAATTTTAGGATGAAGAGCAAGTGAAACGCAAGCTACAGGAATATAATTTGACCATATATGTATATTTTGTACATTATATGTGGATAAATGTATCTTAAAAGATGCTATTGTTTTATGTTTCCTCTTCAGTCACTGGCTGTGATTTTAATTGTGCTGGAGGATCTTCATTAGTATTAACACATGGGGAGATTTCACAAAGCTGCTTCATTAGGAAAAAAAAAAAAGCTTGGCAGACTAGGTCTTTTTGCATGCACTGAGAATGTCAGCCTTACCTCGGTCATTTGTAACATAATAAGTGCAAGTACAATGATTGCAATGCTGGAGCACTGGGGGAAGGGCAGAAATACTGCCTGTCTAATAGGGATATCTGAAAAGAAGGCTGCTCATTACATAGTAAAATGTATGCTAAAAATTAGTGAAGATGATGTCTCAGGAGACTGATGCTAAATAAATTAATGTGCTGATATGTTTTTAATTATTATTTTTGTAGTAGTTTATTTCATTCTCAGGATTCACATTGAGCAGCAAAGCTGTGCTTGCACTTATTGATTTTTTTCCCCTGCCACATTCCCGGAATACAGATTTTAATCATTTCACTACACCACACTCAGTAATTTCATTAAAAACTGGAACCTTCCATCCCCAGAAAAGCATTTAATTTCAATGACATACAATTTCTCTCAGCAGAAAACTGTCTCTACAGTAAAAGCTGGCCTAGGGTTCAAATGCAAATTTAATCCTGAGTTTTCCATGCTTTGCATTCCTTTGAAGCTATAATTTGAGTAACTACCTAATAACTGTAATAAGGACAATAATTTCTTTATAATATATTATTAACTCATATTTAATTAACTCAGAGGCCAAGCTATGCACATGTATGACTGGGTCACCAATTCTACAATCTCAAAATTTACTAATAATGTACCAGAAGAAAAGTATAGATTAAAAGATGTGTGAGTGTCAGCATTTAGATATTCAAAGTAACATGTAAAAAAGTTCATGCATTTTTATTCAGCAGTGGCAACTACTCAAATAGTATTTTAAAACATTTGGAAGTACACAGGCAATTTACTGATATTTTTTTCTATATATAAAGAATTATAATATTAATATTCCAACAGTACATTTCTGACGCTTGTTTAATCACTAGCATTACTGTTGAAAATATTTAATTTTGAAAGGATAAGGAAAAAGGGCTAGATTCAAGTTCTCTCAATTGTCATGAAAATTCTCTTAAAAGGTTTTCTGCTGAAATTAAGTTAAATGGCACACTTAAATAACTTTGATAACAGGATACATGTTGTACTTAAATACTGGAGCATACTGCAAAAAAGCGTGGTTCAATATTTGGTTCCAATAATATTTTGAAATCATGCTGGACTTGAAGATATCACATTGGTTTTCCAAATAACAGATTTCATATGTATATGAAAGGATATGTAATTTACACTGGTTAGTTTTTAGAGAAGAAATCTGTGGGGGGGGGGGGACTTGACATGATAAAATTCATATAGTGATTTAAATGTAGATGTATGTCTAATCAACAGAAAAAATGGTACATATGTAATGAAAGTGATTTACTTATATAAAAATTCATTATCATTCCCCTGGATGATTTTAAGAACAATAGTAAATTGGAAACAAAAAAAAAAAAAAAGAAAAAGTTTAGCATATGTCTGTATCATTTTACGCTGAAGTCACAGAAAACACAAAGTTGTCCTTTCCTTCACTGAATGACCAAGTAACTCATAGCAAAATAAACCTACTATTGTCAAAGAGGTTGTGATAAAGAATAAAAGTGGTGATAAAGAAGAACTTGATTTTTGCCTATTTTAAAACTTTTAAAACTATTTTCTTATATTAAAAGACTATATAGCTTAGAAAATTTATTTTTCAGCATTCTCAGGTGAAATGCAATTAATGGAAATCAATAATTAACAAAACAGTTGATAAATGAAAAACTCAGGTGAATTCGTAAGATTTCTATGTCAATAAAAAAAGCTTAAATTTGTATATTAAATATATATCTTTTAAATAAGTTACTATTTGATAATTCAAATATTCAATTTAATCTGTACCTTTAAACTGATTTTTAAAAATAATGGTACACTAGAAATTTGAAACTGGATTATTCCAGTGTTTGATGCTTTAATTAAAAAGTTGTGCATAGATTATTTTTAATATTTCTTTTCTTTTTTTCATGTTAAGATAGTTGAATATTTCAAAGATTGCAAAATAGTCAGAGTTGAGGAGGAAAAGCAAAAGCTAAAAATTAAAAAATTGTTTGATTTTGCTGACTTAGATAGCTGAGATGGTTGTAAATCATGTAGAGGCCAGGGTTCTGGGTCCACAGGGCTAAAAAGGAATAAATTAAATAAAAATGCTTCATCCTCCTCTCCCTTCCTTTCTTCCAAAAAAAAAAATAATAATAATTTGGTACCTTTGGCATTTGGTCTTCTACCTGAGATCATTGTTAAAAAAAATTTTTTTTAATGATATAACAGATATTTCCAATATTATGGATAATTATTTCTGAAATTCTATAGATGATATACATGTATCCTACAGACTAATTTTCCACAACTGTGACTAAATTATTGTACTTTGTTCTGTAAAGCAACATCTATTTTTAGGACCAAGCCAGAATTTCTTAAACAGGTAAAAAAGATAAAGATGGACAGATGTCTAACTACTACAGATGTACATAAATCTTCAAACAGTAATGGATTTCCATGTACAGAGAACAAAGTCTAGAAGTCAGACTACAAAAAAATCAAATGAACAAGAGATCTCAGAACAAGCTGGTCACTGTCATGTCTTGTTTCTGTTTAATAAGTACAGGTTAATGAAGTTTTATTTGTTTTCATTCATTGGACAAACATTAGTGCTTTATGCTATGCACCATGCCAGAGGCTGGAAAAAACATGGAAAGCTCACATTCTGGTTGATGGTGAAAGTGTGAAATTCCTGAGAATACAGACTCATAAATTGCATTATAATGATACAAATAATAAAGTTTTTAGAGAATAAAAAGGATGAGACAATTCTGACTGGGAGTCTAAAAAGAGGGCACTGAACTGAATCTCAGATACTGAAAGCTTGGTATGCAAAAAATGGGGAGATTCTAAGTCAAAGAAACCTAAGTTTAAATACAAGAGCTACTAGGTCTGATGTTCACCCACTAGTGAGAAGTTCAAGGTAACAAGGACACTCAATTTGAAGTGTGGAATAAGAGAAGGAGGCAAATGGGCTGGAACCTGAGAATAAAAGGCCTAATGTAACATGGTTGTAAGGTGGCTGAATTTATCCTTAAGGGTTTGCAAAAGTGACAAATCTACATTGTTTTGGGGAACAATCACTGTGTGCGCAGAACAAACAGAATGTAGTATAGATTGCTTAACAGTCCATGAGAAAGATGGTAAAAGACAATGGCACTGGAGGTTTAAAGTCAGATATTTTTGAGGTAAAATGTGGACTTGGTGACTAAATGAAAACAAAGTTTTGTATGGCAGAAAACAATAACTGAAAGTAAATTATAAAGATGTGAGAACTGTGAAAAAATATTTGTAACTTATATAAGAGATAATTTAATAACGTTATATATAAATACTATAAAAATAAATGAAAGACTAACACCCTGATCTAGCAAGTGTGTAGTTTATACATATGTTTTTGCTCTGAGGAGTGTAATACTGAATTAATACTTCCTCAATTTTAGCATCTTCACAAAATACTGGGAAGCATTATTTTGTGCTTATTCTGGGAAGCTTTACTGTTTTTACCAGAATGTTATTAGGTTTTATTTAAAAGAAATCAATGACTTTAAAATATCCCTACTACAAATAAATTTAAATTACATTTTATAATCTGTCTCTTTTAAAGTTCTCACATATTTACATAGACTTCAAAAAGAACTACTTTGAGTGAGGGAGCTGGGGTCTCTGTAAACCAATAGATTGGTTTGGATATAAATTGAGGGTGCTAACTAAACATCCAGGTGGAACTGGTAGGTGCAAAGAGGGCCATATAAAAGTCTGGAGTACAGGGGACAAGTTCAGGCTGGATATAAGTTTTGAAGTTATTTCCTTATAATATTTAAGTCTTTATAGCATTTAAAGTATGAAATCACCAAAGAATGATTGCAGGCTAAGCTCTGTGGTGCTGACATATTTAGAAGTTGGAGACATGAGGAAAAACCAGGAAAGGAAATTAAAGAGTAGCCAGTGAAGTCAGTGATAAAAAAAAAAAAAAGTAATATTCGAAATAACAAGTAAAAAAGATATTCAAAAGAAGGATCTAAGGTTCCCCTAGTTATGGAATAAATTTAAAGGTCAGTTAGGTACATGTTGCCTCTAATGTAAACTTATAATGGTAAATTTTTAATTTCCTTGAATTCTTTGTATCACTCAACTCCCTTTTTTACCTAAGCTTGAAATTTTTCTATTCTATTTTGGGTTTTCTGTCATTTTTACTCTACTTATGGCAGAAATTAGAAATGTTTGTAAAATTTTCTTGGAGCTAATTTCCATTGTAATATTATTTTTTTGCTGTGGGGATAATGTTCATTTTCTCATGTTCTGTTGCATGGATTCCTTAATGACTATTTTCTTTTATTTTTATGAGGTGATATCTGTACCAATTTAGCATTTGCCATAGGCTATTGTATGGACTTCTTTTATGTATACTTAAGTGATTTATAACTTCACAGATTTATAGCTAGAGGCCAGGAGACTTTTGAATGACAGTAATTCAGTATTTAATTTATATTAACATTTCCAGGTATTTAGTTTATAAATCTATTTAGATAGATTTGAATTTCACTAATAGCATGATCACATTTTCGGTTTTTGCTGCACTTTCATCTCTGGTCTGCTCAGCAATAACAAAATGCCACAGACTGAGTGGATAAACAACAGAAATTTATTTCTCTAAATTTATTTTTCTAGAGGCTGGAAAGTCTAAGATCAGGGTACTGACAAAGTAGGTTTTATTCTTAGTTCTGCTTTGTCTTCACATGGTGGAAGGAGAGAGTGAAGCATCCCAGTGTCCCTTCTTGTAAGGACACTAATTGTACCAGGTCAGGGTCCACCCTTATTCTTTTTCCATTTTAATTACTTAAAGGCCCCATCTCCAAATATGATCATATTGGGGACTAGGGCTTCAGCATAGGAATTTTAGGGGGACACAAACACTCAGTTCAAATATTCCACCCAGGCACCCCAATACTCATGTCCTCCTCCCATACAAAATACATTTGATTCCATTCCAATAGCCCCCAAAGTCTCAACTCATTCCAGCATCAATTTTAAAGTCTCATCTAAATTAGATATGGTTAAGAGTCAAGGTACAATTTATCATGAGAAGATTCTTCTCCAGGTGAAAACAGACAAATTATGTTTCCAAAATGTGATGACAAGGAAGGCATAGGGTAGTCCCATTCCAAAAGGAGAAATAAGAAAGAAGAGGGAATAAGTCCCACGACTGTTTAAAACCTAGCAAGATATATTCCATTAGATCATATTAAGGTTTGAGAATAATCCTCTTTGGCTTAATATATCACCTTTTAGGTCCCCTGGCATGACAGTATTACTGCTAAAGCCCTGCAGCACAGCCCTGCCCCTCATGGCTCTCTGAGAAGATACCTCCATCTGAAATGAGTAGGAAATAGACTAGCTACCTGGCCCTCTAATGAGAGGATTTCTGAATTTCCTTCAGGGTGTTCATTTTTCTTTTAAGAAGAGTGCAAGTTTACAGATGAATAGGCCCCTGTCCTCTAGAATCCCAAGTCTGACAGCAATCCATTCTGCCCTGTTTTCTCTGTCCCCTTTAGTTCAAACTGACAGGGTCTCTGCCAGTATAATCCTTTCTATTTCTGACTTTTGCAGAATTGGCTGATTAAATCCATGAATTACAACTATGATCTTTCAAATGGTTGTACAGCCTTACATTTAGTGTTCTCTTCAGAATATGCTTTTCATTTTTAGCAATATGGATGGGCTGGAAATTTTTTCCAAATCTCCAAATTCTGATTCTTTTTTACTTAACAGTTCTGCTTTAAATTCATTTCTCTCCTGTCATATTTTACTCTAAGAAATAGGAAGACTCAAGCCATACCTTTAATGCCTGTCTTAATCTCTTAAATATCCAGTTTCATTGCTCACAAGTTCAATCTTTCACAAAACACAAGAACACAATTCAACTTCTCTGTTACTTTATAGCAAAGATAGTTTTCCCTCAACTTTCCAATAACTTGTGGCTCATTTCCCTCTAAACCGTATCATAATGACCTTTCATATCTGTATTTGTATCAACATTGTTCCATTTTATCTCTAAGATGAACACTTTCTCTATTTTTTCTTTCTGCACCCTTGCCAGAATTATCTTTAATGTTCTTATTTCTAGCTTGCACCTCAAAATATATAGCTTCTACATTTACACTTTTTACATATTTGATACAACAGTCTCCCATTTCTCAGTATCAAAATCAGTATTAGTGAAGGATCTCCAGAGAAATAGAACAGGATATATAGATACAAAGAGATTTATTATAAGAAATCTCATGTAATTAGCAAGGCTAGAAGTTCCAGGCTCTCTAGTTGGCAAGTTGGAAACCAAGGGAAGATGAGGTATAGTTCTAGAATAAGCTGAAAGGCATAAGAACCAGTAGAGTTGACAGCAGGATGGAGATGTACCAGCCACCAAAGGCAAGGAAGGATTTATGTCTTAGTTCATTTGTTAGGAAAGAGTTCCCTTTAATTCTTAGAAGGATCAGCCTTTTTATCTGTTCAGGCTGATTGGAGGTCTACATGTATCTAATTTACTAAGTCTACAGATTCAAATGTTACTATCCTTCAAAAACATAGATACACACATAATAATATTTGACCAAATATCTGGGCACTCCATGAGCCTCTCAAGTAGACACATAAAATTAACCATCATAATCAGCCAATTCCCTCTTTTGATGATCCATTTTGGTAAAATGCCATGTAGGTTGATCACTGGGAGGCAAGGAGGCAACACAACTCTATGTTTTGCTCTCTGTGAATATACTAAAAATCAAGTCAATGTGAAGTGAAAAATCAACAGACTAAAAAATGTAGTATGATTGGTTACTGATGTGCACCTGTTGTTTTCAATAGATATTTGTGAACTGAAGGGCTAGCAGGAAATTTGTAATGCCTGCAATTATTTTAAATTTATTGTAAGTTAGTATTTTGTTATAAATAAAATTTGAACCATGATTTTGGAGGATGGGTGTGATTTTTTGAAGCTCTTTTTTTTTTTCATGTATGGCTAGGTGGATCCAGGACTTTAGATGGTCTATGCTGCAGCAGCCAACTCAGTGCCTGAGCCATGAGGACACGCTAGGAATGGATATAATTTAAATAGACATTTAGAATATTTGTGCATAAAAAACCTTGTAAAGTGAAGACTTCTTATAATTTGATTATAATATAATACATAGTGCAAATTTTAATATTTATATACCATGACATTGTCAAGATCAAGATTATGAACAAAGCCATTACACTCAAAAATTTCCTCATAGCAAGCCCTAGTGAAAGAGATTAGGCTTGATGTTTCCCAATAAAGGCAGTCTACGTACATCCAAGGACCCAGGTTCATGTTCCAGGGTAAGAAGAACTACCAAGATGAACAACTAAATAAAAATAAATGATAATATTTCTTTCTTCTTTTTCTTCCTGCCTATTTACCTAGCTGCCTGCCTGCACCTTTCCTTAAAAAAAAAGTTTTTCATACTCCTTGTAATATCTCCCTCCCACTCTTCCAATTACCCAACTCTGATTCCAGACAACCACTGATTTATTTTCAATTACAATAGATTAATGACATTTTTAGAATTTCATAGAATGGTATGCACTTTTTTGGTCTGGCTTCTCCTTTCATTATTTTGAGGTTCATCAACTGTGTTGCATTCTTCAACAGTTTATTCCCTTTAAATGCTAAATTGTATCCCATTGTGTGGATACATTATATTTCTCTATTCACCAGTTGATTGATATTTGTATTGTTTTCATTTGGGAGCTATACAGTGCTATAAACATTTATGTACAAAATTTTATGTGGACATATGTTACCATGTCTTTTGACAGTAGAATGGCTAGATCATATAGTGGAGATACAGTTTTTTATTGTTGTTGTTAAGGAAACATACAGGCAGGAATGAAGGTAAGTAGGCAGGCAGGCAGGCAGAGAGAAGAGAAAAAAGTACATTCATTTTTTAACTTAGTTGTTCATCTTGGACATTCTCCCATATTCTAGGATGGGAACCTGGGTCCCTAGTATGCATGTAAATTGTGCCAGCCTGAGGTAATGAACTCAACCTCTACTCTGCCAGGTGGTGCCAGATATGTTTAATATTTAAAGAAACCATAGTATAGTTCCATAGTAACTATACCATTTTACATCCCCACCAGCAGAATAAGCATTTCAGATTTTCTATATTTTAGCAAAAACATGAGGTGGCTTTTCTTTTAAATTTTAGTCATTCGAATAGTTGTATAGTGGTATCTGTTAATCTGCATTTCCCTAGTGACTAATGATTATTTTTACATACTTATTTACAAGCCTTATATCTTTTTTGCTGAAGTATCTGTTCAAATTGGCTATTTTAAAAATCAGGTTGCATGTTTTCTTATTGAGTTTTGTGAATTATTTGTACATTCTGGACTCAAGTCCTCTATCAGATATGATTTGCAAATTTTAATAACAGACTGTGGGTTTTTTTTTTCCATTCCCTTAAGAGTGTATTTTAAAGAATTGATTTTACTTTTTGTCCTGATGAAATTAATGTATCAAGTTTTAGTATTATAAAATTAGTTTTGGTGATATATTTTAAAAACTTTTGTAGAAAATGAAGATTTTCTTCATTTATATTTTCTTCTAGAAGTTTTATATTGTGAAGTTTACATTTAGCTCTATGATCCATTTTGAGTTAGTGTCTACATATCATACATTATGGATGAAAATCTACTTTTGGCAAATGCATGTTTTTCAGCTCTATGGAAAATACTATTTTTTGCCTTTAAATTTACTTTGCACCTTCGTCAATTGTGAATTCTAGTGATCTTTGCCATTATAGGTTCTCAGCAGTTATTTCGTCAAGTCAAGGAGATTCTGAATTCCACTTGTTTTCCTGTCCTGAAATGACTCTCAATGCAATAATCTGAGACAACAGTAAGACTTAACTGTTTATTCCTCAGTGAATAATGCCTTTTGTTATCTGATGGACAATATCTTGAAAAAAATTTTTTCATATATTCTATTTCCTTTTCCTTGTATTTCAGGTATAAGGGTGAATTTGGTTCAGTGACTCCATCTTACTCAGAAAAAAAAAATCCCTATTATTTTTTTATTTGTTAAAACATTCCTGTTGAAAATAACAGGATTTTTTTCTATCAACTAGCTTCTTTTCCTCTTCTCTACTAAGGACCATATATACAAAAATGCAGTAAACTTTTTCCATCAGTCCTACAGAGTGAATATATGAAAAAAATGGAAAAGGCTGGTGTAGTATTAGAGCCATCTCAAAAAGTATTAATGGAGTGCTTGTACAGTCTTTGATTAAAACAAACCTCATCATCATCAGGGGAAAAGTACAGCAAAGAGAAAAAGCTCTACATTTTTCCCAATGACTAAAACATTTTATTTTATTAAGGGAAGTATGTGGTTTTTTTTTTTTTGCATTCCAGTTCTCCCTATAGGATTAGTGAACCACATATAAACATTCACATTGTTGCACAGTTCTCTGAGATTCTGTTCATTTTTTTCATCAATGTGTGTCTCCCTATTCCTTACATTGAATAATTTCTAATGGTCTTCAAGTTCACTATTTCTGTCTGCTGCAAACCCATATAGTGAATTTTTCATTACAGTTATGATGCTTTTAAGCTCTAGAATTTTTACTTGTATCCACTCAAAATTCTTAAAAATTAATATATTTTGGTGTACCCTGGTGGAGCAGTAGTTTGGTCACCTATCTTTAGCTGGTGCAGTCCACATACATCTCAAATCTCCTGGTTCACATTCAGAGAATGGGGAACCACCAAATTGAACAACTAAATGAAATAAAGAGCTTCTTCCTCTTCTCCCTGCTTTCCTGCCTTTGCTCCCTGTGTTTATTCCTGCCTGCATCATTCCTTGAAAAAAAAATTAAATATATTTAGCAGTTTTAGAGAAAAATAAGGGAAATTATAATTTCTATATACCTTCTATATACCTCCTATACTCGTATACCCTCTTAAATTCCCCTATTATTAATATTTTGAATTGCTATGGTGTATTTGTTAAAATTGATGAGTCCTGTTGAATCAGTATTATTATGTAAAATGATGGGTTACTTTGGGGTTCACTATTTTTATTGTTCATTCTGTGGGTTTTGACAAATGTATGATATGTATCCACCATTACAATACTGTCATAAAAATAACTTGTGCTGCACCTATTCATTGCTCCCTTCACATCCCAAATTCCTGGTAGCCAACCATTTTATTTATTTATTTTTTACTGTTTCAATAGTTTGTGCCTTTTCCAGAACTTCATTTATTTGGATCATACAATAAAGTCTTTTCATATTGATTTTTTTCATTTAGTTAATATTCATGTATTTTGTGACTTGATAGTTCATTGTATGAGTGTACCACATCTTGGTTGCTTCCAGGTTTTGACAATTTTGAATGAAACTACTCAAATGTTTGTTTGCAGGTGTTTGTATGGACATGAGTTTTCAACAAATTGGGTAGATATCAAGGAGTGTTGCTACTAAAATCATATAGTAAAAGTATGATTCATACAGTAAAAGTAGCATTAGTTTAGTAAGAAACTGCCAAACTTGTCTTCCAAAGTGATTGTACCGTTTTTGTATTCCCAACAGCAATGGATGAGAATTTCTCTACTTGTCAGCAACTGGTGGAGTTACTGCTTTGTATTTTGACAATTCTGAATAGTGGTGTCTCATTGCTTGGTTTTGTAATACCCCAAAGACATGATGTTGAGCATTTTTTCATATGAAAAAAAATATATATATATTTTTTGATGAGATGTCCTTACATATTTTATCCATTTTTTTACTTATGCTTTTTGTGGGCTCTTAATAAATTGTATATTTTGTATATCAGTGTTTCATCAGATATGTGGTTTATAAATATTTTCACCAAGTTTCTGATTTGTTTTTTCTTTATCTTAGCAGTGTCTATTTCAAAGTGGATATTGATTTTAGTAATGTATAACTTATCATTTTTTAATTTTATGGGTAATATTTTTATGAATTATATCTAAAAATCACTGCATACTTAGTCATCTAGATTTTCTCTAATCTTTCAGTTTTATAGTTTTGAAATTTATACAAAGTTATTCTATCCATTTTGAGAGTAAATTCTTGTGAAAGTTATAAACTCTGGCTAAATTTAATTTTTCTGCATGTAGACCATCCAGGTATTTTGGCACCATCTGTTGAAATAGCTGTCCTTACTCCACTGACTTGTCTTTGTTCTGTTCTCAAAGGTAAGTTAACTACATGTGTGTGGGACAATTTCTAGATTCTTTCTTTTGTTCTACTAATCAGTTTGTCCATTCTTTCATTTTACCACAATGTCTTGATTACTGTAGGTTCATAGTAAATCTTGTTGAGGAGTATCAATCCTTTGACATTTTTCTTCTCCTTCAATATTGTATTGACCATTCTGGTTCTTTTATTTTTCTGTATAAGCTTTAGAATCAGTTTGTTAATATTAAAAAAATAGCTGTCTAGATATTTGCACTGAATCAGTAGGTCAAACTAGAAGAACTGACACATTGACAATATTGATTCTTCATAAACATGAAATATCTCCTTACTTAAATCTTTGATTTTTCATCATAATTTTATATTTTTTCTTAAATAGATCTTGAACACATATTGTTGTATTGATAACAAAATATTTCATTCTTTTGGTGGTAGTGTAAAGGTGTGCTTTGCTTTTCATTTTCTGTTTTTAAAGGAAAGATGTAGGTAAGATTGAAGGCAAGTAGGCAAGCAGGCAGATAAAGAAAGGAAGAAACATTTTTATTTAGTTTTTCATCTTGTTTGTTCCTCTCAGCCCCAGGAAGTAAAATCAGGTCTTTGGGATGCATGTGGATTGAGATCATTAGGAGGCAGGGGACCTAACTGCTAGTCTACACCAGCATATACCATTTGCTTTTATTTTCTATTTCCAAGTATTTATTGCTGGTATAAGAAGGCAATTGGTTTTTATATGTTAAATTTGCATCTTACAACCTTGCTATAATTGGTTACTTGGTTGATTGGATTTGTGAACAAATTTTCTTTCTTTCCAAAGTGTATATATTTCATTTTCCTTTTCTTATCCTATTGCATTAGCTAGATCCTCCAGTATGATAATAAATGGGAGTGGTGAAAGTGCCCTTAAATGCCTTATAACTGATTTCAATGCAAAAAAGCCTTTGGTTTCTCACCATTAAGTAAGATGTTAGTTGTAGTGTTTTGTTGTTTTTTAATATTAAGAAAGTTCAGATCTCAGTATTAGGGATTTTTTGTTTTATCATGAATAGGTGCTATATTGTCTTAAATTCCTTTTCTGCATTTATATAACCATATATTTTCTTCTTTAAATTGTTTATGTAATGAATTACATTAGTTGATTTTTGAATGTTTATTCAAACATATGAAGCTTTAATAAACTCCACTGCTCCTAGTATATAATAATTTTATACATTGTTGCTTTAACTTGCTAACATTTTCTTGAGCATTTTTACATCTGTGCTTCTGATCAGTATTTGAAATTTTCCTTTCTTGTAATTTGTCTGGTTGGTACTAGGTACTGTTTACTTCAGAGAATAAGTTAAGAAGTATTATCTGCTTCTGTTTTCTGGACGACGGTAGAGAATTGGTATAATTTCTACCTTGAACTTCTCTGCTCTGGACTTTAAAAAAAATACTTATTATTTTGTAATCTGTCTTCCAAGATGATGCTTTTGTTTCAGCATAATTTAATGGCCAGCTAATGATTTGGCCAGAAGTTATGCTCGAATACCTTGTCCTGAGATGACTTCTACACTTTGTCTACTAATCTGTGTGGGCTGCAGAACACTTAAAAAGTTTCAGCCAGTTCTCTAGTCGAAAATTTTCCTTTACCACCTCTACCCGTGTACTACTCTGATACCAAAAGTTTAGTTTCCATATCCAGTCAAAAGGTGAAAAACTACAATTCTTGTTCATTAAGTTGGGATATGGAAAATAATAGCAGATCTAGATAAGAAAGCCACAGATTCCTAATAATATTCCTTGAATTGCAGTAATTTTCAGGAATAAACATTTCTCAACATGTTTTCTGGCTTTGGTTGATTTCTAGTGTTCTGAAAAAGTTTTATTAATATTTTCACTTAAACTTTTTTCAGCTTTATTGAGGTATAGAAAAAATATAAAGGTAAGATATTTAAAGTGTATTTCATCACCATTTTATAAATGTACACATTGTGAAAGGATTTTTCTCCCTCTAGTTAATTAACATATCCATCACTTTTCGTACTTATTTATTCTCATGAGAACATTCATAATTTTTCCACATTGTTATTTACTCTTTTGTAGAGAATAATCACCAATCACTTTGAACTGTCATAACGTAAAGTTCTCTATGCACTTAGCTATAATAGTTTCACGTATTATTTTTATTGTAGTAAAATATATGTAGCAAATTAACTATTTTACCATTTTAAATGTGGCATTAAGTATATTCACAATATTTTGCAATCATCATCATTTTCTGTTTCCAGACCTTATATCACCATGATCAGAAATGCTGGACTCACTCAAAAATAATTCCTCTGCACCCATGTAGTCACCTATAACCTCTATTTACTTTGTCACTATGAATTTGTTATTTGTAGGTACAACATACAAGTGGAATATTTATTCTTTGGGTTAGGACTTACCTTACTTTGCATTTGACTCTTAGCATCAAGGGCTAGCCATGGTGAAGCAAGTATCAATATTTCATCCTTTTTGTGGCTGACTAATATTCCAATATATGGGTAACACCACATAATCAAATTTAGATAAACCATACAATGGATTTTGTTATTCATTCGCTAGTTGACAGAATTTAGTTTATTTGTACCTCTTGTTAATAATGCACCTATGAATATTTTATATGACATTTCTTCTGTGGGCAAATGTTTTCACTTTTCATGAGCATATATTTCGTTATAGAATTAAATGACATATATTTAACCATTTGAGGAATTGCCAATTGTTTTCCAGAGATAACACCACTTTCACCCTAACTACAAATGTAGGAAGTTTCCAATTTCTTTATATCCTCAATATTTGTTGATTTTTAAAAAGGATTATTGGAGTATAATTGACATATAATAAACTTCATATCTAAAGTTTGCCATTTGATAAGTTAATCAATGAATACACCTGTGAAACCATTACCATAATCAAGATAATGAATATATCCATCACTACACAATTTATTCTTATTATCCTTTGTAATCTTCTCTCTCCCCATGTCCTTATCCCTGGCCCTAGATAACCTGTGATTTAATGACATAATTTGTTTATAGCTTTTAGCTTTAGATAAATGAAATCATCCTCTCTATTAAGAATTTTTAACCCTGTTTTCCTTCATTAACATCAGTTTGAACCATATTGGTACATGTTGATACTTCCTGTCTGTCTGTCTCTGTCTGTCTCTCTATAGATATATGTGTGTATACATACATATATGCACATAATATATATATACACATTATATATGAGATGAGTATTCCATTTTGTTAGTATATCAAAATTTGCCCAATGTTAGTGAAGATTGCATTTTATCATTACAAAATAAAATCCCATACTAAACACTTCATTCCCAATCAGTGGCAACCACCAATCCTTTTTCTGTCTCTAGATTTAATATTCAGGATATTGCATATAAATGGAATCATACAACAAATGGTCTTTTGTGTTTGGATTTCTTCATTTAGCATAATATTGAAGCTCATCAGTTCTGTAGCATGTTATCATGTTACTATATTCCTTCTGACTGGCTGAATAATATTCCATTGATAAGCATTTAGTTTATTTCCACATTTAGGTACTGTAAATTATGCTTCTTTAAATATTCATTTACAAGTATTTCTTTCTATTTTCAGTTCTTTAGGACACACCTAGGAGTAGTAATTCTATGTTTATTTCAGGAACGGAAACCACTGAACCAGATGAACCATTTTAAATTACCAATAATAATGTATGTACAATTTCTCCACATTCTTAACACTTCTTTCTTAATGGCTAATTTAATGTGTGTGAACTGGTATCTCTGCTTTTTATTTTTATTTACTTGGCAACTAATGATATTACTATGCATGTTGTTTCATGTGTGAAGCTTCTATAGATCAATATCTAAACAGATATTCTGCCCATTTTTCAGTTAGGTAATTTGTTTTAATAAGTTTTAAGAAGTTTTTATATATTCAAGTATGTCTCTTCTCAGATATTTCATTTGAAAATATTTTTCCCATAGGTGGTGTCCTTTCACCTTCTTATAGTGTCTTCTGAAGTATAAAAAATTCAATATTGATGCACCCTGGGGTCACAGGTGCTAGACAATGGCTGGGGTATAGACCAGGTAAAAACCAAGTATCTAGGTTCAAGACCCAAGGACGGAGGAGGAACAACAAAACCAAAACCAAATAAAAGTGCTTCCTTCTCCACTTCTTTCCTTCCTTAAAAATACTTCTTCCTCATCTCCCTTCCTTCTTTAAAAAAAGTTTAATATTGAAGTCAAATTTATCTATTTTTTAAATTAAATTTTATTTTATTGCAGTAACTTTGATTTATAACACAACATTAAGTTTTAGATGTGCAGGTTCAATCTTTATCAAATATATAAAACACCGCACCCACTAGCAAATTTCTAATAGTCCTCCACCACTGCACAATGGAACCCTCACTATTCTTTACTCCCACTTCCACTGCACATCACCTTTGGTAAACTCAATTTTGCTATCAGTGTGCAATGGTTAGTTTTTGTCTTGCTTTGTCTCTTCACTTGACTTATTTCTTTGTGTGCAAATATGACAATATTTGTGAGAATATCTGGTATTGTTTCCCTGTCTTACTTCACTTAGCATAATCCTCTAGATTCAACTGCTTTGCCACAAATGGCAGGGTTTAATATTTTTAAAGGAAAGGTGCAGGTTGGAATGAAAGTGAGCAAGCATGCAGACAGGCAGGAAGACAGAAGAGGAAGAACCACTTTAGTTGTACATCTTTGGCTGTTCTCCCCAGCCTGGGACATGAACCTGCATTCTTGCAGACTGCACCGTAGTCAGAGGTAGTTGATTATACTACCACTCCACCAGGGTGTGCCTATGAGTACTTTACAGATCCTAGATATTAACCCTTATGGATTATGATGTGTAAATATCTTGTATTCAGTTTGCTGTCATTTTTTCTGATGATAGTTTTGTTTGCTGTACAAAAGCTTTATAATATTTTATAGTTTCATTTGTTGAGTTTGGTTTTGTTTCCTTTGGGCTGAAGTTGAATCCCGAAAGAGATCTCTAAGGCCAATAACATAGAATATAATGCCTTTGTTTTCTATTTGCTTTATTGTTTCCAGTCTTACATTTAAGTTTCTATTCCGTTTTGAATTAATTTTTGTTTATGGTATTATGGTGACCTAGATTCATTCTTTTGCATGTGGCAGTTCAGTATTCTCACAACTATTTGCTGAAACATTTCCTTTTTCTATTTATATTCTTAGCTCTTTTGTTGTAAATTAATTGAGTATATACCTGTGAGTTTATTTCTGAGGATAAAATTCTATTCCACTAACCTGTGTGTGTTTTTAATGCAGTATCAAAACTGATTATTACAGTTTTATAGTATAGTTTGAAAGTCAGAAATGTAATAACTCAACTTTTCTCATAATTGTTGTGATTATTCAGGGTCTTTTCTGATTCCATATAATATCTGTTTCTTTAAAAAAGGAAGGAAGAAGAAAAGGAAGCACATTTGTTTATCTGATCATTTATCCTAGGTTTTTCACCTAACAAGGTAGCAAAGATTTTTCCCCTATGTATTTAGCCTCAAAATTTGTAGTGTTAAGTTTACATTTAAATGTGTGGTTTATTTTGAGTTAATTTTTCTTTACAATGTGCAGTAGAACTGAATTTTCATCCATATTGATAGCCATTTGTAAGATCATGTTTTAAAAATATTCTCCCTCCATAACTAAAATATCTTGGTACCCTTATGAAGTTAAATGATTATATATGTTAATTTATTTTACAATTCAGGTCAGTTGCATTGATATTTATGTCTATCACTTCACCAGTAACAAATGGTCTTGATTACATAATTTTATTCTAAATATTGAAATTATTTAGGTATGCTCTACTTTATTATTTAAAATTATTTTTCTACTCTTTTATTTCCACATAAATATTTACACTCAGCTTGTTATATACTACCAAAATAACTAATTGCAGTTTTGAGATTATGTTAGATATACTGATCAATTTGGTTAGAAATGACATCATAACACTTGTGATCATTCCAATTCATGAGCCGTATAGTATATCTTTTCATTACCTGATCTTTACAGCCTTTCATCAGTGTTTTACAGTTTTGAGAGTAGGAGTTGTACATTAGTTTATAAAAACAAAATTTTTATATTTTAACTTTGTATCCTCTAACTTTTTTAATTGATTAACTTCCAGTGGCTATATGATGGACTTCTTAGATTTTTTAAGGAGAGTTTTTTCATCTGAAAGCAGGAACAGCTTTGTTTCTTCATGAAATCCATGGTTAGTACTGTTTTATTTTAATTATTATTTTTCCTCAATGTAATGTTAAGTGCATTTGGTATAATGTTAAATATAAATGGCATAATCATATATAAAATCACATATAAATCATATAAATGCATGATTTTAAACTTGGGGTTAAAAGATTGAGTCTTTCAGTATGCCCTGGTAGAATAGCAGTTAGGTCAGTTATCTCTGGAGAAATGCAATTTACATACATTCCAAGGACCTGAGCTCATGTCTTGGGACAAGTGGGGAAAACCAAGATGAATAAATAATAAAATACTTCTTCTTCTCTCCTGCTTGCCTGCCTGTCACCTTCATTCCTGCTGGCACCTATCCTTCAGAAAAAATACTCAAGTCTTTCACCACTATGAAAAATTTTAATTGAGAGTATACAGTAGAAACTGATTAGATTAAAAAGTTCCTTCTTATTCCTAGTTTGAAAAGATTCTATCATAAATGTGTGTAGAGTATTTTTCCCCCTGACCCTGGGGCATGAGCGTGGGTCCTTGGGTTCCAGTTATCCTGTACCTTAGCCACTAAGTCAAAGGGGGTTCACTGTGTGTAGAATTTTGTCAATTACTTTTTGTTCACAATTTGAACATTTTTCTCCTTTATTTTGTTAATATAGAAAAGAAACATTGATGAGTTGATTATTGATCTAACCTTACATTCCTGAACAAAATTCTCTTTGCGCATGATATACTATCCTGATTATATGTTATTTTAATTAATATGCTCCACCCTTGCTTCTTTACAGATGATCATCACACGAAAATTGTGTAAAATAGCGATTGGTGCGGGTTGAATGGCAGTTCCCTCTCCTACTTCCCCCCAAAGTTTAAAAACAAAGAAGAAAAATAAAATGAGGCCAATCACGCACCCAGCCCTCCTTCCCCTAATTCCATTCTCCATTGCTAGCGTTTTTTAAAGTAACGATGAATCTTAACATTTTATAAGATTAATGTGTGCATTATAGTTAATCCTCATGTTATATAATACATTAAATTTAATGCTCTTTCAGTTCTTCTTTCACTATACAATTGATACCCTTTACAGTTTGCCCACCCATCCATGTTGTGCCACTGGCAGATTTTCATCTTTTTTGATAGCTGAGAGTATTGCATTGTGTATGTATGTGTACCACATCTTCTTTGTCCACTAATCTGCCAGTGGGCCCTAATGTTGTTTCCAGCTCTTGGTTATTGTAAATAATGCTGCAATGAATATGGGTGGCAGGGCATATTTCTCTGAGAATTAGTGTTCTTGTGTCTTTAGGAATACCTAGATCATATGGGATTGCTTTCTCAATTTTTTTGAGGAATATTCATACTGCCTTCTATAACTGTAGTGTGGAGTAGTGTGTGGGTACAGTCCATGAACATCCCATTGTCCCTGGTTCACATTCCAGGGCTGGCAGGAACAACTAAGATGAACAACTGAGATAAACAACTAAATAAAATAAATGCTTCTTGAGCCTCTCTTCTTGCTTTCCTGCCCCTGCTAACTTTCACTCCTGCCTACACCTTTTCTGGATATGACCAGAAAATCAAAACATTAACAAGGAAGTGTGAAGATTATTTTCTTAATTTCCTCTGACATTTTATACTTCTTCATTAAGAATACATCATAATAAATAAACAAAATAGAGAGAAATAAGAAAAAATACTTCACTATGAAACCCCCTTATATACATGAAACTCATTTTGTGGTCAGAAATCCTGAAGGGCTCATCAATTGTATAATTCCATAAACAATAAGCTATAAGTCTGATTCTTTCCTTAACAAATCCTTGTTTCACAAATTTTTGTGCTTAAAAAAACCCAAAAATGTGAATATCCTCAAGTTATTTTCAGTCTTTTCTATAATAGCCATTCTCACAGTTGTTACATGATATAGCTGTTGTTTTGATATGCATTTTTCTGATAACAAGCAAGGAAGAACATTTTTTCATGTACCTGTTGGCCATCTTTATGTCTTCTTTGGAGAAATTTCTATTCAATTCTTGTCTATTGTTTTGATTGTTTGATTTTTCTCTTACAGAGTTTTATGAGTTTTATTTTAATATATTGTCTGATGTATAACATGCTGTGCAGAAACTTTTTAGTTTGAGACAATCCAATTTGTTTACTTTGGATTTTATTTCTCTTGATATTGGAGGCAAGTTCCCACATACATTTCTGGTTAATATTAAATGTTTTCCTATGTTTTCTTTTATGTATTTTGTATTTTCAGACCTATATATATATATCCATTTTTAACTAATGGTTGCGTATAGTGTCAACCTTTTGCATGTGATAGTCCAGTTTTCCTAAACCCTTTATTGAAGAGTTGTCCATGCCCCTTGGCTCCTTTGTTATAAATGAATCATCCTTATATGTAGGTTTATTTCTGGACTTTCGAACGTATTTCATTTATTTATAAATAAGTCTGTTTTTATTCCAATGCCATGCTTACTTGATTAATGCTGCTTGTAGTCGACTTTTAAGTCAGGAGTATATTATCTTCGTTGTTGTTCTTTTTCATCGGGATTGTTTTTGATATTTGGGATACCTTTTAGTTCTCAATAAATTTCATTATTTTCTATTTATGTGAAGAATGTCTTTGGGATTTTATGGGTTGCATTAAATTTGTATGTTGCTTTAACCATTTTAACTATGTTAATTAATTCTTTTGGGGCCATGAACATGGGATATCTTTCCATTTCTTTCTGTCTTCTATTTCTTTTAACAATGTTTTATAGTTATATTTTGTTTTAAAGCTAAGATACAGGCAGGAATGAAGGCAAGGAGGCAGGCAGGCAGGAGGAAGAGAGAAGAGAAAGAAGCATTTTTATTTAATTGTTCACACTGGTTGATTCCCTCCTTGTCCGGACTCAAACACAGGGATAAGTGGCCTGAGTTCCTTTGGAGACAATTGACATAAACGCTACTCCATCAGGGCCTGCCAGCTTTATAGTTTCCAGAGAAGAGGTCTTTCACATGTTTAGCTACTGTAAATTTATTCAGAGGTATTTTATTCTTTTCAATGCAATTGTAAATGGGATTGTTTTCGACTTCTTTCTAAAACCTTCTTACATATAGAAATGCAACAGATTTTTTTTAAATATTTAATTTGTAGCTTGCCAATTTATTGTTATTGGTTTTAGCAGTTTTTTATTGAAGTCTTTACTGGAATCTCAAAAGATGTATTATCATGTCACATGCAAATAGTGACAAATGTAGATAACTCATGTCCTTTTCTTGTCTAATTTCAGTGATCAGAACTTCCAATCTATATTAAACAGTAGCGGAGAGAGTGGATATCCTTGCCTTGTTACTGATCTTAGAGGAAAAATTTTCAGTTTTTTTTCATTGTGTAGGATGTTGGCTGTAGGTCTGTCATATATAGCCTTTATTATATTGATGTATATTCTGTCCATGCACATTTTTAGACAGCTTTTAACATAAAAGGATGTTGATAATTATCAATGCTTTTTCTGCATCTATTGAAATGACCAGTTATCACGTTTTTTGTTCTTCCTTTTATTGATGTATGGATTATATTTATTGATATGTTAAACCATCTTTGCAGTCCTGAGATAAATTCCACTTATGAGTTGTTGAATTCAGCTTGCTAGTATTTTGTTGAGGATTTTTGCATCGAAATTCATCAAGAATATTGGTCTGTAATATTTTTTTTTGGCAATGTCTTTGTTTTGAAATTAGACTAATACTGGCATCATAAAAAGTGGAAATTTGCCTTCAATTCTTTGGAATGGTTTGAGGACTGGTGTTAATTCTTCTTTGAACATTTGGTAGAATTCACTAGTGAAACCATCTGGTTCAACCCATGTTAAGAACTGAACCACTCCTCTTTAGGGCCTTATTCAAGCCAAGCATGTATGTCACCAGCAATCTTCACTCCTCCCTCCGTGTGTCTTGCAATTGAGCCTGCTGCCCTTTCAGTTGGTCTTTTTGGCTACTTCTGTATCTGCCAATCCCATAGTCTCAGCTATATCCATAGCCATTGCTGCTGCTGGCCTTGTTGCTGCTACATTTGTTCCTTATGACCCACCTTAGATACTCAATGTGTGTAATACCTCTGGAGATCCCTTCAAATGCAATCATTAATATTAATATGCTATTTTGCAAAAGTCTTTTGGTACATATGCTCATGAGGGATACTGGTGTGTAACTCTTCTTCTGCAGGTGTGTAAATGTTTTTCTAAGGTTTGGTTATTAGGACTTTCCTCCCCTCAAATTGTGTTGATCAGTATTCTCTATTTTCTGAAAAGATTGTGAACATTAGGAATTAAGATTTCTGAGATTTTGTTCTTGTGTCAATTGTGGTAAGGTGCATTCTAAAGGAATTCATCTTTTTTGACTTGCAGAATTTGATAACATTAAGTTCAAAATAATTCCATACTATCCCTTTGATGTCAATAGGGTCTGTAGTTAAAATCCCTTTATTTATATTGAGGTATTCTATTTTAATCACATACTTATATATTTTTTGTTTCTTTTAAAAATATTGTATTTTGCTGTGTATAATGAATGAGCTCCCATGTATAATGCACACCCATGTTTGGGACCCAAACTTTCAGGAAAAAAAATTATTTCAATTTTTAATTCAAATTTTTATATTTAGATAATTGTTTTTTGTATTGTAAAGGAATTTTGACACTTTTAAAAAACATATTGTGGTACAAGAAATTTTATGTAACAAATAATTACAAAACCCAGGAATAGATACAATGCACAAGAAGCATTTTTTCCTATTGTCTCCACAATTTGATGACACTCTCTATGGGAGCAATTTCAAAAGTGTCCCTCCACATTCTACATATTTAGTAAACTGTTAGCTTAAAGTTCACAATGTCTATATTTTGGTAAAGTCATCAGCTAGAGAGCTAGCTCCCGCTTAAAGTGTGCAAAGAGAAATGTTGCACTGGTTACCCTATGGTAACAGAGTTGGCATCAACTATCTTATCAAGCAGAGTCACCTACTCCGTGGACAATATGTCAGTCTTCATTTCGCTTTGTTGAATCGTTGGCAGAAATTTCTTTCTTTGCAAGTTCGTTGTAAATTCAACAAAACTGACTATATAATATTCTAAGGTATTATTTTGCATATAGACATTGATTTCTAGTTACACTTTTAACTCATAAGCATAATTAAAAGAATTTAAAACATTATATAGATACAGAATTAGTACTACTCATGTATAATGTGCATCCTCATTATTCCCTCACAAATTTGGGCCAAAAAAAGTGTGCATTATACACAGCAAAATACAGTAATCAACTTTCAGTTTTGTTAAATTATTTTCCTTTTCTTCTCTGCTATGTATTTTTCTGGTGATTTCTGTTCCTTATTTTTTCCTCTCTCTAGTTGGGTTTTTTCTAGCTTCTTAACAAAGGATGCTAGGTCATTGATTTTATAACTGTCATATTTTCTAATTTAAGAAATTAACACTATGTTGTCCTAAAAACATTACCTGCACATGTGCCTGGTGGAGTAGTGGCTGGGTCAATCACCTCTAAAGGACACAGGACACATACCCCTGGGTTTAAGTCCTGGATCTGAGGGGAGTCAACCAGAGTGAACAACTAAAATGGAAAGGAATGAAATACTACTTTCTCTTGCTGATTGCCTGCTTACTTACCTTCATTCTTGCCTGCATTTTTCCTTTAAAAAAAATTGTCTGCTCATCAAAAATTTGATATATTTTCACTGTCATTTACTTCAAAGTATTCCCTAATTGTCCTTGTGATTTCTTCGACACTGTTTTTCTAAGAGCGTGTTGTTTTATTTCAAAATATTTATTTCCCTATCTTATTGTTATTAAGTTTTAACTCTATTCAGATATTCTGGATAATTTTATTCCTTTTAAATGTGTTTATTCTACTTTCCATCATGTAATCTATATATAAAAACATGTCAGTGCACATGAAAAATACATCGACAGTTTGGGGTGTATTATTTGATAAATATTCATTAAACCAAGGCAATTCATTTTGTTGTACCAATATTTGATATCTTTATTGATTTCTTTCAGTTTCATTAATTACTGAGGATGGGGTGCTAAGATTTCCACTATCATTTTGGAAATATCCATTTCTCCCTTGAATTCTCTCAATTTTTGCTCCAAGTAATTTAAAACTGTTGTCAAACACATAAATATTTATAATTATGTCTCTCTGAAATGTCCTTTTGTCACTATGAAAAACCCCTCTTTATCGCTGATACTTCTATTTTGAAAATTATTGTATCTTATATTAATACATTAATTATTGCTTTTTATGCTTACTGTTTGCTTGGCATAGCTTTCTCCATTCATTTACTTTCTTTTTTTTACAGGGAAAGTGCAGGCAGGAATGAAAGCAAGTAGGCAGGAAGAGATAGGAGGAAAGTAAATATACTTGATTTTCTTTTTACTTTGTTGTTCACACTGGTTGCTTCCCCTGGGCCCAGCCTCAAACCCACCGGTATGTGTGTGGCTTGTTTCTTCAGAGATAATTGACCTATATGCTACTCCACCAGGACAAACCCATTGCTTTATTTTCAATATACTTGTGTCTCCATACATAAAATGTGTCTCTTGTAGCAGTACATAATTTGGCCTTCTCTTTTAATTCACTCTGATAATCTCTGCCTTTGAATTACAGCCTTTAGACCTTTAATACTGGATACAATTACTGTTGTTATTGGATTTCATCTGGCATTTTTTTTCTGCCATATCCATTTTTGTTGCTGCTGTTCCTTTGTCCTTTAAAAATATAATTATGTATTTATAAGTATTCCATCTTAATATTTCTATTGGCCTTTAAGTTACTGCTTCTTGTACTTTTTAAAAATGATTTCTGGGCTCGCCATGGAGGCCTAGGGGTCTAACACACCCTGGGAGCAGTCCCACGTATATCCCAAGGTTCCAGGTTCAAGACCTGGGGCTACAGGGAACAACCAAAGTGAATAGCTAAATGAAAAATAAAGTGTTTCATCCACTTCTCTCTTCCTGCCTGACCTTCGTTCCAGTCTGCACCTTTCCTTTAAAAATTAAAAAAAAGTATTTCTGTAGGGAACACAATGTATATCTTTAATCTTCAGAGTTCATCCAAAAATATCATCCTTTTTCAATTAAAATATGACTTTTCAAATATATATATATCACTTTAATCACTCCCCATACCACACAGTTAATCTTACATATTTTCTAGAAGTGTAAATAATCCATAGATCTTTTTAAAGAGCTTAAGAAGATAAAAACTGTCTTATTTTTATTCAGATATTTATCATTTCTGAGTCTCTTCATTTGTTCCTGAAGTTCCAAGCTTTCTGTTAATATCATTCCTTTCCCTTTGAAGAACTTTCAATTACCATTTCTCGTAGTATTGGCCTGGTGGAAACAAATTTCTCATAGTTTTCTATTTATAAATTTGTATTAATTTTGCCATCATTTTTGAAGGATATTTTCACTGCACACAGAATTCTTTGCTGATTTATCATTGTTTCAGCTTTAAAGTCTTCTGGCTGGTTTGATTTCTGATGACAAGTCTACTGGAATTTGAATCACTGCTCTTTTGTTTGTAAAGCAGCTCTTTTCTCTTTGCTTTCAAAATTTTCTCATTCTCAGATTATACACTGCAATATACATAGGTATGGTTTTCCTAAAAGAGCCCTCATTGTCCTAGACTGCACCTCTACATGTCTCATTCCTAATTTTCTATTATAATCTCTAAATCCGGCTGTCCCTTACTATCTCGTTTCTTCATTCATATGTTGTCAGTGTTGGAATGGTCAGATCTGCTGACATACAAGTTAATATTTTATAATTCATCTGTGCTATCAGAAATCTTTGGCAATAATCTAATTCCCTCAAGGGAACATTCCAAATTTTGAAAAAAACACATGAACGAGATACAAATTAAAAGAGAAAATACTTTGTAGCTACACAGGACATCAAAAACTAACTCCTTATAAAGGTTAAACTAGTTCCAATACTTTTCTAAAATGAATAATCTTATATATTTTAAATAAGTTCAAAGATAAAAATTTCTGATTTTACTTATTTTAAGTTACTTAAGTGAAAAGAACACATGCAGGAAGGTAGCAGGCCGGAAAGAAGAGAGATGAAAAAGAAGCATTTTATTTAGTCAGTTCATTTTAGTTTTTCTCCTGGACCCTAGGTACAAACCCTGGTCCTTGGAGTATATGTGGACTTAACCCCAGGCATGTGCTTAACACTTGAGCCACCAGGACGTGCCCAAAATTTCCAATTTTAAAAAGAAAAGAACAGATCAGATAAATATTATAATTTAAGGAGTCATTTTGCCAATTAGATAAGAGAGGATTGTTCAGTCATGCAAAAGTCATCAGAGGCTTTACTGAACTCTGTCTGCTCAGGAATACTCAGGATATTGGTCAAACTGATAGAAACAAAGACAACATATTCTTATATTTATATTTTACAAGATCATTTATATCTTACAAGATCAAAAGCATTACAATATTATGCTATATGTCTTTCAGCAAGTATTGCCCCGTTAACACAATTTTTCAAGGATATATAGTTTGTAATCCAATCAGTAAGGAATTTTTTTTTTAATGGAAAGGTAAACGAATGAAGCTGAGAAGGCAGGCAGGCAGGCAGGCAGGCAGGCAAATAGGGAGAGGAAGAAGCATTTATTATATTTAGTTGTTCATCTTGACTGTTCCCCACTGGTCCTAGGACACGAATCCAGGACCTTGGAATATATGTGGATTACACTGGCAGTAGTCCACAGACTTAACCACTAAGTCATCAGAGTGCACCATTGTAGTAGTAAATTCTTTTATAAAACAACATCAATAAATCCTAATAGTATATAATATTGTTCAATTACTCTTAAAATGGTTCACTTGGGTACTGTCCGGGGATATAACCATGCTGTCAGCATTCAGAAAGACCTAAAAATTCATTTTCAACCCAGTGTATTTTTTTTCTTTCTGTATAGTTATTATTTCATTTTTTCATATAATAGAAAAATTTGTATATGTATAGGAATAGCTTTCCCATGGTAAGAAAATAGTCATTTTGCTTAAAATATTTATACTGCTCATAATTTAAAACAATCAGTATTTATGATACATGCTTCAAAAATATTATAATTATATTTAAAGATTATTAAAGATTATTATCTAGCTAATTTATAGTAGCCTACCAGTTAAATACACACATTCTAACTTTCTAGTTGCCAATTCCAACAGATCTCATAATAATATTTAACACTGTCAATATTACTAACTTTTGCTTCAACTGACTCAGTTATTAACAATCACAGTCTTTTATTTTTCACATTTGATTTATCAAAATTCAGGCAATAAATGGTCTCTGAAACTGAATCTTTGTCAATATTTCCTGATATCTTGCAAAAAATTCTTGCTTTCTCACACACAAAAATCTCAAGATCAGTACTAACATATTTTGCCATGTATAATACACTCCCATGCATAATGTGTACCCATGTTTTGGCCCAAACTTTCAATAAAAAAAAAAATCTTTTAATTTTTAATTCAAATATTTATTTGTTTTCATTTAGGTACTTGTTTTTTGTATTATAAAGAAATACTAGCATTTACTTTTTAACATATTATAGTACAAAATTTTATGTAACAAATAATAGGAAAACACAAGGATACAAGATACCAGAAATTTTATGTACTAGTAACAAATGTACGATATTTAAGCATCATAGAAGGCCAATAACTCTTGGTCATTGTCACCAGCATTAGGATCAACTTCTTCAATTTCTACATTATCGATGCCTTTCCTTATCCCGGTAAATTTCATCATCCTAAGTTTCATCCATTACAATGATGATGCTGCATTTAAAAAAAAAAATGATTTCACAATCACTTTTTTCTTGATCCCATTCCATGACCTTAGGATCCACTCATAAAGGTGGGTGATGATGCTTTCTTGATTCTGCCTGTAGGTGTTAAATCACTACCAGCTGAATGCATCCAGTGTCCATTCTCCCTTCATTGGGGCTGTAAAGGGCTTGTTTACTGACACATCAAGAGATTGGAGTTGGCTGCTTAGCCCACCAGGTATTTCAGCAAGTTGGATTTTGACTCTGCTGTGACTGCTTTTGCAACAAGTGTAACATGGGCTTTAAGGGATCAAAAACAAGCAAAGCTCATTTTTTTAAGTAATCTTCCAGGCCTTCATGACCAGACTTTGTTAAACCAGATTTTCATGCTTTCTTCACCCATCCTTTCACCAGAGTATTATTTTGCAAATAGATATATTATTATTGATTTCTGCAATTATACTTTTAACTCATAAGAATAAATGAAATAATGTAAAAAACTTATGTAGACATGGAATTAGAACCACCCATGTATAATGCACATCCTTATTTTTCTTTCACAAATTTGGGTTGAACAAGTGCTTATTATAAATGGCAAAATACAGTATTTTTTTCCTACTGCAAATATGAAAGCAGTATTCTGCAAAGAAATCTAGTTAATTTGGTGGAAAATACTCTTTGTGAAGAAGGCCAAAAATTCAAATATTTAATCACCGAGAGCCTTTGTTCCTTCAAAATTAGTATTTTAGAAAACACGAAGCATAATTAAATGTCATTATCCACTAAAAAGGAACAGAGCTCCATAGAGAAGTGGCTATTTCAAAGACTGGGGTACAAACTGTACAAGACAGGTATAGAATATCTTGTAATAAGAAGAAAAGAGGTACTCAAAAATGAGATATCTAGAAGCAAATTTAACAACAACGTTAAAAAAGTGCAAGACTATAAACTTCAAACCACAAAACATTGTGCAAAAAATTAAATATGATAGATAAATCATGGATTGACATACTTAAAAATTTATATTAAAATGGCAATAGTTGGCTGATTTGGTGGAGTAATGGTTGGGCTCAGTTTACGTACAAACCAAGGTCCTAGGTTTGCTTCCAAGTACTGCTGGGAACAGCCAAGATGACCAATTAAATGAAATAAATAGTTTCTTCCTCCTTTCTTCCTGCCTGCTGGCTTCTGCCAGTAAGTCCACTGCCTCTGGCTAGCATACTCCACCTACATCCCAAGGACCTGTATTCATAACCTGGGGCTGAGAGGAACAACCAAGATCATCAACTGAATAAAAGAAATCAGTGTTTCTCCCTCCTCTCTTCCTGTCATCCAGCCTATTTGCCTTCATTTCTACCTGCACCTTTTCTTAAAAAAATAGTAAAAAGACAACTCAGAGAATGGAATAAAGTACTTGCAAATCACTTAAATAAGGGACTATATATTATATAGAATATATAAGGAATAAGGGGGTCGTGTGGAAGGAAGAGGGATTGAAAGAGTAGACATAATAGTGACTGGCACTTGAACACTGGTGGTAACTGTGGTTAGATATACACAGTGACTGAGATGTGAATTCATTCTCCTAAAATGTAGTATGTTGTAAACTAATGAAATAATAATTTAAAAATAGGATATATAAATAATAATATACATGATATTTAAAGAATTTACCATTTCAAATTTTTTATTTTTAAAGGAAAGGTACAGGCAAGAATGAAAGCAAGTAGGCTAGCAGGAAGAGCGAGGAGGAAGAAGCACTTTATTATTATTTAGTTGTTCATATTGGTTGTTCCCTCCAACCCTGGGTCTTGAACCCAGGAGCTTTCAATGTTATGTCGACTGCTCCCAGGTGTAGTAGACTTCTAGGCCATAAAGACATGCCTTCCAAGATTTTTTTAATGAGCAAAGCATTTAAATGCACATTTCTTCAAAGAAGATATGCAAATGGCTAAAAGCTCATGAAAATATGCTCAATATCATACATTGTTAGTGAATGCAAATCAAAACCAGTAATATAGGAAACTTTACACTCACTAGGATAACTAATGTAAAAATAACAGGCAATAACAGATGTTGGTAAAGATATAGAGAAATTAAAGTCCTTATGCATTGATGGTAGGAAGGTAAAATGGTTCAGTTGCTTTGGAAAACAATTTGACAGTTTGTCAAAACGCTAAATATAAAGTTACCAAGTGAACCAGAAATGCCACTTCCAGGTACATATCTAGAATTACGAACATACACAAAATCTTTTCCATGAATGTTCACAGAAAGACCATTCACAAGAAGTGGGGGAAACATGTTGTGTTACCTTACAATGAGACATTTGGCGATAAAAAAAAAAATGATATACCAATACATGCTTCAACAAGGATTAATCTTGAAAGCATTACAAGTGAAAGAAGCCAGTGAGAAACTACCTCATACTTATAATTCCATTTGTATGCAATGTCTAGATTAGCAAATTCATAAAGATAAAAATAAATCAGTGGATGCTTAGGGCTGGAATAGTAGGAGTAGGGAGAGGAGTAGGAATTGGGAATATTGCTAATGTCATTTGGGGTTTGAAAATGTTATAAAATTACATAGTAGTACTGGTTATACAACTGAATATACTAAAAACCATTAAACTGTACATATTTAGGTGTCAATTTTTATGGTATGTGAAATATATTTCAATAAAGCTGTGAAAAATAATTTGAATTTAATGAGAAAAGATACTCTAAAGTAATTCTATTAAACAATGGACTATACACTTCAAAAATGTCAGTTTTATAAAAGATAAAGGCTAAAGGTGTAGTGCAGGTTCTAAAAGACTAAGAAGACATATCAATTGAATGTGTGACTCTACATGAAAAAATAATTGCTATTCAGAACAATTGGGACAAAAGTGCCAAATACTGGAAAAGCACTATGTATTTATTAGGTTAAGTATTGTATTGATGGTGAATTTACTAACTTTCATCATTTTACTTGAGTAATGTAAGAGAATATCCCTGTTTTTACAAGATGCACAATGAAATAAAGGAGTCATGATGCCAACAACTATTCTGAAATAATTCAAAATAATGTAATAATAACAGCAATAGTAATACTGTGCATGTGGCTTTCCACTCTACCCAGAGAGAGGCCCATATGGTGCTGACATAACTTAAAGGGAAATTTTCACAATGTCTGGAGCTGCTGACATCCTGCAAATGAAAGAGGAGGATGTCCTCAAATTCCTGGCAGCTAGAACCCAATTAGGGGACACCAACCATGACTTTGAAATAGAACAGTACTTCTATAAAGGAAAAGTCATGGCATCTACATCATATATTTGAAGAGAATCTGGGAGAAAATTCGGTGGCAGCTCATATCACTGTTTCCACTGAAAACCTGGCTGTGGTTAGTTACAAATCATTCCGAACACTGGTCAGCTAGCTATGCTTAGGTTTGCTGCTGGCACAGGAGTCACTCCTTTTGCTGGCTGCATCACTCCAGGAAACTTCACTAATCAGATTCAGGTAGTTTTCCAGGAACCAAGACTTCTGATAGTTACTGATCCCAGGGCTGATGCTCTTTTCTAATCTCCCTACCATTGCTCTGTATAACACAGACTCTCCTTTGGGATACGTGGACACTGCTGTCCGTTACAACAAAAGAATTCACTCTGGGTCTCATGAGGTGGATGCTTGCCCCACATGCGTGGTGCCATCTCCCATGAACACCCAGGTGAGGTCATGCCTGATTCCCAACTTGTACAGAGATCCTGAAGAGATAGAAAAGGAACAGCAAGCTGCTGCTGAGAAAGCTGTGACCAAGGAAGAATTGCAGGGCAAATGGACAACTCCATTCTTGAGTTTCCTGCTACTCAATTGAGGTCGCTGACTAGTGTGAGGCAAATAAGTTCCCTCTGTGTTTATCGAGCAGATCCCAGGTTCAAGATTGGAGTGCTCAGCCTGCCACTACTCAGTGCTCTTAAGCTGTTCTTTCACAGGTTGTTAAACAGAAAATATAAATAAGGCTGACAAAAAATTAAATTTCTATAAGTTGTGCCCCCCAAATTAATATGTGTGTAAAAGTAAATGTGGAAAATGCTAATAGTTTTGAATTGAGATGAAAGATACAGATAAGAAAATTCTATAAATTTGAAAATTGAAATTCTCAAAAATTAATTTTTAAAAATATTTTAGTTTCTCCAATTAATTTTATCAAGTTTATTTTATCATGGTTAGAAAAGTTTTACCTATTTCTACCTAATGAAAAAATTCATTTGTGTTCATCCACCCATCACAGTTCAATTTGTAACTCATTCTGCTGAATAGTATGAGAAACATTTCATTTATAGCTTTTCCTATGTCTAATTTATTCCAACAGTTCTTATTTAAAAGTGCTTATTTTCCCCACTGATTTTAAATGTTTTTACAAATATGTTTGGTTTAATTATGTATTTTCAATTCTATTTCAGTAAACTGAAATCACTGCTTCAATTACAGTAGCTATATTATTTTTTTTTAATGTCTGGCAAAGGTAGTCACCCCTCACTGTTATTCTTCAGGATTTTCCTAGACTCACTGTTATTCTTTTATTTCTTTTATTGATTTTCTTAGATTTTGTTTATTCTTCCTAATAAACTTTATAATCTACTTTTTGAGCAAAAACAAACAAAAAGCCCAGGTTATACGTGAACATTTATGTCCAAATAAAAAGAAAGAAAGAAATTTTTTCTGCTTGACATACCCTGGTGGTTTACGCAGCTGAGACACTGATATTAGAATTATATAAAACCCAGGGATCTGAGTTCAAGACCTAGGGGAGGTGAACAACCAAAATGAACAACTAAATAAAAAATGTTTCTTCCTCTCCCTCCTTTCTTTCAATGTTTCTTCCTCCTTTCCCTTCCTCTTTAAAAAAACATAAAAGAAAATTTAGTGTTCTTTAAATATAAAAAAATGTAATTATCTTCTATTTATCTCTATACCTTTGTGAAAGTGTTAATTTATACTGCATTATAATCTGTTGTTTAAATTACCTTACTCTTTTTACTAGTTTTTCAGCTAAGTCTTTTGTGTTTTTTGATAAATAATTATAATATATGCAAGCAAAAATTGTTTACCTCTTCCTTTCAATTTTTATGTCAGTAAATTCTTTATGTTGCCTAAAACTTCCAAGGGAATACTACTAAGCAACCTAAACTTTACTTGACTTGGTAGCAACTCTTCTATTGTTTCCACACTAACAAAGACCCATTTTACAGGGAATTAAGTACATTAAAAAAATGTAGGAAGATCTGGAGAAACAAGGTCTAATAAGATTCTTTAAAAATGACTCCCTGGATGCACCCTGATGGCTTAATGGTTAAGTTTGCTGCCTCCAGCTGGCAGAGTTCACATACAGCCCCCTAAAACCTGGAAGGTAGAGCTGAGGGATGGCGGGTAACCAAGATGAACAACTAAAATAAATACTTCTTCCTCCTCTCTCTTCCTGCCTGCCTGCTCTCCTTCATTCATTCCTGTACCTTTCCTTAACAAAAAAAATGATTCTGCACAAAATTATCAGGTATTTTCTTGAGCCTGCTGCTTAGCAGCAACAGCCACAAAAAGCAGAAAAATAACCTTCACTTCACTTTTTCTTCTAGATTTGGCAGGAATGTATCTTATTGAAGGGATCTCATCTACATTCCGCCAAGCACAACAGAAAGGAAATTAAGGAAGGGCAATTTTTAGCTTCTCATCTCTTCAGTTAAAATTTAAGTGTATAGAGAGCAGTTTAATGTATGTTGAATGAGTCAAACAATTCTAAAATCCTCAACCAGAAATTGGAAACATTTGTTTGCATAGTGAACTAGCTGACACTTACATTCAAAATAGAATATAAGTTCCAGGAAAATGAGATAGTAATGTAAATAAAACATTATAAAGGAAACTTGAGTTACAGAAATGTGAAACTCAGGAAAGGCTATTTCAAGAGAAAAAAAGGAGATCAAGTTATTTTTCTGGGATAGTTGAGATACAACTTAATCTACAGTAAAGTATCAAAAAAGGATTCTCCACATTTCCCCAACTGGTATAATTATTAGCCACTCTTATTTTATGTTTACCAGAATATCAACTTATTAAAGAACATAACAAAATATTAGCTTTTCTAACTGAAAGCCTTCAACTATCTCATATCTCAATGTTCTCTGAACCACTGTAGTTCAATACATTCAGCTATTTTTAATCAAATTATCAATTTTAGTATAGAAAGCTCTGCAAGGATTATGTTGACTTATTGATCTATTTATTATATATCTCCCCATTTAGTGATGAAAACCTGAAACTTTTTATTAGCTTATAGGTAGACAGTTAATAGTTTTAAAAATTCATTATTTATGGTTTGCCCTGGTAGCCTAGCAGAAAAATCCACTGTGGCATAGTCCACATATATCCCAAGGATCCAAGTTCAAGATCTGGGACCTGTGGAACAACCAAAATGAACAAGTAAATAAATAAAAAGTGCTTCTTCCTCCTCTCTCTGCCTGCTTACGCGCTTTCATTTCCTTTTTAAAAAAATAGTCATCATTTACTCTTGCTCAGAAAAGTGTATTTGGCTTACTGTGCAAGCATTTTCTATTTTATTTTTTTATATTTTATTTAGCTTATTTTTTTATTTATTTTTATCCCTGGTCCCTGTCCTAAAAATGATCCATAGCTTTTCCATGGTTTGTACCTTAACCACCTGAATCACAGGAATGTGTTGATTCTGTTTTAAAATTTATTATTTATTAAGAGAACATTGCATTGTAACACATAGGTTTAAAGTATACATCATCATAAATCAATATGTCTATAATACATTAATTTTATCATGAACAGTCCAATATTGTCCTTCACCATAAATTGACTCCCTTTTCCTATTTGCCTCCTTCTTCCCTTCTGGTAACCACTAAGTTGGTCCTATAAACTAAAAGTCTAACTTTGTTGGATTTGGTTCATTTGTTTGCTTGTTTTCCCTATATTCCACATGAGTAAAATCATGTCTTTCTCCCTTTTTAAAATTAATATTATTGAAGGAACATAAAAACATAGCATTATGTAGGTTTAAGGTGTGCATGATAGTAAATACACACCTGCATATAACACAGCAAGTTCACTACTATTTGTTTTTCCTTCCCTATACAATTAAATTCCTTTACCAGTTTGCCCACTCTCTCTCCTCATTCTTTTGCTGTAACCAATGACTGGCTTTTTTAAAGCAAAGAACAGGTCGGAATAAAGGCAAACAGACAGACAGTCAAGAAGAGAAAGGAGGAAGAGCATTTAATTTAATTTTAATTTAGTTGTTCACATTGGTTGTTCCCCCCAGAGTCAGATGCCAACTCAGGTCCTTGGGATATATAGGAACTGTGTTCCTTCAGAGGTGGATAACCTATCCCTACTCCAACATGGTATGCTCTGATTTGCTTTTATTGACTGAAAGTTTACTTAAGTCATTCGTTAAAAGTCTTTTTTCCAACCCTTGGACACTTGCAACAAAACTGAGGTTGCCAATAGGGAATGGGACAGGGGTCGGGGTGTGGGAAGGGAATGGTGGTGGGGCCAACGGGACAATGGTGAAGAACACTTGGTGATTTGTGGAGGGCAGGGTGTGTTGACACATATGATAAATGGGAAACCTATACATATGAGTTTATTAGTGTAAAAATTAAAAAAAAAATTTTCAAAGTCTGTTTTTGTTTGACATAGTTCATTTGTTTGCCTGGTATCTCTATATACTCTATATGAGTGATATCATATGATGTCTATCTTTCTCCTTCAAGTTTATTTCCCTAAGCATAATTCATTTTAGGTTCATCCATGTTGTTGTAAATGGCAGAACACTTTTTGGCAGCTGAGGAGTATTTCATTATGTGTGTGTGTGTGTGTATGAGTGTATATACACACACACATACAGTATCTATTATATATATATATATATGGAATATACATCTTTTTAATCTATCCTCTGTCCATAGACACTTTGGTTGCTTCCAGCTCTGGATATTGTAAATAATGCTGCAACAAATATAGGTGTGCATATATTTCTTGAAATTTGTATTTTTTAAGTAAATACCCAGGAGTTGAACAGAATACTATTTATAGAATATGAACAGAATTACTATTTTCTATTTTTTAAAGATATCTTCATACTGCTTTCCATAAAGGTTGCATGAATGTACATTCCTACCAACAGGGCATAAGGGATCAGTTTCCCCAGTAATCTTGCAATACTTGCTTTTTTCAGTAATTTGAATAGCTATTCTCACAGCTATGAGATAGATCACTGTTATTTTGCTAATAATCTATTATAAATTCAAAGCTAGTTTTGAGCTCATTATATCAGTCCACATTTTTACTTTCCTTCCTCCCCCCATATATTATACTTTTTGTGTTTTGCTACATGTAATGGGGTATTTTTGCTTTTTTATAGAAATCTCTAGCATTTATCATAAGCCTTGTTTAGTGGTGATTAATTCCTTTAACTGTTATTATTATTTTTTATTACTTATTTTCTTTACATTGTTCTGTGTACTTCAGTATATTGAATTGATACCTCACTGTGCATTTCACATCACACCCTCCCATCAGAATTCTAGTGCCCTATACGACCATCACCTTGTTGACACCTTACATACTTTCTTTGTTCCTTCTCTCTTACTGAATTGGTAGCCAGTCTTGTGTCCTGTGAATTTTGAGGTTTGTCTGTTTTGTTTCTTTTTTTTTTAAAGAAAATGAATTTCCTTTTAATGGAGGAAAGAAACAGGCAGGAATGAAGGTGAGTAGGCACCAAGCAGGAAAAGAGAAACGGAAGAAATATTTATTTATCTATCTTGGTCTCACCGCAACAAGCCCTGTTCTGGTCGCTGGACTGTGCATGTACTACACCAGCACAAGCTGCAGAGTTAACCACTGAGTTTTCAGAGTGCATTTGCTTTGTTTCTTTAGATTTAGGCTGGCCATACCTACTGTTTTAAACGGAACAGTACCATTTGTTTTCATATTTCCTGATCATCAATTTTGTCCTCTTTTAATAAACCAGGGCCATTTGTAACATGGGGCAAAGGTGGCAGTTGAGTTGCCATGAGCCCAGTATGTTAAGGGGACCCAAAAGCCCCTCCTGTTTTGTCTCAAAGAAATATAGTCACTATTTATATTCCTCATATGAATGAAACCATCCTGTAAGTCTCATTGTCTTTTTGGCTTATTTCACTTAGTTAAGTCACCTCCAGTTCCACCCAAATTGTTGCAAAAGTGATGATTTCACCTTCATGACAGCTGCATAGATGTCCACTGAGTATATATACCACAGCATCTTTATCCAGTCATCTGTCGACAAGCATTTAGGTTGTTTCCATGTCCTGGCTATTACGCATTCTGCAGCTATGAACATAGATAGGTGTGCATGTATTTTTTTCTGATTATAATAGTCGTATTTCTTTGGGTATGTGCCTAGACATTGTATGGCTGGATCACATAGCAGATTCACTTATATTTTTTGAGAACTCTCCATACTGTATTGCAAAGAAGTTGTGTTAATTTACATTCCTGTCAAGTGCAAGAGGGTTCCTTTCTCTTCACATCCTTTCCAACATTTGTTGTTTCTACTCTTTGTGATATATATAGGCCATTCTCACTGGTATGAGTTGATAGCTACCGTGGTTTTAACTTGTATTTCTCTGATAGTGAGTGATGTTAGAGCATTTTTTCATGTACCTATGGGCCATCTGTGTGTCTTCTCTAGAAAATTGTCTGTTCGGCTTTTCTGCCAGTTTTCTGAGTGGGTCCTTTGCTTTTTTGTTGTTGAGATGTATGAGCTCTTTAAAAAAGTGGGTGCTTAAACTCCTGTCTGAGGTTGTGCAAGTATCTTCTCCCATTCACTGGGTTCCCCTTTTTGGTTTCCTTCACTGTACAGAAACTTTTTAGTCTGACGTAGTCCCGGTTGTTTATTTTTAGTTCAGTTTCCTTTGCTGTAAGTGTCATCACATCCCAAGTGTTTTTACTACATTTTCCTTTATTTGCTTTATGATTTCAGGTCTTACATCCAAGTCTTTGACACATTTTGAGTGAATTTCTGTGTCTGGTGCTAATGAGTACCTTCATTTTTTTGCAGGTCATATCCAATGTTCCTAGCACAATTTGTTGAATAGACTTTCCTTCCTCCAATGCATGCTTGTCTATTTTTTCATAGATAAACTACCCACTTAGGTGCAGTTTTATTTCTGAGCTCTTGATTTATTCCACTGGTCTGTTTTTGTTCTATTATCATACTGTTTCAATGGCAATACACTACAGTATAGTTTGAAATCAGGTAGTTTGATTACTCCATTCTTTTATTGGGAGAATAGTTTTAACTAAGTCAATTCTTCTAATCCATGAACATGAATTATTTTCCTATCTCTTTGAGTCTTCTGTTTCTTTTATCAGTGACTGTAGTTTTCAGTGTACAAGTCTTTCGCCTCTTTTGCTAAGTTTGTTTCCTGGTATTTTATCTTTTTAAAAATGTCAATGAGATTTCATTCTTGATTTTCTTTTATTTCATTGTTTGCATATAGAAACACTGTTGAGTTTTGTGTATTAACTTTATGTCCTGGCACATCCTGGTAGAGTAGTGGTTTGTTCAACTGCCTCCAGCCCAAGCACAGTTCACATATGCCCCAAACACCTGGATTCAGATCCCAGGCCCAGGGACAACAAGCAAAATGTACAACTAAATAAAAATAAATGCTTCTGCCTCCTCAATCCCTGCCTGCTTGACTGGTCTCCTTTATTCCTACCTATACCTTTAAAAAAAATTTTTATCTTGCCATTTTTCTGTGTTTACATACTGCACCTAAAAGATTTTTGGTGAACTCTACAATTTTCTAGGTATAATATCATTTCATCTGCCAAAATTAATAGTTTTATTTCTTCTTTTCCAATATGGATTCCTTTAATGTCCTCTTGTTTTATTGCTCTGGCTGGGACTTCCAGAACTATGTGGAATAGTAGTGATGAGAATGGGCATCCTTGTATTCTTCCAGATCTTAGGGGAAAATCTTACAATGTTTTTAATCACTGAGTATTATCTTAGTGGAGGTTATTATATATGGCTTTTATTATGTTGAGGTATGTACCTTCTATTCTCATTTTAGCAAGACATTTTTATCATGAATAGGTGTTGGATCTTGTTGAACGCTTTTCTTGCATCCACTGACTGAATCATGTTTTTGATTTCTCCGTTGTTGATGTGGTATATTACATTGATTGATTTGCATATGTTGACCTATCTTTGCATCCCTGGAATAAATCTCACTTGGTCATGAAGTATAAGTTTTGATATATTGTTGAAGTCACACCACAATACTTTACCCTGCAAAATTATCAATCAAACATGATGCAGATATTAATGTCTTTGAAAATAAACAAGTTATTGAATTTTTTTTTATCACCAAACATGGCTTCCAAGAAATATTGAAAGGAGTGCTGCAATAGGAAGAAAAAAAAACAAAGAATTCCTTTAACTTTTTGTTTGTAAAGCTCCTTATAAGTCCTTTAATTCTACTGATAACCTAACAGGGCAGAGTATTCTAAGCTGGAATCCTTTCCTTTCAGCACTTTGCAAATATTGTGCCATTTCCTCCTGACCTCTAAGCTCTGCTGAGAAATATGCAGTCTTATGGGAGTTTCCTTGTATGTGACTTACTTTTCTCTGGCTGTTTCTAAGAATGTCTATTTTAAAAATTTTGTCATTTTGATTACAATGTCTCAGTGTGTGTCTTTTTTAAATATAAACTTTACTGAAGGAACATTGCATCACAATAGTATATAGGTTTAAGGAGTGCATCATTGTAAATTAACATCTATATGTAATACATTATTTGGAGTTTATTTTATTTGGATGGTTTGGAGTTCCTGGATCTGTATGTCGTTTTCCTTTCACAGGTTAGGGAAGTTCTCAGGCATGATTTCTTCAAATAAGGTTTCTAGCCCCTCTCTCCTTTAGAATCTCTATGCTGCAAATCTTGTTCCTCTTGATGCTATCCCATAAGTCTCTCATGCTATTCTCATTTCTTTTAATTGTTTTTTCTCTTTCCTAGTCTGACTGAGTGATCTCCAGTGTTCTATCCTGTAGCTTACTGATTCAGTCAGCTGCTTCTTCAAATCTACTGTTGAGCTTCTTTATTATGATTTTTAGTTCAGCTTATTGTGTTCTTTTGCTCCATAATTTCTATTTGGAAGTATGTTATATTTTCTTTGTTTAAGATTTATTTTGTTCATCCATTGTTCTGCTAATTTCAGTGAGCATCATTAAAACTGTTCTTTGAAATCTTCAAGTAGTTTGCTTAATTATGTTGCATTAATTTTTTTCTCTGGGGATTTGATTTGATCCATCATTTGGGATAAACTTCTGTCTCATTTTGCTTATTACTCTGTTTATTTCTGTGGGCTAAACCAAACATCTTTCCTTGTTTTGATGCAATGGCCTTGTGTTAGGATTTCCAGTTGCATTGTATAGGTCTGCATCATTTTATGTAAGCATCAGTATCTTAGGATGAGCAGATATATTTTATACCATTCATTGATTTCTTCTAGTGACTTTTCTTTTTTTAACCCCAGGCCCCAGGTCTCAAATTTGGATCTGAAGGCTTTACAAAACCTGCACCACAGCCACTCTCAGCCACCTGAGCCACAGGGATGCAACCTGTTAACAGTTTTTAAATTTATGTCATATATATGACATGAAGTAGGTTAAACAAATGGAACAAGCTTTTAAAAAGGTTTTTAAACTTTCTAATTCGTATAATTATTTTCTATTTATTAATTTGTCACTTAGGTATGAATAAAATGGAATTTAATTATGTATATATATATATATATGTATGTATGTTCCCTGATTTTTGTTCTAAGACAATGAACATGACAATACTAATGAATTTTAAGCTCCCTTTTTCCAAAAATACTTAGACTAAGATATCTAGTAAACTTATAAACACTAGTGACCTATTTCTTTGCAATGCATAATTGTGCTTGTATATATGCACAGTATTATTTAATGATACATTTATTTCTTCTAAATGACAAAAATAGACCTTTACTATAATAAATACTTTTCATCCAAGTGTAAAAATTTTAAATATACAATCACATTGTATATGGGTGGTTATACAATGGTGTGACTGTAATTAATACTACTAAAATTGAATGATTAAAATAGTAAAATTTATGTTATGTTTATTTTAATCACAGGCTTAAAAAAGTGACCATTCAATTACATGAAGATTACTCCCTTAAAATCGTTATTATAGATCAATAAGATGTAAAAACAAATATGTCAATCTATGACCTTCATTTCTAAGCTAGATTTTAACGAAGAATTTCATAGACACGTAATTTTATGATTCCCCCCAATTTTTAGAAATTGGCATGATTTCCCCTGTTAGTTAAATCATTTCTAGCTAAGTCAAAACACCCAGGAAGAAGCAATGAACAACTAAAAACCTAAGACAGATTTGTGGAAGAAAAAGGTATCAGCATTTGTTGGACAAAAGTCCTATAATGTGCTAAAAGGGAATCTTTAATAGTGATATGATTTTTATGCTCATATAATTATAAGTAGCCATATATATTGCCTGAAAAGTAATAAAATATACAGTATGAGATAAGAAAATTCTCAAGAAATAATACATATTTAACTCTTGAATATATCTGCTCTCCTCATTCTAGTCATTAAAAAAACCTGAAAACTTATTCTTCCCTAATGTTTTTTTAAATTCTCTTTAAAAGACTGCTACACAGCAGGATGGCATTTTGTAAAAAAAAAGTAATTCTTTAGAGATGCCTCTAATGTTCTAAAATAGCTATGTTTTTCTAATTATATATAGTACATAAAAAATCACTAACGGTATTAAATTTACATAATTTTCAAACATCTTTAACAAGCAAATGATCATTTACCCTTTTTATAGCATCAGAGGATGAAAACATTCCAAACAAATTACAATGTACCTTAATTACTAAATTTTATTTCTGATTTCATATATATCAATAAACAAGTAGTAGAACAAAATAAATCAGGATTCTAAGGAATATCATATAGTGTGACAATGAAGAGTCCCTCAAGGAAATTGTGGTTTAGCAATATGCTATTTGAGCACACATGATTTTTTTCCTTACATCAGCTTAATTTTTCCCAAATTCAGATTACAATAATAAAGTACAATAGAAACCATAACAAAAGAAGTACATTTATGGATTTGCTCTTTGTTTCCTCCCCTCTTTTCAGGGAATTACGCTTAAGGCAAGTTACTTCTGAGTACAAGAGAAACAACAAATACTGTGTTGTTTACACCCCCACCTAGTGGTCTTAAATTTCGGTTCTGGACAGTATTAAGTAAACAAAAGAAATAAAATAATCATTGCTTAAAAAATGAAACTTCAAATTAACAAAAATGAATACTAAAAAGTTAAAAATCAAAGAAATTACTGGCAAAAAAGTAAAACAAACTGAAACTATACAGCGGGAGAGACATTATTTAGTCACATGGTACTTCAAATAGAGGATATAATGTTGTATCAGGACCTATGTGAAGTCAATGGGAAAAACATGAAGCAGTTTCCTGGAGCATTTCACTTAATGTTATACATCAAGATAAATACATGTTCTGTAGTAAAGTGCTTACTAGGAGTACTTCAATTTGAAAAACATAGGGTCTAAACCTTTCAATCCAAAGAAAAAGATCTGATATCCTGAGCAATTAAGTGACTTGCTCAAATTTTCTCAATCTCAGAGTGACAGAGAAGCATCAATAATGCAGATGTTTTATACCCTTTCCATTAAAAAATATAAATCAAGTTCATGAGACACTAAATACTAACCCCAAATCGCTATACATCAGTGGGGACTGTGCATACAAAAATTTTTATGGCTTTATTTTAATCTTCAGGATTTTCTTTTCACTTATCATAGTACACTTGCAAAGTGAAGAGAACTCAAAATCCTATTTTAGATTCATTTAAAAAGTTGATTTAAAATGATAAAATTGACTTTTGGGGGAGTAGATAAGTCAATGTGTTTTAGTAATAATACATGTACAGATTCATCTTACTACCTCCACAATCAGGATACAGATCACTCCTATCACCTTCCCCAGGCTGCCGCCTCCAAAATCCCTTCTATGATAACACATCCTCACAATCCCTAATCTCCGGCAATCACTGATGTGTGTTATCAGTTTGCTTATCTTTCGAGAACAGTTTATAAACTTCTTTTCATAGTAGCTGCCTTTGAGATTCATTCAATTATTTAATGTATCAAATAGGCCATTCTTTTTTACTTAATAGCTGTATACATTATACATTATATTATCATGCAGGATAGTATATACAGCACAGGTATATGTATATGGCATATGTATATAGTTAATGGTGTAGTAGTATGAAGTGTAGGTTTATACATGCAGTCATTGAAGAACATTTGGTTGTTTCTAAGTGAATTGTGAATAGAGTCCATAAATATTTGTGTTTAGGCTCTTCTGATATTTAAAAGTAGATAATTTAATATTAGAAATTTTTCATAATTTGATATCTATACAAAATTTAACAAGAAAAATATAACTTTTATAAGGGTAAGAATGTAAATAAACACTTTCTATGCCCAATTTGTTCTTCAAAATTTAGGAATTAGCATTATGAAAGCAATAATTTCTACTTACATGTGGGAAAAGTGAAATAGAAAGACTGAATAAATAACTTTCCTTTGAACATGGGTATATATCACAATTTACTTTAAAACCTAGGTAGGAAGGGAGCCACTATTCTCTTCCTCTGCGTATGACATATGTTAATAATCAGTCAAGGCACACTTTACTGTGGAGCCTTAACATGCCCTCAGAATGCTCAATGCACAGCTCTAGGCTCCCTGGACAGAGTCAGCTGCAACAAATTTTGCATCTCTGGTTTAGGAGAAATTATTCTCAAAAAAACTGCAATTGCTATCAAAGCATTTTAGCTTTACAGATAAAAACAATGTTTTCCAGCATTGTTAACCCTAGTCTATTACCTTACAAATGTGTGAGTTGTCACAAGGCAGAGCAAAAGACAGTCTTACTGGGTATTCTGGACACCCATTATTACTAGAACAAAATCCAAATCATACAAGAAAAAGAAGCCTAAATTGGGGGGAGGAGGAAGAGGAAGAAAAGGGAAAAAGAGGAAGAAGAGAAATTAGAGAAAGAGAAGGAAAGAGAAAGGAAGAAAAGAGGGACAGAAAAAGAGAAAGAATGAGGAAAGGACGAAGTTACAGCCTGTTGAGAACATGATAAAATCTTTTACCTTTATTTTATTTTTAATAGAAAGGTACAGGGAGGAATAAAGGCCAGCAGAGGCAGGAAGGCAGGCAGGAAGAGATAGGAAAATGCATTCTATTCATTTTATTTAGTTGTTCATCTTGACTGCTCCATCCGGTCCCAGGATGCAAATCCAGGACCTCAGAATGCATGTGGACTGCGTCCAATCCCTACTACATGAGAGAGCACCAAGAATGTTAAAATCTTTATCAAGTTTTTATGAGACTAATTCTTTTAGTTTTATGTCTGGCACTTATGTGATAATAAGTCTGTGCCTTTATACTACCTATTTGTTAGAAAGCAGAATTAGATTTTAGTAGCACAAGTTCATACTTGAAATCCCTTCCTATACATCCTCAAACATAAAAACGGCAGATACAATTTTGAGAAATAGTGGAAAAATGGTGATGTAGATGAACCTAGCTTCACTATTCTTCCCAGAAAGATCAAGACTGGACAGCTATATGTGAATATAAAAATCTCTGGGAAAACTTTAGAAATAACTTATATTTTTGCAACACAAAGGAACAACAACCAACAAAAACAAAAAGAAACAAAATACCCAAACCAGAAAAATCGCACGAGGGGAGAAGACAACCTAATTTTGCCTAAATCATCCCATCCTCCCATGCTGGCATTGTTCAGCACCAATAAGGAACTTCCTAGATGGAAAGAGTTTTTTCTTTTGTCATTAAAGGAAAAGCAGACTAAGCATCCAGCTTCTCTAGCCTCTTTGAGTACTCTGTTAAGACCACTTCAGTTTCATCCTACCAAGACCAACAAAGTTTTGTCAGGTAGAAGAATAGCTAACACACAGTGGGAGTCCTTTAGGTTTAAGAGACCTGCTCTGTACACAAACTCAGCAGATTTCACCACTAATGACATCAATAGCCAGCACATCCACTGAGAATCCCCTGTAGTTTTCACCAGACTTTTGTCACACAGACAATAGTGTTTGCCAATAGCTCATTGCAGTTTCAAGGTGTAAGACTCAAGTCAACAGAGTCTACTTCTCCCCTCTATAACCTGACACACCCACAGCCAGATCAAGCCTCTGAAGCTGAACAAGTATGTGATGCCAGCCTAGACACACCTGGCTGACCCAGGACTAGCCTTCCACCTGTACACCTTTAAGCCACTTGCCTGAAGCCTGTCATCAGTATTCACTGCAGTGTGCGTGCCTTGCAGAGTGGCTCTGAGATTGTGTTCTCCAGAGGTAAGTATGCAGTCAAGTAGGGTGCACAGTTATTTGTGGGCCCAGATCAGGCCTTGCCTCTTGTCATTGACTAGAAACAATGCCTACCAGTTCCTAGTCTGTGGAGCTGTACATCTGTGTAATTCCATCTCATCATCCACTACTGGCCTTCACTGCAATGTGCACATCTGGGGTAAAAGTAGGCAGCCACAAGAGAGAACACTAGAGAATCAGAACCTCCACAGCTATTAATAAGTCCATCACTGATCCTAGCTCTTGCTACCTGCCCTGGCTTCACTATGTGTGTTCTTATAAATAGTCCCTGCCTCTACACAGGCATCTGCAGTTGAACACTGCAGCTGTGTATATGACATCACTAGTTCTGACTCCCACTGATACCTGTCCCAATCCTTAGAGCTGGACCTGGAGGCATTGCTGAGGATCCCATTGCAATCACTGCAGATAACCCCAGAGTGTTCAGCAATGATCATACAGTTGTCAATGTTATAGACACCTATAACCTGAACCAAAGAGATATCACACCCTCCCTGGTACTCCACAAGTTCCCACACTTGGCACCATGCCCCTCTAGAACCAAGGTTACAATATGACTCAGTTTATCCCTACCCACTGGTGAAATACTTCTCTTACTAACATTAGTCCATAAAATCTGGTAGAGATAACTACCTCTTCAAATGCCAGGCTATAGGGATCACGAAAATAAGAAAAATATGCCTTGACCAAAGGAATACAGTAAACCTCAGTAAATAGCCCAAAAGAAATAGAGATCCAGGAACTGACCAACCAAAGAACTCAGACTTACAGTTCAAAGATATTCAAAGAGCTCTAAAAGAAAACAGAGAAACAATTTAATAATACCAATATTTGTTTAACAATATCAGGAGAAAATCTGGGAGCTGAAGAATACAATGACTAAACTGAAGAATTCAATAGAGACTTGAACAGCAGAAAAGCAAATGAATGAAACAGAAGATAAATCAATCATAATTATCTAACTACAGGAGCAAAAAAAAAAAGATAAAGAGGAATGAATAAATCCTACAATACTTATGGAACACCATAAGGTAACAAAAATATACATGTCACTGGTATCCTAGAAGGGAAAGGTAGGAAGAAAAGTGTAGAAAGCTTATTTAATGAAATAATGCTGACAACTTCCCAAATCCAGGGACAGATATATAGACATGGATATGGAAGAGATGATGTTGATAGCTTACCTCCAAAATTCAACCCGAAATGGACTTCTTAAAGATACATAATAATGAAACTGTCTAAAACCAAAGATAAGAAAAGAACCTTTAAACCAGCAAGAGAAAATAGATGCTCTTATTGATGCTCCATAAAGGTATCAATGGATTTCTCAGCAAAGATCTTGCAGATCAGAAGAGAATGGGATAAAAAGTACTATAAGAAAGTGCTGGGGAGCACCCTGTCGTTCAGGTGGTGAAACAAAGGTGTGCTGACTGCAAAGTCCAAGAAACAGGGTCAAGGTGGAAAAACCAAAATAAACTTGCTCCCTTCCCTCCCTGCCTTCCTCTATCCCTCCCTCTCTTCCTCCCTCCCTTCTTCTCTAAAAAAAAAACTAAAGAAAAACACTGGCAACACAAAATAGTTTACTCACCTAAATCTGTTTTTCGGAATTGAAGATGAAATAAAGAGTTCCCTTGTAAAGACAATTTGAGGACATTCATCAACCTACCTTACAAGAAATGCTAAAACGGGTTCTTCAACCACAAACAAAAGGATATTAATAAGTAGTATCAAAACATATGAACATAAATGACATATGGCAGAGGTAAGAACATAGCCAAATTCAGAATACCCTAATACTGCAATATGATGATGTCATAATTACTTAATTCTATATAAAGATTAAAGGACAAAAGTATTAAACATAGTTGTAGCTTCAATAATTTTTTAAGGGACACACAATATAAAGACATTGGTGACATCAACATATTAAAAAGAGGGTAGTAAAAGTATAGTTCTTAACATGTGATTGATGTTAAATTGTTTTCAGCATAATATACATACACTAAAAAGAGAATAAAAGCATAATCATACAGAAAATCATTAATCCACAAAGGTAGGAAAGAAAAGGGAACACTGGAACTATAAAATAGTTAGAAAATAACTAATAAGATGGCAGTACTAAGTCCTCATGTAATCAAAACTACTCTAATTGTGAATGGATTGAATTCTCCCATAAAAAGACATAGAGTGGATGTCTAGACCCATATAATTTGAAAAAGAAAAATTAAAAATCTTGAAGGCATTCCTTGGTGGCTTAATAGTTAACACTGTCAGATATAACCTACATTCATCCCAAGAACCCAGGTTCACGACCCAGGCTGGAAGAAACAAACAAGAACAACTAAATAAAAATAAATTCTTCCTCCTCTCTCTTCCTTCCTGTATGCTTGCCTACTCACACTCATTCTTGCCTATACCTTTCCTTTAAAAAAAATCAAGATCCAGGATTCTGATGGCTCAGTGGCTAAATCTGTAACTCTGTATAGCACAGTCTACGTAAAGCCAAAGGATCTGGTTTCATAGCCCAGGACTGGTGGGGAACAACTAAGGTGAAAAACTAAATGGATAGAGAGATGCTTCTTTCTCCTCTATCTGCCTGCCTGCCTGCCTGCCTACTTTCATCCCTTCCTACTTTCTTCTGCTAAATTAATTAATTAATAATTCTTTATTACCTTAAGACTCAACTATATGCTGCCTACAAGAGGCTCACTTTGGCTTTAAGGACACATATAGGCTAAACATAAAGGAATGGCAAAAGATAGTCCATAAAGTAGAAGCCGAAAGAGAGCAAGGGTAGTTAAACAGACTAAAAGGACTTTAAGACAACAATAACAAGAAACAAAAAGTCATTATATAACGATAAATCATGAAGAAGATATAGCAACCTTAGTATAACCAGAGCACCTAAACATATCAAGCAAATACAGTTAAGAAGAGAGAAGTAAGACAATAATAAATAGTATGGGACTTTATTATCACAATTCTAATAATAGATAAGTGATCCAGATAGAAGCCAACATGAAACCTTTGGACTTGAACCATACTTTAGACCAAACGGAATTAAAATCATTTATAAAATTTTGTCCAATAGCAACAGAATACACATTCTTCTCAAGTACACAAGGAACATTTTCCAGAATACATTATAGGCCACCAAAGAATTGTTAGCAATTTTAAGAAGACTTAAATAATACCAAGTATTTTTTCTGACTACAATGGTATTAAACTAGAAATCAGTAACAAGGGGAAAGCTTAAAAATCTAAAAATATGTGGGGATTAAACAACACGCTCCTGAACAACATGCTCCTGAACAACTAATAGATCAAGTTAAAAAGAAATAAAAAATAAAATAAAGAAATATCTGGAAACAAAAATGGAAGCACAACATATTAAAATATATGAAATGCTTCAAGGACTTATGAGAGAAATTTATAGTAATAAATTCTCAATTTCAAAAACAAGATCTCATAATTTTCATTTTAAACTTACCAGAGTCAGGAAAAGAATAAACAAAGCTTAAAGTAATCAGAAGCAAAAAATAATAAATATCAGAATGGAAAAAAATGAATAAAAACACTAGAAAACGGATGTGAAACTAAGTTATTTTTTAAAAGGTAATACTGACAAATCTTTAGCTAGATTATCTCAGAAAAAAAAGATACCAGCAATGAAAGAGGAAACACAAAAACTTCTACAGAAATACATAAGGCCACAAGAGACTTCTTTATACACTAAAAAAAAGGATAACCTAACGAAAGTAGATAAATTCTTAGAAACACACCATCTATCAAGACGAAATGATAAGGAGAAAATTTGAATAGACCAGTAACAAGTAAAGATACTGAATCAGTTATCAAAAAGTTCCCAAGATAGAAAGTTAAGAACCAGATGATTTCACCTGTGAATTCTACCAAACATATAAAGAAGAATCAATACCAATCCTCGAGATTTTTCCAAAATTTGAAGTGGTTGAAGCCATACTACCAAACTCTTTTTACAAAATCAGCATTATCCTTATACCAAAGACACTCAAAGAAATTATAAACCAATTTTCCTAATGAATGTAGATGGAAGAAATCTCAACAAAATATTAGAAAACCAAAGTCAACAGTATGTTAAAAGATAAAACACCATGATAAAGTGGAATTTCTCTGGGATTCAAGGATAGTCAACATGCACAAATAAAATAGACTAGACAAATAGAATGAATGGCAAAGACCATAAAATCACCTCAATGGATGAAAAAGTATCCAACAAAATACAACATCCATTCATGATAAAAAATTCTTCACAAATTGGGTAAACAAGGAATACACTTCCACAAAATAAAGGTTATATGTAAAGAGCCCATAGACAATATCATAATGGTGAAAGGATGAAAGCTTTTCCTCCAAGTCCTGGAACAGGGGTTCCCATTCTTATGTACAGGTTGTTCCAAATGACAGGCTGCATAGTATTGTTATGTATATATACATCTTCTGTATTCATTCAACTTATCTATGGGCACTTAGGTATTTTCCAATTCTTAGCTACTGTAAATAATGTGTTTATCACATGGGGTTGCATATATCTATTACATATATCTCAGCTAATAATAGTGTTTAGTGTTTTTCAAATGAATTCCTAGATGACGAGATTGCATGGAATTTCCATTTTCACTTTTTTTTTGTTGCACCATTTTGCAGTCCCATCAAGAGTGTGAAATAGTTCTCTTTTTTCTGCATCCTCACAAACACTTGTTTCCAGTCTTTTAGATAATGGCATTTCTCAAAGGAGTGAGGTGATATCTCAATACTGTTTTGATTTTCATTTAACAAGAGAGAAGGAACATCTTTTCATATGCCTGTTGGTCACCTGCATGATGTCTTCTTCTTCAAAAATGCCTAGTCAGAAAACTGCCTGAATTTTGACTGGGCTGTTTTTATGGTTTTTTTTTTTTTTTTTTTAATATATATATATATATATATATATTGGATATTAAGCTCGTCAGATGAATGATATGTGATTTTCTTCTCCAAATCAGAAGAATGTCTTTTTGTTTTGGTAATAGTTTTCTTTGCTGTGCGGATCTTTAGTCTGATGTAGTCCCAATAGTTGTTTGTTTTTTAATTTCCACTGCTGCTGGAGTGCCCAAACAACTCTTTAAACCCAATGTCAGGAAACATATTGCCTATGCTGTCTTCTAAGTTTTATGGTTTCTGGTCTTACATCCATATCTCTAATCTAATTTGAATTTATCTTGTGTATGGTGATAGAGAGTGGTCTAGATTCATCTTTTTGCTTGTGACTAACCTGTTTTCTCAATACCGTTTGTTGATGAAAAGACTTTCCTTTCTCCATTGTATATTCTTGACTTCTTTATCATCAATTAACTGCCCATATACGTATGTATCTATTTCTGGTGATTCAATTCTACTCCACAGGTCTGTGTATATTTCTATTCCAGTACCATATTGTATGATCACTATCACTTTCAGTATAGCTCAAGATTCTATACTCTATATTTTTATTCATTTTTCTCATGATTACTTTGTCTAGTCAGGGGCTTTTGTGATTCCACACAAATTTTTAATTTTTTTCCTATTTTCTTTAAAATGCAGTGGAATTCTGACAGGGATTATATTAAACCTGTATATTACTTTAGGTAAGCTGGCCATTTTAACATTAATTCTTCCCAATCACGAGCATGGTTTTCCATCTCTCCATCTTCCTCTATTTCTTTTAATAGTCATGTAGTTTCCATTGTATAAGTCTTTTGCCTCCTTTATAAAGCATATCCTGAGTTATTTATTTTTTATTTTATTGTGAATTTGGATAGTTTTCTTAATTTCTTCTAGCCCAATATTTGCATAGAAAAAAACCCAAAATATTTTTGTATATTAATTTTGTAGCCAACCTTTTTAATATATATCCATTTATTAATTTTATTACTTTTTTGATGGAGTCTTCAGTTTTCTACATATATTATCATGTCTTTATAAATAATGATAGTTTTGTCACTTTTTTCCAAGCTTCCTTTTATTTTTCTTATCTGATTGCTCTGGCTAGAACCTCCAATACAATGTCGAATTGCACTGGTGAAAAAGGACACCCTTGTCTTCTGCACGATCTTAGAGGAAACACAGTCAGTGCTTCACTATTTAGTATGATGATGTTTGTGGGTTAATCACATATGCTCTTTATTATGTTAAGGTATGTTCACTTCTATCCCTATTTTATGTAGGGGTTTTTTTTTTAAATCATAAATGGGTACCAAATCTTGTCAAATGCTTTCTCTGCATCTACTGAAATGATCATTTGACTTTTTCCCTTTTGTTGATGTAGTGTATTACATTAATAGGTTTTTATATATCGAACCATCCCTGAATCTCCAGGATAAATTTCACTTAGTCATGGCAAATGATCTTTTGTTATACTGATGGATTCAGTTTGCTAATATTTGGTTTAGTTTTTTTTTTTTTTAAAGGAAAGGTGAGAGCAGAAATGAAGGCAAGCAGAGGCAGGTAAGCAGAGAGAGAGGAAGAAGTGCTTTATTATATTTAGTTCTTAATTCTTTCTCTGGGTTCTAGGATATGAATCTGGGTCCTTGGAATGTACATCAACTGTTCTCCAGAGGAAGCTGACATAACAGGTACTCCACCAGGAAGAGCCTATTGCGGATTTCTGCACCCATGTTCTTCAGATATATTGGTCTGTAATTTTCTTATTTTGTAATGTCTTTTTCTGCTATTGGTATCAATGTAATGTTGACCTCATAAAAATTATTTAGAAGTGTTCCCTGTTATTCATTTATTTTTAAAATTTGAGAAAAACAGGTATTAAATCTTCTTTAAAGGTTTGGTAAAACTCACTAGAGTAAAGCTATCTGGTCTTGGGCTTTTATTTTTTGAAGGAAAGTTGATTACTGCTTTAATTTCCCTTGCTTGTGATAGATCTATTCAGGTTTTCTTCCCCATTCAGTCTTGTTAGGCTATATGATTCTAATAATCTGTCCGTATTCTATGCTGTCCATTTTGTTAGCATATAGCTGTTCGTAACAGTCTTTTATGTTTTGTATTTCTGAGATATCTGCTGTATTTCACCTCTTTAATTTCTGGTTCCAGCTATTAGTTTTTTTTCTATGAGACTAGCCAAAGGTTTGTCAATGTTGTTTGTATTTTCAAAGAACAAGCTTGTAGTTTAATTGATATAAAAATTATTTCTATTTCATTTATTTCTGCTCAAATATTCATTATTCCTTTCCTTTTACTTTCAGCTTCAATTTTTTTTTTCTATATGGAGGCTTAGGGTGGTTATCTGTAATTGTTTGTTTCTTGAGGTAAGACTGAATCACTATGAACTTCCTCTTAGTACTGCCTTTGTTGCAGCTCACAAGTTCTAGTAGCTTGTATCTTCGACCTCATCTCCAAGTACCTTCCTTGATTTCTCCTTTGATTTCCTCTTTACCCAAAAGGCACTCAGAAGCATGTTAAGCTTCTATATATTTGGGGATTCTACGGTTTTCTTTTTGAGGTTGACTTCTAGTTTTATAGCATTATGACTGGAGATGATACCTGGCATGATTTCAATATTCGTAGGTTTGTCAACACAAATACTTGTGTCCCTTAACCTTTATAGTATGTGTCATATTTGTTTCCTAGCATATGGTCTATCACTGAAAATGATGAATAAGCATCTGAGAAAAATGTGGATTCTTCAGTTGCTGGGTGAAGTGTTTAGTAAATGTCTATTAAATTTGTCTGCTCTAATTTGTAATTTAAAGCTATTGTTTCCTGGTTAATTTTCTGACTGGTTGTGCTGTCTATTTTTGTAAGTGGAGTGTTGAAATCTTTTTACTATTATTGTATTGCTTTCAATGTCTCTCTAGTTCTGTTAATCGCTTTATGTATTTTGATGCTTTGTCAGGTGCACATACATTAGCAGTTAATGCATTGTATATAATATTTATTATATATTAATTATAAACACATATATTCTTGGAGAATTAACCCCATAATCATTATGCAAAATTCATCCCTATATTTTGTTACCTCCTTTAATTCAAAGTCCATTTTATTCAATATATCACCATTCCTGCCCTTTATAGGTTACCATTTGATTATAAGATTACTTCTAATCTTTAATTTTGAGACTGTTTATCTTTAGGTATTGGATGAACTTCCTGTATGCAACAGAAAGTTGTTATGTTTTTTAATAAGTTTGGTAATTCTAAGTCTTTTGATTGGTGAATTCAGTATATTAAAGTTATGGTAATTACTGATATGTAACTGTCTCCATTTTCCTATTTGTTTCCTGGGTGCTGTTGCTGACAGTATTTTTGTTTTCTTCTCAGGTGCTTTGAAAACATTTATGTTGTGTTTGGTTTCCCTTTTCATTTCTCTTTGTTTCATGTATTTGTGTCTTGCAATGACTCCAGGGTTTGCATTTTTTTTCCCTAAGAGGAAGGAAGGGGAGGAAGAAGTATGATAGAAAGGGAGGGAGGGAGGGAGGGAGGGAAGAAGCAACCTTATTTGTTTTTTCACCCTGACCCTTTATATGAACACCCGTCCTTGAGTATGTACACCAGTGTCTCAATTGCCTGAGCCACAAGAGCACACTTCTGCATATAAATTCCTGTGCTTAAAACATTTTGTAACTTAATAGTCTCAAGCTCATACTAACAGGCCACATTTTTACCTTTCTCCTCCTCATATTTTATATTTTTGATGTCTTGTTGCTTCTATCTGAGGCTTCCTTTCATTGTATAGAAATTCCTTCAGTAGTTATTATAAGGCTGAATTCCCTTAAGTTTTGTTTGTATATAAAGATCTTTACCAACTTCAATTCTAAGTGATGATCTAGTAGATTAGAGTATCATGGTTGGAAATGCCTTTTCTTTAAATATATCAAACCATTCCCTTCTGACCTATAGTTTCTGTTGAGAAATCCACAATCTTATGGGTTCCTTGTATGTAATCATTCTGTTTTCAAGATTCTTTATCCTTTAGTAATTTTAAAGACAATGAATAGTGGTGTGTATCTGTTTGGATTTCTTTTTTCTGGAACTCTTGAGCATCTGGGTTTGGAGATATGTTTCTAACCTATGGTCAGAAAAATTCTCAGCTATTATGTCTTCAAATAAGGTTTCTGTCCCTTCCTCTCTCTCTTCTCCTTCTGGAACACCTATGAGGTGAATGTTGCTCCTCCTGATGTTATCCCACAAGTGCAGCATGCTGCCTTCATTTCTTTTCTTTCTTTTATCTCTTTGCTTGTTTGCAAGGCTACATTCCACTGCCCTATCTTCTAGCTCACTAATATTATTGGAAACTTCTTATAGCCTACTGCTGAGCTCATCTATTGTTTTATTTAGCTCAACACTGTATATTTTAGCTCAGTGAATTCTGTTTAGAACTGTCTCATAGTTTCTCTACCTTCGTTGTTTTCTTTTTTCCTCCTGATTTCAGTATCATTATAGCTGTTGCTTTAAAATCTTCATCAGGTAGTTTATTTGTCTTGCATTCATATCTTCCCCTGGGAATTTGCTTTAGATGATCATTTTATGCGTATTTCTGTGTTTCTTCATTTTATTTGGTACTCTGCTTCAATTAGTGAGGCTGACTTTCCTTCCCTGATTTTTGTAATGGTCTTGTGTCAGGTTATCAGCTTGGAGAGTATAGGTCTGAAATATTGGATATGAATGTTAATCTGTATATCCAGCATACAGATTTGGGGTATAGACTATAAAGCTCCCCACCCCCATCACAGGCATGAATAACATGACACAAAGCAAGATGTAGGAAGTGTAGGTCCAGGTCACAATATGATCACAGTCTCAGCAGAGCCCAGAGGTGAGGAAGTGTTGGGCATCTTCCAAGGTCTTTGGAAGCCAGTTGCAGCAAAGTTCACTCCCCCTGTGATTCAGTCTTTTAGCTATTCACAGCCCCAGCAGGGAGTGGCTTACAAATCCTATAACCTTGGAATGGGAGCTCCAGCAGATAGCAGATATATAAAGCTGTTTGGCAGTAGCCCCAAGAAGCAGATGTGAGGCTGTGTTTTCCCTGGAGCTCTTCTATAAGTCTCTCTCAGAAAGCTTAGGAACTGAATGTTCCTTGAAGGAAAACTTCCAGTTATCTGCACAGTCCATACAGGGAGCCACTGCCCAGCAGCCAGGAGAGCCTGTGGTAACAACTGCAATCACAAACTCCCAGAATACTTCCTGGCACTAGGCTGCGCCAATGGCAGAGGGGTGCAGCACTCTACAATGGGTATAATATGTCAGCCCCAGTGCAAGTAACTCATACACAAGGAAGGGATTACAGGCAAGAGGACACCTAAGCAATCTCCATGTACATGGAAGCTATTCCCCCTTTCTTAGCCTTGGAGTTCAAAGACTTTGGTTCTGGAAAGTCTTGTGATCAGATCTGTGAGCACTTTATTGGCTCCCTGTGCCCTCTGTCTGGAACATCTTGCTTCTCTGTAGTCCACCAGTCTCCAAAGAAAAGTCACTCTACCATCCATACCAGGATGCTTGTGGGTCAGTTCTTGGTGTCTATTGCAGGGTGGTGGGGGGCGCATGGAGTCCCTTGATCTCTGAGGAGGGTGTACTTACCACTAGTCCCATCCTATTGAGTGCAGGGTCTTTCAGTACAGGATGTCATGAACACTGAGATATTTTGGTTTTTCCTACAGTTTATGAAGATCTGTGTTGTCTGGTGGAGATGCTGATTCCCATTCTTTTTCAAAGGCTGTAGTTGTTAAATATGTATAGTTTTGTTGTGTCTGAGGGGAGGAGGTGAGCTGGAGATCTTAATAGGCCACCATCATGGAACTGGCTCTACATTCCTAATACTTTTATGGACTCACAAAAGATTTCAAATTGCCAAGATCCTGATAAAGAATAACAGCGCTGGAGGCACCAGGCTTCCTGATTTCAAGCTATTTTACAAAACTATAGTAATCAAAGCAGTATGGTGCTGGCATATAAACAGACACAGATCAAAGGAAAAGAAATGAGAGTCTCAAAATAAACCTCCTCATACAGTCAACAAGTCTTTCACAAGGGAACCAAGAATACTCAATAGGAAAAGGACAGTCTCTTCAATAATTATATTGAGAAAACTAGATAATCATTTGTAGGAGAATCATATTGGACCCTTATCACACAGCACTCACAAAAATAAAACCATAATGGATGAAAGATTTAAACCCAAGACTAAAATATTTAAAACTCTTAAAAGAAAACATAGGGGAATGTTTCTTAATATTGATTGGTCTTCGCAGCATTTTCCTGAATATGATGCCACATTAGTATAAGCAACAGAATCAAAAATAAATAATTGGGACATTAAGCTTAAAAGCTTCTGTGTGGAAAAAGACACAATTAAAGAGATATCTGCACTCCCACATTCAATGCAGCATTACTCATGATAACCAAGATACGGTAACACCATTAAGTGTCCATCAACAGATGAATGAGATAAAAAATAACGTGAATCTGAAAAAGTCAAACTCAAGAGTTTATATTGGTAGTTACCAGAGGCTGGGAGGGGAAGGGATTGGAGAGTTATTGGTCAGAGGATATAATTGTTAAAGGAAAGTTGCAGATAGGGATGAAGGCAAGTAGGCAGGCAGGAAGAGAAAGGAGGAAGAAGAATCTTTATTTTATTTAGTTGTTCACATAGGTTGTTGTCCCTAGCCTGGGTCTTGAACTCCAGATAGATGTGGGATATATGTGGGACTGCTCCCAGGGCTACTAGACTGCTAGGACACCAGGGTGCACCCAAAGTTTATAGTTTAAAGATTAAAATATTCTGGGGATTTAATGTATAGCACAATGATTATCACTTACAATTCTGCATACATACTTGACAGATGCTAAGGAGGTAAATTTTAAATATTCTCACCAAAAAAAAAAAACAAATGCTAATTATGGAACAAGATAGAGGTGCTATCCTGTGTGACAGTGGTCATCATTTTGTAATATGAAATGTGTCAATCAGATCAACACATTACACACCTTAAAATTGCACAATATTATTATGGCAACTGTATTTCAGTAACACTGGAAAAAAGTTTTAAGGAAAAAAATAAAAGGTATAATAAGGTTCAAAGCCAAAATAAACATATCTGTGGACCAAAAATTTTAAAATAATACAATTTAATTATTAATGTGGCTGAAACCCAGGCATATTAATCTCCAATCTCAAGTAGTCACTGATGGCTGGGAATTTAGATTCTGTGGAGTAAGTTTCTGTATGCTATATGCTACTAAGTATATTTCTATTGGTCAAACAACTAGAAACCAGAAGAATGACCCTGATGTACAACATTCAAGTAAGCCACCCTGAAGAGAGTTAGGGTGGAGAAGAGTATGGTAGATCAGAGGAGACACCAGAAGATACCTGGCACAGATGCTTTGGGCTACATATAATAGAGAACTAAGAGTGGGGTGGGGTAGAGAATAATGATTATCTTATATAAAGACATGTAGGACAGTTCTAGGGTTGACTAATTCTTCAGTTCAATGACTGAACACCAACTCAGCTTCTCTTCAGATTCCTTGGTTATCTTCTTGGCTTTAGCAGTTCCAAGAAGTACCTTCCACAAGATGGAAAAGGGGCTCTTTTTTCTCATGCATCTCCTTTTTAGGGCAAAAAAATCATAACATACACACCAAAAAAACACTTTCTAGGAATCCTCCTAGACTTTCCCTTATGTCTTGTGTTTTTCTTTTAAATCCTTACAGTTGAAAGCATTATTTATCTTCAAAGTTATTTATATTCTATTTATTAATCTATTTATTAATCTATTAATACAGATGTTGCCTTCTGCATTGTTTTTTAAGGAAATGTACAGGCAGGAATGAAGGCAGTAGTAGACAAGCAGGCAGGAAGAGAAGAGGAAGAAATACTTTTTCACTTAGTTGTTCATACTGGTTGTTTTGTTTCTGGGGAAAAAAGTATAGGCGGTAATGAAGGCAAGTAGGGAGGCAGGCAAAAGAAGAGGAAGAAGCTTTATTTATGTATTTATGTATTTATGTATGTATGTATGTATGTATGTATGTATGTATGTATGTATGTATGTACGTATGTATTTATTTATTTTTGGGTTCTTCACACTGGTTGCATTCCCCCAGACCAGGACTCTAACCTAGGGGTATGTGGCCTGCCCTTCTTTGGAGGCATTTGACCCAACCACTACTCCACCAGGGCCTGCCTCTACACAATTTTTAAAAGTCAGGTTTACTGAGGTACAACTTAAAATAGTAAACTCACTTTTTAGTGTAATGTTCTATATATTATGACAAATGTATATAGTCATAACCATCATCATGACCAAATACTTAATAGTCCCTTGACTAAAAAATATTCCATTGTGTTCCTCTATAGTTATATTGGTTTTCTTGTGGCTACTGTAACAAATTAACAAAAGCTTGATGCCGTAAAAATACAGACTTACAGTTCCACATGTAGGAAACTTGAATTGTATGGGGCTAAAATCAAGGTGTTGAAAGGTTTGTTTCCTTTAGAAGGCCCTAAGGAAGAATTTATTTCTTGCTTCTTCCTGCTTCTAGAAGCTGCAGGTATTCTTTGGTTCCTGGCCAAACTACTCCAATCCCTGCTTTGTTGTTCCAGTGGTTCCTTCTATTAACCCTCTTGCTTCCCTCTTATAACAACCCTTATAATTTTAAGAACCTTAGGGCTGATCAGATAATCAAGGATAACTGCACCATCTCAGGATCTTTAACACATCTGCAAGTTACTTTTACAATAGAAAGCAATATTTGGGGGTTCTAGAAATGAGGATGTGGGTATCTTTAGGTTGCCATTATTGAGCCTACTGCAGAATTCAACTCCTCTATCACTCAGTTGCTGGCAACCATTGCTTTGTTTATTCTGTTCCTGTAATTTTATGTTTTCCAGAATGTCATATAAATTATAATATGTAGCTTCTGCCAGTTAGCATAATATATATGAGATTCATTCACATTACTGCATTTATCAGTAGCTCATTCCTCTGTATTGCTGAGATGTATTTCATTGCATGGATATGCTTCACTCTATTAATTCACAATCTGAAGGATATTTATGCTGTTTCTAGTTTTTGACAAGTATGAATAAAGGTGGTTTATATAAACATTGATGTGCAGGTAGGAATGAGGCGAGTAGGCAAGCAGGCAGGAAAGCAGGAAGAGAAGAGGAAGAAACATTTATGTATGTATGTATGTTTGTATGTATGTATGTATCTTAGTTGTTCATCTTACAAAAATCTTCTCTATTCGGCAGAGGTCCACCCTGAAATGCTTTTGGTTCACAAATCTTGATTTGTTTTGTTTTCTTAAAACAGGAAGGAGGGCAGGAAAGGAAAAAGGCAAACAAGCAGCAGGCAGGCAGGTAGAGGAGGAAGAAGCATTTTATTTATTTAGATGTTCATTCAAGTTGTTGGCCCCAGATCTGGGCTGTGAACCTGAGTTGTTGTGTTGTATGTAGAATACACCCCAGGTGGAGACTTAATACCTGAGCCACCAGAACACACCAAGAAGCGTAATTTTCAAATACTCTTTTTGATCCATACTCAAAATAAGAAATGTATTTATTAACCTCATATCCTAGAAATCATACTCACTTGCTCATATATTTAAACACTTGAAATGTTTCAGTAATAAAAATGACTGTTATAAGCATTGACAATATCTGTTGTTTTAATTAAGTTGAAAAAATTCTGATTGTACTTAAATTGATTTTTTGAAACACCAATTTGTAGCAACCTGCATACTGACAGTGATCTAGAAATTTTCTATGCATATATATATATATATACACACACACACAAAAAAATGGAATTAGACTAGGCTGAGCATATTTCCCTGAGACAAAAAAAGGGACGAGGCTATTGGGTCTCCGCAACATACTGGGCCCTGGGTAACTCAACTGCCCCTGCTGCCCTGTATTACAGATGACCCTGGTTTATTAAAATGAACAAAATAGACTGTCAGGAAGTATGAAAACAAATAGCGCTATTTCTTTTAAAATGGTATATATGGTCAGCATAGATTAGGTCATACATATTGTGTCTTTGTTACATGGTAATTTTTCTTATCCATATTCCTTTTTATAATATTTTTAATATGCTTACTGTCACTAAGAATGTATAGCTATGTCCTCATTTGTATACTTTCCTTCTTCATTTTAATATTCTGGAAGAAATAATTTATTTTCTAAAATGATTTTCTAAAATATAGAGTAGAATGATCTGGTATAGTAGGAACCTTTTTATATGTCATAGTTCAAAGAGATAATTTTTAAACCCTCCCTAAGAGATGCTACATTTTTACATACGGAATTTCCTGTCAGGAATTTCCGGTCAAACAGGTTAAGCTGTCCACATCATGCTTATTCACTAACATGGAATTTGAGGGTGGAGGTATCATTATTTGAAAGAATCGTGAGTAATATTAAGATCTCCTTCCTTTATACCCCTGCTATGTTCTTTTTATATGTGCATCTTGAACTAAGATGACTTACTTATTAGTTTGGTTATACAAAGTTTTATGAATTTAATCACAGACCTCTATGCTTTTCATAAGAGGAAAATATGATAAACTATATGAACTCCATTTGAAAGGTGCAAATAAAATATTAAAAAATGTTCTATTGAGGTTGTAGTATAATTTTATTAATATTTTCAGTTACCAAATAAAATATAATTTTAAGCAGAAAGAATATGCACTGATGAATTTTGAAACAAAATATTTAGTAAATGGTACAGTTTAACTGAGGTATAACACTTAAGAATAACAAATAGAATAGGCATTTAAGAATTTTTAGTTCCTTTTTAAAATATTTATTTTAAAACTATTTCAGACTTATAGAAAAGTTGTAAAATAGAAAAAAATCACTCAGTGCCAAGATTCTGATTCTAAATATTCTCCAATAAAAGGAATAAGGGCTCTGAAGAAAAGGCTGAATGTAGGGCTGAGGCAGAGAAAATATAAGAGAAGGCAGAGGCATTTAGTAGGACAAGGAAAAAAGGAAATTCTCACAAAACAAAAGGATTTATGATTTGCCTACGAGAACTCCCAAAAATCCAAGCTGGAACTATATGAACAACAACAAAAACAAAACGCCCAACATATTGATTATAGCCTAAAGAATAAAACAAATAGTTATGCCATGGTGGAGCAGTGGTTTGGTCAATTGCCTCTGACCGAAGCACAAGCCACATACAACCCAAGGACCTGGGTTCACATCCCAGACTAGCGAAAACAACCAAGATGCACAAATAAATAACAATAACAAAGTGCTTCTTTTCCTCTTCTCTCCTCCTTCCTGCCTGCCTACTTGCCTTCATTCCTATCTGTACTTTTTCTTTTAAAAAAAGAATAAAATAAATATACATGAGTCCATACTAATATAAATAAATGATAAGTTGGGGTGAAGAGTCAGATCTTCCTTACGGAAGAATCCAAATAATATATGTAGAAACTATTCTGTCCTGGCAATGAGAAAGGAGAGAGAGGCAGGTTAAACAACTGCTTCTCTGTTCCTACCTTTGAAAATGGGCTAACCTTAGTAATTTCCCTTCCAAATAGAGAGAGAAAAGTGCAATTTTACAAAGAAGAAATCTAGCAGATACCACCTTAACCAAGATAACAAATTATACATCACTGGAGATACCCTGCTGATAACATCTAACTGCTATTTCTTGATGTTACTGATGAGAAAAGCACTTCACCATTATAGTATACTTTCAAAAAATTCATAACCCAAATCTAATCATGAGAAATACATAAGACAAACCCCAAATAAGGAATATCCTAGAAATATTTTATCAATACTCTTTAAAACTGACAGTTACAAAAAATAAGGAAAAACAGATAAACTATTATATATTTGATGAGAATTGAGAAACATGACAAATAAATGCAATGTAGTGCCCTGGACTGGATCTTAGAACAGAAAAGGGACATTAAAGAAAAAATGAGTGATGAATAAAGGTCTGGAGTTTAGCAGAAGATTCATGGAAAATGGGTGGAATCTGAATAAAGTTTGTGGTTTAGTATTAATACAGATGTTGATTTCTTAATTTTTGGAAATTTAGTAATGTAAAATGACATCAGAGGGAAGGGTATATTTTCAACTTTTTCTGTAAATTTTAAACTATTCCAAAAATTTAAAAAATATAAAAAAAATTAAGACCCAACACTTATGTATAATTAAAAACCCTGCATAAAATGGAGATAGAAGGTACATACCTGAACTTAATAAAAGCTATGTATGATAAACCCACAGCCAAAAGCAGTCAACAGCAAAAAATTTAAAGCATTTCCTCTAAAGTCAGGAACAAAGCAAGGCTGTCCAGTCTCAACCACTGCTATTTACTAACATATAGAGGTCTTAGCCAGAGCAGTCAGGCAAGGAAAAGAAATAAAAGGAATCCAAACTGCAAAGGGAGAAGTAAAACTATCGTTGTTTGAATATGTCATAATTATATATATTGAAAACCCCCCCAAACTACTACAAACTAATCAATGAATATAGTAAAGTGGCAGGCTACAAAATCAATGCACAAAGACCTATTGCATTTTTATATACAAACAATATGCTAGAAGAAAATGAAATAAAGAAAACAAATCATTTAAAATGGAAGTAAAAAGAATCAAATATTTTGGAATATACTTAACAAAGAAAATGAAATACCTGTACAATGAAAACTACAAGTCCTTCTTAAAAGAAATAGTGGAGAATACAAAGAGATGAGAAACACATGGCCTGCTCATAGTTCGATAGAATCAACATTGTTAAAATGGTCATCTTACCTAAAGCAATATACAGATTTAATGCAATCCCCATTAAAATCACATGGGCTTATTTCTAGGAAATAGAATAAAAAAATCTTAAAATTTGTATGGAACAAGAAAAGACCCCAAATAGCCAAAGCAATTATCAGAAAAAAAGAACAAATCCTTAGAGATCACACTCCCAGACATTGAGCTATACTACAAAGAGATAGGTATTAAAACTGTATAGTACTGAAATAATAACAGAGGTACAGATCAGTGGAATAGCACTGAATCACCAGAAACTGACTCAACATACATACAGTTAATCTATGACAAAGAAGCCAAAAGCATACAATGGAGAAAGAAAGTCTCTTCAATAAATGGTGTTGGAAAACTGGACAGTCACATGCAAAAAAAAATGAAGCTAGACCACTTTAACACCATTCACAACGATTAATTCAAAATGGGTTAAAGCATAAAATTCTTGGAAGACAACATAGGAAAGACATCAGCCTTAGAGAGGTCTTTGGGAACTCAACTCCAGCTTCAAGGGAAACAAAGATAAATAACTGAGATTATACCAAACTAAAAAAATTCTTCACAGGGAAAGAAAACATCACCAAAACAAAAAGACAACCTATTAAATGAGGAAGATATTAGCATTACATATCTCTGACAAGGGCTTAATATTCAAAAATAAACAAAGAACTCAAAAAACTCAACAACAGAAAAAACGGGTAATCCAAAAAATGGGAAGAGGAATTGGACATTTTTTTCTGAAAAGGATATACCGTACAGGTAAACAACAAGCACATGAAAAGATGTTCCTATTTGCTGCAAATAAAAACAGCAAGATATCACTTTACACCTGAGAGACTATTTTTTAAAAGTCCGGAAACAAATGTTGGCAAGGATGTAGAGAAAGGGAACACTTTGACGCTGTTGGTGGGAGTACAAATTGGTGCAAACCCTATGGAAAACAGTATGGAGATTCTTCAAAAAGTTTAGTATGAAAATCTCATATGATCCTGCAATCTCACTTCTAGGTGTTTACTCAAAAGATACAAAAATACTAACTCCCTAAGATTTATGCACTTCCATGTTTATTGAAGTCCTATTCACAATAGCCAAGAACTGGAAACTGATGCCCAATGTCAGATGAATGAATACAGATGTGAAATATATACACACAGTGGAATACTACACAACCCTTAGAAGGGATTAAATCCTGTCATATGAATCAACATGGATGGACCTAGAGGGGATTATGCAGAGAAATATGTCAAAAGTGTAAGGATACCCGATGATGTCACTCATACATGAAATGTGAATAGACAAAATAAAGGACCAGACAAATCAAAACCAACCCTTAGACACTTGTAATAGAAGGGAATGGGACAGGGGATGGGGGGCAGTGTACAAGTAGTGGCAGAGCCCACTAGACAATGGTGAAGAAAACTTGGTGGTTTGTTGGATTTGGCAGGATGTGTTGATACATATCTGTGAACAAGGAAACTGCATATATGGGGAACTACACCTATGAATGTATTTTAATTTACTGTTATTTTAATTTAAAGTTACTGAAATAAAATTCTAAAGTTGCCACCAAAAACATTATAATTTCCTTATGTACTTCACTGATTCCTTTAGTCAGTATTCTACATTTATCAGTCCTATTATCCTCCCTTCATAGATTTTTTTCCTAATTTGAAAACAGATATCATTCCCCTTTACTCCTAAGTATTTCAAATATATTTACCTAAAGCACGTTTATCAAAATAATGAAATTACGATTACAGTTGTATCTAATCTACATAACCTTGCATTTTGTTATTGTCTTGCTGACATTCTTTATAATAAAAGTAGAATAAAATTACTTAAAAAGTGAAAACTGTCTAACCCACAATCCATTCCAGTATCATACATTGTATTTAATTGTCATATCTCTAGCTTTCTTTGATCTGGAACAGTTGCTCAGTCTTAGTTTTTCATGACCTTGACATTTTTGAAGAGTACGGGTCATTAATTTTGTGAAAAGTCTCTCAAATTCAGTTTGACTGATGTTTTTCTTCATGTTTAAATTCAGGTAATATATAATTGCAGGAATAGCACAGAAGTGATGTCATGCTCTTTTTAGTGTATCTTACCAGATGTATGATGACTACTATTTTCATTACTAATAATGTTAACTTTAACATCTTGATAAAGATAGTGGCTCCACTATAAAGTTGTCCCCCATATGTGCTTTTATATTGTGGAGAGATATTGAGACTGTAAAAATATTTACCTTGTCAAGGATAACTCATATATTAGTTATATGATCCGTTTATGATTCCAACCTGAAACGATTCCTGCTATTCCTCACTGAATTATCTTGGCACCCTTGGTGAAAATAAACTGACCATAAAGGTTAAGTGTTTTATTTTTAGACTTTGTTTATCTTTATGCCTGTTTTTCTTTTACAAATATTATACAAGTTTGTCTACACTTAATAGAGATTAACTTGGAGTATTCATTTTATAAAAGTTATTCCTTTAAACTGCTTTGACACTATTTTTATTCTTGAGGCTACAATAGTATTCCTTAGGTATTACTATATCAGTTTTATTTTATATAGGCACTAGAATTGATTACTGGGAATTTTGAACTCAGTTGCCATTAGTTAAATATTGTTTCTAAGTAAATAACTGTCTCTCCACTTTTGTTTTTCCATATGAAATATATCATTATACATATTGTAAGAGATTTTGAAAGGTTTTATTAGCATTTTTAAAAATTACTTAGAAATATTATAATGAAAATGCTCCATACAAATTACCAATAATTATAATTTTTCTCAGTACATGTTACTATGCTAATCATCAATCCAGAGCACCCGTGGTATCTTACATGCAAAGAGTATCTCCTACAATCCACTTTCTCCTCAGAATAAAAATATTTTACTAAAAGCTATTTCTATATTCTACACATGTGAATCTTCAACAGTTTCTAGTAAATACTATATATCATGCCAGAATTAGTCGACATTTTTCTTATAGAAATAATTTAATATGATCTACTGCTACTTTATGTAATAAAAATATTTAGTCCTTCCTATTAAGTTCTTATATAATAGTGAGGTGACTTTTAATACTACTCTGAATCAATGCTTTCTTTCTTAATAGTACTTGAGAGTTAAAATTTTTCTATTCATTTTACAATTGTATACGAAGCAGTAATGGTGATTTAAGAATTTCTAATGGCTGTAACCATTTCCTAAACAAATAGTATCATGAACTATTTCTCAGCAACAAGATATTACTCTATATGTTCAAAACACATTTAGTGCATATCACTAGCTTAAGCAATGTACAAAGATCTGAATGGAAATCTTGATAAAATTGAGTATTACGATCCATGAATGTATTTTTCTCCACTTAATTGTTAATCTATTCATTTATCATAATTTTGTAGTTTTTCTCATATTAATCTTATATTTTATTACATTTATACCAAAGTATCTTATTTTGGGGTATCACTGTAAGTGGTATTCAGCTTTTATTATAAAATCCCACTTGTTTATCACTGGTATATAGGAAAACAATGGACTTAAATACTAATTTTATATCCTGCATCCTTACCATAACGGTTTACTACTTCCAGGAGTGTTTTGTTAATTCTTTCAGATTTTCTACATAGCCAATCATGTCATAAAGATAATTTGTCTTCCTTCCTGCTCTATATACCTTTTTAAAAAAATCAACTTTAATTATAACTATAAAATAAATTGTATATTGTGATTAAATACATGTATACATTTTGAACCATCTATACATCTTTTGCTCTTTTTTCTCATTAAATTTAGTTTTAACGGATTTCAAAATTTTGTGAGTTATTTTGTCAAGTTATTTCCATTAAAAATTACTGATTTTAAAAACTAATAACTTAAAACTGACACACACACACACATAGACACACAAGTTCCACAAAACATTCTCCTCTACTTTAAGATGCAGTTATTACAATTTTATGTTTAACTTACAAACAAATGTAAATGGTTAACTGAGACAGTTCTGAGATCATTTTTCCATCAGGAGTGGCAGGAGTGGCAGATATTGAGGATAATATTCAGTCTTCTGAGCTTCTTGGCTGACTGGGTGACCTTGCTATTCCCATCTGCCTTCTTGTCCACTGCTTTGATGACAGCCTTAGCATTGTCTGTCTTATGTCATAAACAACAAAATGGTCCAGAGGAAAGTCAGAGAACTTCTCAACACACATAGGTTTGTCAAGAACCATATCACCATGAACACATTTCAAGAATTTGGGGTCATCTTCCAGTTTTTTCCTAGTACAATAATCAATCTTTTCCTTCACACCTCAGTAAACTTGTAAGCAATATGAGCTGTGTGACAACCCAGCACAAGTGAATAACCAGCGCTGATTTGAGCTTGACCGTTCAGAATAATCACCTGAGCAGTGAAGTCAGCTGTTTCCACTGTTGGGTCATTTTTGCTGTCACCAGCAACAGTCACAATAAACATCTTTGACAGACAAGTTCTTGACACCGAAGCCCAAACTGTTCCCACAAAGAACTTCACTCAGAGGCTCATGGTGCATTTCAAGTCTTTAATTCAGTTGTAACATTGACTAGAATAAAGGTGTCTACCATGCCAGGCTTAAAAATGCCAGTACCAAGTTGGCCCAAAGAGACACTACCAACCCCACAAATTTTGTAGACAACCTGGAGAAACAGTTATAAGGGTTTGTCATTTGAATGAGTTGGTGGCACGATGCAACCCAGAGCTTCAAGCAGAGTGGTCCCACTGGCACTGTCATCTGTATGGCTGACTTTCAATGCCTTAAATCAAGGAATATTTTGTTGTTCTTTTGAGTTTTTTGTTGCTGCGATTATTGTTGCTTTATTAGTTCCCCTGGGGTTTTCAATATGTATTTTCAGCTATCAAAATATCTTGTTTCACTTTCACTTTTTTCTTCTATGATGCTCTTCCTTTCTTTGTATAGATCCAAGTTTTCAAAATTAAATTATTAGGCCCTACAAATTCACTCAAATATGTCAATTTCTGCTTCTGTTTTATTTCTACTTTTTCTAGTTCCTTTGGGTGTAGTCATAGGCATTCTAGATGTAATTCTTAATTCTTGAATAAAAAATCAATGTAGGCCTTTATACTCTTAGTACTGCTTTTGTTGTATCCCATAGGTTCGAATAGGTTGTAGCTACACTTTCATTTTAATTCGGCTATAGTTTTTATTTCACTTTTGATTTGCTCATTGGTCCAACAGTTGCTTCCTAACAAGTTCATTTTTCAGCCCTTTGCAGTTTTCTCTTTTCTATGTCTAGTTTCATGTCATCAAGGTTTGCAAAGGTGCTTGATATGATTTAATATTTATAATTTATTGATATTTATTTTGCGGCCCAAAATATAACATATCCTTGAGAATATTTCCATGTACACTTGAAAAGAATGTGTAATCTATTGCTTTGGGATTAAAATACTCTATATATCTACGAAGTTCATCTCATTCAATTTGTTATTTAAGGTCATTATTTCCTTGTTTTTTCTTTCTGGATTATTTGCCCATTACTGTGAGTAGAGTGTTAAAATTCTCTATTATTATGTTGCTGTAAATTTTATCTTTTTAGGTCTGTTAATATTTGCTTGATTTATTTGGATGCTCCTATATTGGGTGTATATATATTAATAAGTGTTATGTACTCTGGTTGTACTGGTTCTTTTATCAGAATGTCCATCTTTGTATTTTATTACCTTTTTTTGGCTACAATTTTTTTTTTTTTATCTGATATGAGTACAGTGGCTCCTGTCTTTTTAAATGCTCCATTGGCTTGAGTACCATTTTCCATCTCTTCACTTTAAGTCCATGTTTATCTTTGCAGCTTAAGTGAGCCCTTGTAAACAGCATATAGTTGGATTTTGTTTTAAATCAAGCCAGCCACTGCTTCTTGATTGGTGAGTACAATCTATTTACTTTTTTGGGTGATTACTGATTTCTGAGGTTTGTTACTGCCATTTTGACTTGTTTTCTGGTTTTATCAATTCTCAATTACCTTTGTTTTTCATGATTTTTTCTTAATTTAGCTAGAAAAGTATCTTTCATTTCATTGTTTCTTGTAAGCGGGCGGGGGGCGGTCACGACAGCAATGTCCTTCAACTTTTGTTTATCAGGGAAAACCTTCACTTCTCCCCTGTAACTAAAAGAGAGTTTTGTTGGATTTGGTATTCTTGGCTGGCAGGTTTTATCTTGGAGTATTTTGAACTTGTTATATTCCACTTTCCTAGGCAGTAGATTCTGAGAAATATGACAGCCTGATGGAAATATATTTTTTTTCCTGTCACTTTTACTAATCTTACTTTGTGTTGACCTTTTAACAGTTTCACTATTATGTGTCTAATGTAGGTCTCTTCTCTTTGCATTTAGATAACCAGGCGTTCTGTCGACTTCATTGACTTGTATATTCAGTTCCTTCCCTGGGTTTAGAAAGTTTTCAGATATCATGTATTTAAATAACTTTTTATTTTCCCTATAACTCCTTCTGGGATACCCACTATCCCTGTATTGCCTTTCCTAATGGAGTCAGATAGCTCTTGATGTGTTTCACTTTTACGTGTTTCACTTTCTCTTCTAGCAACAGGATCGTATCTACATTTCTATCCTACAGATCACTAACCCATTCCTTCTTTTGCTCAATTCTGTTTCCAGAGCTTTCAATAGTACTTGTCTATTGCGTTCTTCTTATCTGGAAGCGCTATTAGTTTCTTATTTAAAGGCTCAATTTCTGCTTTCTACTCATTAATTGTATTTTTGAGCTTACTGACTTGTTTTGCTGATCTCTTATTCCTGACTTTTGTTGTTGAATTCTCTCCTAAGCCTCTGACTTGCTCTGTTGAAACCGCTTGTAATTCTCTCTAAATGTCTTCATAATTGCTACTTTATTTATCTGTTAAAAATATTAATCTTACATGTCTTTGAATTTGTTTTCTGAGTGCTGGTGTTGTCTCCTTGTGATTTCATATTATCTTGAGGTTTCAGATGATATGAAACTGCTGTTCTCATTTTAAACTTGGAAATGATTTGCTTATCTTTCGTCTTACCAGCAGAGTTAGTTTTTTTTGTTTTGTTTTTGTTTTTTTACTATTTTTTGACCCTTTCAGTGTTTGCTCAGTTAACTGGGTGGAAGATGGAGGCAAAGTGGGGAAGTGGTACCCTGGGTGTTGTTTAGGAGGGGAGTAGTTCAAGTAGGTGGTATTAGTTTTAACTCTCCCCTCTGGGATCTCAGACCTGATTCATGGTCGATTATTCAGTGCTGAGGCCTTTACTATAGTAGTAATTCAAGGGGTGGGTGAGAAGGAGTGTTATTCAGCACTCTCTCTGTTGCTCTCATCGCAAGGGTCCTGACTGGAGTATGGAGACCGGAGTCCAATCCTCAACCTTTTCTCTTTGTACTTCATCCAAGTGAAACATGTGTGACACCACATTCTCTAGATTCTCCTCACCCCATGTCCCATGTCTGAACTGGCAGCCCTACTATCTAAATCCTGCGCAGGCCATGGCAAGGGTAGCCTCTGTACCTTTTTCCACTTACCTCTGTCATCAGTGTATGGAGCTCCTCAGGTGTAATTTCCAATGCAGCTCCTGTTGGTATCCTAGGTTCTACAGTGGTTCTGCCTCACCACTTTACTGTGGGAGTCTCTCCTTGATGTCCCTTAATTCTAAAACTGCTGTTTCTCTGAGAAGAAAAGCAAGTAACGCCTCCTTTACCATCTTGGACCTCTCTTCCTCTTCAAATTACCTTGGGGTAATTTCACATGGTACAGAATTCTAAGTTGATTTTGTCTCTCAACACATTTAATATTTCAGTTCACTCGCTTGTGTGCATGGTGCCATGGCTGTAATTTTTACCTACATTTCTATAGGTAATTTTATAGATTGCTACTTGGTATTCTGTGGACTTCCTAAATCTGTGCTTTGGTGTCTGACATTAATTTGAATAAATTCTTAGTCTTCACTGTTTCTGATGTTACTTCTATTCTTTTCTTATCTTCAGATAGTTCCACTTCTTGTACTATTCTAGTTGTCCTACAGCTCCTGGGTATTCTATTGCATTTTTGAGATTGGAGAAGTGCTTAACTCTATTCTATTTGAGTTTTAGTTTCAAGCATTCAATTCATATATCTTCTATCACAGAAATTTTTATCTCAGTTGTGTATTCTGCTAATAAGTCCATCAGACATTTTTTCATTTCAAATACAGTGCTTTTTTTAAAATCTCTAGGATTTTTCTTTGATTCTTTCTTTTTATTTCCATTTTCCTCCTTAGGTTTCCCAGGTGTTTTTGTGTACTGTCTACTTTATTCATTACAATCTTTAGTACCACATTTAGTGTAGTCCAATATCTTTGCATCTGTTAAGTCCAATATCTTTGCTACGTCTGGTTCTGATGTGTCCCTACAAATTCTGTTTTTTCCCTTAAGGTATATCTTGCATTTCTTTCATAACTGGATACCATATACTGGGTAAAAAGAAGTGCCATAAATAGACCTAATGTAGAGGTAAGGTATGGGAAGAAGGAAAACATTCTATACTCTCATGATTTGGTCTCAGTCTTTTAGTGGATTTCAATGTATTTCCTCTCTCCCTTTGCTAGAAATTTGAGGGAATTTTTCTCTGATATTTACTGTGTGATTCTGTTCAAGTTCCTTGAAGTGGATCTTACAATATTATGGGAGATCCCTATGACTGAGTCTCCCTGGAGTTTTTAATTCTCAAGAGTTGTTCACAGTGAATCTCCAGTAATTTCTCAATTACGGTTGAGAATTTTCTACCTTAGCACTGGTTCTGTGCTTCTGTTCTTGAGTCTCTGCTCTTATAAGCTGTAATTCCCTGTACTACTTTTTTTAAAGGAAGTCAGAAAATAATTTTTTAAGGAAACATCTTTATTTATTTTGTTTTTTTCACATAAATCTCAGGTCACAAGCACAGGTCCTTAAACTTTATGTGGTTTCGCATGCCAGTATCTTAGTCACCCTGCTTTTACTTCTGCTTGCTAATCTTAGAGGTTGTGGCTTGCCTTGTGTCTATCACTTTCTTGGGGATCAAAAAGAGATAATAGTTTTCCAGTCTGATGAGCTTTTTACTTGTTAGAATGGCATGAAGATTTCCCAGCTCCTTGCATGCGAAATAAAAAACTAGAAGCCAGTTCCTTGATTTTTAACAGAAATGGTCCCATTTTTTATTTTTGTTTTAAAGAAAAGTAGAGGCAGGAATGAAGGTGAGTAGGCAGGCAGGAAGAGAGAAGAGGAAGAAGCACTTTATTTTATTTAGTTGTTCATCTTGCTTGTATACCCTGGCCCCAGGAGAACTTGGAATGCATGCAGACTATGTCCAGTGTACTAAACCACTAGGTCACCAGAGTACACCTATGGTCACATTCTTAAGAACTGACAACCTATATCATTTGTTTTTCATAAATAAAAGTAATTTACTCATGTATCCATATGAATTGATGGGTTGCTAAATTCAAAATACTTTTTTTTCTTCTTTCTCTGGTCCCAGGTCTTAAACCCAGGTTCTTGGGCTTTGTATAATCTGCACCCTAGCCAGCTCAGCTGCCTAAAGCAGTATGGTGAGTTCAAAAAAATACTTTTTATAAATTCAAGAAAAAAAGAAAAATTTCCCTTATATTGGTTTTCAAAATTACAATGTAATTTTAATAACTTTTCTGCATTTTGAAACTCTATACTTTATTCTTTTTAAGAGCAGTTTTTCATACTTCATATTAATACTTTTCATATTTATTTCTATCACACATTCTTTTCCTGCATAAAATACATTAGAAATATTGCAAGATTGTCCCATTTTTGCTATGAACATAATTTGAATTCTACATTTGATTGTGCTAAGAACAGAGACATTCTAAATATGAAATTAAAACTTTACTATCTAAGAGATGGTCTTCTTTTACTTCAGCTGATTATTAAAAGTGTTGTTTTTTTAGTTTTCTTTACATTTTTCTTTCAGTAAAAAGGACAGATGTTAAAAGTTTCTAGTGTCTTCTTCAAAGCTTAAGGAAGATTAAATATTAACAGTTTTTATTTATGGACATTATAAAGAAAACTTGTAATATCTAAATTTAAAACTTCTTACCTAAACTTTAGATAAAAATTTCACATATCCAATTAATGTTTTAATGTTACAATCTGATTAATATCACGTTTATTCAAACAAAAACTTTTCAGTAAGGCTGGCTCTAGAGATTAAATAATTCTGACTAGTACAGGGATCACACAACAAAAGATGGCCTAGCATTCCGAACCAACACCACAGGTCTATATGCAGAAACTTTATATCTTAACAGAAAGCCTTTACATAGGGAAGAGTAACACATACAAATAAACACAGAGTACCAAACAGAATGAGCAGATGGAGATATATATACAAAATGATGGACCAAAACAAAACACCCAATAAAATTAAGTAAACTACCCAATGAAGATTTTTAAAGCAACAGTTTTAATGATACTTACTGAAACCAGGAGAACAGAGGAAGAACAAAGGAGGATTATAATGAAGACAGAAAATATGAGGCAGTTCTAAACAGAATTCACAGAGCTAAAGTAGGTAATAGAGGACTCAACAGTAGATTGAAAAAAGCCTTCAACTGAATCAGTGAGCTAGAAGATAGGGCAGTGGACTATTCCTATGCAGATCAGCAAAGAGAAAAAAGATGTAAAAGAAACAAAGACCGCATACAAGACTTACGTGATAACAAGAGGAACAATATTCACATTACGGAGTACCAAGAGAAGGGGAGTGGGTGGGGATCATAGGCCTTATTTGAATAGCAGCTGAGAATTTCTATGACCTCAGAAAGGAAACATACCTTCAAACCCAGGAAGCTCAAAGAGTTCCAAACAAAAGAAAGCCAAATAGGCATATACCAAGACACATTAAAATAACAACAAAAAAGATAATTTTAAAAGCAGAGAAAAACAAGGGAACACCCACAAGACTGTCTGTGAATTTTTCAGCAGAAATCATACAGGCCAGAAGGGAATGGCATGATATATTAAAAGTGCTGAACATAAAGGATTTCTAACCAAAAATACTCTACCCTGCTGGATTATCACTTAGAGTTGAAGGAGAGATAAAGAGCTTCAGAGACAGACAAAATCAATTCATCACCACTAAACCAGTCTTACAAGAAACACTAAAGAAATTTCTATAAAATAAAAAAACTCGAGTTAGAAACAGCAAGACATCAATAATACACAATTTGGGGAAGAGAATAAACATGTGGCCTGTTAAGAGTGAGACTGAGATTAACTCACTTTGATGTTAAAAAAGGGTATTAGTATAGAATTTTTTTTTAAGGAAAGGTACAGGCAGGAATGAATGAGAGCAGAGGCAGGCAGGCAGGTAGGCAGATAAAGGAGGAAGAAGCGCTTTATTAATTTTATTTAGTTGTTCATATTGGTTGTTCCCCCACTCCCTGGCCCCAACATGTGAACCTAGGTCCTTGGGATACATGTGAACTGGGATGTACGTGAATCACAGTTAACTGTTACTTCAACCAGGAATACCTACAGAAACTTTTATGTAAACCCAGAAACTTTTATGTAACATCAAAACATATATCCATAGAAAAAACAAAGAAAACAAAAATTAAACAACACAAATGTTTTCAAAGCACCTAAGCAGAGAATAAGTACAAAGGTATTGTCTGCGACACCCAGAAAACAAATAACATAATGGCAATAAACAGCTACATATCAATAATCACCCCAAATGTTAATGAAATGACTTACCATTCACGATAACACAGATGGAACTAGAGGAGACTATGCTAAATAAAATAAGTCAGAAGGAGAAAGACAATTATCTGATGATCTCACTTATGTGTGGAACATAAGACACATAGCAAAGGAATAGACAAAACAAAAAAACCAATCCTTGGACACTGACAGGAGAACTTAGGTTACCAGAGGGGGACCGGATGGGGGTAGAAGCAAATGGTGGAGTGGGTGCAATGGACAGTAGGGAAAGACTGTTGGTCATTTGGTGATGGGTGTGTAATGATATATATTTGATGAACAGTAAACCTGTACATCCAAACATACATATTTTCTGTATATTCTATAAATGGTAGCTCTACAAAAAAAAAAAAAAAATAGAAAATTATGTTAAATTAAAGAAGTCAGATATAAAGGGCCCCCTATAGGACATAGCATTTATATGAACTATAAAGAATGGGCAAATCCACAGAGATAGAAAACAAATTAGTGGTTGCCAGGGGCTAGAGAGAAAGGAGTAAGTGGGAGACTGACTGCTAATAGAGAGGTTTTTGTGAGGATGATGAAAATGGTCTGGAATTAGATAGTAGTGACAGTGATATAATAAAAATCACTGAATCATACACATAAAAGATTAAATATAATTGCATACAAATTATATCTCAATATAAATGTATAGAAATTATCAACTGCAAATTGAGGAGAGTCTTTTTACTTCTGAGGAAGGGGGAACAGTCGTGGAGGGGTACACAGAGGCCATCTATCTTAATGATTTATTTCACAAACTGGGTAGTAGGCTATTTGGGTATTTGTTTTACTAATCTTTATATCTTTCTCAATGTTTTTACAATACAATTTATAAGTTAAAAAAAGTTGTTACCAGAAAAAGTTGTTTATCCATCTAAGGAACTAACACAAAACAGACACAGCAAGAGATTTATAAAACTGTTAAAAGACATAGGAAGAAAAAAAATTCATTGAGAATATATTTCAGGGGTCTGGTGTCAAAGACTGAAGGTTCCATGGTAGGTGGTGAGACAGCAGCTACTGTGGAGGAGCTGGTTTTGAGGGTGTGGCAGGCAACTGACTTCACAGAAGAGTTCCGCTCTTACTCGGAGAGCAAGAAGCAATGGAAGGCATTCCTGGAATTTATCCTGTACCAATTGGCAGACTACCCACAACCCACCCGATGGTGGTGGATCGGCTGCGGCCCCTCTCCATGGTCTGGGTCAACCACCTCTTTCTGGGTTGCAGTTACAACAAAGACCTCTTAGACAAAGTGATGGAAATGCTTGATAGGATTGAAGTAGAAGACCCGCCACAATTTACTACCAGAAGTGAAGTAATGAAAAAGCCTAAAAGCTAAGGCATAAGATTCATCACAATTTTATTAACTACATGCTTAGAAGGAGGCTGGGATGATGTGACATTGACTACAGCAACTCTCTTAAGACTCCTGGTACTATCAACATATAGGAAGGAGGCAGCTGAATTGAAAGGAATCTTGTCTAGATTCCTTGTCTTGGCATTTTAAAAGCTTCCACTTTTTCAGTGGCTATCATTGTGAAAGTATGCATGGATATTTATGTATTTGTAAAACATGCCTTTTTTAATTTTGTTTTTAAATGTCAAACTTTTTGTTAAAAAATGCTTTTTAATGATGTGATAATGGAAGGTAATGAATTTTACAGTTTGGATTAAAATTTTTTTTTCATATTTTCATTCAGATCCTAGGACCCTAGTATGGAAACACATATTCAGAACTTTTAATTCAAGTAAATATCTGAAATAAAGTTAGTAAGATTATAAAATATCTTAATAAATAGACTTGAAAACAATAAAATAGTTTGCTGAGAAAAGCCTTCCCACACATTTAGACAAAATTAACTGCAAACAAAGTACTGCAATAATCTTTTAAAAACTGAATTAAAATAACACATTTTTAAAAGTGCAAAGTTTTTAGTTTTGAAGAGAATAATATTCACACCACAAAAAGAAAATCAACAGCAATCACCAATGTTTATATGACTGCTAGGGCTTAGAATTACTAACATTAAATACGTAAAATAGTTAAAGCATGTTACCATTCTCACATCATTTATTATGTCATAATAGAGAAAAATGTACAATTTCCCCTTTATTGTCCACAGTCCAAATGGTCAACTTGTTGCCAAGAGTGGCTAAAGTTCCATGGTGAAAAACTTAAGATTGGTCTCTGGGATAGGGAACAGGGTTATTTAAGAAACTAAGTATGTATGTATGTATGTATAGTGGTTTTTAAATTATTACATACAAAAGTATTGGCGGTATTTTAAAATAACTGAAGTATATTCAACAACTTTAGCAAATAGCTAAGAAAGAGAAACAAGAATAGTGGAAAGAAGAAATTACGATAATTCCTAGGTAGGGTGGTAGTACAATGTGCCCTATATAATGCAAAGCCAATTAAATGTATTGAGTTTGGAGAATATAGAGCTAATATATTATTATTCAGTAAATAGGAGTCAAAAATGAAGAATATGAAAAAGATTCAAGAGCTAAACAATATTTCATTTTTTGAATAGTTTATAGTTCTAAACAGTATAAAACTCTTAAGACTGTATGATCACGCAGAGAAAAATGGAGAAATACACACTAATTTTGTAAAGACACTTGTGAAGAGAACTAGAAAAAAGAAAAAGTGGGGCAAAAATTAGAAGAAAAGGTATATACTAAAATAGCTAGTATGTATAACGCAATCACATATATACAGTTATAAACAAATTGAAGATGAAAAGGGCTACAAATTGTCAGAGAGAATACTTAAGAAATTTATAACTGTATTCGGATTCTCTTCTGCTTGAAGTCTCATAAAATGTAACGTGAAGTAGTTATGGAGGCTCAGCACAGTCCTCAATTATCATCATTCTAATCTTATTTATGTATCTTTAGCTTGACTATACTAAAAGAAGAGGGTTTAGTTCAGGTTGGTTTTATAGCTTACTCCAGAGGTCAGTAACTTTGTAAAGAACCAAATAGTAAATATTTTAGGCTTTGTGAACCATATTATCTCTGTCACATGTAAGATCAACTCTGTCAACTTTGCCTTTGTAAGGTGACAACAGTCATAGACTGCGATGATTAACTTTATGTGTTAGCTTGGTGAGACAAGTTATTTACACCGTGGTTATTTACAAGCTATTTACACTTGGTTACAGCTATTTAATAAAACACTTATTTAGACATTGCAGTAAAAATATATTGAAAATGTCACTAACATCTACAATGCATTATTTTAGGTAAAGGAAATTACCCTCAATAATATGATGGGCCTCATTCAATCAGCCATGAGAGCAAAAATAACTTCTCTACAGAAGAAATTCTGCCTCAAAGCTGCAGCATCAACTACGGACTGAGTTTCCAGTCATTCAGCCTGCCCTACAAATTTCAAACTATATAATTCCCCAAACAGTGTGATTGATTGATAGGTATAGATAGATATTGTATAGCATTGATTCTGTTTCTCCGGAGAAACCTAACTAATATATATAGACAGTAAAGGGCCTTGCTGTGTTAAAACGAAACTATTTACAATAACAGATAGTGAGCCAGATTTGACCTATACCATAGTTTTCCAACCCCTAGAATTATCAATGTTAAAAAGAATTGTTTTTATTATAAACTATGTTTCGGACATTATGTGGTGTTTCACACATGGTTTCCAAGAGCCCTATAAAACTGGGAGTTTTTCCTGAGTAGGCCATGTATTTTGGGGCAGCTGTATAAGCAGGAATGATCTTCCTAGAACCAGTGAAATATAAGGTGTAAAAAGTTTCTCAAAGTTTCAAGATACTTGTTTTTATATCCTTTTAACTACTGACTTTGGAGATTGAAAGTTATGCTGCTAGATGCACCCTGGTGGAGTGGCATTAGGTCAACTGCCTCCAAAAGAATGCAGGCCACATACACCTGGGTTCAAGTCCTGAGTCTGGGAGTAACAATCAGTGTGAACAACTAAATAAAAAATAAAGTGCTTCTTTCTACTCTCTCTTCCTGCCTGCCTGCTTACTCGCCTTCATTGTCCTTACTATCCTTTAAAAAAAGAAAGTTATGCTCTTACTTCAGCAGAAATCAACCAACACAATGTCTCAGATGTTCATTTACTAAATGTGGCACCTTTCAATTAAACTTGATAAGGGGGAAATTAAAATTCACAAAATCATGAAATCAGGGGTTTATTGTTTTTGGCATGAAACTAATTCTTTACATAAAAGATTTTAAATGAAGAACCTTTAAGTAATATATTCCTTAGAAGGAACCCTCAATCTATAGACTATTATTAAATAAAAATAAATATTATGAAGTTACCATAAGGTTAAACAGTAGATCCTCAAGTTGGTTGATGCCCCAAGACTCCCTTTTTCAGGGATTAATAAGATTTCCATTTGAGAAGAAATTGGCACCATTTGTTTTCAACTCAAGACCTCCTTATACACATTCCTATCTCATCCCAGGTACTATTTCCCATTCCTCAAAAGTTTATGAAACAACTTACTTAAAAATTACTTGATTTACAAAAGCAAATATGGTCAGACTTCTTCAAGACCATATATTACATGCAAAGTTAAGAATATCTTTAAAATTACCCTTGATAGACGTTTCTTAGAAGTTTGTATTGTGGGATGATAAAAAAAATGGAAAAAACAGGAATACTGAAATTCAATAATCTTTTTTTTTTTTTTTTTTAAGGAGAGGAAGGAGGGATGCCCTGGTGGCCTAGTGGATAGGTCTTCTTCCTTGCTGTTGTCCACACACATCCCAAGGGCCAGGGTTGAAGACCTGGGTAAGGGGGAACAACAAAGAAGATGAACTACTAAATAAAACAAAGTGCTTATTCTTCCTCTCTCTTCCTGCCTGCCTGACTACTCACCTTCATTCCTCCAGGTGCTTTTCCTTTAAAAAAAAAAAAAAAGAGAGGGACAAAAGGAAAGGAGGACACAGCTTTTTTTTTTTCTTAAAGGAAAGGTACAGACAGGAATGAAAGCAAGCAGAGGCAGTCAGGCAGGAAGAGAGAGGAGAAAGCATTTTTTTCATTTTAGTTGTTCATCTTGGTTATTTCTCCCGGATCCCAGGAGGCAAACCTGGGTCCTTGAGATGCATGTGACCTGTACCAAAGCACTGACCAAACCCCACCAGGGCACACCAGAGAAGCACTTTTATTTATTTCTTTATTTATTCCCCCCAAGCCTTTATTGGACTTTACACGGTCCATTCCCCAGACACTTACTTAGTGCCTGAGCCACCAGTGTGCACCTGAAATTCAGCGTTTTAAGAATTCTAAGTTATCAAAGTAATTACAAAATGCTTAAACATAAGAGTAAAGGGGTATTATAACTAAGGCCAAAAGACAGAAACTTACAAAGTACAAGGGGGAATGTTAATAACAGTAAATAGACCCTAACTTAGAGAAGAGGTTAACAAATGGAAACATAAATGATGTGGGCTAGTAGTGAACAGAGATATTTAGATATAGAAAGGTGTGTGAGCATTGGTCATAAAGATAAAAAGGTCTGCAAAGGAAATTCAAGTAAGGGAATTCTGTAAAATGGTAACATGGAGTCTAGGCTAATTAGAACAGTTTTGATTTTAATACTTTGACAAATCATTTTGTCCTGATTTTTAGTTTTTAGTTCAGAAAATTAGTTACTATTTTAACTATTTGTTTTCAATAATTTCTATCAAATAAGAAATCCCAACAACTATTTGTTGATAACTGGAAACTCAAATTAGAGAAAATATGTTAAAAACAATCATAATTACTCTGAAAGAATTAAAAACCTACTTAACAGTGGTCTTTACCTATTTACTAGTATCATTAAGAAATTAGAGTCTGGAAGATCCATTTAGCATAGGGAATTGCTGCCACACTCACCTCTGATGATATCATCAGTGCTGGGTGGGGATGAAGCCATAATCTGCCCCAATTTGAACCATCCTTGCCAGGTTTGGGGGTTCTGTAGAGAAGTTACCTCTACCAGGTCTGACTACCACAGCTCAGGAAAATGCTGCAGTCATTCCTCTTACTGTTGATTATACTTGAGACGATGTTTAAGGGACCTATGTGATATTAAGCCCCAGAAAGACAAAGATTAGTGATGGTGTAAAGGAAACAGAAAAGCAATAGCTAACAATTATGGAATGCTTACCATGCTTCAGGAATTGAAACACTATCTCATTTCATTCTTTCAACAGTTAAAATTTACCCCACTTTACAGGAAACCAAGGCTTAGCAAGGTTTGTTGTCTTGTTGCTCAAGATAACAAAAGTAGTAAATGGCAGGTCTGCAGTTTGAACCCATGCAGTTAGGTGCTTCAGTGTGTATATGCATAACAATATTACTAAAGGAATACCCAGATAGGTTTGAAAAAATTAGTTTTCTCAACAGGGAAATTTCCTCAAAATCTGTGTTCACTTTATCCCATATCAGATGCTGAACACACATCCTAAAAAGAACGATATTTATGTATCAACTTTAAATAATAAGACTTTAACTCTTTAAAATTTGTAATAGCTGACAATTTACAATGGTGAAGCATGGACAGTCGTTTAGTCCACAAGAGAGTGAAAAATAGAGACAGTCCATTCCCTTCAGATGAAACAACAAAGAAATACATTTAAACCTCATAGTTATTGGAATGGTTTGAACCCAAAGAACTGCTTAAAAACAAGTTAGTAAAATAAGGTCACTTTAAAAACCAAGTGCCATGAGTATGCCTCCAAGGTCAATAGCTCATCATTACCGTTAAAGAACTTTTGATACATTCAAAATAAACTTATCACATAAACCCATTTTATCTAAAGCCAAATAAATTTTCGCTATTTCCTGTAACTTGCTCTTTTATTAGTTCACTACTCCTATCTGTGGACTACCTTTACCGTTTTATCAGTTTCGTCTAATATTCACCTATTAACCTCGTAATTTCCCTCACGCTTTCCAAACACATGAATTTCTACTGCAAAATTTCTAGTCACACTATCAAACGTTCGTATCACGAATTTAAAAGCTATGATTAAAAGTACACTAACTACCAAGACCGAATTACCACAAAGCGGTCACGGATAAATCGGCTCCAACCCTCAAAGTGGAGGGCTCACAAACAGATGGGGGCAAGAGCCTGTGGCGGGGGCTCCGGCGCCGCGGACCGACATGGCTGGATCAGAGCCCCCCACCAACTAGGCGAGGATGCCCAACTAGGGCCTGGCCTCCAGCGGCCGGATCCCGGCGACCGCACACTCGCCGGCCCAGCAGCCAGCCCGCGGGCTGACAAGCCACAGCCGCTTACCGGTGGCGCCTCGTAGCCTCCCTGGGGGCAGCTCTTCAACGGTTGCCGCAATCAGAGCACCACCCCGCGGTGGGGTACGTCGAGCCAGCCGGCAACGCTCGGATCCCCGCAGCGCCGCCACTCTCGCGAGAGCCGGTGGAGTCCGCGAAGTTGGGGAGGGTGGGGATGGGGGAAGGAGAAGGGAGGGGCATTTAACGGTGGCTGCTGGTTCTGCGCCGGATCCGGGAGAGGGGCGGGCGCCATTGTACTTGGTTGCCGACTGCTCTGCCTCAGAGGCCTAGAACTCCGAGGAGGAAGGTGGAGGTGTGGTCGCTGCGAGCGGGACGCGCCCTGTTCGGTGCCAGCTCGGGAGCTGGGGTAATAAGCTGCGAAACTCGGGTTTCTTCCTCTGGGGAAGGAGGTTAGAGTCAAGGCCGCGAGTGGAGGAGGGGAAGAAGTGAAGTGCAGGCCGAGGTCGAGGAGGCACTTCCTCGCCAAATGGGGTGGAGGAGCTTGGTTCCGCACCGCGGGTACGAAGGGGAGGCGGACATCCTCTGCCGGTGGCCTTTCGTCCCGCGGTGGAGTTTGTGACGGCTGAGGGGGCAGATTGTGCGTCTTCCTTGTCGACGGGTGGTGGCTGAGAGCAAGGGACTCGAGTCCTACTTTGGCTTGTGGCCATCTCCTCTTAAATCGGGGTAAGGAGGGTCCTCCGCGGCCCAGCAGGCCGGGAGTGTCACGAGTGAGGTATTTCGTGAATGCGGACTTGAAGGCGAGGGAGGCTTAGGACTCTGCCAGCCTAGAGTCGAATTGAAGGGATTTTGCCAGCCCTTTTAAAATGCGGTGAAATCTGCTCATTGATCGCTCCAGTTCTTGGAAATCGTCATACTTTGGGAGGATTGGGGTAAATGACAGGTTCTTTAAAACGAAATAGGTTATGATATGAGAAGCGAACCTGTTGGCCTAAGAAGTAAAAATATGGAAGGCCAGCAGTAGTAGAACACTCCCTCGTTTTGATGAAACTGCGTAGTGACGATGGACGTGTATAGATAGGTACATCCCCCCATTAATACTTTTACTACATGCAAAAGCAAATATTAATTGGAGAAAATCTTGTTTGGTAATAAATTCGTCACAACTGCTGCCCTGTGGAGCGTTAAGGAGTAAATGTGCCAAGTGAAATTGAATTAAGCACCCCCCCCCCCCGATTTTGCAGGACTTTTAAGGCATTTTTCAAATTTTATATTATTTTAAATCTTCCCCATTTCTTACTCCATCCATCCATTACTGTTCAGAGCTAAGATGTAAAGTTAAGGATTAATTTTTTACTTAAAAAATTAATTTACTGTTAACAAGGCTGATATATAATATAAGTAGCTTTCTTTGTTATCAAGGACTTCTTTTCAGAAACGGAGTTGCTATTTCACTTATAACTGTAGCATTTTGTTAAACTACAGTGATTTATTTGAGGCATTAGTTTGAGTCTTTATTTTGCTTTAATTATTTAACCTCTTCAGATTTCCTCAGAAACATGGCAGTTAATTCCTAGTGTTGAGGCTAGGATTAATTTAGATGGACTGGGGATATAATACCTGGAGAGTGGATTTTTAATGGCTATGAACAATTAGAATTGATACCTAAAGTTCAGATATTTAAATTCTTAAAATTTTACTCTGCCTGTAAAAGTTCTACACAGTTCTGACTTCTTCACACAGATAATAAATACTTATATAGGTTCTATACTTCAAATATTTTTAGATAGAACGTCTTGCAACTCTTTTTTTTGGCCTTAAATTATACCACAGATGTAAACCTGGTTGATGTTTTTTACAATGTTTCATTCTGGGTCAGATGTTTTGAATAATAATGATTAAAAATTCCTGCTTATTTAAGCACAAATTATTTCTCTTTCAGCCACATTAGCAAGAGAGCTTGTTTTCCCAGATAAAGCACAAAGATTCCTCTTTATAGACATGCACAGTTGTTCTACCTGAATGTGCCAGATAATCAACTTGGATATAAAAAGTTATCCAAGTCTCTCATGCAGCCAGTGTTTATAATCAGTTCAGTAGCCACTTCACACAATTTTTCATCCTGGTATATATTCGAGTCATCCACAAATTTAATATTATATTTTAGGCAAATAGTTTTCATAGTGCAACATTATTTAAAAAAATAGTTCTACTTTATTGGTTATATTCTGTTTACAAGATTAGATTCACATTACAAGAATGAGCTTGACACATTGCTCTCCACAGCTCACAATTTAGCCATCAGACTAATAATTTTATAAAGAACTTGTTTTAGTGTAAGTGTATAGTGGCACTGTGGAAGCGCAGAGGTTGAATGTTAAATATTAGGGGAAGATTTTTATGGGAAGCATTGTTTGAACTGAGATGTGAGGGATAACTAATAGCTTGATAAGCAAACTGCAAAATTATAGTATCATGGCTTTTTTTTTTTTTTTTTCTTCAAAAAACCACCAGCACCAGGTCCCAACACAGTTTTATAGGCTTCACCGGACCTGCACCTTAGCCACCTGAGCCACAGTGTGTAGGCTCATGGCTTGTTTTAAGAATGGACAATTTGTTCCCCAATGTTGAAACAAATTAGACGGAAGTTTAGAGTGTGGTATGAAAGACCTGTACTGTTTTAGAAAGTGCTTTATATTTTTGAGAATGAAGAGCTATTATGTCCCTAAGCAAAACCAAAACAAAAACAAACTTTGTATTATTTTTGTTGATGTATCTGTTATTACAGATTAAGTGACATTAATAAAAACACTGGGAAATGTGTAAGTGAAAAGGACAGGCTTACAGGCTTGCACCAAACTTCCTTTTTAAATCAACAAATTAAACTTAAGAACTAATGAATCTTTTAATTATTAAATACCTATCAAAAATGGATTACATTTTAAAATGCTAAGGTCTACTTGAATCCACTAAAGCAGAAGTCCATGACAATGAAATAATTGATCTTTTCATAATCTACTATTTTAGAAAAAGTCTAGTTTATTATAAGAGGAACCCAAAAAGTGAGAGGAGGGCGAGATAAAATTGTAATTTGAGGGTTGAGTGAGGTTTAATTTTATTTATCTTAATTTTTAAATTTTCTTTTGCTCTGAATTCATGAAGGCAAACTGGTTTTTCTTGCTCTCAAATACATTTCTCTGTGGCTCTACCGGTTAGACTAGATAAGTTGAACACCTGGTTTTAGAATCACCCACTGCTCTGCACCCACTTTTGTCAACAACTTTAAATGAGGGCAAATTTTGAACCTTAAAAGCTATTTCTAATCTTTCCGGTATGAGCACTGCACTTCAGTGTTGTTTCTCACATACAAAAAACAGAAACAAAACACTAAAATGGTTTCTATTACTTAATGAAGAACAGAGTATCTCATTCTATTCTTAATGTCATAGTCATATTGTCTCATATAGATAGATGTTAAAAAAATTTTCAGTTATTTATTTTTAGATGGATATATCTTTGTCTTAAGTATTTATTAACTAAAAATCCGTGTTTTTTCCTAAAGATTCAAAAAGTTCTGTGCTTTCAGAGTGCTTTCCTTATGTGTTCAGCCTTGGTTTTCATGTCTTTCATGTGCAGTAGGAGCAATAAAATACTAGGATTTCCCATTAAGAAAAAAAGTGGCCTCAAAAGTAGATTTATTTAAACAAAAGGATATGCCAGCCAAAGGTAAATAATGGAATTGTAACTGGAAAACTGTTGGCTATTGAAATATGTTAGCATTTTGTGTAAGTATGAGCTTCATGCCATGAATTTATTACATAGTAATGTGCTTTTGATAATTAACTGCACCCCCCCCCCCGGATATTTAAGACAAATTTTATGTCAGACACTAAAATAGAATAAGAATTTTCATAGAAGCTGGGTGCATATTGATAGGATAAATGTAGGACATTAAAAGTTAGGCTACATTATGAAGCTTAACTCTGCAAAGCAAAGCACCTCAAAACCTAGTGGATTAAAACTGTTTACTATTTTTTTACAGTTCTGTGTGCCTGTTGGGCAGTTCTGCTGGTTTTGCCTGGGTTCACTCATGTACCAGCATTCAGCTGGAGGATTTCTCAGTCTGGGCGGTCCAAGATGGCGTCACTCACATGTCTGGCAGTTGGTGTTGGTTAACATTTAGACTTTGCACCATGTGGTTTTTATGACATGAGGGTCTCAAGTCAACATTCCAAGAGAGTTAAAGTGGAAACTATAAGACATATTACAGCCTTGCAAATCATTTGTCACTTAAACACTACATTCTCTTAGTCAAAGTAAGTCCACGTTCTGTGGGTGGGGAAATAAGATTCCACCTCTTGGTTAGACCAGCAACAACATAATGTAAAAGTGTATACATACTTGGATAGGAGAGATTCTTAGCCATTATTTTGTAATTTACCACGGGTTGTTAAGAACATTTTAAAAACACATCCTTAAAGATACTCTCACCATGGCTTTAAAATAGAGGATGGTAAAGTAGAAAATAAGATATATCAAATGTTGATTATTGAGGACTTTTTTTTTTAAAGGAAAGGTACAGGCAGGCAGGAAGAGGAGGAATAAGCATTTCATTTTGTTTTCATTTTCTAGTTGTATTTGAATCTGTTACTGTGGCTGAACAAAATTATAAAGTTTTACTGGACTACTGTTTGACCTTTGAAAGGTCTAATTGTCAGGGATATTTATGGGGTCTTTAGGGAGGAAAATGGTGGTAATGGTGGTAAAAAGCTTCAGAACCATTTACGTTATTAAAGTACAGACTTTTGGACAAGAAAATACAAGATTATCTTTTTGTCAACCCTCCTGTTCACATTGTTTTCTGTTTTCCAGTTCATTTTCAACATGCTTTAGCATCTTTATGCCTTCTTTCTTTTTCTTCTGATTCTTTACAGGCCAGTTTCTTGAAGTTTTTCTCATCTTATTGGAACTTTTGACTCCCTAGTAATTCTTTACCGTTTTTAGATTTGCTTAAGTATAGCATTTTTCAGTAGCTAATCTTTCATCAATGTCCATCAGTTTTGAAAAACTTTGCCATGTTCTGTCAGTTGTTTTCTTCTGCCCTAGTTCTTTCCTTCTGTTAATTCCCAATAAAATATACAATAGGTTTTCTTATTCTTCCTTCAGTGTATCTTAAACCCTCTCCTGTTTTTCCATGCTTCATTCTGGATAATTTTCTTATGGCTTAAGTTCCCTAATTTTTCATTTTTGCCTCATCTGTTAAATACATCAGTTTGCCAGTTTGCTAACATCTTTGTCTGATTCTGTGGATTTTTTTGGCAATTATTTCGTCTTTTTTTTGTTTTTCTTATATTTTGTGTGTCTTAAAATTTTTGATTGAATGCTAATTGTAAATAAAAGAATAGTAGAGACTTAGATGAAAAATTTATACCTGGATATGGACATACTCTACTTTTGTCAGACTGTTAACGTAGTAGATTATTAATTTCTGTTTAGCTGAGGTAGGTTTGAGATTTATTTGCCTTCAAAGTATTCCAGTAGTAGACTGCTCCTAGTGGTGCTTGCTTAGTGAGACCCAAGTGCCATAGGATTTCTTTCCTTTCTCTTTCACTAGCCTTAACTTCTGCAGGCCCTTCAGCAATTGTGTTTCTGTATGCCAGTTTATTGGTGACATTTACTAGTTTGGGATCACCTTAAATTAAATTAATGGTACGCACTTATTTATAAGTTCCTGTCCATACTACATCAATATTAGCTGCACATCTACCTAAGAACTGATTTACTTCTGGTTTAACTCCACCCACAACCCCTACACCTCTGATTTAAAACTCTTATTCTGTACTTGTGGCCCATTGGAGTCCAGCAGACACTAATGAGATGACCCACTAGATTCTTTACCTTGCGCATGTCCTGGATTTTGAATTCCTTTCCTGAAATTGGCAAAATGAAACTAAACTTTTTTGAATTTACAAGTGCCTTCAGGGTAAAAGTGGCTTTCGTAGTTAAATAGCTGGATTCCCATTTTCCCTTCTTTATTGACCTAGTAATTCCTGTTATCAATTCTTCATTGCTTTTAAGAAGATGCTTTTTATTTTAGCTATTTTTTTTTTTTTTATTGTTTTGGGCAAGGCCTTTTTTGAATATTATATTATCAACTGAAGTTTCTCTCCATAGTATGTTTTATAGCTCTGCTATTATACTTTGTTGTTTCATATTGATTTTATTCCATTCTTTCTATTTCTGAAATATGAATTCAGGAGATAGGTCTTATTCTTAAATTCCTAGAGTTTAACATCCTGCCTGGTATATTGAAGATAACTTAGTAACCAACTCTTAAAAGTTGAACTGGAAACTAGGTATTTTTTAAGGTGGTAGTTGGAAATTGTTGGAAAAGGTAGGTTAGAGTTTAGGTGCTGAACCAAAGAATTTAGACTTACTTTTTGAGTTAGGAGGAAGCTATTGAAAGTAATTGGGAAATGGTGCCATTACTGGGTGGGTGAAATACAAGAGAAGAAAATACATGGATTAATGAATTTTATAATGAATTGTAATGAATAGTATTATTAGATACAAACTTTGTTGGTCCACCTAAATAAACCTGACTTTTAAGTAAAATCTTGCTGAAAAACATTGTAAAATTCAGTTTTAAATTATTTAACGTCTAGTATTAGTAATGAGATAATTTTTCAGTTGCATTTAACCTGTGACTGAGATCTTGGTAATTTCAAGATAACATCACACACAGAATTACAGAATTTTGCATGTCAGGTAATGACAGAATTCCCTTTTACTTGAGCTAAGAAAGCATAAGGCAAGATTATTGCCACGAAATTTATTTGAATTGTGTTTATACATAGGAGAAATTTTTTGTAGGTAATGTCATCCTTCTGGATTTCCTAGGAAACTGTAGAGCTCTTTAACATAAGTATCTTTTTGTGGCCTATTGAAAACTACAAAGGCTGTTTATACTAAAAAGATGTCAGTGTTTTAAATAGCTATAAAGCCATAGGTTTATGAGCTGAGCAAACTACATAAATTGTGGAGTTGGTGTGAATGCCTGTTTTCCACTCCTGATGCTTAAGTCAGTCATTAATAAAATATCTGAGGTGAATCACAGCAGTAAATACTAAAGTAGGTAAACAGATAATTATCTCCAAAAAAATCTGCATTCAAGAGACTTCCATTTCAGAGAATGAAAACTTCAGTAAAGTGAAAATATAAAATATTTGATCATAACATTTTTGTGACTCTTTACCTTCATTCTGCATTTGAAGCAAGATCTAAATAATGTACGATGTGGTCTCTTGTAGCTTGTCAGTGGCTCAGTTTACTTAGTCATGGTGTGTTGATAAGGAATATAAAGCACACAATTCCATGGACCCCTGATGTAGAACTTGAGAAAGACTCAAAGGGAGTACAAATTAAGTGTGTTATGAAAGCTTCATTAGCAGTGACCAGTGTTAAATGTAAATTGAGTGGCAAAATGTGGCAGAAAAGTACATTATCTTCTGCTCAACATTATGATTTCATTAATCAAATATAAGCTTAAATTTGAAGTTGTTAGGAATTTTAAGATGCTAACAGCACAGTTTTTAATCAAGCACAGGATCCTGTGATCTGCACTGATCATAAACCTATGAAACCAGTCCTGGTGGTAACTTAATCTTGTCAACAAAGATAACTTGACTGGTCAATTTTGGATTAGATTTAAATAAGCACTATATAGTCATAGAAAGAAGTTAAACCACTTTGAGCATTGAGGAAATACTGTACCTATGAACTTTTTATGATGGTTGGTTAAAGGCATTAGGCTTCAAATACCTTTTTCCTGTTGGTCTGTTATTCTTGCATATATCCCTATTTAAGTCGTGGTTAATTGTGTAGTTCCCTACTGACTACTGTTTTTGTTTTTCTCTTTTTTTCTTTAATAGTAGTGTACTTTATTCACAATCTGTCTTCATTTTAGGGTATTAAAATTGCATCTAGCCTATAAATCACATACACATCACCAGCGTTCCAAATTCCTTTACCTCTATCTTTGCCTCTCTTACCTATCTCCAATCCCTGTAATCACAGTCCTGTATCCTGCTATTTTTCTTGGAATTTGTATGTTCATTTGTTTTACTTTATTACATTCCACATGAGGGAAACCATCCTGTATTTTTCTTTCAGACTTTTTTTTTTGCTTAACGTGATTCCCTCCAGTTCCATCCAGATTGTTGAAAAGGCACAATTTCATCTTTTTTAACAGCGGTATAGAATTCCATTGAGTATATTTACCATAACTTCTTTGTCCAGTCATCTGTTGATGGGCATTTAGGTTGTTTCCATCTTGTGGCTGTTGTGAACTGTGCTGCTGTGAACATAGGGGTGCAGATGTTTTTATCTGATTAGAGATTTTGTGTCCTTTGGGAATATGCCCAGGAATGGGATTGCTGGATCAAATGGCACATCCATCTTTATTTAGTTGAGGACTCTCCATACTGTTTTCCAAAGAAGTTGCACTAATTTACATTGCCTCCAACAGTGTAGAAGGTTCCTGTTTCTCCACACCCACTTTAATACCTGGTATTTCCAGTCTTTGATACAGGCCATTCTCAACTGGTGTGAGGTGGTAGCTCATTGTAGTTGTTAATTTGCGTTTCTCTGATGAGTGATTAGAACATTTTTTCTGGTGCTTATAGACCATCTGTGTGTCTTCTGTAGATAGGTGCTTTGTCAATTCTTACACCCATTTTTTGAGTGCTTTTTAATTCTTGCAGCGAATGAGCTCTTTAGATATTTTGAATATTAAGCTCTTACCTGATGTATGTTGTGTGACTTATCTTCTCCAATTCCATGGGCTTTTTTTTTTTTTTTTTAAGTGGTTGTTTCTTTTACTGTGAAGAAGCTTTTCAGTTTGATGTAAGACTAGAGCTCTTTCATAGTCACTATTATCATTAGGTTTAGTGGTGTTCCCTCACTTCATCTCCTTGTTTAGTCAGTGTGCCTCATACATAACAGGCTCTAAAAAACTATTTGTTGAATGAAAGAATGAGCTTGAAAAGATGTCTTATAAGAACTTGTAAGTAGATTAGTGTAAGTTTTTCAAGGACTACATATTTAACTATTTTTTGTGCCTTTGACCTACAATTTATGCAATCAAATTATGTAAGTTTTTTTGTAACACCTCCGTTGTCAAAATTCAATCAATTTATGTAGAGGAATTGCCAAAAATAGTGTTATACACTATAAATTATATTTCTCAAAGGACTCTGCCTCTTTGTCTTATCCCAAGGGTTTTGTTTTGTGCAGCTTTCTTATTAGGCTAGTTTCATTTTACAAGAAAGAATTGGATATAAATTAAATCAAAGTAAGCTATAAATTATTATACTATAAATTAGCCTATGATTTAGAAGCATTATTTTTGCTAAAGAATCATCTGTAGGCTTGTATATCAAGACATTTTATCTCCTGTTTAAATCCTTAGATAACAATTACAGCCCCTTGTTTAGTATTTTCATAATTACAAATCTGCTTAAATTATTTATTGGGTTTTGCATGTCAGTTTATTGATATTCTTTCTCCTATGGTATGCCTATTTTAAATGGACACATCTATATAGTTTATCGAAAGCTATATATAGGAAAGTTTTATATTAGGTATCAGTATACTTTATTGTCCAAACCAGGCCACTTTTAAGAGATAATGCAAGCACTATTAATAATGGTCCTGGGATAATGAGCATAAATTAGGACTTTTCAGACCATAAACTGGGACTCTTCTAGGCAAACCAGAAAATATGATCATACCTACTTAAAAGAAAACAGCAGTCCTTAGTCCTACCGTATTTCCGGTACCACTTTCCAAATTTTTAGCTGTTGTAGGATTTACTTTAATATTTCTAAATATGTTTTATGTGTCAGATTTTTCAGTATTGTATGTCTTTTCTTACCATTTTGCTTATTCCCTTACCTACATCTGTCCATCCCATAGCATGTTTATGACAAGATTATTGATTTAGTAGTTTGTTGCATTATTACCTGTAAATACTGAAGAGTTCAAATAGCCACTCTTCTATTTTAAACACTAATTGTATTTTAAGTTAAATAATTTATTAAATTGCCATTCTGTTTTTTTGTTTTCCCCAGTTATGTCATCATTCTGCCACATGGCGAAAATTTTGCATCTGATGTTTTAAAAATCTTTTCACTTTGTTTCCAATGTGTCTAATCTTGCTTATTTCAGGATCAAATGCTTCCTATGTTTTCTTTCTACATTTTCTAAATTCCGTGTCTAGATTTTCCCTTTGTAATTGTTTCCCTTCCAATATATATTGTTAAATATCAGGTGTGTAGCTAATGATGATTTTTCTTATGGGTTGAGGAGTGCTTAATAAAGAAAACTTACAAATTATTCTCACTTTTGACAAGATAAAGTATAACATAAGATGTCTTAATAAAATATGTACGAAGAAAAACAAAATGAAGATCATGACCATAAATTGAATGGTGAATGTATATAGACTTTTTAGTCAAACAAAAAGGCATGTTAGAGACTTGTGTTAAGGGACATAAAAATAGTACAATATAGCTATTGCTCATGGTGTGAATACTGAACACTAATAATAATATTAGCAAGAGAGTCTAGGGCACATTCATGTAGGATTTTAGATAGAGACAAAATTGAATAAGGAAAAGAGCCCAGGATTTGCAGACAACATGCATCTCGTTTTTATCATATTTGCTTCATTTTATGGACAGTAGGAAACCTTTGATGGACTTTAGACTTCTTTCTGGTTAATTCTTGATTTGAACTGATGATTAAGAACTAAGAATCTAAGGTTTACATATTTCCCAAAGGCAAGTAATTGAAATTTGCATTTCACAGGAACTTAAAAGAATGGAGTCTAAACCTTCCAGGATTCCAAGAAGAATTTCTGTTCAGCCCTCCAGCTCTTTAAGTGCTAGGATGATGTCTGGAAGTAGAGGTAGTAGTTTAAATGATACCTATCACTCAAGAGACTCTTCATTTCGACTGGATTCTGAATATCAGGTAACATCTTAATTTGGAATTTATGTACACATTTTTCAAAATATTTGGGGCCACGTAGTTTGGGGATTTTAGATAAATAATAGAGTATATAACATCCTCAGCTGGATCTAAGGAATCTTGTAATCAAAATACCTTAATATAAATCTGAAATAAACTGAATACTCATATTAAGTAGCAAAAATATAATGTTTTTCAAGCTGTTTGATACCAGAATTATGAATAAATGACTTTATTTTAAAAAATAACAAGTATAAATTTGACTAGTCAGTATGCACAACTTGTTAAATAACCAAAAACTGCACCCTTTCTCTTTGTATTTTCTTTCTCATTGCACTTGATTTTTCTCTACGTGTAAACAAAGCAGTGTGGAATAACACTTAAATGTTTTTCGTTGAAGATATGACATCTAAATATGTTATGTTGATTAGTGGATGATTATTAGCAGGCTGTTCTTTGTGAAGACACATTACTAACAACCTTTTAGATGAATTTGGGTTTTATTTTTATGGTTAGTAATGAGTTCACTCTGATTCTTCATCTATATAAAGCTACATAAGCCACTCATGTAGTTAATTTTTCTTAGAATTGACGGCACTTAGGTTTTTGAATGGTTCATTGCAGTTATAAAATTAGTTGTATTAAACAGTATATAGACATGATTTATAGGTTTAACACAGTTTATCTAGCTCTCAGAATTAAGCTTATTGCATTATTAGCTAAATACCTAATTAAATCACATGTGATTTTCAAAAGTCTGACATTTAGGTAATTGAATCTGAAAGAATCCTTTGTGAGAATTTGTTTTAGTCTTAAATATGTGTATATATAACATATAATGGTACTATATGACAGTCTCATTGAAAACTTTTTCTGTACAGTAGTAAACATTTTAGAAAATATTCAGGGAAAAACTACAGTGAAAAATGATTGCTTTAAAATGCCCATATCTCTTACCCACTTCTTGATTTTCTAAGAACTGTTTACTTGATCTCATTGTAAATGTTGATTGATAATGTATTTTTTAATCTGGCACTAGACAACAGTGTGCTTACCAGAGGTATAAAATCACATGTTTTGTATTCTGTACAAATGTAGGTTAAATGATTGTGACTTATTAAGGCCACAGAATTGGGTTATTTTTCCAATATTGTGTTTATAAAATTTTCTCTACTGATCTTTATCTAATTTTTCATGTAGTTTTTTAGTGAGGAACACCGACTCTTCTGCCTGAATTGGAGTCTTGTTCCAAACTTGCTACCTTTGTTAACCTGGGCAAGTTACTTTACATACTTCTTATTTTCCATGTGTGTTAGAAGTCTTGAATATATTTAGAAAATTTATTGACAGAATTTTTAGAATATTCCCTCTAGTTTTTTAATGTCATAGATTCTCCCATCTCAGTTTCTTATATTGATTTTTTTTTTAATAAGATTAATCAGTTTTGTAAATTTAGGGAGTTTCCTTAATGCTTTTCAGTTGCTTTAAATGATTTGGAATCTCTGTTTTTAAATGAACTATTCCTAGCTTGTATTGCTTTTTAGTTTTGATTTTAGGATCTGGAACTCCTTTGTGTTCTCAAAGTATTTTACTTTTCTTTTTCCACTTCTGTAAAATGGTGAGAATAATAGCTTTCTCATACAGTTATTGATAAGATTGAAAGAATTAATGTGTAAAACACTTAGAACTACAGCACTTAGAACAGAACGCAAATGTTACTAGTTACGATTGTTATAGCTACTGTTACCATTTCCTTGCTTTATGTTGGTTTAAATAGATAATATCCTTGAGGTATAATATAATAGTAGGATATTAAATTACATGTTATATTGTTTTATTTATTATCTTAATAAAACTCAGCAAAATATTTAATGGATAAATCTTTAGATATCAAAGGGAACTTTTTAAAAATTGCTGTCACTTTCTCATTCACAACTATCCACAACTAAACCCCACTCCCATCCCTTCTTATCTCAGACATTTAGTGAAGATGGAACTTTAGAAAGGAGGGTGGGGACTAGAGTATATCAGGTAGATTAATATCAAGTATATTATAGATTTAATAATGAATCAGCTTATATTGATATATTGACATTTCATATAACATTTTAGTTAAATTGGATAGATGTGTCATTTCAAAGATAAGGATCTGAAAGCTAGGTAGATAAATGATTTCCCTCAGTTATATGATTGGTATGTAATGTACTTGAGCTTTAGAATCTAAGATTTCTGTATAGCATTGTTTCTTTGGGAAAATGTAGGTTCTGAGTCTGAACAATCGATTTTCTAAATATCTTTTGGTCTTTGGCCATTTGTCAGCAGGGCTGCCTGTGTTGTTAAACTTTCTCATATTTTAAGATTTTGTTAAAATTTGAATGAATGAAAACTACGTTCATTTCTTTGGTAACAGTGAGTAGAATTTTAAATATTTTTTAAAAGAAAATTCCTATTGTTAAAAATAAAAATTTGGGAATATTCTATGTAATTGATTATGTTACTTTTTTATGTTTTTCTATAACTTATTTAAGCAACCACTGCACTTTTTCTTTTTGCCTTATTTAGGAGTTGTTTACTTGTATGAAGTAAGAAGACTTTTATGGATTTCTAGGTGTTTTTTTAAAGTTTATACACTTTTCTCATTTCATAGATCAACTTATGGAGTTTGGTAACATACAAAGCCTAGCATATTTTGCATAGTGTGTTAGTAATTAATTGAAACTGGTCAGTTTTTGTTTTTTTTGGCATATCTACAATAAGGGTAACTTCCAAGGAGATAAATACATATCAAAGTAAACAAAATAAGAATAGTTTTAAAATTTAATCAGGAAAAATACAGATAGAATATTGAAAGTGGGTCACAGTTGCTATGTTTATAGGCATTCATGTAAGCCCTGTAATGTTCTAAAGTTAAACATGAACTCCTCTTAGGTGTCAAAAGGATAACAAAAACAACCAGCTATATAAGATACATTGTTCACAGGGAAAAGAAATATCAATTCCTCAAAGGAAGTAACTCTTGGCAATTTGGGACTGAAAAGGGACAGTGAATGATGCTTTGGGCAGTGTCTTCAATGTTGTATTTATACCATAAGTGTATTCACAGTTTAGTGAAACTTTCGTGGTAAATAAACCTCAGTGTAAGCAAAGGACATTATGCCAAAGTACAGCTCAATGGAAACATTTCTTTAAAGGAACAACAGTGATCTAAATACTAAGTTTATGGTACTTTTGTCTTGCTCCAGTTGTTAAACCTTTTGAGGGTAAATGAACTACCAAGTTCTACCATCTTACATAAATAAAAGGTTTCTTTTCTTACCTGGACTTAATGTAAGATTGATATGGATGAATCCACAATTCTTAAAGCACTTAATACCTTTTTATGACATTTGTGGAGTCTCATGGTTATAAATTCTAATGTGTAAGTAAGTCTTCCACAGTTATGTCTGGAGAATGTGTATGAACATTTAAAACAAAGAAGATGACAAAGTTCTTAGTTATTGCTTATTGCTGCGGTAATTTTGGTCTAGAAAATTATCAAAGCAGGAATTAAGCAGTCTTCACAGTTGAGGCATTGAATCATGGAAATGAGGAGCCAGGGATAATATTTCATTCTGGGCTTGCATTTATTACTGTGTGTTACATGATTTCCCATGACTAGGCATTGTCCAGTAGATAACAGTATTTGCATTTGCAAGGCTCTCTAAGGTTTATTTATTTATTTTTTAATTTCATTGAGAGATATTAGACTCGCCCACTGAAAGTGCACAGACAGCTTTTGTTTTTGGTATATTCACAGAATTGTGCAACATCACCACAGTTAATATACCACCTCAAGATCCTTTAGTTCTATTACTACACTACCCTTCTCACCCTCATCCCTCTCCCACACTCTATTGAGTAACTAACTGCTGTTCTGCTTTCTACATAGATTTTACATACATAGGTAGAAACACAGGTGGTTTTTGAAACCAGCTTCTTAGCATTTAAAAAATTCATTTATGCTGTAGCATAGACCAATACTTCATTTTTTTTTTTTTGACTATAGACTGGATATGCCACATTTTTATTCATCCACTGATAGACATGGTTTGTTTCTACTTTTTGTCTATTATGAATAATGCTGCTATAAACATTTGCTTGTTTTTTGTTTGTACATTGTGAATGACTTCATGTTGTTTTATGTATATATGTTAAGGGGAAAAACTTGTCAAGAGTTTTAAAATATTTACCTCTATTTAGCTGTTTCTTCCTTCACTGATAAAGAAATTACAGATATTGGAGCTTTTTTTAGTATCATTTATTGTATGCCTGTATTCCTGACAATAGACATAAGAATCAGAGTAGTACTTGAAAAGTCTCATTTTCATAACATAGTCATCAGTTTATATATTAAGGTCTTGGTTTTCTGTCCTGAATCTCACAAGAGGAAACTGATTACTCAGAAGGTTGAAATACTAAGCCAAGAAAGCAAAATGATTTTGAAGTTCATAGTCTTCAGTGTTTCCTCACCAAATACTTGTATATATTATAGTTGCATAGGAGAAATCATCTAAATCAGTTTTCCTGTTCAACAAAATACAGTTACCATATAATAAAGGGAGAAGTGGATATAAGTGGAAACTAAGGATAAGGAAAAACCTTCATGGTAGAAAAGATTGTGCTTGTAAAATGAGTGGTCCTCTGGAATCTGTATTAGATCATTGTGGGTTAAATTTAATACTGAAATACAAACATCGTTTCTTTTAAAAAATTTTTATTTTAATTTATAGTCTGCATCAGCATCAGCATCTGCATCACCATTTCAATCTGCGTGGTATAGTGAATCTGAGATAACTCAGGGAGCACGCTCACGGTCACAAAATCAACAACGGGATCATGATTCTAAAAGACCGAAACTGTCTTGTACAAACTGTACATCTACCTCAGCTGGGAGAAGTGTTGGACATGGTTTAAATACAGTTTCAGGTAGGAATTTGTGTAAGAGTTATAATATGTGTATTTTGAACTAAATCCCTTTACCAAAGCAAAATACATTAAGCAGCTAAAGTGCAGTTAAGATATGAGTCAATAATATAGTGGTATTTCCAAAATCTTATACTTAGTGCCAAAATTGAAGTGAACTCTTCATTTTGGGTTTTTGTTCTAAAATTGGTTATAATTGTCCTACACAGACAGGATATTAGCAGATTTTATTTAGATTAGCTGGTATATATGGTAATCAAATTAGGTAAAAGTGACATTCTGCCCATTAGCGGATGTAAATGTTTTGTTACTAGGAAAGTCAGATTTATTACAACTATTTTTTACAAATATTTTCTCAGAATGTTTTTAAATAACTGATACTTATTTTCAGAAAATGTAAAAATTCCTTAAACAAGAAACAATAGTTGCTGGTATACTAATAGGAGTTCTGTGAAAGGAATTAGAAAGCCAGGATTCTAGTCCTTCATCTATCTATGTGGAATTGGATAAGTCACGTAGTCATTCTGGGATTTAGATAAGTTTAATATTTTGTACTTGTAGACACACAATTGTTGTACAAATTGGAAAGCTCTTTTATTGAGAGGGCAGGCGGTTCCCTTCTCACTTACACTTCTCTTCAAATGAAACACTAATTAAAGCCTGAAATAGTTGTAAGGTGAGATAAACTTGTGTTGACATAATAGGAGATAAAATTCTTCAAGTGCAAATATATTACAAATTGAATTAGTGTAAACAATCCGTCTAATTTGCTATTTAGGACCTTCATGGAAAAGACATGTCCTTTTGAAGGAAATTAAAAGGACTTTGATAGCTAATTGCAGATTGACCTTAACTTTGTAGATGAAAGCATTGTGCAGAGATATATTTGTTCTGCTCTGTAAAGGCATACATAGTAGCATTAAATACTCTGGACCATTTCTCTTAATAAACAGGAATTATTAAGACTATGGTATCTAGAAGTGGAAAACCAAACTTTCAAGGTAAATAGTGAGGGCGCGGAGAAGATTTGAGACTTAATTTATTTTTAAATGTGAGCATATTTACATTTGTAAGTTTAATGATGATAGTACAGCATTCTTAGATTAAGAATAAACTAAGTGTAGTGGTAGTGATAGTAATTTCTGATAAAATGCTATAATGAAATGTCTTCTGTTTTAAGATAACTTTGATTTTGATTTTTGCTAGTCTCCAACACAGCTTTTATAAACATTTTGCATCTTTTGCATTTTTGTTCTGTAATCATTCCACATGTTTACATTGTACGATTTGATGTTTTAGAGAACAGTTGAGACATAAACATCATGGATGAGATTATATCTTGACATTAGGGAATAATGTGTTTGAATGGGAAATAATTTTATAAGTGATTTGTTGTCATCAGAAACCCTAAAGTTTTTCTTTGAATTAAAACTTCAATTATTTTAAGATTCTTCATGGAGACATAATCAAGTGCCCAGGTCTTCATCTATGGTACTTGGACCATTTGGAACTGACTTAATGCGAGAGAGGAGAGATTTAGAGAGGAGAGCAGATTCCTCCATTAATAACCTTATGGATTATAGTCACCGAAGTGGTGATTTCACAACTTCATCATGTATGTATACACATTAATATAGCTTACCTAATAATGTTTTTTTAATTTATGTATATAACTAAAAGCTTAGTACAAAGGAATAAAGGAAGTGAATCTATGAAGATAGTAGAATAGCTTAATGTTTCCTACTACTTTGTTGTTTTGCTTTAAAAAATGTAAGCAGTTTAAAATAGATGTTTGTACCCAGGTATCCAGATTCTGTCTTCCTAGTTTTTTTTCCTTTAAGAAGACTGTATATGTTGTAAATATACAAAATAATTCTTGCATACTCCAATATAGTTTGCCTTATATTGTGTAATAAGTATTGTTTAAAATCAACATACTTTAAGGCGTAATTTAGAACTGGTTCAATTAAAGTGTCTTTTTTTCCATTCATTTGAAATAAAGAGCCACACTTTCTGCCACTGTACATATTTTAAACTTTTTAAGTATAACTGAAAACCAAAAGTATTAATCAAAGTTGACAAACATTGCAAACAAAAGTACAGCTTGATTTAGAAGAAAATACATTTGTTTTTATAGGTTTAAGTGATTTTAAATCTTACTGGGGCAAACCTTAGTTTTATTTAAAATAAATGAAAAACTTTTTATTTGCTTTGCTCTGGATGGAGGTACTTTAGTAGACAGTAGCATAACTTTGAGGTTTATGAAGTATACAAATAAAGATTAGAATAGATTAAGCCCCTAACAGTTTATTCTCTCATGAGACTCCATTTTTAGCACTGTAGCAACCTAGTTCTTAAACAAGGTGTATGAATAAGTATTCACTATAAAGGAATGCTATGTTTTTCTTCATCCATTTAAAGATTAGAACTATCAGTGGTATACTTTTTAAAAAGCTGATGCCAGCACTGTATTCTGACTGAGAGTTACCAGCCAATATTAAAAGGCAAAAGGTATCTCTGATGAATAATAAGCAAGGATTAAAAACCACAGCTGTTATCTTGAGAGAAAAGATAAAAGATTGGAGAAATTGTTAGCTGTTAACAAGGCTTGCCATAAAATTACAAGGGTGATAATATTTATGTGAAGTATCTTTTCTACTTATTACAGAGTAAGAAAAATTTCTTTAATGCACTGTTTCCCCTATGATGATTTTTCAGAGCCATTTACATTGAACTATTGATCCATTTAAAATTCCATATCCATATAGATACTTTTCTTCTACAATACCCATTTCTGATAATATTCAGTGGTTTTATCTTCTTCAAGTTGGTGGATTGTTTGCTATGATACTTGTTTTTAAATTAGTAATTTTGATGATATGCAGCAGTTTTGAATTTTACCAAAAGAAAAGAAAGGAAAATACATCTTTTTTTTATAGTAACAGTTAAGCTGTATACTTATAATGTATATTCAGTTTGAAGCCAGTGGTTCATCCTTAGAATAATTAGTTGACAAAAGGAAATTTAGTAATACTCTTTATGTAATTGGTTATCTTTCCTTTCTTTCAAAAACAGATGTTCAAGAGAGAGTTCCTTCTTATTCACAGGGAGCAAGACCAAAAGAGAACTCATTGAGCACTTTACAATTAAATACATCGTCCACAAACCACCAAATGCCTTCTGAACATCAGACCATACCATGTTCTAGGGACTCTGGTAGAAATTCTTTAAGGTCAGCTTTTTCTCCAAGAGAACTGGAATCTTCCCAAAGCAGTACACAGCCTGGATTTTCTTATACTTCAAGTAGAGATGAAACTTCAACTATAAGCAGTTCAGATAGAGTTAGTGCATCTCAGAGATCATTTCAAGAATCTTCTGACAATGAAGGTAGACGTACAACCAGGAGATTGTTGTCTCGTATAGCTTCTAGTATGTCATCTACTTTTTTTTCGCGAAGATCTAGTCAGGATTCCTTGAATACACGGTCATTGAGTTCTGAAAATTCCTACATTTCTCCAAGAGTCTTGACAACTTCACAGTCTCGTGGTAATTCAGCATCGACTTCTGACGTTCCGGATAATAGGACATCTGAAGCTTCTCAGGGATTTAGATTTCTTAGGCGAAGATGGGGTTTATCTTCACTTAGCCAAAATCATAGCTCTGAGCCAGATTCAGAAAATTTTAACCAAGAATCTGAAGGTAGAAATACAGGACCGTGGTTGTCTTCCTCATTTAGAAATAGATGCACACCTTTGTTCTCTAGAAGGAGGCGAGAGGGACGAGATGAATCTTCAAGGATACCTACCTCTGATATACCATCTAGGTCTCACCGTATTTTTAGAAGAGAATCAAATGAAGTGGTTCACCTTGAAGCACAGAACGATCCCCTTGGGGCTGTTGCCAGTAGACCACAAGCATCTGCAGCATCAAACAGTGCTGCTACAGGTGGCTCCACTTCAGATCCAGCTCATAATAGAAGAAATACAGGAATAACAGGGATACTTCCTGGCTCCTTATTCCGATTTGCAGTTCCCCCAGCACTTGGAAATAATTTGACTGACAATGTCATGATCACTGTAGATATTATTCCTTCAGGTTGGAGTTCAGCTGATGGAAAAAGTGATAAAACTAAAAGTGCACCTTCCAGAGACCCAGAAAGATTGCAGAAAATAAAAGAGAGGTAAATTTGAATTCCTTAAAAAGCCTGTAAAGTGTAAAAGCTAGAGCAGATTAAAAGAGTAAGCACTCTTATTTCTAAAATGGCTTCACATAATACTGATAACTGAAATGCCCTCCCTAAAGATTTACATCCAGTAATGCCAGTGTTTCAGAGATTAAATGAATGAGAATTAATAATATGAAGATAGGGTCTGGTGGTGTGGGTTGCGTCATATAATCTAAAGGTTTTTAGTTTTGTTTTTGGTTATTTGTATATCTTTTAACAAAGGTAAGTTGTAAGCAAGAATGAAAGCCAGCAGGCAGGAAGAGGAAGGAGCACTCATCTATTTTATTTAAGTGTTTATCCTGATCGCCCCTATCCCAGGAGGACTCAAATTTGGGTTCTTGGGATGTATGTGGCTTGTGCCCCAACCTCTGTTCCACTAGGGCATGTCCAAAATGTTTTGTTTTGTTTTTTTGACCAGCTTTGGATATTGACAAAAAAAAAATCTGGTGTGCCCTGGTAGAGTAGCATTTAGGTCCAATGCTACTGGTTAAGCAAAGTCCATGGACGTCACATGCACCCAGGTTTGCATCTTGGGGCCAGGGACAACTAAATAAAACTAAATAAATGTTTTTTCCTTCTCTCTTCCTGCCTACTTGCCTTCATTCCTACCTGCACCTTTGCTTTTAAAAAAAAAACAAAAACAAAAACAAAAACAAAAAACACAACTCATAATCTCTTACTCTATTCCTTGTTAGACTAGTACTAAATGGAGTTGGTAAGGGGAACCAAGTGGTAATGGCTTATCAAGATAATCTGTCTTTACTAAGCCTTTACTAAAGCCTTTACTAAGATGATCTGTTTACCATTTTGTATTTCTCACCCAAAATCTGTTTTGGAATACAGTAAAATCATTTGCACAACTTTTAAACTTTTGTTTTTGAAGTTCAAGGTATACATGGAATGTTCTTTATATATTGTGATTTAACAAATATCAATTTAAATACAGGCTTTTTTTTTCTCTCACAACTTCAATCTTTTGTAGAGTTAAAACTGCTTAAAAATCTCTAGTAAGAGTAAAAAAGAGGATTTTAGTCCCAACTTGATTATTTTGTCATCTTAGTGTACTTAGTTTTCCACCTGTTACTGTATGATAAAATGGGATAGGGTTATACATGTAAAATATGCTTGTAGGAGGAAAATACCTATGGTTTAGGAATGTTTTTGTTTTTTCTTGTTCACAAAGATCTAATGTAATAGATTTAATGGGAAGCGGAGATAGCATTTTAGTTTTTTCTTTCCTTTGAAAAGAAATACATTCAACTCTTAGCTCTGGGGCTGAAAGCAGCTTCTAGCTTTCTAAGAGTTAGGCACTACGAAACTCCCATTTTTCCTTATATAGAATATACTGTACTATGTGATTACTCTTCCTGCTTTTAAATTTTGCTGTTTTTCCTTCTTCGGATTTACTTTATCCTCTGTTAGCTTAATTTGAGTGCAATAGTGAAAGCAGAGGATAAAGCAATTAGTTTAGTGATTTCCAGGAAGAAATAAATTAAGCCAGCGCCACCTTGACTGATTAGACAGTTTAAAAAATAGTATTTATTCATTTTTTTGCCATACAATTTATGTGTGTGTGTTTGTTATATCCTTGTTCATGAGGATTTTAAGATCCTCTGCAATTAGATAAATAAGGTAAAAAGATTAAGTCTCCCAAGTAAAGAAATAATTGTAACTATGAAGTGAAGAAAGTTATATATAAAGGTAAAACATATTTACACTTGAAGTCATATCTGTTAAGCCAGGACATGAAAGTCACCTAACAGTTATAAACCTATTATTCTTCCTGCACATCTTTTCTAGCTTGATTAGGAACTCATATAATCCAGAATATATTTCAGTAACCGTTTTAGCATTTAGTATCATCAGTTCACTGGTTATATCTTTCATACCAGCAGTGAACTAAGGCAATAGGGATTTTAACAGAAAATTACTTGGCTTGCTTAGTAGTCATTCTACATTTTTTTAATTAAGCAGTACATGTTGATCTATTAAATAAAGGACATAGGTTAGTGGAAACTGCTCCACACTTTAGAAGCCTACCCTTGTAGAAATCAGGATGATTTAACAACATTGCTAGGGGTGGAGGAAATTGAGAATTAAAATACCTATTCTTAAATTGTTTTTCCTGTGACAGTTACAAATAGTTTACCAATTTAAAGCTGAGTCTAATAACATAAATGAAAAATCACAAGTCAATGTATGTTTAATTTATCAAAGTGGTCTTTAATGATAAGTGATGTGTGTATGTTTGTGCTGCAATTGAAGTAGTCTGTGCTATTCAAGAAATTAATCTCTTTAGGTATACTTGTAAAATAATGTGAAAAATATGGAACTTAAACTGGTACCAAAGGCAAAGTTACTTAGATCATTTGAATATAAGTAAAAGGATAGCCTATTTCATTTACCTTGGAAATATTTTATTTACCTTGGAAATACTTATTGTAGTTTTCATTTTCATTGGAATTAATAGTTTTCTGTTTTCATTGAAATGTTTTTTTAATTGTGTTTGCCGCTCTTTTTTTTTCTCCCTACTCATGGAATATGAATAGAAATAACAAAAGCAATATTGTTTGCGATTATGTATGACTGGAAATAACCAACAGGATGAGTTATGATAGCTCTGTTTAAAGACTTGTGCCTTCTTTTCCAGCCTTCTTTTAGAGGACTCTGAAGAAGAAGAAGGTGACTTATGTAGAATTTGTCAGATGGCGGCAGCATCATCATCTAACTTGCTAATAGAGCCATGCAAATGCACAGGAAGTTTGCAGTATGTCCACCAAGAGTGTATGAAAAAGTGGTTACAGGCCAAAATTAACTCTGGTAAGATTTACTCTTTTATGTATTTTGTCTTCACAATTTTTTGAGGTGTACATTTGTATACATTTTAGTTAAGAAATCTGATTATAATTTATTGCTTCTCAAATGTATACTCTTCAAAATGGTCTTAATCATTTTTTAATCAAATACATTAAAGAACATTAATCTTGCTTCCTAAAATTAATTTATAGTAGCATTTCTTATATTTTGTTTACTAAAGAAACTTTTTATGTGTATACTACAACTATAATGTTTTCATGCGTGACTTCTATATCATGTAAGATCTTTATTTATTGAGGGCCTATGACAGAGCTAGGCATAGTTCTAGATGGCAGGGTATCAAGTGGTAAACAAGACAGACAAGGTATTTGCTCTGTGGTGATGGTGTAGAATATTAAAGGACTAACTTATTGGGAGGAGGACATTTAAACTGAGTTCTTAACTATTCCTTGAGAGTAAGAGCATTCCAGGAGAAGGAACAAGTAGTGTAGAGAGACTTTAGGTTGGGAATGGCTTGAGTGTCTGAGGAACAGAATGAAAATCACTGTGATTGGAGTATAAGTAATGGGCAAAAAAAGGATATAGTTGAGTTTTGCAGAAGCTAGTTCTTTGAAGATTTTTAATGTTAGTATCTGAATCTTAGATTTTTATGTAAGTGTCCTGGAAAGCCATTAAAGTAGGAGGAGGGAGGAATAAAATAATCTTATTTATAGTTTGGCTGCTCTGTGGCAAATGGATTTTAGACTAATAAGAGTAGGACCAGGGATAGTAACCAGGAATCTAGAATATAAGAGAGGTGGTGATAGTGGTAGTAAAAAGTGATAGATTCAGGTATATTTTGGTAGTATAAGACTTGCCAAGAAACAAATGTGATGGAGCAAAGGAGAAAGAATAGTGAAGTTCATTTTCACCTTGAGCAACTAAGATAATTCTGGTGCTTTTTACTGAAATAAAGAAGACAGAATAAGTTTGAAACAGGAAATCAAGAATTCCTTTTTGGAAATATATGTGAACTGCTCATTGGATAACCATATAGAAATGTTAACTCGACAGGTAGACAAGCCAGGTGTTTCAGGAGATACCAGCCCTGAAAGTTAGTTTGGGGAATCATGGGCACATAGTAGTTTAAGTCTTGGGATTATATATAGGGTTACTAGAACAAGAGCAGATATCAAAGATAAGAGTCCAGGACAGAACTGTGGATCACCCAGTAGCTGGGCGAGAACAGAAAAAGAGATTAGAGGCGCAGCCTGTATAGTCAAGTAGAAAGAAAACCAGTGCAATAGGGCATTGGACAAAACAAAGGGAAATGTAAGGAAGGTGTGATCCATACTGCCAAGTACTGCAAAGAGTTCAGAACAAAGAGATGAGGTAAGGAAATGACCATTGCATTTGATAGCACAAGTGTCCTTGGCTCGAGTCTCTGCAGTACTGGGATCATAGGTATCATTAAATTGGACTGAGAAAAGGAGGTTAGACATGTGAAATAATAGCACTATAAATACGCTTTACAGCTGAGATTGAGATATGGAGTACGAACTGGAGAATTATACAGTCATGGGAGAATAATTATTGTTTTATTTCCTAGTAGGAGATTTTATGGCATTTTTTATTTTAATAAGAGAGATTATAGGGGTGGGGGGAACTATGTAAAGGAAAGTGAAAGAAGGGGTCCACAGAGCACAAGTTGAGTAGTTAGCTTTTAATAAGGAAAGTATTTTTCATCTCATAAAGCTGGTATAAATAAGAATATTGATCAGTTTGTTGTTTTGGTGGGAAGATGTTTGAATTCCTATATAATTGTTTCTGTTATCTTCATATTGGGAGTTAGGACTATTTTTTAAAGATGTTCATTTTAATTTGGAACAGCGTGAAGATTCAGTGTTCTTGAGAGCCCTAAGGAAGAACCGCTAGGAGAGTGAGTGAGTGAGTGAGTGAGGCTAGAATCTGACTTAAGTTTGAAGTCATGACAGTCATCACCTGGAAATAAATGATCTTGTTAGGTAGTCATTCACCTTTAGAAATGAGAAAAGAGAATATTGGACAATTGTTAAAAAAAAAATTCAGAGCAGCCTAAGTTTACTGGGGTTGGTGATTGATAATTTGTGGGTATGCTCTCCTGGTGCAGAGGAAACAAGCCTTACAGTCACTGTCGAAGAGCAGAAATTCATGAATCTTCAAGCAGAGGACAACACAGTATTGCTAACTGTGTCAGTGTAAGTCTCGTCCAGTGGAAACTACCAATACCACCTTTGCCTGCAGTGTGTGTAGTTCCCCTCACTTGGTATCACTGGGAAAGGGAAGGGGTATATTGTCCCCTTTTTAGAAAATAAATACTTGTCTTGGGGGGGTCACAGTCCGAGCTGTTTTTTCTGTTGTATCAATCTTGGTATTGTGCAGGTTGGATCTTTCTTTAGATTCTAGAATTTCAAACCTTCTGTAAGAAAAAAATATATAACCAAACACGAATGTATACCATTTGCCAGAAACCAACAAAAATGTCCATATTTTACAATAGTAATACTATTAATAATGCACATATGGGAGTGCTTCAGCTCCCTTGGCTCCCAAACTGACCACTCCTGAAAAGTTGCTGTTGGAACTTCAAGATGTTGGTTTCCAACGTGCCATTCTGATTTTCACCCCAGGGAACAAAAGCAGTACATTGGCTAACATTTTGCTTGTATCTTAGTATCAGAATAGATTTCACAAGAACAGTGATAGAAATAGAACTAAGTGATTACAATTTACCTTAAAGTCTTTAATTGATTAGAGGATGTTTATGTATGAGGAAAATAGCATCCTAAGATATATTCAGACACTATTAATGTCCAAAAAAATCTGGCAGTGAATATTTAGAAGTGAGATTTAGAAGTGAAATGCGTGTGCAATTTTTAGAAGCAGTTTTCAGGAATGTTGATATATAGACATGGGTTTGAGTTCAGTGGGATTGGACATTTGCCAGGCAGATATGATTGAGTGTATAAGGGAATAAGGATATAACTATGGTGATCATGAAAATTAAAGAAAATTAGTAAGAGGGGAAGGTGAGGACCCCAAGAGGTAAATAGTGAGAAAATGGTCAGGGATAGAATCTTCTGAGTTACCCACATTGAAGAGAATTGCCACTGAAGACGAGCTACAAAGATGAGAAACTGAAGGTATATATGAGGATGCTTAATATATAGCTTTATTTGTAGTGCAGTAAACTATAAGGGCAAGGGGATATGACTACAGAGTGGGTGACTGAGGTGGGGAAGAGTAATATGGAAAGAAGAATATTAAGGGAGTCAGAATCACAAGTGAATTGTAGGTAGCTTTTGAAATAGCTTAGAAGTTGGTAAAGGATACAAAGAGCCATGTATTAAAGTCATTAATGAAGGACGGGGATTTGCAGTTTCAAAACAGCAATAGGTATGGGTGAGCATCTATCCCTACTTGGTCCTGAGATACAAGGAGTTGTGAGAAAACATGCCTGCAGAAGAGTAGAGTGCCTTGGGAGAAACTGGGTCAGTCTTGAAGTTTAAGAGATACTAAAAAAATAGTGGTGTGAGAAGAATTTACTTCTGTTAGACAATGAGTAGTAGTGAACATAGTGACTAGTAAGGTAAAAGTAGGAAATTAGATCAGATTGATATATATGTACATAACTGTGAGATTGTAGGTCTGACAGTAATAGCTTAGTGACATAGTCAAATAGTTGTGAGGTATATTTGGTATTACTTTTAAGTTTCAGTATTCTGTTGGAAGAGTTGGCTAACCTATCCACGTTAGAGATTGGGCTCCTGAGAGAATTTTTTGCTGTAGCCAGGTAGTAAAGGCCTTCTTGGTTGAGGGAGTTTTTCTTTTCTTCTAAGCTAACTTGATCCCAGAGCTGTAGAACTGGTTATTTGTAGTAATAAAATACTGGCTGTGCAGCTTCATAAATTTTATTAGTCACTGGCATAGGTGTGCTTGCTATTAAATGAGTGTTCAGCATAGTTGTTAATGCTTAGTAAGAGCCCAGAAATAAATGTTAATTATAACCAAAATGAAAAACAACTTGACTCATCTTCTGATACATTTGCACTTAGATTCTATTAGTGTTTTGTAGGCAGGAAAAATACTAGAACTTACAGTCTAAGAACACTGGCTTTTTGCATTTAGGTCAGCCTAGTTTGAAATAATGGCTCCAATACTTGTCTGACTATAAGATCTTGAATAAGTTTCATAACATTGATTCTCAAGCCTGGCTGCCGATTAGAGCCATTGGAGTTTTAAAAATATAGATGCCTCAGATCCAATTCTGAACATTAAAATTGAGTATTACTTCATAGTATGATTGTAAAGGTCAAATGAGATAATGTTTATAGTTTCTCATAGTAATGGACATATGGTAAATAGTTAAATAGACTTTAGAAGTTTATAATAAGTACTTTTCAAGATAGGGTCAAATGAATAAAAAGATATTAGAAACAGAAAGTTCCTGACACATTTTCACAAGACTTTCTCATACTTAGATATTCATTCTGGTTGAGATTAACTTAAACATTTATTAAACAACTATTATATATGAACTATTAAATTCTACCTTTTGCTTGGTTTAACTTTGTCTCAGCTCCCTTCGGATCTTCCGTACCGTTCTTTGGTGGTCATTTTTATCTACTTGGATGCTGCCCAATTCATGAATTGTTGAATAAAGCCAGTAATAGCCTTAAAATTTTCTCAATTGATTTTTAAAATGCTGCTTAAAAGAACTGTTATTAAGTAGCACTAATTCTAAGTGTTATGTCAACCACTTAAAGACTGTCTGCTTTCTAGGAGCCAGAAGTTTAGGAGTAAACAAATGCTGAATGCATATGGAACAAAATATGTCTTTTAATTGTGGTGAAATATATATAATGTAAAACTTGCACATTTCACCACTGAGTATAATTCAGTAACATTAAATGCATTCAGAATGTTGTATAGCCATGAGTAATGTTTCCAAAACTTTTCATCACCCCAACCAAAACACTGTTCCCATTTAATTAGTAGCTCCCTTCTCCCCATTCGCTGGTTATTTCTGAATTTGTCTATTGCAATTATTTCATATAAATGGAATTTTACACTACTTTTTTATATCTGCTTTATTGAACAGTGTTTTCAAGGTTCATCCGTGTTTTAGCATGTGTCAGGACATCACAGCTTTTATGGCTGAAAGGCACTGTTTTTATGTGGATAAAGATGGACCCCTTTTTTTCTCTCTTAGCTTATAGGGAAGTCACATTCCTTAGACTACAAAGGTCTTTGATATATGTAACTAGTTATTTGAGATATGATTATTAAACTTTGTTTTCATGGCATCTTGCCAAGTTAGTTGAGGAAGTAGGAAATCACATGACATTCCATTGTCTGCTTCCCACAGTGAGGGTTACATGACTGACTATAGAAAAACAACAGATAACTAAACAATAGGTGGAGGTTTAATTTCTATACAGCAGGCCCTTCAGTTAAGATTGCTATTATTAGGGGACATTATTGTTTTATAGCAGTAATGTAATGTTCCTCCAGTTCCTCCATCTCTTCTATATTTCTCTAAATTTAAACCATTCAAAGGAAAATATTTTGTGGAGACATCATAAAATGAAATTTTTCACTTACAATTTTTTACCAGGTTCTTCATTAGAAGCTGTAACCACCTGTGAACTCTGTAAAGAGAAGCTGCAGCTTAACCTGGAGGATTTTGATATTCATGAACTACATAGAGCTCATGCAAATGAACAAGTTAGTATATTTTGCCTAATTTGGTAAGTGTCTGTTCTATGCTTAAAGGACAACTCTTGAAGAAAAGATTAAATCGTGGTGAAAACCTGCATTAAAATAATAAAAGGAGTCATAATAATGCTCCTAATATAATTCTTTATAAAACTAGCTATTAAATTTTATCATTTTTCTTTATTTTTTCCTTAACTTTTTGTGAGTGGAAGACAAATAACCAAGTCATAAGTCTTAAATATATTAAGGTAAAATTTATCATTATCCTTCCTAAATAGACCTGAAAATAATAAAGACTCTGGAAAGTGGTTCCAAAGTAGGCATGTCAACCTTATCTCCCCTAAGCACTATCCAAGTTGTGAAATGCTTCTGAGTCCTGCAACCGGACTGATAGTATAAAGCACAGGATCTGTATCCTTTATCTTGTTATGTGCCTTTCTAACCCATATGCTTCTATCCTGGTTTCCTCCACATTCCTCACTCCTGCCTCCAACTTTATGGTCAATAGGTTACATTACAAAATCTTTTATTCCATTCCCATTCTTTTTCCTTTAACATTTGTACCATTACAACCTAGCTGTTATATTTTAAGTAATGTTAGGGTTTCTCTGATCATGTTAAAATTTTTTTCAAGGTATACCATGGTGAGTCAAGTGTTAAGCCCTTGCCTGGGGTGCAGTCCAAATACAGCCCAAGGATCTGGGGTTGTGGGGGCTTAGGGGACTGAAATGAACAACTGAAATGCTTCTTTCTCCTCTCTTCCTTCCTGGGTTCGCCTCTGAGGAAGGGTGGGAGGGATGACAACCAAATAAACAATTAAATAAAAGATATTTAAATTATGTAATTAACTCAAAGAGCTCAATAATTTTTTTCTAGAGCCATACTGTCCAGATATGTTTATCATATTTGTTATTAAATGAGACAGACTGGTGAGAGAATGTATGAATGCTTGACAAACACTTTAAATGAAGGTGTAATGGACACCCTCCATGCCTCCTCTTTTTTTTGTAAATGCCTCCTTTTTTTTTGTAATGGGAATATTCACATAATATTAAAACTATTTTAAAGTGAATAATTCCGTGGTGTTAATATATTTGTAATGTGTGACCACCACTCTAGTTTCACTCATAGTTTCAAGATACTTCCACCATTGCAAAAGAATCCTGTATCCATTGAGCCAGTTACTCTCCATTCTTTCCCTTTCACTATATTCCCTGGCAGCCACCAATCATTGTTCTGTCTCTGTGAATTTATCCTTTATGGATATTTCATAGAAATGGAATCATGCAACATGTTTTTTGTTTGTTTTAAGGAAATATTTAGGCAGGAATGAAGGCAATCAGAGAGGCAGAAAGGAAGAGAGAGGAGGAAGATGCTTTTTTTTTTTTTATTTGCTCATCTTGATCCCACTGGTCCCGGGAGGTGAACCAGGGACCTTGGGACATATGTATAGATTGTACCCAATCTTTACTCCACTAGGTCATGACATAACGTATGTTCTTTTGTGGATACTCTACACTTTAATTTCTTTTATTGTAACATTCTACACGTTAAAATAAACTCATGTATAGGTTGCCCATATATGCAGTTTCCCCATTTCTCAGATCTTTTGCTTTAAAATGTGGGGATAAGAGATATCTTTGAAAATCTGATTAAAACCATGGACATCCCTTACAGAATATACATAGACACAATATCAGTCTGTAATTTAAGGTATTCTAAGATCCTTTTAAGTTTTAAATGCTTAGGTTCGTGTTAAGAATAAATCCAAGTTAAGGATCACTGATCTAATGAAACACTGTAGCTGATGTAGCAAAAAAGCTATTCTAATACTAATTACTGCTTTATTCACTAATGAACTAGTTGCCCAAAAACAATACTACTTTCAGCAAGGAATTGTCTTAAATCTCTAAGGAGTCTCTCTAGACAGTTGAATATTGATACTGAAAAGGGGAAGTATGGAAGGTAGAATAATGCAAAGAAATTGTGTCTTTAGAATGAGAGTAGGTTTCAAACAGTGGTTTTCTGCCATTCTTCCTTCTTTGAGTGATCTACCTTGTCGTTTAAAGGTAGTTTTTTTCTGTCTTTTCAGTTCAACCAGGAATGTTTTTTATTGTTCTCTAAGAATTTTAATGACTCAAAATCTTAAATCATTTAGATATGTTAGGAAATAATAGGTGGAGTCATTGTATAAAAAAACAATGGCAGTCTTGATTAAGCTTCCTAGCTTTATTCAATAACTTTATTCAATGTGAATCATAGATTCTAGTGACCTGACGGCAACCCCCATTTAAAATAATTAGTTTAATACAATTTATTTCCTCATTATTCTGTGGCTCCACCTTTTTCAAGATGATAGCCACTAAAATTTTTTTAACCTTTTGGATATAGGATTTCCTTTTAGTTTAAAAAGCTGCAATACTTGAAACATTTAAAGACACTTGTAATAAATCAGTTTCACATTCCTGAATACTGTGTATTTACTGATAGTTACCTGCTGAAGGTGGTACGAAGAATGTAGAAATCTTAACTTCAGTTGAGTTAATTACCCAAAAATGGTACATTTTACAGTATTTTGTTGATGAATTATAAGATTAGATTTTTAATAACATTATATTCATAATATGTATGCTTAGCTTCTCAAAACAACAGAACAGTTTTCCCACTACAAATTTCTGTGTGAATGATAGGAGGAATAGCAGCTACTCTACCACCTTTATTAGTCAGTTTTTGTTTTCATTGGTGCTTTCAAGTTATTTGTATTAAACACTTGACCTACCAGAATAGGTTTTAGTTATCTAGTATATTGATGTAACTGTAGATAAAATAGTAATTTTTAAGTAGATATAGCCATTTGTGTAATGAAATCTGTTAAAAGAGTTGTATCACTTCAGAACATTTATTTACCTTCAAATGCTGTAAAAACCCACTTTTAAATGATTACATAAGGGAAGGTTATATGAGAATAAAAATATTCACACACCTATTTGGATTCATTATATGGTATTAGTAAAAGTTTATGAAATTATGAAGAATAGCCTTTTATTTCTTATTTTAATAGATGGCACTGTATCCCTTACTAGGAACTGGATATGAATACACCTCTAGTTTATCATTATACTGTGAATATCAATCTTGAATTTACTAATTTTTCGTTCTCCATATTTTTCTTTTTCTCTTGTTTTCCTGTTGAAGGCTGAGTATGAGTTTATCAGCTCTGGTCTCTACTTAGTTGTGTTATTGCACTTGTGCGAACAAAGCTTTTCTGATATGATGGGAAATACAAATGAACCGAGCACACGTGTCCGAGTAAGTAATATTGGAGTGGGGGAGAAAGGAGGGTGTGATGCAGCAAGACTTGGCTTTGGAAAGCAGATTGTTTTACATATTCATGTTCTATTTTGTTTAGGGAATTCATATTAAAATGTTGCTTAAAAATGTATTGTAGTTTTAATAAGAAATTGTTTTTTTCTATAACAGCCTTATATTTTTATGAAGCTATTTTAGAGAAGTAATTTTCTAGCTCTTGAAGGTAATTGGAATCTTTTTCAGTGAAAAACATAATTGGAAGCACGAGAAAAATGCTCTTTTCAGTTAAAACAGAAAAGTACACTATTGTAACTTAGAAATCTGAAATTGAACTTCAAACTGAATGAATGTGGGAAATCAACTTCAATTTATTTGTCTTTTAAAAGGTTACCAGTTTACTTATTAAGCATCCATATTGCAAACTACTTAAGATAGAATGGACTCTGTTCAGTATTAGCTTACTATCCCACTTAGGCTAGCTGTTTATTAGGTCCTAATACATAATTGATAATGTCCTAGAGAAAATTTATGCTGCCCTGCCTATTTTGTGTAGCAGGGGTTGGGGCTAGAGTCAACATCTCATTCATTCTGAACTCTATATATTGAATTATATTCATAAGCATACCCTTCAAATTTTTTAATATAAAAAGTTAACTGTGGTAAAAATATAGTAGTTTTTAGTAAGGTGTAATATTAGAAATTATGAAATAACTAATTCGTGTATATGATACTGGTCTTGAATTAGTAAACCATTTTTCTGTATGTTCTTACTATGTGAACATTATTACTGTGAGCAAGTTGACAGATGATTATCATTGATATGAAAACAAGAGCATTCAGAATTTGAGCAGAGCTTGACTTTTTTAGAAATCATAACACCTAAATATAGCCATAAAATGATTTCTGAAAAGATGACTTCTCTTCAAAATGAATAAATCCATTTAAAGCATGTAATAAGATCTGTTGAATGTATGCCTTTTTAAAAAATGCAAAGTTAAATATAATACTATTAGAATTATATTTAGGCAGGAAAATCCTGAGTCTTGTATTTTTTAAAAAATGGTAAAAGTGAATTCATTTGGGTCCAAATTGCAAAGGTTTTCATTTTTTTTTAACTCCATAATATTTTTAAGTGTTACTTTTATGCAAGAACACAGAATACTGTTGGACAGAATTATTTTACTGGATCTGTTTCCAGTTTCTACAATGACAAATAATGATTAGATAAAACATTTAAAAAATATCCTTAAACTTGTTTTTTGATGTGAGGGGAGAAAGGACCTCTATTTAAAGGCTTAAAATGGTAATTTGACTTTTTAAGTAGAAATGAATCTCCTATACTGATTCTCTTCTTTAGATCCATTTGCAACATTTAAACTACTCTATTTCTTTCTGCATTGTTTCTAGTTTATTAACCTTGCAAGAACTCTTCAGGCACATATGGAAGATCTCGAAAGTAGGTGGAATTTCCCCTCCCTGGACTTCTTGAATTTACTTTTGCAAATTAAACTCACAGAGCAAACCTAAGTATATACTATTTCTACCAAAGAGCTTCATTTATAGGCATAGTAGTACCAAAATAATTGGTTTGGGTGAATATGGGGGTGGGCAGCTGATTAATTTGTAAAAGCATATTTAAAAAAAAAATATTAATTTTAAAGTATGAAAGTATATAATTTTAACCCACTATTTTAAATAATTGTTTCTATTATCACAATTTTAACACTAATTTAAAAAAGACATATTTAACTACTAATCAAACTATTCTTAATCCATTAGATTTTTTTGTATGAAATTTTATGTGTTGTTCAGGTTTGTTACATCCTAAAATGTCCCTGGGTTTCTGTATGGTTCCAGGAAAATAAGGAAGAAAGAATCCTAATTCTGAGTCCATAACAGAAGCCATAGTTGTTTTTTTGCTCCTTGTTCGGGTCCTCGTGGACCTTTAATAGGCAGCCAGCTTCGCCAGCAGCTCCAATCTCTTAAGATCACATTCCAGCATTAGGACATCTGCCTGGGCTCTCATGTGAAGGCACTTAATGTCCAAATCTTTACGGGCATCTGCACAGCCTACTCTCTTCTCAAAGTCCTACAGCCTCCAGGGTGCTTCATACCAGGTGGGCACAGAAATAGGTGGCTCTGAAAAATTTCCTGGGAATCTAAGATATCCTACCTGTTGTATTTTTTCACCTAAAGAAACTTGTTCCGCATGATCAGATTCCAGCACACACTTTGAAGCATAAATATTTACTCTCCACTTGATTGCCTTCTGTACTCACCTTCAGAATATATGTAGATACAGTAATATCTTTAGTGTGCACAACACTTTTATCTTCACAGAAAGCTCAGCATTCTTTGAAGTAAGGTTGATGAGGACTTAGTCTCATAAGAAACTATTAATTTCCTGAATAGCCTTAGGTATGGGTTTTTGTAATTAAATTTACTTTTAGTTTTAAAAGGATTTAGAGGTACAACCAGATAATTATGTATGAAAATGGTATATAAAGGAGTCAAATTGTGTATAAAGTAGGGATTCATTTGATCAATTTTTTCTTTGTACTTTCTTTGTTCTTTATATTGGGTAATATTTTTTTAATATGAAGTATACTTTGTACTATGTCAGATGTGATAGTAATTTCTTTCATTGTACAGTTTTCCCAGATTTCCTGTTTTACAAACTAATACTGTCCTTTAAAATTTAGTTTCCTAGTAATAGCTATGCCTACTCCCAACATGTGACAAAGAGGATAAAAAGATGGAGGTGAAATAAACCAAACTCAGCTTAAAGTGAAAGATGTAGCTCCTACAACTTAATTCCTAATTACCAGAATTTTAATATAGTCAAACAAGTGATTTTGATTATTATTTTTTCTCCTTTGGAGTTAATCAAAAGAAAACACAGGAATTTGTCTGAAAAGCTATTTTATATTTCAGTTTGATATTTCTCTAAGATATAGCATAAAACTTTACCTTAGGGTTCATATCTGTCATGAAATAAATATGTGCTTAAAATCATTTATGAAAATAAGATTTAGGAATTCTGAAGGTAAAAAAAATATGGACACATTAAAATTTTCTTATTGATTTCATTTGCTGGGTGTCCTTAAATTCTCCAGTATTAATCCTAGAAGAGTTATACATTTAACCTTTCTGCCCTTGATCATAGGGAAGATGCTGGTTAGATGTTTATTTTTTGTGAACTTCCATTTTCTTTCACATATAGTAGTTTACAAAATGCGTAATTATATACTTATTGTCCTTCCTAAAGACATTCCAGAATGTTTTATATTAAATTCTAAAATAAATTGTAGTTAGAAATGCTTCAGAATGTTTCTGAAAATGTAGAGACTTAGGAATAATATCAACAAAAAGTTTTTTACTAAATCCAATTATTTTAGCATAGGCTGTGTCTATATAAAGCTTTTTTTTTAACTAGAGCTTTTCTTGGCATTGTATAGACATAGCTTTGATGTAAAATGCAAGAACACCCATAACCTATTATTCTATGTACATTTTTTTCCATTCTCATCGGATGTGCATCAAACATGCAGCGATAATAAGCCAGATTCTACTCAGGTGTGTGAGAGCACTTGCCTTAAGTTCACTTTTTCTCTAGTATATGTATCATTAGTTCCTATGAAAAGTTGATCTCAGAGACCTTTTAGAAGATGTTCTTGAACCACATTTTTAAACATTTTCATTTTTATAAAAACTAACATAATAAAAAGATGCTTGCGGGGTGGGGGAATTATGGATGGGCATCACCCACAGTCAAACCACCCTAACCCCTCTCATAATAACTTATCATATTGACCAAACAGTATACTAAATTGGGATTTTTATTTTACAAGTCATTGCTGTTCTGGCTTCATATTTACAGTTCCAGTCTCACACCATCCCCTTAAAATCATTTTTGATCATCCTATTTTCTTTCAACAGCTTCAGAGGATGATTCCGAAGAAGATGGAGACCATAACAGAACATTTGATATTGCCTAACTTCATATAAGACAAGTGGATGATCTGTGAACAAGTGGTTATTAAAACTGGCAATTAAGTATGAATTAATTTTGTGGGGGAATGCCTATTGAATACATTGACTAAATATGAATAAATATATATATATACGCATTTGTATGTATGTGTGTGTGTATATATATATATATTCATTCTCATGTGTTGCTAAATTAAAATTCTGCTAGACCTTTTAACATGGCCAGTGAATCTGATGTTTATAAACTGGTAATCAAAAGTATTTTCTTTCAGGTGAGTGGGAAAGCGTTATTATCCCTATTTTAAATATCTAAGCAATGCTGGCAAACCTCTTGATTACTGTAGTCATATTTATGAAAAAAAGGTTCATGTCTTAGTCTCTTGCTAGTGAAAAAAGTGGGACAAAATATGCTTTTGAAATAAAATGCTAGATGGCACCTAATTATTTTTCCTTTTAAAATGCCTTAAGTTTGTTTTCATTTTCATAATCATTTGCTTCCAGTGTTTAAAAGGGGTGGTGGGGGGGTTACGATGAGCATTATATTAGGTTTCCAAATTTTATTTGAACTCTAAATTCACTTAGCAATAAAATCTAATTTTTAAAAAAAGTATATAAATATGAAATGTATAAATGACGGACAATTTTTTGTATTGATTTGCAAAATAGAGTATATTTGATAGGTCATAGTATGTACATATTCCTTTCAGGAATATTACAGCTGTAAATTATAACAAAATTGCCAGTTAAATACTATTTGGTTAAAAAAAATTAGTGCAATCTCAATTTAATAGAATATTTTTAAATCCCACATTCAAAATTTAAAACACTGGTTTTCAATGTGTTTTTTAGTATTGTCACTTCTTTATAGATAAATATGATATAAATAACCTGTTTGGATCCTGGTCGTTTTTAACTATTCCTTGATAATTCTGAGCATTTATTTGATGACTTAGTATTTTTCATTACCTTTGGAGAGCAGATAAACTATTCACCTTGAATAGATTTATACTCGGTCATGAGTTGTGTACTCTTCCATAACTATATATCCTTTGTCGACACCCATAGGATACATTTTAAAACACCTTCAGGAGGGTATCTGGTTATTAAATAAAGTCCTTATGTCATGACAACGAACTACTTTTTCAGAACTTAAATTGAAACCATGTAATTTTTCAAATGTCAGTCAACAGTTTGCCCACACTTAAGTCAGTTTGTTGGTCTTAATGTAAAACCTTGGCTGGAAATAAAGTGTATAATTGATTGATTTACTTTAGAGTTTGAAATGTTTTATTTTAAAATAGTACTCAAAGAAGACTTTAAGCCTTATAGCCAGGAATTTTATTAAACTTTCAAATCTCATGAAAAGTTTCTAAAACACTCAAGTTTTGCCTGTTATCTCTGCAATGCCTTCTAGCAAAAATACATAATGTAAAAATGACTATTTCAGTATCTTCTATGAGCCCTTAGTGATGTTTTTCTTTAAAACAGTCATACTTTCAATAGAAGTAGTACAAAAATTGTGCCTTCTGATTGACATTTTATTTTAAAATTGTAATTAAATGGTAAAACAGTTTCATTAGTATGCATACATATAATTTTAGTAAATACTAAATGAACAGACATACACAGAAAGTGGCTTGGACTTTATACTATTCTTACTAAGTACCACTTTGTATTTCATATTGTTAGCTTCTGATATGTAAAATTGCTAATTAGAAGGAATACGGAAAGTGTTTCATTGGTTTATACTTTTACACTCTGAAGAAAAAAGACCATACATTACTCATTACAAAGAATGCAAATTCTTACGAAAATGTAGTTTAATGTAACTCTTAAAACCTGCCAAACTTAAGAATTATATAATAATTAGCTAGAATCAAGATGTTGAAGGAGAGTCTACAATCTGGATATATAGAAGTATGCTTAGATTATTGTTACTACAGACATATCTGTTGACCACTGAATAGATAAAAAGCCGTTAAAGATTTCCTGATACATAAAAAAATTTCAAACTTAGCACTTCATTATCAGGGTCATCTAAAGACTTGCTTGAAAAAATGAAATCAAACATGGACAATTAGTTTAAACAGCTACAGGTGTTCCTGTTTGAGTTGATAGGGAATACATGAAATTGTTTCTATCCAAGGTGATAGTAATAGCATCCAAAAATAATCTACCCAATAGGAATGTTCTGTTTTCAGGTATGGGGGGAAACCTGTATTTTGGAAAAGCTGCCATTTGGTAGAAATTATCAAAATGAACAGTAGAAAACTGTGAAAAAAGGAAGATTCTGGAGCGTTACTGTCAATACTTTATGAAATGGAAATGTGCTGTAATTTGCATTGCCCAATATATGGTAGCTATTAACTTTGAGTAATCTGAGTACTTTGAAATGTGGCTATTGTAATTGATGAACTAAATGTTAAGTTTTAATTTGTTTAAATAGCCATATGTATCTAGTGGCTAGTCAATTAGACATTGTAGAGGTCTGTGACAAAGTTTCAAGATCAGTATTAGATCTAACAAATATTTAGACACCTCAGTCTATACAAGTCTCAAATTTAAAAGCTTTTAGCATAATTGTAATACAGCTGGTATAACATTTGTTCTTTTAGTGCCATATAGCCACAGCTCTCACTTTATAGTTATTCACAGCTTATTTTACAAGAGTGCCAATCATTCTGTCGAGGGGTGACTAATGGAAATGGCACAAGCTTGAGAGACTCTCTTAAAAGAAATGATTGATAAGATGTGGGTTACTTTACCACTAAAATTATGTTTACCATTGACTTAAAATGTAAACACTTGTCTTGGAAACTGAATATCACTATAGTAGTGCAGTGTTCTTCTGCAGTTTCTGTTCAGTTTTCTTGTCACTGAGTGATAATCAGTGCTTTGATGTCTTACAGAAGAACAGAGAAGATGACGTAAAAATTCTTAAAGGGTCACTGTGACATAGGTGTTAAACTTTTTTGCCAAGTTCCATATATTCCTGTCTGACATGGTTATATTTCAGTATCCTAAAATGCATATAGCAATAGAAACAAAATTAAGGAAATTATAAAATATGAAATGTAGGGTATGAAATTTTCTGGCTGAGTCATCAAGATAAAAAAATTAAAGGAATTATTTGCCAGAATAATCAGCATGAATATCTAAATGTATATAACCTATATAGAAGTCAGGTTTATTCCCTGTATCAGGGAGTTATCCTTTAATACAAAAGAAGACCTAAAAATGTAAACAATGATTGCTTAAATTATAATAATAGGTAATAGTATGTCCACCTCTCCCCCAACTCCCACTGACTGTTAAGGTGGTTCAACTAATTGGGAGGAAAAATAAGGCAGGTAAGACATACAGACTGGGCTTTTTTCATATGCTTTACTAGTTGGGCTTTAAGCTTTCCTTCATTCAAGTGACAGATACATCTAGAAAAATGGTAAAAGCCACTAAATTAGATCTAAGATCATTCCTTTTTAAAAAGTTTTATGATGGACCTGAATAATTTTTTCACAATGATTACACAAGAGTATGATTGTTGCTGAAATAAGGAAATAGATAAAAGCGAGTTTTCATTGTCAGGTTTTATATTAAAGTATTTAACGGGAAATACTGTCAGGGTATTTGATGTCTTAATCTGAGAGTTCCAAAATCTTAGTCAAGTTGAACAGCATATTCATTCTCTTCTGCAGCTACCAAAACACAGTCATCGTTATCGTTATAAGGTGATTGGGATGCTGTTGAAAAAACTGTGGTGAAACCAGAATCCAAATTTCTTTTGTACAGGAACCAAACGATTGCTCCCAAAACTGTCAAAATGATTGTGCTAGCAATCACCAAAGCTGATAATAAAATGTGGTTATCTGAAAAGGAAAAAATAAAATAATGGGAAATTGGGCACACAAGTGGCTAGTATTGCAACTTGGGGGACCACCGGCATAGTTTTATTTAATACTTCCCTAGATTGAGAATTTCTAACAAAATTATAAATCCTTACTATCAAGATTTACCTTAGTTTGCACCATTGTCATACATCAAAATTTTAAGTAGACTTTATAATTATCTTAGTAAAATGGAAGTTTCCCACACCCCGGTAGTACACTTCAATTTTTGTTTTTTTCATTCCTCATCTAAGAAATTTAGATCTGCTTGTTTCAGTAGTGATTTTTAAATATCTATTATATTAGTGAGACTTAATGGTTCAACTGGCTTCTGGGACGTGAAGATTTGTTTCACTGAAAATACCCAGAGTGGCAGTATCTCCTTTTCAGTTATTGAAATTCAGATAGTTAGATATTTGTGTATTCCTAAAGTAATTACCTACAGTTTTGCAGTGCTTAGCTTTCCAAAGCCCTTGTACTCTTTCTATAGTTATTCAGTTTGATAAATCAAGGAATTTTACTCAGAAGTAAGGAGCAGGGAAAGCTTTTGTGAATGTGTTGCAATATTTTGTAATAGAAAAAAACCAAAACGAAAAATTCCAGAATTGCTCTTTACAGATAATTATCTTTGCATTGACTGATTTAATATACTCATAATTCAGCTGGTGCTTGTTTAGCAAGACCTGGAGAGTTTAAAGATTAGCAAGAAAAATGTGGCCAAAAGTTATTTGTTAAATAAGGGAGAACCACTAACAACTGTTGTAGTTTGTTAAGGTGTGGAGGTATGTTTTAGAGACAGTTAAATTAAAAAAATAAGTAAAGCCAAGAATTTTAGAAATTCAAATGGGATTGTTTTATACCTGTTTTACTAAACATGACAGCCCATTTGCAGTTGAGCACCCAAACTTTACCAGTGTAAACATGCTAACTTCTTTTTAGTCTATTAATGACTATACGAAATACATAATCAGTATTATCTATGTTAAATAGTGATTACATGATCTAGCTCATTTTTAAAAAGAAACTAGTCTGAAAAGCATGGTGAATGGACAGTGATTTACAGGCATACACTATTAGTAAGTTAGATACTTGGTATCCTAAGAACTATATGCTTTCAACATTGGTGGGGCGCAGTATTTGTGTTCCTTGTATTTTTACTTCTTACTAGAGACCTATAACCAAGCTGCCTCCAGGGCCAGTAGTTGGTTAGCTGTATACTACTAAAATGTGGAAGAGAACCAGTTTTTCACCAACTAATGAACAGTTTATGAACGCAATTTGTTTTTATATCTGGAAGGAAAGGTATTTATATTACATTAGAAAATGATTGCCTACTCATTAAAGGAAAACTACATTTCTCATTTTACAGAGTAAATAATTACGATTAACTGACACAGTTCTAATTTAAAAAAGCAAAAGTAACTCAGCAGGGAAGAAAAGAAACCTATCTTAGTCTAATAAAAGGCAGTTAAGGAAACCTATAATAAAATACTTATATTGAAACATAGCTGCCATTCCCATCTTTTCTCAAGTCCATACAATTTGTCACCAGTGGTCTCTGACTAGATGGAGAAACACTGCACATTTAAATTATCTGCTGCAGCTGGACTGTTGGTCACCCAATCTTGAGATGTGCTCACATAGCCCTCCTGACTTTGCTCTCTCCTTTCCCTTTGTTTTTTATCAGACTACTCCATCCTAGTTATCTTTGTGAACTCAAAACTCTGGTAGTTCCCAACCATTTGAATCTCATATACAAACATTTATAGATAAGTTTGTGTGTGCAGCTGATACCTCTCCTCACTTTTCTCCCAAATCAGCTCTTTCCTCGAGTTTCTTTACATGGTGACACCAGTAGCTACTACAGTCATCCAATTTAGGACTTTCCAATTCACTAATCAAGACTACAGGTTGTCTTTTCAACCTTTCTGTCTCACCATTACTTTTCCTGCCACCTTCATACCCTAATTCTAACACTGGTTATATGAAGTGAAAACTAAATTCACCTTTAAAAAATATTTCATAAAACTTGTATGTTGAACTCTCAGACTAATTTGTTTATTCATGCCTACTGTGTACATACAGCCCTCAGATGTTTTTTATATATGAAGAAACAGGCACAAGAATTTTATAACAGTCCTTTTATTAAGTGACAAAACTTTCATCTAGGCTGATCTATCTTGGATAGCCCTTCTTCCTGCCTTAATGGCTCATGTATTATCTCCAGTTGTGGGTGTGTGTACACCTCCCTTTCCCCGTGCACTCATTCATTCTGGTTTTTTTCTACAGTACATGTCAACACCTGACATACCATTAATTTATTACCCTTCCCACTAAGATGCGAACTTGAGAACTTCTTTGAAGCTTTTTCATGTTTGCTAGCTTTCGGTCTTCAAAGTCTAAGCAGAAAAAGCCTAGTGCACAGTAATTTCATATTTATGAATTACATAATTTTAAACTCATTATTTTGAAGTCTAAAGACAAAATGTTTCCAGATTTTCCCATCATAGACCTACTGCTATTTTCTAAACATGTTTCAATTTGCATAGTTTATTCCAAAGTATGCATACACAACTTAAAATTTATAATTTACTTAGGTATGTATAAAAACAGTGCCCCTGCTCCATTACTACTGTTAATTTTTATTGCTCAAGTTAATGACTCCAGTTACTTGCCTCCAGGCTTTTAAATAATAATGCATACACTGCATTTTTTGGCTAAAATTTGTGGAAAATAACAAAATTTACCATCTTACCATGTTTTACTGTACCGTTCAGTAACATTTAAGTACCCATTCACGTTGTGCTATCTCACCATCACTCATAGAACTCATCTTGCAAACCGGAAACTAAAAAGTAACTCTGTCCCTGTCCCCAACCCCTCTTCCCGTCTCCTGGTAGCAATCATCCTACACCTATTTCTATAGGGACTGTTCCACATGCCTCCTGTAATTGAAATTATACAGTATTTGTCCCTTTATGATTGGCTTATTTCAATTAGCTTAATGTCCTTCAGGTATATTATCCATGTTGTGTTATGCATCAGAATTTCCTCTTCAATGCTAAAACACACATACACACATACACACATTTTGCTTATCCATTCATCTGTTGGTAAACGGGTTAATTCTACCTTTTGACCATTATAAGTAGTGCTGCCAATGAACATGGATTATACATATATCTCCTATTCCTAGTTTTGTTTCATTTCTTTTTAGTTCCAAAGTGGTATTGCTTAGGAGCCACCATACTGTTTTCCATAGCATTTGCAATCATTTTACATTCCCACCAATAGTACACAAGGGCTCTTATTTTTTCAACAACCTTGCTAAACACTTATCTCCTGTGTTTTTGATAGCCAATCTAATGGGCATGAAGTGGTGCTTTGCTCTATTTTTTTTAAGATGTTATACCTCCTACAGAAGAATGAAAATTTAGCTGTCCTATATAACAAATGAACTCAGCCTTTTCTCTTACATCATAGATAGCAAACCCCAGAACTTGGAGAAAATATTTATGATACATGTAACCTGGCAAAGGGTTCAAAATCAGAATTTAAACTAAGAAAGGCAACACAATAAAAAGTAAGGACAAGAGAAGTCAAATTTCTAATAGATATGTAAAGATGTGCAACATATTATTAAACAGGGAAATGAAAAATAAAAAATCACTACATCTTTGAATGGCTAAAGTTAGACAATGCCATCATGCGATGGATATTGAACAAACAACTCACTGCCAACAGGAATATAACATGGTTAAATCACTTTGAAAAATTACTGGATGGTTTCTAATAAAGCTAACTATTAACGGCTTTATGATCCTGCAATACCACTCTATGGAATATACTCAAGAAAAATGAGAATGTAGGTCCAAGAAAAAAAGCAGAAGAATGTTCATGGGCAGATCTATAGTATATTAGTCTCAAATTAAAAGTGATCTAAATATCCATAAGCAGGAGAATAGAAAATTTGCGCACATTTCTAAAATTAACTAAACAACAGTAGGAAAACTACATAAATACACAATGGGCACAAAAACAATGCCAAGTCAAAGAAGCCAATAGAGTTACATTAACGTGAAGTTGGAAAACAATGATAACAGAAACCATTAACTGTTCCCTATGGTAGATGGTGGTAAAGTAGATATTTATTGAGAAGAGATGAGGGAACTTTATGGTGTGATAGAAATGTTCTGTATCTTGATTTGAGTGCACCGGTGTATATGTAAGCAACTATCAAGTTACATTTAAGATTTGTGCATTTTATCCTGATGTTACTTCAAAATTTGGAGATTATAAAACTATCCCAAGTGGCGAAAGTCAAAAAGTTACAGGAACACTTACTGTTTCTGGGAATACAAAATGATACAACCCCTCTAGTAAATACATGCATACATATATGTCAAAGTTATATATTCCTTTTCAATGCAGCAATTACATTTCAGGGAATATAATCTATAGATAAACATGTATTTGTGCAAAGTGATTTCAGCATGGTTTATAATAGCAAATGTATGGAAACAGCCCATTAGGGTTCTGAAACTGGTTAAATAACTATCCATATAAAAGAATAAAATGCAGTTGTAAAGGAAGATTAATCTGTATGAAATGATACATAAAAATCTCTAGAATATATTAGTGAATAAAGGGGGCAAAATTAATCATCTCAATTTACTTATATTGACAAAAGAAACACTAGATAGTTCAATAAGAAACTAAATGTGGCTTGGGCATTAAGTCAGTGGTTGGGGTGTAGGCCATGTAAAACACAAGCGACCCAGGTTCAGGGGGAACAACCATAAATAAAAACAGATAATGGAGTTCAATGAGAAAATAAAATTTGGTGTTTAAAAATATTCATTTTACATAAAATTTGCAGTTATATTTAAAATATCAAGTATTCCTAAGCTAAGAAACCTACATTATTATGAGTTGTTATACTTTACATGATAATTAAAATTTTAATTAGTAGAATTTTAACATGCTAGAGTCTATATATTAGCTGTAGAAAAAAATTTAATACAACTTCAATACTTACCTGATAAATATTTCTTTTCATATGGGACTAAAATACAAAAGAAAATTGAAATTAAACACTTTAAACATGTTCAGAGTAGTTAAAAACAAACACTTTAATAGCTATTATTATCCATACTTCTATTGCTTGGCCAATTGTCTGTGATATGTTTCTAAAAGATGTAGAAATCGAATCTATAATGCATTAACTTGGCTGGTGGAAAAATAAGGAAACTCAAGAAGATGAGGAAAGGGAAATAGAGGATTTGGGTTGTAAAAAAACAAAATCTTTGCTTTATTATACAGTACTCTAAATCAGAGTATATGTAGAGAAACAAATTTTTTAAATCAAATAAATATCAGAAGTTGAATACTATTCCAATAAAACTAACAAATTTTATATAATTACTATAAAACTAGTTAAGAACCTGCTATGGCAAGTTTAAAAAAAAGTTATTTGAGATGTAAAGAATGAAGTAATCAAAGGCAGATATTTAGTTTTGGCTTACAGCTGAGTAAAAGGAGAATACTTAGGATGCAAAGTGGGGAAATGATTGTCATGTTACAAACATCCCAAAGTCATTTCTGAAATTTAAGTGTCTTTAATGAGAAAAAATTTCTTTCTAAAACTTAGAACAATCTTTGTCTAATTTTTAACAACAATAACATCAAAACATTGCAGGATACGATAATTATTTTCATCAGAAAGCATTCTGATGGTTCAAAAGTAAACACACTTTAATTCAGAATAAACTATAAACTATAATGCCTTTTTTTCCCCCTAAACAAAAGATGTAGTTCTTGCACAGAATCAAGTTCTTTGTAAACTAACATTAAAATTCTAGAATCAGACACGATTATTCTTCACTTCAATGTTAAATAAAATAATATGCAAAGAGACTGATAATTCCTTTGAATAACAGAAGAAAAATTTGTCTTACAGACTCTTGGAATATGTATAGAATGAAAACATGCCTGATTAACTTGATGTAGCCCTACCTCTAAAATTTAAAGGAATTAAATATTTTAATTCCAAGAGACCTGGAAGGATTCATCCTAATGTTTTGAAGTCTTATTCTTACTTATTGAGGCATACTTATCACAGAGAAAATTATTTTAAAATTAGCCCTACTTTCTATACCCCTTCTAGAATGGGAAAAAAATCTTCAATAGTACTTACTAGTTGCTTTACAAAGGGTTCCTTCCACGGAAGAAACTTCACAATTTCCTTTTTTCCATTCACCTGTCTTGGTGTGCAAAAAAGCACAAGTGTCGACTAGATCTTCACCATCTTCTTGGTCTGTCCACTTGTCAAATGTCATATTTGACTTATCAAACCACTTGAAACTTGCATCTGTCAGTTAAATATTTTCATCGTTATGACAATATTAAAGGTGTTAGGAAGAAAATCAAGGAAAAGGACCTAAGGTGAGAAGTTGCTAAGTTATGTCTGGTTTAAACTTTTGGTTGTAGGATTTAATTAGAAGGAAGAATATATCTTGTGTACAGACAAATTAGAGGTATCACTTCACAAATGTTCTGACATTACAGTTTTGTAAGAAAAAAGAAACATTTCGATGGGAAAATAGTCAAGAAAAACTATGTAGTAATTTCACTTAAAAAACACGTACCTTCTAATTTCTACAGTAGCAATACATTTACATAATACAGTCTAGATCAGTATTCTTTATCTTATTAATGCTATACTTTTATGATCCTACAATGTTACAAAAATAATGAGTCTAGAAAAACATTTAAGTCCAGACAAAAGAAGCAACTTTGATGATTATATGTGAAACACACTGAGCTTCCCAGGGAAAGCTATGGTACGAATCATAAGTGCATACTGAAAATACATATCTGGAGGCCATAAGAAACCTCAAGTTAGAGCAAACCCTTGTAGCTCAAGCAGCTGAGACACTGGTGTACAGACCACATAAAGCTCAGTGATCAAGGTTCAAGACCCAGAGATGGGGTGGAAAACCAAACTGAACTAAATAAAGGTGTTTCTTCCTCCTCTTCCTCTCTTGAAAAGAAGAGAAAGATGACGTTCAATTAGACAACTCAAGAATTTAAAAGAAAATCATCAGTTTTACTGATATTAGTCGGGGGAAAAAGTGATTTACCAAAAAGATGATCAATATCACTTACCATCTGTGTCAAAAAACATGCCTAGTAAGAGATCATCTGGACTTTTCCATTGTTTTTTCAAAGTATCCAGTATAAAAGCATTTTCCTCTTCATTATGTATACTTATCATGTCTGCTCCTGAAATTAGTTCAGAAAGAAAAGTAAGCATGTTCCCAGAATCAGTGAAGATCTTATGAAGCATAAAAAAATTACACATTATACACACATCTTTAAAAATTTTTTCATTTCAGACTTATGCACACTTCTGAAGAGACACTTGTGAGAAAAGTGAAAGAATATCAATGGAATAAAATACTTTAAACTCATTTCATTCACCTAGAGTTTATAATCTCATAAACAACAGGGAAATAAAACATGGGGAGGTTCAAGCCATAAAATACACTTTCTGCATTTCTCAACCTATCTTTCCGTTTTCCTACTCTTCCCCAAGCCTTTCCCTCTTGCCTTCAGTTCAAACATGTAGGGAGTAGTACTCACCATATTCAGGACAGCTGAAAAGTATGAGGGCAATTGCTCCAGCAGTCCCAAGATCCAGTAAAAGTGAAGCAAGAAGCAATCTCTGACCTGCCTCATTTAAGTGGCTTTCATGTACCTGCTGCCTGAATCCTATGCTTTCCCATACTCATAGTTTCCTCTGTGTGGTCATCTTTAGAAAGGCTAAGAAACTGAGAAACTGATAAGATCCTCATCTCAGTGAATAGCTGATTTTTCCCTTAACTCTCACCTGGTTCAGAATTAAGACATAGCAGCTACATTTATTTCTTCTCACATTAACTTTTTTAATCCTTAAAATCTGTTGACTACAAAGCATCCTATATATGTTAGCAGCAATTCAGTTTTACAAGAGGTATTTAAATTTCCTTTTTTTTTTTTTTTAAGAGAGGAGGAAGCATTTTATTTTTATTTTTATTTTTATTTAGTTGTTCGCTCTGTTTTCTCCTGTACCTGGGACTTGAATCCAGGGGTATGTGACCTGCGTTCCTTCAGAGGTGATTAACAGTTACCAGGTTGAACCTTAAATTTGTTTCTTAACCCAAGCAAAGTTTCTCTCACAAAGTTAAAAAAAAATTCTATTGTCTTAACAGAAAATACATATTAGAAAATGCTTAAGGAGTTGACTGCTCTCCTGAAGTGTGTTTTCACAAGTGAAAACAATTGGATGAAGTATATCAAAGCTTATCCTACCACTCAGAAATCTGAGGGAAGTGTACATCTATCTCTGGGCAAAATATAGAGAATAATAGGAAACGTTCTCTCAGCTGTGTTCAGCTAAAGGAGGAATAGAACATCTGTTTCTAAGAAACATGACTTCCCAGTCTTATAATTTTATAAATAACAATTTCCTTATTATTTCCCAGGAAAAGTTGTTGAGCCTGTGTAAAATATGTGTACATATTTTAAAGTTCTCTTTAAGACTTTATGCACTACAACTAATTGCCGTACCTGGAGACATGAAGTCTTTATATTCTGTCAAAATCATCCTGACTTAACAAAGCCTCCTGAAAACTTTGCAATGTCTGGTAATGGGTCTCCAACTTTAGTATGCATCAGAATCACCTAGAGGGTTTGCTGAAATCCAGTGCTAGGCCATATACCCACAGTCATTCATTTGGAGGAAGATGGGACAAAGAATTTACATTCTTAACAAATACCTGGGTTATTCTGATGCTGACTACACTTTGAGAATCAAACGAGGCTTAAATAATATGTACTGTATTTATGATACCACTTTTTGAAATAAAAAGTTAGTTAAATGGAGAAAGGAAATAGCTATTATACTGACGTGGTTAAAAATTTGTATGCGGTGATTACTTTTACATCTTTTAAAAGAGGCTTTAACATTTTTCATTGCTTTGGCACACTCTAGTTAAGAGTAGCAGTTTGGTCCCCAGTTTCTCAACAGCCACAGTCCACATATATCCCAATGACACAGGTTCATGTCCCGGGACCAGGAGGAATAACCAAGATGAACTACTAACTAACTAAAAATGCTACTTCCTCCTCTCTATTCCTGCCTGCCTGCCTACTTGCCTTCATTCCTGCCTGCGCCTTTCCTTTAAAAACAAATAACTGGGGAAAATAAAACTAATGTAGGATAAAAAGTCTTCCCCCAAAACAACATATTATTAACATAGAAAATCACAATTGGGAAAACTAAATATCTCTCTCTCTCTCTCTCTCTCTCTCTCTCTCTCTCACACACACACACACACACACACACACACAAAGACATCTTGATAAAGGGGAAAAAATGATCTCATGCTAAAAAGGCTATTCACCATGAAAAGGAAATATAACACAAGAAATGTGTGAAATATGCAATCTGAGTGATAAAGAATGAAGATTAAAGTAAGCAGACTTTCAGGTCTGCAGATTAAACATACGCTACTTTGGTGGAGAAGAATTGGAGCTCATGATTGGTACAATTCTGGAGTGAATTTGTCTAGATGTAAGAAAAGTCCTGGAAAAAAAGTATATATTCTTTGAACCAGCAATCCTTAATAATTTAGACTAAGGCAGTCACTGGCTTTGTGTTAAAATTGGCAAATCATTAAATATCCATCACATGCTTATGACCCTGAAATATTAGAAAGATTAAAGGATTAGAGAACTGATTAAACCAATTATAGCATATCCATATAGCAGAATAATGTACAGTTCCTAGGATATAACCATTCTATATTTATAGCCACAGACATTTTTAAGGGAAAATGCCAATCACAGTTTATCTAGTATGTTCCCTTTTTTTTTTTTTTTTTTCCAAAAAAGCAAACATTAAAATATATTTACCTGGGATTTAAAAAAGTCGAAAAATTCTTACCAAAATATTAACAGTCATTACATTTTCTAAGGGAGGTACAATTTAGGGTGATTGTCTTATAAATATATTTGTGTGCATGTTTTTCTAAGTTTTCTATAGTAATTATACATTAAGAACTTTTAAAAGAAAAAAACAGAACTGACCTTTAACTTATTTAATAACACTTTAATTAGTCCAAAGTCAAGATCCAACAAGGTTCTTGCTGAATCATATCTCTATTTTAAAAAACCTTTGTGATGGTTTTCTTATCAGCTCCAGCTCTTATATCACCTGTCAAATGTCACAGACTTGAAATCTGTTTTACCCTACTACTTGTGAAACGCATCCAAAATGGCACTCTAGAAAAATACTTGAGAAATATTTCAGTTGGTAACAGTTTAGACTTACATGTTCAGAAATGAGTTTTTTGTCCTTTTCACTTACCTAGAGGCAGCTGGTGGAACTGTAATAATTTTTAACATTGTAATCTAATTAAATACTGTATAAGCTTAAATTATTATGTCAGGCAATCAGAAAACACTTTCATTTTCTTCAACAAATGACAGCATATGTCCCTGAAGAACGCATGTGTGCAAATAAATTTCTTTTTTGTATAATGCATTACCAGGAACACTACCTGCTGAGATAGTTTGATTTTTAAATTTTTTATAACTAGTGACATAGCTCATGATTATCAAAAGGAAAGCTGAAAGTATTTATTTGTTCTGTTGCAAAGAAAATATATAAATTAAAAATAAATGTTGCAAAATAAGAAAAAAATACTCATAATTATCTACAAAGTGAATAGTACCAAAAATAAGGGAAGGTAATATCAAGTATATCAGCCCAAAGCACTTTCTAAATATAGCTCTCCTAGCCCAAAAGGGAACAAGTCACTTATTTTTAATACCCTTAGTGATATATTTAAAATAAAACTTTGTATGGCTGTGGAGATTTTATAAATCCAAATATAAATATTCTAGTATTACTTACACCTTTTCATCTTTATAGCAAAGTCTACTGTTCATAAATTCATGTCCACCTATTGTGCTAGACAAAAACAGTTCCTTAGTCAAAAAAGTAAAATTAGCTAATGAAAATAGGCATTGTTAGAGTGGGAACAAATGTATAGGGTCATCAAATTTTAAGTGGTGAGATCAAAAATGTATGGGAAAATTTTTTTAGTCAAATCAGTAAGACAAACTATGCATTTTAACTGGAGGAAAATGACATTTTTCTTTAGATATGAGATAGATTATACAGGCAAATTTGTATATAATAATTGGAAATTTCTAAATGGCTACCATGCTTAACAAGTAATGTTAATGGACTTTGAAGCGAGTAATCAAAAATCAAGCCATACAATTGGTGGGTGTTTTCAATTTTGTTTTTCCTTTTTTTTGTCTAAAGAAAACTAGCAAATACAATTCATGACAGTTGAGTTGTAGAGGAAGTCAGTCAAGTATTAATTACGCTTCTGTATAGTAAGCAGTAGCTTCATTGCTTAATATTAAAGCTGGACAATGAACTCTGACATATAAAGTTCATATAAACTAATAAAAGTACAGGAACATGTCTTTCCTTGGTGTGGTTTTCTTGATTTCATTTTCTACCATGATTGTTGTGCACTGATTTTGTAGCCTGCCATGTTACTGTTTTCACTGATTAGTTCTTGTAGTTTTTTGACAGTTTTTAGGGTTTTCAATATATAATCATGTCATCTGCTAATAATGATAGTTTTACTTCCTTCTTTCCAATTTGAACCTTTTCTTTTTCTTGCCTAATTTCTCTAGCTAAGACCTCCAGTACGTTATTAAATAGCAGTGGGGAGAGTGAACCGACTTGTTTTGTTTCTGCCATTAGAGGAAAAGCTTTCAATTTTTTGTCATTGACTATGATGTTGGCTGTGGGTTTATCATATATGCTTTTATTATGTTGAGATATATACTTCTATCCCCATTAGGAATTTTATCATAAATGTGTGTTAGATCTTGTCAAAAGATTTCTCTGTGTCCACTGATAAAACGATGTAGTTTTTCTCCTTTCTCTTATTGATATGGGTATTAAATTAATAGATTTACATATGTTGTATGTAACATTCTTACATCCCTGAAATAAATTCCCACTTGGTTATGATGGATGATCCTTTTGATGCACTGTTGGATTCAGTTTTCAAATATTTTGTTAAGAATTTTTGCATCTATATTCATTAGAGATGCTGGTTTGTAATTTACTTTCTTGGTGACGTCTCAGCTTTTGGTATACTGTGATTTTTAGCCTCATAGAAAGTATTTGGAACTATTCCCTGTTCTTCAATATTTTGGAAGAGTTGAGACTTTGAGAAGAATAGGTATTAATTCTCTGAAGGTTTGGTTAAACTCATTTCAGTTTTTATATTTAGGGAGACTCGATTACCTCTTCAGTTTCCTTGATTGTGATTGTTCTGTCCAGGTTTTCCAATTCTTCCAGGTTCAGTCTTGGTAGACTGTATTTTTCTAAAAATTTGTTCATGTCCTTGAGGGTTGTCCACTTTATTGGCATAGAGCTGTTCATAGTGGTCTCTTATGATGTTTATAGTATTTCTATGGTATCTGTTGTAACTTCTCCCTTTTCATTTCTGATTCTAGTTATGAGAGTTTTCTCTCTTTTGTTCTTTGTGAGTCTAGCCAATGGTTTGTCAGTTTTTTCGAAGAACAACTTTTGGTTTCATTGATCTTCTGAATTGTCTTTTTGTTTTCTACTTGATTTGTTTCTGCTCGAATTTTGATTATTTCCTTTCTTTTACTGATTTTTGGCTTTAATTGTTCTTCCTCTGGTTGCTTTAAATGTAAGGTTAGATTGCTTATTTGTGATTTTTAAAAATTTCTTTCTTGTTTCCTGGATTGCAAGGAATTTACATCTTAGTACTGCTTTTGATGCATCCCATTCTGGTAACTCATGTCTTTATTCTCATTTGTTTCTAAGTATTTTTTAAGTTGCTCTTTGATTTCCTCTTTCACCCAAGAGTCAGTCAGAAGCATATTGTTTAATCTCCAATAAATTTGGGATCTTACAGCTTTCTCTTTGTGTTTGATTTCCAGTTGTAAGCCATTGTGGTCAGAAAAGATGCTTGGTATGTTTTCAATTTTGCAAATTTATTGACACTTTTTGTGCCCCAACGTATGATGTATCCTCAAGAATGTTCCACGTACACTTGAGAAGAAAGTGAATTTTGTAGTTGTTGGATGAAGTGTTTGGTGTATGTCTATTAGACGGAACTGTTCCAAATGGTTATTTAAAGCTGCTGTCTCCCTGTTAATTTTCTGCCTGGTTGATCTGTCCATTGTTTTAAGAGGGGTGTTGAAGTCTCCTACTGTTGTGTTGCCATTGAGATCTCTTATTAGTTCTAATAATATTTGCTAATATATTTTGATGTGTCTTCATTTGGTGTGCATAAATTAATAAACATTATGTCTTCTTGCTGGGTTGATCTCTTAATCATTATATAATATCCATCTGTTTTTTGTTATGCTTTTTAGCTAGAAGTCTGTTTTATAAGATATTTCAATATAGTTGTTGTTTTTTGGGGGTTGCCATTTGACTGTAGGATTGTCTTCCAACCGTTCACTTTGAGCCTATGTTTATCTTTTGAAAGAAGCAGAAGGTTGGCTTGTTTTTTAATCCATTTGCCACTCTATTGTTTGATTGGTCAATTCAATCCATTAACATTTAGGGTGATTATTGATATATAAATGTATTACTATTTTGTAATTTGTCTTCTGTATGTTGTTACAGACAGTGCCTTTGTTCTTCTCTTTTTTTTCTTAGGTAGGTTGGATATTGTTACATTTTGATTGGTTTCCCTTTTTGTTTTCATCATTATTTTTTCCCTGGAGATGTGTTTTGAGGTTACCCTGAAGTTAGCATTAAGAATTATATGTTTGCTATTTTTATTTGAAAGTAGATTAGTTTTGCACTCATCCTAACATCCACATTTTTATTCTCTCCTCCTTCCCACTTTTTATATTTGCTGTCTTACTATTTTTAAGTGGGGGTTCTTTACACTTTAAAGAGCTTCCTTTAGTATTTTTTGTAGAGCTGGTTTTGTGGTGATGCATTCCTTTGACTTTTGCCTGTCTGAAAAGCTTTTTATCATTCCTTCAGTTCTGAATTACAGTCTAGCAGGGGATAATATCCTAGGTTGGAAATCCTTTTCTTTTAGTACTTTGACTATGTCATGCCATTCCTTTCTGGTCTGTAGTTTTTCTTGTGAAATCCACTGACAATATTATGGGCACTCTTTGTGACTCATTTTTATGCTAGCTGCTTTTAAGATTCTTTATCTTGTATTTTTCACATTTTGATGACAATGTGTCTAGGCATAGATCTGTTTGGGTTTCTTTTGTTTGGAACTCTTTGAGTTTCCTGAATCTGGAAGCTTGCTTCATTCCTCAGGTTCTGGAAGTTCTCCTCTGTTATTTCTTCAAATACATTTTCTGTACCCTTTTCTCTCTCTTCTCCTTTTGGGATCCCTATGATGTGACTGTTGTTCCTTTTGATGTTATCCCATACATCATGAATGCTTCATTTCTTTTCATCTTTATTCTCTTTACTGATTTGCTTGAGTGCTTTCTACCCTATTTTTTAGCTCATTGATTTTACTGAAGGCTTCATTCATCCTATTCCTGAGACCCTCTATTGAGTTCTTTAGTTCAGCTATCGAGTTCACTTGATATATTGCTTCGTTTCTTCTCTTTTTGTTACTCTTTTACTTTCACTATTGTTTTCTTGATTTCCATGAGTATGCTTTCATCACTTTGTCCTAAATGCATCCTCACATAGTTTGTACATGTCTGTTGTAGTCAGATTTTCCCCTGGGATTTTAACTGGATGTATCACTTCATGTATATTTTTCTGTATCTTCATTTAGTTTGATACTGTTATTGTTTCTATTCGTTAGGTTTTCCCGCAGTGTTGTCCTTGTCTAGGGTATATCGACTTGCGCTAAGTAAGCCTGGATCTTGGTTTGAACACCGGTGTATCTTGAGTTTTATGTCGTCACCACAGGTTGAGTTTGTTGAAATTCTTAGGTGGACCCTTTGTTGGGGCCCGAGAGTTGAGCAGTTGAGGCTGAAGTTCGTGTCGGGAATGCTGAGCTTTCTCCTAGTGTCCCAGCTCTGAATAACTAGCATCTTTGTTGCTAGTCCACAATCAGCAGTTGGACTGCAGTTCCTCCTCTATCCACAGGGTGGTGGAATGGGTAGCTGTTGAAACTTCCTCCTTTCTGGGACACTTTTTCCTTTAACTCTGGGGGTGGCATTCCAGTGGGCAGTGTCTGGCGCCAAGGCAATATGGTGTGAATGGGTGAGGGTGAGGAATTCCCCCTCCCTGGCCCCCAGTTATGGTGGTGGCCTGTGTAATTTTCCTGCTCAGACCACCAGAGTGCTGCTTCTCCTGCCCTGTGCCAATACCCTCTCCCCCCAGCTATATGTTTCAGTACCGCTAGGCGGGCTCTCTGCTGCTTTTGGAGTAACTCCTGGGAGGCCTGGTTTTTCTGGAGACTCCAACCCCTTCACAGTTGTTTTTAAACCTGAGGATGGTTATTCCTGAATCCGCAATGTAGCTCTGAGGCCTGATGCCTTCGCCTACCCTTATGGTGGCAATTGCTGCCACTGTCTCTGCAGGCTCCGGGCCTGCCCTTCCATGGTTTATGTGTATGAAAAACAGATGATTTCTAATTGTTTGTAGGGAGGAGATCTGACACATCCTACCAGGTTACCATTTTGACTCCTATCTAAATGTTTGTTTTTTCCTTTAATATGAAAAATAGTTATAGGAGAAAACCCATTTTAAAAGTCTTACAGACTAGCAAAATATCTTTCATTTGATTTCCTTTAAATGCAACCATACTGACATGTTGGAATTAGCTCTTGTTTACAAGGAATCAATCAATGTTCAGCACCATTTGGCAGGTATGAGTTTTTCAAAGGGAAGCAATAAGTATGTTTTAAGTACTGGTACTTTATAGGATTAAAAAGTTCTGTTTACATTTATTCTACAATAAATGCTTTTAATTAGAATAGCCCAAATACGGTGTAATTTTATTCCAAAATGTTATACTGGTAGGTTGTTAGAAATTGTGTTTCTTAGGTAAAGAGCATTTCTAAATGCTAGAGTTATAAATATGCCTATAATGAAATGATCAACAGATTTTTAGATAAAAAAGCACCTTTAAAAATTCCCGTATCACCACCATTGATATTTCATTTGGAAAAGATGAGAACTCAAATCATAGTTCTAGTCTGAGCTGATGAGTATCTCAACAATTAGAGGATTAACAACAAAGATGTACTTTAGGCCAAGCAGTCAAATATGTAAAGAGCATTCACATACACACACACACACACACACACACACACACACACACACATATATTCACACACACATTTTTAAAACTGCATTTTATTTAAAATATTCTAAAATATGAAGTTATTTATATTTTCCAGAGAATATTGTGTAATCCTTTAAACACAGATATTTTTCTCAGTTTTGTTTAACATATTCTTCAGTGGTAAAGACCACTCCATGGTCCCATATAATTTGATTTCTGCCCATACTGCATGCCTGAAACAGTACTTTTAGAGCAGGACAACAGAGTTATTTAAAAACTCTAGTCCTAAAATCAGACAGACCCAAGCTCTGCCAATTAGTACCTGTATGGCCTTGAACAAAAAACTGATTATTTCTTCTCTTGCTATAAGGAAGCTATTAATAAATCACTTGATATACTTGTTATGATAAAGCCAAGTAAGGTATATGATGTACACAATTCCTGGAATAGAGTATTACATTAAATAGACACTGCTGGTGCTAAGATTCTGTCTCTGTGCTTTGGACAGTATTATCTAACAGCTGTCTTTCAACTCAGCAGTTAAATGTACACCCAATTCCACTGCCTGTGGCTTCCATATTAAAAGATATCCCTTTATTATAAGAACACAGGTGATAGTAAGACTATAAAAACATGTTTAAAAGAAAGTAGTAAACACTGTTTACTGATCTGTGAAAAAACAAAAAAGAATAAGCTCTTTACCATGGCCAGTACACTGATTTCTTACATCCTCTATGCTTTCCACTTTGATGGCTTCTTCAAGAAAAAGGTAACAACTGTCTTGGAACTGGACCCAGGTGGATGAAGGACAGTCTAGGTAGAAAAAGAGAAACATTGTTAAATAACTTGGGAATAAGTACTTCATGTATTCCTAAATATTAATATTAGATACTAAATTTTCACAGAAAAAAGTGATGGCAAGATCCCTTGTTTAGTAAAAAGTCTTTTTAAAATTAGAAATCTATGAAAGGCACATCTCAGAGATACTGCAGTTCAATTCCAGTTCACCACAATAAAGTCTCACCAAAAAGTCAGGTTTTTTTTGTTTCCCAGTGAATATAATATATTCCTAAAAATACTAACCATCATCTGAGCATTCACTGAGTCATAATCTATTTTGATGGTGGTGGGTTTTGCCCCTACATCAGGTGATGGCTGCTGAAAAGTAGTACAGATGTGTCCATTTCTTAGTGTAATAATGAAGATTGTTGCATTGACTGACTCTTCCTTTCATGAAAGATTTCTCTGTAGCCTACATAGAATTGAATCTTGGCTTCAGGGAGTATCCTGGCTGGTTTGATATTTCCAGACCACTACAGCTTTCTCATATCAGCAGTAAAGCTGTTTCACTTTCTTATTCTTATGTTCACTGGAGAAGCACTTTTAATTTCCTTCAAGAACTTCTTTGCATTCACAATTTGGCTATTTGGTGTATGAGGCCTAACTTTCAACCTCTCTTGCCTCCTAACATGCCTTCTTTATGAGGCTGAGTCATTTTTTGCTTTTGATTTCAAGTGAGAGACTGTTCTTTCGGTTGAACATTTAAGAGACTATTGTAGGGTTATTAATTGGCCTGATTTCAATATTGTTGTATCTCAGGGAATAGGCAGCCTAGAGGAGATAGGGGAACAGCTTGTCGGTGGGACAGTTAGGACACACACATTCATCAACTGTTTGCTTTCATATGGGGACAACCCATGTTGCCCCCAAACATTTACAATAGTAACCATAACAAAGATCAAAGATAACTATAACAGATATAATAACAATGAGAAAGTTTAAAATATTGCAAGAATTGCCAGACGTAACAGAAACATGACATGAACACATGCTTTTGGAAAAATGGCACCAGTAGATTTAATCAAGATGGAGTTGCCACAAGTCTTCAATTTGTTTATAAAATCTGAGAAGCACAAAGAAAGTGAAGCACAATAAAAGGAGGATGCCTGTAGTGTGATGGGAATTTTTTTCTCCATTATAATGTGAGAAAAGAGAAATGAGCGACAATTCTCTTCTGATTTGAAAGAGCAAAGATACAAGTCTTTTGATAGTTTATGAAGTCAGACATTGAAATTTCAGCATTATTACCAAGGAAACAAACTGTCAAGGGAGACAACTAACCAGTCAAGGTTCCGTTGAGGGTTATCATCACAATATATAACATTTTCGAAAGTCTTAAGTATTTTACAAGATCTATTGTTAGAATTATACTTCCAAGAATGGAAAAGAACACAAGTTGTTAAATGATGGCTATTCAGATGTTTTCATATTGCACAGGAAAACAAGAATGATGTTCTTATAAATGTTCTTAACCCCTAATCAAAGCAGTCTTTGAACTAGTTCTATGAAATAGAGCCATTTTCTCTTTCTTGATTGCTGTAAGGTAGAGGGGTATCTTCTTCATCTCTAGGTCTCATTTTTAAGTCTTGACTCTGGAATTTTATTAGTTAACATTAGAAGCAAAAGAAGGCCTTTAAAAACTTGATTTCACTGAATAGAAGGGAGTAAAAGGAGAATTTTACTGAATGCCAGTGAGTAAAGGAGTGAAAGATATTAATTTTCCATATTTAACGAAAATCACCTAGCTTTACTTTTAAGTTTTGTATATATTACAATATTAATATAAACAAATGTACAAATGCAGATGTCCCACTACAAAGACAAGAACTTACCAGCTATGTTCATTCATCTCAATTCCACAAACTCAGTTTCACTATGCTCAGGATGTAGTTCTCCCTAGTGCTTGATCTCAGCTTCTAATATAACACAGAATACATGGTCACTAAGCTAGTTTCGCAGTCTTCTGGTAACTTTTGGGTAATGAGGTGTTGTGTAGAAGTAAAAGGTTCAAAATATTTCTTGAAAAGGAAGGTTATGCTCTCTGTACCATATTCCCTCATTCCCACTGGCAAAAATGTAGTTAGTCATCTTTATCATCTCAACAAGGAAACAGCCTAAGAACAAAGCAACAGGATGGAAAAATCCTTGGAGGAGCCATCACAACATCATCAGTTTGTAATGAGGGAAGAAAAAAAACCTCTTATTTGTTAAGCCATTGTTAATTCAGGTCACTGCTAGAGCAGCTGGATCAGTAACTAAATTAATCCACTGGGTTACTTAAAATCATCTGCATGTGAGAGGTGAGTTATTCCCTTGACTTGACACATTTGATAGCGGGGTCATCCAAAATGTACTAGCATGAGGGTAGGTATCTCAATATTTAATTTACTTTATACATAGGTTCATTTCTTTCCTGTTATTTGATAAGTACTTGTGTTATATATGTGACTATTTGATTAACTCCAGCATAAGCTAGAATTCTCCCACTGTGGTGGCTTAAAGGTAGTTGGATATTTTAGCAACAAGCACTTGCCTTTGGGAAAATGCTCATAATGAAACATGGAGTTAAAACAAAATCTGGCTAAAAATTAAATGTGCAGTATGATTTCAATGAAGTTCAGAAAGTTTCAGGAATTTGGTGGGGAGGGGTCCATCTTTGTAGGAGATTTCAGGGAGGGCCTGAAAACAAGACACAAGACACCTGGGTGGAAGTCTTTATGTGGAGCAGATAGACACTTAGAGCCTCTTCCTGAGAAGTAGAAGTCAGCCTTTTTTACTTACTCTCTACACCTCTGCCACCTGCTTTGAAAATGGTCTTTTAGATCACTTTTATTTATACAAATCCACTTCCAGACCATCAAATATTATTCTCTGCTCACCCTTTGAGGTCCAGGCCATCTATCTTATCCTTCTCTGTGATGTCACCCTGAAATTCACTTTGATTTCCACTTGCAATTTCAGCACATAGTTTTTTCTCCTAAGCCACCATACAGGCTACTATAACTTGGATAATTTATTTCTTATTTTCTCAGGGAAAAATGGATAATGTCAGCCTCAATGGATAATTGTTAAGAACATTAGGCAAGATGTAACAAAAGTGTCCAGCACATCTCTTTCAAGGAAGGTCCTCAAAATATATAGCTTTTATTAACCATCATCTTTTGGGGGACTCTTTCCCCATTAGAGTGACCTCACTGAAATTTGGCCTGAGCCTGAATCTTTGGGTCCTAACAGCTCAGCTAACTCTTGTACTTTATAGAGACTTAAAATACTCTGCCAAATGAATGACTTCTATGTCGTCTTAACCCTTAAACAGCTGAAGTTATTATCTTTGGCATCTTTAAACTCTCACTTTCCAGTGTGTTCATCATCTTTTGAAAGCATGCTAAGTTTCTTATATCCAAAAATACAGTTGGATTGACCTTGCTACCAATGCTAATATCTTTACTGGCATACTTTTTAAAAAGTAAAATTCTTATTGAAATGCAATAAAGATAAAAACATACAAGTTATAAATATATAGGTTGGTGGATTTTAATAAAACTAACAAATCATATCTTCAGCAGCAAGATAAAGAAATAAAACATTAACTCTGGTCACTACGCCCTTCCAAAGGTGGTCACTATCCTAACTACTAAGACTTTAGTTTTGCCTGTTTGAACTCTTGCGTCTAGCTTCTTGTAAGATTCATTCATAGTGTAAGTGTATAATGTTAAGTTGTTCTTTGTCAGTGCTGTGCGGTATTTTCTTTTGTTGGGGAATAGCTGGGTAGTTTGTAATGTGGTTACTACAAGAAATGCTGCCAGAAAGATCACGTGCGCATCTCCTGGCATCTATGCATGTTTGCTTGTGGGTATATTTCTAGAAGTGTATTCAGCAATCCACAACAGAGCGGATATGTGTCTAGTTTCAGCGGATATCGCCAAGCACTTTCCAAAGTGGTTATAATTCTTATAAACAACAAGTATTTTTTAGAATCAATTTTGATAATCTTGGTCTTCTAAATGGAGTATTTCCATTCCATTCAATTTTGAGGGAGGGAGGAAGGAAATTTACTTTTTTCAGTTGTTTAGTTTTGGTTCCTCCTTTCCCATTCTTCAGACCCAGGTCACAAACCCAGGTCCCTGAACTTTTACAAGGTCCACATCCTAGCCTATCTCAGCTGCCTGAGCCACAAGGAAGCACCCATCCATTAACATTTAATGTAGTTACTGATATATTTGAGTTTATTGTATCTACTACCTTATTTATTTTCAATGTCCTACTTGTTTTATGTTCCTTCTCCTGTGTTTTTAATTAGTTTTCCATTCCGTTTTTTAGCTTATTAATTAAAATATTAAAAAAACATTTATTTTGGCAGGTGTTCCCTTGTGGCTCAGGCAGCAGACCATGCAGACCACCTAGTTTAAGGACTCAGATTCTTCCTCCTCTCCCTTGCTTTCTCCTTCTTTCAGTGAGTATCCTAACAATTATAATATGCAATCTTGATTTATTAGTACCTAAAATAAATCATTACTTTACCACTTATTTTTCCTGGCTGCTACTAGAATGGTTCAGTATTTTAACTTCATTAACCTCCTTTTCTTTGAATTGTTTTATTACTATTTTGCGGTCAGTGTTTCTTAGCTTTAAACACATACATCTTCTCTGTTGCTCTTCGCTGCTTCCTGCAGTTGTTTTACTAACTGAAATAATTTTCCATTTGTCTGGAGGTAAATCTCTTTCATGTCTATCACAAATTCTCTCAGTTCTTAATTTTCTGTAAAGGTATTTATACTGCCTTTTTTCAAACAGAATTCTAAAATAACAGATGCGCTTTCATTTAAGATGTAATTTTATTGTTTTGGCTTCTGTCATTCATATCGAGAAATTTCTGAATGATTGTTGTTCTTACTAGCTGCTTCCAAGATTTCCTTTGTCTTTGGTTTTTAAGTTTTACAGTAGTATGCCTATTTCGTCTCAATCCTGACAATAATTCAATACACTTCTTGAAGCTATGACTTATTTTCATTGGTAACTTCTGGAAAGTTCTTGGCCATTATAACTGCAAATAATACTTTTACTCCATTTTTTCTCTGTCCTCCCTTTTTCTGGAACTCAAATAACTTACATGTTACACTTTTTATCTTGTCTCATAAGTTCCCTTGCTCTTCTATTCTTTGACACTTTTGGTGTTCCATACTATAACCTTGTTCTTTCTGATTTCTACACTTGAGTTTTAACAAAGCTGTATCAGTTGAGTTCATGATGTCAGTAATTGTTCAGTTATAGACATTTAATGTTTATATTTTTATGGTGTCTGGGTTTCTGGTGAAAATGTCTTATCTACCTTCTTGTATTTTAAAATCCATTTCTGATCATTCTAGTTTCCAGGTTACCTGTTAGGTTTTATTGTTTGTTTTGTTTCTCCTTTGGCCTGTTTTCTACTATGTCTGGCAGTTTTTGTTTGTTTGTTTTGCTCTAATCAAATACCAGACACATGTAGGAAAAACTGTAGAGGCTCTAGATAATGGTAGTTTTTTTTGAAAATTAAGATACGGTGTTAGAGTACTGAAGATAACCTTAATACAATCAGGAATTGAGTCAACCTAAGGAGGTGTTAGAACTTTCATGAGGCTGGATATCCATGGATTCCAATTGAAAGCCTAGGTATTAACTGGGGCCCCTCCTCTAGGTAATTTAAAGCTCAGATTTTATCTCCTAAACATGATGAGATTTTCAAATACTCTCCTCTGCTTTTAGTTGCTTAAAATTTTGACAGTTCTCCTAAGGGCAAGAGGAACACAACAGAATATTGGGTTCACCTTAATAAATTGCCTTAGCAGCTCTCTGATGCCTGAAAATATGATTCTCATGGAACTCTGTCTACATTTTCTAGTTGTTCTTAGTGGGAATATAATCTCCCATTCCTTTATAATAAGTCAGAAGCAGAATTCCTTTTTCACACCTTTGAACAATTGTTTTCCCATCTATCCATCATCCATCCAACAAACATTTGCTGGGAAACTCCTGTGTGTCAGATACAATAGCTAGTGCCACAGGGTAAAGAGAAAGGGATAGAAAAAGGAATGCGTCCTATATTAAGGTGCTTAGTCTGATGGGAGGGTCAAGCACAAAGATCTAACAGATATTAAAAAGGTCCGTTAGGTAAAGTGCTGTAAGACTATAGGCGAAAAGGTAAATAATTTGTAGAATAAGGGAATAGTTCACAAAAGAGGAAGTATCTGAATTATAATTCATAGGATAAAGGAAAAAAAAAAATCTAGGCAGAAGGAATACCATATAAAGCGCAATAACAGGCACCTAATAAGGAGTCAAATATTCATTCAGTATTTGGTCTCTTCCTCCTCCCACTTCTCTCACTAGAGAATGTTTTGCATTAAGACATGATAGAGGAAAAAAAGGAGTCATTTCCAGAATGAAAATCAAATTAAAGTCACAAGAGTAGAGTAACTCTGAATTATAAAACTTACTCATTTTTCTTTTTCCCCTTTCACTCCCTGCTAACTCCTTTTGTTGCTTTACCTTTAGTCTTACGGAATTAAAAAAAAAAAAAAAAAAAAACTGAAGTGCAAACAGACTCCATTACCATGTTTTATAACACTTGAAACACATTTACAAATCATTAGAAGTTCCTGAGCCATGGATTGAGACATACTCTCATATCTTTAGTCCAAGCTACAAATAGCATTTTTATTACTAACAATATTTTTAAAAATTAATAATTTAAAAAATACTGTTTATATGGAATAAAGCATGTCTACTAAGTACAAATTTGTAACACAAAGTAAAATTTATAAATTACTTCTTTGTACACTTGTGGTTCTTATGCTTTATAAATGATTAATCTCTAAACCATCTTTTTTAAAAATTCGAGACAACTGATTTACAACACAAGTTTCAGATGTGCAGGTTCACTCCTCATCAAATACATGATAATATACCCAACACCACATTTCTAACAATCCTTCAACACTGGTCCTTGGCCCCCGGCCATTCTTTTCTCCCACGCCCCTAAACCCTTCCTTTCTGGTTACTTCAGTTCTGTTGTCAGTGTTCAAGGGTTAGTTTTTCTTTCTTTTACTGGTTCATATATTCCACATATGAGTGAGATCGTCTCATATTTGTCTTTCTGCTTCTATTTTACTAACCATAATCCCCTCTTATTCCATCCATGTTATTGCAAACAGATTTATTTTTTAATAGATTAGTATTCCATTGTGTATATATACCACATCTTCTTTATCTATTCGTCTGCTGATGGCCACAGAGGTTGTTTTTATTTCTTAGCTATTGTAAATAGTGCTGCAATGAACATAGGGATGCATATATCTTTTTGAATTAGTGTTTTCATTTACTTCAGATAGATACTTAGAAGTGAAATTGCTGGATCATATGTTAGTTCTATTTCTAATTGTTTGAGGAAACCCTATGCAGTTTTCTGAAGTGACTATACCAATTTACATTCCCACCAACTCTTTACAAGTACTCCTTTTTCTCCACACACTCACAAACACTTGTTACTGGTCTTTTCTACATAGGCCATTCTCACAGATGTGAACTGATAGCTCATTGTGGTTTTGATTTGCGTTCTCTAATACTAAGTGATGATGAGAATGAAAAGTCATGTGTTTATTGACGATCTGTACACCTTGTTTGTAGAAGTGTCTATTCATATCTGCTGCCCATTTTTGGATTGGATTCTTTATTTTTCTATTGCTAAGTTGTGTGAATTTTAAAAAAATATCTTGTATATTAACCCCTTGTACAATGTACAAAAATTTCATTCTGGTGAGTTTTTCTTGCTGTGTGAAAGCTTTTAGGTTTGAAGCAGTCCCATCTGTTACTTTTGTTTTTGTTTCCTTTGCCACGCCACTGGAGTTGAGTCCCCAAAGACATCTCTAAGGCCATAGAATGCATTGCTTATGTCAAAACCATCTTTTGATTATAGCATATTCTTATTTTAGTGGCAGTTCATGTGCCAATTCTCCAGGAAGTATCCAACATTCACCTTCCTGTAACCTCTGACGCTTCTGACCCTCTACGGACTTTGCACTATACTAGGTATGAGAGGCCTCTCCTGGTTACAAAGACTAAAGACTTGCTCAGGTTACCCCAGATAATAAGCTGTATTTTAAGGACACATAGAGTCATTAGAAAGCTGAGATACTGTCTCAGCAATCAAGCAGGTCCTCTGTTGGGTTGCTGCCTAACCTAGAGTCATCAGCCTTTGATTTAGGAAATTGCCCTATTGTGATTCGTTGGCTAGGATGATAAGTATAATATGCCACAAGCCATGGGGACATACTCATAACAAAAGGTCGTCAGTCTTCTTTGAAAGGAGCCTATGTTATTCTTTGACAGTCTACGCACAATTCATATGACACTGACCAAATCCTGCTCTGTTTGGCAGTTATCTCATATTTATCCTATTTTCCCAACTGAACTGTTTGCTGAATGAATCCATGACTTAAATCTAACTGTATCCCCAATAAGAACTATCATAGTATTTTATACATATCACAACATAATGTGCAGAAAGAGGAACAGTGTGGGATTCCAATTAAGTAATTTAGGCTATGGAGAAAAGTTTGACTCTGACGTCATGATCTTGGGTATCTTACTTAACCTTACTGTGCCCCAGTTTCCTTATTTGTAAAATGGGGATGATAACAGTACCTATGTCAGGGGGTTGTAAGAAAATTGCTCTAAATGCTAAGGATTCTGCAGTGAACAAAAAGGAAAAAAAAATTCTGCCCTTCTGGAGCTTATAGGCTAGTTGAGGCAGACATATAAAGGCAAGATAGGTAGACAAAATAATATCAGATGGTGTTTTGTATTTAAATTGGTATATTAGAAGTGTATCACCATGTAATAATAGCAGCTTAAAACAAACAAAAAGCTATTATCAGAACACAATTTTTCTGGGTTAGGAATTCGGAAACAGCTGCTTAGCTGGGTGATTCTGGTTTGGGGGTCTCTCAGGATGTTGCAGGGTCAGGGCTACGGCTGAGCAGAAAACTGAAGTGGGACTGGAGTCTGACTCATGGATGTTGGTGCTGCTGTGGGTAGGAGGCCTCACTTCCCCACCACGTGGAGTTCTCCACGAGGCTGCTTAAGGATCCTGCTGACATGGCAGGTTGCTTGACTCAGAGCAAATGATTCAAATGAGAACAAGGTGGATGCACAAAGTTTTTTATAGTCCAGTCTCAGAATTAAAAATCACAAGGGTAGATATTCTGAATATATATTTGTTTACTTTAACACAGTTCAGACAGAGGCTATATACCTCCTGTGAGGAAAGCTGTTAATGTTCAGGCACTTCACAAGCAGCCTAAACTACGTTTTCTTCAATGACAAATAGTCTTACTATAATTAAAAACCTGTCTCCCCCAAAACCGCCATAGGTTTTCAATTACAGTTTCTGTAATATTTTCTATAATTCCTGCAATATCTTATTGGTTATGTAAGTCAGCCCTATTCGCTGTGGGGGTCAGAACATAGGAGCAAGAATGCCAGAAAGTGAGAATCACTGGGGCCATCTTGGAGGCCAGCAAACCAGACAGTGATAAGTTCTAAGGAGAAAAGGTAAAACACAGAAGCAAGATCCTGAGTGTCGGGATAAGGATCTGGGTTGCAGTTTTAGGGAGCTGTCTAAGAAAGACCTCATTATAAAGGGGACATATCAAAAATGATCAAAATGAGCTGAAGGGAAAAAAGTCATGCGGATATCCGGGTCAGACGGTGAGAATTAAACTCAAGGCTGCCGAGTGAGTATAATGGTGTTAGTGAGAATTGCAGCAACTTAAAACCATGTTGAATCATTAAATAAGCAATATGTGAGAACCCCATCCCTCTCCATCTCCCACCAAAAAGCAAGAGGCAGAAAAATAGAAAACAGGCTGTTGATTCACTTCCTCAAAACCCTCAGCTGTCTTCCCCTTCAGCTTATTTCAGCATTAGCAGCAATTACAGTTAATTCAGTACTGAACTCTTCTTCTCATGCTACAGGTCAGAGCATCTCCACAAACAAGCTTTAAGCACGACTCAGGAGATACTGTTTGACTTTGAGAAGAAAAGTGTTCAAGGCCAGATACCTCCTGAGAGGAAAGTTGTTGAGTTCACGGATGTTTAGCAGGAGGTTAAATGAAGTCTTCTCTCATGCTGAGTATCTTTGTTATACCTCGTTATAATTAAAAATCCATTTCTTTAAGATGCTGCCCGAAGATCGAAGATTTCAATGAAAGTTTCTATATTTTCTATAAAGATACATTTCAACAAATATGCCTCACTCGAAAAACAAGCCTGCCCACGAAATTCTCTGCAAAGTCTTTTCTGTGGCTCTCCTTCACAGCAGTCCCGAAAGACAGGTTATTTTTAATGCACCGAAATTACTATGGATCTTACATTTTTAAAATTCTACTCTAATATGTACAGAAGTTTAGGAGCCTGATAAAAAATTTAAAAGCCTGTTCTCAACATAACTCCAATAGTTTCCATATAGATCTTCTGCCTCAAATGACCATATAATGAAAGAATAAAATACATAACCACAGGAATATTTTGCATTCTGTCAGTTATAATAGAACTCTGTGTCCTTACAGTTTATTTTTTTTTCATAAAAACACTCAGGTGCAGCATAAGCAGAGGTGACCCTTGGGACATACTTGTTCTGAATGTTAAACGAAAGACAAAACTGTATTTTTCTTTCCCTTGTCAATAATAAGACCTTTGCCCCCTCTCTCATCAAGATATGTGTTCCAGTCACTTACCTTCCACAAGGGCAATGGTGGCAGAAACAGAGGAAGACAGCTGTTTGTTAACGTTTATTATGTTTGGAGGAAGAAGTGGTTGTTACAAATCCCTGACTAATCCGGAGGTAGTGGGCTATACCAGGGGTTGCAAGGTCTTCCTTGAAACAAAAGGAAATTCACTAACTGGCAATCCATCCCTTTTCCATGTCACCCTTCCCACCTAGCTTCCAAGACAGACACCTCCGCCTTCTCCCCTTAAGTCTCTTCTCAGAAGAGCTGGCATATTTATTCATAAAATAAGTGCCAGTATTATTTTGTTCCTTTCTCACTGGTCATCACTTGTCCATTTTCTTCTAGATTCAGCCCCCAGATCTGTCCTCAAAATCTAAAGTAACTCACAAAAGGGATGAAATCCTTGATATATGTTGAAAAAGACTGAGGACAAAAACCCTACGGCAAAACTAGTTTTTAGCACATAAGCACATATTTAAAAGCTTTTCAGTAACAAGGAAATTCTGAAATGATACCTCATTGTAATTTCACTTTTTCATTAGGAGGGAAATAAACATTAACATTTCAAAGTTTACATAAAAATATCTGAGATAATAACTACCATCCACAAGGGTCAGAAAAAGTCACATCAATAGATTAAGATGATGTAACGCTTTCAGTTCAATTATAAGATGAGTTCATGGCAGAAGTAAAATAACTGAAGAAAATATAATCTGGTTAATCCCTCCTACTTTAAAAATCATTTATTTAAAAGATATTGTCCTTTTATTATAAATTAGAAATAAGTACAGAGACACATGTCAAAACAAAACAAAATCCATGAAACAGTAAAATCTCTGCTGTTATGGAACTCCCTGCTGGTAAGAGGAGGGATAAGCAAGCAGACAAAGGAATAAACCAGATGCATTTAGATAGGTGCTAGAAAGTAGATAAAATATGGGGATATTACAGAGAAAGTGGGGAGGTTAGAGCAGGTCTAAGGAGGTAACCTAGGAAAAGAGTCTGAAATATTTGGATTGGGACAGCCATGCCATGAACCATAGAAGGAAAGGGATAGGAATTCTGGACAGGCTTCCCAGAAGGTCACTGGGACTAACATGAGTGGTGGGAAGGGTGGTAAGAGATGACAGCAAAACGAGATGTGAAAACTTTGCTTTGGCCTAGTAGGCTATGGCAATTCAAAATTAGTAACCTATATTCTGATACACATGATGACTACATAATGAGGATCTATTCTGAACATGTTTATTACATAAACTCATCTCTTGCTGTCTATGTGAAATCACTGACCCAGTCAACATAAAGCATACGCTATGCACAAAAAGCAACATTACTGGAGAACTTTTTAAAAGAGATGCCATGGAAGCTTATTCAGGAATTTAAAGAATGTTTTGCTCACTGCGGTTTTTGAGATAATAACTAAGAACAACATAAGATAATTTACACTAATAAACTCCAGAATAACAAAACATGATTTCCATTTCAACATTAAATTTATACTTTATGCAATACCATAGCAGTTTTTCTGTCAGGATCTTGCCATTCAGTTAATCCTGTGATAATTTTGTAGAGCTCTTGCTTGACTTAGTTCTAACACAAATATGATTCCTAATCTAGTCTCGATAGGAGATTTACAAAGTACAGTTGACCCTCCGTATTCAGAATCCCTGGATTCAACCAACCAGGTTGAAAATACCTACTATGAAATAAGGTCTACAGTGTGGAACACACACAGGCTTTTTTTCCTCATAATTATTCCATAAGCAAGATAGTATAACAACTATTTATATATTATTTACATTGTACTAGGTATAGTAAGTAATCTAGAGATGATTTCAAGTATATGGGATGCTGTGCCTAAGTCAGATAGAATCCTATACTGTTTTATGTAAGAGACTTAAGCGTCCATAGGCTTTCGATCTCTCTCTGTTCCTGGAAAGAATTCCCCAGGATATGGAAGGATGCCTGTATTATAATGAAGAACCAGACATAGCAGTTTTCAGCTCTATATCATCAACATGTATGTGAATGTGCTCAGTAAACATCCAACACACATAAAGTGGCAATCGTGTTTTCTAGCTGCAGTAATTTTTTCATTTTATACGAAAAGAACAAAATTTACCATGTCTCTAACCTGTGCTAGGCACAGAGGTGGGAGACTTGACCAAGACTAGTCTTGTGTCTGACTCCAAAATTTAAGCACTGTGTAAAGTAATCCTTCAAGTCTTCTGACTTGAAAGAAGCTGATTAATTACCAACATTCATTTATTTAACATGTGCTTCTTAAATTCTTGAAAAGCCTCTTTAGCCATACTGAACCTATAAAAAGGAAAAAGGATAAAACTTTCCAAAGAAAGCTTATCCTCAAATGCTTAGCAAAACAGCTTTTCTGAAGCTATCAAAATCTAGACATTAATTTTTTTAAACCAGACAAGAGTTATATTTTGACTAGCCTAAGTAAGAAGGCACGACAACACAGAGGATGTGGTTAAATGGAAGTTTGGATGTTCCTGGCAAATGCATAGAGGGTTCAAAACACTTTGCAGAATCTCAGATTCAGCCCTTAGACAAACTAATGTGCTGAGTCTGAGCACGGTAAAATTCATCACTTCTCTCTGCTCCTCCAAGAGCAGCAGATGGCATAACTGATCATAAATGCCAGTTCACACCAAATTTCAGAAAAGGATCTTTGAGGTAGTAAGCAAAGAGCATTCTTACTCTGCTGCTGTCTCCAGCACTGAGACCCTTTAAAATAGTCTTGCCTGTTTGCAGGCTTCGAACAGGCGTTTATAAAATGGCAGTGAAATTCAGGAAGAAAAACAAAAACCAAACTCTTGCATAATCATTTTTTCCAAACCCACGTTATGTATTCACTTAGTTTGTGTTTAGTTTGCTCTTTAATTCCTGGAATTGTTCGTCAATAGTGTTTGGGGATGAAAGTCTTTCCCCAGAGTTTACCCATCAACATTTTTGACATGCTTAAATGCGAAACTTGTTTTTTAAAAAACACAGATATTCAACAAAATCGTCTGTTTTTCTTAGAAGTCACTTTGACTGAATGCTCTTGTAATGTTTCAGATGTCACTTGCACATTTTAGAGATTTTAAAATCACACAACGTAAGTGGAACCCAAGCACTGCTTGCTCACTTCTTACTTCTACCCACGGATTATTTGGCTGAATTGTTTTTCTGTTTCAACCATTTGCTCACCCAACCAATTAGGCAAACTGTCCGCCAGCAAGAGGGCCTGCCTCCCTCCCCCAACCCGTCCACCCCAGCTGCGCTGCAGCTGGGGAAATCTCCAGCTCCAACTTCCCGGCCTTTCACTTCTGTCCCAACGGTCCTGAAATGCTCTCGTCTTGGAACTCTAAATCCCTCTGCTCCCGCGTCGATCAGCCCGCGTTTGGGGCCCCCTCCTCGCGGAGTGGGGTCTGTGCTGAAGCTGCGGACACTGTGTTAGACTGGGAGCACTCTAGGATAGTCGGCGTCCTCCCTACCCCGGGGACGCTCTCTTGGAACCCTCGGAACCGCGAGGAGATTAGGGAATGACCCGACACCTGGGTTCAACTGGGCGGATGGAGTGGGCGTGCACGTGAGGACGCGAGGTCGCAGCCCCTCGGGGTTGCCCTCGGACGCAGGGAACGAAGAAAGTCGCTTCGGCTCGCAGCTCCCAGGCCAAGGAGCTGGCGCGACAAAGGGCAGCTTACCCGCAACCGCGGCGGTGGCGAGGCCCAGCAGCAGCAGCAGCAGGAGAGCAGACAGCGCCGGCAGTACCGTCCCGGCCATGACTGCGGGTGCAGGCGCTCGGCGGCCGGCGTGGGCGGCTCTTCTCGGAAGTGCGGAGCGCTGGCCGATCCCTCCCACCCAATGGACCCGCGGAGAGACGCAGAGCGGAGGGGGCCCGCCCGCCCCGCGTGAACCTCGCTGCTGAGATCCCGCCCAAGGAGCTGGCGCGTTGCCTTCCCCAATGTCTCTTCGCAGTTTTTAAAACTTTTCATTTGAACTGAAATAAACTCACTTTTAAAAAATGCTACCAAAGTAGTACAAGGAATTTGCGTAACCTTTCTGCCAGCATCTCTAAATATTAAGGTGATAAATAACTCCGGGACAATAGTCAAAGACAGGAAATTAACACTAGTAGAATATTAACCTACAGCTGTCCTCAGGTTTCTCCCATTGTCCCGCTCCTGTTTCTTTTCTGTTCTAGGATCCGGTCCAGGACTCTGCGTTGCATTAGTCTTGTCTCCTTAATCTCCTTTCACGTGGGAGAGTTCTTCTGTCATTCTTTGTCTTTCACGATCTTGACACGTTTGAAAAGTTCTGGTCAATCATTTTGTAGAATGTCCCTTAGTTTTGATTTGTCTGATAGTTCTTCTGGAGGAAGATTGAAAGATCCGGATTCAAATTATGTTTTGTTGTTATTGGCTGTTGTTTTGCTTTGCTTTATTTGAAAAGAACACTACAAAAGTGAATTGTCCTGACCAAGAGAGACAGGTGTCAGTTATCTCGTGGGTGATACTAACTTTGATTACTTGGATAAGGTGATGTCCGCCAGGTGTCTCCTTTGGATTGGTCAGAGACCTTCTTTTCAAAGGGTCTGCACAGTGGGCTGTGTCTTTCAGAGACCTTTTCTCTATCACCAGCTGGTAGAAACTATGCTTGCCCAACCCTTGGAAGAAACCAACCGTGTGGACACCTTGATCTTAAACTTTTTGCCTCTAAAACTGGGAAAATAAATATCTGTTGTTGAAGCAAAATAAGCAAACAACTATGCTTGCTGTCATACATGTAGAAATTATGCAATTATAACTTGACCAGTGAAGGCCTCTGGAACCAGAGAGCACAATATATAATCCAGAGCCATCCAAGGCTGGCAACAGAGTCTAATATCGTTAGCAAAGGAGTGCTTTAAAATCAAGTCAGTAAAAACAATCTTAATTCAATTTAAAAATGTGCAAAGCAGCATGGCCTGGTGGAGTAGTGGGTTAGGTCAGCCACCTCTGAAGGAGCACCAAGGATCCAGGTTCACATCCCAGGTGGGGTAACAATCAGTATAAACAACTACATAAAAATAAAATAAAATGCTTTTTCCTCCTTTCCCTGCCTGCCCACTCACCTTCATCTCTGTGTACTTTTCTTTTAAAAATAAATACATGAATGTTCAAAGCATATGAAAAGATACTCAACATCATATTTTTATGAATTGCAAATTAAAACAATTAAATTCTACTATATTCCCACTAAAATGACTAAAATCCACAACACTAAATGCAGATGAAGATGTGTAGCAAAAGGAATTCCCATTCATTGCTGGTAGGAATGCAAAATGGCATAGCCAGTTTGATACAGTTTGGCAGCTTCTTACAAAGTTAAATATACTCTTTTACCATAGGATTCAACAATTGTGCTCCTCGGTATTTTACCCAAATAAGTTGAAAACTTATATACATACAAAAAGGTGCACATAGATGTTTATAGTAGCTTTATTAATAATTGCCAAAATCTGAAAGCAACCAAGATGCCCTTCAGTTAGATGACTGGGTAAACTGTGGTACATTCAGACAATGAAACATTATTCAGCACTGAAAGAAATGAGTTATCAAGCTGTGAAAAAACGTGGAAGAAATTTAACTATGTATTGCTAAGTGAAATAAGCCAATCTGAAAAGGCCACATATTGTATAATTCTAACAATATGATATTTTGGAGAAGGCAAAACTGTGGCGACAGTAAAAAGGTCAAAAGCTCAATGGTTGCCAGGGATTGTATATGGGTGGAGAAGTAGGGAAAGGGAGATATATATAGGAGGAGCACAGAGCATTTTTAGGACAATGAAATTATTCTGTACGCTACTGTAATATATATATACACACACACATATCAAGATACGTGTGACAAAAGTCAATATGTACAACACAATGATGAATCCTAATGGACTTTTTGTTAATGGTAATGTATTAGTATTGGATAATTAATTAAAAAAATAAACTTCAGTAGTGTAAGATGCTAATAATAGGGGAAGTGGGGAGATAAGGAGGTATATGGGAACTCTACTTTCTGCTTTTTTTAATAGACCTAAAACTATTTTTCAAAAGTATAGTACTGTGAAAAAAGAAAAATTGAATCTAACCCTTCCTATGTCTCTGAGAATCTAGTCTGAAATGGAATGACTGCACCAGAAATTTGATCAAAGGGTCTGTCTGTAAGAAGAGTCGAGTATTAGAGGTGTTGACAGGGATCTTCATTGATTAGTAAAGAAATTGAGATCTTAAGAAGAGACATACTTTACCCACGGGCACACAGTGAACGTCAAAAAATCGAGCCAAAGCCCAGGTTTTCTGCTGAACGGTCCACCCATTTCAGGTGCAGCCCCTTTGTCAAAGTACCAAGGTCTTGCCCAACTTCTTTATTTCCATTCTTCCCACACTGTCAATAATAGGTTTATGTACTAAATCCAAACCCAAAGTTAATGTTTCAGAATATGCTAAAATATTCAAACATCCTGATTCTGAGCTCTTCTGTCTTAACTACACAAGCAAAATGTACAGTTTCATGTGGTCATGCAATGTCGAAAAGTTTTCTTCACCTCCACTTCAGATACTAAAGTCTTGTCAATATGGCTTATTTTGCATTAAAATAACTTTCAAATAATGGCTAATCTTACCATGAAATTGGGCATCTTAATGAATCAGTTCAATTTAGGCAAATAATCTATTCAACAATGTTTTGTTTCTAAGTATTTAAACTAAGGGAAGCTCTGTTTTTTTCCATTGTCATCTCTGGTGCATACTCACTTTTTATTATAATATGACAAGATAGACGATTTGCTGTCTCCACATGGAACAATACGATATTCATTGCAATATCTTCATATGATATCCTGCTTTCACATTACATCTCCTGTCTTTTAGTTATATTTTATTTTTTACATAATAGGATAACTATTTTAACTGAAGCAACATTGCATGTTTCAGGTGTGTAACATGTAGGTTTCAGGTGTGCATCACTGAAAATCAGCATCTGTACATATTAAAATTCACCACTAACAGTACAATCTCACTTTATAAATGCCCCCTTTTACTGATTTGCTCATTCTCCTTCCCTTCTGGTAACCACTAATTATCTCTCATAGACTGAAAGTCTATCTCTGCTTGACTTGGTTCATTTGTTTGTTTAGTTTCATTCCCTGTCCATTTCTTTGTCCTTTTTGTCTATCTCTTTTACCTCCTCTTTGTCCTCATTCTAGGCCCCAGTGCCTTACCTTCATTTTTCTCAGCCTTTTATTTCTTCCTTCTCCATCAGCCTGGGGATCATACACACCCTTTTTGTTTTCTCTTTTTCCACCTGACCAACTCTTCTCCTTTTTTTTTTTCTTTATTTTTTTCAAATAAAAAAAATTCCCCTGCTTTATTGAGATATAATTGACATATAGCATTGTGAATTTAAGGTTTACAATGTGTTGATTTGATACACATATACAAAATGAGCACCACCATTAGCTAAAATCTTGTCACACAATTACCATTTCTTTTTGGGGGCAGGTACCTTCAGGATCTACTCTCATAGCAACTTATATGTATATAAAAGAGAATTGTATTTTAAAATTTACAATCACCATGCTGTATATGTGGGCTCCAGATCTTATAAATGGAACTTTATACCCTTGTTTAACCAGTATCTCTGCCCATTTCTTTCCTCCACAGATAACTATCACTCTATTTCTACGAAGTTTGCTCTTTTAGATTCCACATATAAGTGGTATATAGTCAAGTATTTGTTTCCATTTTATTTTACTTAGCATGCCTCAAGATTTATCTGTTGCTACAAGTGGCAGTTTTCTTCTTTGTCATGGCGCGCGCACGTGTGTGTGTGTGTGTGTGTGTGCATATACATCTTCTTTAGCTATTCATTTGCTGATAGTCACTTACGTTATTTGTTTCCATGTCTTGACTATTGTGAATAATGCTACAGTGAACATGGAAGTACAGACATCTCTTCAAGATCTTGTTTTCATTTCCTTTGGTTACACAACTGGAAGCGGGATTGCCTGATCATGTGGTAGTTCTATTTTTAACTTTTTGAGGCTTAAGTCTCTTTCTTCTTCACAGTCCCCTTTTACTTAATTTAACTGAAGTAACTGAAACAGGTAGGAAAAATGACAGATCAATTCTCCTCGTGGTTGTTACTAAAAATATATGGATTTTCATTTCCTCTGCACCCTATATGCCTTTTCTGCAATTCTTTTATTTTGTCTTGATGATTGTCTCTTATTCCGCTCATCCAATATTTTCAATTTTTTGTTACCCTCTTCAAACTGAGACTCCATTTCCTACCAATCTTTTTCAACAATATCCATACCTTCTACTCAGCATGAAAATGGGGATGATCATATATAGACAAATATCTTCAAAAACTTATCTGCTCTTTCTCTTTCATTCAGGTCTTTTGTGTCCTCAGAGAAAGTCAAGCTTTCCCTCATCTCATCCAAACCTAGTTCTTTTTGTGAGCTTAGAACTTTCCCCTCTCCTTTCATCTTTTTTCCAAGATTGTCTTTTTCCTTCAGTGGTCAACTTCTGTCTGTATACTGGTTTTTAATTATTTTAAATTTTCTCTCAGATTCTAAAACTGTGAACCTCTTCTCTACCACCCCTCCTTTGGAAAAAACCCTTCTTCAGCCTCCCTCTATCCATGGTTAAACCCCACACTCTCTATCGTGCTTCTCAAAATGTTACGATATTCCCCATTTCCTAATTTCCCTTTCACTTTTCCGTTCATTTCCATGTGGCGCCACCACATGGCTGCATTTGCTTCAGCTAAAATCAGCAATATTTTCGTAATCCCAAGAGTCCAGTTTTATCTAACTTTGCCTCTGTTTTTTTGCAATTAGAGCAATATTGTTTTGATTTTACATTGTTAAAAGGATATTTGGCTAGGGCCAAGACCCTAGGTCAGATCATCAGCCCATGTAAAGTCCCTAGGTAAGATCCCTGGCCTGGGCATTGCTGAGGCTTTCTTTTGGCCTGAGGGTTAGGCCTAGAGAACTTCAGACTGCAACAGAGGGTGAGCCCTCCTTTGGGTATGTCAGGTCCCTAAGGCTCAAGAATGGGGAATATGGGATGAAGAGGAAAGGCTGATGAGGAAGATCAATGCAGAGGGTAGTGTAAATAAACCAGGGAGAAAAAACAAAACAATTAAAAGACCTAAACTAAGACCATTAGCAATGGAGACAGTCTGAGAGTCTGAGATAAAACTGACAGAAAGGTTGGACTAGAACGATGAGAGAGATTTATGAATGACTTTTGGGTTTCTAGCTTGGGAGAAAAGGGCTATGGTGTCTTTCATAATTAATTGAAAAGAGAGCAGAAGAACTTGTTAGGAGCATTGGAGAAGGTTTCTAAAATTCAACTTGGGATTACTTTAGCTTGGCAAAAAGAAATATATGTATACTAAATTAGTTGAGATGTAGATATTTTGAGAATGTTTTAATTTAGAACATGTAGGAATTGGAGATAACTTTGCATAGGTCATAAGGTCTAGTGAAAACATGTCTTTGAGATGTAGTTAAAACTTATCTTCTTAAGATCAAGTTGTTGAACTAATAACAATTAGGTCTTCATTTCTTCAGAAGGGTTTTAGGGTTAAATGAATTTAAGATGAAGGAACCTGAATCTCTGAATTCGCCTATCATAAACTTGGCAGTAGGGTCAGGATTGGGGTTAACAATACCACAATAATAATTTGCAGGGGAGAATTCCCAGATAATGATATATCTTGCACTAGAATTAGGGGAGGGAAAAAACTGTGTGGGGGGAGGAGTAAGGGGAAAAAAATGATTGATCACCAGTGTCACGTCTTCCTTGCTTTTTTACGTGTCTAGTTTGGAGAAAACAGTATTTTAAAATATGAGGATTATATTACTTAGGAAAGACTGGAAAAGCCTATCTTCAGTTTCTTCTGAGATATTTGGAATGGGAGGAAATGTAGACAGGAAAACAATATAGGCAGTTGTAGTAATATTGAAAAGGACTTTCATATAGTGTGTCCATTGGGAGTTGGAAATATGAACCTGGAATTAGATATCTGAATGAAAGACTTAAAAGTGGCTGATGAATGCCTGGGTGGTAGACAGGATTTCTTGAGGGGCCACAGAGAATGAGAAGTAAGTAAATCATAAATGGAATCTCTGCTGATTCAATAGTCAACTGTGTCAGAGGAATCTTAAAAAAAAGACAAAAATAAAACATTTAGAAATGTAGGAATGAATGATTATATTTATTCTTTAAAGTGTGCTCACAAAATCTTATGGATGCCTTACTTATAATAGCTGGACACTTTATTTCTGGTCATATTATCATGCCTAACATACTAAAGCCCAATCTAGAGATTTTTTTTTCCCCCAACAAGGATTGACAATACTTTTACTTAAAAAAAAATAAAAGAAAATAACTTTATTATAGTATCATTACTCTTTACAGGTGTACTTATTGCATTAATCTGGTTTAGTTCTTTAAAGAAAGTTTTAATTAAAGTGTACAGTTCATAGTGCAAGAAAACTAGTTTAACACAATAAAAATTTCAAAGCAACTATACTATAGATTAGATGATACTAAGACTATCTTAGAAAATTACAACTTTATGATAGTATAAAGACTCTGAACTTTAAAATAGATCTAAATTTTATTTAAAAAAAAATTCTGAAGTACGAATATAAGTTAAACATAGAATAAAACATTCACTAGGTTCGGCAGAAACTATATTATTAAGAATATATTCTAAGTGGTAAAATTTAAACTGACAGCCACCAGTGCTGCCTTAATCTTAATTCTAAATATTTTAGTAGTAATCCCAATGTTTAGAATTTCATTGTAAAACTTTCATTTTACATATGCAAGATAAACAGTTTCCTTCAAAGACTTCTTTCTTCAGCTCTTACAAAAAGGCAACACAATAATAAAACTTTCTTAGTCAAAAGTTGACATGTCACATAAAATATATACATTGTAAAATTTTTACATTTACCTAAAGCTTTTCTCTTTAAAATGAAAGTCACATTTGTATGTAAGAAAAGCACACTGTTAGGAGGTATCTAATTAATGTAAAACTAATGTTGTCACACTTTAGAAAGTTATGAATTAAACTTTCTTTAAAAGTCATTGTCTTATAAATAATTATGAACAGAACAAAACACCTGTATTTAAATAATATTGGTATGAATTATCTTTGGAATAGTACAAGAAGTACCTATGTAGCCAAGAGGCATCATTTTAATGGAAAAAGTAAGAATATCTCAATGTTTAATAACATCACCCTCAGTGCTACAAATGACTAAAAACAATGCTATGTTGTATCTTTACCTTAAGGTACAAATATTGCATTTGGCCCAATGTTCTTAAAAAATAAAAAGGTAGGTGTATCACCAGGTAATATGCCAAAGTACATTTTCTAAGGAGTTGTGCTAAAATGTCATTAAAATATACATATACAAATTATCAACCACATTTCCACAGGGAAAATGCACATTAAACTTATTATTCTACATACATTTTGGACTCAGTTCCAATTTCTATTGCACTCTATTTCATTAAAGCGTTATGGCATTTTGTGGGCAATTAATTGGGGATACCAACATAAACAACTGAAAAGGTACTTAAGACTTCTACTTTGAAACACAATAAATACTGATACTGGGAAAATTTCAAATGGCTCATTTTTCCTAATACGTTAGTGCAAATCAGCAAACTTTTAGAACAATTTAATTATTGAAAGAAGGCAGCATAATCTCATCTTCATTCAGTCCTTGCTCATATCGAACTGAAAAGAAGCCAGCCCAGTGCAAATGATTCTTTTGGATGAGGAACCAAATCAGTCCGCTGATGAGAGCTAAGACACTTAATACAGCAACTGTGATAGCTATTACTCTGTAATCAGAACCTAGAATAGAGAAATGTTTGACAATGGAGTATATAAAAGTGATCATTATTAATTTTATAATCTGTGAATCATATATGTCAGCACTATACAAATTAGATACATTAAGTACCGGTTTCATAACATTAACACAGAATTCAAATGGATCATCTAACACTTAAGTGCTTTCTTTCCTATTTAACTGTTTTCTTTTTCATTCAAATACTCTTCATTACTACAGTAATTTTCTTCCAAAGAAAATTATCATTCTCACTTTTCCTTCCCATCACTCCCAGTATATTACCTTGCTTTAATAGCAAATAGTTATCAAAGCTATTGTTTGCTTACTTAGGGCCAAATAAAGTATTATTTGCTTTAAAATGATTTAAACCTTTAGGATAACTTCTTAGCACTTAGTTCCTAGCTTTTCAATTTCAAAAGCTACAACTGGGCCCCTTCTCTGCATGCTGTTGAAAAGGACTCATGCTGTCCCATGGCTTTAATACCATCTCTGTGCTGACCTCTCTCATCTCTCACATTCTCACTATATACTAGAGGTTCCATTTTGTTATAGATAATTAAAAATGCCTAGATAAAACTCTTGGTTTATACCAGCTTAACCCTGTGCTCCCACCGACTTCTAATCTTCCAGTCACTTTTCATCCCACTCAAATAGAATCCAAACTTTTGACCTTGGCTTGCAGAGCCCTAGGCTCTGGGCACCTTCTTTTCCAGCTCTTCCATGAGTCCCCATGAAGCTCACTCTACCTTATGTTCTTTGCTCCCACTACTATCTCTGCCTGGTGTGCCTCCTTCCCTGATCCTTGCTTGGCCAACCTTTCAGATCTAAGCTTCAATATCTCCTGCACATAGCTAACCCAATCTAGAGTAGTTATCCCCCTAATCTGGATCACATGGCTCTTACAACTATTTGATCTTTTCCTTTGTTTGTTTGTTTTAAAAGGAAAGGTGCAGGCAGGCAGGAAGAGAGAGGAGGAAGAAGCACTTTATTTTTCAGTTGTTCACACTGGTTGTCCCCCCACCCCGACCCAGGACTTGAATCCAGGGGTATATAGCCTTGCGCTCCTTTGGAAGCGATTGACCTAACCGCTAATCCACCAGGGAGCTCCAACTATTTGATTTTTTCCTAGGCTGACCGTATTTCAAAATGGAACAAAATGGGACCCAGCTTTTTGGCCCCCTCAACAGACTGGACCCAGGACAGAGTTGTCCTGCTACAGACAGCCTGGGCTTATTAAAAGTGGGCCAGAATTGATGGTCAGAAAATATGAAAACAAACAGTACTGTCAAACAAGACCTATGGTGGTAAGTGTAGCTTTTCCCCTCTTAAACACTGACTGCTTGGTCACTTATCAGCCTTCTTCCACGGAACTGTAAGCTCCTATCTGTTTTGCTAACAGGAACGCCCCAGCACATAAAACAGGCCATGCCATGCAGTACTCTAAATATTTACTAAATCGATGCCTGTATATGTAGATACTGGTCACCTAAATTTAGGGTCTTACCTAAAATATTTGCATACAAAAACGATCATTTTACTGCTAGGTCTTTAAAAATGTGAAAATTATAGAGCCCTTTCTCTAGAAATGAACTGATTAAGATTTTTATGTTATTTTATATATCAATTCATGATGAAATATAAGTTCAAGTTATGATTTCTTATCAATAATGAGGATACAGTAAGTAATTAAATCTAGTTTTGATTGTAAGCTAATCATGAGTTTTATGGGAATGAAGAGAAAAGAAACTACAAAACCAGATCTTTGAGGTTTTTTTACATATTAAACTATAGAATACATCTTAAGAATATTTTCAGGCATGTCCTTCTGATTCAGGCAGCTGAGATGCCAGCATGCAGACCGCATATAGTCCAAGGATCTGGGTTTGAGATCCTGGGCTGGGGTGAAGACCAAAAAATGAATAACTAACTTAATAAAGATGTTTTCTTCCCCCCTTCCTCTTTCCTTCCATGCTTTGCCCTCCTCTCCCTTCCTTCCTGTCTTAAGAAAAAAAAAAAAAAAAAAGGAATATTTTAAAAGGAATTACCTTCCTAATATTCTGATAGTTTCCATTTTTCTTAGGAAAGTATTTTTCATAATGGAAGTCCTAGAAACCCTATACATTGTCTCTTGTAATTTATTTTTCTAAGGGAAAGAATCTTAAAGACAGTCAAGATATTTTGCATATACTATATTCTTTAGGACATATTGCAAACTCTGCACATATATAAATTGTATATTTATTTCTTGCCTATTATGCAAAAATGTTCCTTAAGTTCAGGTTATGTATACTTACTCAGAGGAACTTTGCAGACAACTCTTCCGTAACCATTTGAACATTCAACTTTTTTCCAAGTTTCATTTGAAACTAACAGAATGCTACATTTTCCACCGCTTTTATTTTTATTTGCCCATTTGACAAATGACACTTTTGATCCATCTATCCAATTCCAAGACCGACCTAAAGAAGGAATTTAATAAAATTTATTAGATTATTACCACTAAATTACTAAGGCATTGGTTTTATATAACTCATTTACTTAGAATTGTGCTGTGCCACTATTTAAATGAAATAAATATATTAAAGTAGATATGCATTAACTGTGACTTTATATATTCTTTGTTAAAATAGGCTGTCCTTTACATATCAAATACAGTGCATGCTTTTTCACTTTTAATGCAAAAAACTGGTATAATGGACAAAAATTATTAAAATGCCTTAAAAATAAATAGAATGAAATTTATTGAAAGTCAAAAAATTTAAAAATCAGCCCTTCAGGTGTATTTGTTACATTTCAAGTGCTCAAAAGTCACACCTGGCTAGTGATAACTATGTTTTATAGTGCAGATACAGAGCATTTTCATCTTTGCGCAAAGTTCCGTTGGGCAACACTGACATACAATGTGGCGTTTTTATTAAAGTACAGGGTGCATATTTACCATGTGAGGGATAGATTTCTAAAGACCTGTATCTGCCACTTCCCCATACTGAGGCACGAAAAAACTCGTATCATTAAAGATGTTTATTGAGGAGGGAACCATTCAGGCGGGTCTCCCAACCAGACTCCATTTTTGTTTTTTCAGCTAAGATAGCACCACCTTGTGGTGATAATGTAAACACAATTCGTAATTCATTACAGATGGTCAAGTTTTAATACATTCCCTTTTTGACAAGTACTTAATATTATGAAGTTCCCGTTTATTTCAATTATTTAGAATTGAAATTTGCATAAAATGTGAGGCAGACTTTCTATTCTATTGAATTTGTACCCTTCATTCTGTATCAATTCCAGGTTCACTCAAATCCTCTATTATTTATTCCTTATTGAAAAATTCTTTCAAAGATCTTTTTTTAGGTAAAAAGTGCCATTTTAGGTGTAGCTTGTTAATCAGATGGCTTAGAATCTGGTGTGCTGACCACATACAGCCCAACGACCCAGATTAGAGACTCAATGCTGTGATGAAAAACCAAAAAATGAGCAACTAAGTGAAAAAGGATGTTTCTTCCTCCTTTTACTCCCTTTCTTCCTCAAATGTTGCTTCCTCTTCTCTCTTCCTTCCTCCCTCTCTTGAAAAAGTCACTTTATTTTCAGAAGTCATATACATGTACTACAAGTTTGAGTGCTTTATAGAAAAATCTGTGTAAATGAAATTTTAATTTTCATGACAACTTGTACAAATTAGGTCTTTTTCACACGATCCTTAAGATGGGGAAAGAGGAGGAAATAACAACTTAATGAAAAGATGGTCTCCAATTTCTGAATGGAACAGCTACAGCTGAGAAATAAGGATAATGTCATGTTACAGCATATACTCTGTCCTTAAATAAAAGATGTGATATACACACACAATGGAATACTATTCAACCATCAATAAAGATGAACACTTGCCATCTGCAGAAACATGGATGGACCTACAGGGAGTTATGCTTAGTAAGGTAATCCAGAAGAAGAAAGACAGGAATTACATCATTATCACTCATATGTCTTCCACAGACATTTTGAACCAATTGTTTGTAATTTTACTAAACTAATGTGGAACAAAAAACACTATTAATAATTAATTTTGCTCTAAAAATATTTTAAGAGGTAAGGGAATAATAAGAGAACTTTTGGAATAACAGCTATAAGCTTCAAAAACAGGGTGATGGACACTAGAACATTAAGGGAAGTGAGTCATGGGCTCTTTGTGGAGACACAGATATTGTTGTGGGAGAAAACATATCCTATTGATCCAAATATTTTCAAAATAAGCATCTACAACAAGTATAATTGATTTAACCTGCTTTTTGATTTTATTAGTGATTTCCATGATAACTAATGAATCACTCACAAGTTTATACAGAATTTATATGCCTCCAAAACAGCGAGCAGACCTTATTAATCAATAAAAAGCATTTGAGTTAGTCACCACTTGAAATTCTTTAACAAGACTGGTTGGTATTTAGGACAAGATAGAACTCTTTGCTCATTGCACATACAAATATGCCACTTACCAACAGACTCTTGAGATAATCCAAGCCAGACTCTCATGGTAATATTACTATTTTCCCTCATCAATTTGCTCACGAATTTATTTTCATCTTCATTCTCTATGGTAACAACAGTTGCAGAATGATCTGCTGAAGAAAAACAAATCCCAAACTTACTTTTATGGGAACCAGTGAAGTGGTTTGTTTTCAAGTAGTCATTTGAACAAAAATATTTGACAAAAATATTGAAAAATTCAAGCTTTCCACAGAGAATGTTCTTAAAATCTGGTATTTATATCATATTTTAAAAAGCTTAGCATTAATAATTCCCCATCAGTTAAAAATAGTTCTAGACTGAAAATTTGTGTATTATAAATTTTATATTTCTTCAAAATGTTTACCTAATATTTTTGGATCTTGAAATCACCTAACCAGTAAGATCTTTATGAAAGAACAGCTAGTCATAAGAAGTGGGGAATGTCCCAGAGAGTATAAAAACACTAATCAGAAAAGATATCTGCACCCCTCTGTTAACAGCAGCACAATTCACAATAATCTAGACAAAACAATTTAAATGCTCCTTTAAAGGGCATTGATCTGACTGCTATTCTCCCAGAGCTTGCCCACTTAGTCAATGTTGTTCTATTTCTTCCCACTTTTATTTTCCAGTTACTTATTCTTACATTGATCATTTTAACAGCTATCCTAATATTTCATTGGCTCATTGTATCAAAAAATACATAATCATTTCCCCACCACTGGGCAAGTAAGTTATAATACGATTATTAATAGTGAGTGACTTAAAAAAATTTTCAAAAATGCAGTCATTATTTAAGTTATCACCTTAAGAAAATTCTAATTCCAAGTTATCGAGTCCAAGAACTTCAACAAAGTTTAACTTACCAAGTTCTGAACAAAACTGTTTGGCTTCTGAGAAATTGTGCAATGCCTGGTTAGACATGTAACAGTGGTCTCTGTACTGGACCCAATGTAACTTGTTCCCTTTTGCTGCTGGACATCTTGATGAATATGTATAAGAGGTCACTTCTTTAGCTATAAAAATGTTAGGCATACTGTAAAAATACATTTTCAAATCTCCTTAACTATGTCTATTTAAAACTGGTTCCTGTAATGAGAAGCATTTGTCTAACCTCAGAGAAACCAATAGCACATACTCTTAAGGATATATATCCCAATAAACTCCTTGGAATACCACTGTGAACATTCTGAACACTTAAAGTTAGAGGAAAGTCTTAGCCTTCTAAGATGCATATAAAGTAAAAACAGTTGGAGAAATGGGAATAGAAGCAAAGACAGGTTTGGTAGGCCTGTAACTAAATTTTTTAAATTTTATTTTTATTTTGATTATTTAAACATAGTTTTGACTCAACAAAGAACTACTTTAAAAACTTGCAACCACATGTGAAAAATTGGTAATGACTTTTTAAAATGCAATACATCACAACAGAAAAATCTATCTAAACAAAAAATTAAATGTGGCTTCTCAAATCTTAAAAATTCCCCTGGCTTTCATTTAAAATTGTCTAATTTTCAATTGTGCTGTATAACACAAGAAGTCTATGTAATAAAGCCTATGCCTCTTAACACCTATTATTAATTGTAACAGAAGAGAATATGAGGACTGAAAAGTAAATAGCCAATTTTCTATTGATGAGATACAGATAGTTTAAACCAAATATTTGACCTGGTACAGTCAATAATCTCAACCAAACTACTGCTCTATAAAACATTCTGTCTGGTTTGCATGTCATTCAGTAACTGAAGGCTTTTTCTGATATTTTTTTTCTCCAAGACAGTTTGGTAGAGTTCTTATGTGTGGCTCCTGGGATTCCACAATAAATGACAGCTGATGTTTTCTTCTTTATCAAGAAGCTTTTTAATGACTGACTTCCTTCTCTTGCATCTCTAGCTTCTGCTTCTCAAGTTTGACTTGATTTTTTTTTTTTTTTGAATTTTAGTTATTTGATTGACTCTCATCTCCATTTTTCTTACTAATGTCATTAGTTTGAGCTCTAAACCTTCCTTCACTTTGACAGTTAGAACTCCTGGGTAAGCTCCCTCATTGCTTATAATCAAAATTCATCTGTGAAATTCATCTGTGAAGATGTGTGACAACTCTTCAGTAACACTGAAGGTAGAGGGAGACATTACTAGAAAATTCTTGCTTTTATTACCTGGTGAAAATAGTTGCTTTGCCAAAGAGATACTGTGAACTGCTCCAACATCACACGAAACAATGATATATGTTTTATTAGATGTAAAACATGCTGTATACTGGCTACCAATGCATGGCTAGGACTGGTGGACTTTTTTGAATGACTTGGATTGTTTGAAATTCTTCAAAGATTATTTGTTTTCAGTGCAGTCTGCACTAGGTAGTCTTAGGCTGCATACTTTTGTTGCTCTTACTGTTCTTTATAGTCTTCCTTCCAACTTTTGCATTTTTTTTCTACAAAGACCAGAATTAAGGTATGTTTGTTATTCCAGTTTAAGAAGATTGAGTTTTTTTAATATGGTAAGGTGCACATAAAATGTACCATCTTAACTATTTTTAAGTGTACAGTTCAGCACATTTAAGCGCACTCATGTAATTGTGCATCCACGACGGCTATCCATCTCTAGAACATTTTCATCTTGCAAAACTAAAACTCTGTACCCATGAAATAGTGACTCCTTACTCTTCCCTCCCCCTAGCAAGCACCATTCTATTTGGTAGGCCTGTAACTGTCTCAGATGTGCAATTTGAAAATTCTATATAGGTGCTGCCTGGTGGTTTAGTGATAAAACCTGCGACTTCCAACCAGTGCAGTTCACAGACATCCCAAGGAGTTGGTTTGCATCCTGGGGCTGAGAGGAACAACCAACATGAACAACTAAATAGAATAAAATAAATTAGCTTTCCCCTCTCTCATTCTGCCTTCCTGCCTACTTGTCTTCATTCCTGCCTGCACCTTTCCTTAAAAAAAAAAAAAAAAAAAGCCAAAACTCTATGTACCTCATATAAGTGGAATCATACAATATTTGTCCTCTGTGATGAGTTTATTTCACTTAGAATAATATCCTCCAGTTTTATCCATGTTATATTACATGCCAGAAGTTTCTTCCTTTATAAGGCTAGACAATATTCTATAGTAAGGATGTATCACATTTTGCTTATCCACTCATCCATCAAAGGACACTTGGGTTTCTTTCACCTTCGGCCACTTTGAATAATGCTGCTATGAACATAGGTGTACAAATATCCTTTTGATCTCTGCTTTTACTTCTTTTGGGTATATAAACAGAAGTGGAATTGCTAAATTATATGCTAATTCTACGCCAAGTTTTTTTGAGGAATAACCATATTGTTTTTCACAGTGGCTACTAACAATTTTATATTTCCAAAAACAATGTACAAGAGTTCCATTCTTAAACATCCTCACCAACACTTGTTATTTGTTTATTTATTTTGAAATTTCATTTTTTTAGACTGTCTCCTATATAAGTTTCGCAGGGTTGCCATAATAAATTACCACACAACTGGTGGCTTAAACAACACAAATTTATTCTTTTATAGTTTTTAAAAGATGTTAGCTGGTTCTTTCTGGAGGTTCTGATTGAGAATCTGTTTCATGCTTCTCTCCTAGTGTCTAGTGGTTGCTGGAAATCCTTAACTTGTAACTGTATCACCGAGATCTCTGTAATCTCTGCTGTCAAATGGTCTTCTTCCTCTGAATCCTCTCTTACAAGAACACCGGAAATTGGATTTAGGGTCCATCAAGTGTAACTTCACCTTAACTAATAACATCTTCAAAGATTATTTCTAAATAAGGCCACTTTCTAAGGGTTCAGATGGAAATGCATTTTGGGGTAATACTAGTCAACTCAGTATAACACTGAATTTGTTTGATCATGTTGTCATTTTCTTTGATTCTGAAAAATCTGTTTCTTGAAGATGGATATCCTCTCCATTTGCATGTTTTATCCTGTTTCTCATATATTCCAGTTTTTCTGAAAGACTCCATTTATTTTCTGTGTCTAACAATTGAGACATCAGTTCTTGATTGTACCTTTACTTCTCATTCTTTATATCATTTTCCCTTTCTTGAATTCACTTGTTTCTCGAAATAAGTTTTTCACATATTCTTCTATCCAAATGTCGAATCTTCTCTGGAAGATTCCTTGTCACAGAAAACACGGCAAACACTGAGAACCAGAGCCTTCAGAGACCAAAACTGCCACCACTCCTCTTCCTGGCCAAGTGGCCTCTGCAGCTCTTGGGTGTAGGGTCCTGTGCGCTTCTTCCAGGTCTGCACCCAGTAAGAATGACCCCACATCAAGTCCTGAATGAAAGGGGCTCTTTCCTATGATTTTGAAATCTGGAAAATCTGGAAATCTTAGTTATACAAAGTTAAACTTCTTTACTATAAAAACTCTCAGAGCCTTCAATCCGGCAACTCACTTGAGGCATTTACCAGAATTTATATGTTGTGGAATCTTTTAGGACCTCAGTCTTTGAAAAACATTGCTAGGTGAGATAAAAATTTAGAAAGTATAGAGGAAAACTTACCTAGGGATTGAACAACCTAGAGTGTTTGGAACAAATTTCCATAAATTAGTATATTGCATTTGTTTCTCTTCATAAAATATAAAAATTATTTTTCTAGGATTTTTGAATAGACATAAAATCTATAAAAATTCTTCCATTTAATCATGTGAATAAACCAAGTGTCATAGTTTAGCAAATATAGTTATCAAAAATTAAATCTTACGTTTTGTAGGTTTATAACAAATAGCACCATCCTTAAAAGAGTTGCATTTTTCATGTTTCCAAATTCCTTTTGGATACAAGGCAACACAATTTCCAGTAGATATTTTATCTTTCCATGGGACATAGTCAAATACACTGCCATCAGACCATTCAAAACTTGATTCACTTCCCTGTTTTAAGAGTAAAGATAAACTGAATCCAAATATATGACTTTAAAGAAGAACACACATACTTTAAAAAGTATTAGAATGGAGTTTTAATTATTTTCTTGCAAGTGATGTAGGTCCAGACCTATCTGAAATATCAGGGGTTTACTTTTGATGCACTGATTTGAAACTTTCACTCTGGCACAATTTAAGCAGAAATTTACATTTAGAGACAGAGTTACAGTTTCTAAACACATTCTTTTTAAGGACCAGTTTACATAACACAAGATAAAATGAAGTGCAAGTGGCTTCCATTTGTTGCAATTATAGATTTACAATCCAAACTTTCATATTATTCTGATAATTGTTTCTACATTTTATGATTTTGTGGTCTGGGTCTCTAGCTACATTTTCCCTCCAATGATACAGATGCCATGAAGCAGCGGGGAATGGAACAAAAAATACTTCCCAAGAAACTCCAATGGGAAGATTAAATTTTTTTTTAAATTAATTATTGAATGGACATTATATCATAAACTTATGTGAGTTTAAAGTGTGCATCGTTATCAATCAACATCTGTATATAACACATTACTTTTTACATTTCCTTGATCATAATTAGCCATCCCTTCTTTCCTTTATTTTTCCCACTTTGTTCTAGAGGTTATTTAAATTAGGCCTTCAAGTCTTTCTTTTTTAAAGAGAGGAAGGAAGAAAGGAGGGAGGGGAGGAAGAAGCATTATTTATTTATTTGTTTATATTGGTTTTACTCCCTGGACCCAAGTTGAGAACCCAGGGCTTTACATGGTCCAAGCAGTCTCAGCTACCTGAGACTCAAGGGCGTGCCCAATTCTAATCTCAACAGATGACTATTTTTTATAAACTAGACATTATTACAGCTACAAGAATATATTACTGGGACTCGAACAGAGGCACAAAAGACATTTGCCAGCATAAGTTTAGTATCAAATAGTACTCATCTCTAGAGGGAAAATGAGAAGAAAATATACATTGATTAGTTCTAACACTGCTAAGAATTTTAGTTGCATTTTATACACATTTTTGTGTCAATCTTCATCAAAATCCTATATTATGAAAAATACTACTACCCTGAGATTACAGATGAGGAAATAAGCTTACGAAGGTTAAATAACTTGTTCCTGATCATCTGACATATAGATGGAAAGCCCCAATACTACTACTAGAACTCAGATTTTTCTGATTCTGAGCTATTCCCTTCTTACTATCTTTCCAGTCAATCTGCCTCCATGCATTGTAGGGGTGTTGTTGAAATATTAATTCACTGGGCCCTTGGGATGGATTGGCAGTGTCTATGGCAGTTCTGTCTTAGGCAATTTGCCCTAGTGCACACAATATAGTTAGAAAATAGTTTCTATTTGTTCTATGTTGTGAAAAAATAAGAAAACATTATACTATACAAACTGAGTCTCAGAACCTAATCTAATGTTAAACAGTAATCGCTCACCTATCGTGGGAGTTCCTCCACAGACCCCTCCCGCAATAGGTGAAAGTCCGCAAAGTAGCGGCGTTATAATTTATTTTATTATTTATATATATTTTAAGGCTTCATAAACCCTACTCTCCTATAAACCCTTGGGACACTCTTATAAACACTTTCTACACTCTTAAACCTACATAATTTTAATGACATATAAATTTCTATGTGGGTCCTCACTAGTGAAGTATACGTATAGCGCAAAACTCTGCGATATAGCGAAAATTCCGCCATACAGAATTAGATTTTTTTTTTTAAAACCCCGATACAGTGAAACAGCGATAAGTGAACCACGATATAGCGAGGGACAAGTGTACTTTGAATATTTTATGCTCAAATATCTATCTCTCAAAGAAACTAAAACTCGGAAAAATTCTTGAAAACAAAACGACTTACATCGTGACTTGAAAGCCCAACCCAAAGTGGATATCCATCACGTTTTACGATCTCTTCCAGAAAGAGCTGTCCATTTCGGTCATGAATACTTGCCAAATCACTTCCGCTTTGAGAACATGTGTTTAATGCTTCATACCATGTTACCTTTTTTTGAATAACATTATAAATACCATCTTCAAATGGAATAAACTGTGGCAATGTAGTATTATATTCTTCTTTGTAGTCAACTATAATATTTAAATAAAAAACTAGTGATTAAGCATAAATTACTTGAAGTACTTTTTGTACATTTTTGGGGAAAGACTGGAGATGCCATCACGCAAAAAAATAAAATTGTACTTTTTATCAATAAGGGAGGGCAGCTGCATATTTTATTCTTATTGCCACAGTATATGAAATAGGTTCTTAAATATTATTCTTGTGGAATTGATGAAAAAAGGAGAGATTCATCTGAAGTAAAGGTGTCAGAAAAGCTGCTTGATAAATTAGGACCCTGAATTTAGGTTAGGTGAAATCAGGACTGAAAAGAAATAAGGTAACCAGAAAGTAAAGAATACTAAGAGCAAACAAAACAACAACAAACTCAACCACCATAAAGCACAACGATGAAAATTTCACAGGGATGCAGGAACCAAGTGAAAGAACCCCAAATAATCAAGGCTGAAACAGTTTTAGCAAAATATTAAGTAATGTAGTGTATTGAAGTATAAAATAACCATGAGCCCATGCTGATAGAAGTAAATGACTAAAGATTTTTTAAATGGGAGAGAACACACAACTCCTGTGAAGTAGAATTCTAAATAATTTATATAGATGCTCCCTTATCAGGAAGGTGGAGAATAACTCTCCATCCTATAAGTGTGGACTCAGTATAGCAACTTCCTTACAAATAGTACATGGTGGAAAGGGGCAAACACTGAGAAACATCACCTTGAGTCAGGTGATCAAAGTTAGAATCAACAGTGATAAATCACAGTGATAAGATATACCTTTCATATGATGTGATGATAAAGCGTACAAGGATTTAAAGTACAGTAAATCCTCACCGAACATTGTAGGTAGGTTCTCAGAAACTGGGACTTTAACAGAACTACTCTAATGAAAGCAGGTACTTGAATAACGGTTTTTAATGAAATGTCAGTTGGGGATTTACTTTTCTTCTCACCAATATGGTAACAGACTGACATGGAATGAAATAAAAATCCTATCATCCTTCAAGGCCCAACCAAGTTTTATATTCACCTCAAAACATTTTTTTTCATTCAAATTCCTTTTTTTAATTGCTCTCTTTGATTTCTGAACAAATTTAAACCTATACCAAATAACCTAAGATTAACCTACATAAAATAATGGTAAAGGATTTAATGCTGTCTCCCCAACTACATTCTATTCCTTTAGCTCAAGACCATAGAACCAAGGACCATGTATTTCCTTCCTCTGATAAATCTGTTGCCTCTTTCATCAAACTGAACACGGGGAGGCACTCAAAAAATATAATTGCATGATTTCGACTAGTGGAGATAATGGCCTTATATTTTCTTTCTCTGGTGGGGAAACCTCTACATTAGCATACTTACCCATTTCAATTTTACAAGCAAGAATGCTGTGCTGGTGAAAGTACAGTATGTCTTCAATAGTATTAAAGGTCTGAATATCCCAGAAGCCATCAGTACTCAAACCAGCAAAAAACTTGTTATTTTTTATAGCTGGTCTTCCTGTTCTCCAGTGCACATATGACAGCATGGTCTCATCAGACCACATGAGAGAATTATCTAGAGAAGAAACATTGTTTCTATACTTAGAGATGAAATCAAAGCTTGAAATCAGTTATGAGGTTAATACTTCAAACTAGTTTCTTTCTTGTTTCCCCAACTTCTAAAAGGTTGCCTGTATATATCTTTAAATTATGTTCTCATTATAACAGTAAAACATTTATTTCAATCTGGAAAGTAAACATTATAAACATGAAAATTAAAACTCTACCACCTTGTAATAACTACATTTTGTTATTTTTCATCAAATTTTCATTTCTCTTACATATGTTTAATTGCAATGGAAATAAATGTAACTACTTTATAAAAATAATTGATACATTATCAAATAAGCAAAGGAAATTTCTTCTCTGGACCTAACTTGTGTATAACTGTGCACATTTATGGTCAATTGCTCTTTTTGAAAAAGGTGCCATGACAATTTAACAGGGAAAGAATAGTTGCTGTGACAAGAGGTTATCCATATGCCTCTCCCCCCCAAATTGAACTCTTTCCTTTTAGCATGCACAAAAGTTAACTCAAAATGGATCATAGACCTAAATGTGACAGCTACAACAATAAAGCTCTTAAGAGAAAACATGGGTAAGTCTTCATGAGTGTGGGATAAAGAAGGTAAAGTCTTTTTGGTGATAAAAATAAAAAGTAAATTGAACTTCATTACAATTAAAATACTTAGTGTTACAAACTATACTGTCAAGAGGGTGATGGAAGAAAATAATTGAAAATTATGTATTTGATAAGAGGCTTATCTCCAGGACATATAAAGAATACTTACAACTCCATAATAAAAAAATTATTTTAAAATGGACAAAGGATCTGAATAGATTTCTCTACAGATGATACATGAGTAACTAATAAGCGTAATACCATTAACCATCAGGGAAATGCAATAAAACCTTAATGAGATCCCACATCATATCTACTCAGATAGCTATAATCAAAAAGGCAGATGAAAACAAGTGTTGGCATAAATATGGATTAGCTAGAGCCCTCACACACTCTTGGCAGGAAAAGAAAATTGTACAGCCGCTCTGGAAAACAGCCTGGCACTTCTTCAAAGAATTAAATAAAAGACCCAGTAATTGTACTCTTAGGTATATACCCAAGGGAAATGAAAACATATATCCAAACAAAAACTCATACATGGATGTTCATAGCAATATTACTCATAATACAAAAGAGTGAAAACAACCTAAATGTTCATTCACAAATGAACAGATAAATAAAATGAGTTGTATTCACGTAATGGATTACTATTCAACCATTAAAGGAATGATATACTGATATCTGCTGCAGGCTTCTTGCAGAAATCTTAAAGCTATTTGCTATGTGGAAGAAGCCATTCCGCCCATATCATATATTGTGTGATTTCATTCATATGAAAAATCTAAAATAGGCATTGTATAAAAACAGAAAATGATTAGTGTTTGCTGAGAGCTGACAGAGGTAAAAGGGAAGGAGAGATTCTTAATGGGTATGGTGTTTCTTTTAGAGGTTGCACAATTCTGCCTATGCTGTTGTATTATATTGCACATCTTAAATTGCGAATTGTATGGCATTAGAATATATCTCAGGAAAACTGGAGGTAAGAGGTTGTTAGGCCTATGAAAATGAAGTAATATGAAGAGTTAATGTCACTATTACTTTCACATATCCCTTGTTGTCTGGAATGCCTTCATGGGTTACCTTCTCCCAAAGCATTACAACTAAATGTGCCTGCAGCAATGATACACTAGAAATATTATATACATGTTTTGATTCTTGCTTGATAAGAAAATAGCCTATAATGTAGTATGAATATAAATAGAGAAAATCAGCAGATTTATAACTTACTTTCATAAGTTATCCCTAACATGACCCATGAAGCCATGTAACTGAAGTGCAGAAGTTGCTCAAGAACAAAGTTATTCTCTTTTTCATCTCGAATACTAAGAATATGTGATTTGGGATCTGTAAAATAAAAAAGAGTCAACAATTTAAGCAATGACTTATTAAGAACACTTTATTTTGAGAGATTTAGAATATTTTATTTCCCAGTTTAATATCCTTCAAAACTTAAACTGTAGTGGAAGAAAGATGTAAATTAAAACTCTTGCTGTTCTAAAAGGAACAGTTTAGCAAGTTTTGGAACATTCTGATGTTAAATTTGGTCTTACTGAACAGTGAAAAACTGGTAGTTGAATAGAGAATATAAAACAATAGTTTGCTTCACTTTCCCCCACTTAATGCTGATATTGAGTTGATTTAAATTCACTTATATTAATGACACAGTATCAAAGACTATAATAATAAAACCTCTTGGATGGGAAAGATCTTCCTTTTCCTTAGAGATCAGTCTTACTTTAGGATTCTAAAAATTTATATTCTCAAAGTATGTTCCTCAGGAAATTAACAGGAGTTCCTCAGAAAAGGATTACAGAGATAAAGTCTTTGCCAATATTGGTTAAGCAAAGTTAAACTAGTTTATTTATGCCAACATCTCTTAGTGCATATTTTTTATTCATAATGCACATTTAATAATGTCCAACAGGAAGCAATGGTATGTAATATTTCTCACCCTTGTTCTTTTTCTAACATGTTTCTTTTTGCAGAACATCTCTTAAGAGTAGTGTTCTACAGAGCATACTTTGGGAACAGTGGCTTGACATTTTCCATAGGAAATAAGTCTACAGTTTCCCTGTTCAGAAATCACAAGTCCTTAGTGGGTCTCAGTGGAAATACAGGAAAAATTGTGAGCACTGAAAGGGTTAACTATGTATTTCTTCTAGGCAGAGCTTCTTCTTTGTGGTTTATTTATGCTGTTGACTACTTGAATCTATTTTCACTTTGCCCAGAGATTAGCTTGACTTAACATCTAGTTCTTCACTCTCTAGTGTCATTTCTTTTCCTTTTTAAGTAGAACTCATTTTGTGCAGAGAGCGACTAGTTCTGTGATGGACAGGTTAGAAAGAAGAGGTTACTGCTAAACATTCCATTTGAACCAAACACAAATTTTAGTACTTTGTCATTGGTCATGAAGAAACTAGGAGATGAATATTTTTGAAATCCAGTTACTAGTGATGATTACAATTAGTTGTAACACATACAGGTGAGTTTTTTTTTTTTTAAATGAGTATAATACAATATTTAATATACTTACTCAGTTTCTGACATTTAGACTGAACTTCATCTTGTGTTGTCGCTATATGTCTATTCTTTGCTATCATGAAATTGTAGCAACAGTTCCGAAATGGTATCCACGGAGTACTTAGAACAGGAGATGGACATTGTACATTATTAACTGATTTGGCTTCTTTTTCAGTCTCATCTAGAAGAAGAATTAATGGTAAGAATTCTAATTTCAGGTATAAATGTTACATCCTGTTCATAGTAATTAGATTTGATTTGTAGGAAAAATTCAGGAAGCCAAGAAGTAATAGCTTGGTAATATTTGCTCTAATTATACTCAAATATTCTATGACCTCTTAAATGACATTTTGTAGAAAGAAATCAGAATTTCTTTCCCTTGCGATGGAGTGAGAGGTGCTATTAGGTTTAAAGCAGTTTTGGTTTTTCTGCATCACCAAATGTAAAATACAAGGGGCTACTTCAGAGAAACTATACAAAAATATAAATAATAGGCACCTAAGTATCACTTTGAGAATTCATCATCAAGTTTCTAGACACAGCTATCTTCTCAAATCTTATTTCCATTTTTTTAAAGGAAAAGTATAGGCGGAAATGAAGGCAAGTCGGCAAGCAGGCAAGAAGAGGAGGAAGAAGCACTTTATTTAGTTTATTTGGTTGTTCATCTTGATGTTTCCCCCAGCCCTGGGTCTTGAGTCTTTGGATGTGTGTAGACTATACTTAGTGAAATAAACCGCTAGGCCACAAGGGCACACCTGTCTTCTCTAATTTTAAAGGAACATTTTAATGAACTATTTAATTTTTTAACTAAGCGACTGCTTTAACCAAAGCAAACAAAGTTTAAAATCTGACAACTAGAAAATCAGATTTTCTTCTCATTTTATGAAAAGGCTATCCATTCAGAAAGATACAAATATAGTTATATTCTACACAAAGCAAATCAAACTGATTTAAAATAGAGATCATTCAGTGTCTACTCCAGATCACACTCTTCTGTCTTCTTTTTACTACAAACCCACAAATGTGGGCCCCTGGTTTGTAAAAGTCACTTTTCTCTGATAGGGTGGGCTAGAGATTGCATACCTGACTCAAGCTGAGTCCAACAGAGTCTAAAGATTTGAAAGATGCAATTCAGAGACAGTCAATTCATCTCTAGTCATTGCTGTAACTGAAGGCTACAGAGCCACCATGTTTCACCACGTGCAGAGAGAAGCAGAAAGTATATAAAGAATCAAGATCAATAGAAAGGAAAGATGAAGAGAGTCTCTCTGGGTTCCTGATTCCCATTCCTCATGAGGCTTAGCTCTATCTCCACTTCTATTTAAATTTTCTTTTTTGTTTCAACTAGCTTGAGCTGGTTGCTATTACTTGCGACTAAAAGAACCTGAACAGTAAAAGAAATATTAGTTGATGATAAAAGTTACGAAAGTGATACTAACAGCAATTTAAAACTAAAGTGTTAGTTGACATAAAAATAAAGACAAAACATGTCTAAAATAACAAATTAATGACACCTACTTAATATATAATTCTACTTGAATATACATTTTCATAACAAAATTTGTTATGAAAAGCATATTATAATTTCTTTATAATTCGAAAACCATAATTTACAACCCCCCAATTTTACTACTCATGAAACTGACAGTAATTTAAGAATCAAAATATTTGAAATTAGCATACTTCCTGGATAGTAGCAAATAGCACCAGGTTGATTATCATTGCAATCAGATGTTTTCCAGAATCCATCAGTGTCTAATATTACACAAGCTTCAAGCTGCTCATTATTTTCAGCCCACCGACTAAATTGAAGATGTTTCCCATCTGACCAGCCAAAGTTGCGTTCATCCTGTATGTAACAGAAATAAAATTTCAAGTGTCAATTCTTCATATTATCCCTTTGTATTATTTTGCCCTCATGGTCAATCTAATGACTTAATTTTATTTTATATTTAACACATGTATAGCACTGTGCCAGGCACTATTTAAGAGCTTTACAAATACTAGCATATTTAATCCTCATAACAAACCATATGAGATAGGTACTATCATAATATACATTTGCTAGATGAGGAAAACGGAAGACATGTAATGTAGGCAGAATCAAATAGCGTCAAAACCTCAGTCCTGGGATTCCAATCTAGGTCATCAGGCCCTAGAGTCCATTGTCTGAACCATTATGCTAAGCTTCCTCACACATAATTGGAATCACTTATTGCTGAAAACTGGGAAGCTAAAATGGAGTAAGACCACCATAAGCACTTATTAAGTCAGAGACAGCGTGGCATATTGGAAAGAGCACAGGCTTCAAAGTTAAGCATAAGTGGTTTTGAATTCTGCTTCAGTCACAAGTTGGTTTTTTTTTTGGTGAGCCTGTCTTGCCAAGATTCCATTCCCTCATCTACTAAAAAGATGTTACACTTAACATCCTAGGGATGGATTTAATGGGATAGCATATAAAACACGTAAATCAGTGGCTAGCTGGTACACAAGTAGAGATACATAAGTGATAGCGCCTTTCCTTTCAACAACTCAGATTTTGTGCACATGGTATCATTTTTCCCCCACACATCGTTAGGAGGGAAGCTTCTTTATTCTATTGCACACTAGAAGTCTATAAACAGCTGTCTTTACATTCTGACAGGGTGTGACCTCCCAGCTCTTCTAAGAGAAGGCACAGAAGTTCGAGGGATGAATTTGGGGGCAAAGGTTTGTCCAAGCTTCTCCATGTTGCTGCCAATGCACCAGACCCTGTACACTGATCCACTGTGAGTTTAAACTTTCTTGAGGTCCAAGACAATTTTACAACAATGTTTTATATGGAATATTGAGCAAAGTCCACATATAGTGTCCTTGGTGAATCACTAATAGTGAACATGGTCAAATCTCAATACTACCAGCTGTTTCATTCTGAACCATTTTCCACCAAAGTTCTGGGTGTTACCTCGTACCAGTTAAATAAGGCCCTCTGGCAATGTGATGTTGTCTGTATTCTTTCCATTCAAAACTGAATTCCTTCCTCTTAGCTGCATTTCCTACTAACTCAGGTCCTTATGTTTTAGCAACTTCCATTCAGCATAGATAAATCATCCTAAATCCTCTCTTTACTGAATACTAAATCTGTGTATCAGTATTATCAGTATCTCTTTACTAAATCCTTGACCTTAGTTGATCTTAATTAAAACTTTTCCAAGGGAATTACAAGAGAAGACTATTCATGTTTCTATTCTCAGATACCACAGGCTATTAGAACAGGGGAGCGGATATCTTTAAACCCTTCAGTCAATTCCTTTGGGATGTATGTACCTCTTGTCAGTGCAAATTCTCAGACTCCTTGCCTCTCTCTGACAGTCACTGAAGACACTTCCCTGCTCCTCCCTGACATCCACTGAAGAAATGTGCTGTCTTCCTGGACCTATCATTGACTTAGGGATGTCTGTGTTCATGTGATGATTCACTCGGTTCCCATATTTCTTGACTCCTCTACTTCTATGTACTTTCCCTTCTTTCTGGACTTTAAATAACCCAGAACTGCTGCACCTCAGACACTGTAAACATACCTTAGTCCAGGCTGACATCATTTCTTTTTTGAAGCTCTGGTTACCTGTCTCTAGACTGCTCATTTTCAACTCTACCCTCTCTCCAGTATAATTTTACTTAAGCAAAGATATGATATTGTTACTTCCATGGTTAAAATATTTCAAAGCCTTCCCATTTCTCTCAATGTAGTTTGATTTATGTATACTAGGTTATATTCCAAAGATTTAAGGCAGCTTATGAGATACATAATAAAGAACTACATAGTAAAATATAGTTAAAGTAGTAAAAAAAAAAAAAGAAATATAGGTAAAGATTGAAAATAAGTTGAGAAACAAGCTAAAATCATTAAGTGAGAAAAATTACAGAATGATCCCGATTGTCTTAAAAATAAATATGCATATATACAGAAAAACAACTTGAAGGAAAATAGCAAATTATATTTCTTGGTAACAGGACTATAGATGATTTAAATTTTCTTCTTTTAACTTACTACAACTTTACATATTTCCTACAGTAATTATAATGCCTTTTTTCAAAAGGTTTAAGGTGTCTGAAATTAGGAAATTTAATAACTTATTTCCCTCACAATAGACACAACGATAGGTTTCAAATAATGTCAAGCACCAGAGAGAAAGTAAGTAAAAGCAAAGTTATGAATGAGTTAATACTGTGAGGTCAGGGTAAGCAGTTGAAATTGTTGATAAGGCTTGATCTAGGATACATTTTACAATATTCAGAGGCTTGAAGTCACCATTCCTTCAAGCAATTTATATCTGGGTAATGTAAATGCTGGTGGTAATAAGTCAAAGGTTTGTCAAAATAATGTTTACTTCTGCTTCTAAGTTTTTTTATTCATTCTCTAGTTCAACTCTGAGTCTACACTAAGATTAAATGGTCTTCAATCACATTTTCTTCATGAATCCCAAACCTTGATAAACTGAGGGTTATCTTAAAGTATATATAACTGAGGTCTACTTTATAATGCAATGAACTCTGCTCTTTTGCTTTACCAATGATTCTAAGAGGGAATTAGGACTACTGGTCTAGGAAACTTTATCTAACTAGGGCTTCACAGTCATGTAATGCAATGGTGCAGGGGATAAGGTTCACAGCACAATCTTTGTAAATGGCATATGGTTTAGTGTCAATAATTAACAGAAAACTAGCATTCTTTCCTGGGCTATATGAAATGAATGAGAAGTACTCAAGACTTCTATCTTGAGGCTTGAGATATGACAAAACTCTGCTCTATTTTCTTTTTAGAGTGACTTAATTTCACTCTGCTGATTCTGAAAGAGAAGGAATGGACTCTTCAAACCATGCCTAAACCCAGTTGATAGTATATTTTTTTTTAAAGGAAAGGTGCACACAGCAATGAAAATGAGCAGAGGCAGGCAGGCAGAAAGAGAGAGGGGGAAATACATCATTTATTCTATTTTAGTTGTTCATCTTGGTTGTTCCCCCTCTAACTCCTCACCCGCTGGTCCAGGATATGAACCCAAGTTCCTGGGATGTACCTGGACTGTGTCAGCTGAAAACAGATGACCAATCACTACTCTACTGGGGCATGCCCCAACTTAAACTTTAATTCTTACTTCCATCTCTGTTCCTTCCTTGAAGAGAAATGGTGGCTCTTGATTTCACCTCAGTCTTTGTTTAGAATAAATAAAAAGAAGGGCTCAACTACACATAGCCACTAGAACTTTCTTTTAATCTAAACAATAAGACACCAGATCTTTCAATAGCAAAAAAGATGATTGCCACTAAAAACTGCGTATTTCATTAAATTTCACTGGAGTAAGATTTTATGATCTCCTTTAGTCTGACAAGAGAGATGCTATGCACACTAAAGACGTCACAGTCTCTCACCCAATCCAATAGCTAGGACCGAAACTTACATCTTGACTAGAGAGTCCAATCCATAAAGAAGAGTTACGAAGGACCGCCTGCACAGTTAGGAAGGCTTGCTGGTAAGGTTCTGTGATGCTCACCAGGTGCATATTATCTTTCTGACACTCCTTTAGAGCCTCAGGCCAAGTCAGATTCTTCAGGATTATTTTGTACAGATTATTTAGATACTTTGTAGTTTCTGAAGTATTCGGCAAGGTCTGTTTGCCTTTCATTTCTGTGTGTAAAAGAAAACAAAACAAAAGCCTCCTACACTTTGGGTCCTGGGATAGTTCTTCAAGTTTCCCCATAATAATCTACTTTAGATATTATTTATTTATTTCAGATTGTGAGTGGAAGAACTAAGTTCTTCCTGTCTTGCTGTATGCCTTAGGTAAAATGCATAAAGCACAATATTTGTTTGCTAAAGTGAGAACAAAATTCTATTTTAGGTGCTCTGATTGGGTCGCTAATTTGATTAGGAGCATACAATTAGATTACTGCTTCAGTTCAATTAAATACCTCCTTTGTTTGAACTGCTTCAACAAGAGAAGGCATGAGGTTTCCTTACAAAGTTTTCATCTGGTCTCCTATAAAAAAATGTACAAAACTACCCACAAGAGGATATATTGGAATTACTGTTTTATGGTACTTCTCTGAGTAAGGCATTTACTAAACAATATAAGACAGAAGAGAAATAACTGATTTAGCAAAAATGTTATTCAGATAGTACATGGAAAACCTACTTAGAGTTCTCATAACAGGATAGGTTTACAAAATATTTTATGGAGGTAAATTAGATTTATAAAATAATGCAAATTTACCTGTGCCACTTGTAAGTCACATCGTGATTAATGAAAATAATTTATATGTTTCTTAAAAATATATTTTTGAAAACAGGGATGGTTACTATATTTAAGCATGCAATTTATTTTCATGCAGATCATACGAAGGCATAAAAGTGATCCATTTAAAATGCTTCATTCACATCCTTCACTTTAGTGTCAAATTTAATAGTGAATGTTTATATAGAGCACAATTAAGAACGTTAAGTTTTTTTCTCCTTTCCCCATGATAGAAAGTAAAATCTGAAAAATGCTAGAGAGGATAACAAAATTCAGCCAAAATTCATTAGACCACTCCTATTTAAAAATTCCATCTGATAATTTTTACATTTATTTTTTTATTTATGCATGGCAATGGTATTTGGGAAAAAAAAAACATTCTGTTTGACATAATTCGATGCACTAAGACGATGAGGATTTATCCATGTTGAAATTTTAAGGAAGCTATATGATGACAAATTCATACCAATTGATGCAATTTTGAAAAAACAATGGACATATATAATAGCACGAAGTATTACAGTTATCCTGATAATAATCCATACCTGAATATTTCTGACAGAGAGACACAGTGTGACGTTGACTACAGGCAGTAAAATTCCATGTCCCAGTAAAAGGTGATTTTTGCAGATTGAGTATTAGAGCACAGTAGTATTGGGAGTCTTCCTCAAAAATCTAAATAAAAAGGATAATATGTAGAAGTGCTCACAAAAATGACAGTCTGATGAACTTAACAAGAAAACTTTATGTTCCAGATTGGATTTTTTTTCTTCTCAAAAAAAATTCCATAAGGGAATTGATCATGAAACCACTAAGAAATTCTGTTAAGCTCCCTAAGTACAGGAAAAATGCAATGAACATCATAAATTAAAAAATAATGGCAATATTGATAAATACACTTCAAAACAGTTAAAGAAAAATTATTATAAATATGATAAACTCACAATTATAGCAGTATTTAATAGTTATCAGTCTTGACAGTACAAGAAAGCAAAAAAGTAATGATTACTAATTTAATGGATTAAAAGTTTATTAACATTTTTTGATGACAAACTCTCTACTACACTATAAAGAACTCACTTTAAAGCTTATAGAAGTAACCTGAAATAGAAGCAAAGATTATGGATAAAGATAATCATTGCAGTACTAGTTAGAACTGTACAAAACTGGAAACAACCTAAATAACTCAGCACTGGTTAGGTAAATGCTAGTGTAGCTATAATTATATTAAGTGAGGAAAAGAGAAAAAAATATATATATACTATACAATTGATTTTAGCCAAAAAGTTGAGAAGTGATGGGAGTACATAGACTATGATCCTGTCTGTATCAAAGACGACAATGTAGAGAAAAGGCCTTGGAGAAAAAAACGTTGAAATATTATTTGTGATTTCCTAGATGAGGGTTCAAATATGGTTTGAAATTCATTTAGTAGGTCATAAAATCAATTCGGTGGATTGTGACTCACACTTGAATGAAGTGAGATAGGATAGAATATGTATTAGATTAGTTTAGAGCAGAATAGAAAGAAAGTATCAGTATGCGGAAGACCTAATGGTAAGTATGCTTACTGAAACCTTTGTTTCAATTCAGTATTTTATTTATATATATATGTACTGGATGGTAATTTAAATATATTTCTTATTATGGATAATGGTTAAAGTTTAAAAGCTGTTAGCCTAAGTGGGATAAAGAAATTTTTTAAAATTTCATTTACTCTTCTATAACTTCCAAATTTTCTATATCCAAACATTTGTTTGATATTTACTTTGTATATAATTATAGAGTTCTCTTTGCCACCAATACCAATCTTAAACAAAATAATATTGCATCGGGAACATCCAGTTGATTGTCTAAGACACATTTTGCAATTTTATTTTGAAGTTAACTTCTTAAACTCTGCCCTTTGTGCAAAAGGTAGTTTGTATCAAGAAATTAATGAAGACAGAAACAGATGGCAACAATATCAGATAACTATTGCTAATATGATGCCTTCTTACCTTCTACAGTTTTACATTTAGTTCTAAGGAAAAATAATCATGAATTACATTTATTTTGTAACTTTTGCCTCAAGAGATTGAGGCTGAAAGCCCCAAATCCTAAAATGTTAAGTAAAATATTTACAGTTGCTTCTATTTGCAAAATATAAACTTATTACTCAGCAGTTGTACATGGTTGTGCAATCAATGTTATGGGATCTGAAGCTACTGTGAAAAACTAGGGCAACTCTACCTGAAGGCTTGGGAAGCTCCTGTTGTTCTTGTTCTTCTTGTGATAATTTTATTGAAATGTAATTCATATATGATACATGCACTCATTTAAAGTATACATTCTATAGTTTTCAGTATATTCATAGAATTGTGCAACCATCACCCTCCATCACTTTTAGAACATTTTTACCATCTCCAAAGGAAGCCTCATATCACCCCCAATATTTCTATCCTCCTTATTAACCTTTAAGGTTACTGACCTTCCTTTTCCTATTCTGGATATTTAATATAAATGGACTCACAAAATAGGCCTTTGTTCTTAATCCAATAATTTATGGGAGACTTAAGTATTTCACAGAGCTATATAGGTTATTAATGAAAAACAACTTACATTTTTTGGTATTTTCAGCTGTTGACCAAACAATAATGGGTGAAAGTTACTGTATGTCAGTTTTCTGTTATCTATCCATTTGCTTGTCCTTTCATAGGCACCAAAGCGCAAACCAATCCATAAAGTAGCTTTCATTTCCGGAAGCAAGGACGTAATAAAATCTGTCAGGAAGACAGTTTTCAAAAACATTTGACTTTTTTACATTAAAAATACACTAAAAGTGTCAATAAATATTTCTTGCTTATTTAATTGCCAAGACAGTGTTTTTACCTACTCTGAAAAAATGGGATGCAATTTAATTAAGGTGATTTCTGTATGTTAATTCTCCACAGACTCCCAAAATTAACTGCCCTCTAGGTCAGAATAAAACATGTTTCCAAAACAATTGTGTTACCTTGTTCTCTCTGGCTCAACACTGAAGGAAGAGTACCACCATAGCTGTGACAAAGATCATTTGCTTGAGAAAAAGTGAGGGTAATGGCTTTGATCTTTAGAAAGCACTGCAAAGAACACACATGAAGTATAATATTACAACATGGGAAAGTTCACATCTTTTAGAGGGCTTCTGATTTTCCATTTGTTAGATATGGAAATTTATAAAGTAGTACCACAAGAATACAGAATGATTTTCAAACTATTTTTTAAATCTCCCATTTACTGAGTGCTTCCTATGTGCTAAACAATTTTTCTAGTATTATCTCACTTAATTCTCACAACAAAAGGGGAAACTCAGGTATTGGGACATTAAGTAACTTTATTCATGAATAGATATGACAGCGGTAGAGTAAGCTTTTAGACAACTGTTCCATCTGATTTCAAAGTCTTACATTAAAAAACCCACACACATTTTAAATCATTTCCCTTTCTCATGGCAGAATATTTTAATTCAAATGTATATCAATTATGTATATTCATTTAGCCCCAGTACCTTGGAGGGTGGGGAGACTGTCCTATTTTAAAAAGTCAAAATACAGTCTTAATATTTTGTCTCTACTAAAGATGCTTTCAGCTATTAGATAGATCTCTTCCTTTCTGTTTTTGACATTATGATTATGTTAGGGTGGAATAGTATGTCCCAAACTGCGGTCTTTGACATAATCCACAAAATGTTCATTTCTTTAGCTTCCTTAAAGACTTGAAGTGGATAATGACTTACATGTTTTTGGCTAGCTTTATAGAATGGCTCCAGAGAGAACATTACAAGGTTTAACTTGTAAGCTTTGTGTTAGAGATTGCAGAGAAGAAAGATACAAGGTGCCCAGATTTAAAGACTTCATATATAGCTTCTACCCATCCCAGTCTATTTAGCTTCAAGCATATTTTATATGAGAGTAAATGTTTTAACATTCTGTAGCAATCACTTTTTAGTAGTCAAACGTAACTCCTAAGATTCACACACACCCACATCCCCCAATATGGATTAAGCTTCTCAAAGAGATATAGAATACATCATTTTCCAAATCCATTGATTTAATCATAAGCCCCCTTTGGCAATAAGATGCATGATTAACATTCTGCTAACAGGTGTGCAGTTCTCAAAAAGTAATTACAAAATCTTGGTCTAATATGACTGGTAGATACTGCTTGGATCCTTTCCTCAAGGGGGACAGGGTTTAAGGAAAGGTACAAACAAGAATGAAGGTGGGTAGGCAGGAAGGAAGGAAGAGACAGGAAGAATAAGCTCTTTCATTTTATTTTTATTTTGCTATTCACATTTTTTGTCCCCACTGGACCCAGGACATGAACTCAGGTCCTTGGGACATATGTGAACTGTACCCCTTCAGAGGTGGTTTACCTAACTGCTATCCTACCAGGGTACACCAAGAGCTGGGGGTATTTTCTATATGCCTTTGAGATAGTCCTGACTATTCAAAGTATTACTATCCATTGACAGACTAAATCCAGCCATATAAATGTTAATAGAAACACAATAGAAACACAATACTTTGAATGACCTGTAGGCATGACTAACTTGAGAGTTAATTTGGTTTCTGGCAATGTAGAGGTTCAGGTGAGATACTGAACTATGAAGAGACTGTCTTAGTAAAATCATCTGATGGGTTGCCATTGTCCCACTGGTCATACAACCATCATGAAAGCTATCATCGTTTGCATCATTTGACATCAGTGTAGTCATTCTCTTTTTACCTTATTCTGAAAAGGAATCCAATCCCCAGAGCACTGTATTTTAACTGCAGAATCTGGACTATATTTCTCTAATGAAGATACATTATGTTTTTCACAGATGAAAGGCAACTTGGTGTTACAGTCTGCTGGTTTATTTAAGTCTGAGAAATGAAAGCAGAATTACTATGTTGAAATTTTCCATTTAGCATATTTTAAAAACAGCACTGTAGTAAAGACAGTCTTTTAAAATTAATCTTTCCCAAATTGTTAAAATGTATTCCTTTTTATCTCTAGCTATTTTGTCTTCTATTATTATTCATATCAGTAGGTTCTAATATATCAATATTGGCTATATACGTGTACAAATTTAATTAGGTTACCAGTTACAGCATTCCTGACAGCAGAGTGGGAAGACATGTGAAAAATGGCACCTAAACTATATTTTGAACTAATGCCTATATATTTTTGTAAATTTGTCTATATGCTTATCAATTATGAAACTGGTAAGTTTATTTCTAAGTAAACATTTAGGATAAAGGAAAGAAGAATATTCACAGTGAAAAGGACCTTTATTTGCATTTGGAATTTCAGCAATTATCTTTAGCAGTAAAGAAGAATAAGATGAACAAACCAAACATATAAACAAAAAGAAAACAAAATTAAGCTGGTAACTGAATCTGAAGCTCACATATTATGTAATCAACATTAAGGATTTATAATTAACTTTACCACTAAACCAGCTTTTGGCAGACATATGCAAGCATTGTTCTCCAAATGTTACAGGAAAGTGACTCCATGGATATCTCCAGCTGAAAGAAAACAAGAGAGTTGGTTTTTATTGCAAGAGATTTAATTCTAAATTAAATGTTATGCCATTACTTTAAACCATGTTTCCTGATACTAATATGCAAAAGATACTGATTCTCTAGTGAAGGCAGTTAAATGGGTTAATGTTTAAAACTAATTACAAATATGATCAATTTAATGAAAGGGAATTTGGGACTGCTTATTTTAAATGTTGACTTTACAAAGGCAGTTATCAGTGACATCACATACTATATGACACGAAGATCCATTGGCTGATAAGCAGTTCTCAACCACCACTTCTGTTGATCACCAGATATCTGAAAAACAAAACAAATATCCATCCTTATATGTGCTGAGTTTTGTAGGAGAGCTTTGATTTTAATACCTGGTTTTACCATAACCACTAAAACATCCAGACATTTCATTACTTTGATCTCTAAATTACATAAGCTAGGTCCTTTCACCAAAAAAGTAAAATAGAAAACTAGTTGCATATTCATGCGGTCTACTGTGAACCTCTGTAATTATGGGCATGCATTAATTGAATATACAGTGTCGTATTACAATTAATTAAAAATTTAAAAACGCAAATTATTTTTTATCCAAAAGCTCTTTTGCAAAGTTAGTGATTAATAGAAACGGAAATTTATGCTAACTATGCAGTTAACATTTAGTAAAATACGTGACAAGAAATTAGAATAATTTATATTATCTATCAATGCTCATTTTATAAACTGACATGTAAAATTGATCTTGAATGTTTTAAAACATTAAGAAATATATTTAAATCTCTACTATGAAATGATGAATCTGTATGTTGTTAGGCAACTCTTACTTTCTAGAGGAACACTTAACTTTTGTAGATTTTGGCAAAGATTCTGAAAATATCTTTAAGGAAAAAATAGAGAAATAAGAAAAAAATTTAAATTATATTCTCTGACATTACATTTGCTATTTTGTTTTTGATGGCTTTTAATCCTTTAAAAGATGTCAAAGTAGCCAGAAAGCTGTGATTGCTAGCACAATATAGGACAGCTTCTTCGTAGTTTAAGTGAGGATCTGCAACAAACCAATATTCACTCCCTTCTATTATAACGGGAGGTCCATGAATTCCAGCACGCTCTAAAAAAAAAAAGATATCAGAATGAGAACTGTGCAAATCAAACTACACCCTCTAAGCATGATTTAATATTCAAAATTATTTATAAATAGTGACCCATTTAGATTACTGGCTCCCTTTGGCCAGGGCAGGGTTGCCTGGATGGAACCAGGAGTTCCTGAGGCAGTTAGTGGCTTAGCCACCCTCCTGTTGGACCTTTAAATAATTAACAAAATACATTATTGAAAAGGTAAAAGCAGCTTTGGCTTTCATTTTCTTAACTTACCTGGATTGTACCAGTCTGGTGATTTTAGTGTATGACCTATAAAAGGAAGAAAACATGTGGCTTGAATTTAGTATTCAATTACAGATCATAGCATTCTGTAAGTAGGGCCTTTACTGTAACTCAAAATGACTTGCAGTATTGTTGAGGTATGTCCATTTCTGTCAAATGATTTTCTTTCATGTCACGATTGCTTCAGTTTTAATTTTGTGGAAACGATGTTAAGGTGTTTTAGTGGCAATTACAAAGGCAGATCAGTTAGATATTGATCAAGTATTTTCATGTTAATCAAGTAGTTCTCTACCTTGTTATGGAAATTACAAGGAAAGAGCATATGATCTATCTTGATCCATAATAAAGCTATATAATGTAGATCTACATAGGTAGTAATTAGAAAGTACACATAAGTAAATGATGATATTATATATAATACATAGAAGCACTAAATAATATGCAGCAGTATAATCATCATTTTAGGGTGAGGTTATTTAGGAACCACTTCTCCATCAAGTGGAATCTGAATAATTGTTCTGAAAATCTGGGTTGATAAAGTTAACTGACTCCAAAATTCTTGGAAACAATGTATAGTGATCCAGTATGGAACCTTTTGAGAAGGCAAGGAGAAAAAAACGAGAAAAAAACAAATTGCTCAGGAGTCCTGAATAGAAATAGAAGAAAGATGGTACGCTACAATGAGTTTAGGCTTTGAAGGTGGGCTGGGTCAGCGTTCAAATATTTGCATATTCTTCACTGCTGTGGTACACTGACTCAGTTGCTTAACTCCGTAAGCCTCAATTTCTACTCTATGAAAATGAGATTCAGTTACCTAACTCACAGAGACAGTGTGAAGACCATGGAAGATCAGTGGCAGGAAATACCTGGCACAGTTCCAAGGAGAGTAATTACTCCAAGGTGCCTATAGTTTTCCTCTCCTCAGTCTGGCTCTGCCCATGCAAGTTTCAGGTCAAAGGTTTAATTTGATTCATTTTAGAAAATATAAGACAAAAACAGTTGTTCTTAATTTTGGTGTCATATCAGGGTTTAATATATGGGAAAGCTCTACTCACAAGATTATGTATCCAACACTTTTGGCTTCTCTCTGAGCCAGTTCTCTAAATATTGGATAATTTCCGTCAATGATATTGCAAATCAGCTAAAATAGACAAAGTTTTTCATTTGTATTTTTGTCAAAGACTCCTGATCACGTGAGTATCAAGGGAAGGCAGGTCTAATCTCTAAATTTATCCAAATTAGTGAGAAAAGAAAAATGCAGAGTGTTGTTTTACACAAGAATAAGTACTGTGTAAAAGGCATCATGACACTGAATATAAAAACATAGTATTTGGGTAGTGACATTATAGGTAATTTTTCTATGAGCCTTATTTTATTTATTTATTTATTTATATGCTTTCTTATATTTACATATATTTCAAAACAAGTAAAACTGAACAATACAGTGGCTATACAGATATTCGTTACAATTATACATATGTTTATATATATTTTTGTTTTATTATTTCACATCACTATATGCTTTTCAGGATATTGAATTCACAGCTCAGTCTATGCATTTCACACCACACCCATCACAATAGTTCTAGTTTCCTTTACTGCTCTTTATTTTCTTTTGTTTTGATTTTTTTTTTTCAGGCCAAGAAAAGAAGATAATTTTTCACATTAAATACTCATTTCAGAAGAAACTCAGGGGAGTACAATATATTGGATATTTCCAAAACAGTTAAACTTTAAAATGAATATAGTAGAATATATTAAAGTTCATAATGCAAGCTTGAGTCACAATTCCTTAATTTAGAAAAGTTAAAAATTGAAATTATCAAGAAGAATAAGGTAGCTAAAAAGAAAAACGTCAGCATGATGAAATGGAACTTCAAAAATGTTGGATAGCATTATCTTTCCAAACAAAACAGTAACAATAAAACTAAACAGGATACAATATTAAGCACACAAGATTTGGGCATAAAAGATGAATTTGAACCTTGGCTCTGACACTTACATACTATATAAACTTAGGCAGATTTCTTAGCTTTGGCTTTCTCATCCATAAAATGGGGATAATAAAATCTATACCACAAGCTTATCTTAAATAAGATAATATATGCCAAGTTCTTGAATAGGCTCCACAGAACAATCACAAGCAAAGAAATTGAAGAGGTAATCAAAAGTTTTCCTAAAAATAAAAACCCAGGGTCAGATGGCTCTTCCAATGAGTTTCATCAAGTCTTAGAGAAAAATCAATACCTATTCTACTCAAACTCTTCCAAAATATTGAAGAACAGGGAACACTCTCAAACACTCTCCATGAGGTCAACATCACACTGATATCAAAAGTTGACAAAGACATCACCAAGAAAGAAAATTATAGACAAACATCTTTAATGAACATAGATGAATAGATATAAAAGACCTGCTTTTAAGTGGGTTTTCTTTGCACTTTATATAGCACCTTTTAGTATTTTTTGAAGAACTCATCTTATCGTGATAAATTTTCACTTTTGCTTATTGGAAAAGCTTTTTATCATTCCTTCAGTTCCGAATGATAATCTTACAGAGCAGCCTACTATGAAAATTATTTCATTTCTGTCTTTTGAATATATCAAGCCATTCCCTCCTGGCCTGTAGTGTTTCAGTTGAGAAATCTGCGAACAATCTTATGGGGCTCATCTGTATTTGACTTGTTTTTCTCTGGATGGTTTTTAATTTTTTTTTTCTTATCTTGTATATTTGATATTTTTATGACAATGTGTCTTGGTTAGGTCTGCTTGGGTTTCTTTTATTAGGGACTCTTCGAGCTTCCTGGGTCTGGAAGCTTGCTTCATTCTTCAGATTTGGGAAATTCTCAGCTATTATTTCTTTGAATATAGTTTCTGCCCCCTTTTCCCTCTTTCTCCTTCTGGGACACCTATAACGCAAATATTGTTTCTTTTGATGTTATGCCTTAAGTCTCAAATGCTATCTTCATTTCTTTTAATTCTTTTATTTCTTTGCTGGTTTGCTTGAGTGCATTCCTCTGCCTTATCATTCAGCTCACTGATTCTATCAAAAGCTTTGCCCATCCTATTCTTGTGTCCCTCTACTGAATTATTTAGGTCAGCTACTATGTTCTTTACTTCTTTGACATCTGTTTTGAGCTGCTTCATTTCTTGTCTCTTTTTTGTTGTTCTTTTTCTTCTTCTATTATTTTCTTGATTCCCATGAGTATGTTTGTCACTGTTGCCCTAAGTTTAACCTCAGGTAGTTTGCAGGCATCTGTTGTATTCAGATTTTCCCCTGGGTTTTTGATTGTATCCATAATTTCATGTATATTTCTCTGTGTCTTTGCTCTGCTTGGCACTTGGTTTATGTTTCTGTGGATTAGGTATTCCTGCAGTGATGGCCTTATGTAGGATAATGATGTGCACTGAGTAAGACTGGATCTTGGTTTGGACACTGGGATTTCTTAAGTTTTGTGGTGTCACCACTAGTTGGATTTGTTGAAGTTCTTATGTGGGCCCGCTGTTGCTGCCCAGAAGTTTAGTCCATGGAGTTGGAATTTGTATAGGGAAAACAGAGCCTTCTCCTAGCATCCCAGCTCCCAACCTCAATGAACATCTTGTTCTTGGCCCACAATCAACTACCAGACAGCAGTTTCACCTCCACCCAAAAGGTGCAATAATGGGTAGCACTGTCTGTTTCTCCCTCTGGAAGACTCTCTTCTTCCTTTATTGATGACAAAGGTACCAAGAGCATACAATGGAGTAAGAAACATCTATTTAACAAATGGTGGGGCGAAAACTGGGAAGACATGGGCAAAAAAAAGAAACTAGGTTACTCATTATTTCCATATACAAAAGTATAACTCAAGATGGATCAGAGGGGACATAAAACAGGAAACTATAAAATATTTAGAAGAAAATGTGAGAAAAACACTCCATGATCTCAACTTCAAAGAGATCTTTGAGGGGAAGGAACAACTGTGGCAAAAGAGTTAAAAATAAAACTAAGCAATTGGGACTACAACAAACTGAAAAGCTTCTGCACAGCAAAAGAAACCACCACCAAAAAAAAAGGACAATCCATGGAATTGAAGAAGAGACTCACACAACATACATCAGATAAGAACTTAATCTCCAAAAAACATAAAAAGTTGACATATATCTCAAAATAAAAAGGCAAAAGACCTACTCGAAAATGGGCAAAAGAACTGAATAGACAGCTATCTAAAGAATACACACAGATGGTCTATAGACACCTGAGAAAATGCTCTACATCACTCATCATCAGAGAAATGCAGATGAAAACACAGCGATACCACCTTACATCAGTGAGAATGGCCTATATAAAAAAGTCTATAACAGCAATCATTGAAGGGGATGTGAAGAAATATGAAGCCTCCTACACTGTTGGTGGGAATGTAAATTGAGGCACCATTTTTGGAAAACCTCTTTGGAGTTTCCTCAAACAAATAAAAATGATCTACTATTGGATCCAGCAACCCCACTCTTGGGCATATACCCAGAGCACACAAAATATCTAATTAGAAAAAATATCTCCATCCCTGTGTTCATAGCAGCACAGCTCACAACAGCCAAGACATGGATACAATCTAAATGCCCATCAACAGATGACTGGATACAGAAGCTATGGTATGTATACTCAATGGAATTCTATTCAGTTACTAGAAAAAAAAAAAAAAAATGAATCCATGCCCTCTGGATGGAATTGGAAGGGAGCATGTTAAAAGAAATAAGTCAAAAAGAAAAAGAGAAATACAGATGGTGAAATCATCATATGTGGAATATAATGAAATGAAACAAAAACAGATAAATCCCAGCAAAAACTCACAGGACACAAGATTGTGGCTAGAAGGAGAAGGGGAGGGAAGAAAAGATGGGAAAACATGGTGGTAAGGAACACTGGAAATCTGGTGGTGGCTGTGTGTGGTGTGAAATATAGACTGAGATGCAATTTCAATACCCTAAAATGAATATTGTGAACAAAAACAGAATTACTACTTTTTTAAAGCAAAAATACAGGTTAGTACAAAACTACCTAGCTGACTTTGGTTGCTCTAATAGCCATGGAAATATCCAGCCAGGTGAATGTGACACATTGTGACAGGGAACTTTAGGAATTGTCAAAGAAGAGTTAACATAACATTTAAACCTTGGATCTAGTAAGCATAGGCTGTTTTCAAAGAATTGAGAATAGGTTGAGAGAGGAAGTGCTTCAGCTTCTAATTGTGTTTCTGCATGGGGAAAGTAGGGGTGCAATTATTTAGAAGATGTACTTATTTGATTGATTACTTTATATTTGCTAAGTTAGTAAATTCTCTTATTTAAAAATTTAAAAATATAAAAAAGAAAAACAGAAAACACACACTCCAATATTTTCTGTTTGTCATTTCTAAGGTTTCCCTGGTCTAAACACCTGAGTCTATGCCACTACTCAAACAGGGGGTGGGGGTAGTGGCTACAGCGATGGCACACCTTGGAGGAAGCAATGGTATTGCAGCAGCTAGTAAACACCCACGAGTAAGGAGAGTATCAAACTAAAGCTTCCAGCCAAAGACACTTTAATAAATTGATTACATACTGGCAGTTTTGGAGTTCATTGAAAAATCTTTCTCAATTTTACAGAATCTGCTACATTTTGCTTTCTTGGCTCTTGCCTCATTCTTACCTACTCATACTTACCTTCATTTTGCATCCAAAAATTTAAATGATTCCCTCTGTAATATCTCTACTTTTTACTGAAATAATCTTTTATTCCAAGATAAAACCTTCCTAAATTATCCCGAAATTTTATCTTTTATACAAATTCTTTCAGGATACAAGAAGGCACCATCTAATTTACATTTCTACTGGGTAATAAGCAGGCAGAATGAAACAATGTGTTTGCTGCATCTTCATAGGTTTTTTAAAATTATCATTATAGAACACAATGCTTTTTTCTTAGATGCTTTTGGCTCATCATATTGAGCTCACAATGTTCACATGAGAAGATCATGAAAAGGAATAACTACCACCTACCTTTTGGAATCTGGCATACCCATTCAAGTTTTGTATCACAAGCAAAAGGCCTGAAATAAATAAATTCTCTGTCATCATAGAAATGCCAGTTTCTTCTTGATTGCCTCTGAACAACCTAAAAGAATAAGAAGATTGCTGAATATTTTGAAATTGATGCAGCTCTGATAAAACACTAAACTGTAAACCCCATGGTCTTTGTTTCTATTTTAGCTCTAGCACCCAAGGTATTTGTTTAATTAATGAATACATGCAGGGTTGAAATAGTCAGAGCCTTCAAAGGGGCTGGTAAAGGAAATATACCCTCAGGTCATGCTTATGTCCAAAATACATTTTTGGAGGATTTTTCCCTTGTTACTGTTTATATAAAATTGTAGAATCCTGCACTCTTAACTTTCGGAGAGACTAAACTAGAAAAGAATATTTAGCTCAATGTTTTCTAACATCTTGCTGTAATTATAGCAGATCTGTGAAAAAGTAACATAAAAGTCTGATATTGGGGCCCAGACTCCTTCTTCGGTGTTGCTCTGTGTTGATTAGATGTTGTTGCCCTCCTCCACATGGTCTAAGATGGGTCATTACAAATTCCAGTCATCCAGCAAGGAAGAAATGAAAGTGGGGGGACACCAATTGGGAGGAGCAGCCATAATTTTTCAGAATGCATTCTCTTAAGGCCAAGATTCCAATGGGCATGGCAGCAGTTCTCCTTCTAGAACACCACCCTGGCTGCCTTGTTCCTGGTGTAGGCAGCATCAATTTCTCTTTTATTTAGTTTTTGGGTAGATTTTCAAGTCTACCCATACATAGAACACAGTTTATTGCATGTGTTCTGTAAACTTTATAAGCGTTTCTGGTGTTTTCATGTGTTGTTGGGAATTCTATAAAAATGGCAGCTTATTGCTTTAATTCACAATTACTTTAAAAATAGTTCTTTCCAATGACCTCCTCAGTCTTTGGCTTCTTCTTGTAACATTTCTGGTCAACGACTATCTTGAATCTCTTTCTTGGGTTTACATAGTAAAGATATTATCTAGACGTCTCCTCCTTTCACATTTCCTTACCTTGCATGAGTTGATGACTCCCCTAAATACACTTCTTGGCTCTTTGCTTGTTTTCATTTTACTATACATTTTTTTTTTCTTCCAACTCTAGTCTTTGATTTCTGCTTAGTATAGGATATTTCTTAGTATAACTAGGGATTCAAAATATCTAAATTAAAATGCACAATTTTCTCCGTAAGTCAGTATTCCTTTTGTTTCCATAGATGCTTAGTCATACAGCACAGTGAGCTGAGACATAAGAGGGTTTACATTTTAGCTCTGTACTCAAAGAGCCCAATTTCTTCCTGGTAAGATAAATATGGTAGCGCATTCTGGTGGCTTAACAATTAGGTCCACCGATGTAGTCCACATACATCCCAGGGACCTGGGTTCACGACTAGGGACCCGGGAGAACCACCAAGATGATGAATAACTAAATAAAATAAATAAAATACTTCTTCCTCCTCCCCTTTCTTCCTGCCTGCTTGTCTGTATTCACTTTCATTCCTGCCTGTACTTTTCCTTTAACGAAAAAAAAGAAAAAGAATATGCTGACAGTACCTACTTCACAAGGTTCTTTAAGTATTAAGTGAAATAATAACTATAACATGCCTAAAACTGTGCCCAACTCGTGAGTCAACAAATGTTAGGTGCTCTATCATTACCGCCACCATTGTCAATATTATTACTCTCCCACAGAATACTTGTTCTTATACAAATTTTTTACTTCACTGGTCATAGTCCTTGTAATTGCTTCTTACCTGTTCTTTATCTCCTACTAGCTCTGTGAAGACAATAACTGTTTGAAATCTTATCATTGCTGTATCCACCAGAACATCACAGATGTCTTGGATATACTGCTTATGGGATGAATTAATGAATGAATTCTACAAGGGAGGTGCCTAACTCATCTTCTAGTTTAACCATTGTGTTTTGAAATCTGTCTCAAGATGAATCTTTATGCCCTCCTTGGTTAGTGTCGAACACATTAAATAATGCACTGTTACCTACCCCAAAATGTTAAGCCCCTTAACCTGGTAGCAACCTAATTTCCTAACTTTGTTTTCAGTCACAAGATCAATAAAAACTTCTCGATTTTTATTTTGTTCTTATAGCTTTATACACTCCTTTCTTTTCTCACTTTATTTTATGCCACCTCCTCAAACCATTCTCTCATTAGAAAGCCTGGTATCACAAGCAAAGGTCTAAACCCTACCTATCAACCCTATCCATTCTTAAAGGCCTAATACAAGTCTCTTTCTGGAAATAGACCACAGGAATCACTTCTTCTTCTTAGTTTCTTAGCTCTCTAATAGAGCTATCTATTGGAACTTATCACCGGACAGTTAATAAGAGCTATCTATCTTTACTATGGGTTTTATCTTCTCAAATTAAGTATAAGGTAGGTTGCTTGAGGACTGGACCATGGGTATATTTCTTACCTCCCCTTGCACTGAACATCATATTTCACCCACAAAAACCCTTCTTAGATATGTTGCCCGACTATACACAATGCTAGATTGATTATTCAAAATGTTGATTTTCCAGTATTGTACTGACCTTGATAGCAGCACAGTCTCTGATATCATAATCCTGTTGAAACTCATTTTCCATGACAATAATAGACACCTTAAAAGACATGAGACACTTGAGAATTTAAGAGTGATGCATAAATATTTGCAATTTAGATGTAATTTAGGAAGCTTTAATAATTCAAGTGTGTTCATATGTCACAGAAGGAAAACTCTCACTTCTTTTTTTAACAACAGGATGCTAAATCATGAGAGGATTTAGAAAATGCCATAGTGTCATCATTTTCCAAACAAAGGACGTTACAGTTTTCAGAAGCAGAGGTTAATGCTGTGTTAAATCACAGTTGGAGTCACAGAGAATCAAGAGTTTACGAAATATTTCTTATGTGTTGAAAGGCTAGTTATTTGATAATCTCTAATTTATAAATGAAAGGGAGGAATTTTACATTTAGATAGAACACACAATTGGCACAATGGTAACATGACATAAAAATTTAATATTTGAGAATAATTTGCACCTATAACTGTCACCAATAATCTCTCCTTAGGATAATGTAAACATGTGAAGTAATATTTAAGGACATTTTAAGGTTGTTCCACATTTTAAGGTAGTTTCTACCAATAAAGATACCTTCTTTTTCATATAACACTTTTATTTTTAGAAGATAAAAATAAAAGCTTCTTATTTTGAGAAAAAATAAATCAAAAACACAGTACAAAATAAAGTGAAAAAATCACTTATACTACCCAAAGATGACCACTATATCTATATGTCTATATTTACATTTTTTGGACTGTATAGGGAGAGACTACACATATTCTTTCCCACAAAAATGACATTAGTAACTTGTTTCATTTCCTTACTTCATATATGCGAATCTATTTCCATTGAAATAAAACACAACCATGCAATTAACAGTTTTAAGGTAGATAGCCTAAGGTAGATGCAGATAGCCTACTTATCTGCTATTGAAACAGATACCACTTCCACGTCACCCCAAACCACAGTGTCTGAGCTTACTGGTGTGCCATCACTCCACTGCCACGATCCTTGTAAATCTGGGCTCCTTTTATTCAAGCCGATCCAGAGCCAACGCGGGTCACTGCAGAAAAATGAAGTGTGAAAAACATTTTTGAGCATGGAATTTGGCAAAAATATTTATCACTCACATCATATCTAAAGTACTTAAGACATGTGAATTTATCAGAAGACATTATCACAATCATAAAAGCAGTTTCAAGAATATAAAGAAGTCTTCTGAAATGAAATTGAACCCTAAACACCACACTTTTGAAAACTAAACTTCGTTATGCTTTGAAATTAAGAGGACAAAAAAAATCTGTGATTGTTCCAAAACTTTTATTACAGTGCTTAATATTATAAAGTGTTTTCTGATACAGTCAAACACAACAGGGGCTTTCCTTAAAGTGTTTGTATATAATGCTATTGGGTATCTTCTTTAAAATGCAGAACCACTTGACTCAATTTTTATTAAACAAAATCTTTAAAAATTTAATCCCCATGGTCAATTAAGTTTAAAGTGAACAAGTATGCAAGTATTTTGTAAAAGTCAAACATCATGGCTTATACTAGAGGAAAATAATGAAGCAATCACTTAGGTGACTACATTTGATACTTATATTTTTATGTACAAAGTATTGAGCAAGCTGCAATTGTGTTACAGAGAAGTACAAGGCCTAATATCTGCCCTCAAATGACATATAAACTAGTTAGGTGACAAAGAAAATACAACACCACTTTTTAAAAACATCAAATGATAAAAAATGTGTAAAAGATCAGCTATTACCTGCATTTACTGTTACTAAGTCAACTCCCCAGAAAACCTCTTTAGATATCTGTCCCCAACCTTCCTTCTGGTCATCTCTAAGCTCACCACTTCCCCCTCAGAAACCTATACTTTGAAGCCTTTTTCTACCTCCTCTGCTGCATTTTAGAGAACAGTCTTCTAGACAGCAGTTTATCCCATTGTCTAAAATTCTGAGTCTTTGCTACTTTCTGAGGTTAACCATCATTTCAACCTAGACAATATAATTTCCAGCCCCCATTTCAAGAGAGTCATTTATATATTATAAATACAGAAAATGGTAGCTAGTTGTGGGTTTTTCTGAGGGGTGTGTGTGTGTGTGTGTGTGTGTGTGTGTGTGTGTGTGTGTTAAGAAATGGAAAATACTTCCTTGATTGTAACTTACTCCTGGTTTGACCTGGTTTATCTATAAGTCTATCAAGAGAAGAAAAAATTGTAAATCACCTTAAACATTGCCTGCCTTAATGCAGATTTTAGAAAAATTGAGGGAAAAAATTGATCATACCTGGGGAATAAACTCAAGCTGCAATGTTCTCTCTTTATTTGTAAATGTTTTCTATTCCAATCACTAAATATATAGCTTTAAAGATGTCAGGTTAAGAAGACCTTGTATGCAAGGTCAATATGTGTATTTGCGTTAAAAATTCCTACCCTCAAATTTCCTGCTGCATTTGGTATCTAAGGAAAACAGTATCTCAGCCATAACCCCCAATAAATACTATTTGATGAGCGTGCTTAGTCTGCAAAGCCTTGGATTTATATCTAAATCCATTCAGGCCACATCACAGGAGGTAATGCACACAGCAGCAATGGTATTGCAAACAAGGCTTTCTTCTCTAATCCTATGACTATTTTGTTCTACAATGGCTTTCCCTGGTGGGCTGCCATTAAAAGTTACAAAGATCTTAGAGCCTAAATGACTTGGTGCGCTATGAATCCTTTTCATTGAAATACAAATAGAGATGTGGAATTTAGATCAGGTTAAGTATAGAAGTAATCTGACTTAACTCCTTGGCACGCAATACAAAATTTGGGCAATGGACATCTTGCTGAGAAAGGTCAATTTCTGAAATAGAAAGCTAAGGTCTTCAAGGAGTAAGGGTTTAGAATCATTGTCTTATATAAATGAGTTTGCTTTCTTCCTTCCATTCCAGCCATGGTCACAATATTGGTTTTAAAATATGTTCTCTTTCTAAGTATAGCATAGGCAAACAATCTAGTCTGCTTAATTAATATGGCTTTGTGATAGCTGCTGGAATAAGAGTACAAATAAAGTTTGGTTCCTATGAATGAAAGGATTGTAATGATTTAATTTTTTCTTTGTGTTTTTCTATTCTTTAAAAATTCATTATATCTAACCCTTGTGATTAGAAAACAATGTAATAGTATACGTTCTATGAGAAAAAGACTATAAATAAAGGCACGAAAAAATGGAAAGGATTAAGACTAAATGTGAATGATGTTTTTAAGTGGAAGCTAGGATTTGAGGTGACATAAAGTTTAACATAGAAGATCTTACTCTAAAAGTATTACCTGAACTGGTCTGTTAGAAAATGAAGAAATTCCTTTATTTCACTCATGTGACTGAAGCTAGGAAGGTGTGCTCCAAGTGCTTGGCAGAATCTCTCAGCTTCTTCCCAATTTCTCTTTCTTACAATTCTTTCTATATGAAACAGCTTAACAACATATATTAACTTTTTGGTAATAATCCAAAATATTCGTAGCTTTACAGTACAATATGTGGGCTACTGAAATGGGTTCTAATAAGACACATGATACAGACAGGTATTTTTGAAAGTGTCAGCTGAAGGCTAGTACAAGAGGCTGCCCCTGTTATGAGATGGATGGCTTTCCTCATTCAGGCTAGAGTAGTTCACCAAGACACTATGCTCTCCGCATTCCTAGGACTTTGTAAGGTTGTAAAGGACATATAAACACTTTGGGAGTAACTGCTACAAAGAAATGTGTTAACAACACAATCTGACTAAATGTGAATGATATTGAACATAATATACTGATACCTGCACAGTACAGGACTACTTTCTGATGAACCAAAGAGAAGATTGTATTGGTGTGTAAAGACTGATTAAAGGTGACAAAACAAAATTTGCCACTTTAGACTGATTCTTTGACTTATGATGAATAATTTTATGTCAAAGGAACCATCATCACTGTAGAAGAGGAAGAGCAGATTACACAATGGTAGATTAAATTATTGGTCCTGTTTCTTCAGTTCTCTGTAAAATAATTAAACTTTATTGCCATGGTCTCTTGGTAGATGGAGTATATTTCCCTGTACTTTGACATAGGGCTTGGGCATGTGATCTTCTGTGATCAATGGAATACTAGTGGAGGTAAAGAGAGTAAAGGCCTGAAAAAATGTATTTCTGTGGTTGGATTTGCCTATCAGGCCCTATTGATTGACTGTGAGAAGAACAAGGGCCTGATAGCTGTTGTCACTTCAGCCCAAGCTCCAGAATGAAGGGGATCAGATGTTAACACACAGTCTGGAGCCTAGCAGAACAGGCCTGCAGCTGAAAGTCATTCAAGCCCAAACTTGATCAGTTAAATGCTCACTCACACAGAAATTTGAATACATGAGATTGAATGCGTGTTGTCAAAGTCACTGCATTTTGGGGGTAATATGCAATGTTTATTTGTGGGAAGAGCAGATTGATGCAAACCTTAAAATAATTTTTTTTACATTGTAAGAGCTGGTAGAACTCTTCATTTGGCAATAAGAATTGAAGGCGTATGAGAATCATAAGCAAAGAGTACCATGGCATGCACCTCATCCAACCTCCCTGCAAAAAAGAACCCCAAGCAAGATTCAGTACTGGCTGAGGACACCTGTTCTTTCAGGTAGGACATGAGTTGTGTATAGAGATGAGCTCTCTGACACCAGCGGTTCAGTGACGCCCTGACGAGAATTCTGTATAGCACTTTGGTAGGTTACATAAATACAGGGGAGGAGTTTAATTTGTAGAAGGACATGGACTAGGGCAGTGAAGAGTAACTTCAATGAGGGGTTGAGTGACACTACTACCTTACCTTATAACAAGAAAGACCTGAGGGGAAGCTATGCCAGCCCTCAGGACAGGGGTCTTCAGGTTTGGGCAGTGCTTCTTCAGACTCAGTGGGCCCACTTATTTTCTTGCAAATTGACAGTGCTCTGAAGCTTCTGCAGTCTTTTACTTCCCACTTACCAAGAGACTTTCCAGCAGACATAGCGACACAACCTCCTAGAGAAGCTAGGGTTGAATTGGCAAGTTTACTTAAAAATTACATTTTAAAATTAAAGTTCAAACATTTTCTAGCATCTCTTTAACTGAGTCAAGGTGGGGAGAAAGAATAGGAGGAAAAATGGGGATGTGCTGATGTTGACAACAATGACAGTGGAGTTGGTAGAAGGGTGTTTACTACTTGATAACTACTATTCTAAGGGGGTTAAATGAAACAATCCTCACAAAACTCTAGAGAGTGGATTCTATTGCCATACTCAGGTACAGCGAGGATCCAGTTGCCTAACTTCACATTAGTAAGTGGTTGACTTACTACTGGAATCCAGGCGTCAGAATCCAGAGCTTAACCCTAAACCACCAAGTTGCTCCATAGAGCCTCAGTGGGTCACGTTAGCTTAACACTTGGAGCAGTTTTTAAAGTAATTTATTAAACTTCTACTAAAACTAAGATTCAGGAAGTGCTAGTATAATAAAGATAAAAGAAGGTATGTGGTAACATATATTTGTTTACTATTTATTTTATGGCAGCTAGAATTTTATTTATTCACAACATTAAAAGACAGTTTGCATTAGCAGATCCACTTTCCAAATAAAGAATAAGTTCCTTGCCCACAAACTTAGTGAGTGATGGAGTCAGAACTTGAACCCAAATTTGCTTGGCAAATTTGCACACTCCCTTTTCCGTAACATCACACTGTTTGGAACAAGTAGAAGATAATGACATACACTGGAAAGCAATGAGGCTAACTTTTAACCCACCAAACAACAGAAGCCACATGGTCTCATGTCCTAAACATGGACAGCAAGAGGGATAAGGAACTGGAAAAAAATCAGGCTGCTCCACCTTGGTTGGATGTGCTGTTTCCCCTGTTCTGTCCCTCCACCTTGCTTGCCTACTGTAAACCAAACTGACCGAAGCAGAGAGTCATAACGGTTATGAAAGCTTCACAACAGTCTTTCTAGCAACAGAACTGATGGAACAGTCATTGAAGCTACTTCCTGAGCACCCCTCTAACCACTGAAACTGATTTAGGAAGAATGTGACATTGATCCTAAGATGTCTGAGTGCCCATATAAGAAATCTCATGTGTTTCATATATTAGAATATCCTAATTTAAGAGGAGATTTAATGAGGATTAGCATCTATATTTTCTATAAACAGAGAAAATTTTTATTATCAATAGCTTTATGGTAATGACAGTGTGTCACAAATTTTGTGGGCGTTTTTTTTTCTTCTTAGAAGAATATTTATTATTTCATTGTTCATCTTGGCTATCCCTCCTGGTTCCAGGCCATGAACCCAGGTCTTTGGGATATATGTGAACTACACCAGTCAGAAGCTGTGAGCTTAACTACTATGCCACCAGGGTGTGCCAATATTCTTTATTTCAAATGTTGTGTTGCATTATAAATTCATATGTTCTAATTTCTGTGCTAAAAAACATGATTCTCATGACCCCATTAGACAAACATAGCAAAATAGAAATAACTCAAAGGGAGAAAAGTAGCATGCTTTATAATTGCTATCCTATATAAAATACACTAAGAAACATTGGATTAGAAATCCAAGATCTGGATTTTACCAACTCAATAGCCAAGTAACTTTTGTCAAGTAAATCGCCTTTCTAAGCCTCTGTTTTCTCAACTCTACAATCAGAAGAGATTTTTGAGGTTCTTTCTATCTCAAGTATTTCGATTCTATGACTAATTAATGGTCAATACTTTGAGGGTGGTTTCTGAGAACAAAGTTTTCTTGGTTCTTATATTTGGTTATTTTCAAAGATTTAATAGAGAGGACACAGTCATTGTTCTACTAAACATTCCATAGGTAGACTCTAGACCTGAAGATCATCATTTACTTCATATTTCAAAGACAAATAAAGAAAACATTTGGGAAGGATGATCCATTTCACAAGCTACTGGATTCTACTATTTGAAACCTAGGATACTCACCAGGTTCAAGAAAATTCCAGTTACTGTAGGTTACAGCCTGCTTTATTCCACCAAAATTTGCCCAACTATACTCTCCATTTGCATCAATATCTCTCAGGCCAGTCCAGAAGTATTTTCTTAGTGATTTATCATACTTTTTAATCATATCATTCAAGTACTCTTGCTCAAATCTACAATATAAGAGTTCAATGAGCAAATGTTTTTATTATGATTGAATTGCTATAGAAATTTAAGATGAACACTTTTTTCTTAGGAACACAGAGTTAAAAGTTCACTAATATACATTTACTGATGGTCGTACCTGCTAGTTATAGTCAGATTGCAGTTGGTTCCAAAAGGGACCTCATCCTTGTAAATCTTGTAACAGGTTTCTCCATGTCTCTTCCAGCCCTAAATTGGAGGAGAAATATTGTCACGCTGTCTTCCAGACTTGTTGATTCCCTCTGATAAGTAAGCATTTGGTATACTGATAACATCTGACAACTTGTAGAAATTAAAGATGTGGCCTGAGAATTCATACATGTGATGAATGTGGGATAGAATTTCATAGACAACCTCCATAAGATGGAAGGTCTTTGTCACATAGAAGTATGTCTTAATTCTCTTTACCCCTAGAGTCTAACTCATAATAAGAACATACCAGCTATTGGTTGAACTATTTTTAAAACAGGAATAAGTAAGGGGAAGTAAATACAGCAGCACTGAGGATAGTAATAATATACATTTTTATAGAAATTTATGAGTAAGTAATTCTTTTTCTTCTTTGCAAATACTAATATGCTATGATTCACTGCCCTCTGGCTTGCTCTAATGTAAACTGAACAGAAGTCAGTAATTTCTTCTGTTTTTCAAGTCTGAATTGTTTAAATCTTAACTGAATCCCTAATCAAGAAGGTATAGTATTTCTTAGAAAAATTATGCAGGGATTTTACATACCTCATCTGGAGGACACATCTTCTCTGATGTTGTATCATTTATTTTTTCGCCCTTTTTCTTACATACATATTTAAGTTTCTCATCACATGATTGTACTTTCCACTGACCTAACTTTTAAAAAAATAGAAAAAAATATTCCCAGAAAAAAATATTTGCTTTATATTTAGAATTGAACTTAAACTTATTTTAAATCAAGGTGGTTTCTTCTCAAAATTCTGAAGGAGGCAGAGGATGAGGAGAATGGGGTGAGGTAGGTGAGGTAGGAAAGGTAGGAAGGAGAGGAAGATAATGAATATAAATGAATGATTAGATCTGAGAACATACTCCTAGAAAATTACACCTAACAGGCCTGAAAAGTTGTGGTTCACAGCTTGTTATTTCAGCATCACCTCAAAGTAACAGTACGAATGAATTCTATTTTCATATAAGAGTAACAATGAAACTATCTAAAGACACTATTGAAGTTGAAGGGAGAACTTAACCCATAAACAGTTGCCCATATTCTAGTCTTTTCCCACATGACATGGCCAGAGTTTCTCCGCAGGTTAAATATTTAGGGGCACACCAACTAACCTCCCTGCCTCAGTTTCTTGATAATGTAAAATGATGGTGGTTAGAATAGCTACTCTTCAAGAATTCTAGAATCAGAAGTTTCTTCCAACTCTACTTTAGTCTAAACTTCAAAATTCTTTCTTTAAATATACTAACATTTCTTTTGCTTAGTAGAACAAGTCACTCTGCTTAAATTAAATTTTAGCATCTCTATTGTGGTAAGGGTCCATGTTGAACACTGGAACACTAGGCATGCTATCACAGTTCATTCTTGCCTAAGGGCCCTCATTTCTCTCTCTGATACTCTTCTAAAGACATTCTGGATAGCCTTTAAATAGAGTTCCAGATGTGACACCCTTCTAAATTCATCTTTGACACCTTTCTAAATACATGTGAAACATTTCAAATACTTATACCATTTATGGCTCCCACTTAAGTCTTTCTACGAGGTTGGTGACACAATGAGCCTCCTATACAAATTTATAGGAATGATACAAACAAAAATGCAGAGTTATATATGTCCTTTTGGCCCAAAACACAGCTTATTTTGGATTTTTAACTAAACATGTTCAGCAAATGTTTAAGCATTCTGTAGAAATAAGAGATCTGAACAAAATCAGACAAAATACAAGTTTTTTTCACTTCTCAAGGCAGGATTAATATAAAAGTTAATGTGAATAAAAATTCAGAAGATGGAACTTTTCAGGTTAAATTGTGGCTATCTGTTAAATATCACACTGATGGTTCTGAGAAAAAGCTGTTGATTAGAATCAATCTGGCACAAGAATCTGCGTTTTAAAGGGATTCCCTAATCTGTTTCAGACCAGAGCAGACACTCTCAGACAGGAAGTGGATTGCTTATTTGGTATGCACTTTATTCATTGCTTTTTTCAGTATCTACCAGATTATCTTTTATTTTCTTCTCCACCTTAAAGAAAAGCAATTTTAATATTATTGTTAGATATAATAAGAAGAATATAAATAAACCACAGAGGGTTTCCTACCTTTCCTAAATAGGAAACACAGTTGGGAGTCATATTGTAGGGAATATTTGGCTCATTCTCATTCCAATATGTTAGAGTAACTTCAGTACCATCTGACCACTGAAATAAGGTTGGTTTATTTATGTTCTTAAGACCTGTCCATATTTCTTCTTTGGCATCTACAAGAAAAAATGTTTTACCTGTTTAGTTTTACTCAGTAACATAATCTAATACGTACATTGTTGCTTATTTGTATATTTTGATATGGGGTTTTAAGATCATTGATGGACTCTTAACTGATGCATTAAAATGTTTAGATTATCTCATTCATATGTGGACTATAAAGAAACAAAGCAATTGAACAGACAAAACAAATCAACAACTAACCCATAATTGGACAGGGACAACAGAACTGAGGTTCTCAGGTTGCCAAAGGGGAAGGGGGAAGGGATGGGAGCAAAGGGCAGTGGGGTCCAGTGGACGGTGATGAGAGCTATTAGAAATGTGATGGTAGGTGTGCTTTTTATCATATATTTGATGAAGAATGAACCTGAACATCTAAAATTTAGGTTGTAAATCAAAGTTACAGCAACAAAAAATTAAAGGTATAAACTTATAACTACAAATGTATTAATATGAGGAATAGGAATAAAACCTGCTAGAAATGAAAAAAATGTTGGTAAGTTTGAAAGGCTGGGTCCTGAGGGTTATTTAGGTCATTCAGCAGGTAGAACAGCTGTGTTATGATCTGCAAGCTGATGTCCCTGCTATCTGGTTTGGATAAACTCTGCTTTACGAAGAATAATGAAATTCTACAAATATAATATTCCAATTAGAATAAGAACAACGCTCACCACAGCCCTGGAATGACTATGCTGCCTTTCCAGGTAAAATTAGTATGATGCTATCACAGAGTAGATATCTATAATTAGTTTTATTATTAGTGATTTCTAGGAGGAGGTTATAATATTGGTAGTTTAGTGTATTTTTATTCTTCATTCTGTGGCTTTCAAATAATTATGACAATGAAATAATCATTATTTAAGTTTGTAGAGCAACATAAATAGCAATTTAGTTTATGAGAAGTAAATTAACTAATCGTTGTACTGTTGAATTGGCAGACACTAACCATATGACGCTATTTACATTTGCAAATTAGTTAACATTAAATGAAGTCAAAATTCAGTTCCTCAGTTGCCTTAGCTACATTGAAAATACTCAAAAGTCACACATGGTTGGTATTGGAAAGCACTTATTAGAAAGGAGTTCCATCATTCCAGAAAATTCTATAGAACAGAGCTGATCTACAGGATCAGATTCTAAGCTTTTCATTCCCACTAAGAGTCTGAAAATCAGGATACTTTTAATATTTTAAATCTCTCAAATAGAATTTTTTTTTTAATTTAAAAAACTTACCCCCATTATGGAGTTTTGTGACAACCACTTCCACGTCTGCTAAAGAATGAATGCTGATGAGGTCACCGCTGAAGTTTCTGCATTTCACATGTGCTGTATTCCAGGAATCACTTTCCTTTACCAGCAGATAGCAAAATCCATTATTTGGCAGCCAGTCTGCATCACAGTGGGTATCTGAATAGGTCCAAATATCTGGGAGGGTGGGGAGAGCAGTTATGTATATTCCAGTACAGATAAAACTATTTTGAAACAGCAACACTGCAAATTCTTTCTTGACTCATAATGCTTTTGGAAAACTGGGGATATGATAGCACATAGCACAGTGACATGAATGTATGTGGTGCCTAATGTGTACATGACATTGTAAGAATGACTTCAGGGATTCAGATCATGATATTTAATGTAATACAAATGTGCTGTATGGCTGGATATGGACTATTTAAAGTCAGATTGCTCTTAGAACTAGTAGACAGAAGAAAGGTGTAGAGTAAGTCAAATCTCTTCTTGGGTATACGATTAGTTAGGGTTCCCTCCAGTCTCTGTGACTGAGAAATTATGATGAGAATGAGCCTCCTCATAAGTCATTTTAGCAAAGGGATATGCATTAATACTCACTTTTGAACAAAGGACAGGCAGAGATTTAAGGAACAAAGCAAAATATTTATACACTCCACACCTAGGAGATGGCGGCAACAGTGGAAATGGGTAAAAAGGCATTGCTGGATCTCTCCTTTCCTTTCCTCTGCTAGTCTTATAGCCCATATGGAATTAATGATTCTTTGTTTTGACCATAAAAACCTCAACTAAATGATGGTCAAGAAAGATAAGAGAAAAACAGTGAGGTATAAAATGATAGACAAAACTACTATCCCTTTTAATAGAACCAGAAGTTGTTTGGTTACTCAGAATTCATGAATTCATAACTGTTTTGAATGTTTGTGGCATGCAAACACAGCATCTTAAAAAGATGGACAGTTGGGGTTTTTTATTAAAAGATAATATTCGGGTTTAGCTAGCTTCTCTCACAAAATAACACAATTAGCTTTAAATAGCACTTGTTATTATATTTTACAATTATGATCCAGGAACAGAGGAAAAATCATCATAATTGCACTTAAAATAATCATTTTCCTATTCTAATCTTTGTCTCTATGAAAACATTTTTACAAGATTAAAATGATAAGTAGGCATATAATTTTATTCTTGCTCTTTGGATTTTTCTCCCAGCATAGTTATTTTAATAAATGCACATTATTCAGTCATGTGGAAACATCTTGATTTACTTAATAATGCTACTACCAGATATTTATATGATCTATCATCACTCTGGTTTATTTTCATTTGTGCTGTCTTTTCTATTATGCCTTTTCTCATATGGACTAAGTTTGGTTTGAATTAACTTGGAAGATGAATGTTCATTACCCCTATTATTTTAAAACATCCACCTACATTTTTTATTCTATATATTTATTTTTTAATTAAAAAATAGCTTTATGCTCCAATGTGGCTAAGACATACTATACCTTATCCCTTTCCCCAATATTACTTAATGTAAGACATTTGAAACGGCTTTTTTCCTCCCAGATTTGAAGATTTTCTTATTCAGCAAGGATTTAACCAATGCCAGGCACATGATGGGCCTTGCATCATTCTGACATTCTCTCAAAGATCCCTCAAACTCCTTTGCTCCTCAAAGATTTTGGCTATTCTTATGTCTCCCTTACCTCCAAACTCCTTGGAAAATATGCCCTTCTTATTCTTCTGCACCTTTCTACCTGATATAACTTGAAGACTTAAAGATTGCTCCCGGCAAAGAAGGATAGAGAAGGGGTAGGTGTTAAGCAGACGAGAAAGCCTGGAAACAGAGGCAGGTAGCATATAAAAGCTGGCCCTAGGGCAGTGGTTCTCAAGTTAGATTGTGCCTCAGAATCATTGGAAGGCTGCTTAAAACACAGATTGTTGGTTCCATCCTCAGAGGTTTTAAAGAAATCTGGGGCAGGTCTTGAGAATTTACATTTCTTTCTTTGTTTTCTTTTGTTTTTGTTTTTAAGGAAAGGTATAGGCAGGAATGAAGGCAGGCAGGCAGGGAAAAGAGGAAGAAGCATTTTATTTTAATTTAGTTGTTCATATTGGTTGTTTCTCCCCTGTACTCAGGACTCAAACCCAGGAATGCGGCTTGGGTTCCTTCAGAGGCAATAGATCTAACTGCTGCTCCCACAGTACGCACTGAGAATTTGCATTTCTAACAGGCATAGGTGATGCTGATGTTTTTGGTCAAGAAACCACACTATGAAAACCACTGTTCCGGAGAAAAAAGAGCCACTTCTGAGCAGATATATATTTCCTATCTAGAACATTTCTATCTGCTTATGGGCTATAAAAACTAAAATTTTATTCATAAGTACTTGATAATATCTAACCACAGGGTCAAAATGAAATACTTTTATATATTGGCAGTGTCAGATGAAGGAAAAATGGAAAAGGTATTTCAAATGGATTTACTTGATTTCATGACATGATAATTTAAAGATATTTGGTATAAGGAAGTGAGAAAGATACCTGTTAATTCTACTGTGTCATTGAACGGTTTCTTGCAGATGTAAGGAAGTCGAGCTTCACAGGAAAAACTCTGCCACAGGCCAGTCTCGGCATCCATTTTTGCACAGCTTGATCCACCAATTGTAGGTGCGCTAGGCATGTCTTAAATGGTGGGTTTTTCAAAGAGTTAGAAGGAGAAGGTAAAGATCAGAGTGGTGGTTAGAAATATAATTCATATTCTCAATTTTCTGCTTTTCTGGGAACTCATAAAAGAGTTAAAACTTTCAACTAATTTGAAATGTATTAGCCTCATGGACAATCTATGTGCTTAAATACGTTTTCCTTCTAAAATACGGAATACAGAGGAAATGCATTCTGATATAACTCAGTCAATTAAAAGAACCAAAGTCAAAGACCAAAAACCAAAATCAAACCTCTTCCTCCAGATAATTTGCATGTCATATCCTATAGTCAATAGCTCCTACTCTACTACTATATATAATAAAAGGATCGATTTGGGATTCTGTAATGCTTCTAAAGCCTTGAATTAAAGATTAAATTATCTTTAAGATTCCATTTTGGAGATAATAGAGAACTTATTTGCTAATAATGAAATTGTATTAATTAAAACGACCTACTGATATTTTATTGCACTTGTTTTCTTATATGTGTGCAGAATATTTCTGTACAAAAGTTACTGTTAACTTTTAGTTTCTACATTTTTCAGAAGCCTAACTATTTCCGCCCCACCCCCACCCCGCCACTCCCAATCCTGAGTCTGGATCCCAGTTTTCTGGGTTTTACATTATCTGCATCTTAGTCACCTGAGTCAAAAGGGTGACCACAACATTTTACTTTTTTAAAAGGGGTACCTCAACCTTTCTTTCTTTGGCTAATTGGGGCTTTGTTTTGTTTTCTTTAAGGTATTTATTTGTGTAATAAAATATAATCATTATGTTGTTAATTGGGTGATACAGGAGAGAGACCTCAAAAGTTTAAAAATAAAGGAATAGTTTCTCACAGAGTTCAGCGGCAGATAAAACACATCAGTTATAGACATGTTGTTTCTTTAGGAACAGAGAATGGCTTCTGGACCATATAGTGGGGCTCATTCTGCTGTTCCCTAAATATGGAGGACTATTCTAAAGATTAGAGATAAATACCTAGTTGTCCAGGGCATATTCAACTTGGCTGTAATGTTATCACAATAAAGAGTGGCTTAGGAAAGAAAATTTTTCTGAGAACTATTCATAAAAGCTGTCAAATTGTAAAAAATATTTAAGCTCTCAGTGAGTGAGTGAGGGGAAGCTCTTAATTTTTTTTTTTTTTTTTTTGAAACTTTTGCTCTGTACTTAATGAAACCGACTAGCAAGGTCCCAGCCAAAACTGCAGAACGTTTCTGGAAGGGACGTTTTGAAACCAAAGATCTTAATCAGGAAAGAAAAAAAAAATCATGGTCTTGGAAATTTATGAAACCCTTTGTCCCGCCAAAAACAACTGCTTTTGTTTTGCTTCTGTAACCGCGCTTGTGCTACCTTGAATGCCCCAAGTTATATGCCTTTATAAACCCTGAGCTAAATGAACTCAGGGCTGCACCATTTGGGTTGTGCTCTGCACTGTGTAGCCACCAGCTAATAAACTCCTCTTAAATTCTCCATAACTCTGGTGTGTATCTCTGATGTCATTAATTACTTTGTAACCATAATGGGTTGGAGAGGGAGTATTTACCTGGGTCCCAGTTGAGAAAGGTTAATGGCTTGTGATCTGACCATTCCCAGCCTCCAGCAGAGTACAGCTGATTTAAACCAATCCAGAAAATTTTAGCGATGCCTTCTTTTTCTGTAAGAATGAAATAATTTTTAGAAGTGACAAAATTACCTAAGTTATTATCTACTTGAGTTTCTAATAATAGCAAAAATATCTGAAGTCTTTGATTGCAAGGTAGAAATTTCAGTAGTAGACAGTCTATCAACAAAGGTAGATGCTGACAGACAAGAAAATAGACTACTGATACATTCAAAGGCTACTAAGATCATTCAAATCTGCTTTCCTAATAGCTTGTCCAATTCCCTTACTTCTAAGGTAAGAAGAATCTTCCCAGAGTAGCTGTTTCATCATCTATTTTTAACTCTCTTGTACTAATAAAGAAAAAGCAGTTCCATTACATCTCTAGATGGTGAAGATCTAATTGTACTCTAGATGGATCATTGAAATTCATTAAATACATATTATTTTGCCAAGTACTAAGGATGTAAAAATAAAAATGACCAATTCTCTGCCTTCATGAGGATTTCAATCTAGTAGAGGAAAACCAATATGGATCCTCCAAATGGTATAATGTTACCATTATGGTTGCAGAAATATGTATAGGAGCTGTTTTGTAGGCAATGGAATCTATAGCACTAGAATTCAAAGGAGACAATTAGGCTGGAGATAAAGAATGGGTGACACAAATGCAAGTGATACAATGGAGATGTATCATTCAAATTTATTATTTGACAATTAGATGCCACTAACAAAAAAGAAGGATGGAGAATCTGGAATAATTTAAATACTGAGGCCAATTGTTGATAAGCCATTCAATGTGCATATGCCCACAAGCAATGGATATAGTCATATTTAAACAGATACATGCATACTGGAAAAAGAATGAAAGAATATGCATATTATTGTAAGGTTTTTCACTCCTTGGTCAAGGAAGTCAACAAGAAATCAGCACACCTTGTCACAGGGTTTCATGTGGTTTAACAAGTGGTAAGGAAAGTCACCCCTTGGCAAGCCAGCAATTCCAGAATATGTTGGGAACCTCAAGGAAGGATTGCTATCCAAACCTGCAAGTACTGCAATGGGGTCCTCCCTAAATAATCTATAATTCAATACAATTCCAAAGTTCCTGTAGGGATTTCATTGAGAGTAATAAGACGATCTCTAAATTTATATGTGAGAATAAATGATGAAAAAAGTGCTAAAACATTTCTAGGGAAAAATTGAGTAAGGGCTGATGTGTTGATTCAGAAACAAGATTTACTATGTATGACCAGAGTAATTAAAATAGTGTGGAATAGACACAGTACAGACAAATAGAACAGAGGTATAGGATATAGAGCTTAGAAACAACCCACTTCCAAGAGGGGAGTTTATATTCATTAGAGGTAGCATAACAAATCAGAGGGGGAAATAGGAAATAAATAGTTAATGGACTATCCATGTGGAGAAAGATAATTAGATGCTTACCTTTATAAATTACATTTCAGGAGGATCAAGGAGATACACATTAAAAGAAAAGGTACAAACTTTTAGAAGAAAACATGAAAGGATATATTTATCATAGTAGAATTAATATCATAAGTAGAATTAATATCTTTACTGTAAGTAGAATTAAGGATTTGCTACATAATATAAATAAGCATAAAACATTAGGGAAAAGATTGGTAAGTTTAATTTTAAGTATCAGGGAAATGTAAAATAAAAAGGAAACATCATTTCACACCTATCTGATTAGCCAGGCAATAAGTCTAAGTGAACTAATACCATCTCTTTGTTGTTGTTTTAATTTTCTGATACAATCACTTTGGAAACCAATTTAGATTTTTTATTAGAGGTCAAGAAACATGCACCCTGTGACTCAGCAATTCCCACTCTAGAGAAACTATCACCTAAGTCTGCTCAGGAGGCATATACCAGGAAGTTCCCTGCAGAGGTGTTTGTAACAACAAAAGCAGAAAACAATCTGTTTCTCAACAGGGGAATGAAGAAATTGTAGTTTATTCATACACTGTAATGCAATCCAGCAGCAGTTAACAATAGACAAATTTACATATGGATAATAAGAGAGGATTTGTACCATTTTAAAACAGAGCAATAGCATATGAAAACATGGTTAGTATTTATATATATTGTAAAGCACTCAAAGGATGGTTATTTTGAGAGGTGGGCAGGAGACTAACTCTTAACTTTTTATTCTTTACAGCAGAGAAGGCCCTAGGAAGGATAGGGGGGAGAAAGGATGAAAGCAATATGCTAAAATGTTATTATTTATTTAGTCAGGTAGTAGTTACAGTTACACAGGTCTCTTTTCAGGTTATTTTCCAATTTTGTTTATGTAAGTTTTCCGAATCATTTAAACTTACCAACATCTCACGAGTAAAATAAAACAAAGCCCTATCCACTCCATGTGTCCATGTCATTAAGTGCACTCAGATTTCTTAAAACTTTCCTTGCTCCTGAAAACTTTTTACTGAGCCCACGTAGCGTGACCGTCATCTTCATTACTGTAGTTCTCTACTTTCCAGTGTGCAAAGAGTTTAACCTTCACCTTTTTTCAAATATTTTTATTTATGGATAGATTTACTTTCTTAGGATAGCAGTTTAATCTTACTACCACCACATTTTCTGAACATTAACCTCTCTTTTAGTCTCTATCACAAGATGCATTTTCAACAGATGCAACAGGATTGTATTTGTTTTGGCTCTCCTGTGACAAACCAAGTGGGCACTCTTTGGGAGCTTTAGCAAATTTATTACACCAGCGGGCTCAGAGGCAAATCTGAGCCCTGGCTATTGGTCATGTAGCATTTAAATAGGGCTGCGGGGTATTCTAAGTGGGCGAATAGAAAGGCGAATTGAAAGGCAGAATTCGAAAGCAAAATTGAAACCCCTGAAGTTCTTTCTCTCTGCCAGTCAGCCGCCAGCAGCTTTCTTGTGGTATTTCTTGGTAGCACCCGTTTGGTTCCGGGAAGCGGGGCACAGAGAAGTAGGGCACGCTGGGGAGGGGGACTGCCATAGAGCAAGGGGTACATATGTGCATTTCATTTCTTGTTCCCTCACATATTCAGTACTTTTTTAGTTGTGCGCTTCAGTGTTGAAATTTAAATACCAGAAGAAAGATACATAAAACAACATTATCTGGATATACATAGACAGAGGAAGACAGTATCTTAATAATTTTAGCTACGTGCTCTATCACATGAAAGTTAAGCTCACCTTTAAGATAATTTAATTCAGCAGCATTGTTGATGCTCAGTAAGTCAGCTCCTTGATTCTGACATGAAACATAGGCTTCTTTCCAAGAAAGAGTTGCCTGAGTATTAAATTGGTAGCAACTTTCAATCTGCTCGTTCTTTTCCCAATTATCTTCACAGCCATTTTCTGTTGATAAAAAGGTATGTCAGTGATTATGCAGTAAGTCTTTTGATTATCTAGAATGTTACAAATACTGCAATTCAATTTACATCCTCTTAGGACATGTTAACATTGAGGCTGCCTTTGCTCTACTAGACCATACTTTGCATCTTTGGTTGCACAAAAAAACCTGAAGTAATAGGACACCAAATGACTCCAGCTGGTTGAGGCTTTGACTCTCCTACCATCCACTCCCCCTTCTCTCTTATCAATCACTATATATTCTAGCTCCTCCTGTCCTCTGTCTAAAGGTAGGAATCACTTGTGCTCACTTTATCAACTCCTTAAAATGATGGAAAACAAGCTCCCTTGAAGACGGTAGCAGACTATAGAGAGGTTTGCCCAGGGCCTGTAGTGAAACCATTCTATAAGTGAATATGTGAATGCAGACATGCTGTCTAAATGCCCAGGATTTAGAGTCCAAGTGACTACCTTACTTGGGAAATTAAGTCCAAGTGTCTTCTTAATGTTGTAATAAATAATATGTAATAATATGCAATTAATATTACATAATTAACATTATATATGTATATAAATGCTTACATGTGTATATACATATATTTTCTTTAACAGATATCTTAAAAGCATGTATAATTTCAGACTAAGAACCTTCAAGTTGTCTCCTAGGTGAGATAAATTGTTTTTGACACAACTGGTTCTAATATATTCAGAGCCCCCCCATGTGGTCTCTATTATAAGGAGAAACCAATGTAGACTATGTCAAGTGAGTCCCAGGTTCCACTGGGTTTTTTTAAAGTGCCTGCCATTACCAGTCACATATTACATGTTACACTCATGGACCTTCAGGATGAAGTAGCCCTTAGAGATCACCTTGTCTAATGCTCTCATTTCACAGACAGGAAAAAAATCTAGAGGTGTGTGTGGCAAAACACCAGTCTCGAGATCTAGTCTTGAGGATCTCCTAAATGGCATACATTGCTTCTTCAGTCACTTACAAATGGTCTAAATAACAACAAAAATTGTTGTACTATGTGATGAAAAGAAAATAGATGGATTTTTTTTCAAGCATGTTGCCTAAAGCTTCCTTATTACCAATGAGGTCCTATGTTTGTAAATCCAGTAGCTTCTAGTGGGATAGCAATGTGTTTGTATGAAATATAATCTCCATGGTTTATCATCCTCCACTTTGAGAGAGAACTAATGCTCTTGCTTCTTTCATAAAAACTAACTCTGGGAATGTCCTGGAGATTCAAGTATTAAATCTGTGCCTGAGGAGCAGCCTGTCTGCCTGACTTCCTCTTAGAAATAAAAAGTAACTCTGGATGGCATATGAGGGCATTAACAATTTCTACCACCACCCAAACGAAGCTAAAGGCACTGAGACACAAATAGGATTGGATAAATATTTAGGGAATGAGGATCAGGATCCTGGGATCTCCACCAGACTCCACAAGAATGTGGTCAGATCCTGACATGTCATTGTATCTATCTGAGTCTCTGCCCTTCACCAAAGAAAAGGTTTGCTTAGACAACTTCTAAGCTTTCACATCTAAAATTTCTGATCCAGACAAGAATAAGATTTAAATCAAACTGGTTTCTAGCTCTGCTTGTTATCAGCATAAATGTTTTTAATCTCTCAGTTGATTCTTGGTGCTAAAAAGCCTGGTCCTCTACCTGGAAGAGTAATTCCAAAGTGTGGCCCCAGAGCAACAGCATCTGAGAACTAATTAAATTGTAAATTCTTGGACCTTACTCCAAATGAACTGAATTACAATTTCTGAAGATAGGCCCCAGAAATCTATGTTCTAATCAACTCCTCAAGTGATTCTGTTGTATCCTAAGTTTGAATCATTGGCTCAATAAAACCTCTTCGAGTTCCTTAGAACTCTGTATTTTAAGCATAGCTTCCCTAAAGAAGAAAAACAGTGTTACCAGTAAACACCACCATGCTAGTTTGAATGAGGCAGGACTGTTGAGTTGTTTGGGGCAAGAATTACACAGCTGGATTTCTCAGATCTGAAATTGTTAGCTGTGTGACTTTAGGTAAGTAACTTAACTCCTCTGTGTCTTAGTTTGCTCATCTGTAAAATGGGGATAAATAATGGTGCCCACCATATAGGGCTGTGTATGGGGCGGATAATATTTGCTGAATACTTAGAACAGTACTTAACATTTGTCAGGGCCCTGTAAGTAATAACTATTTTTACTTAGGTGTAGTGATTTTCCCTTTCTCTTTAATATAGATTCTTCCAACCTACTGCCAATTAGAAAATATTTCTTAAGCATCTATCACATGTGATGCACTGTGATCCCCTTTAACTCTTTCTGGTTAGAGAGCAAATATGTCTCAGGTATATACCAGATAATGATGCAACTGTTACTTTAGTCTCTTCTACTTTTGTTCTTTCTCTAAAGAAGAGTGAATTATTTGGCATCCCCTCATTAGTTTGCTTAAAGTAAGAAGCAATTAGGGAAAAATGCTCTGATCAATAAATAGAAATGGCAGAGGGAACAATATCACCAATTTTAAAGGGCCAGGGATATCTTTTGTCTTCTACCCTTTGCTACATGGTTCATAAACATTCTTAAATTTCCACTATCCTAAAAAAAGTTTCTTCAAATGCTCTGTCCCTTCAACAGCTTCTTTCACTCTTTTTTTTACTTCATGAAACAGGCTTACCCTCCTGCTGTTCATGCTTCAGTCCACTATAACCCAGCTCCTACAACTACTAGTCTTTTGCAATTGTTCTATTCTATGTCAGCAGCAATATCCTCACTGTTCATGCCTTTTCCACTTCCTCTTCCTATCCCTGCTGCAAGAACACTCCTTCCTTTGTCTTCCACAACACCACCCCACCTTAGTTCTCTTCCTGTTCTTCTTCTGAGAGAAAATTCATAGATACATTTTATTTCTCTCTTTCCTCAAACATAATGCTCCTTATCTAAGATATTTGTTGCAGTCATATTTGAGTCATCTTGGATTCCTCTCCATTTCGCCTCATATAAATGGTTTCCTTCCCCCAGCTCCCACATAAGCTTGCTAACCCATACATACCTGGTTGTAAGCAGATGCCCCACTTCTGATCATATTCATAATCTAAGGTGGTTGAACACCATGGTCCACTGTGATTTTCATCAACAATGCACTCATGATGCCAGGTCCCATCAACTAAGAATGGAAATTCACAAGGTCTCCCATAGGAGTTCCCATCTCTGGTATATATCTCTGTGGATTGGGGAGAAAGTAGATGAAAGAGAAATAAAAACTGGATAATGAGCTTCCATTCACTAATTTCTAAAGAGATGCTCTGAAAGAAAGATTGCTGTTTGGGACTTATGTCCCAAACACTTATGGAACTAGGAACTACAGCATCTGCACAGTATGGAAATTGAAAGTATGGGGACTGGTTGTTCAGGTCTGGACTTGAATGCTGGCTCCCCCACTATCCAACTGTGTGTCTGTGGGCAAGCCACCAACATTAGCATTATTTTCTGCATTTTCAAATTAGGAATAACAGGATCTAGCTCACAAGGATTCAATAAGATAGTTCAAGTAAAGCTTCATCTATTGTAGTATAATGAAGAGCTAAAAGATCCTGCTTGTCCAATTAAAGATCAACTGACAGTTGTAGGTGGCAGAGTGTTTCACCAAAGGGGTACCTGAAATTAAATTTACATTCTTTACTTTTCATTGGTTGGATTAGGGCTAGAAAAATACTTTGGAATTACTAAATGTGGATATGGACTTTAGAGAGGTGGACAGTCTTTTGTTCACAGACTGGTGGAATTCAAGCTGTTTGACAATTCAGACTGTGGGGTTTTTGTTATTTTTTGTTTATTTTAAAGAAAGGAAGAAAGGAAAGAAGGAAGGAAGGGATGAAGTGAGGAAGGGAGGCAGGGAGGAAGGATGGAAGGGAGGAGGAAGCATTTTTTATTTAGTTAGTGGTTTATTTTGGTTCCTCTGCCCCATCCCACAAACCCCCACCGAGAATTCAGGTCCTTGAGCTTTACGCGGGCCACACTCCAGCTGTCTCAGCCACCTGAGCTGCAAGGGCACACCCAAGGTTGCGGGTTTGAGGAAGGAAGAAAAGCTGCTGGATCTCCCCGTGGATTCTTGGAGAGGGGCTAAACATGATAATTCATGTATGAAATAACAACCAGCTTTGGCTGGGCAGTCGTAGGACGAGCTGGTGGCTACTGAGGTAGAAGAAGTAGCTTTTTATTTCAATCAATTCTCCTGATACAAAGAGAGGAAGTGAAAGATGATTCTAACCCCAAAATGCCTGGAAATGCTAGAGGAAGTGCTCAATATTTACATTGGTAACAATTCTTTTGAAAAGGTATTTTTATAGTACAGCTAATCCTGTATCTATTATGTTACCCTTTCCATAGCCTCAATTTGTTTAAAACCATGGTCATTGCCAGAACAAATAATAGCTACTTAGTAAAGCACAGTAATCAGAGCTCATCACCATTTACAGGCTATTATGTCTCATAGACATATAAGGACATCAGTGGTTGCCTTCTTGGGTTCAAGTTACATGTTACACCTCAAGCAAGGCTTAGTGAAGAAGTTCATCTATTCATAACATGCTTTGAAGCATGATAAGCATACAACATTCACAACAGCAGTAGCTAAAAGTTATGCTGACTTTTCATTAAGAGTTTTATTCTCATTATATTTCGCTGCTGCCAGACTTAAGTTCCATGGGCTTCTCTAGCGACACAGGCTTTCCTGAAAAGAATCTGCTTTGAATGTACAAATTTATGGTGAAATAGTCTTAAAACAACAGTTTACTTTGCAACAGGCACAAATCTGTGAGTTGAGGTGCTTACACGGAAAACAAATTTTTTTTGGACAAAATAGCTTCAGTGCTTAAGATGTTTGACAAGAGTTGCTCAAAATTCAAGACAGATCTATTGCCATACTCCTCTTTATGTCCAATTTGGGACATTAAATTTCCAAATAAGAAATTTAAACATTTCTAAGAAAAGGTACATGTAGTAGTTCTGACAAGTCAAAGTATCCTCCAGAGATCAGGGCCAAACCTGCCTCCTCTTTTCCATTCTTCTCCAGGTGACTGGTATTCACCCTAGAGTTCTCCTGTCTTCCTCTTCCACCGTTCAAATGTAATCAAATGTTAAGTCCAGGTAATTGTGTTCCTTTAAACTTAGACAGTTTCTTTTTGTTTCTAGGTTAGAGATTGCTGTCTTAAGTTAGGGACTTCTCAGGGGCTGCCTTTGTGGCTTAGGTGACTGAGATGCTAGCTTGGGTACCATGAAAAACCCAAGGACCAAAATTAATAAAGATCCTTTTTTCTTCCTTCCTTCCTTAAAGTGCTTCTTCCCCCCATCTTTTTTTTTTGTTGTTGTTTTTGTTTCATTTTTTACAAAAAGAGAAAAGTTATATATTTCTGAGACTGCTCTCTCAGACTCCTGATATTGGTTCCTGCCCTCCCCACTTCTTATCTAACTGAATGAAGGTAAGAAAGATAAGATACCAGAGTCTCTTCAAAGTAAAGTCCAAGGTTACTCAACTCATTATATGGAAGCTAGGACTCAAAACAGGAACAGGAATCTTCCCAAATACAACTTCTTTATTTCTCCCTTAACTTTTGCTGTGTGCATTTCCTTCTAATGTAAGAACTTTTATTTGTCATTATGTTCTGAGTTGCCTCTCTCCCCAGGCCCTATCTTGTATGAGTCATTTTTATCTCAGAGATAACTTTATAAATTTTATGAATCAATTGAATTCTTAGTAGCATCCAGACATGCATTTCTATCAGTAAGGTGTCTTGACCTCGCTAGTACTCTTCAAAATTTTGAGTGTTTGTTGAATCATACAGAAGAAATTTTGACAAAGTCAAGAAACATTTTATCGTTTGCTCTCTCTAGAGTGGTACCTTAGGTGGGTTCTGTGTGTTTTATTTTTTTAATTGTAGTAACAATGACTTATGAATTATGCTTAGATGTATAAGTTCACTCTTTATCAGATATATCATATTACACCACGCCTACCCCTAGATTAGTTCTTAACCTTTTGTGTGCCACTGATCACTTAGGTAGCCATGTGAAACTCACAGGTCCTCTTCTCAGGTCATCATAAATAAATAAAAATAAAACACATAGGATTACAAAGAAAATAATTATATTGAAATGAAAGCATTTTGGGGATTGAGGGAATTTGCAATTACAACTATAACCTTCAAAAGAATTAGGGGCATGAAAAGAAAGACCTCTGCTGAGAAAATGATCCTTTTTGATTTATGAACAAATATAAAGAAATAAGTCAAATCCAGTTCAAAAGGCATTTTGTTTGGTTTCATGTTTGCTCTTAGTTGTTAAGACAAAGAAAGGCTTTTTGTAGCACAAAATTTAAACTTGCCATCAAGTAGTATCCAGAAAACAACTGCTTTTACAAAAAATTGTTTTTAATTTATTATTTCTTGAGGTAACTATGAATTTTAAAATAATATAAACCCATATACAGCAAGTTTAACAGTCCTCAAATATATGACAACAACTCCTGTCCACCACCAAATTATCAAAAGTCCTTCACCAAAAGCAATTGCTTTTTAAGCTTCAGGGGAAGCCAGCTGACAGAAACAGACTTATTCAATTCCAGGATAGAGGATAGGAAAAAAGGAAAGCCACTCCCCATAACAGTAGAACATGACATTCTCAGAAACAGCTGCATATTTATTAAGAGCTAGAAAGAGACCACCCTAGGAGATAAGCTTGTGCAGACAATGGGAATGATGGAATACCAATTTTAGTTAAAGAGAAGAGGAAAACTTCTATAAAGCTATGAAAATCTACAAAGAAGAGCAATGGTGATATACTAGTTATGATTATATAATTATATGTATACATATTTATATATTCAATATTTCATGTCATTTAGAGCAACATAATGAAAAAGATTTGCTTTGTGATTGCTAGTTGCATTTAGAGTTTAAAAATAAATCTATTCATTATTTTTACATTTAGAAATTCATTGCAATTCAGTCTCCAGACTTAGAACAAAGTTGATGATGAGCTCCCTCAAAGGCAATATAATTAATTTTGAAAACCATGGAGAAAAAGATCACTCTTCAAATGCTGAATCATAAATACAAATATCAAAGTGTGAGAGCTACATCAAAAGTAAATATAAGCAAGTAAGCCCACATAAAATTCTAAAAATATTTTTATTGTATCAAAATCTACAGACAAGGAAAAATAGATTTCCTTTTATCCTGTATGAAGGAGTTCCTGTACTCTAAAGTTTCCTTTTCTAGGGTTTAAAACATAATCATAGGAAGTACTCATGCTCGGATATCAGAGAGATTTCAAATCCCAGATTTGTCACAGGATGGCTGTGTGACCTCTGACAAGACACCTAACTTCTCCCAGTCTTACCTGTAAAAAGGGTATAAATAACACCAGCTTCAGATTTACCTAAGTTTCTAGAACTGCCAGCTCACTGTCCTTCTCAATGTATGTCTTATTTGTAGTCAATGGTGCATATTCAGTACCACATTTACTAAATACAACAACGAATGAGTCAAAGTCCTTCTCCAGTACTCACCATGGTAAGGTTGGTCACAGAGGTTTTCCCCCGAGCCTCCTTTCTTCCAGATATCAGATGAATCTGTACTTGCTATGGCATGTCCGTCCTTCAGAGATAACCTGTACTGCGCAGCTCCATAAAGAGAATGGTGCTCACATTTCCACCACAGCATGACATTAGAATCACAGCTGAACATTTTTAAGGAATCTGTAGGTTTGGTAATATTTAGGCCAAGGCACTTCTGGGATTGCAAGTGAAAGAGCCGATGCTGCGACACCCACTTCCATAACATGTCCTCAGTTCCATCACAGTCCTTTGCTACTATCCAGTCATTCAGTGGCTTGATGCACTTGCCCATGTTTTTATTGATGATGGTGAATGGATCATTACCTGAGTCAAGACAGACAGTTAAAGAGGATGTTTCAAGATTCTGAATTTTGTGGTAAGCGTGCCTTGGTTCCTGCTTGCTGAGAAGTGTCTGAGCACCACCAAACTATTCCAGTCCTGCAAGATGTACACATGGTGATATACTACAGTGGACAGTGGTGGCTGGAGAAGCAGTATAATACTGGCTAAGAGCATGGACCCATCTGCCTGGATTCACAGTCAGCCTCTGCTACTTGTTAGCCATGTGATCAGGAGAAGTTATTTAACTTCTTGCCTCGGTTTCCTCCTTTGTAAAATACTACACATGGCAGATATGAGGACAAAATGAACTCATACATGTGAAGCACTTAGAATAGTATGCATATTTGTTACTATTAATCCAAGAAGGATTTCCCTGCTTTATTTAATGAGATAAAAAAAAAGCTCTTTTCTTCTTCTTGAGACAGATGGACTACTGTCAGTGAAAAATATGAGCCTACTCAGGATAATAATTCTGTCTTGCTTATTACACTTTAGCTACTATGGTAGGGTAAATTATTACAGAGCACTAATGTGTCCTTTGAGGGTGCAGAATGACAGTGGGGTAACAGGATGAGAGGAAATGGAAGTCTGGGTTCTGAGGGTAGGGGGAACCTGTGACCAGTTTCATGATAGCACCTCCAGGATGGTGACAGGAGGTCCCTGGGGGAGAGGATCTCCTGGGGAGGTCAAACTGTGAGTTCCAGGAACCACCTGAAACACCAAATTCAAGACCCTGTGGGTTTGGGCAGTGAGAAACTCAGAAGTAATCAGTGATTGAAGGGAAGAATCTCCCTGAACATCCTCAGCACTTTTGCAGGAGCTGGAGAAGGCTTCCAGAAATTGAAGTTCTGTTACCCAGGTAAATGGAAACTAAAAAAAAAAAAAAAAATTAATATAATTTTATGAAAATAAAATAATGCAATGTTTCTTATATACCGAAATTTGGAGAGCAAGATTCACATCTCTTACAACAAACTACAAGGAATAATTTGGTCTGTGCTTTTATAAGGAAAAAAAATGAAGTTATAGTACAGAACATCATGTGAATGAGAGTGAAGCTGAAATATTTTAGACAAATCTAAAGAATAATTGTCAAAGAATGAAAGGGTTCAGCAGAAGGACTTGTGAAATTCTGGTTCCCCCAAAGCACTTTCATTTTGAAGTCAGTTTCACAAGTACTGGTTTGAATAAGACTAAAAAGCCTTGCAACAATAATTCACATACTTTCAGAATGAAAAATTCTCATACTAAGAATGTGAGGGGAAATTTCACCAAGTAAACAATAACTATACCATTAAGTCTTAACTACAGTTAGAACTTTGGGCAGCGTTGCTTTTGTTTGTTTTAAGAAACAACAGCAGCAACAGCAAAAAGCCAACAGAAATAACAACAAAATCCTTTAAGCTTTGAAGTTATTTCTACTTTCAGATCTGTATTTTATACATTGCAAATGGCTGCAACAAGCTATCCTGGTCATAGCAGCTTCCACCCCTCAGTCTGCTTTGGCATCATTGCCATGGATGCACTAGAGTGTAAATCACAAGGGAAACATACATCTTAGAAGATTATCACTTACACTTTCTATAATATCCTTCTGCCACATAGACCCTTGATCTACCTCCTCCCCAAACCATTCTCTCTCACCTCTCCAATCAAGCTTCTTTTCTAAAGTATCAGGAATTACTGTAGAATAAAAGGTCTGCTCCTACCACAGAATGGAGGCAGCTACCCTTGATGGAAACTTCCCTTCTCCTGTCCTTTTGTCTCACTGTTCTCTTTCCTGGGCATTCTGCTGTGTGTCTCTTGCCCCGCAAAGAGGTGAACTGAGGGAGGAGAAGCTTTGCCTACCATTGCAATTTGGAGTTCTAAGTTCGTTAAATGTCTTTACAGGATTCAATAGATTAGTGGTACTTCTTGGTATAATAGAAAGAGTAGTGGGACAAAGAGTTAGGGGCCCTAGAAGAAAGTCCTACCTCTGTACTAGTTAGCTAGGAGTAGGAGGCCTTTGGGGAAGTCACTTAATCTCCCCAGGGTCTTCATATCTTCAAATTGAAGACGAAAGCAGTAAAGATAAGCTACCTCTAGGACTTATACCTATGTTACCATAAGATAACAGCTTCCCTAGCATTAATATTTACATCCAAATATAAAACTGGGATAAGTCTAAAAAGCAGAGATTGATGAAAAGAAGACCCATTACTCCAGAAGCACTTTTAATATGCTTAATTTTATATAAACCTTCTAGCAGTGTTTGAGAGAAAAGAGCTAAGTAGAATGATGAGAAATTGAAAAACGAATGTTCAATATTTCTACATCTATCTAATGAAAACAATTGCCCAATCACTAACTCTTATCTCATAAGCTCGAAACCAAAGAGCCATGCACATTACAAAGAGAAGGTGGATATCGATATTTTATAATCATACACAAATGGAACAGGTCTTGGCTTGTGCAGGCAAGAGTGGTGAAGACTGTAGCATTTTTAGTTTCAGGGGAACTTCCACAGCTCACACTGTTAAGCATTTTATGGGGTCTCTACTATGTGAGCTGCATGTTCAGTTACGGTAGGAGAGAATGGGAAGAAGTCCCAGTTTGTCAGTTTAAAACTAGGTCCTGATGTGAAATTGGGTCCTGGGCACTCTGGCAAGCATCAAGGAATCATGCAGTTCAGACCACGTGGTGCAGGCTGATGAGAGTCCCTGAAGAATTGTTTTACTTCAAGCTGTTAGCAATCCAAGGAGGCAAAAAAGTAAACTAAGCAGTTGGCATCTCCCCCAAGAATACAGAGCACTCCTCCAGCATCTGAGCAACCAAAACCACCTGCATAAACTCTAGCCTTCAGCAGATGTTGAGGTGCATGCCATTACCAGCGCGGTGAACCTAACACATTGCCAAACAAGCTACCCACATGGCTGAGGTTTCGAAACTCCAGCGCTTTCCTCAACAGGGTTCACAAGCCCAGTGTGAGGATGTGAGAAAGTTGACCAGAGCAACTGCTAAGGGTGAGGTATGATACAAGAAAACAAATATCTGTGAGGCGCTAGTGCAAGGAGAATGGAGTTACGCGGTGCTCCTTGCTCTGGATTGGTAAGAATGGACAGGAATCGTAGAGACTGCAAAAGTTTAGGAGTTTGTGGAGGAGAACAGATAGGATTAAAGCTGATACAGATGGAAACCAGGAGTTGAGTGTATTTTAACTAGTTGTTTCACTGAAATTTTTCTGCCTGAATTGTAATGAAGGACTAAGTAGTTTCTAACAGGTCAAAGTAGAAAGGAAAAGTATGAATCAGAGCAAGATGCACTCAAAGATCTTTGATGTAGATTGGATGTCACTTTTGAGAAACCATCCCTCCTGAACAAAGTCTAAATCAGACAGCTGCTCGGTTTAGTTGCAAAGAAAAAAGACCCCAAAACAAGTTGAAGTTTTGGGTTTTTTTGTTTTGTTTTGTTTTGTTTTTAAACTCCCTTGATCATTTTTTACTTCCTCATACAGACAAATAACAGAAGTAGGTGGGGACAGTCCACTAATTGCCATTATGGAGCCCGATGAAGAAAGTCTTCAGCACAACTTTTGCCAAAGTAAAAAGAAAGTAAAAGTAAAATACAGCTACTGCCTAGTGGGGGATGTTGAGCCTGGAACTTCCCAGAGCATCAGCGAAGGTTATCAGTTCCTGGTTCTGCCTCCTCACCAAGAGGTAGGGGGTCCCCCAGCGAGCAGCCAGGGTGGGGTGGGGGTATCCTTTTAAGATGATTAGAAGAAAGGGTCGCCGCTGAAGGCTTTGGCAGTTGTGGGGTCGGGGTGAGGGAGTAGCATTATGATAGTGATAATCCTGGTCACTTTAGGAGACATGGCTTAACTTGACTTCCTTTTTGGAAGTGCACCGTGGGCCCTGTGAAAGCGGGCAATCATCTTTCAACCTGACGCTATGAGTAAAAAGCTCCTCTTGACAGTGAGTGGCCAAGGTGACCACGCGGGAAGGACGGGCAAGACCATGCGCCGGGGGAATGGAGCGCAGCAGGTGTAGAGGCGCCCCATACTCCAGAAAGCAAGATTTTAGAAGAGAGACGCCGAGGAAGGACTGGGAGACCCGACTCCAAAAGACTGTGTACGCCGCTTCCAAGGGGGACCCTCTTCCATCAGCACCAGAAAGACCCGGCCCGCCCCCGCGCGCCTCCAGACGCGGGAGGCACGTAGAGCACCTTCCCCTCGCACCTCCCCCGTGGCTCACTAGTCCGGCTCCGGGCGCCCGAGGATAGCGGAGACCGCGAGAGTCGGGAGTGCAGCCCTGACCTGAGCCGCGGAAAGTCGGCAGACCAGGTGGTGTCGAGGGTTCAGCAGTTACCTGCGTGGCTAGAGGGCTCCGTCAGACCACAGCACCCGAAAAGCAACACCAGGAGCTCCGCCGCGCGGCGAGGGGTCCCCCAGCGCGCCCTCATCCTGAGTAGAGGCGCCGGCGGGCCAACTCGTGCTCAGGCAGCACCTACCTTTCCGGGGCACCCCGCCTACCCCGCCTGCCCCGCCTGCCCCAGCCTCTCCGGTGGCCTAGTCTGGGGGCGCCTCGCCTCCGCCTCCAACTCCTTCGGCCAATCAGATCTTCACGTCCTGGGTCTCTGGGCAGGGCGCGGCGCCGGTGGTGGGTTGGAGGCGGGAAGGCGACGCGCAGCCATCTCTGCGCACCTGCCAGCATCCGGCCTCAGGGAGGCTAGAAACTTGCGTGGAGGGAGGGAGCCGAGCGCCGGCTACCTCGTTTGCGGTCCCGGCTCCATTCTTGTGATCATAATTGAGGAAACTGCGGCCCTTGCTGGGACTTGACACAATCTTGGGGCATGGATTCCTTCATTTCAGGACTTTGTTCTCTGTCTAGCGTACGTCAGTCAGGGATGACTTCATTGCACAGTCGGGCTGGAAAGGCACCAACGTTCTCTCCTTTTGGGGAAAGGTGCACTGGCTGTGTGGTGGCTGTGGTCGAGCCAAGGAATTCAGCCATCCAGGCAACCTCTTGAGTATTTCCAGAGAGCAAACGAAACGAGATAACCGCACACTGTAGTTGGATCCGCAGTTGTTAAAGAATTAAAAGCAAGAACTATTTTAGTGACCTTACAACACTTCTAAGGATGGTTTAAACTTGATATTTGACCTTTGCAAATAGGCGCTTTTCATCATCATGATCATCGTCGACCAGTAGAAATGGGAAAGTCCGCACCCAGAACCCACAATTGTGAGTGTGAAATTTCCTCTCCCCCTGTGGAAACTATCATCGCAAATGAGGTGTCCTATATTGCCAAATTTCAATATCATATTTTTAAACCCTATATTGACTGATCACATGGTGGTGCTGCCGGTGGCCTCCATCCCTGTTCCCTAAGAGTGAATGCTTCCATGAAGAGGTAGCCATCTGGGATGCCTTTCCTGATTGCAACCACCAAAGTTTCACTAATGACTCTCCAGATCTTCTTTGGGTTCCCAGGTTCTGATCTTTAGTTTAGTATATGCATTGTATGTCTGCAATCACAGGAACCGGGCACCTTGAAAGGATGGGATAAAGATATCTCTGCTCCCTCTAGGGTGGACCCTCTTTCCTTCAGCACAGGCTTACAGAGAACTGGGAGACTCTTAAAATACACAAAATAATGCAAGGGAGAATAAATGGAGACACAAAGTTTCAGGGAAGGCAGCACTCAAATGGGCTTAAAGAATGAATAATGGGTAGGAATTTGACCAGACACAACTGATGGGATTAAAATAGTACTAGAATGGTGGCAGGAAAATTTGCAAGGCAGTGACAGAAGACCTTCAAGATGCCAGTATGGCCGGCTGCTGTGCAGAGTATCTATGTGTTAGATATTGAAAGTCATGGTGGGGTCCTAAGTGGAGGTAACAGCAGAAAGGTGAGTTGTGGTTGTTTGGTGGAGTGTCTTGAATATGCTGTTTAGGACTTTGACCCAATTCTCTAGGGAATGGGCAGTGAAGTTCCAAGAAGAGAATCTGATTTTCTCTGATTCCTTCAGCATCTGTGGCTACTTGTGTTTCTGATCTTGTCCACCTTTTGGCTCTTTGAGGGCAGTGATCTTACCTTCTTCATATCCTGTTCCTAGTACTAAGCATCAAACCTGTTTCAGAGTATACTTCCAATAACTGTTTAGTTAATGAATTTCTAGAGCCATTCCTGCGTCCTAGTATTATAGTCATTTCAGTGAAGACAGAAAACAATACCAAGATGGAGAACTAACTGTAGAACTTGTGTGAGCATATGAAAGTGTTAGTATTATTTTATTCCCAGTTACAACTGGAAAAAGGGAACATGAGGTACAATTATGTTTTTAATTGTAAAATATATCATACATTAAAAACAAGTAACTGTGATGTGAGTCTCTTTCTGATCATTCTACCTTACTCCCATACAGATAACCACTTCTCTGAATTGTTTACCATTTCGTTAGTTTTCCCATGTATTTACATTATTTAGTTTATGTAACTTTGTATGTTTTAAAATTTTAGGTAAATAAATAATTTCAAAATATTTATGCCACTTGTTTTTTTGCTCAAAATTTTGTGTCTGTAACATTCATCTGGGTTGATGTCTGTAGCTATATAGTTCATTATTTTTACGAAGTATTCCTTTATAAGAATAAAGCACACTTTATCCGTTCTCTTGTTAGTGGGTATTTGGGTAATTCTCTGATGTGTAGTTTGTTGTCCATAATAATCCTTCTGTGAATATTTCTGTACATGTCTCCTGGTGCACATTGCTAGAGTTCCTGAGTGTTGTTCTTAAAAGTAGAATTTCTAGAGCATCGGGTTTTGTTCAGCATCCCATTATCAGATATGCCAATAAGGATCTTAATTTGAACTCCCAGAGCTGTACACAGCATTCTCATTGCCAAACACTTCATCAACACTTGACATTTTACCTTTTTGGTAGAAGGAAATGCTATTTCACTGTGATTTAAAGTTGCATTTCTGTGATTACTCATGAAATCAAACATATATTCCTGTGTTTATTGGTTTTTTGTATTTCGTCTTCCAATTTTGTACAGGTTATTTGACTATTTTCTTTTGGATCTATTCCCCACCCTTCACTGCTTTGAATTTCAAGAGGCTACTCTGCATTTCTCAGGCTGGCTCACCCACTGTCAACTCTGATTGGCATCAGTCAGTGGGAGTTTCTGGAAGGAGATGAAAGTTTGGGAGGATGGGAATCAGGATATTTCTCTACTTTCTGCTTTGGGAGCATGCCAAGCCGTGTCTGTGTCTTTTCCATGGTTCCAGCTTCTGTCTGACAACCCCACTGTCTGTGGTCCAACTTCCACCAGACAACCCTCGTTGTACTTCCTTCTTTGTTTTATTTTCTCCATACTTCCTTGTCTAAAGTTCTGGTTTCTGTGTGGTGTCCCTCACTCCTATGCTGATCACACCAGCCCTTCTTGTCTCATAGGCACTATGGATAGTAGCCTCTCATATTGTTCCTTTTTGGATAGTAGACTTGTTCACACTTATTTTTTAGCTCAGCATCTCTCTAACAAGTTGTTTCCCTATATTAAATTTATTTTACTGAGCAACCTAGCACTCCATTTTGGCCGTTAGAATAGTGTGTCCCTATGATATGCTGAGGGATGTACTTGGAGTTGACATTAGGAACCTGAAGAAGATCCAGTTAGTTTCCTGCCATATAGCTTTAATGAGATTCACTTCTTTTGTGTTTCTTACTGGACCTTCATGATATTGATTCAATCTAAGAATTGTATCTGAGACAACATCCAAGTCAAACTAGATGTGAACAAGAAAACCTGCAAATAGAGCATATTCAACTGTATGAGTCATAATACACAGAGAGGTAGTGTGGGATGCACTTAAGCTGCAGTTATGATGAGCCCAAAGTTGGTCCCAGGTGTAGTAAAAAGGACCCAGGAGGCCCATGCAGGGGTTTGGTCTAAGAATAAAATTTAAACAATTCCCACTACACAGTGATAATAAAGAGTTGCATTTGTTCCTGGTCATAACTAAACTCATGAGAACTATAGTCATGGACATAGACCCAAAGGACAAAAGAGATTTTAATTCATCTACTTTAAAAAACAAAAGCAAAAGAAAACAGTCATCTTGTTAAAAAAACTGCACTTCCTCCACAGACTTTGAACTATAGAATTCTCGGGTGAGGAAGTGTTCTGCTAGAATATCTACATAACATTGACATGAGAGACAGGACAAGAAATCCTTGTGGTTGACTTATTCACTTAGCTTTACCTTATGCACAGACACCAAGGACTGTGGAATTACAGAAATATAGAGATATTGGAGTCAATTCTCTGTCCTCTTAATTTATGAGGAAATTGAGGCAAAAAAGATTCACTGACATTGTGGATATGAGAAGTGGTAGAAAGTTTATATGTAGACACCTGAAATTTATAGAGGGTCCAGAAATAACAATAAGAGCAACTTAGGGCAAGTTACCTGTTCCTGAATGGGAACAGAAGCAAAATTTGGGTGTTGAGGTGATGATGCAAGTGTGAATTACAAATGAAAATGATGCTATTATTGGTAAGAGTGGTTGTAAATATCAGTGATGTGTTTTGAGTAGAAATATAATAGCTCGAGCATTGTAGGGATTCTCTAGAAAACATTTTCAACAAGGTTGCATACTTTGGCACATAAGGAAATAATTTTAGTAATACAGATAATGTTCTGGAAGTGGGAAACGTGATCAAGTGTGTAAGTTTGACTGACACAGACATGTGTTCACTATGATTTGGCAGAGGCAAGTACTGGATGAGATGCATTTGCTCTTTCCTTACGTGATTGGAGACTCTTAACTGAGATTAACTGAACCTGTTGCCAAAATCTGTTGCAAGAAAACAAGAGTTTGATAAATAACCAAAGCCCTGGAGTACTTGCTCCTCAGGGAAACTGATAAGTTTTACAACAATTATTTCCCAATTTTAGCAGAGGATAGATAGGATCAGATTTTCCAGCTTCGGAAGTCAGTGTGATGTGACCTTCTATGAAAGCTGTCTGGTAACGCAGGGACAAAGTTTAGTACTACCTAAACCGTAAGTTAAGGGTAAGGTTAAGGCTGCTGGCTTATTGAGAATCCTGCTTAGAAATTTCAGTACCGAGAATTATAACACTATGACATTACCAATTTTGCCATTTATTTACCTTTTGTCAACTCACTAATATCTTCATGAAACAGATATTTCAAACCTTTTCCTCTTCAGAATCCAATTTTATCTCTCCATGGACTTCCTGTGGGGGTAAGAATGTGCCTCTTATTTTGCTGGTAGTTTTGAGGCCTTCTGATACAATTAACCAATTCTTAATTTTTCTCTCTGTAAACTCACTTTTTTTCTCAGCTTTGGAGAAAAATCCAGCCTCTCCCTTTTTCTTTCATTCTTTTAGAATATTTATTGAGGTAATCGTGATTTATAAAGTAAGTCCATACCTTTTCTTAACATAGCTTCTATGCTCACAACTATATTCCTTTCCTATGTAATATTTTTTCTCTTCCTCTTCATGAATCAGAGGAAGAGAGTCTGAACATGTTCAACTTCTTACTTCTAGTTTTAATTTTTTAATATGTAATATAAAAACATCATACAAAGTATAAACAATAGTGAAATGAACTTGCTTTTTCCATCACTCTTCTTCAACAATGATCAATATGGTATTCATCTCTACTTCTCACAGGTTCTTTTGAGACAAATCTGAGACATCAAATATTTCATCTGTAAACATGTCAATATGCATTATCTAATGCATAATATGCTTAAAAAATAAGCTCTCATAAAAGATATAGCCACAATATCTTACCCAACACACTGATAGTAATATTGGCATATTGTTGAATATCCAACCAGTGCGTTAATTTCTCCAATTATCTTATAAATTTTTTTTTCTTTTTATGGTGGTATGTTTGAATGAGAATTCAAATAAGTGTTTACATTAATGTGGATTGATATGTCTTTTTAGTATCCTTTAATTGCTGGAAACCCTGTCTTTCTCTTCTTTTTCCTTTATAATCATATGAGACAAAGCCAACTGATTTGTAGAATTTTTCAGCCTGGATTTTGATTACTCCATCAAGGTAGTGTTGTTTAGCATGCTCCACTATCCCTCATATGTCCTACATATTAGTAGTAGTAGGATTTCTATGTAATCCTGGCAACACTATTTCATTGTGTTGTGCTTTTCTATCAGGAGGTACATAATGACATATTTTTGTCATTGTTTGGAGATGTTATCAGTTATCGATCATCATTACTTGGATCTTTTAGTTCATTGTGAATTAGAATTATAGATATTCTAATTCTATAGTTTTTATTCATTTATTAACTGGATACTTCTTTGAAGAGAAACTTTCCCCTATCAACTATTTGGTTACTTAGAGGTACAAATCATATGGGAAAGACAGGAAAAGGCTAATTCCTTTTATCAATATTGAAAATAAGGGCGTGGTTCTCCAGTATCTTCCCAAGATAATTAGATTTTAATTTTTATCACTTGGATGTATTTCAGTTCCTCATAATTACTATATTGGTGTTCTTCTGCTCCATTTATAGCCAGAGAAGACATGGCCATAGGAGTCTTTCATAGTTTCCTCATGATATAGAATGACAAAAATGTATCAGTTTAACCAGTGTATTAATTTCTTATCCCAAACCTGGAATTACCCACTTTTCTAAAGATCATTGCTTCCATTTAGAGCTGGAAATGTTGTTTGGAAACCACAACTGGGTACTAGGAGTACTCATTCCTAATGAGTCCTTATTTCTATCATGAGTTTTGAAATCTTCACCCCATCACTTGCTACCTATGTTCTTAGGTGAGATAGTTAACTTGAACCTCAGTTTAAGAAAGAATTTGAACAAAGAGTAGATAACAACACTCAGTACTAGGTTTATTGCGGCCTTGAATTGCCTAACACAAAATAAGCAAATTATAAATAGTAGTGATTAATATGTAATATATTCATTAGCACAGATGTGTATCCTATCAAATAGAAAGGTAACACTAATCTAATCCAACATTACCTATTCACCCTTATCATTCATTACTTTTCGTTATCAACTGTTTGAAATTTTGACATATAAATTTTGTTCATGTTTCTCCAATATAGATGTACTCTTTATTTGTGAAAATTTTAATTCTTCAAAGTCTATCCTTTTTGACCTGTTATAGCAGTACCTATTATCTTTGGTATTTGATCATATGTTTGTATTGTTTCAATAACTTTTCCACATATGTGTCTTCCCAGCAAGAATAGTATATAATATATGGCAGAGATGCCTTTTTATTTTGAGACAGCATATATAAAAAAGTACATACAGCATAAATATATAGTATAATAAACTGCTAGTGACTACGCACCTCCTGGGCAAAAATTATATGATTCCAGTATTCTAGAAACCCTCACAATGTCCCTATTTAAAATCACATGCTCCTCCCTCTTCTCTGGAGATAGCCACTATTTATTATTGGTAGTAATAATATTCTTGCTTTATTTTATAGTTGGACCTCTTACAAGTAGACCCTTTAGTATTGCCTAGTTTTGAACTATATATAGATGGATTCAAACTTTGGTTCTTGGGCTTTACATGGTCTGCACATCAGTATCTCAATGTCCTGAGCCACGAGTGTGTACCCTATCACTCCATTTAATTCATAACCCTGTAAGGTAGATTATTCTTGGTGGAAATCCTTTTCTTTCAGCAATTTGAATGTATCATGCATTTCCCTTCTGGCCTTTAAGGTTTCTGCTGAGAATATGCAGTCTTATGGGAGGTCCCTTGTATTTGAACTGTTTTTCTCTAGTGGCTTTTAAGAATTGTCTACCTTTCAATTTTTTTAGAGAGGAAGAAAGGGAGAGGAATAAGATTTTTTTTAAAGAAAGAAAGAAAAAGGAGGAAGCGCTTTTATTTATTTGTTCATTTATGGCTGTTTTCCCCTCTCTGGGTCATGAACCCAGTATTTTGAGCTTTACTAGTCATGAGCTTAGTCTCTGAGCCACCAGGGTGAGACTTCACTTTATCTTTGATAGTTGTCATTTTAACGGTAGTGCATCTAGGTGTGTATCTATTTTGGTTTCTTTTGTTTGAAAATCTTGAGGGTTCAATATACTACCTCTCACACCTTCAATGCTACATAAAGGGTGAATACTAGAGAAGTTTGCACCAAAGGAAACAGGGAAGATAAGTTAATATTTGACAAACACATAATGAGGAAAATGGTGGCCACATGACCTCTTGGGCACATGCACAAAAATTTATCAGAGATAAACATCTAGGAGGGAAATTTTGTGATATTAAGGTTTATGTGTTCAACTTGATGTTGCTCATTGGCCATCAAAGTTGCACAAATTTAAACTGCCAATTTAAATTTGCTGTAAGCCAGGAGGTCATTTACCAGACAGACTGTGGGGAGTTAGCCATTTCTGCTTTATGAGTGGATTGACTCACAGTGGTTTTGAAGCAAGTTAGTGAGCTGGAGGAAAATTAACCAACAGCTGAAAGAGAAAATTCCATCAAAAATATGTGAAAAACCAACTCTGCCTGACAGCTGGTCTACCCCTGACAGAACCAATATGGTATCTGAAATGCCAATGAGCTGAACTTAAGCAGCTTCAAATCTCATTTGTGCCCCTTTCCATCTCATTAACAAATTAACATAGCAGAAAAACTGCCCATTTGGGACCATAATGCTTCAGTGGAAAATCATATAAGGACTTAAATGTACTGTCTCCATTAAGATGGAAAGACTTCACCTCTCCGAAGGAAATCCTATCCTTTTCATATAAATCTCATGAATACTCGCCAGTCTGATGCAATTACTCCCCAGCAATTTCATAAAACTACCAGTCTCTACACTTCTCTGTATGTGTGTGTCTCTCTATCTTTGAGCATGCTCACACAAACTTCTTGAGTGTGCACTTTTTCTTGCCTTATCAGAAAAGTCTTATTTTTATCCTTGGAGATGACTTTCATGAATATAGTTCATACATCATTTTGGAAGCATGGGCATTTGAGAGTCAAACCTCCTTGGAGTCAAATCCAGCAATTCATTCTAGAGTGTGCCCATGCCTACCCCTGAGTGTATCTTTTCCTTTTCTAAAAAAGCCTTTCTAGTCTTGTGTCCATTTCTAACACTCACTGAATTTTTTCTTGCAAGAGAGCAGAAGAACCTGACAGTTTGTGTTGAGGTTTCTTGCTTATTTAGCCTTTGTGAAGAAACCTTTCCAGCTTCCATTATTAGTATTGTTCTTTGTTCAGTCTGGTCTTCATTTGCACCCATCTATGCTAAACCAGAGAATATGTATCTGATTGGACTGTTGTTGTGGGTTCCACTGAAGGTTTTTGAGTGGAAGGTCTGACTTAAGAGCCTAGTTTTAATAATGTTGGTCTGAAGGTGACAGCGATTTGATTGAGACTTGAATTAGATAAACTGACTTGCAAAGGTCTGAGGAAGGATTAATGCAAGTCTTACTGTACTTGTATAGGCGGTAATGGAGATAAATGGGAGAGAGTTTTCAGAAATGAAATAATGATTCCCTACCAAAACAAATGAAAACAACCTACTGACTGGGAGAAGATATTTTCACATCATATATCTGACAAGGGCTTAATAGCCAAATATATAGAGAGAATTCATAAAGCTCAACAACAGAAAAACAAGCAATCCAATGAAAAATGTGAAGAATATTCAGATAACATTTCTTCAGAGAAGGCATACAGATAGCCAATAGGTATATGAAAAGATGTTCTTTTCACTTGTTATTAGGGAAATGCAAATCAAGATCAGGTTATCACCTTATACCTGTGAGATTGGCTGTTATCCAAAAATCCGGAAACAGCAAATGTTGTTGAGGATGCAAAGAAAAGAGAACACGTTCACCCTGTTGGTAGAAATGTAAATTGGAGTAACCTTTGTGGAAAGCAGTATGGAGATTTCTCAAAATATTGAAATGGAAATCCCATTTGATTCCATCATGCCACTTCTAGGTATTTACCCTGTTCCAAAAAAACCTCCAACTGATTCACAAAAATTTATGTATCCCCACCCCCATGTTTATTGCAGCATTATTTACAGTAGCCGAGAACTTGAATGTACCTAAGTGCTCATTGTCAGATTAATGGATAAAGATGTGAGATACACACACACACATAATGGAATATCATTCAAGATGAAATCTTGTCCTTTGCAACAACAATGATGGAACTAGAGGGTATTATGCCAAGTGAAGTGACAAGTAGAATAATAAAAATGAATTACTCACAGAAGGAAAAAGAGAAAAGAAACAGACAAAGCAAAATACAACATTGGAAACTGACAATAGAACTGGGGTTATTTGTGGGGAAATGGGTGGGATGCAGTAGTAATGGGTTATGGGATCAAATGGACAGTGATAAAGGACTTTTGGTAATTTGGTTGTGGCCAAGGTGTGTTGTCATATATTCGATGGTGAACCTGCACATTTGGGCTTATATTATTTTATAAATCAAAGTTATGCCAATAAATATTAAATTAAAAAGAGAGCAATTCCTTTCTTTAGAAAAGAGCTAATTGACCATCCTGTTTCTTTTCTTAAAGACGAATGAGAAACTCTGTCAGAAAAGGAAACTAAGACTTGCAGGGATTGCTTTAATTTATGGTAGTGAAATATGGTTATCACAGGTATAAATCCTTGGATCTTCCTATTCCCTGCCTCTTTTGGAACTCTATTGTTCCCTGAAGCCTAGTTTAAATAGCCTCTTTTTTGAAGTTAACCCTGATTCCATCAGCTAGAATAAGAATGCTTGACAGGTTTTTCTTTGTATTATAATTATGTACATGCTTATCATACCCAAGAGAGCAAATACAAGTACTATTCTTTTATTCCCTACTCTCTGGCAAAATTCCTTTAATGTAAGAAAAGAATAATTTCAGGCAACAATGGATGATAAATCAAGAATAAAAATGAAAATTGTTGCTTGCCTCATAAAGGACAATTTTCCCACCTCTACCATTTGTGTGAGTAGACTCTGAAACACTTTGGGAAGTCATCACAAATTTGGATAGAATCTTTATGAACCTTTCTCATCTCTCTACTGTCATGTGTGCCTTTTATGCTTTGTGATTTCGTTCATTGTTTGGCTGTTATATAGTGTTACTATTATATTATGACAACTCTGTGTGAGTTAGTAGTTACTGAGTTTAAAGAATTTATTAGAGTTTTATTATTCTTACAGTAAGCTAATTTAATCTGTAAATCATCTACCAGACTACTGGATGCAATTTACAGAATGAAAGACACCTACAAATTAAAAAATTAAAAACAGAATACAACCGTAAATAAAGGTGTACCCTTGCTGCCTTCTAAAGAGCTATAATTAGTTTTCGCCTCATGGGTTGTCAGACTTCCCCTGTGAGTGAGTTAATAGAAAACTAGGGAGATATTATTAAGGTTCTTAAATGTGGTTCAACCTCATATTTCTCTCAGTGAGAAGCATTGATTTTGGAGCCTTTATGTGTGTGTATGTACATGAGTGTATGCACATGCATACCTATGGGTATGTTTTCTCTATTAATATTATACTCCCAAGTTTGTTCTTTACATCCTTGTCTTTCATATTTTAAGGTTGCTTTATGATTACAAATGACAGATTTTTATTTCCACACTGAGTACAAAGAGCCCTTTAGTTTCTTCAATTTGACATACGCACCTCCAATTATTGCCTTTGCTTATTATCACTTTACCATATTTATGCCAGCTGTCAATCCCAGATGAATAGCAGTGCATTATTTTACCCTGGGAGTCTTCTCACACTCAGAGAGACTACTCAGGCTAATGGACAAAACTCCTGATACAGGGTATGCACAGGTCATAGTGCTTTATTACAAATGACCATGCATAACTCTGGTCACAGTTGTTTGGATTCAGGATGGGTACCTACCTCAACAATGGTCAATCTTTACATGGCAATGTAGAAATAACCTTTACTGAGATGGATTCTCTAGAATCAGGTCTTGAAGTGATGTGTGTGAAAGTGTCCCGGTAAAAAGAATTTGAAAATAAAATCTGGAGTTTCTCGTGTTACAGGATGCTCGAGATAGAAGGTATTAACACATTAACTTCCTGTTAATACAGGAAGAAATAGTAGGGTAGTGCGGACAAAGCACAGGGAGGGAAAGTAAAGCAAACAAGGGTGAGATGTCAGATAAAGGTATTGTATTCCCATAATTGTTAAGCATTGACTAAGGGCTAAATCTAAGGGAACATAAATTCCTAGGCATTGTCTGATCTTTATTTTTTTATTAGAGTAATTTTGGTTTTATATATGAATATAAGCTCATATGTATAGATTCCCCATTGTGCAGCTTCCCCACTCCTAAGATGTATGTCATTGCATTCTACTCTCCACCAAATCACTAAGTGTTCTTCACTATTGTCCAGTGGGCTCCGCCATCACTTGCCCCTCACATCCCAGTCTCTATTGTAACTTCAGTTCTTTTGAAAGATTCCAAGAGTTGGTTTTGTTTCATTTGCTCCTTTGTTTTGTCTGTTTACATTCCACCTATGAGTGAGGTCATCTGGTATCTTTCTTCTTTTGACTTATTTCACTTAGCATAATCCCCTCTAGATCCATCCATGTTGATTCAAATGACAGGATTTCATCAATTCTAAGGGCTGTATAGTATTCCATTGTGTGTATGTACACCATCTTCTTTATCTATTCATCTGAGACTGGGCACTTAGATAGTTTCCAGCTTGTAGCTATTGTGACTAGGACTGTAATAAACATACAGGTACATAAATCTGTTAATTAGTGTTTTTGTATCTTTTGGGTAAACATCCAGAAGTGGAATGGTGGGATCATACGAAATTTCCATATTCAAATTTTTGAGGAGACTCCACTGTTTTTAAAAGGGGTTGCACACATTTGTATTCTCACCAACGGTGTAGAAGTGTTCCCTTTCTCCACGTCCTCACCAACATTTGCTGTTTCTAAGCTTTTGGGAAATAGCCAGTCTCTCGGGTGAAAGGTGGTATCTCATTGCTGTTTTGATTTGCCTTTCCCTAATAGCCACCCAGTAGGAATATCTTTTCATGTGCCTGTTGGACATCTGTATATCCTCTTCAGAAAAAGATCTCTCAAATTCCTCTTCTCATTTTTAGATCTGTTTTTCTCTCATTGAGTTATGTGAGTTCTTTGTATATTTTGGATATTAATCCCTTGTCAGAGATATGGAAGGCAAATATTTTCTTCCAGTTAGCAGTTTGTCGTTTTTTTGTTTTTTTGGTGATGTTTTCTCTCACAGTGAAGAAGCTTTTTATTTTGATGTAGTCCCAGTGGTTTATTTTTCTTTTTGTTTCCTTTGATAATGGAGTTGAATCCTTAAAGACTTCCCTAAGGCTGTTGTCATGGAAAATCTTTCCTATGTTGTCTTTCAAGAATTTTATGGTTTACAGTCTTATGTCCACATCTCTAGTCCATTTTGAGTTAATTTTGTGCCTGGTGTTAGTGGGTTGTCTAGCTTCATTCTTTTGCATGTGGCTAACCAGTTTTCCCAGCACCATTTATTGAAAGGACTTTTCTATTTCCATACTATGTTTTTGGCTCCTTTTTCATACTAACTGTATGTGAGTAGGTCAGTTTCTGGTGATTCAGTTCTATTCCACTGATCTATGTCTCTGTTATTATTCCAGTACCATACTGTTTTGATCAGTATCACTTTTTAGTATGGCTCAATGTCTGGGAGTGTAATCCCTTCAGATTCATTCTTTTTTCTCATAATTGCTTTGGGTCTTCTGTTGTTCCATACAAATTTGAGGATTTTTTTTTTTTTTGTGGTATTTCCAGGAAATAAACCCATGGACTATTAATAAGATTTCCATTAAATCTGTATATTGCTTTTGGAAAGATGACCATTTTATTGATGTTGACTCTTCCCAACCAGAGAAGGGAATGTCTTTCCATCTCTTTGTATCCTCTGTTTCTTTTAAGAAGAAATTGTAGTTTTCATTGAACAGGTCATTCACTTCCATCGTTAAGAATATTACAAGACATTTGATATTCTAGTTTAATGGTGTTACTTTTTTTATTTCCATTTCTTCTAGCATGTCATTTGTATATAAAATGTGACAGATTTTTTGCAATGATACTGTAACCTACCACTTTACCATATTCATTGATGAGTTTTTTTTGACAGTTTTTAGTTTTCTATACATACATGTATATAATCATGTCATCTACAAATAATGATTGTTTTGCTTTCTCCTTTCCAATTTGGATTCCTTTTATTTCATTTTCTGGACTCATTGCTATGGCTAAGATCTCCCACACGATGTTAAATAGCAATGGTGAGAGTAGACAGCTTTGCCAATTCCTGACCTTAGAGGAAATGCTTTCAATTTTTTGCCATTATTTTTCTTCATCCATTGGTTGTGGATTCATCATATATGGCCTTTATTATATTGAGATACGTAATTTCTATTCCCATTTTATGCAGGGTTTTATCATAAATAGGTGCTGGATCTTGTCAAAAGCTTTCTCTGCACCTATTGTTATGATCATGTGTTTTTTGTTCCTTGCTTTTTTTTTGACATGTATTACATTAATATATTTATATATGTTGACCCAGATTTGCATTTGTGGGATAAATCTTACTGTGTCATGTTGGATGAACTTTCTGTTGCATTGTTGGATTGGTTTGCTAATGTTTTGTTGAGAATGTTTGCATCTATGTTCATTAGAGATATTGGTCTGCAATTTTCTTTCTTGGCGATAGCTCTCTCAGCTTTTAGTAGCAGTATGGAGTTGGCCTCATAAAAACTATTTGGGAGTAACCCCTGTTCTTCAATATTTTGGAAGAGTTTGAGTGAAATGGGTATTAATTTTTCTCTGAAGGTTTGATAAAACTCATTAGAAAAGCCATCTGGTCCTGGCCCTTAATTTTTCAGAAGACTTTTGATTGCCCGTTTAATGTCTTTGTGTGAGATTGTTCTGCTCAGGTTTTCCAGTTTTTCCAGGTTCAGTCTTGCAAGATGGTATTTTTCTAAAAACAAAACTGTCTGTGTCCTTGAGATTATCCACTTTGTTAGCATAAAGCTGTTTATAGTAGTCCCTTATGATATTTTTAATTTCTGTGATATCTGTTGTAACTTCTCCCCTTTCATTTCTGGTTCTAGTTATGAGTTTTTTCTCTTTTGTGAGTTAGACAATGGTTTGTCAATTTTGCTTATTTTATCAAAAACTAACTTTTGTGATCTTCTGGGTTGTCTTTTTGTTTTCTATTATATGTATTTCTGCTTGAATTTGGTTATTTCTTTTCATCTGCTGATTTTTGTCTTTAATTGTTCTTCTTTCTCTAGCCATTTTAAATGTTGTTTATTTGTGGTTTTTCTTTTTTATTGATGTGCATTGCAATGAACTTCATTCTTAGAATGGCTTTTGCTGCATCCCATAGATTCTGACAGCTCATGTCTTCATTCTCATTTTTTTCTGAGTAGATTTTAAGTTGCTCTTTGATTTCCAATTTTACACAGGAGTCATTCAGAAGCATATTGTTTAGTCTCCAATTCACTTCAGGTCTTCCAGATTATTCGTGTTTTTAATTTCTAGTTTTAAGCCTTTATAATCAGAGAAGATGTTTGGTATAATTTCAATCTTTGTAAATTTGTTGAGATATATTTTGTGTCCCAACATATGATCTATCCTTGAGAATGTTCCATGTGCACTTGAGAGGGAAGTGAAATCTGTAGTTGTTGGATGACGTGTTCTGTGTATGTCTATTAACCTAACTGTTCCAAATGGTAATTTAAAGCAGCTGTTTCTGTTAATTTTACACCTGGTTGATCTCTCCATCATTGTAAGTGGGTTGTTGAAGTCTCCCACTATTATTTTATTGCTATCAGTGTTTCTCATCAGCTCTAATAACACTTGCTTAATATATTTTGACCCTCCCTCATTTGGTGTATATATGCTAATATGCATTGTCTTATTGTTGGATTAAAACTTAAATCATTATTTAGTGTCCACCTCTGTCCTTTGTTATGTTTTTTAGTTGGAAGTCTATTTTAGATGTGTGTCTAGCTGTCTAGGAATTGAAAGTGTTTTCTGTAACACTTCTCTACCTCACTGACAGAGTCAGCGTCATTGTGGGCAGTAACTAGTTGCACAGCAGAACAAACTAATTTGGCATTAATCTTTGGACTACAAATTCTTCAGTTTTTCATCTTCCACCCTACTCCAGATTTTCTCATTTATTATGCATCTGTGTTCAGCAAACTGAATTGTTAAAGTGAAAATGTTTTTTGGAAATAACCTGTGTGAGTTAACAATCTATCTAAGATTGTGCTCATGTTCAGTGATGTAGCTGTTAGGTAGGTCGGCCTAGGGGGATGCAGCAAGAGGCCAGACAAAGTAACAAAGCACAGTCATGTAAATGCTGGGACCAATAATGATCGTTCAAAAAACCAAAACAAAACCACCATTATATTCCTGCAATGGTCCAAGAGTAAGAAATAAATCTTCCAAAAGGAAACATTGTCAATATGGCTCTATTGGTAATGAGTTGTCTTTGGGGTGGGAATGGGAGGAATTGCCAGAGTTCCCATAAGCATGTGCTGCTTGGGCAAGGCAGGTATTAATGTTCAAATTGAACAGACTTCTCTTTGCCTAGAGAAGTGTACTATGTCTCTTACTTGCTTAAATGAATTTCCTGCTTAACCTTTTTTCTCCTCTGTTCTGCATGCTAACTTCACTTGTGGGATGCAAAAACCTGAATTGAGGCTCCTGTCTCTTTAGGCGTTCTCATGCTAACATAACTAAAGAACTACAAAAATATGTTCCATAGAACAACTATCCTTATAATCTAGGATAACTTTCAAATTTGTATTAGTAGTGACCCTGGAGAGACTTAAACCAGATAAATATTAAACTAGCACAAGAACTGCTCACTTAGTAATATTGAGATGAGCATTTTTTCTTCCCAGGTCTAGCAACCTTATCTCTGTCTCTAATTATTTTAAAGAAACATTTAAGAAATTTTAGTACCAACTATTCATGTAGATAATGTTTAGATTAAAATGATATTGCTGAAGAGGTAAATGATTTGTAAAGCCAGTATAGAATGTGAAAACAAAAATACAGCCATTAATCGTGAAGTCCAGCATCTCTGAAGTTTCAGATTACAATCTAGCTTTTCTCAATCTAAACAGCTATAGCCTTGACATGGTAGATACCTTATCTCTTCCCATGCATCAACTTCCAATTATAATAGTATCTGGGAACTCTCAAGAATAATGATGATATGACTATATTTTACTTTTTAAATGTAACACTTTCATTAACATTAATTGTGCAATTACTCTTTGCTTTCTTTTTTAAATTTATAATGTTACAACTCCATAAAGTTCTTGTGAGAATAAATGAGGGGAACATTTAGGTCAATATTACCTGAAACAGTTCTAATGTTCAGTAATGGATATTGTTAGGTAGGTACTAGAAATACAAAAATGAACAAGCTATGGTTATTGTTTTCAAGTAAGCTAAGCTTAATGGAAAATGAGACATATGAAGAAGCATTAATAATATGGTAATATTCAGTACAATGAGAGCTACATGGTAATGGTATAGCTTAAAAGAGAAAGTGGTTAATTTTACTCAGAAGGTAATGGAAAGTTTTCCAGTGTAGGAAATCATGGGGTAGCATTTGACTCTGGTGATGGGGAAAGGTTTTCATATGGAAGTGGGGCGAAGGTCTTCAAGAAATGAGATTTGTATATACAGTGTCAAGACATGCCACAGTGAAGTACATGTTGGAGCTTGAGTAGATACCTAGGAAGGAGTGCAGCAAGGCCTATTTGTGCAGAAGCAGTCGAAGGTGATACTGGACAGTGAGGTAGAGCCATATAAAGATGTGTAACATTTAGGAGTTATGACTTTATCCTCCACACAGCATAAACTATAGACTGGGTTTGACCAAAAATTACAACAAAAAATACCATCAGACTTATAATTTAAAGAGATGAAAAATGATTCTTGCATCTGTGTATAAATTTAAAGCTGATAAGATTAAAATAGCTATTTGGAAAGACCAGGCAGAAGATATGTTGAAAAGGACTGTAACAATGTGAATGGAGAGAGATAAGAGAATCCTTCAGGGGCTTAGAATATAATACACTGCTACTGAAAAGGTTCATACTTTAATTGTTATTTATGGTAAAATTAGGACCTTCCAATTATTCTAAAGAAACTTCTCATTTCAATCTGTGCAGAATTGAGACTTTGCATTTTTCTTCACGTTATTTACCGTGGTCTTGAATTTCATACTTTTCAACCAAGCTTCTTGTTTCCATTTAAAATGTACATTTTGAAGAGAATAATAAAGTCATAAAAAATCTATACTTTTCATTGTAGTTTAACTTATATTTGCTGTAGTTCATCATCTCTGAACAGTGTCAGAATGAAGAATTTAAGAATATATTCAAGTTAAAAATGGGAAATTCTGGAACTATCAAGGAAAAATGGGATGGCAATAGTAATATGTAAGGATTGTTTTGTTGCTCTATTAGAGTATCCACACTATGGAAAACTGTCAATGTCATTTCACATTTTTAAATTATTAAGTGAATATTTAAGTTGTGCAAGTCACTTGCATTCATTTCATGGCTAATCAATTCAGTCTGAAATTGTTTGCCAAATAGAAATGGGATATTCTCTAACAGCCAGATACTTAAGTCACTAGACATCAAATTATGGGATTAAAAAAAAATCAATTCAGCATCCCAGGTAATTATAGGCTTGAAATAATATTGTGCTGAGTCTTGGCACATACCTCTAACAGCAGATGTCTTTGTTTTGGACCATTTTGATGATCTCAGTAACTCTAGCATGATAAACTAATGATGTAAATTACTTTTTCATTTTAATTTTGCATTATAGATAGAGCCTTTGGCCTTTAACATAACAAATTTTCTGTTTCAGCCAGGATCTAAATTAGAACAGTAACAGTGGAGAAGGAGAGCAGGTGATGATATTCCAAAGCTATTTGGAAGGCATAATATCTGAAAGTGGAAAGTGGGTGTTGAAAGAATAAATTCAGGCTTCTAAAGTGGGTAATGGCAAATTATGGTGCTATTTGTTGTGATAAGGAAGACAGGAGGAAAGAAGAGTTTTAATGAGAAGACAAATACAGTTCATATTTGATGAATTTGGAGGTTTTCATGGTATGGATGTAGAGAAAATTACTAATCCCTTAAAGTCAGAAACTGAAGGGAGATCTATGTTGTAGACAGATATTTGAGAGTCTACAGTGCACAATATGGATAAAGAAGAGTGTAAATAATGAGGGATTCTAGGGAATATTAATGCGGAAGGAAAAGAAGAAAGAAAGGGAGGCAGGGAGGCATCAGTATAGCCAAAAAGAAAATTTGAAGGGGGAAAAAACCCATGAGAGACTATTACTTATAAGGAGATAGTTTAAATCAGTGACCTTTAAATTTTTAAATTGTGTGTCCAATAACAAAGTTTAGACTAATTCCATATATATGCATATATATGTATATATGTATTTTATATATATTTCCATCCATGTAGTAATTATTAGCAAAGCTTAATTTCTTAAAGTTTTAGATAGAAACTAAATATATTTTACTTACCATAAAACACATCTTTTCCCCACTTTAATGACTTTCATCAGGGGGCTCTAATGACATGAATGTCCATACATCATACATTAATTTAATTACAACAAATCATATGTCATTATTTGTAAATTTAACTAAATTTATGTTTAAATAAATTTAAAATTTCTGGTAATAATATTCTGGTAATACATATTAACTGAACTTGTAAATGATTAGAAAGTTGTGTCATATTTAATTGGCAGTGCTTTTCCTCTTGGTGGTATATAAAATAATGGTGCATCTTGCAATCGATAGAAGTTGCAATTTTTTTCTCTCACCCAAATGAATCATCTTGTGTTCCTCACTTTGAAGGTTGGGTTTCAATTAGCAGGGAAGGGTCAACAGTGAAGAGATCAAATAGAATAGTTTCTCAACAAACTGGGAAAATGTTCATTACCATTAACAACTTGGAGGCCTTGGTATGGATAGTGTCAACAGTGAAAGAGAGGCAGCTAATTTGTGGAGGTTCGAGAAGTAAGCAATAATAGGTTATGTTTAATGTATACACTATATGCCAGACTGTGTGATAATTTGGTGCTTTTCATATAATCCTAGCAAGTTATGATTATCCCCAATTTAAGGACATACCATAATCAGAGACCTGCAGAGTCTGTCAGTTGTACTAGATCACACAACTTAACTGAGTGATTCTGGAAAAAACTAAACCCATGTTGACGATCTAAGAAGCTGAGTTCTTAAATAATAGGCTGAATTATCTCTCCATGTGAGATTAGTTTGTGAAGATGGTGACTGAGCACTGATAACTACTATTCCAGATAGTCAGCTATTTTTTTCTCTTCCCCTGTTCCTGGTCCTTGGACTTTATCTTGTCATTGAATTATAGGGGTGCACTGTAGCCAGGTATCATGCCTATGGAAAAAAGAAGAAAGGGAAATGGCTAAGTGGAAGGCTAAAGAAGGTTATTCTTATGTTGGTGAAGGGAATGAGACAGAAAACAGAATTTGAGGCAATTAAGAAAGAAACACTAGCTGATAATAAAATTCTTAAGGATCTAGAGCACAAAGAGTGAAGTTCAACTTTCATCATGAGAAAGCTGTGTCTTCCACTAAGGGGAGAAAAATATTAAAATTTAAAACAGATTCAGATAAATATAGAGGAAAGAGGGAAGCCAGGAAATTCCAAGTTCATGTTATTTATTTTCTCTGTGGACTAGGAGAGAGGCCTTTACACAGAGAGTCTGAGGGGTGGGGAGGAAATGGATAGTTGTGTTGTTAAATTTTAAATAGAAGCTATGGGGAATGGGTCCTGTCAGAGGCTTAACAACCAATGTCACCAGTCTGCATGGTGTAGTAATTTTTCCTAAAAGCCATGTGCCATCTTAGCTCTAAGAGACAGATGGTTGTATTGGCACAGTACTGGCATTTCACACTGTATAGAGAGGCAATGCTTGACTGACACAGTAGCAAGGGAATAGAGGAATGCAAGAAAGGAAGGAACTTACAGACTGAAGAAAACTGAGGTATCAAAGCCCTGGAAGTTTCAATGAGGTTATTGTTTTGACAAATGCAGGGGTAGTAGGGTAGTTGAGAAGGCTGAGTAAGAGAAGAGAGTTGGACCCAGGCAGTTGAGCATTTACTACCAATGATCATTCTTTGAACATTCTTTATGGCAGGAATGAAAATTTGAAGATTACGCTTCCTGGAGTCCCATGTCTGTGGTGTTTCAGTTTGGGATCCCCTGATGAGAACACTGTTATAAAGATGTGCCAGGTAGAAGAGAAGAATTTTTCTTCATCTGCAGCTCTATGCAATTACAGATAACAGATATCTAGGCAGACATGCCAAGATTTCCAGGTATCCTCCCATGAATTATTGGTTTTGCAGAGGGCTGAGGTTCTCAGTATTGGTTTCTACAACGTATGCATTTTAAATTTCTTGAATTCCAACAGTAGTTTATCTGATCTTTGCTCCTCTGAACATTTAAGAGACTGTAATTCTCTGATTTTCTACACTAAATCCCCCTTTCTCTTAGGTGCTTAGAGAGCATTCTGTTTTGTTGATATAACCTTGGCTAATAGATCCCCCCAGTTCTTTTTAATTGGCTTATGAGATTTTCAATGATTACATTGGTATTGGTCGGCATTATTATATCTGTTGGTCAGAAATCTTAGTTTCAAACAATGTAAAGAAAATATAAACCAAAACAAAAGAATCTTATTGAAAATATTTCAATTAACTTGTAGAATTGTATGTAGTTTACAATTTTTATTTTCTCTGACAAACACTCCAAAAGCTCCTTGTCCCCATTATACCTGCTTGTCCTTTATAAGCCAGCTTCATCCTTATAGTCTTCCCAGTTGGAAGTGCTTGCCTCCTGCCCTGAACTCCCATTGCATCCTGTTCGAACTTTTTAAATTCCAACTTGTTTTATTGATACTTTCAGTTAAAAAAAGATTACCATTATAACATATTTAAGGTTGAATAAACATTAGAGAGCATGTAATCTAATGTGCTAGCTTATCAGCTCATTAAAGTTATGGTCTTACTGATACATGTGTATCTTATGCACTCCTATGTTTGTTGCAGTACTATTCACAATAGCCAAGACATGGCAATGTGGGGTTTGGGGTTCCCAAATTTAGGGTTCATGATGCGCTTAAGAAAAAATTTAGAAGACATCTGTTGGCAGCACCACCCACTTAATCAGTAAGAAATGAATGTTGGTGGTGACTGCTCTGAGACGGGATTTTGGAAAAGGTTTTAAAGGGGTTCATTAATGAAGATAAGACATATTCATTCAGTAGGGTGGAAGTCCTCCTAGAAGGTATGGGGGTATCCTGAGGTTGGATGCTTAAACTTTATTGGCATTTTAGAGGCCTTAGTGATAATTGTTTAACTAATATTTATTTTTATTGTAGTAATTATTCTACACATTAAAATAATTTCTTATGCATAGGTTCTCCATTTCTTAGATATATTTAAACATACCATACCCTCCACCAAATCACCAAGTGTTCTTCCCTATTGTCCAGTGGGCTTCACCATCATTTGCCCCTACCCACCCCCTTCTCTTTTGTTAATCTCATTTCTGTTGCTAATGTTTCAGGGTTGTTTATGTTTCATCTTTTCCTTTATTTTGTCTATCCACATTCCACCTATGAGGGAGGTCATCTGGTATCTATCTTCTTTTGACTTGTTTCACTTAGCATAATCCCCACTAGATCCATCCATGTTAATTCAAATGACAGGATTTCATCTCTTCTAAGGACTGTGTAGTATTTCATTGTATGTATGTACCACATCTCCTTTATCCATTCATTTTATGTTGGACACTTAGGAAATTTTCAGTTCTAGCTATTGTGAATAGGGCTGCAATAAACATAGGGATACATACTTCTTCATGGATAGGTGCTTTTGTATCTTTTGGGTAGATGCACAGAAGTGGGATCATATGGGATTTCCATCTTAAGTGTTTTGAGGAATCTCCAAACCCTTTTCCATAGGGGTTGTACCAATTTGCACCCCCACCAGCAGTGCAAAAGTGTTCCCTTTTCTCCACATTCTTGCCAGCATTTGTTATTTCCAGACTTTTGGATAATAGCCAATCTTTCAGTTGTGAGGTGATATCTCATTGTTGTTTTAATTTGCATTTTCCTGATAGTGAGTAGGAACATAACTTCATGTACCTATTGGCTATCTGTATATCCTCTTGAAAAAAGTGGTTCTCCAATTCCCCCTCCCATTTTTTGATTGGATTGCCTGTTCTTCTGTTGTTGAGTTTTATGTGTTCTTTGTATATTTTAGATATTAAGCCTTTGTCAGAAATTTTGAATGAAAATATCTTTTCCCAGTTAGCAGGTTTCCTTTTGGTTTTGGTGATGTTTTCTTTTGTGGTGAAGAAATTCCTTAGTTTGATATAGTTCCAGGTGTTTATTGATTTATTTATTTTGTTTCCCTTGATGGTGGAGTTCAGTCCTCAAAGGCTTCTCTATGACTGATGTCATGGAAAGTCTTTCCTACATTGTCTTCTAAGAGCTTTATGGTTTCTTATCTTATGTCCAAGTCTCGAATCCATTCTGAGTTGATTTTTGTGAATGGTGTTAGAGAGTGGTCTAGTTTCATTCTTTTGCATATGGCTGTCTGGTTTTCCCAACATCACTTGTTGAAGAGAATTTCATTTTCCATTCAATGCTTTGAGCCTTTGTTTAACTTTTAGAAGAGTGTGGGTCTTCTGAATTCAGCAGAAGGTTGGGATATGCTTTTTAATCCATTCAGCCACTCTGCATCCTTTGACTGGTGAGTTCAGTCCATTAACGTTTAAGGTGATTATTGATACACAGCTGTTTAGTGTCTTTTTATAATTTGTCTTTTGTATACTGCTCCAGTTGATGACTTTGTCCTCTTTCTCTTCTAGTTCGGATGGTTGCAGTTATGTTTTGATTGATTTCGACTTTTGTTTTCTTCTTCACTTTCTCCCTGGGGATGTATTTTGAGGTTACCCTGAAATTAGCATTCACAATTCTATGTTTACTACCTAATTTTATTTGAAAGCTTATTAGTCTTCCACTCATTCTAACTATTCACATATGTGTTCTCTTCTCTTCCTCCCCACTTTTAATATTTGCTGTCAAAGTTTTTCTGTGTGATTACTTTATGCTTTTTAGAAAATCATTTAATATTTTTTGCAAAGCTGGTTTTGTGTTGATGAACTCCTTTAACTTTGGCTGGTCAGAAAAGGTTTTTGTCATTTCTTCAGTTCTGTATGATAATCTTGCCAGATATAGTATCCTACGTTGCAACTCCTTTTCTTTTAGCACTTTGAATATATTATGCCATTCCCTTCTGGCCTGTCTGGCCCGTAGAGTTTCATTTGAGAAATCTGCTGACAATCTTATGGGGGGTTCCACTGTACCGGCTGTAACTGAGCTCCTGGTGTGCTGGCTCTCTTTTCACCCACTCCTAAGTCAGGCCTCCGTGGTTCCGTGTCTCAGCTCCACTGGCCCCACCTCCCGCTGCCTCCCTAGCTGGTTCCAAAATCCCTAGCGTCCACCCCACCGCACATCCAGAGACTCATGAGCTCCGTCCCAAATCCAAATTTGCGACTTGGCAGAGAACCTCCTGGGTGCTCTTGCCCACCGTTAGTCATCAGCTGTTCCCTCTCCAGGTGAAGTTCCAGTCATTTCTTGGTATTTGTCTCAGGAAAATAGGTGATTTTTTGTTGTTGTTTTTTTTTCTCGGTGTCTGTGGTTAGAAACCTGTAAGTACATCATATCCAGTCACCATCTGGAAGTCTGTCCCCACCTTAGTGATAACTGAATGAGAAGCTGGATATAATAAGGAGTTAAAGTTTTACTTGAAAGTAAGAAGTACATCACATAGAACCAGTTTTTCTCGGTAATGATTACAGGAAGTTATATGGTTGCCTGTTTGCCTTTGTGTCTTTGTTTGGTACCACTCATCTGTTTCTTTTGGTTTTAGTTCCTTGTCTGTCCCTAACAGCAACAACCTTAATTCCCACCAACATCTGACTGGATAAGGAAGACGTGGTATATACACTCAGTGGAATACTACTCAGCTATAAAAGAAAAGATGAGAATTTGCATTTCTCAACAACATAGATATAACTTGAGTTGGTTATGCTAAGTGAAATAAGTATGAAAGAGATAGATGAATGGTTTTGGGGTGGTTTTGATGTGAATGTAGCATTTTTTGGTACTTGAGTTCAGTCTAAGAAAACATTCAGTGGAACTTCACATTAGTGGCATACAGGAAGTTTATTAAAGGGAGACAGTAAAGTTGTAATTACAGTTGTGTTCATTCAGGAAAGAGAGAATTCAGGTTTCTTGCATGCTGCCATCTTGGACCCTTTGCTCTGTATTGGACTACCTAGTATTTAAATTATAAAGATCTAAGGTATTTTTGTTTTGAAATTCAATATCTTCTAAACGATGGTTTACTTTGCTATCACTCTATTATTCTATTTTTAGCTCATTTATTTTATCTTAAGGAATATGATCTTACCAAAAATGCATATTTAGGACTTACAAATAGTAGTGCATGTTTAACAATATTGATTTATGCTGAAAGTTTTTGCTGAGATTTAAATAACTTGCATAGCAGTAAAATGTGTTTTGTGCGAGATACGAATATAAAAATAATCCAGCATCTTAACTGATAAATTATTGAAGAATATAATAACTAATATCTTCTATAGAATACTTTAAATTCTTTAAGACTAAAAATCGAAATTAGTTGTCTATAGTAATGATTTTAATTTTTTGTTAAAAATTGCTAATCTCATGGTTTTTTGCAGTTCTTTATGCTTCACCATAGATACTACCTACAATCTGATAAAATAAAACTTTATGAACAGAGATTTATTTTTTCTCCTTAAGTAAGCACTCCAGAATTTGGAAGCTTAGTAAGTATTCTTATTTCCATGGCAATAGAATTTTGTTCTCTTTGTGTAGATATTGCAGGTAAAATCTCCTGATAGGCAGCCAAAGAGATTTTAAAGAACCTATATGGTCATTTGCTCTGCTTGCTGCACTTCTATGAATAACTGGCCAAGCTTACGGAAATTAGACTTATTTTTTTCAACAAATTAATTGTATATGATTGTCTTTGGTTGAAATTGGGGTAATTGTAGAGAGAAAATTTTGTTTCCATATTTTGGGGTATTTAAATCTAGTTTTATTTTATACCTATAAACTGCACTGAATATTGACCACTTCTAGCTTCCATTAGTGCAGTTGGACTGTTTGGTTATGCCTATTTTATTGTATGATCATCAGAAATTTAGCACTGGTTACATTCTTAAATATTTTTCAGAGACGAAAGCATAAAACTGTGTACATGCATTGCACAGGTGTTTATCACCCAGAAGCATCAACCCAAAGTTTTCAGGTTTAGAAAAATTTTTTTTTTCCTTGAATAGGTACTGCATGGAATGAATACATAATGAATATCTCTGAAATGTATCTAGAACCTTAGGAGATATTGTTGAATCTCTTGCTAAATCATTAGCTACTCCAGAAAGAAAAACCTTTGAATTCCCTGGCATGAGCTGTACTAGACAATAGAATTGCTCTTGATTATATCCTACATGAACAAAATGATGTTTGTTCTGTTATGAATACTTGTTGTACTGAGATAAACATCTACTAAATTAGAGACAAAATTAGATAAAATGTGGACACAGGCTGAATGGTTAAACAGTGTCTGCTAATACCTAATGGCTCTTGATCTCTTTAGCTGTCTACTGCCCTCAGACTTGGCCTCCTGATTCAGGTTTATTCTCCATTATGAATTTAGCAAAACTGATCTTTTCTATTATCTTTTATTTATCTTATATGTGGAATTAAAAAAGAACTTTTTATGACCTATGGTATCTTTCATACTTTCCCACCCTTAAAATTTTTGTTTGAGGTGTATTCTTTACATGGATTGACCATCTCTGTAGCTTGATCCAAATGATGGCCAAATCAAATGCCATCTCCTTCATGAATTCCTCCTCCTCTTGCCCTTGGAAAGTGCTTCTCAACCTTTAATATGTATATAAATCATTGGGGCATCTTACTTAAAGACAAATTCTGAGTCATTAGATTTCAGCTAAGGTGTGAGAGTCTACATTTCCGATAAACTCTTGTCAATGTTGAAGATCTCTGGGATATACTTCGGTATAGAAAGGCCCTAGAGAAAAGTATGTTTTCTTCACTAAAACATAGGAAAGGATACAAGGGCCAGAACTTTATTCATTAGTAATCTTCTTCAATATTTTAAGTACCCAATTTGCTTCCTCAAAGACCAGGATTGGACTTGGTTTATTATTTTGGTTAAATTGATGAAGTCTCTACTTCATCAATTCATTTTAATTGAATTGAATATGCTTTGGTTTTCTCTCTTTTCCTTTTCCCATTCATGCCTACTTTCTTTTCTTATTTTAAACTAAATTTCACATGGAAATATGTGGAAAGAAGAGAATGCCCCATATATGATCTGCAGTGGCTGAGGATGATTCACTATGTTTAGAATAAAGTCAATTTAGTTACTGTTATAACTAAGGTTCTTCAGTGCAAACAATGGCACCCATTCTAGCTCAAGCAGAAAAGTGATTTATGGAAGTACATTCTGTAGCTTATAAAATTGTTTGTTGTAAGGGTCAGAGACTACACAGAAAAAGCAATGCATAAAGTATACTAGAGGACTCCACATCCTCACCCTTTGGGAATAGATTCTGCAGCTCACTGCACATTTGACCATAGTTCTGGAACTTTGGTCATGCTGCATCTGAAAGATGTGTGTGTCTTCCACCATACTCACCACAATGGAGCCTATGCAGGACCTACATACTCATATTTGTAACAAACTAGGTGGTTTAATAAAAAAAAATTTATCCTCTTAGAATTCTAGAAGCCAGAAGTCTGAAGTCAGTATCACCTGGCAGAAATCAAGGAAGGTGTTGTCAGGACTGTATTCCCTCCAGATGCTCTAAGGGAGAATCTTCTAGGTTCTGATGACAGCTAGCATTCCTTGGCTTGTGGCTTCATAACTGAACACTTACAGGCCAGCATATTCAGTTCCCCTTTATTTTGTCATCACCCTTCTCCTCCTCAAGTAGATCGCCCTCTGTCCTCCTCATAAGTATACATGTAAACATGAGACTTCATGTAGGGACCACTTGGATAATACATGTTAATCTCCCCATCTCGATACCCTTAATGTAATCATATCTGTAACATCCTTATGTTATAAAGTAACATTCATAGCTTTTAGGAATTAAGAATTGATATCTTTGGGGATAAATATTCAGTCTACTACAATGGTGTTTTCTTTTTTAAAATTTACTTTACTGAAGGAATATTGCATTACAACATTATGAAAGTTTAGTTTATCTATCATTGCACAATTTCAGTTCTTCCTTCAATAATTGATCCCCTTGATCCAATTTTCCTGTCCCTTTCCCTTCTTTAAGTATTAATTTGATTTGATTTACTGAAAGTCTATTTTTGTTTGATTTAGTTCATTTGTTTGCTTTGCTTCTCTCTATAATTATGCTTTCTTGTGAATTGAGGTCTCACTGTACTTCTCTTATTGCTGGTGCCTTGGTCACATACCTGCTCCTGAGCTATAAAAGAGTCTGAGAAGTAGACTTGTCAGGAAATCTATTCAGAGATGACATGTGACTGAAATATATGTGAAATATCAGCTAAAACAACTTTCAAGTCTTCATTAAATGAAGTTGGTGCCAGAATCTTTAAACTAAGAGATGGTACCCAGGGCAGAATGTTACAGACGTCACATGTTAAGCTCTGCAACTACTGATGAGGAAAATTATCAATCTAGAAATTCTTTCTTTCTTTCTTTCTTTTTTTTTGAGACAAGGCTCAGCAAAAACAAAATGAAGTATGACTTTTGTACTGTTTTCCTCTTTGATCACAAAAAAAATCTGTGAGGACCCTAATGTGAACAATTAAATTGGCTCTCATATTTCATTAAGAATGACTTTAGCTTATGCTAGCTCAGTAAATTTTATTTCCTATCTGGTTCAATATTTTATTCATGTGGTGCTTAGCATTGTCCAATATATTAATGGTAATACAACTTAGGCAATGAGAGGACGACTTCTGTTTCTTCAACTTCCTATGTTATTTTCAAATAAATCGAAAGGCCCTTGTGCCTCACCTCTTTACCCTGATGTACATGTGTACCTCCATGCCAGAAATTAATTTTACAGATCTTCTCACCTGTATACCTGTTAGCCATAATGATACCAATTCTTATTTTCCTAATCAATTTGCTAAAACAAATCTGTTAGAATCTGACAAGACTTAATAGCGTTAGTGATGATGGTACAAGCTGGGGCCCACTAGGAAACCCCATGGGTCCTTTGACTCCAGCTAATAGAAATTAGCCAAAAGCCAGACAAAACCTCAGACAAGAAGCTTTATCGGGAGCTATGAGAGTCAGCAAAAGAGATAGAGTCTAATGCTGCTCCATTAGGGAAGGAGAGGGAGGGGACCCAGGCTTGTTGGGGAGTCAGCCAAAGGGATAGCGTCCCAAGCAGCTTCATTTAACCAGCCACAGATAAGAACTTTTAAAGTGTTCTTCTGTCACTGGAAAGGAGGGGGCCTACTGTACAATGATTGGTAGTGACCGTGACCTGGCCTCTGAAGAATTTCACCTGTTTTCTGAGACTGCTGCTGTTCCCAAAGTGCCTGGGAAAAAGCTGAAGATAGAAGTTACTCGTTATCCTCCTTTTGCCTGGTCTGGCAGAACAGAAGTTTGAAACTGCAGAGAGGTTTTAAGAGTGAGGTGTTCGACACTTTGTTATGGGGTTGTGAATGATTCCCAGTCTGAGCTGCAGACATCCTCAGATCCCTGTAGGTTGAAGACCAGGAGATCCCTGGTGTGTCTTTAGTAATAGATTTTGTGGCTAGGAAGGCCTAGCTGGAGATAGTTTTCAGTCAGATAGTTTTTCTTATTCGCTGCAATGGCACATTTCTCACCCATCTTGCTTTCCCTTGGGGATTTATTTTCTTAACTACATCAGAGGACTGGGAACTGGTGGTTACACAATTCTAGAGAAGATGGGAAAATAAGGTGATTAGAATAGAGGCACTGCTTATAAGGTGAGTAATAATTCTCCAAAGATGGTGGTCCTCTCAAGAAGGACTCTTGTTGTTTCTGAGTCCCCCATCAATTGTAGGCATCTCACAGATTGCAGTGTCCAAATTACAGGGGCAGGAATAGTAATTATTTTAGGGATGTATGTGTACTTAAGAGGGCAGGAGAATAGTGTAAATGTTATTGAGATGGACATTTATAGCAACTACATAGATATCGGTGTAAATTTGTCTTGGGCTCTTCTGTGTGAATAATATTCTGAGAACATTATTTTTATTGTTGACACTTTGCTGAAGGTTTCAAAAACACACTTAAAATCCAATTTGTTCTCTTGAGCTGTTTGTGAATCTGGCAGCATACTAAAGCTTTCTTTTAGAAGGCCCGGAATCAAATCCATGAAAAAAAAATAAAGTGGTGGGGAAAAATGATTTTTTTCTTTAACCTTGGAGGCTTCCTATGTCTTTGTTGAAAAGATTTTATTCAGAAACGGACTCTAGCATTATGACCTGATTGACAATGATCCTGGCTTCCCCAAACAGTAACTGAAAGTTTGGGGCAAATTTCTGACCCTTTCTGACAGTCTCTTTCTCATTCTAAGATGGGAATAATAACCATGTCACCTTCTTACTTCCCAGCACCAGTTACTTTCCCCTTCTTAGTTATGACTGCCATTTTAGAAAAGTATATTTTAGTATGTGTCTCTCTCCCTTGTGTTCCATAGTGGTTTTGTGTACACCAAACATCCACAAAATGTCCCTCTCTCCTTTGTCCCCAAACTTTCTGATTTGATGTGACCTTTTGGTGGCAGAGGACGGATGAAGGAGAATTGGAAAGGTTTTAGAAGCTTCACTCTATGAAATAATACTTCTGATTCAGCATAATGTTGGTATTTGATCAAACATAAAAAGCTTCAAGCTTTTAATGTCCTGCTGACACCAGTATCAACAAAGCATTGAAGCGGAAGCTTTCTGGTGGCTGATTAGAGGGAGATTTTATTTCACTAGTTTTAAGACTGAGTATACCTTTTAGTAGATCTTTCTCAAGGATAAGCTACATCATGCATTATAAATCAAATTCAAGAGCTTTAATAAAATAACTTCGATAATATATTATCACTATGTTTTGGAAAGGTGGTAAATGACTGCTTTTTTATGGTGTAATTTAAAACAATAATATGGATTACAGTTGTGTTCAGTCATGAAAGTATAATTTAACAATTTGGACTTATAATAACCTTTTTTCCCTGACAGTGTCCACTCTTCTTTTAGCCCAAGAATGGCTTGCTTGAGAATGATTTACTATCCTTGCTTTTAGAGTCCAGTAGGGATGAGCATGTGTTTAATTGTAATCTTATGTTGTCTTAGAAAAGCTTCAAACAAAGATGAAATTGAAACCCAGAGAACAAAGACTTCTAAAGAGTGAGTCATTCGAGTATCCAAAGCATGATCTGTCTGCAAACTTGCTGTATCAGTAGAGACCTCAAGGAAGAAGTGGAACAGAAGAGAATTACTGGAGGGACTATTTATAAAGGTGCGGGATGATTAAAGGGAGCTGCATATAGCAGGGAGCATTGACTATTCCAAACCTAAAGAAGCAAATGGCTTTACTGTTCCTGAATCAGAAAAATGTACTGAGGGAGAGAGGAGAGAGGTACTGTGGAGAGGAGGTAGGCAATGGGTTTCATGACCTCAGTGGAGGATTATGGTCATTGGTAGGTTTCAGGGAGACACGGAACCAGCCAAGGGGAATAAAATAATTAACTTTTCTTTTATTCTACCTTTGAATCTTTTTTCGGCGTCTCTCATTGGACTGGACCCAACTGAGGTTAATCAGCAAAGAGGTTCAAGTGATACAGTCTGAATCAAAGAAGAAGGCGATGTTGGGATGAGCATGGATTTGGAGGAATATCCATCACACATATGAGAGTGGAAGGGAGGACTTAGAGTAAAATGGATGTGAAAATACTTTGTTTATAGCTAACACGTATGTGACCAGTTAAAATCTGAACTCAATGATCTAGTCCCCATTTTTCAATTATTACGCTTTCTGAGGTCTCCTTTTTCTCCCCCCTGGGACTAAGTGTTCTATTTTTGAGGAAGACAATTATAAATGTAGGAGAAAGTTATAAAAATTAGGGCTATGCACTTAGATCGCTCTATAGCTATATTAAATTTCTACTCTATCAAATATACTAAAACTGGAGCTTGAGAACAAAACCTATGGCTATGCTTTATGCATGAGACCAATAGGAAGAAATGTTAAAATTATGCTGTCTCTATAGCAAATATTTATGGATAAATGTATATCTATGTGGTCTAATATGAGTAAAATGTTTAAGCTAAGTATGTTTCTGTTGTTATTTATGATTCTATTCTCTGACTGATATTTTTTTATTCTGACTAGAGGTCCCAACTGAGTCAGATAAGAGTGCTTCAGATGCAGTGTGAGTAATGATAACAACAATAAAGGAACTACATTTAAAATGCAACTTACCATTAACATGTGACAGTGAATTTATTATTAATTGGCAATTTTAGATTATCTTCTAAAGCAATGCATAAGTAAGTATGCCTTCTTGTTCAAAATATCTCTTTTCTCTCTAAATATCACTTGGGACATATAAGTTGCAGTATCAAGTCTAGGAAGATTGTACTGTGAGTACCATTGTATTCAGAGTCACCAAGAACTTTAGTATAATTCCCTCTAGTTACATCCATATTCTTGCAAATGGCAGGATTTTATCTTTTTAATAACTGAGTAGTATTCCATTGAGCATATATACCATGGCTTTATCCACTCTATCAATGGGTCTTTAGGTTTATTTCTACCTCTTGGCTTTGTAAATAGTGCTTCTGTGAACATGGAGATTTCATATGTCTCTTTGAGTTAATGTTTTGTGTTACTCAGAAGTAGGATAATCAATTATGTAGAATTTCCATGTTGTTGACTTCGGGTCTGCCATATTACTTTGAGGTATAGTCTGTTTACACCCATTTTTGATACTTTTTAACATACAAGGATATTGATTTTTACCGCATAAATTTTTCACATGATTTTTGTCCTATCTTTTGTTGTCATGTATTACATTTATTGATTTGATATGTTGAACTATCCCTGTATACCTAGAATAAATTCCACTTGATTACTGTGATGGATGCCTTTAATGAGTTGTTGAATTTAGTTTGCAGTATTTTGTTGAGGAGTCTTGCCCCAATATTCATTAGAGATATTTATACAATTTTTTTTGTGTGTGATGTACTTGTCTATTTTAGAATCAAAGATAATATTGGCTTCATGAAAGGTGTTCGGAGGGCTGCCTTGCATTTTTTGGAAAAGTTTGAGAAGGACTGGTATAAATTCTTCACTGAACTTTTAGTAGAATTCTCTAGTGAAACTATCTTGCCTGCAGCTTTAGGAGATTGTTGATTAGTTTCTATTTCTGTACTTGTGATTGGTTTTCTAATTTTTCCTGGTTTAGTCTTGAAATGTATTTCTCTAAGAATTTGTCATTTCTTCTAGGTTACCCAATTTTTTGCCTTAAAGATGTTCATAAGGCTTTCTTGTGATTCTTTGTAGTTCTGTAACAACTGTTCTAACTTTTCATTCATTTCTGATTTTATTTATTTGTATTTTCTCTTCTTTTTTTGTGTTATTGACTAACAGTTTAATTATTTTGTTTATCTTTTTAAATAAACAGCTCAGTTTCATTGATTCTTTGGATAGATTTTTAATATCTATTTTATTTGCATTCTAATTTTTATTATTTCCTTCCTTTTACTAACTTTTGGTTTCATATTTCTATTTCCTTTATGTGTAGCTCTTTTTTTTTTTTTGGTTCCTTTTGTTTTCTGATATAGACCTGTATTGCTATACATTTTCCTTTTAGTACTGCTCTTAGTTCATCTTACAGATTCTGACAAGTAATGTCTTCATTTATATTTGATTCCAGGTTTTTAAAAATTTTACCTTTGATTTCCTCATTAACCCAATAGATGTTCAAGAATATGTGGCCTATTCTCTACACCTTCCATATTTTCCCCTCTTTCCTCTTCTGATTGATTTCTAGATTTATGCTGTGTACTCTGAAGAGACTGTTTATAGAATTTCAATCCTTGTATATTTATTGAGACTTTTTTTTGTATCTCAGCATGTGGTCTGTTCTTGAGAATGTTTCACAGTACTTGAAAAGAATGTGTGCTCTGTTGTTTTGGGGTGAAATACTCTGTAGATATCCATTAAGCCCTTCCCATCTAATTTGTCATGTGAGGCCATTATTTCTTTGCTAATTTTCTGTCTGGATGATATGTCCATTACTGTGAATGGGATATTAAAGTCCTCTACTATTATTTTATTGATGTAAATGTAAATCTCTTTATATATCTGATAATATTTGCTTAATATATTTGGGTGCTCCTGTGCTGGGTCCATATATATCAATAAGTATTATGTCTTCCTTTCGTATTAAGTCCTTTATCATTGTAAAATGACCATCTTTGTCAGTTGTTACTTTTTTTGACTGGAGGTTTGTCTTATCTGATATGAGTAAAGTGGTTCCTGCTTTTTAAAACTCACCATTGGTTTGAAGTACCATTTTTCATCCCTTCACTTTAAGTCTATGTTTTTCTCTATAGTTTATATGAGTCTCTTGTAAGCAGCATATGGTTGGGGCTTTTTTAAAACCTATCCGGTCACTCATTGTCTTTTAATTGATGAATTCTATCCATTTACATTTAGGGTGATTATTAATATCTGAGGACTCCCTACTGCCATTTTGACTTTTGTTTTCTGGTTTTGTCTACTTATTGTCTTGTTTAATTTTTGTGAACTTTTAATTATTTATTTATGTAGATTTATATAGAGGATAATTTTTTTTTTTAAGTAGAAGGGTGACAGGTAGGAAAGAAAGCAGGCATCAGGCAGGAAGGAAGTGAGAAGTCAAAGAAGAATATTATTTTTTTATTTGGTTGTCTATTTTAGTTGTTCCTCCAGTTCCCTGCTTTAACCTTGTTTCTTGGGCTGTATGTTAACTGTATCCCAGGCACAGGCATAACACTTGAGCCACCAGGGCATGACTGGAGGGTAATCTTTTGACATTTCTTGTAAGGTATGTCTTGTGGTAGCAGTGTTCTTCAGCTTTTATTTGCCAGGGAAAAGCTTTACTTCTCTCTCATGTCTGAAATCAAGTTTTGTAGGATATAGTATTCTTGGATGGCATTTTTTATTTTGGAATACTTTGACTATGCTCTTCCACTTTCTCTGGGTGTGATAAGTTTCTGCTGAGAGTCTGATGATGGCTTGATGGGAGTACCTTTATATATTACTTGCTATTTTTCCTTAGCTATCTTTACTATTCTTTATTTGTCTTGGACTTTTGACAGTTTCGCTATTATGTCTCTAAGTTTAAGTCTCTTTTGCATTTAGATAACCTGTTGTTCTGTTGGTTTTATTGAGTTGTATATTTATTTTCTTTGCAGGAGTTGGGAAATTTTCAGATATTGTTTCCTTAAATAATTTCTGTGTTTCCTTCTGGGATATCCATTATTTTTATATTGCCTTTCTTCATGGAGTCAGATTGCTCTTGAAGTGTTCCTTCACTTTCTTTATATTCATTTTTTCTCTTCTTCCACTGGGTTCATGTTTACATTTCTATCTTCCAGATCACTAATATGTTTTAGTGAATTCTGTGTCCATAGCTTTCGACGGCACTCTTGATCTCATTTTTTTTTTTTTTTTTTGCATTCTTTACATCTTGAATCTCTACTGGTTTTTTATATAAAGTTCTCATTTTTGCCTTCTGCTCATTAATTTTAATTTTGAACTTGTGAACTTCTTTCACTGACTTTTCTTGATTACTGCTTTGAATTCTGTCTGCTAAAATGATATAATTTTCCCCCGATTTGATTTCTAGAAGCACGTTTTTGTCACTTGTGATGTCTTAGTATCGTGGGGTTTCAGATCTTGTATTCTTTTTCTTCCCATGGGGACCTTGGAGCTGAGATGCTTATCTTTTGTTTTAACAGCAGGTCCCATATGCATTTGAGAAGAATATAAATTCTGCTGTTTTATAAATGTCTATTAAACTCATCTATTCTAGTCTACCTTCTAAGGCTGTTGTTTCCTTTTATATTCTCTGATTGATCTGTCCATTGATGTAAGTGAGGTGTTAAAGTCCTTCACTATTATCGTGTTGCAATCAGTGTCTCTCTTTAGTTCTATTAATAATTGCTTTATGTATTTTTGCTGTACTGTGATTTGGTGAATACATATTATTAAACATTATGTAATCTTGCTGTATTAAGTCCTTAATCATTATGCAAATTCCATCTCTATTTTGTTACCTTTTTTAGATGGAGGTTTATTTTATTTGATATAAGTATGGCAGTGCCTGAATCTTTTAGGTTATCATTTTCTTATAGGATTGTCTTTCAACCTTTTACTTTAAACCTGTAGTCATCTTTAGAACTTAGATGAGTTTCCTGGTAGGCAGCAAAACTGGGCTTGTTTTTTAAATTCATTTAGCCACTCTATGCCTTTGTTGAATTCAGACCATTAACATTTAGGGCAATTATTGAAATACTTAGTGCCTTTTTATTATTTATTTTTGAGTGTTTTGGTAGTTCGTTTTTTATTTTCCCCTTATTCTTTTAGGCTTTAATAACGTGAGTGTGTGTGTGTGTGTGTGTGTGTGTGTGTGTGTGTTATGTTTGAATTTATTTTTTGGTTTCTTTTGTCTCTTCTGTGGAACTTGTTTTAAAGTTATGTTACCATGAGCATGTATGTTCCTATAGCTATAACTGTTAGGTAGCCTAATCCAATTTCATTGTAGCATTCCAAGTTTTCATCTCCTCCTCCACATAATGTATGTTTTTGGTGTCTTGCTATTTATAAGTGGGTATTTTCTTAATTTTTTAAATATCCCTTTAGTAGCTCATGTCAAGTCAATTTATATTCCTTTAATATTTGTCTGTAAAGCTCTTTATCACGCCTTCAATTCTAAGTGATAATCTAGCAAGGTGAAATATTCTTGGTTGGAAATTCTTTCAACACTTTAAGTGTATGATACTATTTCCTACTTGCTTGTGAAGTTTCTCTTTAGAAATTCATGGATATGAATTTCCATGTATGATTCATTTTACTCTAGCTGCTTTTAGAATGCTCTTTTTATCCTTAATTTTTGTTGCTTTAATTATAATTATCTTGGCGTGTGTCTGTTTGGTTTTATTTTTTACGAATCTCTTTGAACTTCGGAGAAGAGACTTTTTCCCAGATATGCTAGGTCCAGTTGCCAACATTTGGGCTCTTTAAGCATGGTATAGAGGCAGCAATGAGGTGAATATAATTCCAGTAACAGTCTCATGTGGGGCTATAACAGGTGTTTCAGATCAGAAGTCAGTTATAAGAGGAATGTTTCGTTCTTGTGAAAGCTCCAGAAGAAGCCACATGTGGGCAACATTCTTCTCTTAAAAAGCTCTGCTCAATGTCTCAGGCACAGCTGCTTGTATCAAGGATTGTAGATGCAAACTGTCCATCATTACCTTGGGCAGGCACTGTCCCAGTAGTTACAAGTACCATCCAATGACCTCAGAAATTTTGAAAGCAGGGTATTATTGTGCCATACTATCTGATTCTAACTCCCTGACTGACCTCCACCAGTATGGAGTCAGTCACTTCTAGAGACACTCAACCAAGAGTCCAGCGAAGGCACCTGGCAGTGTCTGTTCAATGCCTAATGTTTCTGGGTGCCAGGGTCCCCAATGTAGGAATAATTCATTCAGTCCCCAGAAAGAGGCTCTGTATTGTGTTTGTCCTTTCCACTTTTAAATTGTACTTCCCTGGTAGTGTTTCAGGTGAGATTATTTTTCAATTTTTTCCTATCCTTGCTGATGTCAGTTGTCACTTTCCCTTGTGAACACAGTGGTCTTCTAGTCCTCCAGGCTTTTTCAGGGACAATTATGTCTATAGGGAGGAAGTGAGTCTGATATCTTTACTCTTCCATTATCTTGCTGTGAGATCCTAATTTCTCCAGTTTGGTTTCTTCCTCCTACCAATCTTTATCTTCTAAGAAGGTAAAGAGTAAAACTTAGGTAGTCTTCTGGGGATATGACCTCATAAGTTGGAATTCAAGAAGCTCATGTTAAGTCACAAAACTTGATGTGGAAATAATGTCGTGTTTCAGAGTGAAGGAGGGACAGAAGAAAATATTAAAATATTTATTTAATACTTTGCCATATTAAATTAAATATATCTATTTATTTTAAAAGCACCTGACATATGTAATACTTAAATTTAATCTAAATGCAAGACTTGATGAGAGAAATAGAAAAGGAGCATTTTATGTTAGCGTAAGATTCAATTTCTGTTATTAAATAGAAGTACAGGAAACAAATTGAAAATAGCATAAATCAGGATGTCTTTTTTGTACAAAAATGGTATTGCTACATAATTGCAAGAAATGGATGACAATATTTTAAATAGCTTCACTTTGGCCCATCCTGCTCACTTCATGGTGTGAAGAAAATAGCACTTGAATAATTTTTCTCCTTAATTTGTTATAAATTACAGCAAAGTGCTCTGCAAGACACAAATGCTTATGTTAATTAACTCTGAGTAAAGAAGGTCACTGGTATACATAGGACTCATTTTGTGGTTTTAGTTATAGATTTTATGTAATTAGAATTCTGCTTTAGGCATTTTAAGTACATGCAGATTTTTACTTTTTTTATCTAGCATTTAAGATTTAGTCATGTGTGTGATTTTTCTATACAAATTTAAAATGCAATAGTGGAAATGGAATTTACTTAAGAAATGAAACATATAGTTTGACATATTTATACCTAACGCATTGTTGACCTTTTATCTAAGCCTGAATATTATAGTTGAAGTTTTAAAACTGCATATGCTATTATACTTCAAATTTTACAACACAAAAATGAACAAATCTGAATTTTTAGTTTTTTATTAAATTATAAACATGAGTGGTAAAATTCTAAATGCTGTAAATTTTATAAATAATCCAGGATAACAATAGTTTTATCAGGCTTTTGAGAAAGAGCTAATTCAATATTTCTAAAATGAATATAAATTTAAAGAGTTTCTTTCAACATTAAATTATAAGCTTTAAGTTTTTTAAGGGTAAGCCAATATTTGTATGCCTAAAAATTGTGAGTAATAGTATACATGAATTATGTTCATATAGCACATTGTATAATATAGATGTTAAACTGAAGTTATTTACAGAAGTTAATATTTGAATGTCATGGTATGTAGTACATATTTATTTGCTTCATCTAAACTACTTCATTAGTAACTAGGTATTACTAGGTATTAAAATAGGTTTAAGTAATTTGGCTTTAAATGAATTTAGCCATAATATAAAGGTAAATAATATATGCCATTTTTGTGATTGCTTTTTATCCTCAGTATTCAAAAATTAGCTGTATATAAATGTTATTGGTCCCAAATAAAAAAATTTTTGAACTAAAAATAAGCTATTTTTTCTAATTTTTTCTACTATTTAATAGTACCTAATAGAATTAATCAGTACCCTTTCTTCTTCTGATTCTGCTTACTCCTGTTATGAGTTATATTATATAATTTTACACTTCTTAATTTCACATTTCTCTCCCCTGAGAATAGAGATGGGGTTTTGTTCTTATTTCCAGCCCTAGAACCTGGGATCTATTCTGGGAGATAGTAGACCTCAGTAAATATTTACTGATCAGAATCACTTATTGATATGCTGTAAATACTGCCCATATATGTAATAGTGCTTGTTAAGATATGCCAAAGTATGTTAACTTTCTCATTTAGATTTTTATTTTCTAAATATGGGATCAACAAAGTTTTCCTGTAATAGGTCAGATGGCAGTTGTAGGCCTTGTGGGCCACTCTGTGCTGTTGCAACCACTCACCTCTGCAATTATGTCTGGAAGCAATAATACACATGCAGAAATGAATGAGGATGGCAGTGTTCCAACAACTTTATTTACAAAACAGGCAGTTGGCTGGATTTGACTATGCCAATACTCACTCTGAATTATTATTCTGAAGGTTGGAAGAAGAGGGACTAAAGATTCTAACAACATATTATAAAATTGTTAGTCAACATTTCCTATAAATGTTAGTGTTAAGAGTTCTGATGGACATAACATTTTTGAAATACCTCACCTTTTTCCCTGAAAAACAAAGACAAAACTGAGTCTTTTTTTCTTTCTGTAATCCCGATTACCATTAAGAATAAACCATGAGGTTGCAGCAGACAAGCAGGAGCATGAAAATTAGAAATGCTGAAAAGACAGGAAAGTAAATTAAAGACGAGAGAAGGGAAAGAGAACTGAAGAAAATGTGGGTGATATTAAGACAGAGGTCAGTCTTAATCCTCCAGTGCATGGGCTCTCATGCAGATTGAGAAAAGTCTGAGATTTGCTTGGTTTTCATTTGAGATAGGAGAGAAAAATGTCACAGTAGCCCTCAAAAATTTTTGACTGCATACTAAGAGATTTTTGAAAAAAAAAAAAAAAAAAAAAGGTTCTTTCACAGATTTCTAAGTTGCCATCTGAAGATTTTTATAATTATCACTCATTTAATATATCAAATAGAATCAAATATCATATTAGATTTTTAACCTTACATTTGAATAATTTTAGGTTTATAGAAAGTTTTTAATGTAGTCCAGAGAATTCTTGTACAACACTCACCCATTTTCCTCTTATGGTACATTTCACATAACCATAATACAGTAATAAAAACTAAGAAATTAATACTGATACAAAAGTATTAACCGTATTAAAATTTCACATTTTCCTATAATGCCACATTTTCCTATAATTTTCCAATCCAGAATTCTACCTTGAATTTAGTTGTCATGTCTTCTTTTTCTTCAATCTGTGACATTTCCTCCATCTTTCTTTATCTGTCATGACTTGAGCAGTTCTGAAGTGGTCAATTATCTTATAGACTGCTTCTCAATTTGGATAGTTCTGATTTTCATTATAACTAGATTATGCATTATTGAGGAGGACACCAAAGAAGTCATGTACTCTTTTCAGGGCATCGTACCAGGGAGTACATGACACTAATGTGGCTTATTACTGTTTATGTTAACTTTAATCACTTGATTGAAGCAGGTTGTCCACTGTAAAATTTAGTACTTTGCCATTGTAATTAGTAACTATTTGAGGGGAGACAACTTTGAAGTTGTGACATATTTCATACTCAGCTGTTGATCCACTAATTTTAATACCATCTGGAGGATCTTGCCAAAAGCAATCACTATTGTGTTTACCTAGTAGTAATTGTTTCTCTCATTTACTATATTAATTGGAATTTATCTATAGAGAAGAATTATTGCTTCTCTTCTGATTTATTCATTGAATTATTTTTATATCAATATAAACTCATAGATATTTATTCTATGGGTTATAATACAATATCCTTATTTCTTCATTGTTCACATTGTTCCAACTTTGGTCATTGGTTGCTCCTTCAGGCTGGCTCCTGTGTCCTTTGGACATGGTTCCATCATTTTGTGAGTACATTCTTTCTGGTGCTACAAGATAGCTCATTTTCACCTTGTATTTTCCCTGTTCCAGTCTTAGAACCAGCCACTTCTCCAAGGAGCCTTAGTTCCTTTGATTGGAGTTACTCTAACAATTTCGATTCTATCAAAATCTACTTTAAAAAAGAAATTCTTAGCAGTCAGATTTTACTTTGTTTCTTTTTCTCCTTATGCCTGTATTTCCATTCCAATCATTCCCCCACATAATTTTATCATAAAAATGTATTACTATTCTTGAAAATATTTTATTCATCACCTTACATACATACTATGTATAAAAATTTTGTATAAAAATTTTATTTATTGTTTTAGAAATTTCTTGTGCACATAGGCTCTAAGTGTTATAATTTGCTTCTACATTGAGAGGTAATTTCAATTATTAGTATACAATTGAACAGAACAACATAAATATAACAGCACATAATTAATTAGTATATACATAATAAAATGTTGTAGGTATAGATCTATGGATCTATTAATTTAAAATTGCTAAAATGAGTTAGAATTCAACATGACTTCTACTCCCTTTTTAAAATTTAGTTTTCAAATGTCTCTCTATGTTTCTGAGAAACTGGTAGAGATTGCTAAGGCTTACAATACTGAGTGTATCGGGAGAACTCTCAGATTTCCTAGCAGTAAGTTTGGACCATGGGACTAGTTCTAGCCGATGATATGTGAATAGAAGTGCCATGTGTTGCTTTAAACTCAAGAATTCAAGAATACTGCTTTTTCTTGACATAGGATCTCTGGACGCTCCATGTTCTAAAAGTAGGATAATGAAGACTATTATATCTACAAATCACTGCTTGAAAGTGAGCTACCCTAAATATTTAATAGCAGGCTTTGCATGATCGAGAACTAACTTCTGAGCTTTGTTTCAAACCACTGAGATTAAAGGGTTTGTTTATTTGATTTCATAGCATACTTGAACCATACCTTAATTAACACAGAATTTTTTTATATAAATAATTTTTGTAATAGCAATGAACACCATTATTTGAATTCCTTTTTATATGTGCCAAAAATCAGTGATATTATATTAAAAAAAATTTTTATTGTCTGTCAACTGAGAGCTTATTTATGTCCTTGAGTTTTGCTTAAAGCAAAGAACTGGAATCATTTTACTTTTTAAAGGATTTATTACCCACTTGTTAGAGTAATGCATTTTGTTAACTTCCTTAGAAGTAAAAGTAAAAGCCTTTATTAAGACTTTTCAAATGACTATTGATTATACCTGTTATTTTTTCACTTATAGACACCTTGTTTTACTGGATACAACAACTAAGTTTAGACAAAGTGAAATATAGTTAATTTCATATTTTTCTCAATATTTTTCTATTAAAATGTCTTTATCTTAATACATGCTTTAATCAAAACACTAGTGTTGCACATTTAGTTTATCCAGTTAACAAAAATTATTCATTATGAAACTTAATTGGTAAAACCAATTCATATTGTCAAAACAATGAGCCAAATAAGACAATGTTTAGACAGTGTGATTTTATTTTTCAATTCAAATATGCATGCTAATACCCATCCTCGTGACTTAGAAATTTAAAACAGATACAGTATGGAGTCTTGCTGTCATGTGAGAGACCCAAATTTCTAAGGATCTGTGCATACTGAACTCACAAACTAAAGAAGGCATCCAGTGATCCAGCTAAAAGACATAAACTTACAAGAGAAGTGCCAATGATGGTTGTTCCTCAAGAATCCTCACAGAGAGGAGCCTAGTAGCAACCAGCTGGTTCTAATCCACTTATTTATCAGTTAATACAGTGGTTTTATACCACTGAATACAAAGAGGCATTTGTACATAAAAAGTTTAAGTCAAAACTGCATGGTAAGTGGGCACAGAGAGCCTTGAGAATATTACAAGTTAAGGGGCAGAGTTAATCTTGTCTTAGGAAAGAGCATTTGGGAGTGTCTAGGAATGTTCCGTTCTCTTGAAGTCCCAGAGGTCGCTATCAGACAGGGTATGAGAAGTCAGCAATTTTCACTCTGGCTGACTTTACCCACACTTGCCATGAGCTTTTCACACAGATAAAGTAAGATGCCTGGTTCCTACCAATATCTACTTTCTCTTGACTATGCTGTCACCAGATTTCCTTTCTAGAAATACATCCCTTGACAACAAGGGCTGAATAAGATAAAATCTCCAAGGAAGGTTGTTATGAATCCTGATGTTCCATTTATTTAATATATGTATTAATTTAGAATGTCCCAGTATGGGACAAAAAAACCCATTTCTAACATATGTAACCAATTTTTACATTTAATCTTTAACAGAAAATTATCTAAACATAGGGAAAGCCATGAGACTCTACACTGGGCTTATAATTCATGTATTAAAAGATGTTTTAATGACATCATTATTTTGAATTAATTTCTTTGCTCGGTGCTATGGAAGACTTTCCCAAAGGTAAGGCATCACGGTAAAGTTTAGAGTGAAAGTTATGTCTTCTTCTTCTTCCTTTTTTTAAATGTAGAGACAGGCATATGTGGAGGTAGGAAAGAAGAACCGGCATGACACCTTGATTTCCATGGTGCTCTTATGCAATTGAGTTCTAAGAAAGAATGTATATAAAGCTTAAAGATTCTGAACACTGAGCTCTTTAAAAAATATTTATGCTCTCATATTTATTGGAAATCTTTATGTGCCTTTGGGGTAGATATCCTCAGTTTCTAAACTGATAACAGGAATATACAGTTTTCTCCTCATACTTGACGGGATACATTCCATGATCCTCAATGGCCTGAAACCACGGATAGTACAAAACCTTGTATATGCTGCTTTTCCTATGCATATATACCTATGAGAAAGCTTAACTTATAAATTTGGCACAGTAAAAGATGAACAGCAACAACAATCAATAAAGTACGATAAAAGGTGTTTGAATGTTCTCTCCTCTCTCAAAACATTTCATTGTACATGATATTGTCAGGCCACAGTTGACTGAGAGTAACTCAAATGGCAGCAAGTGAAACCTGAATAAGGGGGAACTGCTGTGTTTTAATAGCCCACAAAGCTACATAATTAATCCAAGATACATCATTAATTCTTTTCTGTTAGGTAAATAGAGACCCATTGAGGACTCCAAGATTAGGTCACAGTTTGAAGAAATGAATAAATCAGAGTCACTCAGATATGGTTACATTTCAAACCTGGTAATTACCTTAAAGATAAATCAAAATGGTGATACAATTCGCATTATAATGACATTTGCTCTTTAAAGGAAAATACAGAGTAGACTTTCCTTATAGTCTTTACTCATCCTCATGGCCAGGGCATTTTCTGACTTCATTATTATTGGTCATTCTTCTCAAGATCAGAAATGAGAATATTTTCTTCTAAATGTACTGTACTAAAGTTGGTTGTTGGATAGTAAGGATTCCCAGTTTCTGCAAGTCTCCTGAAGACACCTCTATTGTGCTTGTATAGGCAGAAGGAAAGCGTGGAAATTGCCAGAATTACTATCAATGTCAATACTACTGCAACAGGTATAATACTGTGACTTGGTCCTGAAAGAAAATGAAAAAAAGGAAAACTTTGATGACAGCAAAGTAAGCAGATACTGTCATATAGTTATTTTCTATATTATTTCATTTTTTTCTGGTTACATTATTATTTCTGAGAAAAATCAAAATGTTCTCTACTGCTCCATACCCACCTCTTGCTGGATGTCCCTTTAGCGTGTAAGTATCTAAAATAAAATACAAAAAAAATTTACTGACATGAGATTTTTCTTTTAATTCAACAGAATATGTCATTACTTATAGTAGAGTTCAGTAACCTAGGATCCATAGATCAAATCTGATCACCCATTTTTATAAATAATGTTTTTTGGAAATCAGCCACTTGTGTTTATATAATGTGTATGGCTGCTTTTATGCTACAATGGTAGTGTGACAAAGATCATGAGACCTCCAAAGCCCCAAATATATATCATCTGACCCTGTACAAGAAAATTTTGCTGACTGATGATTTATGATACTCATTATTAATGCTCCTGATGAACACATCCTCTGTTCTCTCTCTCTGTGTCTTTCTGTGTCTCTGTCTCTGTCTCTCTCTCTCTCAAAGGAGAGGTGCAAGCAAGAATGAAGGTGAGTAGTCAGGGAGACAGGAAAACAAAAGAGGAAGAAGCATTTTATTTTTCAAGTTGTTCATCTTGGTTGCTACCTGCAACCCTAGATCTCAGCCTGGTCTTTGGGATGCAACTGGACTGCTTTCGATGGCCTTATCCGCTAGGCCACCAGGATGCACCACTGCTTATTTTCTTAAAGCTCAAGAATCCCCTTCCAGCTTTAGCACTATGTGCAATAAAATGAGTAAAATACAGCTCCTGCTTCGACTGAACTTAGTTTCTTTTGGATCTGATATAGAGTTTGTCCAGCGATGATAACTTCCCTGTCTCTATACAAGGCATAAAATCACCATCTTCTCATCTTTACAATTTCAAGAAGCTTGGGAAATGAATAATAGTTTCTCCACTGAAAAATTTAGAGGGTTCCTGTTTGAAGATTTTCTACTACAAAATATATCCTTTCCAAGTAGACTCTATCTTACTATTTAAATTGTAAACTGTGCTATTTTTTTTTTTTTATCTAGGTAAAGATTCAGAAAGAGATGTAGGGAATGACCCAGAGAAATTTCAGTAATGGATTTGTGAGTGGAGGCAGTGCCTTGGTGTACTACTTATATCCATTCACTCTTATAGACTTAAAAGACACATGAAATTATTACTTATAACAAAAGCCACGATAAGAAAAACTTGTGTTTGCAGTTTTAAAATTACATGATGTAACTTAGCATAATATTACTGAAAACATGTACTATTGTGTAAGTGTGGAGATACTTCTTCAAGAAAGGCAGGTGGAAGAGTTATTTTCAGGACAGAGGCCGAGAGCACGTGTAGCAAGAGTAAGAAACTTTGGAGTGCAAGCTTCAAGGTAGTTTTAAGTTGTATAATAACTTTCCTCATTTGTAGAATGGGAATATATTACCTGTTACACTGCCTTGAAAAGTTTCTGTAAAGTAGTAAAGCGGTGTTCTACGTGTTATAGGAAATTTTAAATTCATATGCAGACATGACATATTTCTTCTGATTGTTCTTGATACTTAAATGCTAATGAGCACTTGGGCATCCTATTTATTAGGTTTAGTCATATTTTCCATAAAGAGTTGAAACCCACTATTGGGGTTTCAAACATTAGTGTCTACATCTATCAGTTTTTTCTCTGTCATTCTCAATATGTAATCAGTCATCAAGACCTGATGATTCTCTCCACATTTTTACCTTCCTATTTTATTTCTAGTTCTAGTACTCAAATTATAGCTGCTTCCCTTTACATCCAGATCAATATAACTCCACTGTAGGTATCCATAGAACAAAGTGTGTGCTGACAGAGGGGTTCCTGTCCCCTTTACCATGTAGTTCAGCTCTTTAGATTGACTCTCTGTGAAGGGGTCTTACATTACTGTCCAGTCTTATTCTCATCACCCTGAACACGAGCCCTTTGCTTCAATCTAAGCTCATTCTCAATTACTGCCTTTAATCATATTGTGACTTTTGCCAACATGTCTTTCCTCCTCTCTATTCTTTTCATCTTTTGGTATTTCAAAACCTCATCTCCTCTGTGAAGACTTCTCCAGCAGTCCAGGACACACCAATTCCTCCTTTATAATACTGGCATCTGAAAACTATTGTAATTGTTATAAACATCTTCCCATTACCAGTGACTCTTGCTAATATTCTTAGAAATCTCTACTATTGCTTGCAACTGACTAGAATTTTCTGGCTTAGATTTCTAAAGTTTTTTTTTTTTTTTAAGTCAATGAAAATTAAGTAGGTAGTTCAAGATGGAGTTAAAATATGACTTATGACACATGGCTTACAACAGAGAATCATATCTACTTTCCACAACAAGGATATCTATGACTGTTATATTTTCTGAGACCAAAGATGAACCTTAAAAATTCTAAGGACTAGTTGGCAGGACAAAGGTTGCTGGTTTACATTTTTAGTGCTAGTTGCTTAAGGCAAATGTTTTCTGCCCATTAGATTAACAGCTAGGGTGACACAATAAAGTCATTAAATAAAAAGTCTTTGAGCTGATTTATCATAATTTTCCTCCCACTTCCATCAACAAAAGAAGAAGCTGAAATGTTCCTCTGACTTGTATGATATTAAAATGAGAATGTCAGAAGGTATCTGAATATTTCCTGAGTATTTGGATTTCAGAAGCTTAAATGCTAAAAAAGTGAGCCAACATTAATCAGAGCAGAAGTGAAATGGAGAATTACCCTCTAATTTACTCACCTGCTTTCATTTTACATATAAATCCTTTTTTTTCTTGACATGGACATAACTGCCATACTCCTTCAGGGATACTCAAGGCAACGCATAGATCGGGTTTGACATGGTCCAGCTCTAGCTTCCGGATGCCCCAATTTGACTGGTCTGTGGGAGTTCCATCAAACCACTTTATGGTTCCATCTGTGGAAAAATTGCTAACTTACTGTGAATGATATGCACTATTATCAAACATAGTAAGCTAGAATGAATTATTAAAAGCAGATCCTAAATTTAATGAGATCCTCCCCTTGTCTGATACATTCAGCTCTGTAAGTACGGTCATCACTTCAAAAGTTAAGTATTAGTAGTGTTGCTCTGTGCACAACTGAAAATTTATTTTAGATACATGTTCTCATTGAGTTTGTTTAGGATATCATGTTTCTTAAAATAAGTCTGGATTTGGAAATATTCCATATCAATATAATCAATTTAACGAAACCATTTTATAAATTTTATTTTATTTTAAATTTTATTTTTTAGATTTCATTTTATGAATGAGACTAATCATTATAGGGAAAAATCCTAAGAAATCCTAATATCTGTATATTACTAAATGGTTCACTTTCTAAAAGAATTCTACTGTGAGTTTCTGTCAAGCAAGGTACCAAGGTGGTGCGGGTGACGGGTGAATCCATCCATTGTTTACAACGATGGAGTACATTGTCTAAAAGTATTTAAAGCCAACAATAAACAGGAGTCAACTGTTATTATCACCATGTGCTAGAAATTCTATATAATGTCAGTGATTGAAATACTGCGCCTTGCCAGGGTGGATCCACTCACCACTACTTAATCACCATTTTAATAAATGTGCCACACCAATTAAAATAATTTTCTTTACAAGCACTTTCAATAATCATCAATCACCTAAAGTCAAGAACGCCATGTTCTCACTTGATTGCAAACTCTGCTTTTTATGAGTGGCAAAGAGAAATTCTAAGAGCATGCTTTTCCATGGAAACACTTCCAATAATATTTTTAATATTTCCAACATCTCTGTTGTGTTTTCCTAACACTTAGGAACCTAGTGTATTTTTCAAGTAAATATGGTTTTGATGTTTATGACCATCTGTGAACACAAGGGTCCAGCCAAGCATCTTCACGTTGTGAAGGTAAGATAAACTTGCTGTTTGTTTCCTTTTTTTTTAACATTCTGGGACTATTTCAAAGGATAAGAAGGTATCAAGAAGTGGGTTAGCCTGGACAATGGGGAAGAACACTTGGTGACTTGGTGAAGTGCAGGGTGTGTCGAAATATATCTAAGAAACGGGGAACCTACACATAGGAAATTATTCTAATGTATAGAATAATTTTTACAATAAAAATTAATAAATTGAAAAAAAAGATGTGGGCTAGCAATATTGTCTTTGGAAGAAATGGCTTTAGTGTACATGTTATTTTTTCACAGCAAGTGTATCCAAGGAGAGTTTTTTGGTTTCCTGATGCCATTTTCATCAACCTTGACCACCATGTAATTTATATATGCCTTCTCCTCTTCTTTACCCAATTTACTTACTGTCACCATCAAAGTGAGCATTCAACCAAACCATCTGGTCAGAAGAACCAAAAGTAAGAAGTTCTTCTAGGAGAAATGAATTTTCAGCCTCATCCTTGATTGTTAAAAGAGTAGATCCTACAAAAGAGATAAATAGCAAATGAACAAGTGTTTACACATAAATAAAATTTAAAAAATATTCCCCATATCACAATTTGTAAAGCTCAGTCTTTGAAAAGTAAACATTTCTATTGTTAATAAGTGATTTCTGATTAAAAATTTAAAAGTAAAACTGCATTTTTTAAAAGATACAAGCTTATACTTAAGTTCAGGCATGGAATATTAATTTTGGGGAGTATTAAAATGTATAATTCAAATGCTTTATAATTCAAATGCCTTCAAAAGGAGCATTTTCTTAGAAAAGCATAGCCAGTAATCTGAGACATCATCTTAGGTTTTCCAATATGAAAACCAGGCTTCGAATTGCACATATCAGCCATCTCCCAGACAAATTCAATAGCATTTAATTTTTCAGTTGTTTTTGTTGCTCCAAATGTCACTAAATAATCAGACAAATGAAGAAAAACCACTTTGTTTACTAAAATGTCAAGAAGCAACTCAGTGAAAGCATTTTACCGTCACAAAAGAATTACCTTCTTTTTTGCAAAATTCATCAGCAGCTTCAAAACTCGTACTAGTTAGGACTGTAGAAAAACTGTAGCAATTACTTTTGAATTTTATCCAGGGAATAGATTTTTCTGAGCACAACTCTGGGTGTCCAAATGGTCTTGTTTCTATGAACAAAAATCAGCTATGATTTCAAGGTGATGACTGGGTTCACTCATTGAGATAAACATTTCATTACATTTTGTGAAAGACCAAGATAAATATATGCAATGAGATTTTCATGGTAATACTCTGCAAGAGTGAGTTCAGTGTAAATGATTACAAAACGAGGACCTATTTACAGCACTTCTGGCAGAAATCATCTTCACCTAAGCATAACAAGGTATATTAATACAGAGCTTCATAGGCTTATTTTCTGTGTTGCTTCGGTGAGAGGGGCTGTCTTTCATGTTACAATTAGAGTCTGAAAGGTCGGCACAACCAGGGGATGTGATTCATAGAAACATTGGCAGTTGAGCAGAAGACAAAGGGCACATCCAGAGGTATAAAATTCACTCTACGCGGTGCTCAATATTATGAATTTAGCAAATCCTTACCTATTAATACGCCTATAAGGGAAAAAAATGCATTCAATGAAATATCATAATGTAACAGCATAATATAACATTACACAACAAAGGGAAGTTTAAGGTGGACTTTGTTTCAGAGGGGAAGCCTGAGTCAGACTTGTCCATGCTGAAATCTTAGGTCTGTGACTTTGTGCATGTGATCTGACCTCCCTATACTTTGGTTTCTTTCTAAGAGGGAGCGAGCAACCTCCTTACAACTTGAGAAGTTTAAACGAGCTTTTGCCTGACACTTCTTCAGCCCTCAGTAAATGCAGTGTTATTGAAAAGGGAAGACTAACTTTCATTCCGTTTTAGAATCCGAATCAGCTTTTCAATATACATGTGACTGTCGTTTTGCATTTTAATCCTGAATTGCTTTGATCTGGTTACATAATGTGTGTGCTATTTGACTGATCACATTCAGATTGTAAGTAGATATATATACTTTAACTAAATGAGAGAGTTAAAAAGACACCAGCTTGTGTTAAGGAACTCTATTTACACCATAGCAATTAAGAAAAAGGGGACCTGGAATAGATATCACATCAGAGAGTGGCAAAGTGTGGTTTCTACTCTCAGTGCTGCTGACAGAAATCTATGCAATCTTTGGGGAGCCATTTAATGCTTGAATTTTTTATTTTTAAAATAAAGTTCACCTGGTTGAGTTACCTGAACTGTAAGTATAATGAGACATTGTTATCATAAAATATAATATACATAATATAAATATTATCATTATTCTTATTAGGACTCTAGAATCCTATTAGTCTTTGACTTAAACATAAATCCCCAGGGCATTCAGGGTCCTCCACGCAAACTCCTATCCTTTCCCTCCCCCATAATCAGTGACGTAGTCAAATATCAACACTAGCTTTGTCTTATACATGTCTAGTCCTTTCTTCCTTCCATGTCTCTACTCAAGAATACTAAGACTACTTCTTCATATCCCATCATTTCCCATTTATGTCACCTCTATTCTTCAAGGCAAATATCCACAGTCATAAATAAGTCTTTCTACTTTTTAATCATGTGACTATAATACATTGTTTTCTCTAACTATTCCCTGACCACCTGACTGACTACCTCTCACATATGGCCAGCAATCCTACCTCATATAATAGACTTTTTGTCTCTATATCATCTATCAGAATGGAGGCTTCTTAAGGGCAGACACTTATTACTCCTCCTCCTTATGTAGATGCACAGTACATTTTTTTTTCTTGAGGTAAATAGAACTGAACTTACCGGTGGGTACATGACAAATGGCTCCTTGAAGAAATGACTCGCAGGCTGTGCTGCTCCAGTGCCCACTAGTGTCAGCAAAAACACAGTCGCCCAAGAAGGGTGATTCATTATCTTTCCAAAAAGTGAAGGAGGATTTGGTGCCATCTGACCAGTCAAAATTAAGACCATTCTGTGTAGGGAAATTGAACCATCATTTCCTTGCCAAGACTGATGGTGGCCATCACTCAGTGCTGCCTAAGCAGCAATTTTTTTCACATGTAGACTTATATTTCCACCTCTAGATTTATAATTTCAGGGGGTCTAGGACAGCTTGTGAATATAGCCTGAACTGTCAAAGAAAAGTAATCTGCCACAGCAATAACTTTTGGGGGGACAAAGAAGGGAATCCTTGACTCCCTGTCATTATCATTTCCAAGTAAGCAGTCAGAGTGAAGTTAGATGAATGGTTTGTTCTTTACATAAAAATTAATTTCAGTTTGATCAAAGATTTAAACAAAATTAAAAACATAAAAGTGTTAAATATTGAATAAATATTTTATACTCCTGATAGGAGAAAAATATTTCCACATCTGATACAAAATTCAGAAACAATAAAGAAAAAAAAACATTTTGTAATATAAAAATACAACAAACAACAAACAAGCATCCACTGTCAAGGATTAACATTTTGATAATATCTTCAGTTGGCATGGGTATGAAACAAATATGTTATCATACATTGGTGTTGGCACAAATATTGGTACAAACCTTTGGAAGACAATATGGCATGACTTATCAAAATGGAAAGTGTACTTAGTAATTTTACTCCTGGGAACTTATCCTACTTGCAAAAGAATATTTGTTATGTATTGTTTGTAACTATAAAAAACCAGGAAGAACACAAATGTCTGTTCAGAGGAGAATGGCTTAATAAATTGTGATATATACTTACATAATGCTGTCCCAAAGAATGTGTTAAACTTTTATGTGCTGACATAGAAGCTGTACAAGGCATATTAAATTAAAAAAACTCAAATGTATAGTATTATAGTCTTACAGATGATATATATATAGTCTGATCTAATTTGTATTTGAAAAACAATGCATATATTCATTCATTACTTGTATGTATATGAGCATACATAGAAAATTTCTAAAGGACACCCAAGAAACTGTTTATAGTATTTGCCTTTGGGGAATAGACCTAAAGGTCAGGATAGAATAGATATTACTTTTCACTGTGTTGACTGTGTAATGCTCTTACTAAAGAAAAAGCAAACTAAAATACACACATGCATACACACACACACACACACAAACACACACACACACACACACCTCACCCTCGAAACCACATCCTTAAAGGAAAAGAAAACCCAGGTGATAATTTCCAAGGGGGAATGAATTAATTAATAACCCAAGTTCTAGATAGGAAACATTCATTTTTCTTGGGGATTATTTAAATGCAATAAATTATCCAAATGCAGGTGCTCGAGTCTACGATATATTCCAGTATACACATGAAGGAGCATCTTGGGATACTCAGAAATTTTTAGAGAACCTTTGAAGGGTGTTAATTTCCAGAAATGTGTTAAGAAGATTTCATGTTGAAAAAGGCATACACTTTTATTTTGTAGCCATAGGCTGCTCATAAGGTTGGTCAGTAGTTATTGTATTAAAAATAATTGAAATGTTGCTTGTATTATTATTTCTGGGTATTTATCTTCTGTGCTAATTTCAGTGGTTATATTTCTAAGGAGTTACATGTGAAACTTAATTATGTAAGGTTGTTAACAAGGGATTTAGGATACTTACATCTTTAGAGAACAGTCCAATCCAGTGGGCATGTCCTAGCCGGTTGAGGATAACAGTGAGAAAGGACTGGTGATACTGATCTGTAATGCTGACTAGCTCTGCTCCATGCATCATGCAAGTTTTTATGGCTGTATACCAAGTCATATTTGCATTAATTATTTTGTAAGTTCTGTTTCCATATTCTAAGGTACTGGGGATTGGATACATGTCAGATGTATTTACAGCATGTCCAGAAGTATCTAAAACAAGACAAAAACAGAAGTCAATTACATCATCTGGATGAGAAAGGAGAGGCAGAGATTAGCATGGATCCCTGCCACAATGATTTATGCTCTTGTGAACACCAGTTTTCCTTCCCAGAACTGACTATTTCAAAATTATTATCAGAACTAAATTAGATGCTAAGGAATTAGAACACTTAGGAAATTTAATGAATGAGTTTTGTCAAAATATATAAACATACAACAAACCATTTTTAGAGTATTTTCCATTGTTGACTATCTTTTATCAAATTGTCCTCTTTTTTGAGTAGAACCGAGGTCATTTCATAGGTAATATCACTCCTCTAGCTATATTTCACCTAAAACCACTGATCAGGCAAGGCTTAATACTAGCAGACATATTATCATGTACTGCACTGCAAACATAATTTTGTCAGTGCATATTCTCAGATACAACAGTTTTTAAAAGTTAGAGATGGTGTGATAGTTGCTATCATGTTTGATGTTTACACGTACAGATATTTTTAAAAGACTAAAAAATTAAGTTACTAAAAACTTAGAAATATACACACTTCTTATAAACAATCACTATTACGTGTCACTTGTTGAGAGTCAAGATTTATAAATTAATAGGCATGGTTTTCTCACATGTGGTCATTGGTACTTTGATGTTCAAGAAAGGCTGCTATGGGAAAACTAAGCCTATGTGTTATATACAGATGATTCCTCTTTAACATGTGTATTTGCCTTTTGGTGTGCATTATATTTTGCATGAGGATAAGCTAAATTTAGAAAATAGAGAACATTAAAACAAGTAAGAATTGTCTGATCCAAAGTGACTGGGATTTCTCTGTGAATATGCATTTTATTATATTTAGGGTTAAAAAGTAGCATGGTGAGGTGTGGGTAAGTCAGAAGATCTCTGACTCAATCCCAGTTCTGACCCTACATGACTATAAGAACTTGAGTAAGTAAGTTTCTCACTAAACCTCTCATTTCTGCTCTATAAGACCAAGTAAGGCCTTATTATAGGGGTGTGGGTAGAATTCAACAAGATAGCCACACAAGGCACCCACTATAGTCCCTGGGACATAGTAGGAAGTCAGAAATTTTGTGGGTTTTTTTTTTTGTGTGTTCCTCTCTTTTTGTCATGATCTCCTAAATGAAAATAGCCAAGTGGGAATTTAAATTTTATCTGAAAATGTTACCTCAATATAGCAATAGCACTATCATAAAACTAAAATAAAATTAATCTATTTACCAACTAAATTGTGATGGACCACACTTTTGTCATCTATTTATTCTTTGCTAGAAGTCTGTCTGCCAGCCTATTTACCCAGTCTAAGGCTATTTACATAAAACCAATGTAGTACCAAACCAGGTATTTAAAATGGATAAAGATCAGTAAAATTAAAGTAACTGAAACTCCTTGTAAATGTGACCCAAATACCAATATAATTGACTTCCCCTACTTATATAAACTTCTCCCTGGGTCATTGATTTCATCACGTTTTAAAATATAAGTGATTTTTAGCCACATGATCTTGCCACCAATTTCCTGAAAAACGAAAGTGCCATTGGAAAACAAATTTCAAATTGGTTGTGCTGAGTTAGTCTCTCTCTCTCTTCAGGAAGATAAGAGATTTAAGGTTCTAAGTCCAATATTTACACTTACTTATATGGAAAATAAAGAAGAGGAGCAAAAGCTGGGATTCATTGTAAGCTCTAAGAATATATATTATTGAATAATACTTTTGAGAAATAAAAGTAAAAATAGTATCATTTGCTAAAAATATACTTCATAGGCATACTCTAGTGATCTAGCAGATAAGGCCACTGGATATAGTCCACATACATTACCAAGGATCCAAGTTTGAGGCACAGGGCTGGAGGAAAACAACCAAGATGAACAACTAAATTAAAAAATAAATATTTCTTCTTCCTCCTCTCTCTTCCTGCCTGCCTGCCTCTGCTGGTCTTCACTCCTGCCTGCATCTTTCCTTAAAAAAAAAAAGAAAGAAAGAAAAAGAAAACGCTTCTTCCTCTTCCTTCTCTAAACAAAAAAAAAATACTTGCAAAGCATTGTATATACATATACAATGTATATGTTTTGCAAGATAGTTATTATCCCATTTTACAGATATGAAAAACAAGATTTGCAGAAGTAAGATGCTTGACTGACAGCTTATTTACATTAGTAGGGTAGGAACCCAGGTGGGGTGAGAACTCCCATGCCTATGCTCTCAGCCACCATTTCTCTGTGCTCTCTCCAAAAGAAACTGTACATTGTTACTTCCAAAGATACCAGAAAGAGTGAATTTCAAGAAGACATCAACATCAAAGTTGTAGCACAGAATCATCATATGTAACTAAGAGAACTTGAATGTGTTATTTTTCTAAGATTTAAGTTCTTTATGGAAATGAGAATTTTATCTACTTTGAATGTGTTATTTTTCTAAGATTTAAGTTCTTTATGGAAATGAGAATTTTATCTACTTCATATAATTTGTCATGAGGATTTAATGCTTATGAAGTCAAAGCACAATTACCGCACTAGTGTGCAGTTATGTGGTTTACTGATACACTTTCTTTCCCTAAAAAGACTGCTCTTCTTTTAATACACTTGCTAAACTGATCTGGTTTCTTTTCTCAGTTCCTACCACTATTATTCTTAAGGGATAACTGTGAACTAGATAACAGAGAACTGCTTTTTCTGAGGATAGGTTGATACACAGTATCATCAAAGAGTTCATATGTATGCAATGTTGAGGTATAATTCATAATTCTGGTAAGCATATATACTATGCTGTCCAGAGTTCCACACAGCTTCAGACATAAACCATGGCTTTCTAAGGCGGCATGGAACAGCGAAAGCTGGCACTCAGTAAAATATTGTTGGGTTACATTTATCACATGAGATTACTTACAGTGCATTCACACTGTTCATTGACCCCACTGGTTGTAGTAGTTTGGCTTTTTACCTCAGAGGTATTGTGGGTATGATAGAAGATCTAGAAATATGTTTTATGCGGTATTTAATCACAGAGACCAGTTCTGGGGCTCCAAGGAAGAAGTAAGTATAAGTTGATTTATTTCCTTGACTCTTTTATAATGTTTTCTCAATCTTTTTTATTCCCTGAACAAACACACAATCCCAGAATAAAGTAGTTAAAGCCTTTTTATGTGACCAAATGGAATGAATAAACTTGGTCATCACTCCAGTGGTCTCTGCAGTCCTTAGAACCCTACTTAAGGGCATAATCCTGAGGTAATGGAGATTAAATATAACCATATATATACATATACACACATATATATATAATTCAAACAATAAGTTCTGTTAGATGGGAAACTGTCAGTGATACAGCATGTACAACAAATATGGAAGAGAAGAGTGGGCCATGGAAATGAAAGGTATGAGAAAAATCCCAGTCTCTTACCTTGCATTTTTTCACAAATAAACCCATAACCCATTTTTCCACAGTCTTCAAAATACCATTTTCCAGTGAAATGAAAATTAGGATTACTTGACAGCAAGGCACAGAGAGGAATGTGTTTTTGAACTTCAGTGGTATTGTAACTTGGAATCTTTAAAAGAATACATGTTTTTTTAAAAATGGTAACTATTATATCAGTGATATCTTTATTAAGTTATAGTTAAAAAATTCAAACACCAATTTTCTTTTATTTGCATTTAATGAGTCTGTTCACAGACACTTTATAGCATACAAGATAAATAATTATCCTGATGAGTAATTACATTTATAGAACACATGAAAATTATGATACTATATTGTTAAAAATTAATGTATTAATAACAGACTAATAAAATGCCTCCAAAGTATAGACAGTAAAAGTTAAAGTAAAAAATTTAATAAATAAAAATCAAACAGAATCATTTTTTATAAAATGATTCATAAAAAAATAAATCTCAAAACTTACATTTATTATATCAAATGGAGACCAGTTAGAATATGCCACAGGCTTTCCATCTGGCCATTTTTCATAATCATCACTTTGTAACCCTATCCACACATTAGTGGTCTGACCAAAAAGATTCATGGTAATGAAAGCTGAAAATAAAAATACATTATCAATTTTAATACCATATAAACCATTTGGGTTATCATTGAATTCTGTTTTATAGCTATGATTTTATTTAAAGGACAGCAAAACTTGAGGATCAATTGAAAGAATTTGTTACTTGATCTTTTTTAAGGTAATGCAGTTGCTTTCACTTTTGTTTCAGTTTAATCCCTGGCTAAGCCTGGGATTTCATCATATTATTAACAAAACAGTTTCCATTGTTCATTCAATGTCACTCCAAACAAAAGAGGAGTTATCTACTATATCTACACTAAAGCATACAATTGCCAAAATATCAAATGAAAGTGTATAAGTAGGACATGCCCTTTTGGTTCAGGTGGTTGAGATAGTTGAGGTGCCCACTGTGTAAAATCCAAGGACACGACCTGGGGTGGGAGTGGAATGCATCAAAATAAACAAGCAGATAAATAAAAATGCTTCTTCCTTCCCTCTCTCCCTCCCTCCCTCCCTTCCTTCCTTTGAAAGAAAAGTGTATAGGTAAATCTAAAGGAGTTTCAAAAATTATATAGTAAACCATTTATAGTAGACCATACTTCAGATTATTTTTGCCTTTTTGAAGTACAGATCATAATAAATATGTCCTTATTATTTTCACAAATACTTCTGAGGCAAAAAAACTCCCAAAATCTGTTTTTAAGCAATACTTACGAAGTATACTAATTTTTTATAGATGTCATGATTCAAACCTTACAGAACAAAATGAAAATGAATATGCCATCAGCAATATAATACTTACAATACAGGTATTTACATGTTAGTATTTGGGGGAAATATTTTAATAAACAGTTGAATAAAATTGATTATTTCTGATTGAACAGTGAGTACGCTACCTTGCTCTACTTCATTTTCAATAGTGACCAGTGTTCCCTCTTCTTTGACACAAAAATCTTGAGCAGATGTCCAGTTCTTCCAGTCACTTGGGTCTTTGGGAATTTTCAGCAAAAAGCACTATAAAATATATTGAAATAAGTTGCTCATTTCCATATTTTTCTAAATTCAAAATTTCCCAAAGATGCTGATGATCAGCTTTAGAAATGCCTCATCATCTTCTTGGGCAGAAATAACTCATTTTTTTTCTTACAACTTCTCCAGGTATAAAAGTAAAACAAAGAAGACCAATTTTCAGGTTAAGTCAAAGACTTGGGGATATTTGTATCAGGCGGGAATTAAAACAAAGATTCCCTGACCTCAAATTCTACAACAAAGCAGTAATAATCAAGTCAGCATGATATTGGAATAAAGACAGACATGCAGTTCAACGGACTAGAACTGAGAGCCTGAAAATAAACCTTGTGTATATGGACAATTAATCTTTGACAAAGGAGCAAAGACAGTCTCTTCAATAAATGGTGCTCGGAAACCTGGGCAGCCGCATGCAAAAGGTCAAAGCCATGTCACTACCTAACACCATACACAAAAATTAATTCAAAGTGGATCAGACTTAGATGTAAGGCTGGAAACCATAAAGTACATAGGAGAAAAATATAGGTAAGACACTACAGGACACTGACGTAAAAGATGTCTTTGGGAACTCAGCTCCAATAAAAAGGGAAATAAAACCAAAATAAACAAAAAGGATCATAGCAAACTAAAAAGATTGTGCATGGTGAAAGAAACTCATCAAAATAAAGACTCCCTACTGAATCAGACAAGATATTTGCACATACTGTAGGAGCCAGATCACTGCCATGACAGGCTCCGAACAGAAATAGCTATAGGCCTGAGTTTCGCTTCCTGAAATAAGAACCCCGGATTAAGTTTCGTTTCTGGCCCTGAAACTAGAAATTCCTTAGAGATGACATACCTGAAACCTGGGGCCAAAAGATACTGAATATGGGAATGCTCCAAGGTCCGGAATTGTAACTTATCCCTTGCTCTGTAACCTTTGATATAAAAACCCTGCTGAAACAAAGCCCGGGGTCTTTGTCCGACTCCACTGTGCCGGACGAGGCTCAGACCCCAGCTAGCTGGAAATAAAGTTTCCTTTTGCTCTTGCATTGTCGACTGAAGTGTGTGTGTGTTTTCTTGGGAGGACGAACGCTGACCCTAACAATATCTGAAAAGAGGTTAATATTCAAAAGATCCAATAAAAATTAATAATCCAATTAATATGGGCAGAAGATCTTAACAAACATTTATCCAAAGAAGACATACAGATGGACAGCTGGCATATAAAAATGTGCTCTACCCCTCTTATCATTAGAGAAATGCAATGAAAACGTGAGACACTGCCTTACACCAGTGATAATGGCTATTATCCAAAGGAATGAAAACGAGTGCTGGAGAGGATGTGGAGAAAAGAGAACTCCAATAAACTATTGGTAGGAGTGTAAGATGGTACAACCATTATGGAAAGCAATCTGGAGAGTCCTCAAAAAATTGAAAAAGGAAATTGCATATGACTCAGTTATTCCTCTGCTGGGTATTTACCTTAAAAACACAACAGCACTTATTCATAGAGATATATGCATCCCCATGTTCACGGCAGCGCTACTTACAGTAGCTAAGTACTGGAAACAATATAAATGCCCACCAACAGATGAGTGGATAAGGAAGATGTAGTATATACACTATAAAATACTATGCAGTTACCAAAAAGTTATCCTGCCATTTGCAGCAACATGGGTGGACATGGAGGGAATTATGCTTAGTGAGCTAAACCAGCAGGAGAAAGACATCATATAATATCACTTGTATGAGAAATAAGGAGACAGCCAGCAAACAGGTGAACTAAATTAAACAAAAATAGACTTAAAAATGAACTACATCAAACAACAGACTTTAAGCCAAAAAAAAAAAAAAAAAAAAAACCAAAACAGCAAATTGAAAGTTGTGGGAAGGAGAAGGGGGAATGGAGGGTGGCAAACAGGATGGAAGGGGATCAGGCAAAAGTTATGAAGAAATCAGGAGAGACTTTAAACAAAGGATATTCCATGTGGAATACTGTTTCATCAAATAAGCTAGACAACTCTGGTCACTGATAGATCAGCTCTCAGTAATACCAGCTACAAGGTAGTTCTAGACTTGGGTGGAAGCTTACACTTGAGGGATAATCCTTTCCCATACTGTTTTAGAAAGACATCCTTCTTTAATTGCTAAATCTGTCAGTCCTCCGCTACCATGTTTCTTAAAAATCAGAGAGATGGAAGTGCTGTTCCTCTTTCAACATCATAACCAAGAAGGCTCCTAATAAATATTCATGGAGCAAAATAAAAGCCATAGATCCCAAAATGATTATCAAATGATATTCTCAAGCATTCTAGATTTAATCTTTTGGTTCTCAAGGGGCTGTTTTGTTCCTCAGCAGATATACTGATAATGCTGGAGATATTTTTTGGTTGTCTCAGCTTGAGAGGGGTGTGTGTGTGTGTGTGTGTGTGTGTGTGTGTGTGTATACTATTGGCATTTAATGGGCTAAATATTCTACAATGAACAAGTCAGCCTCCCATAGCAAAGTCTTATCCAACTCAAAATGTCAATAGTGCCCATGTAATTATTTCCAAAATTCCTGATGATGTCACTTGTTATTTTAAACCCTCATGAGTTTTCCCACTGTTAGTAGGTTAAAAACCAGAAACTCTGATCTAGTCTGAGGTTGAGTTACTAAGAGAGGTTTTTCAATCCTTCTAATCCCTTTACCTTACAAATAAATGGAATTGGCTTTAAAGGCTTTAAATTCTATAACAACTATTCTTTTATCTCTTTCCTTTCGTTTTGCCTCTTTCCTCTGATTACAAATTCTAAAGAGTGGCACATACTAATTATTAGGAAGTCTTATCATTTAATGTGAATTCACCTTGCATTCAGATAATCGCACTAAAGAACTATTAATAAATACCAATGAATCTTATTGGCTCAGTCAGCTCAATAAATCTTTCCGGAAAACACACACACACACACACACACACACACAAACACACACAAACACACACACACACCCTTCCCTTCCTTTTGCCGCCCCCAACATTTGCCCCTACCAAGATTTAGTAGCTTCATTATGGGAGTGCAGCCTCCCATTACCAGGATTTCATTGTTATTAAAAATATAACATGATTACTAACATACTCCAAAATGGTGTGGTTAATAATTCAAGCAAAGTAGCAAGATGAAGTAAAGCATCCTTAATTTTAAATTGTTTATTTACTGACTAATTTGCAAAATGTGATCAAGTTTAATACCTCTCTGGTTATTATTGTTAATTAAGAATATAATACAGTGTTCCAAGTGAGTTTTGAATATAAATTTTTTTTTGGCTTAAAGTCATTTCCACCTCAGAATTTGCAAATGGAATTCATGATCCTTTTTCATCCTGTCCCAGTATTCTTGCTGACAACAAATGGAAGAATCATTGTATTATATAATCTGAAACCCAGGAGTCATCCTTACCCTTCCACTTGATCACACTGCTAACCCTACCGTTTGGACATTCATTTCTCAAAGTCTCCCCCTCAGTGCCACTATTCACACAGTCTCACAGTCTCTGACACCACCAGTAGCTCAAGCTACTAATCTTTTGCATGGACTATTCCAACAGTTTCTTAACTACTCTTTCTCAGACTTGCCTTCTTCCAGTCTACCTTTGACATTCAAGCCTGAGTGACACAAACTAGGTGATGCAAAGCAGTCATTAGCACACAATTCAGTCCTTGAATAAAAATGTGTTAGTGGAAATGAGTTAATATCACACACACACACATGCACACGCACACACACACCCATTTCTTCCTCTTACAGTTCTGCTGTGACAAGTATCTTAGGTGACACATCTTTCCTAGGGTGATCTCTGGTAAAAACTCTTTTACATAATCAAATAGAAAAAATAATTTTTGAAATATTAGAAAAGATGCCTAACTTCTAATATCTCAGTTTAAAAATTCTAAATTGTAAGTCATTAGTCAACCAACTAGGATTGTTTCTTAAAAATAATAAAATTCATCAGGAAATTTACAGAAAGAAAAGTTTAATGGAACATGATATTTTGAAACTCATTCAGAACTCATAAGGAAAGTGCTGCCTGTCATTGCCATCTCCCATTTTTTCTTCTGTAGCTTCTGTCATTAATCAGGGGAACTGTCCCCACTGGGTTCTCTTTCCACTCCTTGCAGTGATTAATCTTCCTATTATCAACTTGTTAATAATCTGAGAAATCCATTTATTCTTAAGTATAGATATAATACAAGCCAATCGCAGAAATATTTCCCTGTAAAAAAATAATAAGGGCAAATGCTAGGACAAAGGAGTGATTCTCCAGTGGTAGTTTTTCAGCTGTGCTTCCAGCAAGGCAAGGACAGTGGATGAGAAGACACACTTGTGAACCCCGAAAACTTACTCTGTAAAAGGTCACCTTCTCATGACACCTGCTGTGACTGAATCTTAAGTAATCGAATCCTCTGAAAGATTTGAAGACAAGTTGTACAACTGTTGCTAGGGAAATATTGGCAGCACATTAGAATAACCAAGGAAGCTTTTTAAAAATACCGATGCCTGAATCCCAGGCAGATCAATTAAACAGAATCTTTAAGATGTCACTTGCACCTTGATATTTTTAAAAGGCTCGTGGGGGTGATTCTAAATATTCCATCAGGACCGAGAACCACTAATCAAACTACTCGTTATCGAGAAAGTGTTTTTTAAAACTCAGCTACATGAGGTGTTTCAATCCTGCTCTGTTGCTAGCTTCAGAAAACTCTTCTCCTCTCATGTATGTGCCTATGTTGGATTCATGGGTCTTTCTATTCCTTTCAAAGGTAGCATTCACTTTCTGCCTTGTGCTCCACCATGACTATTACCCTGCCTGCGTGTTTACCTTTTTGCGTGTTTACACAGGAGGAAACATGGAATAGAGCAAGTTGTGTAGTGAAAAAGTTTGAGGGAAAGATAATAATTAAGGGTTGAACCCCAAACAAGCATTATGAGTTTCTAAGAATTAATTCGCTAATGCTAAGGATGTGACTTGCCATTAATTTCCTTATGCATAGCTGGAATAAGTTATGATCAGTAACAAGAACAGTTCATGAATTGGAGTTGCTCACTGTGAATTTGAGACAAGACAGGCATTCCTTTGTGCCTGTTCCCATAGAGCACTCCAGGAGGCACTTGTTCTAACAGTTATGAAAGCTATCATATACAGGAATTAACTAAAACTGGGCCAGCAAACTAAACATAAGAGCTAAAAACCATCTAGCTCTTAAAAGAAGACATCAGTGGTACATTTTTATGACCTTGAATTTGTCAATATGTTCTTAGCTATGACATCAACAGAAAAAGATGTCAAGCAACAAAAGAAAAAAGATAAATTGGAATTCATTAAAATTAAAATGTTTTGTGAATCAAGAACTATTATAAATAAAGTGAAAAGAAAACTTGAGAAAACATCTGTAAAACATATATCTGATGGGGGTTTAATATCCAGAATATATAAAGAACTCTTACAGTTCAACAACAAAGACTAATAAATTTAAATATGGACAAAGGACTTGGACAGATGATATACAAATGGCCAGTAAACACACGAAAAGATGTTCTACATTAGAGAAATATTAGCTGTTAGGGAAATATAAATAAAAATCACAATGAGATAATGCTGCATATGTACTAGAATAGCAGTTATTAAAAAGAAATTATAAAAATAGCAATAATTTGGAGAAAATTAATACAGATTTATATGTACAAATATAGATAACTTGTCACTCAACACGTAAGTACACTATCACATACTCACAATACAGTAACTTACATCCAGTTTCAGCCACACACCCATAAGCACACATACATCTATAAATAATAAAATACGATTACAATTACATAAGCTAACAGTCATTTTCAGGTTTCTAAAACCTCAGTAAGTCACCTGATGAAGTGTATCTTCAGAAAGTTTGTATATGAAAAAAATAGCAATAATTACAGTCCTCTAGACTTAAAAAAAGAACATGAAGGAATTTCTAGCCTACGGTGATAACGTGATTGTAAATGGTTGAGGCACTGTGAAAATGGTTTGTTGATGTCTCAAAAGTTTAAACACAGAAATAGCATAAGACAAATAAGTTATACTCATATATATGTGTATATATACACATGCATATGTATATATGTATATATAACCCAAAATTATTGAAAAATAGGAACTCCAACAAATAGCTGTATGCCAATGTTCATTGAATATTTATTCATAATAGCCCAAAAAAAAATGTAAACCAAGACCATTAAGAGGTGAACAAATAAGCAAAATGTGGTATATTCACATATTGGAATATTATCCAGTCATAACAAGGGATGGAGTTCTGATCCATACTATGTCATGGATAAACTTGAAAATGTTATACTGTGTGAAATATATCAGACACATAAGGATAAATATTGTATGAACTTACTTCTATTAAATATCTAGAACAAGCAAATTCACATAGAAAATAGGCTGGGACTTAACAAGGACTTGAGGGAGTGAGGAATAAGGAGTACTATTTAAGTCATGTTTGGAATAATAATAAGCTTTGGAAGCAGAGGTGACAGCTGTATAACTATGTGAATGTAATTAATATTACTAGTGGTACACTTAAAAATAGTTAAAATGGCATGTCATGTATATTTTACCATGATAAAAAATTTTGGAAAAATAATTGAGGTTGTAATAAAAGCCTTAATAATACTCAGGGATTACTGCATATTAGTCACACATTTCTCATATTGCATACATAATTCACAACTGTTAGAAAAATTTTACAGTTTGAGAAAATAGGAAACAGAAAGTATCAACTACCAAAAACAGAGCATCTCAATATTATATAGTTTTAGGGATTCGAGAAGATATCTCACAGTGCCAAAAGGATGATCATATCATGGAGCAGAGCTGTTGTGGTCATTTAAAATTTTCTATCTGAAATGACTGCCGTAAGAAAGGACCATGACCACAAAATTCAGGGTCGGCAAATCTAAGCATAAGTCTCCGCCTAACACTATTCACTGTGAAGTCTCAGAGAAATCATACATTTTTATTAGTCTTTTCAGAAATAAGATGGGAATAATAACTCTAAAAAATTCATTAAAAATAGAAAAAAGTTAGCCACAAGTTAGAAGAAATCCAAATGTCCATTGATGAACAAATGGAAAAACAAAATATGGAATAGATGATAGATAGATAGAATAAAATATTATTCAGCATTAAAAAGGGAAGGATATCCTATTACATACTACAATAGAGATAGACCTGGAGGACATGTCAAGTAAAATAAGCCAGTCAGTCAGAAAAGGGGCAAATGCTGTATAATTCCACTTATATGCAATATCTAAAGTAGTCAAAACAATATAGACAAACTAGAATGATGGTTGCCAGGAGCTGAGGGAGGAGGGATGAGGGATTATTGTTTAATGGATTTAGAGTTTCAGTTTTGCAAAATGAAAAGGGTCTTCAAGTTTATTACACAACAGTGTGAATATACTTCATACTACTGAACTGTGTCCTTAAAAATAGTTGGTAGTAGGCCTAGCATTGGAAAGATGGTGGAGAAATAACAAAGAAAAAAGGTCCCTTTTGTTCCAGAAAACTACTTAAAAAGATGAAGGCTTATCAGGCCCCCAAAGCCAGTTAGGCAAAGCAGGAACTTTTGGGTAAACAGCAGAGGAAAGGAAAAGAGCTCAGGTTTAAATGACGAGAATGTTTTTTATGTGCTGCCTGGCAGAAACAAGATGACAAAGTGCTCCTCAGACAACTAGAAGTGAAGCCTCAGGGCTTGGACATGCCAGATGACCAATCCTAAAAATGATTAAGAGGGCAGATTCTGTATTATGTGAATTTTACCACAATTTAAAAAAATCAGTGCTACCTATGCAGCGGGTGCTCAAAAAAAAATGTGTGTAAATTCCAAATGGCCCCATTTTACAAATTAACAATGAGAGGAGGATCACAAAGGAGGGACTGCTCTGCCAAAATAACTGAACACAGATTTAAGGTTTGTTGTCCATGATTGAAAAGCAATTTCTTACTAGCAGATGAAATTATAATAACGTTTGGGTTTTTTAATTTTCAAAGAGTGAAACATTTATAATTTGGGGAAGCATTTTAATTACTTCCACCTAAAGCCTATAAAGATATTTTATTATAAAACATAAGGAGTGAAGAAGTCTAAAACCTTAATTGGAGGCTATATCAGAAATAATAAATCTGGTTTACAATATCCCCACTGGCATTTTTTAAAATTCAATTTTGCTTGGAAGCTCCAGGTTTATGAGGCTCAAGACCACGTTGACTGAGCTGCATTATTAGTTGGTCAATTCACAAGGCAGGCAGAATTGTATGCTGGCTCCAGGCAGGGAAAACTCAAAAAAAAAAAAAAGAATAAAATGGAGCGTGGATCCTGTAGAGCTAACAGCTCATTTGGAGCCAGAACTCGATACACACCCTCATGTGAACACACACACACACACACACACACACACACACACAAAATCATCACGTAATTAAACAGTCATACAGCATAACGTATAACTATTATCTGTAGTTAAAAACTGAGTAAACAAATGAAGGGTGGTGTCAAGACTGTTTCTGACAAATCTTTTTATTTCAAGAACTTGTACCTAAATAGACTATTTCCCAAATCTCTTGAAAATTGGGATGAAAAGAAACACAGATTTGATGGGCAACTCATAGTTTTTCAAAACCCTACTGACTTTTGAATTACTTTCTAAAATTAACATCTATAAAACAGAAGCAAAGTTAACTTTTTGAAAGTGAGTTTACCTTGTAGTTAAAATAGAGCCATCCTTTAGGACATATCCCATGTTGTTTTGGTGTATCTTTCTTTTTCTCTATGACCCAAATATTTTTTCGCTTACAGATACCAGGCATAGAAACAGAACATTCTTCACTAGCCCAGAGTCCTGGCAGAGTAAAAAAGAGAAATGACTTAGAAATAATAGTGAATCTTTGCAGACATTCTCTATTGATCACTATTTCTATGACTGCTATGACTTGCCATAATTTGTTTTTTAAACTGAGAAATTAACTTAAACTTAACTACTAATCATAGAGTTCTCTAATGACAGCAGCTAATTGAACAATGTGCCAAATCTGTAATTCTAATTCAAGAATGTAGACATTTTGCAAAGGCAAAACAAACAAAAAACTAAACAAGAACTTTAACTGAAATCACAGAACTGATTAAAAATTCTAAGATATTTTATTTAACAAAAGAATATATCATAAAATAATATTTTTTGTTTTAAAATATATAACTTTAATATAAAGACAAAAAAAGATTCTAATACAATAGATGACATTTCTACTTTGTAAGTCTTTAGAAAATTAACTCAGGAAATTCTAAGAATGAAAAACAGTTCTCAACAATGACCCTTAAACAAAAACAGACACATTTATAGATGTGTCCTCTATCAGACATATCATTGAAGTCTTATATTTCCTGGAAAAAAATTCTTTTTTAATTTACAAGAGTTATATTTTCAGAATAAAGTTTATAGAATGTGTCTCATTAGTATTCAAGATATAAAATCTGGAACAGGGCAAAGATGCATGTAAATTGCAAGGGCAGATTTAGTTTTGGTTTTCTAGTCTGCGGGATATGAACCAAAAGATGTTGACATTTTGCAGAAGAGGTTGAAATGCTATTTTCAATGTAGATTAACTGCTATTCTTCCAAATCACAAGAAATCTTTCTGTAGGCTGTTGTGACACCTGCTGGCAAAAGAGAGTTGATTACCTACATGGTTTTACTTTTCCTAATTTTTTCTGTAGACATACTCACATCAAGAATTACTTCCCATGTTTATCCCTCTCATGACTTGGGGGCACATGGTTGTTATGAGCCTGTCAGAATCAGGACCATCATTACCTTTTAATGGATTGCAAAGGGGAGTTGAGACGAATAGGAAATTAACTCAAATAATACTGTGCTGATGAATAGAATGAAAAAAATCTGCAACATACATGAATTTCTAAATCCAACTTGCAGACAGTGATTTTCTAAGGAAATTTCTAAGGTAATTATGAACAAGTATTTAAAAATAATGAATTCAATGAAAATCTTTCTCAAGTGGAACTTATATTTCACAGAGTTTAAAATTCTGGTCAATTATAAACCAGATAAAAGAGAAGATAAAAAATGGGCCCATACTGAAATTTCATAAAGAACAGAATTTGGCAGGTCTATATTTGGTCAGTTTCACTGGGTTCAGTTTTTAGTGCTATTTGGTTTACAAGGGAGACCATATATGAATGTAAATTATTATCAAGAACAAGATGCATGGAAAAAACTGAAGGAATGGTCATCCTTCTGCCCTGAGACATACAAAATTGAATACAATCAACTGAAAAGGAAAATAGCCAAATAAAGCCATTTCACTCAACTAATACAATGAAAGGGAAATTTCAAGCCTCTTAAAAATTATCAATTTGCTTTATAAACACCCAAATGGATAAATCAAATAACCTTTTATAATGGTTGCTAGAGGCAGGGAATGGTTGGGAGGTGACATGAGTTAAGGAAATCAAAAGGTACTAATTTCTAGTTACAAAAATGCATGGCATGGAATGGACTGTACAGCATAGTGAGTGACTATAGTTAAAAGTTTACTATCTTATATTTGAAATTTAAAAAGAGATTAGATCTTTAAAGTCCTCAGCACAGAAAAAAAAATGTAAATATGTATGTTCCAGATGCTGACTAGACTAATTGTGGTGTCTATTTCACAACATATACAAATTTTGAGTCAAATGTTATATACCGGAACTAAAATGTTATATGTCAATTACACATCAACTTAAAAAATAACCTGTTACGGATGAAATGAAGTCACATCTCTGGCTCTGATTATTTATAGATCCTTTTCTTCTTTTGTCCCAGTTCTGGTATATCACTGGTGATCCATCTCTCCAGCTGTTGGAAAATTAAAAAAAAATTTAAGATCTGCTCTCATTCTTCATGTTCATTCTCCAACATCATTCTTGGAGTTCTGGGTTATGGGTTAAAGGCATAATATTTTGTTAAATTAAAAAAACTCATCTTTAGTTAGGAAATGAAAATTTATTAGTTAAAAATAATATTTGAAGGTTATTTAACAAATTGATCACTGAGATCTAGTCCAAACATTCTGCAAATAAAACATGTCAAAAAAATTAAATTCAAATTAATCTAGGTTCATACCGAAATTCATCACTGGCCCTTTCTTTATGCAGTCCAATCCACCAATTTACACCATATTTTGATAGCTATTAAGAAAAAAAAGGAAATGTCAGCATTTATTCTACTTGTTTTCCCTTTTCACTATTAAGATTAATGGGGTTGCTGCTAATAGATTTCTATTCTTAGTATTTTACCCAATTATCTAAAGAAGAGTACACCAAGGCCTAGTATCTTGAGAAAAGCTGAAACTTAATTATTCTAAAATATTTCTCCCTCATTATAAAGGAAAATTGGAATAAAATATTAAAAATAATTTTAGTTTCATAGATCACGCGATATCTTTCTTAACAACTTTCCCTGTAGAAAAGTAAATTTTCTAACTCATAATAGGGACTTAAAAGTAATATTCTTGATTAAAACAGAATGTTGATTCCTTTTTTCTGACTAAAAATTTAATGACTTAGCCTTTCAGTGATCTATAGAAGTTAATTGCATATGTCAAATCTAGTTGAAAAACAGTTTAAGTCTCAAAGACATCAAAAGTAAAAATATTTTGAATTTTAGCTATTAGGCTGATTGGTAAGCTTTTAAACTAAATGTTAGTGCCTTCCTCATTCAAACAGATATACAAATGACTGCTACAGAATTTACAGTTTTGACAACTGGTAAAGTATTCCTTATTATATTTTATTAATTTACACCATTTTTATCACAGATCTGAGTACAATAAAGTGTAAATTGAAACACTGTGCATGTCTGTGCACACAAACATCAGAGCAGATGTAATACTGGACTTATGACCCAGGAAATTGAACTCTCCTCTTTAACTATAAAAGAGTAAGAGGCAGTAGGATTTCTTTAAAACTTCTAAATGAATATAGTTAATTGCATGTGTGTGCTGTGTATGTGTGCTGAAATGTAACAACATTTTTATGTTAAAAATCTGTTAATTTGAAGGCCTTATATGTTTTAACTTACACTCTTATGTAAAGACTTGGAATTACATTTTAAGATTTTTTTTCTATATGAATTTCAGATCATATGCAATAGAACCGAACAGTTCTTTAATATTTTAATTTATAAACAGATAGTTTTACTTCATAAACAGTGTGGCCGCCTGCCATATCAGCAATTTGAGAATAATGTGAGATGGAGCAACTATAATTTTGGATCCCCGAGGTGTTGTTTCATGGACGTGTTCTTACATGCTGAATTTAGATTCCCATTGTCAGACTTTGGAATGGGTCCACTGAGAATGGCTGTGAACTCAGTGGGAGAACCACAACAGTTTTTCATTCAGTCTAAAGAGGTCTCATGGGCAACAACAGTGGAAATCATGGCTTGATTGTTCACTGCCCCAATTAAAGACCTCTAAAGAGAAATTATAACTACAGCATGTTAAGTGGCATATTTATTACCACCTCAATTGTAGCATAGTAATCCTCCACATGGCACATCACAGTCTATGGTGATATGGAGCAAAACTTCAAGGAACAAGCTAGTAGATACCCAGGGTGAAAAAGTCAATGTGGAAAATGGATGTTTTAAATTTTAGCTTAGGTATAAAATAACAGCAGAAGACTTACAATTCTTTTGTATGAAGAAATATGATACAACTAATGAATTTCATAATATCAAGTGTGTTTTGTAAGAAACAGAGTCATTAATAGATAGTACCATATGGAAAGAAGAATTATCAAAAAAAAATGAAACATGGCAACAGTCAACATATTAATCTACTAAATAATACAAGGAAAAAATCTGTCATCTCTTAAAATATTTCCATGAAAAATAGCAAAACTGAGAACATTTTGTAGGATGACTAAAATATTTTGTGTATTTTTCTTAGTAATGTTTAGAAATAAAATTTTAAAAATAAGAATACATTGTGATTTCAAAGTGTGACTGTTGTACAAAGGTCATATAGAAATGTTAGCCACAGGGACCCATTGACTAGTAATTCACATCAAACAATTCTTCAAGTGTTCCTGAATTTTCACTTTTTGATATCAATTTGATCAACAAAATGACTCAAAAAACAGGTTCAAAATCCACTATAATCATGCCTTTGCTACCCAAAGAGAAAATACTGACTCATCACTTTCCTAAGATGGAAATGTTTTGTTGAAAAAATTCTGCTTCAAATTTTAAAAGTGGAATCCAGCTCTTTTCCAGTAATTAGTTCTCCTACTGTCAACTAAATATTATTTTTGTTTTTCACATTTCTAAGTTACTAGTCTTTAGAAGAAAGCAGTAAAACAATGTAATTTAAAAGATATTTAATTATTCTGAGTCTTTCTGTACTTATAAGGTGGGTGTGCAATAAAGTGAGTGGTATGACCTCTACCTGTTTAGTTTCTCATCCTGGAATAAAATAATTCTGGATTGGCTTGTTTGAGTGCTAGGGTCTTAAATATGGAATTTCTTACTTATGAGATGTAAACAGTTGCCAGGAACACCATCACTATTACCAACATCTACAAAAAGTGCTTAAGATAGCCATGAATTAGAATTGTGACATCTTTATAGCTTTCTTCTTTCTCGATTGATCCCTTTTCTCGTGGCTACTTTGCCCTTTCTCGGTCTCTATATCTTATATATACCTTCCTATAGTTTTATTTTGCAGCACAGTGTGGTATTAAATTGGTCAGTTACGCACCCATAAGAGTGACAAGGAATTCTTTATTAACAGAGTCATAAGCTGGTAGCAACTTTGTCTTGTAAGATATTATAAGGTTTGTCTGGTTTGAGATCACAATTAGATCTATTCCTCAACTAGTTCACTAGCTATGACTTCTTAAACTGCAAATATGAAGGGTTTTACTTTTCCCTTCTTTTGGGAAGTTTTACCTCCACCATCTCCAATGGTTTCCTAAGCATCAAAAATTTGAAAAGTGAATTCGAGAAAATGGAAGAGAGAAAGTCTGCAAAATTTCCCAGGAGAGCTAACTGAGCCCTGCTGGAAAAATCAAAAGATGTCCTTCATTGTTCGTATCTGAGACGGAGCTGGCACCATCTTTTGGGGAGGAATTTTAGAACTAGATTTTTTAATATACTTAAGACATTGTGCTTTCGATGCTACTGTTCTTTTAGCAAAGGGTTTGTAAATAAACTTGTAAATCAGATGACCTGGGTTCACTTGCAGATTCTACCACTTAACTGCTATATAAGCAAGTTGCTCCACTCCTTTGGATCATAGCTTCTTCATCTGTGACATGTACTAATGATAAACTTCCCACAGAGAGTTCTTGAAAATATTAAATACTCTTAAATGCTTTTACTTAGCAAGTGCCTGACATTGTAAAGATAAGTATTAGCCGAATATCAGCTCCTTTTGGTACATGCACTTTGCCATGTCAATGGATCAATTTTTAGCCATTCACTTGCTGTTTTGTTATTGCCAACTGGGTAAAGAGTCTGCGGTACAGGTAAGAAAACAAAAGCATTTTATGACACTATGATATGAAATTTTTTGATACTTAATGTTAGGGATTTGGTTTGAGAGTTCAATTTGTAGAAGAGCAGGGTGGTAAAACAGTGTGCAGACCAGTATTTGGGCAACATCCTGGATCTAGTGGTTGGTCTGTGACTATGTGTGGACCCTTGAGGTTGTCACCTAACCTGCTTCTTCTTGAATTTTTCATAAAAAATCAGTAGTAGGCCAAACCTGACTGCATCTCATAGACTATGTATATATATATATATATATATATATATATATATATATATATATATATATATATATATATATATGTATATATACCAAGATTAGAGAAACCAGAAGTTCCCCGGAGCTGTGAGAGAAAGCATTTCTCCTGCAAGCATTTCTCATACATAGCTTATTCTTAACAGTCAACTTACAAACATATAAAAAGATAATAGAGCTAGAAAGGATTCCTGGATATCATGAAATAGTGTCAATTTATGAAAAAAAGACTTTTCTTTTACTTTCAAAGGGAAATAAGAGAAAATTGGAAGTAAGGTCTCACCTCCTTGGTGCCCTCTTGGTAATTTATATGTACTACTCCCTTTTTACTTACTTATATCATTGTTTCCAGATTTTATATACGAAGACTGTATATAATTTTCTGTACTTGTCATTTTTGTCTTTGGCAAATATCACAGTGCCTGGCCTATACCTAATGCTCAATAAATGCCTATTGAGAAATACACAGAATTTATCTATTAGTCCTAAAAACCCCTGTTCCTTGGCAGTCTATTTCATTACCTGATGCATTTTAAATGCTCCTTTCTAACTAATCTAGTCTCTCAATGGAGTAAGTCTAATCTTTCACTATTTTAAGATGAAATGTAAAACTATGCCTTATTATCGTTTGTATAACATGTATTTACAAACTTATAAATATTGTCCTCTTGTAATATTTGAAACTTTACAATAGCCATATACCCCTAGGTTCTTCATGTCCCTCACTTGTGTTTTATTTTCTTCCATGATATTTGTTCATTTATCTTTTTCTGCTAGATCATCTAATTCTATTTACATATATTGGCTTTTGCCATTATTCTCAGAATAAAAGCTTGACAAAGACAGGAATTTTGGTTATCTTAATTAGCGAGAGAGTCCCAGGCACTGAAAGAGCAAACTGAATAAAAAAGTGCTGGATGAGCCAACAAACCTCAAAAAAATACTAAAACTACATACTCACATTGTTGCTTATAAAGAATAAAGAAAAGTGAAATGACTGACCAAAGTATTTTCTCTTAATCTCTATAACAGGAAGAAAACAGATTCTCAAAAATCTGTTTTTTTAAAATAAAACTTAAATATGGGAAGTCTAATAACAACAACAACAACAAATCCTCCAAGAATGGAAGGAGCTATGGACAGAATTTCTCATGTTTATTGTATTCACCACTTTTATTTTGCTGTGGATGAATTCTTGTTCATGTGCAGAATGAATTGTGAGAAGATCACCACGCAGCCAGCCACAGATAAACTGAAAAGAGGGCCATTCTGAAGCATAGGTGTAAAAAAGATACTCTGCATCCTGATAAAAGAGCCATGGTGCATCTGAAAGAAAAACAAACAATGCTACAATACAAAAATGATTGAGCAAAATAACGGACACTTAAACATTATCAACGTGATATAGAAGATGTATTATGACTGATCCCAGATATGTAATTTGGCCACTTAGAATTAAAAATATGGGTGTATAAGCAAGTGTATAATTTGCTGATTTTTCCTTGGTCTCTCTCATGTCAGAAACCTCACTCGTATATAAAGCTCTGAGACAGATAACACATTTTAAAATCATGTGTTAAGAAAATGGAGTTAAGCTATGATATTAGTCTTTAATCATATTTAATGACATGTTAATTTGTTTATTTGAACAAATTAGCTTTTAGATGGACTCAAGAAAATAAAGGCTCAACTGGAGGAATGCAATAATACAATAATCACGTATAAAAGCATATAATTAAAAATTTAAGAACTGCCAGGATAGTTCTTACCATATTGGTACCAAGATGGAATCTTGGGTTTCACATCTGCAAAGTGAAAGCAAATCACCTTGAGTAACCTTTCTTTAGAGGCACATGATTTCTGAATGACTTCATCTCTAAACACAAAATTTTGTATTTCACCTTTTTTAAAAAAAAAACAACATTTAAAATCCAGGTATTTCATGCTGTTTGGAATATGATTAGGTTTCATACTTGAAGAGGTGACTCAGGAGAGGCTCTGGTTAAAGAAGGAAGGATGAGAACACTTGCTGAGGGCCTACTGTGTGTTACATAGTGTGCTGAGTGCTTTCAGTCACTCATTTGTCACATAATTTTGCTTGCTTGTGATATCACAGTGACATGTCTTCCAGATCGTACTTACAACCCCGGCCCCAGTATTCCATAATTTTATCCATTGATCTTCATTTCTTATTAACTAAAGCACATGACACTGATGCCATCTTCAATCATTTCCCTATGATATATTTGCTGAAATAGTGCACCTTGGTTCATCATGAAAGTTGTCAGTACTGTGGTCCAGAGTGCTTAACATTAAGATCTTTCGAACTCTTCATTTGGGAAATTGTTACAGATTCTGAGAAAATGAACACAGAGTGAAGATCTTATTAATTTTTTTACCTCTTGGAATTTTGCATATCCATTCACGTTTGGAACCACAGTACGAGGGCAGCAATGTTTTATTTGTCTTATAAACAGCACAATTTCTTGCATCTTCTCCAAAGTAAGTGTTGTCTAAAAATGAAGATACAACCTGTAGCAGATGAAATTCATTATTCTTCAGTGATGGACCCCCCAGAAAAAGTTTCAAAAGATCAAGTGACACCTCTGTAATCACAAGAGACTTCTGGAGGAAGCGTTAGAATCATCTGGATATGATTCCAGTTAACTTAGTTCCACATTTGTGAGGAACAAATGAATCAAATCTTAGCAATTTTTCTTAAAGATGCCTTTTTTTTTTTCTCAAAAAGACACATACTAACTATTGCTTTTTCCAGAAAGAACGAGTCAAAAGGAAATTTCTTTCTGAACTTGCATTACTTCTCCCTGGCAGTTTTAGGCTAACCCTGGGATCCTGGGTAAGTCCAGAGACTCAGCAGTGCATCAACTCTAGGTAACTATCACTCTGATATAGATTGGTCTGCATGCAATAAGCATTTGTCTCTAATAATTAAATTTTAGGTCATTAGTAAATTTAATCAGAAAATTACCAAATACTTTCCGTGTATGCAGGTTTTAAAGATTCAACCTTCAAGATTTAATGACTTGACAGGAAGAGTGGATTGGACTACAAGTAAAATTGAGGCAAAATTTTGGTAAAAAGAGAATGCTTTGAAATCATTTACATTCTTTCTCAAACGTACACTGTCATGCGACAATTCATCTAACTTAAAATATATACGCTCCAATTCAGAGAATGGGTTTGAATGATTTTGAATATTCATTTTGCTCAGGGGGGAGTGATGAGGAACTCAATGCAGTGCTTTATGGATTCATCTCATTTACTTGGAACCAGACTGTCTATTCCTCTGCCATTACAAATTTATTTTATTTCTCTAAAACAAAATGAAGCATTCTCAGTGTTTATATACCACAATTCATTTTTCAAGCCATTCCGACAATAACCACCCAACTGTGACATGTGGTGGCTGCCATTTATGGGGCAGGGGAACCTGTCATGTTCCTTTCACTTTCTAGGCTTGTTTTTTCATCAGCAAAATGCATTGGTGGGCCGTGTCATATTAAAGTCTCTTCCCATTCTCTGGTCCTGATGTCTTTTCATTGAAGCAATATTGGGGTGGAAATATTATTACTATTTTTTAAAATTAGTATTCCCTTATTATTTTTGTTTAGCAAATGAATTTTCCCAAATTCTCTTCTTCACTACAAATTTGAACACCATCTATACATTGGATCTATATTTCCTTTTCTATATTAAGCTTTACTATTTCAAAGTTTGACTGCTGATGTTTTACCATCTAGGAGGCATGATAACATTGGGACTTTGAAGGCAGACAATCTGCATACAAATTCTGACTATCCTATGTATTATTTTAGGCAAATGACTTAATCATTCTAATAGCCACTGCATTGAATCACTCGAAGGATGGAATAAGATTATACAGGATTGTACTCAGCACAGCACTTGGAACCTAATTAGGGTTCAATAAACAGGAGCTGCACTAAATGAGCACCATAGGCTATTTTGAGCCTCCCACTCACAGGTGAAACTGAATAACTTAATTTTGCATGTGCCCTTGGGGGGATCCCATTTCAGTCTGGGATAGAGCTTTCATTTTATCTCTATCGTCTTAAGGAAAATGTGAAAATTCCTCATTGCACCTGAAAAATAATAGTGTCTGCTTTCTTTCACAGAGGTTTTCACAAGTGTGAGACTGGATGAAAGCAATATTTTTCCCTTTCCCTTCTAAATAATTTGCTCTGGCATTGAAGGAGGTGATATTTCTGAGACTACTAGAGAAAGAGAAATGAAAAGGGTTCTTTTCATTGTGACATGGACAAGATATATAAGGGTCCCGTACTTATACAATTAAGTGTTAGGCAGGCTATGGGGAGTAGGGTAAAGGAAGTCTGGTGTTCTTTTAAAGAACAGTTGCTTTTCTTCCAGAGACTTCACCTGGATATAGTCTGGGGGCCTTTACAGACATTTGGATTCCTTTTCAGGATGAGACCCTATGGCTGACCTCAGAACTATTTGGCTAACAAAGGATTCCCAAGACTTTGCCGAAGTAACTCTTCTAATCCCGAGGTCTGGTGTGGTTTTTTTATTTGGGTGGGAGTCACGGGAGATACCATCATTATTTCCAGTTGCTCTTGGTATTGGTTTATCAAATAGTTCCAGGGCCACCTGTTTTGAATTCATTTTCTTTTCTCCAGCTTGGAAAGACTTACGGGAGTTCCATCAGACCACTCCCAAGAGCCAGCATTCAGTGGGTTTCTTTTATTAAATCCAATCCAGAACTGCCTTTCTTCTGTACTATGAAGAAAAGAAACAAAACTTGACCTTTTCCACTGAATGAATTCACATCATGCAAAAAGTTCAAGAAATCCTTTGAGGTATTTTTAGCATGTATCAGAAATTTATTTTTATCTAATAGATGAATAAGATTCCATTGTATACCAGATTTTGTTTATCCATTCATCTATTGATGAACACTTAGTTTGTATTCATTTGCTTTTTATATGCATGAAACAGCTAATGTTACTGGTAGAGGTGATGAAATCAACAAACATCTACTGACCATTTCCTACATGTGAAGCGTTAGCTCTGAAAGGAGATTTAACCTTATTTCCTGTTTCTCTTGGTGACTCTGATGAACCCACTGGCATTTGGGGCAGTAGTCAGCCTTTCATATTCATTAGGAAAGCAAAATCTTTCAGTTTTTCACGAACACATGAAAGCAGGGCAGTAAGAAATTTTGGAACATCTCTTCCCAAGAGGGTTTTATTTTAAAAAAAACAAAACACTTTATTATCTATACTATTTTACTATCTTCTGGTTTGTTGCTCTTTTGTCAAATGTTTATGCATTCTCTGAAGGTAATCGCCACCACCCTCATTTAATAAAAAGGTACACAGCAGGTTTTGTTTTTTGTTTTTGTTTTCAGATCCCAAAGCAAATACTTACCCAGAGAATCAGTCTGTGGCATGGTAAATTAACTTTAGCAGTCACCGCTGGGGTAGACTTGGCAAGAAGCCTCACAGGGAACCAGCTTCCCTCTTATAATGTGGAGGACAAATACATCAAACCACAGAGTACTCAATAAATCAAGTGATAAAGCCTAATTGTACAACAACCCGTCTCACTAAGATCATTTTCTGAGAACAATTTTGAAGAATTAAAGATTTAAAAGATTCAGAAGTCCTGAAAGATGCTTTATTTTCCTTAGTATGGAGGAGCAAGCCTGCTTTGAAGAATGCCCTTCTCAGGTATTCTAGTTGCTCTGCAGCACCATGCAAATGAAAGTAAAATGTGCCTTAGAAAATCTGAGAGATGGCTCAGGTCTGGTTGGTCACTGCTCTGGTTATATATCTTTCTTTTTTAATTACATTTTTAAAATGTGTTTCTTCTTCCTTGGACTTTACATGACCTGCACCTTAGCTGCCTGAGCCTCAGGGGTGCATCTTACATTTGAGTTGGTGTGAAGTTGAGAATGTTACCTCAAGGTTAAGCCAGGTATATTAATTTCAACAGTCTAGGCTGAAAGTCCATGTCACTCTGTCTGCATTGGGAATTTTTTATCTCTTTAATCGCTCAATTCAATTTTCTCTATTTTCCCTGCCAAATACTAACTCTTAGAAGATGAGTCTGTATTTATTTCCTCTCCATAAATTTCCTAAAATTAATAATGTTAAAGAAAATATATTTACACATATAACTGGTTAATAAAATAGAAGAGCAGTGCCATAGAAGGGGAATAAGTATATATGCTAAATATGAGAATTTGATTTAGTCGCTATAATTACCAATTTGGGCAAAAAAAGAAGCAACACACATTACATAGCTTTTGTGATTAGATGCTATAGATCATTAACTCTGTATTACTTGGCACTAAATTCTACCAGAATTTCCTAGTGTGAGAATTTTTATAAATAGAAAGAACGTAATGTTATTTGATTTTCTAACATACTTGGAAGCAGTTTGCATATAGTTGTTTCATATAGCAAAGCTTACTATGTGCAAGTATGTTTTTCAAGGGCCTAAAATTATGAAGCAAAGTTAACGTTTAGAACAAGAGAGACACTATTGTAACACATATCCCTTGGGTCTGTGGCCTCAAGCCTGGCTAACAATTCAATTAGCCAGGAAAATTCTTGAACTTTTCTTCAGTCTCAGGAAAGCTGATTTGGCAGCTCTGGTGCGAGAGCAGAGGGCTCTGTATTAAACAGTGTTCCAGGTGAGTGTGCAAATCATTCGAGTTTGGGAACCAAGGTCTTAGGTCAGCATTTCCTGTACAAGGACTAGCGGTTCCAAAAAGTGTTGATAAGTGTTTTCAAAAAAAGAGTTTTGTGGTCAAAGAACGTACTCCTAGAAGCCTTTACAGTGCTAATGTATATGGCAAATTTCCATATTCTACATTGGTTTGCAAACATCTCCGACCATGAAATCTCCCATTTTCTCCATGGAGTACTCCATGACACACATTGGGAGATAACGTTGAAGTCTCCTACCTTTAGGGTTATTTTTGTAGATGCTAGAGATGAATAATGTGATAGGTATTACACAGTAAAGTTCTTATGGAAGTGTTCTAAAGGAAACTAATGGGAAAAGTCAGAATTTTCCTTAAAAAAATTGTTCCGGAAATTCTCTGAGAATCAGGCATGTGTTTTAGTAAGAGCCCAGATTTCCAAGGGTTGGAGCAGAGTACCTAGTATCACCTTTGTTTTTGTTAAGTAAATATATGGATCATAGAGCTGTGTCCCTCTTAGATCACATTATCCTCAGAGGCAGGATTTTGTCTGTCATGCCTACTGGATTCTCCAGCCAGCTGTGCATATAACAGTGCCCCTTCTATAGAAGATATTCCCAAAATTTATGCTGACATGAACATCCTAGAGAAAAATGTCAAGGGATGGAAAGACTCACTAAAAGAGGACATGATGGATATTTTCAAGTATTTGAAGAGAGTAGGCTTGCTCATGCTTTAGTTTACTAGAAAGTTGATCTTTGAAACCAGACTCCAACAATGGAATGGGCTTTCTCCCCAAAAGGGATTGCTATGAAATGGAAAGAAATTATGTAGACAGTGAATGACCACAGGAATGTGTTAGAAGGAATTTCTGCATTAGTGGGAGGTAACACAAGACCTCCTAGGTTTCTTTCCATTTAAATTTAATTGTTTTGTAACTCCATGGAATTCAAGATTCTGCCAACCTGCAGATAAGCAAAATCCTCTTTCCTTAAATATAAATTTAGGGGGTTAGACTGAACTTAAAAAAAATTAGTGGGTCTTTTTTTTTTTTTTTTTTCCAAACAAAATCATACATGGACTCCTATTCTATTGAAAATAACAGAAATGGAGCTGATTGGAGGTGCTCTGGTGAGTCAGTGAAAGGAACAGAGCCTCTGCACACTTGGCCCCCTTCTTTTCTTGGGGTTCTAAGACCCTCGGGATCCTCAGATTGCACTTTGAAAACCACTGGGCTAAATAATTTCTGAGTTGGGCAAAACAGCTCTAAAATCCTGACTTGCGGTATACAGAAAAGATATATATATATATATATTATCAAAACAATTGTAACTTTGATTTATGAAATAAGAACCTTTTATTTATATATAGTTCTTTCACAACTAATGGCTAGATGGTTTTAAGCTTATATCAGATACTTAAGATCTTACTCACCCCTAAGAAGCCATTACTAGGAAATAATATTTGTTGGAGTTTTTAAAAATTAATAAATATTTACCGATTAAATTTTGAATGTAATAATTTATTCACAAAATTCTCTTCCTCAATATGGGCAAAGCTTGCAAGATGTGCTCCAAATTCTTCACAAAATGCTTCAGCTTCCTTCCATGTTCTTTTCATCAGGACTTTTTCACTATGAAATACCTATGGGGTGGGGTGGGAGGAGTTAACACTGCCATGGATATGGTGAGACTATTAAATTTTGGACAAGACAATAATAGTAATGTAATTGTTTTCATTATTCTATATTAAAAATTTGACCCAGTAGGGAGAAAGCATATTTCTTGATGTGTCTCATCTTTGTAAAACTATAAACTCATTTTTATTCTTAAAACAATTCATGAGGATATTATAAGCTTAGTTTTATAAATAAGTTCCTTGTGGACTCGGTTTTTTCCCCCTAAATTTCCTGTGACTGGTATATGCTTGACCCCAGTAAATTTGTGTCAAAGGATGAGGAGAGTCAGGCTAAGAGAGGATACAAATTTCTGGTCACATAGATACAAAGGGGTAGAGATCAGATTAGACTCAGTATTCCTTACTTCCAGTGTTCATGAGTTTCCATTCCGGCAGATAGCCTTCTGACAAATTAGAATTGGTTGAATGATCATGAATCTGGCTGACACATAGCAAGAAATGAGAAATGAGACCTGGGACCTAGGAAGGTTCCATTTCGAGAGTCTGAATCTCTGCTATGCCTAAATTCTCGGTCGATTCTCAGAATAGCAGGAAGGAAGTCAGTCAGATTAAAGGTCTGCTTTTGACTTTATTTAAGATCAAGGGTGAGGGACAGAACGCCCAGAGCTCTGGGTCCTGAGCCTCTGGGCCCTCATTTCTGACTGTCCAACACTCACCCTGAGCCTCTTATGCCAGACTGCCACCCTGTGGCCAGCACTCACCGGGCTCTCATGTACTGAGACTAGAATGAATAGCTTTCCCAGTCCTATGGACCACAACACAGCCTCTCCATCTTTTAAATTATGTGTCAAAATTCACCTCCGCTGGGAACCTTTTCTGGAATCATTTTAAATTCATAAATCCTACCACCATGTCCATCAAACACACTATACATTTGTTGACATATCGGGGTGATATACAGTAGAAAAAGCACTGGACTGGGAGTCCCAAGACCAGGGATTTATTCCAACTATGTCAATAAATAATTGTAATCTTGGGCAAATCATTTGTCTTGTCAGCCTCAGTTTACTTATTTCTAAGATAAGGCTTAACTTATTGCTCTGTAAGATCACTTTTCTGTGAATTTAATGTGCATGTATACATCTAAATTGAGTACAATCACAGGTGTTTCATGTCATCTATGAGACTTTAATATCTCTAGAGACAGAGGCTGTGCCATTCTGTTCTGCATGTGCTCATGTGTCAGAGAGATTTCTCCCAGGATTTGAGAAGTCTCTATATTTAAAAATAAACCAAAGACAAAAACAACCAAACAAAAATATCATATTTTTAAAAATGTGTATCTGACAAGGAGATCATACTGATTTAAATCTAGGATCTAAAGCTAGTGGGCAAATATATGCATACACATCAAATATGTGTATTAATTTGTTCGATCTTTAGGTGTCTGGCAAGCTGCAAAAATTATCCTTAGCAGCAGAATAAGGACTTTATTCATTTACTTACAAATGACATAGAATTGTACCATTTTAATACCCTGTTAGTATCTGTTTTGTTCTTTCAGTATATTTGTAATATTGACTGGGGCCTTAATGTTAGACCTCATGAGGAAGACCTCAATATCACCAGGGATATGTCAGTCTTCTGATTTAAAAATTATTTTGGAATATAACTAAAAGAATAGAGACAGTAAACAAATATTAATTAAGTACATAATGTGTACCAGGCACTGCTGTGGGAGAGAGGAATTAGGAATACATAAACAAAATGAAAATAATGTTGGTCCCATTAAGCATACCCATATAACCTTAGTATCACCTTGAAGCAACTGGCTTGCCCAGGCTCTGACTCCCAGTCCAAATAGCAGGGTGAAAAGGGCCATCTCTCTTCATGCTCGTTTTCCTCCCAATTTGTAACCGGCTGCTTGCACAAGGACATTGCCTTAAAGAGTCTACAGTCCTTCACTTCCCAGCGACCAGGTGGACTCCTGCCTCGCATGACAACACAACCACCACTGTAGCCTAAAAGCAGAAAATAGCATTTTTAATGACAGATTAGAACATTGTGTGTTCAAAAGACAACTCTTTAGATATTGAATAAGTGACATCTCATAATGAAGCATTCAAACAAGAACAATAAAGATTAAAAAGGATGTTATATTGGCAATGCTTATCTACTTTCTCCTAATTTTTGGGAAAAAAAGTCTCGAAGATGGTACAGTGGGAGAAGAGATTCTATGAAGCTTGAAATTTGGACATTTCGAGTTCTGCTCGCAAATAATGGGAAACTAGGAGCTGTTCTAACTTGAGGCCAAAATATCCCATGTGTCCTGTTAGATGCCACAATTTTTCCACTTGGAATTACTGAGTTTTTAAGTGTCTAGAGAAAAATATAATTGACCATTTATTGAGCAACTACTCAATGCACTGTGCTTTGAAACCCTACCATGAAAAATCAATGAAAAGCACATAGTGCTTCACGTCTGAGAAACAGATTCACAGGGAGAAGAGATAAAGACTCCATTCAAGGCAGTCTTCAAGATACACAATAGAAGGCCAAACTATAAACTACGGAGAGTAGAGAGAGTGAGATAAATTCTCAATGGGGTGAAGCAGTGGGAGGACGAATAGAGTCAAATATCAAGGAAAAGGGAGAAACTGTCTTGTTAGTGACAAAACTTAATTTCATTCTTTTGTGTATATTTGAACACTTTAGAACATGAAGCATATCTTTTCCAATTTCAGTTTTTTAGAAACAGAGTAATTGGCACTATTACCATCAGCCATATTTTGGTTGATTTTTGCTCAGAGACTAGAAATAGGGTAACATGAAGACTGGTGGTGAGGAGAAAGAAGACGGAAAGATAAAAATTCTCTCCCTCCCTTTCTTCCCTTTTCTTTTCCCCTTCTTATAAACAAAGGGCAATATAATTTTGAAAGAGAAAAAAAGAACGAAGGAGCTAAAGAACAAGATTTATGTCTTCAACAGTCCTGGGTATACACCCTGCGTTAGTCACTAGGTACCCTGGTTCACATCTGCAAGACATTCACGGTCCCGTATATGTGTATATGTATGTGCATGTGCACACACACTGATGTGTCAATGAGATGAATGATGGGTCAAAACAAGGAAACGTGATTAGTAGGATTCATATAGAAGAAGAAAAGGAAAAGGAAATCAAGAGACATACAAAGGGCATCAGTTTCATTGATCAGAACAGCTACTTAGTGTTAAAGATGGAGGGTTGGCATTTAGGTAAAGGGGAGCGATTACAGCATGCATCTGCCCCTGCCAGGAGTGGAGCTTTATAGGTCTGTTTACGCTAATTTTAGAATTAGGTTCATAATCTAGTTGAGTCATGAGCAATAGAAGTGATGTCGCAAGCTCTGTGCAATGACATTCTTATGAAATTGAACTCTGAAAATCCACACTGGAGCCCCAAGTGAAATATGCTAATTGCTCCAGATGAATTGTTGTAGGTTAAAGAGGATGAAAGCCTACACTTCTTCCTGAATACTCCATCCTTCCTACCCCATCAACCTTTGACTTGGGGCCTGGAGTCTGGATTCTAGGCCACTGCTCAAATATTTGGTAACTCAAAACTTGAATAGGTTAATTAATCACACACAAACAACAAATTTAAAATATGTGGATAATGATTCCTTTTTCTTCTGAATTTTCATGAAGATCAAATGAAAAAATGTTTTAAAAACACACTGAAAGATATGAAGGGCTAAAACCAACCCAAAGGTATTGCTATTCTTCTTACCACTGTTTTCATTACAAAAGTTAGGATTTCATGGCATGAGTTCTGCCTGCATGTTCAAAGAATTTTTTAAAAAGCTCAAATCAGCAAGTTTAAAATGTAATATACTTTTTTGTTGGTCTTGCATTTTGTCTTACTTTCCCACATCAGACAATGATTAAATAGCCTTGGTTTTAGACACTATAGATATTCAACTCATCTTCATTAGTGAAGAAGAGAAGTTTGTGAGCTGCTATGAAGATGAAAAGTGCTGCAGGAGTGTTATTGGTATTCTAAAGTGGTTAACTTAATGGAACATTTGACCCAAATTTTAGAGTCTCAGCCCCAAAGAAGCAGTAAAGTAGTGCAATAAAGGGAGACTGGGCTAAGGGAGATATAAACCAAATTTATAATCCTATATTGTGGGGATGCTTGAAAAGCCAAATAAAAAGGGTAGGGTGTGGGAAAGAGCAGAGATGGTTTTTCTTCCAGAGAAAATGTTATCAAATTTGATAACATATTTCCCACTGGAGAGGAAAAACTATCATCCTATTCCTCTGTGGTGAATCTCACAGTCAAACAGACTCTCTTACCTGCCTTACCCTCCCTCTATTCCTCTTCACTACCTCCATCAAACATGAATGGGAAAACTTTTGGTCAATTAAGAAATTCCAATTTCTATTTTGCAAGGCCATCTAACCACATAAAATGAGCTGAGCTGAGAAAGCCTCCATCTTTCACCTCATTAGTCAAACCTGAAAGCAAACAAAAATGATATGTGGCTTCAGAATAGGGGAGATTCCCTAGTGGCATTCAGAGCCTTTAGACAATTATTTCACTTGTGTCTGTCTAGTTATTTCCCCATTCCCTACAACAGCCCTTCCACATCCTTACATCTTAAGTCCTCTACCTACCCACCTTCCTTCTTTCTCCTCCCCCAAGAAAAGTGAAGCTGTGGGGCAGAAAAGTAGGCTTTCATGAATGGCCATGTATCTGTCCAATACCTTGTAAGGAATTTCATATTCTTTTTTTCCTACTTAATATCAAAATTCTTTGACACATATATAAGTATCCATAGTTTTAGAAAGAAAAAAAAGATTCGAAGATTTAGTAACTTGCATGACTATATAGTGAGGGTGTGATCTGGGATCTGAAGCCTGATATATGTGAGTCTCCTTTGAGACAATGGCAAGAAACAAAGTAGGTGAACATTCAAAAAATAGTTGTTGGATGGATGCTTAAATCTCTCCCTCAAGTTATGCTCCTCTACTTCAATGGAGCTCCACTCATCCCCTGGATACATTCTCTCCTTTGCAGGGTCACAACATTTCTTTGAAGATCTATGACCACATTTTTAGCTGTATAATACTTATATAATTATAAATATGTGGAAATATCCAAAGGATGCCCAGAAATGAGACTGGGTTAGTGACCGTCATGGTGAGCCCTAAAAGGTTGATACTGACAGACAGCTCCTCACTATGCATAAGGCACTTTCAAGAAAACAGTTCTTACTGGCTGTCACATTTTTTTTGTCACTGGCATGTTTCCATTAACTTGGGTGCGATTTAGGGTAAATGTACCCTCGAGTGATCCCATATGAATGAAACATGCCTTTTCTGCAGTGGTATCTAGATCTAGAAACACAAAACATTGATCACAGAAGAGACTGAGTTATGGATCGATGTAGAATCATGATTTTTTCCCCTCCATTCAGTCACTTTGAAATTTCAAATATTACTTGGAAAGTTCTTTTTTTTTTTTTTTTTTTTTTTTTATGTCTTAACAAAGATGGACTTACTCATTTTCCTTCACCACAGAGCAGTACCATTTACAACGAATCTTTAATCTAAGAACAAAGTACATTTTAGTTTCTAATGCATTAGCCCCTCCCTAAATGAGAAAAGCCATATTTATCATCTTTCTCTTTAATCAGTGGCACTGGTTAGTGCGAGTCAATACTGTTTTCCTGTTTTATCTGAATAGTTACTTCTCTTAAAATGCCACATTCTCTTTGCTGTGGCTTCAATAAAAATAGGAGAATTCCCGGGTGTTTTGAAAATGGGGAATTTGGACATAAAAAAGGAAATACAGAACTATGACAGGTTAAATAAAAACCTTATAGTTCTGAATTTACATGGAGGAATATCAGTTTGAAATCAGGAAGTATTGCAAGGTATTCCCTAGTGACCCAGCAGATAACCAAACGATGTCCACATGCATCTCAAGATGAACAGCTAAGTAAAAATAACTGCTTCTCCCTCCTTTGTCTTCATGCCTGCCTGCCTGCCTGCTTGCCTTCGTTCCTGCCTGCATATTTTTTAAAAGTGTTTCATTTTTACACACACACACACACACACACACACACACACACACTTTCTAGATCTGTCCACTGAAATGACTAGAAATAACAACAAGTAAACAAGCAAATAAAACAGATATCTTTAGGTTTAGAACAGAAATGTCATACTAGGTAGCAAGGAAGCTAGCAAAGTCTATTTCAAAAGGATTCAGGAGGTAGTCCTTGGAAAGATTTTATTTCCATTAAAAAGGATAATAATTATATTAGATTAAAGTACATCAATTATGTTTAAAATCCTTACTTCATAATCATGTTTTTAAAACAAATAATAATTTTTAAAACTAGTTAAGGCAAATAATCAAGCATTTATTGTCTCTACACACACACACATAAAACTATAAAACTATTAACTATAAAAACGTTCTCACAGGGTAACCAACAAATTGAGGAAACTTGCATTTTTATAGAAATATCCTGGGTATAAAAGAAGAAACCCCTAATAAATCAATGACTCTACTATAGACCGATAATGCTATAAAAAGTGAGAAAATTAGACATTATATGCCTCCAGATTGAACACACAACTACCTACTAGATGATTTTATAAAAAAAAATCTGAATTGGATCAGGCCTGTGAGTCTAAATTTTGAAAAAATAAAACTGTCATTTTTTTTTTGAAAATAAAGAGGATAGAGTAAGACATTAAACAACATATGGGATATAATAATAATGATAAACCTCCAACCTATAGGAAATGGCAGGATACTCCATTTATACCAACAGATAAAATTTAAGAAAAATAAAAATCAGGGGCAAGGAAAGGGAAACCTAGAAATTAAAACAGACTGAACCATCAAGATCTAGCAACTAATTGTAATGCATGAATCTTTTTGGATCCTGGTTCCAACGAACTGTTAAGCATATTATCACATAGTATTTATGAATCATTTTGAAATTTGAGCATTAAGTGATGTCTGATGTATGGAATTATTGTTACTTATTTTTAGGTGTGATAATTATATTAATTTTTTCAAGAGTCCTTATATTTTAGAGAAGTTCCTTAAATACTCAAGATGTTATAATATGATATCTGGGATTTACTATGAAAAAATATGGGAAATGAGGGGAATGGTGGAATATAGATGAAATGACATTGACCTTGAGTTGCAAATTAATGACACTTGGTGAGAGGTGAATGGTGGTTCATTATGCTACTTGGAGAACATCATACTAAGCTGGATATAATGGCAGAACTCTGATTCTGCCACAGATTGAATATTTTGATGGCATGACATAAAAACAGTCTTGACTGCGTTTATAAAGACTGCAGGCTTTCTATTCAGTGGTCAATTCACATAGTCAGTCTGGGCTGGATTACGATTCTGACATGGGGACCAAGCTAATGGATTCTTTTGTGACAGCAGGGAAAAAATGAAATTTAGGGTGGTGTTTCTGCAAACTGCAATTTAAAAGAAAAAAAAAAGGAAACACAGGGACTTTTATATTGCCATTTTCTTCAAGAAAAGATTTACATTTTCATCTTATTCAGAGACAATTTACTCAGTGTCAATCAGCATGAGAAGCCAAACTGAGCATCATGGTATTATTTTTGCTTCAGGGAAAAGAGAAAAAGAGTAGTGCCACTCAAGTAAATTACAGCAGAAACTTATGAATGACAAGGATCTCGGCTTCAGTTCCAGTTTTTAGACATCCAAATATGCCCCAAGGAAGGTAACATTAAAAACCAAGAATTTTGTCTACTCAAAATGTATTAATTTATTTTGACAGGTATAGACATTCCTAACAGAATTCCAAAGTACATTAGAAATGATAACTGGGCTTTTTTTCAGAAATAATGTGACATGGAACTTTAATATTCTCTACATTTCAATAATATTCATAGACTTATGAATGAGAAGGTTGTTTATTGAGTAAATTTGATGGTTTTTTTTCAGAGCTATGCAGTTACTTATTTACATACAAATTTCTTAAACCAAAGCTTATACATATGAAATCTAATTTGTCTTAACTTTACCTTGCAAGCATCTTTAAACAGTACAATTTGAAAAAACTAATAAAATATATAATTGAGAGAATTTTAGGTTCATAGCAACATTGAGTAGAAAGTACAGAATTCCCTTAGACTCCCTGAACCCACAAACTCAAAACCTCTTCCATTATCCACATCCTATATCACAATAGTACATTTGTTAAAAATAATGGCATATGTTCACCATGTACTGAATATACAAATATAAAATGGCTTCATATATAAGTTCCACTGCCTGAAAAATTCTTTATACTCTGCCTACTCTCTCTCCTTTTCCCCAACCACCTGTAACCCTAGTCTTTGTGTTGTCCCCATAGTTTGACTTTTTCCAGAATATCATGTGGTTAGAATCATACAGTGTATAACTTTTTCATATTGGCTTCTTTCACTTAGTAACAAGCATTCCTCCATACACTTCAGTGATTTACTAGCTCATTTCTTTTTAATACTGAACAATATTATATTGTCTGATATGCCACAGTTTATCTCTTCATCTGATGTCTTGATTGCTTGCAGTTTCATCAAGTATGAATAAACTTTCTCTAAAAATCCAGACTTTTGTGTAGACATAAGTTTTCAATTCCTTCTGGTAAATACAAAGAGTTATGAATGCTGCATTATATAATAAGAATATGTATAGTTTTGTAAGAAACTGACAAAACCGTCTTCCAAAGTGGTGGTGCTATTTTTCATTCCCACCAGCAATGTATGAGAATTCCTTTTTCTCTACATTCTTCTGAGCATTGAGTGGTGTCAGTGTTTTGGAATTTGGTCATTCTAATAGTTATGCAGTAGTGTTTCACTGTTGTTTTGATTTGCTATTTCCTAATGACACATGATGTTAAACATATTTTACTATGCTTACTTACCATCTATGTTTAAGGTCTTTTGTCCATTAAAATCAGATCATTTTATTAATGTTGAGTTCTTTATATGTTTTGTGTGATAGTCCTTTATCAGATTTTTTTTTTTTGAAATATTTTCTCCCAGTCTGTAGCTTGTCTTCTCATTGTCTTGACATAGTCTTTTCCAGAGCAGAAGTACTTAATTTTAATGAAATCAAGCTTATCAATTATTTATTTCATGGATTGTTCCTTTGGTATTTTATCTAAAGAGTCACTGCCATACCTAAGGGCATTTAGATTTCCTACTATGTTATCTTTCAGGAGTGTTATAACTTTGTGTTTTATTTTGAGGTCTATGACTCATTTTTTCAGTCTTTGTGAAGGGTGTTAGGTCTGCGACTAGATTCATTTTTTTTTCTTGCAGGTGAATGTCCAGTTGTTCCAGCACCATACATGTGTTTGTAAAGATTATATTTTTCCATTGCATTGTCTTTGCTTTTATCAAAGATCAATTATTTTTATGTCAATCTATTTCTGGCCTTTCTATTCTGTTCCATTGATTTGTCTTTTTTTTTTTTTTTTTTTTTTTTTTTTTTTTTTTTTTTTTTTTTTTTTTTTTTTTTTTTTTTTTTTTTTTGCTACTGTCTTAATTACTATAATTTTATAGTAAGTCCTGAAGTTAGGTAATGTCAGTTCTCTGACTTCATTTTTCTCCTTCAATATTGAGTTTGCTATTTTGTGTATTTTGCCTCTCCACACAAATTTTAGAATCAGTGTCAATGTTCATTAAATAAATATCTGTGATTTTGATTGGGATAACATTAATTCATAGATCAATTTGTGAAGAACTGACATCTTGGTAACAATGAGTCTTTCTCTCTTTAGACATGAACTAGCTCTAAATTTATTTAATTTTTCTTTGATTTCTTTTATTCAAGTTTATAGTTTTCCTCATATAGATCTTATAGTTATTTTATTAGATTTATGCTTAAGTACTTAAGCATTTCATTTGGGGGAGTTCTAATGGAAATAAACTTAAACGTAATTTAATTTTAAATCCTATGTGCAAATTACTGGTATAGAAGAAAGTTGACCTTTTTTTTATACAAGTCATTAACTATACCTACAATCTTGCTATAATCACTTGTTAGTTCCAGGAACATTTAAATTTTTTCTTTCAGAATTTTTAGATAGATGATCATATCATCTACAAATTTAATTTCATTCTTCCAGTCTGTATACTCTTATTAACTTTTCTTGCTCTACTGCATTAGTTGGAACTTCTAGTATGATGTTTAAAAGAAGTGTTAATAGGGGTCATACTTGCCTTATTCCTGATCCTAATGGGAAAGTTTCCAGTTTTTCATCAATTCGTATGATAACTTTGGGTTTTCTGTAAATGTTCTTTCCCAAGGAAAGATGTTCTTTCCTAAGGAAATGCAAACTGGATGATACGAGGATACACAAAAATTAAATTCTGAATTGGTCCCTGGCACGTTAAAAGGACATTAGGGAGAACTGGTGAAAAATTTAAAAGGTCTGTGGTTTAGTTGAAGAATTGTACCATTGTTGCTTTCTTGGTTTTGATAATTGCATTATGATTATATACGTTGTTCATAAGAGGGGAAGTTTGGTGAAGAATATACGTGAACTCTCTATACTATTTCTGTGAGTGTAAAGTTTTTCAAAATATAAAACTCAGCATGTAAAAAGAAAGACAGACTATTTCTTCTTGAGTTTTGACAGAATGTGTCTTTAAAGGAATTGGTCCATCAGCTTATCAAGTTTGTGGACATAGAATTGTTCATAATATTCCATTTAATGGCACATTTTATTTAATGTACATAGGATCTTAGTGATGTTCCCCCCTGTTGTTTTTTTTTTTTTTTACTAGCAATTTGTGTATTCTCTCTCTCTTTTTTTTTCTTAGTGAGCCTGCTTAAGGGCTTATTAATATTATTGATCATTTCAAAGAATAACCTTTTGGTTTCATTAACTTTCTTAATGCACAGCTTTCAATTTCATTGATTTCTGCTATCATTCATTATTTTTCTTCTGCTTACTTTGCATTTAATTTGCTATTTTTCTTCTGGTTTCCTAGGGTAAGCTACGAATCTAACACATTCTTGATTTTAGACATTTTTTCTTTTCTAGTCATTACTACCGTACATGTCCTAATAAGTAATGCTTTCTTTGCATCTCACAAAGTTTGATAAATTGTATTTTCATCTGCATTTATTTTAAAGTATTTTAAAATTACCCTAAGTTTTAGTCTCTGTCTCATATGTTATTTAGAAGCATATTGTTTAATCACCGAGTATTTGGGGATTTTTCAGTTATTATTTATTTCTAGTTTAAACCCATTGTGGTTTGAGAGCAGACATTACATAATTTCTTATAAATGTGTTGAGGTATATTTTATGGCCCAGAATGTTGTCTATCTTGGTTTATATTCCATAAGACTTTTAAAACAATGTAATCTGCTTCTATTAAGTGATATAATCTATGGTCATCAATTATATCTAGTGAGTTGATGGTACTATTGAGTTCACTCTTGTCTTTACCAATTTTATCTGCCTGCTGGATCTATCCATTTCTGATATAGGGTGTTAACATCACCAAATATAATAGTTATTTCTCTTTGCAGTACTATTGGTGTTTCTCTCATGCATTTGGATACTCTGTCATTAGGTGCTTACATATTAAGTTATGTGTATATCTTTATAGATTTAGTGATTTAGTGCTCCTTTTTATTCCTGAAAACTTTCCTTGTTACAAAGTTTTCTCTCTCTGAAATTAATATGGCTATTCCAGTTTTGTTTTTATGAACGCTAGCATGATATGAATTTCTCTGTATCTTTACTTTTACTCTATATGTGTCTTTATATGTGAAGTGAGCTTCTTGTAAATAACAAATATTTGGGTCTTATTTTTTTATCCACTCTGACACTTTCTGCCTTTTAATTGGTGTATTGAGTACTGTGGTTATGATTATATTTTTGATTATTATTATTATTAATAATAATAATAATAATAATAATAAACTTTCTACAAAGAGCCTGAGATCCCTAATTCATTTCTTCCAGATACAAATTTGGTGGTAACCTATTGCCTAGCATCTGTTAGGGAAACCCCTGATTCAGATTCTGCAGATAACAAAGGAACTAAAGCATCTAAGTAGAAACTCATGCTGAGGGAAAGGAAAAGGGTCTAGATTCATGACCTAGCCTTATACAGGGGTCAAAGGCTTACTCTTTAAGGACTAATTCTAGTGTAAGTTACTGATGAAGCCATTAGCTTCTCTGAAACTAACTAATATGGCAGAGTTTGATGCCAGAGACAGAGCTAAGCACACATGAGAGTAAATTAGTAGAGCTATGGCTCTGGAATCCTGATTATAGTACCACAGAGGTCCATAGAAAAGATGGACTAATAAAAATGTCACCTAACTAATAGGTCAACATTTCACCATAAAGTCACTTAAGAAGTGACTATGAACTGATTAGTTATGCTCATTTGTGTTCATCCACTGTGACTTGGAATATAACAGACTATTCTGCACTGAGTAAACCCCTGGGATTATTGGACAACAAGGGTATATAGATGAAAGGCTTTAGAAGAAACAAATAGAATTTGCTGCTAATAAGGTCATATGTGGTCTAGAGCAATGAATTCATATCTTGAACATGTCAAATGACTCATATATATTTTAAAATTACCAGTAATAGCTCATCCCCTGATGACAGTGATAAATATTTTGGTTAAATTGGGCATTAAGAAAACAAAGAAAAGTGATCTACAGGGTGGAAGGAAGTTTGGACAAAGAAAACAGGGGGGAGAGCTGGTGTGACATTATAGAACTCTCTACTCACGGGGTTGATGTACATTCCAGTGTGTGTACTGCACTGGCTCAGACTTCCTTCCCGCTGTCTTCCATGTGTATTCACCTGTATCATTTTGGTCTTGAAGAGCTATCCAAAAATAATTGTTCTTTGTTTTTACCACACTACCGATCAAACTGGTAATAAAAGCCTGTTCAAACCTTAAAAAGGAAAAAAGGAAATGGCTATAGTAAGGTGCTGGGCAATAAAAATTCTCATTAAAACATAATGAGGTACACAGAATAGTACCAGAGTAAGCATTTCTCATTAATTCTTTAGAACATGGAGCAGAAAAGATTTCAGAGATGCTGAACATTACTAATAAATGCCCAAATATCAGTGTAATTCCCAAAAATACCCAAGTGAGAATAATTTGATTCTCACAGATGGGGCTTAATTCTTTCAAAGACTAGAGTCCAGCTTCAGTTTGGGGGAATAGGTGCTAAAGTTCACAAAGCCAGCAACACATTTCTTGGGGGAAATATGTGTCCTGTTTTGTAATTTGACCACAAGGCACACACATGCCATAATGTGTGTAATTTGGGGGGCTTACAGGAAAGAATAGGAAGGATAAGTGAACTTCTCTGCATAAGCGTTCATCAATATAGAGTGCACATAAGCATCTGTCAATGTAGAGTGCACATAAACCCACCTACCACACTTACCTAGTAAGAAAGGAAGGGAGATTGGAGTAATAATTTTACATCTCTCAAATCACAGGCACATGGAGCTCCTGGCTTATTCAAATGTGTTCAAATATGCATATTCATTGAAGATAAATTGTAAAATGTAGCAACTAATCTAAAGTATACTCACTTATATTTTTACCAAAAGGCTGAATAAATTAGTGGTCATTGATAGATGGTAATGCCCCCCGCAACATGAATGCATCGAAAATAGAATCAAGAAAAGTTGTATATATGCTTTAACATTAATATAGAAAAATGTGAGAATTAAAATTTAGCTAGCTTTGAAATTTCAAATTCCGTTGGAAATTATCTTGAAAAATTTATTTTCTATACATATAAAGTTTTGAAGAAACACACTTCAAATTGGTGACTTTTGGCCAGACCTACTGAGTTAATGGGGAAGGAAAAATCTGATGAAATTATCCAGGAAAACAATTAGACTTTTTCATCCAATTTTGCCTTTGGTTCATTATCATGCATCTTTAACTTGCTAAGGGAAGCAAAAACAGTGATGTCATTTAAGAATAGAAGGTTCCCAAAAAAAAACAAGGAAGGGAAAAAAACCCACATAGGTAACAACTTTAACTGCCTTATGAGTATCACTAGCATGTAGTCATCTTAGGCACCCATGATGTTCAACTTTGTGGAGCATATGGATTTTCATAATGCTTTAGTAAAAATTTTTTTTGCAGATACTCTATTGATAATCTAAATAGCACATATTTGAAATTAGAAATGTTCTTTTTTAACCAGATTGCTATAATGAAACCTTATGTAAGTGTGTTTCAAAAGGAAAGTATATGAGGTTAAATACTGTCAAGATGCTATTGTAATTTTCCTTGGACTTCCATTGGTCCATATTTATTAGTATAGGACCTTCTTTTCCTTCTCTCCTTTGAGTCAGAGAAGCATCATTATCATGCCCAGTAGGCGTCTGAAACTGCAGTGCTAAGATGACTGGAAGGGTGGCCCCATGGAGTCTATGATCAGAGCCAATATTCACTGTGCTGGTTCTAAATGCAGGGGTCACTGCTAGTTTTTCCATGGCCTTGTACTATGTCAATTTTTGGATAGTAGAATGAAATAATGTTGTTTGTGAACTTGGCTTCTGGTATCATTATCCATGACAACATTTTCGTTTTGTTCCTCATTGGATTTAAATTTATTTAGTCCATATGATTTGCTAGTTCATCTCCACTAACGGTTGCTTAACACAATAGAAACATTTTGCCTTTAAAAAAGGCAAGTAGATCTTTATTTGTTGCATGTATACTCATATACTAAATCCTAAAAACTTCTAATCAAAACAAGACTCTAGTTTTCTTGGTCCAGTTTAGAAGATGGCATTCTTAATAAAGAAATTCAGAAACTATGTCTTTCTTCCAAATCATATATTCTAAAGAAACTCGTGATAACAACACATGCAATTGCTTGAGTGTCTGTATCCAGTTGATAGGAGAACATTTTATATCCTACCACTCACTTGAAACTTTTGTTTCAAAGACCCCAAGGTTTATGAAACTCAAGTTTATAGTAATAGAGCAGATTTCCTTTTCTAGGCCTGTATTTTAGAATTATTCATTTGAGAATATTCTAGAGTTTGATAATATTTTATAATTTTCTCTGACTCTATTTATATTGTTTAATTCAAATGTCATATTTAAAGTCAAAATACAACCATGTGTACACATTTATAGTTCATTATTTGAATTAAGGTAACATGTTATCTCCAAGAAATTCAGTAAAGTAGAAATCATTATTCTTTAATGAAACAAATGTGAAAATGTTTTGCTTGGGTGTACCTACAAATACAGTCAATGTTTGTAGGGGGGTAATTCTTAGAATCAGAAAGAAATTAATTTTTCCAATCAACTCCTTATAAAACTTAAGAATCAAATGTGTATTTCAGTATAAAAAAATCTTAAAATTCCATTAATCAAAAAAATTTTAAATGTAACTCAAAGGACACTATCAATGGTAAAAAGGCCACCTTAGGATAAGAGAAAATATTTGCAAAATGTTTCTGATAAGGGATTAACTACCAGAATATATAAAGAACTCTTACATTTAACAACAGAGAACAAACACTCAAATTAAAAAAAAATAGACTTGAACAGGAAATTCTTAAAAACATAGCGATGCCAGTAAACACAGAAAAAGGCTCAACATCGCTAATCACTGTGGAAATGCAAATCAAAACCATGGTGAGGAATCATTTCATATCTATTAAGATAGTGAAAAAAACAAAGAAAAGTAACCAATCAACAACCACAACAAAACACTACCACCATCATCACTACCAAAAGCAGCACAAACAAGAAAAGAGCAAGTCTTAAAGGGATGTGGAGGAACTGGAATTCTTGTGGATGACTGGAAAGAATTTAAAATGGTGTAGCTTCCACGGAAAACAGTCTGAAGTTCCTCAGAAAATTAAAAAATAGAATTTTCATATGACCCAGTAATTCCATTTACAATAATTGGGTTACAATAATGTGACCCAATGCCACTGAACAAATGGTTAAAATGATATTATGCATATTTACTATGATAAAAAAGTTAACCATTCTGGTGGGGAATAAGGTAGTCTGAGGAAAATGACAAAAATACAAAAAATTATTTAAAGCAATGCACATTTAAATTTAGTAGAAAACGGGATATGTATTGCAGTATTTCTTGTTTTTGGAAAAATTCACAAAATCAAATGCAATTTGGGTTATTTTGTATCAACTATACCATGGCTGAGTGATTCAAGATATATACGTGTATATATACATACATACATATATACAGACATTTGAACAATTATCCATGGTGACATTGGAAGTCAAGTTTTGCATTCTTGCTCAGTATGGAAGCAAAGTGATCAGACCTAAACAAACAAACAAAAAGTAAAAAAGCAAATAAAATGTCATCGATTCAGTAATAAGCATCTGTTTTTCTTCTCCTCTCTATTCCACAAAGTGTTAAAAGTCCTGGACCAGGAACAGTTGCCCGATAACAGAAGAAATAAGTAATTTGTAGCAGGTGGTTCTAATTGTACCCATCAAACCTGTCCCTCAATTGTGCAGAAGAGTGGAAAATCAATTAGCAACTACAAGCTTGGGTACTGGTGAGTGACAGGAGTATCTTAACTCACACAGGAAATCAGTAATGGAAGAAAATGATTACCAAGGCTGCTAGTGGACACTCCTGGATCTGAAGAGACTTTCCATCTACTGCTCAACCTTCTCAGACAAATGAGGGTGTTGAAAAAGATTGGAACTTGTACTGTCACTCAAAGAGCAGTAAACGTGATGGAATCTGAGTCAAAATAAATCAAGAACATGGGTCCCTTCCTTTCCTCAACTTGCAGGTCCCTTGTTGGGAACTCTGCTTTGGATATAGACAAGATTACAGGTCTGTGTGCATGTGTGTTCATTGCCTGGGGGAGATGCCTCCCTGGGGCTAACGTGTAGCACTGCTGGGACTTTCTGGTGACTGAGCAGCATGCCAAGTGCAAGGTCTGCTGGGTGGGCTGAGGAGGTCAGGAAGGGCTGAAAACAAACTTAACTGACACAGTTTCTGCCTTAGAGGTGAAGCCCACAATAGCTTCAGCTCTGAATACAGTTTATCAAAGGAATAGTTTAAAGAATTCACAGAATCTTCTTAGTCTTGAGTTTTAGAGGAAATCGTAAAGTGTCTGAGGAAAAACATCTACTCTGAAGTCCCAAAAGGGGTCTTAGAAAATGAAGCAGTTGAATGCTACAGATTTTTTTCTAAGGTCACTTTGGCATTATGGGTTATCTGCAATATCACTTTGAGCTTATTCATTTATTGTGTCATTCTACCTTCTTCAGTTTTTCATGTGTCTGTGTTCTTTATCTGCTAGTCTGCAAGGGACAGCCAGACCATGGCTTTCATTTCCATGTACCACATGCCAATGTTTAATATGGTGCCTCTCACAAAATAAGTATTCAAAAAATAATTGTCTGAAATTCTGATGATTTTTTTTGTATTAGGATAATATATAAAAAAATTAAAAAATACCATATCAGGCATGTGACACTCAATGACTATTACCTAAAGAAAGAAAAGAAAGAATAAGACATATAAAACAGTTGAAACCATTAGACTTATTTCCTTTAGTCAAAAATACAATTAAAATGAACATAACAGCACTTAATTGATCAGGCTCTGGAATAAAATTCAATGTTGATTCACTGACTGAAGGACTTCCAACCCAAGGTGCTCTTGAAACCTTTTACCTAGTACTTTATTCTGGGAAGAAGAAGGTGGAGCTAAAAACAACCCTGCTATAGATCAAAGATGGTGCTGTATCTCCAAGGGAGTGTTTCTTGAGTATAAAATATTCTACCAATCAATTAACTATGCCAAATACTGTCAATCTACTCATGAATGAATGAGTGTCATCATTGTTTGAAAAGACTGGAAAAGAAGGGAAGAGAAGAAAGGCAATACTAGTGGCCTTAGAATGTAGATGGAACTATCACTTGATCCAGTAATTCTACTTCTATTCATATACCCAGAGAATACAAAAATGCTAATCAGAAAAAAATATCTGCACTCTGATGTTAGGGCAGCACAGTTCACAATAGCCAAGAATAGAAACAATCTAAATGCTTGTCAACAGAAAACCGGATAAAGAATCTGTGGTATATATACTCAGTGGAACAACATGTAGCTGTTGAAAAAAGATGGAATTCCCTTTACAATAATGTGGATTGAACAGAAGGGGGTCATGCTAAGGGAAAGAAAAAGAGAAATACAGGATGCTTTCACTCATATGTGGAATATAAAGAAAAAGAACATGCAAAAAGATTTCAACACAATTCAGAGGATGCAAGACTGTGGTTACCAGGGTGGTGGGAGTGGGGATGGAAAAGGGAAGGAAGGAATTAACAAGGTGGTGGTAAAAGATACTAGAACTCTGGTGGGGGGTGTGAAGTGAATTCAATATCTTAAGAAGCTATAGCAATAAAACAGTTTAAAAAAAATTCAGGTGACTGGCTTTACAGGCAGAGTTTTACCCATGGAATCACTGAAAAGGTCAACCTTGCATCTCTCCAGTTTGGAGGAGATGGTCTCTCAGCTCTCTTTCTATCACTGATAGTGACACTGAGATCACTCACACTATTGGCATTTTTAGCTCCTAATACACATTCGTAGCATGCTGTGAATTATATGGAGTGTACAAAGGGAACAGTTTTTTGTTTAGCATTGAGAAGATACCTGTACACACAGAAGTCTAAATCTACAAAAAAGACCTAAGAAGCAATAGAAAACATGATTGATGGTTTAGTTATCTTACATTTGTTTAAAAAAAAATTGTCAAAATGGTTAAATAATGTTTCTTTTCTATTGCAAATACTTAGAATATAAAACAAAAATAACTAAGTATATTAGCAACGTTAGATACTTTATGGAAAGCAAAAGTCATCTTAAATGTTACTATTTGTTATTCAAAAATCAATTTAGGAATAAAATTACATAATTTAAATTCATCCCAATCAATAATTTAAATTATTTAATACTCTAATGTATAGCACTCTTTAGAGTTTGACAAGTAATGGACGATGGCTAGATTTTATCATTCCAAGAGCCCTTATGTCAGACCATAGTCATGCTTCTGATAGAAAATTTATGTTTCACCTGTTTGCAATGGTTACAAGTGTTGGAGGACAGTAATAACCACTGGATGCTTGATCAAAGCTTCGAAGGACAGTATCAATTTTGTAACAGAATCCACCATGTCTCTCCCATCCCTTAAAAAAGAAAAGGAGATTTAAGAACATAATCTGATTTAACTAAATAGCAAAAGATCTTTTTTGCATATTCTCTTTTACCACTCTTGTAACTTTCTTCTCTAACTAATTCTTGGAGTGCCCCGGTGGAGCAGCAGTTAGGTCAATTACCTCTGAAGGAGCAAACCACATACCCCTGGTTTGAGTCCCAGGTCCAGGGGGAAATGGACAGTGTGAACAACTAAATAAAAATAAAATAAAGATGCTTCTTCCTACTCTTTCTTGCTGTTTACCTGCTTGCTCACCTTCATTCCTGCCTGTACTTTTCCTTAAAAGCCACAACAAACAAACAAAAAATGACTTGTCTTGATAACTATATTTATTCTACCTGGTAATGCCATGCCACCAGCATGTCTACACTTAATTATTTCTTAAAAACTCAAAGTTTTAACTAGTTTAAAACATAAAACATAAAAAGCAAACAAAAATAAAGGGGTACACACTCAAGGTCTCTCAATTTTATAACCTCTCTCTCTGTTCAGACTTAGAGAATTTTATAGAAATGGTTCCTATAGGTCAATAGAATTGAGTGTTGGCTTTAAAGTCAATGCATATACTTGCATCCCATGCTATTTTATGAATCTCTCCACATCTTAATTTTCTCTCCTATTAAACAGAAATGAATAATAGTATTCTTGAGACTGTTCTGATAATCAAATGGAGACAACGAAGGCAGAGAACTTACAACAGAGCTGGGCTCTCTCTCGGTAGGAACAAAGAGAATGCATATATAATAGTGTATATTTTTCAACTTTCTTTTATATTGCTTATTTCATACTATCCCAGTGATTCATTGAGATCAGATCAGTGGATAATTGGCCTGAAAACCATTTCTGGTATAATCTGGGGTGATCTTGGCTGGATTATAATCCTTCCCAACAAAAATTGGCAAACATATTATTTGGGGGTAAAGATTATTCCAAAATCAACAGGCTATCCTTTTAGAGAGAAACAAGAAAGCTTCAGCACTTAGACAAAATGACAAATGTATAGATGAATCCTGGGAGCAACAAAGAGTGACTATTCTTTAAAATCATACAGTATAGGAGCCATGCATAAATTTTCTATAGGTCGGCTAAGTTATTTTAGTTCTTTTCTTCCAATAATATGAAGTCACATCACCTATATTGATTTTTACGTATTTACTAGTTAAAATACACTTCATTTTGTGCCATGCCAATACTTGTTAGAGTCTGATTAGATCTAAAATGATTTCTGTTATATTTCTTGGAAAGGGTCTCATTCTTGCAGTGAATTAAAGAAAATATTATTATTATTTAGAAATCATCTATTTAAATTCAAAATATATTATTAAATGAGGTGTGGATCACAGGTGTGGAGCTGACTAGTCAGGATGTTCTCTTGACCTCACTTCCCTAATGTCTACCCCCAATCTTTATTTAAAAAATGAACATTTCCACCCAGATCCCTCTGAGGATCACTCCAGGTGGGCAGGGCTGGTTACACTGTTTTTGTGTTTGGAGAGACCAACAGAGGAAGGCTGATAATTTGACCTTCTTGACAAAGTATTTCTTCTTTATTACTAGATTTTAGCTCACAGGCTGCTGAACAAAACAAAATCTCAGAACTGAACAGGCTCAAGAAAAGGGGAAGATTGTTACTCTTCAAACCTTTGTCCAGACAATGGAAATGGGAAGAATAACTGATTGTTTCAGAATTTCTTTTGTATCTGAGGTGCTGTTACATTTTAAACGACATGATGATGGCAGCCACTGAAATAACTGCTCACATTGCTCAACTCCCCAAAAGTGACGCAAGGGGAAATAAGTCAATTTTTGCTTTGAAAGACTTATTTTATAAGCTGCTATTGCAACGTGGAGACTCTTTAGAGAGTTGCACTTAAACAAAGAAAGGAAACTTTCAAAGTCATATGCTAGACTGATGCATAAAGAAATCAATGGGAAATTTGTCCGAAATTAAGAGAACTGGCTCTGAACTCAGACTCTTTAAATGCAGGTAATGTGGAACAGAAAAGAGAAGCAGTGCACACAAGCATGAATAGGACATCAGTTCTGTTCCTGCATTACAAGGAGTTGTCTGCCTTTTCAAGAAAAATAAAACAAGCTGAGTTGCCTGGAAAGCTACAATAGAACTATTTTTTCCCCCATATGTCTTAGATAGAGATCAGATCAGTGGTCAGATGTAACCAATTCAGAAACTGTAATCATTAGAGAAAATGTTCTGTTACATGTCAGTTATGGCACATGTATTGTTCAGCCACAACATAAAGAGTAATTTATATGTTTACACACTGGTTAATGAATAAAATGCAGTTTCTGGAGAGATAGGTCATTGTTTATTGGATCAAAAATAATTGGATTAGGAGAAAAAATGATTAAAGCAGAATTACATAAAAACAAGGCTTGGGAAAATTTTGAGACTCATAGAGCATGAAACTCACAATATTTAAATGCAAATTCTTGTGTCTATGTGTGTGGATGAGAGAGAGGGAGAGAGATAGTTGGGGAGAGAGAGACAGAGAGACAGAAAAAGAGAATACACTCGTGCCGAAGACACTGATAGGTTGAATCTTTCTGTAAGTTTACTGCAGGATAGTGAATGTATTATAAGAAAGTTAAATGTAATTTTAAAACTCTACCTTCATTATCTACCTTTTAAATTTAAATCTAAAATGTTAAGTATTTTTATTACTTAAAGTACTGAAAATATTTTATTGTCTTAAATACTGAGGTATATTTTATCACTTTCCCAAATAATATAAATATTGCAAACAAACACTTCGCTCATTATTGTAGTCCACTCAAATATCTAAGAGAAGTGAAAAGAAAACAAGAATCTGGGTACAGACTCTCTGACTCCAAGGAATGCATTTGTTTTCACCCTGTGGTCCCACTGGAATTGAAGGCCAGGTGTGAGACGGGGCATCATGTGACAGCCATTGTTTGTACAGATGGTCGAATAGGATCATTTACATTTTTTCATTTCAAAAGAAAAGTAGTTTTAGGCTGAAGAGGTTGAGAAGGCATCAGTCCTTCCCAGAGCTTCAAATCCTTCATGTGCCTCTAGAGATACCTGTTGGGTCTGTTAAAAATATCCTGCACTTAGGAATAGAAGGAGGGAAGCAAAGAACAAAGGATGGAAGGGAGGGGGAAAAGGTGAAGGAGGGAGCAAAGGCAGGCGAGAGGGGAGAGAGTTTCACTTTTAATTCATGGATGGATAAATTATTCTAACTATGAAATCCTTGTGACTAAGTCACAGTGTTTATAGCTTACCTCTTGACAGCCTGATTCAGTATCAGAAAGGACATGGCCTGCTTTCTTACAAATGTAAAAGAGAGTTTCTTCACAATTTTTAATTTTCCAGTGTCCCTCCTAAGGGGAAAAATATTACAAGATGAATGAACACACTTCATTATAGATGTTGATAAGTAACACCTATTATTTTGAATATGATTAATAATTAGTACTTTCGGATGGGATAAATATGTCAGGATCTTTTGTTGTTGTTAGAAAGGGTTGATTCTCGCATGAAGGGAGGCCCTGCTCTCCCTCCAGTGTGTAAGCAATTCCAAGACCTATAGTCCCATAGTGATGGGCAGGAGGGCAGCAACAGCTATTGCTTCTTGATTGTAGGCCAGGCTTAATATTGGATGATTTTTATGTATTATCTCAACATACTTGTGAAGTAGGCATTATTACTCATTTTAAAAGTTAGGTTTAGTACCTTGCATAAGATTGTAGTGTGAGGATAAATTGGAGCTAGGATTTAATACCCAGGCTAATCTGACCTCACATTAAGCTGCTCACAAATTTTAGTTTAAAAAATGGGATAGAGCAGTGAATCTTAATCTTTCTTGTGCACTGGAATCACCTGGTAGGGCTACTCGAACATGGATGTCTGGGCCCCATCATCTATGCCTTACTCAGTACATCAGCTGGGCCTAAAGATTTGTATTTTGAATGAGTTTTTTGCATGATAGTGATGCTGTTGGTCTGGGGCACGAAGTTTGAGAATCACTTGGAAGAGGCCATTCCCCTGACCAATGAGAGCTCTGCTTCCTCTCTTCAACCACTTCTAAGTGTTAAATCAATCACCTTGCTGCGTATATGTATAAACCTGATGATGTGGAAATGCCTAGAATCTACCACAAGTCACCTGGAGAACATTCTCAGAGCTCAACTTCATGCTCAAGCCCCAATGTCCTTCTTCATCAAAGTTCTCCAAAGTCCACTCCATTTCCTCTTTCTGTGGCAGTCAAATCATGTCTTCTCTCAGTTCTAGGAAGCCTGCTTCCATGCCCTTCATTTCACTTTTCCTCACAATAATAAAATACAATAACTGCTAACAGATTAAAATTTTGGCACACCCTGGTGACTCAGGCATGAAAGCTTCAATGTCTGGGGCAGAGTCTACGTAAAGCCCGAGGACCCAGGTTCATGACCCAGAGTCAGGGCAGCGGGTGTCAGGGGTGGGAGTGGTGTGGTAACCAAAAATAAACAGCTAAATAAAGGAATAAAAATGCTCCTTCCTCTCTCTCTGCAAGCCTGCTTGCCTATTTGTCTTCATTACTGTTTTGTTCTTAACAAAAATAAAATAAAATTTTATCCCCCTAAAGGATTATTTTCAAACTTTAACACAAATCAGATCTTTAGGCTAAAATCACACATTTCAAATTTTAGGTGACATCTCAGGGATGCAGGGCTCTTAGGGGAATAAGGTGCCTTCCCATGACCTCAGAAGCATTCTGCATGGGAGCCTGACACCTCCATCTGTAAAAGCAACTCAGTAAGCATTCCCCATGGAGTCATCTGGAAAGCCTCCAGTTTGAGGATAGTGTCAGGCATATTTTAGCTGTTTAATAACTATTGGATGGATGGATTAATGAATAAATAGTTCCTTAGATCTCACAGTGAAAATTAGGTGGAATTAAGTAACCTGTTAATTATAATAATTATATTCATGTTGACTTTTACTTCATGGGAATAAATGTTGCTTTTTATATTCTACTATTTAAGAAGTTTCAAAGTTGCCAAAGAGGCCACAAAACATCACATTTATAGTAGCATCATCCTGACAGCCTAGCACATCCAATAATATTAATACCTGTCCTCAATCCCTTAAAAATATTTTATCCAAATATTGGTGCCTGTTCTGTGAACATGCTCAGGTAAATGCTCACATCTGTCAAATAATAAAGGGCAATTTCAGTAGGGTAGGACAGCCATTTTCTATCAAAACCAAGAATGCATGAAATATTGTAGAATAAACTGGTGGATTTCAGGAGAGTTATACCCCCGAACCAACATTTAGAAAAGCCATTGTCCCCTCTAAATGTGACTGTAATTGTAACTGCATATACCCATGACAACCTTAAAAAATACACAATGAAATGTATTATAAGAGTAAGTACTTAGAAATGTTCCATGTTTGGCTGGTATGATTATTTTGTCAAACTCCTTAAATAACATTTAATAAACTGCTTTTGAGGGCTTGGAGGGACTTAATATGGTATCCTCACGGCTTGAAAGAACAAGGATACCAAATCTCAATAACCTCCCAAAACTCAGCTACTGAGTTTAGCAGCTAGCTGATCAAAGAGATTAACTCTATTCTAAGCATAAAATAAACCCTTCAAATGGCTCAGGATTAAACTAATTCTGTATAATTAGATGACTTAGATAAGCGAGAGATTAACATTTAGGGATAAGTGTGATGTTAGCCCCTGGCACCATTACATTCATGTAAGGAAAGAAGGTTTTCCACCGATTCGCAAATTTCAAAGAGGTGACACACAGTTGAAATCCTTTCATGAAATCCTTTTATAATGATGGAGCTTAAAACCTATCACTCTCCAGAAAGCTCTCAATTCTCAGTTCTTCTCATCTTCACTATGGTGGTCAATGGGACCGCCTACCATCAAAAAGTTTTTGCTCAAGTCCTGAGTCTACCTCTCATCCACATCTAATTTAGCAACAGTGCCTATCCTACAAAGGATCCTTGTATTTGACAGTTGTTTTCATGCTCACGATCCTAATTAACTACTGGAGTAAAAGTAAGTGCTTAGAAATTTGGAAGTTATTATAGTCACCTGCAAATTGGTTTCTTTGCTTCTGTTTTCTCTCTCTTCAATCTATTCTCTGCGTAGCAGTCACAATTTACTTTTATTTAAAAAATGTTTAATTAATTTTATCGAAGGAATATTGCATTTTAACATGAATTCATTTTGATGTATACATGACAGCAAATTTACATCTGTATAGTGCAGGAGGTTTACTGCTATTTCCATTCTTTCTTTGCTTTACGATTAATCTCCTTTAGCCCATTTGCCCCATACCCCTCTTCCATGATTTCCTTAACCCTCTGATTTACCTTTTCCCCCACTAAAAGTCTATTATTGTTTGAAAAAGTTCTCTTTTTTCGAAGTTCATTATTGTTTAGTTTAGTTCATTTGCTGTCCGTCTCTATGCACTTCATATGGTGATACTATACAATGTCTGTCTTTCTCCTTCTGGTTTATCTAACTAAGCATAATTCTCTCCATGTTGCCACAAATGGCAGGATTCCTCCCTTTCAATAACTGTGTAATATTCCACTATGCTTATATACCATATCTTCTTTAGTCACTCATCTCTTGATGGGCATTTAGGTTGTGACCATTTCTTAGTCATTGTAAATATTACTGTGATGAACATGTGGCTATAAATATCTCTGCAAATAAGTATTGTTGTGTTTTTAGGGTAGAAGAATAGCTGGATCATATGGAATTTACATTCACAATTCTTTGAGGAATCTCCATACTGCTTTCTAAAATGTGTGTACCATTTCACACTGCAACCAACAGTGAATTAGAGTTCCCTTTTCTCCACATCCTCTCTAGTACTTGTCATTTCCATTTTTTTGGATGGTAACCATTCTCGCAGGTGTGAGGTGATATCACATTGTTGTTTTGATTTGCATTTCCCTAATGACAAGAGAAGTAGAATATCTTTTCATATACCTCTTGGCCATTTATGCATTATCTCTAGAGAAGTATCTCTCAAGGTCATCCACCCATTTTTCAATTGTGTTGTTTTTTGTTGAGTTTTATGAGTCTTTGTATACTTCAGATATTAACCCCTTGTCACAGGTGTGATGGGAGAATATCATTCCCCTTCAGTCAGATATATTTTTGTTTTGAAGTGAGTTCCTTTTACTGTGCACAATTTTTTTAAGCTGTATGTAATCCCATTTGTTTCTTTGTTGTTGTTGTTATTTTATTTCCCTTGCTATTAGAGTTGAGTTCCCAAAGACTTCTCTTAGGTCAATGTCTAGTAGTATTTTACTTACGTTTTATTCTATGTACTTTATGGTTCCTGAACTTACTACTAACTCTTTAATTCATTTTGAGTTAAATTTTGTGTATGGTATTAGGTAGTAGTCTAGTTTCAACTTTTTGCATGTGGCTGGCCAGTTCTCCCAGTTCTACCAACACCATTTATTGAAGAGATTATATTGCTCCATTTTAAGCTTTTGCTTTGTCAAAAATTAAATGTCCATGTATTTCATGTATACACACACACACACATACATACACACATATATGGGTTTATTCGGCTTTCACTTCTGGTCCATTGATCCGTATATCTCTTTTTATTCCAATACCATGTGGACTTGATTATTATTGCTTGTAGCAGAGTTTTAAGTCAGGCAGCATCACTGCTCAAATATTTTTTCCCTTCAGAATTGTCTTTGCTATCCTCAGTTGCTTGTAGCTCCAAATAAATTTTGTGACTTTTTTGTTCTATATTTGTGAAGAATGTCTTTGGAATTTTGAGGGGGATAACATTAAATCTGGATATTGCCTTGGGCAGTATGGCCATTTCCACCATGTTAATTCTTCCAATATATGAGCATGGAATATGTTTCTGTTTTTGGCGTCATCTTCTATTTCTTTTAACAATATAGTTTTCAGGATATAAGTCTTTCACATCTTTGGTTAAGTTTATTCTAATGTATTTTTTTTGATACAATTGTAAATGATATTTTCTTGAGTTTTCTTTCTGCATTTTCATCGTCAGCATACAAAAATGCAATTGATTTTTAATATCAGTTTGTAGCCTGTGACTTTATTGTATTTGTTTACTATTTCTAGTAGCTTTTTACTGGAGTTTCTGGGGTTTTCTATGTTATCAGGTCATCTTCATATAGTGATAATTTTGCTTCTTCCTAACTGATTTGAATACCTTCATATCTTTTCTTGTCTGATTGCATTGTCCAGGATCTCCAGCACTATATCAAACAGCAATGGTGAGAGTGGACATCCTTGCCGTGATCAGTCTTAGAGGAAAAGCTTTCAGTTTTTCTCCATTGAGTATTATGTTGGCTGTGGGTTTGTCATAGATAACCTTTATTATAAAAGGGTTTTAAATCTTGTCAAATACTTTTTCTGCATTTATTGAGATGATCATGTGGTTTTTGCCCTTTTTAAAATTGATGTAGTGGATTACATTTATTGATTTGTATATGTTCAATCATCCCTGCATACTTGGAATAAATCCCATTTGATTATGGTATATGATTTGTCCAATATGTTGTTGAACTCAATTTGCTAGAATTTTGATAAGAATTTTTTTGCCTCAATATTCATCAAAGATATTGATTGGTCTGTAATTTTATTTTATGGTATTATCTGTATCTGATTTTGGGATCAGCATAATATTGGCACCATAGAGTGTGCTTGGGAGTTTGCCATCTTCTTTAATATTTTTGAACAGTTTAAGAAGGATTGATATTAATTCTTCTTTGAATGTGTTTTAGAATTCACTGGTGAATCCATCTGGACCAGGGCTTTTGCTTTTGGGAAGATTTTTAATTACTCTTTCAATTTCCTTGTTTGTAATTGATCTGTTCATGATTTCTAGCTCTTTGTTTAGTCGTGGAATGTTGCATATTTTCAGGAATGTCTCCATTTCTTATAGGTTTTCCAATTGGTTGTCAAATAGTTGTATATACTGTTCTCTTATAATCCTCCGTATTCCTGCTATGTCTTTTGTGATTATTCTTTTTTCATTTCTGATTCAATTTATTTGTGTTTTCGCTCTCCTGCTTTTTCTGAGTCTCGCTGATGTATTGTCTATTTTGTTTATTCTTTTGAAAAATCAACCTTTGGTTTTCTATTGAATTTTGGTTTCTTTTCTCCTTATTTTTCTGGTTCCTTCACGTGAAAGTTTAGGTCTTTTTTATTTGTGATTCTCTTTATTTCCTAAGGTAGGATTGTATTGCCATAGATTTCCCTCTTATTACTGCTTTTGCTGCATCCCACAGATTCTGAAATGTTATGACTTCATTTTCATTTGACTACAGGTACTGTAATCTCATCTTTTATTTCCTCCCTCCTATACCCAATGGTTTTCAGTAACATGCTGTTTATTTTCCACTCTTTTGCAGTTTTCCTCTCCTTTTTTTGATGCCACTGTGATCTGAAAAGACACTAGATATGATTTCAATATTTAAAAATTTATTGAGACTTGTTTTATGTCCCAACATATGGTCTAGGATCCTTGAGCATATTCCATGAGCACTTGATGAGAATGTGTAGTCTGTTGTTTTAGGGCGAAGTACTATCTATCTAGTCTATCTCTTTTATTTTGTAATTTAAGATTTTGTTTCTTTATTGAGTCTCTGTCAAGACGATCTGTCTTTTACTGAAAGAGGAGTATTAAAATCACATACTATTGTTATGTTGCTGTCAATATCTCTATATCTGTTAATATTTGCTATATATATTTTGGTGTTGCTTTATTGAGCACATACATATTAATAAGTTTTATGTCTTTCTATTGTGAATCCCTTTATCATTATATAATGACCATCTTTATCTTTTTTTACCTTCTTTAGTTGGAAGACTATTTTATGAGATGAGTATAGCAGTTCCTGCTTTCTTAGATTCACCATTGGCTTGGAGTATTGCTGTCTATCCATTCTTTTAAATCTGTGTCTTTAAATCTTAGGTGAGTTTCTTGCAGCAGCATATAGTTGGGTTTTGTTTTTCAATCCATTTGACACTGTGCCTTTTAATTGGTGAGTTTAGTTGATTTACATTTAGAGCGATTATTGATATTTGAGGACTTGCTACTGTCACATTGATTTTTATTTTCTGGTTTTGTTTATTTGTTAACTTATTTGTATTTTTGTGAAGTTTCTTCTCTTTGGCTTAGATGGGAGAGCCTCTTTTAACACTTCTTACTGAGGAAGTCTCATGACAACAAAATCTTTTAGCTTTTGTTTGTTGGGAAACACCTTTATTTGTCCCTTGAATTTCACAGTTTTGCAGGAAATAGAATTCTTGGCCTGTACTTTTTATCTTAACGTATCTTGTCATTCTCTTCTAACCTTTAGAGTTTCTACTGAGAAGTCTAAGGTTTGTGTGATGGGAGTACCTTTAAATATTATCTGCTTTTATTTCTTTGGCCACCTTTAGAATTATTTTTGTCTTGAACTTTTGATATTTTCAAAGCTGTATATCTTGGTGTAAGATTTTTTACATTTATATACCTAGTGTTCTGCTGCCTTCGTTTACTTGTATGTTCATTTCCTTCTCTAGATTTGGGAAGTTTTCAGCAATTATTTCTTTAAATATGCTCTCTGTTCCAATCTTTTTCACTTTGCCTTTTAGGATACCCACTATTCTTATGTTGCTTTTCCTAATGATGTCAAATAGTTCTCTGAGTATTGCTTCATTTTTATTTTATATTTAATTTCTCTTTCTTCTTCTACCTGGCCCCTTTCTGCATTACTATCCTCTAGATCATTAATCCTTCCCTCTATTCAATTTATTCTATTCCCATAATTTTCTATATTATCTTTAATTTCGTTTATTACCTCCTTTATATCCTGTAACCATTAATATCTGCCTTCTGCTCCTTGATGATATTTTCTAGTTCATTGCTTGTTGTTTTGAATTTTCTTTCAGCTTTGAATTTCTTTATGACTGCAGTTTTGAATTCTTTAACTGTTAAAAAGAACCAATCTTCCATCTCTTCGAAACTGATTTCTGGTGAGCTATCATTCTGTTATGCTTCCATATCTGGAGGTTTCAAAGTGTGTTGTGTTCTCTTTAACCCATGGTGTGGGTTCTTACTGATTAGCTGCTAGTTTGTTGTTGCTGGTTTTACCAGGGGGCACTTGAGTTTTGTTTTATGTTTTTGACCCTTACAGGCTTCTTAGTGTGCTTTTTGCTGTGTCAGAAGTGAAGATGGCTGGGGAAGGGGTATTGGGGTCCAGGAACAGGGTAGTTGTTGCAGCCTAGATTGGGTGGGGTTCTTGTTTCTGCTGATAGCATTAGACTGGCTGGGCCTGGGAGACTTCTTCTGGGGATACTTGGGCTTGCCATCCTCACCAAGCCACCAGAACCAAGTCCCGACCTCCACAGACTGCACCACCAGAGTGCTCTGCCACTGGAGCCTGAGTTTCAAGGTGTGGGGCAGGAGGAGTCTGGTGCCACTACTCCTCTATGCCTCTCCTTTTTATCTTTAAAGCCAAAGTGGCCACAGCTGCTGTTTCTATAAACGCCCATGTCTGGGAACAAAGGAGGCAGCACCGGTGGCTGCTACCCCTGTTCGAAATCCCAGTGCTTCCCTTACCCAACTGAAAAGCCTGTGGCTCCTCTCCAACCTCCCTCCAGTCACAAACACTTTTGACATGTAGATCAGATCATGCTCTACATCTCCTGAAGCCCTATAATGGTTCCTATATCAGGGACCAGGAGACTCACATTTCTGTGTTTCTGCTGCTTTTATTCTATCATTTCCTCATGGTTCATCTCGTCACACCGTACTGATCTCCTTTTTGATGATCAAACCTGGTAAGTCTTGCCCTGTTTTTGGAGTCTTGTACTGGTTGCCCACTGTCTGGAATGTTTGTCCTTCTGTTTTTTTAATAGTTTATTTTTTTCCTTTAAGTTCTAGCTTAAATGCTATCTCTTCAGAGAGCCTTCTTAGACTACTGTGCCAGAGGTAACTGCTCCAAGTTTCTTACCATCATGTCACCCATTTCTGTAGAAATAGGTGCCAAAAGCACAAATCAAAAGCTGTGTGTGTGTGTGTATATGTGTGTGTGTGTTTACTGTCTAGCATAGAGGCCCCATGAAGAGCAGAGACCTTGCTTGTCTTGATCTCTGCCATACCCTAACTCCTTGGCACAGGTGGCCCTCAATACAAATTCAGCAAAGTGAGCATTGAACAAATGAATCAACTTACAGATTGTTCTGCTGAGACACATAGCTGACTTCTATTTGGAAAAATTTGGGGCTCGAGTATGTGCCAATTAGTAAAGGTGACTGAGGATCCATTAGCCCACTCAAAAGAAACTGGAATTTTACTGCTGCTTAAACCAATCCATGTTTCTGATGTGTTTCCTGTAAGAGATAATTATAATTTACTTATAGGAATCAGAGTATCTGCAAAAGAGATAAGGCACTGGGGCTATTACCACTTTGCAGGTGATTTCTTCATGTGATATATAGTCTCTATATGAAGTACCTGCTTAAACTCCCTCTTACACTATGCAGATCCACCCTATACAGACCTTTCTAAGTGAGGCTGAACGATAGCTAGAGCCAACATAAGGATAAAGTTTAAGCAAGTCACATTGATGAGACTCTAATTAGTTCCTCTTATCCTATAAAAAATAGTTCTGAGGAAGTCTGGTTTCGCTTCTACCTACAGTAGAAGAAGTAAATGATCCATTGAATTAGAAAAGTTCATACAAAGTAATTCTTTATGGTAGCCTAAATTTATAATTACTATGATTATTATATATATATATATATATTTGCATGGGAAAAAAGGAACAGAAATTCTTAGGAGCATTGAAATGGGAGCAATGGGATTGCTGGAAAAGTAAATAAAGTTTGACAGTTCAGGTAGGATGAAAAGACTCTAGGTGGCTGAGATGTTCAATTGCTCCTATTGAGACAGAGGAAGCCACAGGATTCCTTTAATGTAAAAAGCTAAGGGTAAGAAGAAATGTCGGAGAAGGATTTTCGTCTTTACTCTAAACTAAGTCTTAAACGTAATAAAGATCACCAGAGTAGAGTACGGAAATATTTTTCTGTAAAAATAATTACCATAAAAGTTATTTCAATCCTGTCTAGCAGGATTTGATGTCAAATATATGATATGGGTAGTCTCTGATAGACTAAAGCTGGGTGGAGTTCTGCTACCTTGGAACTCCTGAACATGGCATATAATCACGGCATACAATTTAGTGAGAATCACCTCACTAAATAAAGAGTCCATGTTCACTGGCTAGAGTAATTTAAATTCAATTTTATGTCTAGGGAATGTCCTCGAATGTTTAAATTACATGCCAATATCACACTACGTCCTCTAGTGGCAATAATCATAAATTACAGGTTCAGATTTTTTTATTTCAAATTCTAGGAAATGAACTTTGCCCCTTAAAAAAAGCCCACTTAATATTTCTGGCATGTGTGAGATGATACAGGGCTTCTGAATATGTATTTTGCAAAAATGAAATGAATTTTCACTCCTGCATAATATTTAGAAATTTTAGATATATGTACCGTATAGAATCACTTTAAAATAGCTTAATTTCCTTCACACGCCACTAAGAACGCATACCTCTTTAAGACATGTAGCACTTACCATCTCCAAGCAGGGTTACCAGAAACTCCACCTCTGCTAGTGAAGTTATGTCTACTAGTGCACTGTTATCAGACTGGCAAGAATACAAAGCCTCATTCCAGGTCTTTTCTTCTTTCTGAAGTTTATAGCAATTACGATTGTGGGGATTCCAGCCAGGCTCACAGTGGGTAGGATAATATTTCCAAACATCTTTTCCTTTTTAAAACAAATAAACAAAAATACTGTTATTTTCCACATTATTTCAACATGACTTCATATCCTTAATATAAATTGCCATCGGTGTATGATTACTTAAAATTTTGAAAAATGGAAGCATATGAACAATAACACAAATTAGAGAATTCCAGGTCTTCAGAGTTGAGAAGAATCCAATCTGTGATCTAGACCTAGAATCTAGGATCTAATGAATCTCAGCACTTCATTTTCCAGATAAGATATATAAGGCACAAAGAGGTCAGGAGACTTGGTAAAGTCATGCAACCCAAAAGGTGAATCCTGGTGTAGCGTAAATGCCAGAAAATTAGCTTTTCTGATTGGAATATAAGTACCTGGCATTAAGCTTTTGATCGCACCCACTTCAAAGCCAGCTATCTAGAATAAATACATTGGAAGTTATACAGCTAGATGTGCCCATGAAATTCTCTTTTTGGAGGTTTGGTTCACCTAGATGGCTGCATTTTCCTTTCCTCCTTTAATTCCTGCTCTTACATTTTAAATTTACCACTAGAGTGAACCCATGAAACCCCCGGTATCCCATCCTGGACCCAAATAAAGGCAGAACCTCAGGTCTGTGCTCTCTCTACCCAAGGCCTCACTGTAGGTGCCACGTATCCTCCGTGTACTGTGAATCATACTTGTTTTTCCCCCAAAGTTCCCTGGTGATTATTGCATACAATTCTAATAAAATCAGCAAGGGCTGGTCCAGTCACAACACAGACTCTGAAAGAGGAAAAGCCTGTGATCTTGGGGGGTCTAGGCAGATGCCCCCAGGCATTTCTAACTGGTAGTATCACTATCAATAGACTGACCAGCACAAAACACTGGGCTAGGTATAAAATTTAGTATTTAACAGTTATCTGTTTTAAAATCCATTTATATTGAGAAAGTAAGATAATGAAACACAATTTGAATGGTATTCAGGAATTTTAACATGGTACAGTCAGTTCTCTGAATCTTTGGGTTTCTCATTATGGGATTCAACTAACCTTGACTGGAAACTAGGTACTATGTAATTAGTCTACATGATTGGGTGCATGTGCAGACTTTTTTCTCTTCTTACTATTTCCTAAACAATACAACATAACAAATTATTTACATCACATTTACATCACATTAGGTGCCATAAGCCACTTGAGATGATTGAAAGTATAAGAGATAATGTGTATAGGTTATATGCAAATATCATACCACTTTATATAAAAGACAAGCATCTGAAGATTTTGATATTTGAAGGGGTATCTGAGGAAGGGGGAAGAGTGCATGTGGGGGGGAAGTGCATTTGTATCCTCAACTGAAAAAAGTCTGAAATTCTGACACTTCCTCCAGAGCAGAGATGACACATCGGTGTTCACGTTGAGGGTCGGTCTGAGTGCCTGTGCTGTTGCTCTGGGTTGATTTAGACTCTGGATTTGACAGAAAAATGGTGGCATGATGCTTTGACATTGCTGGGGAGGCAGGGGTGAGTATGCCAAGTTTTGGTTCTACCATCCTGGAGCTTGACCCCATCACGGCGACAGCATTTTTATTTTATTAACCACGACTGGCTACTTCCCTTAAGCATTAATTTAGTTAGACTTTCCATTGTTACTCGGGAAATAAGGTGTTCTTTAAAAATTGCTTCAAGGACTCTGAAAGCAATTAGAATCAGTCAAAGTATGTTAGAATATTATCTATCTCTGTGGTTTTCGACTTTAAAAAAATCATATAATGGAAACTCTTTAAATAAGGAACCTCAAACTGTACACTAAAGGTAAGAAAAAGAGAAAAGAAGAACTCTGATTGAAATAGGGGTAGAACCAAGCAAGGAACCCAGAGATCCCGGAAACAGAGCTTGAAGACATTGAAATTGATCATCAAAAGAATTTGCTGAACTCAAAGAAACAGTAAATAATTCACACAAATAGCTTAACTGCCCTCGTTTCTGGTCTCCTGACCTCAATTAGCAGATCATGGAAATAAAACAGGAAAAGAAAGGTGGCAGGAGCAAGAGCAGGAGGGCATAAGAAAGAAGGAAAAAATGAAGAAGAAAGAAATAGAGAAATAAAGATGCAATGTTGCTTCAAAGAGCAAGGGTGGGGGGACAACAGTAATAGCGGGGACAATGTTAAGAGAGTACATTCCTGAAATAATGAAAAAAAACTTCTATATAAATAAATGTCAAGATGACTCTTCTCCATCCAGTCCATATTCTACAATACCCTTAGGCTAAGAGATTTTAAGGAAAATGAAAGTTAAAGGCTAATTTTAAGGGGTGGTATTTAAAAATGATAATTCAGCTTATTATTTCAAATGTAGAGCTGCCTCTAATTAGGCTGATAATGATTCTTCTAAAATGGTTATGTTTCTATCTTTACCTTCTCATTAAGACATTAATTCCCACAGAAACAAAAAAGAGGTAATAGATCCTAAAAAACAAAAATAATTGGACTTCAGGTACTAGATTATAATGAAGTTTTTAAGTCTTAGTTACACTTAAAATTTTTGTATGTTACTCTGGGGAGGAGGATGTGTTGTTAATAAGAGATATGGAGTGTGATAGAAAATAAAATAAAGAATTTTGTAAGACCATTTTCTAATATATATTTAATTTCTAGGGTAGCTATAATAAAACCCAAAACTAGAATAGGAAAGGAAGCATATTTTATTTTCTAATGCAGAATGACTGAGAGTACTCATTTTTTTACGAGAAAGAGAAATATTTTCTTTGCTAGTTTCTTTTATTTTAATCTTCAGTAAAAACCTAAATGCATTTGTTAAATTCTTGGTGCCTTTGAGTAATAGACACCATCTAGTTTTCTTTTTATTCATATAAATATAAAAACCATCTTTAGCTAAGTTTACATTATAAATTATTAGCAAAAAAAGGAATTTGAATATATTGAGAGGACAAGTAAGAAACATAAGAACAACCTAAAATAAAAAACTTACCAACTACTTCCTGATCAGTGTTGTTTAGATATTTTTTACATACATAAGGCAAGGTAGATTCACAATCACGGCTCTTCCAGGCTTTTGTCATAAATGAATTGAATGTTCCACAGTGATATTCAACAAATGGCTCAAAATTTATTTCTGAAAAATATAATGTGTCTGTTTTACACTGGAAGCAAAAGCAGTTACTTTATTATATAGTAATACATAATATTAGTATCCTGGAGACAGCCCTTCTCTTATAGTAAATTGTATAAGATGCCATATAGTATGTCTGATTTTTTCAGTCAAAGGCCAGGTATATCAATGAGATGATTTCCTAAAGATGGCAACTATTGGTTTTATTATTTTAGAGTAGATAAATATTTTTCACTTTGTTGCTATTTTTAAAACAGCTGACTGGAGTCTTGGCTCTAACTCAAACTCTCCTAGCTAAATTGCTTATTTTCTTGGTCTCCATTTTCATGACTATAAAAACCTACCATACAGGAATTCAGTCAAGCTCCAAAGAGGTTTATAAACCATTTTCACAATAACATAACATATATTTGGGAAATACTGCTGTGTGAGACTTGGCATAACGCCATCTGTCATAAATAAATACAAAGCTCTGCATACCTGGGTTCCAGTTCAGATAGTTGAGTGGCGTTCTGTCTGACCACTGCCAGCCAGCATTTTCATCTAGCTGGTTCAGGCCTATCCACACTTCCACTGCTTCACTACTCAAGTGCTCTGAAATGAATAGAGATATGGGATTTCAAAAAAGGAATCGATGCCATGCCTTCTTCTTATTTTGCTATTCCTGGAGCACAGAGTCACAATTAATGCCCATCAAAGGGTTTGCGTGATAGGAAACCCCTCCTGGTGCTTTGGAGTGACAAATTCAGATTTTCACGTTTTGGGAAATAGCCATCTTATAAAGGCTCATTTAATGGCTGTGGTTTAGCTGTGAATTCTTATTCTAAACATCCAGAAATATTGCCTTCAATGACTGTCAGCCATCCAAGAGTGGGTGGTTACAAATTTGAGACCATCCTATGTGTGTGAACTCATGCACTTAAGAGTTTCAGAGGGTGGAGGGGAAAGAGTCCGGGGCCATTCTCTCTGTCTTCCTTCTCCTGACAGGTAAATCTGGAGTCCTCCGCTTGAAGGCTCAAAACTCCAGTATTCACAGATCACCATGGACCCTGAGCATGGAAAGAAATGCTGTGTAATGGGCATATGTGTGTGCATGTATATACTGTTCTGCATGTTTCAATATTGTGAAAATATTTCATAGTTAAAAAAAATGAACAAGTCAATGTTTTTCTTTAGGAAACTGGCAAGAAGAGGAAAACAGAAGCATTGTTGGTGAACAGAGGCAAGTCTTCAACCTTAAGAAGCTATGCTAAAGCAAGACTCACGCTTGTGCAGAAAAATGTAGTTATTAAAATTATAGAATGTGGAGAAATTTTCTATGCTTTTTGGTGTCCTTGAATTTAAAAATTATTTTAGAATAATCATGTACTACAAATGGTATAAAATCTGGAAAAAAGTGTCAGGCACTTCTGGTGAAAGTGACTAATTTTGTGACATTTTCAAATGCTGCCATTTAATCATTTAATCTATAAAGGAGAGCATTGTTCTCATACGGTTCATCTGTTTCAGAACTCAATTTTTTTTTAACCAGATGCAGGAGCCCTGCCTGAGACAGACCCTGACAGATAGGAGTTATAAACAAGGTGACTATGTCTCAGTTTGCCCAGAGAACTCATAGTTTATGCTAGTATTTCCAGGATAATTATTAACTACATTTCCCTTTACCCTCAAAAGAGTCTCAGTTTGGATGATCTATTGTTGGTCACCCAGGTTACAAGGATCAATGTATTCACAGAACCAGTTGCAGCGTCCTCTGGAATTAGGCCTTTCAATATGATAGTGGAAAAATGGAAGAACCTAACTCACTTATGGAAAGAGAAAGTGTTTTTATAATCTTGAGACGTCAGAAACCACTGAAGAGAAAAAGTGTAATATTCATGGGCCCTGTGCTTCCAAGTTTCTGTGGCATTAACATGGAGTCTTTTCCCATTGTTGAATTACTTTGTTCTTTAAATAGCATCCTGATTAAATCATTAATGGGTATCGTGATGACAGGAGGTAGGATGGAAGAAGCTAGATTGATAAGATGGAAAAACTTGTGCATTTCATATCAAGGTAAGTACCACATGTTATTTCTAAATAATTTAATGAAAATATTAAACTAGTCTTATTTTAGAGCTATTTTGAGTACTCTGTGCAATTGAGTAATATATATAAAAATTATTGTATCATGTATGTTAAAAGGTATAAAAATAGTCTATTTAGCTTTACCACTAAATTGGTTCACAATTCTATAACAATCTCCAGCCTAAATTCTTTCAGTTATTTCTTGGCATTCGTAAGGCTAGATATCTCTTTATACCAAAGTTAAAAAAAAAAAAAGTTCACCGATTAGCAGAAACATTAGATTATTCTCATCATTAAAAAACACCTTGGTAAGAACAGGCTTCTGTCTTTATAGACTTCTGTTTCACTGAACAACTTTAAAAGTTTAATTATAGAATTTAATTATAGAATTGTGGAATTTAAATATAATCTCTGACACAACATTTCTTTAACCAATATTCAAGTTTGATGAAGTTCAAACTCTTCATTAGAAATCCTGACAGTCAAGATAGATAACAACTGTAATTCAGAAGTGGTGTATAAATGCGTTTCTATAAACACTATTACAGGCTAATAATAATTTTGGAAATGAGTGTTTTCCTGTAATATGGCTTACTCGTATCATTTTCAATGATAATTTCCCACTTTTGCAGTCTGTGAGGAAATATGCACGGCTCATGCATCTACTGCCATCATTCTGGAAAATATTAATAACCTTCAAAAGCCTTATGATATTTGTCCTCTTCCACCTAGTGAATCCATTTGTACAGACTTTTATAGAGAAATAATTGGGGAATCTATGGCTAGAGGTGTATGTAAGGGTTATTTATCATAGCAACAAAGAAAGAAAGAAGAAATAAAAATTAATGTGTCCTTATATAATAGTAGGGAATTAGGTAAATATATATAGGCCTATAATACTATAACACCTATCACTCTTGGTAGCCATCAATAATAATGATGTGCTCTATATTTATAGATAAGGAAAGATGTTCATTATATGTAGATAAGTAAAATAAGCATATTAATAACATTTGCTGCAGTCATTGTGCCAGTCACTTTTCTACCACCTCCTTCACACTATGACATGCAATCTGCACCCCCAAGAAGTAGGCATTATTATTATTTGCATTTGACAGAGGTTGGGAGGGGAGCTGATGGACTGAGAGGTTATGTCGCTTGCTTGAGTAGCGCTGTCAGAAAGTGGTAGCAGTAGGATTCTAAGCCAGGCAGGTGGCTTTCTGGTTCCTGCTGCTAACCACTGTGCATCAGCGCCTCACATTTTACATCAATATATCAGTACATCAATACATCAATACATCAGCTGCTTTTCAGAGATACCATGTATGCACGTGTGCATTTATATGCTTTTTCAGAAAAACTTGGTTATCTCTGGATTGCATAGTAGTGGGATTTTTTCTTCTTCAATTTTCTTTTTGTAGACTTGAAATTTAAAATCTTTCTAGAATAATAAGTATCAAATGTGCAATACAATTGAAAAACAAATTGTCATAAACTTTCAATGAAAGTGACTCCTTTGGTGATACTTATAAATCTTCCCAAAATTTTAAAATGAGTTTTGTGTACACAAACACAAATACATTTACTCTATAAAGGAGAACTAAGAGGAGAGTTAAGGTGATAGGTGAAACTAAGAGTCGTGACATATTATTATCCTAATTTGTAAGGTAATATGTATGTGCTTTTTCTTTTCCAGTTATATTTGCAGTTCTTTGAAATCCACCAGAAAGCCTCTATGTACCTGCACAGAGTGAGAGCCAGTGATGATTTTGTTTAATTAATTAATACCTTAGTTATTTATTCATGGAAATGAATGGTTCAGATCTCCAGAAGGGCAGGAATTTGTACTTAATTTTAGAAGTCTCCCAGATCTATATTAGAGCTGCAAAGTCTGGACCCCTTACTAGGCACTCAGCTTTTCTTCTCCATGGTGGAAAAAAAAGGAAAACATGACCGGGCATCAAATGGAATAGTCTGGATTCAGACCAAAATTCCAGGAATGAGTTTGAATCATATAATAAAAGAAAAATGCTTTCCAAAGCATATCTTTTTTCATAATATACCTTTGCATACAGGGATATAACTGTCTAGCGATAGTCATTTTAATTTCAGCACTATCAATGTATATCATTCACTTACTTACTTTTTATGAAATTTTCTTCAGTCTCATCTACAATACTCAATAAAGCACCTCCTTGCATCTGGCATGAAGAATGTGCCTCACTCCAGGAGAGAGATGAAAGCAGGTTGAATTGGTAGCAAATGTGTGAATTGAGATCCTTCTCCCAGACAGCGTCACAACCCACCTCCGGAGATGCTGTGGAAAAAAATACATTAAAATATTAACTATAATCTTATTATAGCTATTCAGGATTATTTCTAAGGTGAATCTGAACAGATTGATTCTAATTGCAGCTTCTAAAATGTCGGTGCCTAATCTCACCTTGATTAGGTCTTGATGTAGAAGTCTGCCTTGCTATTGCATTGGCACTGTAGCATTAAACTCTCCAGGATTTAGAGGAAATACTAGAGATTATCAATTAAGAAATTCTGATCCTTTCTGGGAAAATAATAGAAGTCATTTTTTAAGAAAAGGAAATAGATATGAAATATTTGTGAAAATAACCCTGTCTGCTTTAAAAAGCAGTGATTTAGAACTTAATACTGAAAGCTGTGTGAATTTATTAGTTTGAAAGAGAAGCAATGTTATTTTGGAAGGCCTTCCCTCCTAAATGCCACCAAAATTTTAGATGAAGTAAAATGGATCTAGTAGAAATATAAGTCTATAATGATCACGAGTATTCAAACCAACAGTGAGAACTGGAACACTGAAATTTCATTTTGTTTTTAAAGGAAAAGTGCAGGCAGGAATGAAGGTAAGTAGGCAGGCAGGAAGAGAAAAGAAGAAAAAGAATGTTTGTTTTCATTTTTATTTAGTTGTTCACAATGGTAGTCTGTGCTGCCCCCCCACCCCGCCCTCCCGCCTCCCCCCCCAGGTCTTGAACCCAGAAGAAAGTGGCTTGCTCCTTAGGAGGTGATTAATCTAACCACTGCTCCACCAGGGCATACGTGATGTTTCATTTAATAAGTTTCTTTTAGCCAAAAGGATGAGAAGTGAAATACACTTGTAAAATGCTGATCAAGGATTGCGTAGTACACTTTAAAGTAAATTTAAAATGAAATATGAAGTTTGGATCTGAAATGCAAAGTTTTTTGAAAATAACAATAATAAAGCTCTAGTTTGGGTGCTTTTGTTAAAATTTTAAAGCAGACTCCAAAGTGAACTAAACAGAGAATTACCCAAAATCAGACTCAGCCAAAAAATTTCAGGAAGTTGAAAATATGACCCCATGCCACAGCAGGAGTATAACTGACAATCAATTTTCTAAAACCTAGAAAAGCTTTTCCCAAAGGGTGATGTACAGAACATTATAACTTCAAGAACCACCACTCCCCCTCACCCCCCCACCCCCGGCAAAGGGAAAATGGAACATAATGCCTATATCACCCTCTGGGAAATTCATCATGTGCATGAGTAAATTAAAGGCTTTGAGAAGACCCGTGGTAAAGAAGCTGTCATTTCAATTCAGTATATTTCAACCTTATTTAACAATGAAATTCATTGTTTTCATTTTCCCTTAATACTTCAATGGTTCCCTTAGGAATATGGAAGTTTTCTTTTTATGTCTGATTGCAATGTACTCTCCCCAGAACTGAGTTTACCAGCAGTTATTAAACTATAAACACAGCTAAGGTTGTCTGTAGTTTCCTGACTGATACATGTATTTATAGAAGGATACAAGATTGAAAGGGAGCAGAAGACAAGGCTATTACCAAGCAAAACTGAAGGGAAGGAAAGGGAAAAATAGCAGGGTGGGGTTGGGGTAATTTTCAGTAATCATTTTGCTCTGATGGTTGAAAATTCCCCACTGACACTGAGTCCTTGGAGATTGTCTTCATTTAAATGCTAGGCCATCCCTGAGACAGACAGCCCACTAAGGGTTATCAGACTTTACTTCATCCCCAGTGCGACAGCTGACAAATGAGCAGGATAGTGTTTACAGCTTCAGTGTGCTTGAGAATCATTTAGCCAGCTTGTTAAAAAACAAACAAACAACAACAAAAAAACCAGAATTGGTGTTCTCAGTCACCGAGATTCTGAATCAGTGGGTCTGGGGTGGGATTCAGCATTTTAAACCTATTTCTGATTCTAAAATAAATGAGCTGAAACCAAACACTGGGAAGCACTGGCTTGAAAGGAAAATTCAAAGCATTTGCCCAAAGGGGCAAGTCTGAGAAGACTTTGGCTATTCAGTGAGATTAGTAAGATGGTAAGATTTCAGAAGAGAGATGTAAGGTGAGATACAGTACTCGCATACCTGCTTTTATCCCCTGCTATACAGAGAGACTGGACAGTAAGTTCCAATTGTAAGCCCCCAGACCACAGCCGTATACAAGGTAAGAAGAGGTCTGGAGGACATTTCAATTGGCTTCATTCTCATCTTTGCCTTTCAACATGACATAGATTGGGCTATGCAAATACAGCCTTTTGTAGCAACCTGCCAAGAAACACTTAAGGTGAACAGCTTACAGGTGACCCTGCCAGTGCTACATTTACATAGCCCAGTTTGGTTTTATTTCACTTGGTTTGGGATCTTCTGTGCCAGTTCTCAAGGTTAGTCAAAAGGAAACTTCTTGGCAAATGTTTGCAACAGGCGCCCATGTTCTCCTAAAAGGTATTTGTCATGTTAGGCAGTAAAGTCAGACGGGAGCAGGGTGCAGGCAGAAGAGAGAACAAAAGCAGTAAATTATAGAATGGTGCCAATCGAAAGCCCTCCAATCAGTTTAAAAGTGAGCTACTCACAGACCTAACAAAAACCTTATCCTACCCCAGGCCACCCTTAAGTGGGAACCTAAGCTCCCCTTAGGTGGGGAGAAGCTAACAAAGGACTCCCATGAAAACCCCAGCCCTGAACTTCCTCCTGGTTGCTTCCCTCTAAGAATCACCCACCCTTATTCTATCTCTCTCACTTCAATAAATCACACTTGCTTTCTACAGCATGCACTGCTTTCATTGTTCTTCAAGTGGGTGCCCCTGACAAACTCTTTTCTTGAGCCCACAAGGACCCAAAGGTGAAGGCCAGACCCCAAGACCTTCACAGTAACAATCATCGGAATTTGATTTTAAACAAGATATAAGAATTTGTGCTTCTATGAAGGCAGACACAAGACCTAGTTCTGCTCCCGTCCGTGGGCCGTGTGTCACTCAATGGCTCTTGTTTGAAGGTTGTACGGTAACAAATGGAATCAAAGTGCCAACCTGGGCCCAGGTCATGTGCTGTGCAGCCATGATCTCCCCTCAGGACTGAAGACTTTATTTCCCCAGTTGGAGGAGACACCCCTTAACATCAAGCCTTCTTTAGGATTGCCTTGACTGAAGTGTCTTTGCCTAATGTCACTCTCCCTTCTCAAGGGCAGTCTGCAAATATTGACTTGTCAGTGAAGGACTCTAAGACCTCTCCTCTTACCCCAATTCAGGGCAAATCCAGCTTGAGAACTCTTATTAGGGTCAGTCAAGGAGTTGTCAGGCCTTCACTGAAGCTCCCTCTGTACCATCCTGCTCTCTTTTCTCTTCTTCCCATATATGTCCATGCTGAGAGATGTTCCCAAGAGATCTTCTGCATGTTTATCTCCACCTCACAGATTCCTCCCTGTGGGACCCACGTGGCACAGGCACCCATCTTAGCCAGGGGAATTTTTAGTCATCTACACCTAATTTTCTTGCTTGTTCATATGTAATCTCTCTACCCAAGCCACTGACAATGCAGGATTGAAGGTTGGTGTCACAGGTACATTTCATTATTCTTCATTCATTTCATTCTAAGAACTAAAATCATATGGTCATATTTCTTTAAATCTTAGTTGTCCTTACATTATCTCTTCTGCTGCTAAATTATGAGCTCCTAGAGGGAGGCAATTATGTTAATAAATATTTTTAAATCTTCTAATATTTGAGGAAGGATTACCACAATCTTTCGCATAAAGCTATAAATAGGTCATGTTCCCCTCCCAAATGCACCTCTTTTAAATGATCTATAGTATATGTATTTCAGCACTGATTTTATTATGAATGATGATCAAGATTCAGCCATTTATTCTTCTTATTAATGTAGTTTATTTTTATTCCCTAAGGGTTGCCATTGTCTTACATTTTATTGTTTCTTGCTACTATAAAAAAAATAGTTGAATTCTTAAAAAATTGTTTTCTTGGATGGGGGGGCGGGGGGGTAAGAAGTGGTGGAGCCCACTGGACAATGATGAACACTTGGTGATTTGGTGGAGGGCAGGGTGTGTTGACATACACCTGAGGAATGGGAAAACTGCATATTTGGGGAACCTATACAAAGAGTTTATTTTAATGTGTAGAATAAGTTTCTACAATAAAAAAATGAAAATAAAATTCTTATACTATCAGAGAAACTTCAAGCTGTAAAATTTCTGTTTTTTTTTTTTTTTTTTTTTTTTATCCCTTTCTTTGTTCTTTCCTATGCTCAGCAAATAGTTATTGAATATCCATTCCCTGCAAAGTACTGTGTTGGTAAATCTCCTGTAAAAGGGATACTAGACCAACTCAAGACTTTTTGCAATTCATTCTCAGTGACCTATCACACCCCTTAGTAGCTCTGTTCATCACTGAAATTAAATGATGCACCATGGAATTACTTGTTGATTGCTTCTCCTGATAAAATGTATCAGAAGAGCAGTCACTGTCTTATATTTGCTAATCTTCCAGCTTGCCTATCATCATTTAAAGGTTTTGGGTAGAGGAGAATATGCTATCAAAAGAAGCTGAGAAGTGGTGGCTTCAAAGGAAGGAGGAGAATGAGTAAGTATGGGTCACAGAAATCCACGGAAAGAGATGTCAACTTGATTATAGTTGTATGTCAACTTTGTAGTCGATGAGGGCTGAGTTCATTAGTGATTTGTAGGGTGTGGCTTCAGTAGAGAAACCCAGTCATCTCTCTTCCCTGTGCTTACTCAACTAATGAGTGCTGCCTACCCCCAAAAGCCAATTCATTATCGACTGCCCCCATTACTTCTTGGAATTACTAGTTTACTCTAACAAGTTTGTTGTCCCAGCAGCCGTAATGCCCCCTTTCTCACCTTTCCTATTGAACAAACTCACTCCTTCCCACTCTTCAGTGAGAAAGTTCGTAACCACTGAACTAGTTTCTCATTCCCCCATCATCTAATCGGTCAGTCCCCTTCAGCCCCTATGCCCATTCCTAGCCCAAGACAACCATTAATCTAATTTCTGTCTTCAAAGATTTGCTTATTCTCAACAAATACAAATGGAATTGCACAATATATAGTCTTTTACAACAGTCTTTTAGCATAATGTTTCCAAGAGTCACCCAGGTTGTAGTATGTACCAGTAGTTCATTTCTTTTATTACCTAATGATATCCCATTGTATGGATATATTTAACATGCATTCATCAGTGATAAACATTTGAGTTGTTTCTACTTTTTTTTTTTTTAAAGAGGAAGGAAGCAGGCAGGAATGAAGTCAAATACACAGGCAGCAAGGAATGGAGAGGAGGAAGAATTTATTTCTTGTTCATTTTGGTTGTTCTCCTCCTCCATCCACCCTCCTAGCACCAGGTAATGAACGTGTTCCTTGGGCTTTCCCTGAACTATCTCACAGCTGCAGACTTAACCCTTGAGTCACTGGGGCATGTCTGTTTACATTTTGACTATCATGAATTATGCTGCTATGAACACATGAATATATGTAAGTAGCGTTTTCATTTTTTCCTGCCATATATACCTCATAATGGAAATTTACACCATGTTTCAACTTTTAAGGGATTGAGACGGTTTTCCAAAGCAACTGCATGCTTTCACAGTCCTACCCACAGGGGATGAAAGTTTTAATTTCTCTACATTCTACTCAGTATTTGTTATTATCAGCCTTTTGTATTATAGCCATCCTGGTGAGTGTGAAACACTATGTCGTAATGATTTTTGTTTGAATTTGCCTGATGACTAATAATATTGAGCACCTTTGTATGTGCTGATTGGTTGGTCACTTGTAAATCTTTCTCAGAAAAGTGTCTATTCAGATACTTTCTCATTTAGAAATGGGGTGTTTGTCTTTTTATTATTGAGCTAAAAGATTTCTTTATATCCTATATGTCTCTTAGTAGGTATCAATGATTTGTAAATATCAAGTGTCTTTTGAAATACAAAAGTTTTTAGTTTTGATAAACTAATTTATCTATTTTTATTTTGTTGCTTATATTTTAGTGTCATATCTAAGAATCCATTGTCATATTCAAGGTCATGAAGCTTTACTCCTATGTATTTTTCTGGCGTGTAGTTTTTGATCTTCTATTTAAATCTTTGATCTATTTGAATTAATTTTTTATAAGGTGAGATACAGGAGTCCGATTTCATCCTTTTGAATGCACAGTTCTGCCTATTCTCCATTGAGTTTTTTCAGTATTCTTGTAGAAAATCAGTTAAAGATCAATGTAGGTTCTCCAATTTATTTCCTTTTACTAGAACTGTATCTCTTGGTTATGGCAGCATTGCATAAGTTTTGAATTGGCAAGTAAGTAAATAGGTAAGCAACAAAGTTCTCCAACTTTGTTCTTTTTCATGATTATTTTGACTCTTTTGAGTCTTTGAATTTCCATATGAATTTTAGGATGAGTCTGTCAATTTCCACAAAGAAGCCAGCTATTAAGTCTTCTGATCCCATGAATATGGGATGTCTTTCCATTTACCTAGGTTTTCTTTTATTTCTTTAAACTGTATTTTATAGATTTTAGAGTATAAATTTTTCACTTATTTTGCTAAATTGTTCCCTAAGTATTATGTTGTTTTTTGATGCTACTATAAATGAAATTTTCTTAGTGTAATGTCTGGATTATTCATTGCTACTGATTTAAAATAAAATTAATTTTCGTATATTAATCATTTATATTACAATCTGTTGAATGCACTTATTAGTTGTAATAGCTTTTTTAGTGTAGTTCTAGACATATATATGTATATATATGATCATGCTGTCTGAAAAAAGAGGTAGTTTTACTTCTCTTCCTAATCTGGATGCCATTTCCTTGTCTATTTTCCCTGGTGAAAAACTTCAGTTCAATGTTGAAAAGAAGATCTGAGGGGGAAAATACTCAGTCTTCACCATTAAGTATGTTGACTGTGGGTTTTCAGAGATACCCTTTGTCAGACAGGAAATTCCCTTCTGTTCCTAGTTTTTTTTGAGTATATTTTTTCATAAAGATATGTTTAATGTAGTCAAACATTTTTTCTGCATTTATTGAGAAGATCATACTTTTTTTTCCCTTTATCATATTGATATGGGAATTACAATAATTTTCAAATTTTAAACCAATCTTTCATTCTTGGGGTAAGTTACACTTGGTTATGGTATATGATTCTTTCTGTATGTTGTTGGATTCTGTGGTACTTCATGGGGGATTTTTGCATCTGTATTCGTAAGAGATATTGGTCTGTAGTTTTCTTCTAATGTCTTTGGCTTCAGTATTAGGGTAATATTTGACTTACAGAATGAATTGGGAAGTTTTTTGCTCCTCTTCAGTTTTTCCATTTACTCTTTTACCCCACTCATTATGGTAATTAGAGTATCTCTAGGTAAGGCCATCAATGACTTCCATATTGCCAAATCCAGGAAACAATTTCAGACCTTGTCAAATCAGGTTCTTCAGAAAGATTTGGCAAGTTGAACTCCCTCTCCTTGCTGATATGCTCTCTTTTTTTACTTCACATGCCTGGCTACCTTTCTATCTCCAAGCCTGTCCCTTCTCGGTCTCTTTTGCCCATTCATTCTTCTCTACTTAAACCAAGACATCAGGTCTTAAGACTTGGTACTGAGTCCCTTCATTTCTATTCTACACATGCTCTACACTATCTTACCTAGTTCCATAAATCTCTTTCATATACTTTAAATACATAGACATCTTTATGTCTAATTGTATAGTCTACATTTCCACAGGATTGATTCAAACAAAACATGCCCCAACCTGAATATGTGATTTTATCTTCTAGATTTGTATCTCCATTAGATTAGTTATGCTATCAAAAACCTACGGTCTTAATTAATACTTCGCTATCTTCCTTATCCTCCAAGTCTGTTCTTACCAGAAAAAAGTTCACTCTTGGAAAAAAAAAAAACAATATGTGATTTTTAGGCCTGACCACAGGCAACTCCAAAGGCTTTCCCTGGTAGGTCTCATGGGGTAAACTGCCCTCCCCAGATCTGGTACATAGTCATAGTCAAAGGCAGTCAGGTCATTCAGTCATTGAATATTTCAAACTAACTAAGGGTACCCGACAGCTGGGTAAGACACACAATCAAGAGGGTCCTAGCATGGTCCGGAATTGCCTCTAAACATACCCAGAGGGATTCTCATATAGCATTCTTATTACAGATGAATATTTATCGTGACAGATATTTTATTGCATCCCTCACTGTTAGTTTGTTTGGATATGAGTTTATTAGCATTACATCTAAATTTTGTCAGTTATGACCAGCTATTTAAAAATAAATCAACATCATCTTGCATTGAGATACTTAAACACTTCTATGTAAGAAAGACGAGATGTGGAAGTTTGAATTTTTCCTTTAGCTTGCTCAGATTTCAGACTCCAGCACCTCACTTTGAGGGATGTTGACTACCAGGAACCAAAGGTAACAAGAAAGAAAGAAAACTGGAATTGTAACTTAGCACTGCACCAAAGAGCATGCTCTCTGCTTACTGTGACAAAGGTCAGGAGAGCTAGAATCTGGCAGACGGTCAACCTGAGGAAGATTCTAAGCTGTAGGAAATGGAACAACCAGAAAGTCTGGGGAGAAAAGCCCCGAGCACCTCTAAACTCAGGCTTCCATCTTGGAAACCACAGCTGGCTAGAAGTGACAGAGGAGGGTGATAAGGCTCTTTGAAGAACTTCAAAGTGAATATTGTAGTTTTAAAAGTTTCTAGTTATTAAAACATGTGAAATACACATTAATGTTATAGTATTGATTCATTTTTAATAATGACACCTACTGGAGATGGAAATGGAAAGAGAAGATGACAAATAATATGACATCTGATTTAAGAATCCAAGGAGAGTAGGGTTACATGCACATACACATACATTCATATTCAGAGGGAGAAGGTTGTGAGTCTGATAGTTATTACATAATGAAATGCTATCATGCTGGTTGGTGAATAGCTGCTTTTCTGAGATTCCCGAGTGACTCTTTCTACCCCATCCTTCTCTGAAATTCCCCCTCCATGCCACCTCCTCACATTGTAGTAGTTAAGGGGTTGATACCATTGATTGACTTCCAGGATTAGCCTCCCCTTTAAGGTCACTACTTGGATTGGTTAATAGCTCTCATCATATTGGTTACTAAATGTCTTAATATCACCCTGCATGTAGATGCATATTGTATAAAATTACATGAATACTATGAATTGTCTGATGAAGAATTATCTGCAACTGGATCTCCTGTACCACTTGTCAAAACTGCAAATAATTGGGTTCCACATGCTGAACCCACTGTATCTATGGGTCCAGGACATGCAATCTCACTATCCTCCGGGTGATATTAGAACATTATATCAAATATTTTTTGGCAAAGGGAAAATCTGTCTATGCTGTATCCCATATAAATGCCAAAGTCTTTGAAGCAAATGTTCTAATATCATTCTTGATATTCACCACTATGCCTGGCTTAGAGCTTGTTAACAGACAATAAAGAGAAGGGAATATTGATTCAGAAGTTCATCTAAAAGGTTACTAGATTTGATGATTATGATGTTGATGATAACGGTGATGGCTAATCTTGGTGAATACTCAGCATGTGTCAGGTATTATGGAAAATACTTCAGATGCATAATCTAATTGGGTCCTTCTAGTAACCCTAATAGGTACTATCATTATTTCCATTTTCAAGGGAGTAAAGAGATTCAGAATCTCACTGTTCAAAGGAAACAAGACCCTAATCTTGGTTTGTCTTATTTCAAAGTCTACACTCTTTCCTCTTCACTATACTGGCTCTTAGATTAGAAAGGAATTCTGCAGATAACTTTTAAATCAGATTCTTTGGAACTGCTCTCTTCAATTTGCTTTTGTTTCCAATTTAGCCATTGCATTTACTATATATGTTGAAGAGAAATAGGCATGAAAGATGAGGAGTTTGTAAAAACTATTTTCTCTGACTTGTAGGAATCAAGGTGAAGGGAAATAAATACAGAAAGTAGGAAGAACAAATAAACATTACCCAATATTTAGAAATAAAAAATAAATAATAAAGTACTAACTGGAAAAAAAGATTTGGAACATTGCAGCTGTCACTGGACCTTGAAAATCAACTTGAGAAGAGAAAAAGATTTTGAGGTGATAGCTAGAAACTGAATAATAACGAAAGGGAAGAAAGCCGAGAACTCATCATCTAATGAGTGCAGAAATAATGAGCCTTCTGAAATTTTAGAAAGATCATCAAGGGGTAGTTGATGCCTGAACTTGACAGTGGACAAGACAAGTAGTCTGAACATGGAGAAATAAAGGCAGCTCAGAAAAGGAAGTGGATTGAAAGGATAACTGAGCTTTGTATGCCATCAGGCTTGTTTTGAAGTATTCTGCCTGGAAGATGGGATTAATGAGATCACACAGTATTATAATTTGATTCCAGTTAAAGCATCCTTATGCACAGAGCTTAATGAAGAATGGCTAATTAACATCTTTTGAATGTAAGGGTAAAAAAGGAATATACATCAGGATTGTCTTTTCAAGGCAAAACAAACACAAAATCAAAGTCTGGATAAATGGAATCAGAGTGCTTATTCAGACTTCAATGTATCAATCCGGTGCTTTTCTTTCCATACAGATAACTTTCTAATCATCCTTGATTCATTCATGACATATGGGAAAGACAAGATTTTATTCTTACCAGGATCTGGGCAAAATCCCCACTTCTCATCTCTTTCGTAGTAGCTTGTCGTGGCACACCACAGTGAGTTGTCTTCCCGTCCTTCCCGCGTGCATTCATGATGCCACTGATGGTTATACTGGAAAGGAAACATGCATGGCATCCCATGGGCATTCCCTTTGATTGTATACACATCTAGGAGAAAGAACAGTATAAAGTCACATTATTATTATGTTAGCTTTATCTGTGCAAAGTCTCATGTAGTGAACGCATTTTTTAATTGACTGAAAACAATAGTCAAGCTCCTCAGTAGACACAGTGATGCCTCAGGACCTCACTGTCCTGTGTGTGTGGAAGTGCTAGGCTGAGTAGGTTAGGAGGAAGTGCTGATAAATAGTTTGTTTATTTATTTACCTACTTTTAGATTTACAATGGTGCACTGCTATCGTACCGTATCTATTTGTGAATGAATGCGAAGGAAACCTAAGTGGAAGCTTTACTTTAAAATAATTTTTAGTTTCCAAATACATCAGCCATTGGCATCTGAACTTCAAGAGTTTCATAGGCACTTAAAATTAATTCATTCGATAGATATTTATTGAGTATTCCGTGTGCTCAGTAAAAGTTCCCTTTCTTATGGAGCTTTCTGAAGAGACAAAGAAAAAGTAAATATACAAGTATATAAACATTATTTCAGGTAGAGATAAGAGACATGAAGCAAAACAAAATAGGATAGACATTGAGTGTGTGTGTGTATGTCAGAAAGAGAGAGAGATTGAGAGGGAGAGAAAAAGAACTAATTTGGATAGGGTGGTCAATGAAGGCCTCTGTGAATGAGAACTGGGTGAAGCAAACGTATAAGATTTCAGAAGGGAGTTGTTCTGACAGAAAGAATGGAAAATATGAAGAACCTACAACAAGAACATGTGTGGGCTAAATGTAGTAGATCAAGTTGTTGCTATGTGAAACAGGACAGGAGTGTCAGCTCACAGCTCTACCACATGATGCACTTTAGCCTTTGCTCTGGGGGTGGTGTGAAGTTACTAGAGGTTTTGAACAAAAAAACCCACATGGTCGCATTTCTGTTTTTATAGATTCACTGGGCTGCAGTGTGGCAAATGACCCACACAGGGAGATTTATCAGGGAGGCCTTCACAGTATTGTAGGAGAGAGATGACAGTGTAGAAGTGACCTGCTGACTGCTTTCTCAGAGTCTATTTCAATAATTGGTCATCCTTGGCTTTACTCAGGAAACAACAACCACTTTTCATGGCTCAACTGGAGCTTTCTACAGTGAGGGGGATCAGGATCACACTCAATAAAGTCTACAGGTCCTGGTGCCAAAGGGTAGACTGGAGATTCCCATCCCTTCCCCAGAATTGGCAGGTGTTGGAATGAATGCATGCCTCGTCGCCAGCCCTAGAGGTTAGGGCTATTTGGGAGCTACAGGTATTTCAGGATACTTTGTCTTGTTTCAATCCTCTGCCTTCTACCCAGTTCTCCCCTGAATCTATTGTGAGTGTGGCTAAATGGCTAAAATGCTAACATAAAGCAAAACACCAAGTTTTTCCTTAGAATTATAGATCATTCAGAGGGTTGGACAGTGGCACACGACACTCTTTATTGTATTGAGTCCAGAAAATGGCTTGCTCGTGGCTAAGAAGTGTCCAAGTCCTGACTTGGATCTTAGGAGATCCTTGCTCTGTTTCCTAAGGAGTTCACAAAAGAGTAAATTCTTAGTATAGTATAAACTCTTAGTATACCTTTCACAGGTACCTAAGGGCATGTACCTGCTGTGCTTGAGAAATAGACTGTGTTCAGTGAAAGCGTGGTGGATTGTTAAAATAATGAAGAGAGTTGAAAAATAAAACCTGAAAGACAAGTTCGAACTTTCAGAATTTAACTCTTTCTTTCACTTATTATTTCAGTTTAAAAATGTCAAATATGAGAAAATTATGGATAAATGAGAGCTCCCACCTCCATCCATGTTTCTGATCCATGGCATACACCAAATGCCCTGACAATAGTCTGTCATTTTTCTTTAAATGTCCTGCAGTGCGATCATCACCTGGATGCCAGCCAGGCTTTAGGAAACTTGAGGTGCTCTGCAGACACATTCTATTTATAGGGCTGAGTTTCTACATAAGACAATTCATGGCAAGGGAGGTTCTTAAATTCATCCTGAGTCTTTACTTCAAAGATCTTTTCCTTCTATTTTTATTTTCTCTCTCTCCCGCTCTGTCCTCCTTTCTATTTTCCATTGAGCCCCCAAGTTATATAAGTGTTTTCTCCTTTCTAATACCTTGACATTCTGAGAAGTTATGCTTCCTTAGCAGAATTCAACCAAGACCATTCCAAGACTCCAGTAACCCTTTTACAATAAATGAGTAAGCAACTCAAATGTATGCAGCAGAAACCTCTTCAGGCTCTGAGTGCTGTTGTCCTTTTGTAGAATACATTTCATATACTTTCACTTTGGGGAAATCTTTTTAAATATATCATTTCAAAAGAACTTCAATTTAAATGACATTTTACCTTTGTGCAGATAATCACAAATGTCTCCACCATCTGACATGTAGGAAATCCACTTATGAAGATACTTCCGTGACGCCACAAGTGTGTTGTCCTGTTTCACCTGGACCATGTATTGGAGCGGGCCGGTGATCACCTTCCTGTTACAGCGCCATTTCAAGGAAACGTGGGTGGAATCACACTCATATAAGCTTAATGGCTGCTCTGGATGGGACAAATCCAAGCCCAGGCAGCCACTGCCTCCTATGTTAAAAAGGCGGTAGTTTGAAACCCACTTCCACAGCATGTACTTGTTTGGCAGTTTGCAGTTCTCTAGGGTCAGCATGGATTTGCCTGCTTGGATGCATTTCTTGAAACTCTCACTTTGGATAATGAATATTCCTTTATCTGTAACAGGAAAACAGAAGACATGGCATGGACTTTTCATGTGTAAACTAGTGTCCTGAGGCTCCCAGGGTGCATATCTCAGCTGTGATATGTCACAATTAACAGTGATTTTGAAGAGTTCAGGAGCTGATGGACTGGGCCACTGGAAGGACTTTATTTGTACACAACAGAAGCATTTCTTGGGAAACATGCATGGTCTTTTTGGTAATGGGAGACCTCTGATCTAAAAGCTCATCACCATATAGGAATCCAGCTGCCTGTTTACCCTCCAGGACTGGTAATTACAGGGAAGGAACTCCCCACACTGGATGGAGAGCAGAGATTAGTACTAATAGTCAGGTTACTGGGGAGGGACGTTGGGTACCCAGAGATGTGGTAACATATTGGTTTTATGAAAAAAAGTCTTAAATGTTAGAAACATGGCAAATAAATCAAGTGGCATTGAAATGAAAATTCCTACCATCGAATTCCTATAGAAAACTAAAAGGATATAAGTGTCTTTGTGCCTTGATGTGTGATGCAGTGCTTGTAAGAAAAAAATTGCTTGTCTACATTTGCTTTCTATGCTGGGTTCCATCAGGAGAAGAAAGGCAGGGAGCCTGCTATGAGGATAACCTCTATGCAGGAGCAGCCTTGTTGGAGGGGATGGGAAGCAGCAGATAGATGCCCAGGACACTAGCTGAGGCCCCAACCTAGACACACAAGCAGTGTTAGCACACTCTGATGGTGGTAAAACCACACAGGTCACATTGAGACCTGAAGATAGTAGGCATTTTGTGATATTCTCCTGAGCCTCTGAAGCCAGAAGGTTGGATGTGGGTGTTTCCTGTGTAAAATTGGGTGGGGTCCAGTCAGGGAGACATGTTAGCTAGCTGTTAGCTACCTGACTTTGCCTCAAGTCTCTGGCCTAGGAGGTGCCTATAATACAACATCTATGAACTTGTTCTTTCATTTGTTTTGTTTGTTTGCCTCTACCCCCACCCCTAGCTGAGGGTCTTGGACCTGGGCTGATGAATTTATGGTCACACCTTAGCTGCTTGAGTGACAAAGAGGGATCATGGATTTTTTTTTTTTTTTTTTGAAGGTGGAAATCATGTCTAATTTCTTTAGTCTCAGCACATAGAACGAGCATAACATAGAAGTGCAGTAAATGCTTGATGTGAATTAACTACACTGGTAGCTGCTGCTTAGGTCTATGGTTACTCAACTCAGAATGTCTAGTCAGGTCCAAGGGCCCTTTTTATCCTACCATTAACTAGGCTTGCCTCTTATATTTTACTTCCTGTCCACTCTTCAAAAATTGGAAGGGACTTTATCAGGTTCCCTTGAAATGGCTTGAACTTTGGGCAAATCATGTATATGGCACAGATATTGCACAAGCAGGACAGGGCTTCTAGAAATTTAGGACAGCATAAGAATCATCTGTCTCAGTTCATGACAATTCATTCTGGTAAAAGTTCTTCAAAAAGTTTTTTAAAAGTTACTTAGGTTGAGAATTGATTTACACTTAAGACACTGTAAAAAAAAAGAGGTTGTCAATATATTAATGAAAGTAATACTTAATTTAATAATTGATAACATTACTAATAATCATATATTTGAAGAGTTGAATTAATTATCAGAAAATTGCTTTACTCACCAAAAGTGAAGAGAATGTATGGGGGGAGGTGTGGAGCAGGAGGGAGAAAATGAATGGTTTTAGGGAGCTATCATTTAGATCAGGAAATTTGTTTTCCTAGTGAAGTCCCTGTTATATGGTTATTATTAATAGTCATTCAAAATCAAATCTATAGACTTCCTGTTAAGATGGTGACCTGGTAGGAGTGAGACTCACATTCTCCCCACAGAGCAACTAGGAATTCACCTATTTTACAGAAATAAACCGAGAAAAGATCAGGCACAGAGGCTATAGAGATATAGCAGCAATTGCGACCACAAAGGGTAGGCAAAAATATCAGGGTTCAGAACTATACCACAGATTTGGGATTTAGGATTTGGGTCGCAGATGAAGGACTGGAACTGTGGGAAGAAATGATACTCCCAGGAAAGCATCAAGGAGTCTGCCCAGTGGGACCAGGACATGGAGCCAGGGGAGAAGTTCTTGGTGCAGGGTGGAAGGAGGGCCAGAGTCCTGGTTATTTGAATAGGAAGCAGGGGGAGAAAATGACACTGGGTGTTGCCATAACCAGAAAGCAGCTAGGGAAATTCCCCCCAAACCACCTCCTCCCACCATATTACTCCAGACTCCAGGACTCACCTACTGGAAATCTTTCCCTCAGCCTTAAAGGAAGAAGAGAGTCATCCAGAGAGAGAAACTATCAGCTCTACCCACTAGTGCCATCCTGTAGGTGGAGACAAAACTGCAAACTGATTGCTGATTGTGTCAGCAGCAAGGTGGTCATTTGTTCGGAGCTGGGATGCTGGGGGAAGACTCTGCATCCCCCACACAAACTCCAAATCCGTAAACTGTACTCTTGGGCAGCAACAGAGGATCTACATAAGAACTTCAACAAATCCAACCAGTGGTGACACCATCAAACTCAGAAAATCTCAGTGTTCAAACCAAGATCCAGGCTTACTAGGTGCAAATCTATACCCTACAATCATTTTAGGGAAACCTAATCCACAGAAACATAAGCAGAATGCCAAACAGCATGAAGACACAGAGAAGTATACATGAATTATTGATAGATCCGATTAAAAAACCCAGGGGAAAATCTGAATATGACAGAGATATGCAAACTACCTGAGGAAGAATTTAGGGCACCAGTGATAAGCATACTCAGAGAAAACAATATAGGAAGAAAGGGAGAACAACAAAAAAGAAATAAAGCAAGTTATCAAATAAATGAAGATATGGTAGCTGAAACAAAGAACTTAAAAGAGGGACTCAAAAATAGGATGGATGGATCCTCGATAGACTCAATTAGCTAGAAGATAGTGCAGAGGAATGCACTTTAGCAAACAAGAAAAGAGTTAAAAGAATACAAAGAAATGAAGACAGCATTCAAGACCTATGGGATAACATCAAAAGGAAAAACATTTGCATCATAGGGGTCCCAGAAGGAGAACAGAGAATAGGGGACAGAAACTGTATTTGAAAAATAATATCTGAAAATTTCCCTAATCTGAAAAATTTACTACAGATTCAGGAAGCTCAAAGAGTTCCATAAAAAAGGAAACCTAAACAAACCTATACCTAGACACATTGTGATCAAAATGTCAAAAACACAAGATTAAAAAAAGCCCTTAAAAGCTGCCAGAAAAGAATGAGTCATATACAAAGGAGTCTCCACAATATTGTCAGTAGATTTCTCAATTGAAACTCTGCAGGCAAAGAGGGATTGCCATGAAGGTGCTAAATAAAATGATTCAACCTAGGATACTATACCTTGCAAGATTATCATTCAGAACTGAAGGAATGATAAAAAACTTTTTCTGATAATCAAAAGTTAAAATAATTTATCACCACAAAACCAGCTCTACAAAAAATACTAAATGATGCTCTATAAGGTGAAAAGAAAACCCAGTTAAGAACAGTATGACAGCAAATATAAAAAAGTGGGGAGGAGGAGAAGAGAACAAAAATGTGGATGGTTAGAATGAGTGGAAGAGTAATCTGCTTTCAAATAAAAATCTGCTTTCAACCTCCAATACATCACCAGGGAAAAAGCAAAGAAGAAAATACAAAGGAAAGCCAGTCAAAACACAATTACACCCAATCCACCTAAGAAGAGAAAGAGAAGAACAAAGGCACTGTCTGGAACAACACACAGAAGACTTATTACAAAATGACAATAAACAGCCACATATCAATAATCACCCTAAACATTCATGGATTGAACTCACCTGTCAAATGACACAGAGGCCTGAATGGATTAAAATTTATAACCCAAACTTCTGCATTCAGGAAACTCATCTTTTCTCAAAAGCTAAACAAAGACTTAAAGTCAATGGTTGGAAGTTAATCCTACAGTGAAATGGAAACCACAAAAAAGTAGGAATGTCATATTTGTATCCAATAAAACAGATTTCCAACTATAAAGCTTATCTAAAGACAGAGACGGATATCATAAAATAATTAAGGAGTTTGTCCATCAAGAAGACATAACACTTATCAACATACATGCCCCAAATAAAGAAGCATCAAAATAAACAAGTATTATTAGAAATAAAGAGAAGCATCAAGAGCTACACGATAATAGTAGGAGACTTCAACACCCCACTTCAAACAATGGACACAGATAAACCCTGAAATTAACAGGAAAACAACTGCTTTAAATAATCATCTGAAACAGTTAGGCTAAATAGACATATTCTGAAGACTTAATCCAATTATTACAAAGTTCACCTTTTTCTCAATTGCACATGAAAAATTCTCAAGGATAGATCATATGTTGGGACACAAAAAATGTCTCAACAAATTTACAAAGATTGAAATGACACCCAGTATCTCTGACCACAATGGCTTAAAACTAGAAATCAACAACAAAAAGAAAGCTAGAAGACCCCAAATTAATTGAAGACTAAACAATATGCTTTTGAATGATTCTTGGGTAAAAGAGGAAATCAAAGCAGATCTTAAAAGTACTTAGAGACAAATGAGAATGAAGACATGAGCTACCAGAATCCATGGAGTGAGGCGAAAGCAGTACTAAGAGGGAAGTTCATTGCAATCCAGGCCTAACTCAAGAAATAAGAAAAATCACAAGCAATCTAACAGTACATTTAAAACAACTACAGAAAGAGGATCAATTAAAGTCAAAAACAGTAGCAGAAAGGAAATAATTAAAATTCACGTAGAAATAAACGGCGAGAAAACAAAAAGACAATCCAGAAGATCAATGAAACCCAAAGCTGTTTTTTTGAAAAAATAAACAAAATTGACAAACCACTGGCTAGACTCACAAAGAAAAAAAGAAAATTCACATAACTAGAATGAGAAATGAAAGGGGAAAAGTTACAAAAGACCCCACAGAAATATAAAAATTCCTAAAAGACTATTATAAACATCTCTACGCTAACAAAGTAGATAACCTTGAGGACATGGATAGATTTCTAGAAAAATAGTCTATCAAGACTGAACCTGAAAGAATTGGAAAACCTGAACCGATAATCAAAAGCAACGAAATTGAAGAGATAATCAAAAGTCTCCCTAAAAATAAAAACCCAGGACCAGATAGGTTTTCCTAGTGAGTTTTACCAAACCATTAGAGAATAATTAAAACTTATTCTCAAGTTCCTTCAAAACACTGAAGAACAAGGATCACTCCAAAATTCTTTCTATGAGGCTAACATCACACTGATATCAAAAACTGATTATAGACCAACATCTCTAATGAACACAGATGAAAAAATTCTCAACAAAATATTAGCAAACTGAATCCAACAACATGTCAAAAAGATCACCCATCATGACTAAGTGGGAGTTATTCCACACAAAAATCCATCCCATTCTTATACACAAACAACATGCTAGAAGAAAATGAAATCAAGAAAACCACACCATTTAAAATAGAGGTAAAGAGAATCAAACATCATGAATATATTTACAAAAGGAGGTGAAAGACCTGTAAAATGAAAACTATAAGTCCTTCTTAAAAGAAACAGAGGATTCAAAGAGATGGAAAGACATCCCCTGCTCATGATTGAGAATAAACATCATGAAATGGTCATCTTACCCAAAGCAATATATATATATATATATATATATATATATATTTAATGCAATCCTCATTAAAATCCCACAGGTTTATTTCCTGGAAATAGAACCAAAAAATCTTAAAAATTTGTATGGAATAATAAAAGATCCCGAATAGCCAAAGCAATTATGAGAAAAAAGAATGAATCTGAAGGTATTACACTCCTTGATATTGAGCTATACTACAAAGCAATAGTGACCAAGACAAATGATACTGTAATAATAACAGAGGCACAGGCCAGTGGAATAAAACTGAATCACCAGAGACAGACCCACTCACATACAGTCAGTTAATCTACAACAAAGGAGCCAAAAGCATATGTTGGAGAAAGGAAAGTCTTTTCAATAAATGGTGTTGGGATAATTAGACAGACAAATGCAAAAGAATGAAGTTAGAACACTTTACCACCATTCACAAAAATTAACTGAAAATGGACTAGAGATTTGGACATAAGACCAGAAATCATAAAATTCTTGGAAGACAACATAGGAAAGATATTCCAAGACATCAATCTTGAAAGGCCTTTCGGCATTCAATGCCAGCATCGTGGGAAACAAAAAGTAAAATAAACAACTGGGACTATATATTAAAAAAAAAAAGCTTCACAGAAAAATAAAGCCACGAAAAGAAAAAGACAACCTACTCACAGAAGATGCTTGCATTTCATATTTCTGACAAGGAGTTAATATCTAAATATACAAAGAATTCATAAAACTCAATAACAGTAAACGAGGCAATCAACAATCAAAAAATGGTCAGAGGCATTGGAGAGACATTTTTCCGAAGAGGATGTACAGAAGGCCAACAGACACATGATAAGATATTCTTACTGTCTGGATCTCAGGGAAATACAAATCAAAATAACAATGAGATGTCACCTTATACTTGAGAGATTGGCTACTATTCGAAAGTCTGGAAACAACAAAGTTGCTGAGGATGTGGAGAAAGTGGAACACTTTTGCACTGTTGGTGGGAATGCAAAATGGTGCAACCCCTATGGAAAAAGTGTGGAGATGCCTCAAAAAGTTGACAAGGGAAATCCCTTAGGATCCCACCATCCAACTTCTGGATATTTACCCAAAAGACACAAACACTCATTTGAAGAGATTTATGAAACTCCATATATTGCAGCCCTACTCAAAATAGCTAAAACTGGAAACTACCTAAGTGCCCAACAAGAGATGAATGGATAAAGAAGATGTGATGATATACACATGAAATACTGCACAGCCCTTAGAAGAGATTAAATCCTGTCCTTTGAATCAACATGGGTGAATCTGGAGAAAATTATGCTAAGTGAAATAATCAAAAGAAGAAAGATACCAGATGACTTCACTCACAAGTGGAATGTGAAAAGGCAAAACAAAGGAAGAGACGAAACAAAACCACCCCTTGTATACTTTCTATAGAACTGAGGTTACCAATAGGGAATGGGAAGGGGGTGGGGGGTGGGGGTGTCTCACATGGTGGTAGAGCCCATTGGACAATAGTAAAGAGTACTTGGTGATTTGGTCATGGGCAGAGTACGCTGACATATATCTGAGGAATGGGAAAACTGCACATAGGGGGAACTCATACATATGAGTTTATTTTTAATGTGTAAAATAAAAGATGCTACAACAAAAAAATTAAAATTAAAAATAAAAGGTCTAGCAGAGTGTCTGACACCACATTGGCCCTCTACAAAAGGTAGAATTACTAAAACAAACAAACACAAAACAAAACAAAATCAAATCTATCTCTCACCAATGTGATGTGAACTGCAATAATTAACCTTCTCTCCATCCAACTCTCCTTTTCATGTTTTCATGCCGGGGTAGAATGCTTACCTTAATTTCTGCTATAATCTACTAATTGCTTTCTACGCAGCCCAAAGTTTCATGAATTTTTTGCTAAATGGTAATTATTTCACTGTTACTGTTCTGTAGTTTAACTTTCATCTATATGCTCAAACATATCCAGGTCTGAAACTTACTAGCTGAGTCTCAACGGGTGGGTAGAATACATGGTTAGTATTAAAAGCTCTGGAACCAGGCAGACCTGTCACAGACTAATCTTGTAACTTTGGGAAAATGTATTGACTTCTGTGAGCCTCACCTTTCATCTTTGAACTACTAATATGTATGATACTGACATCACAGTGTTGTCAAATATATACCATTAAGCAAATTTTATAAAGAATAACACACAGTACTTGGACATGGGAAGACCCCAGGAAATGTGAAGTCCATAGATCTTAACAGGATCTAACCCTTGCAAGGCTTGGTATCTACAGATCTCACATTTACAGGTGGCGTGCTTTGCAAGGGTTCTTCGTCTGCAAATTCAACTGTTGATTTGACTGAACACCTGTAGAGTACTAATCTGAGAATTTACCAAAGCTCTCTCTTTTATCATTAACACAAAAACTCACATAAAAATAAATTTTTTATTGAAATAATGTTGATTTATAGCATTACATTAAAAAACTCATCTTTAACTTCCATAGCACACAGTTGGTATAGACGTTTTAGAGTTTAATAATCCTGAAATATCATATCACCTTTTATGGAAGAATAATACTCTTCTCATAACCAGATAACAAAATCCTTGTTTCATTTGTTAAAAAATAAATAGAATTATAAATGAAGAATTTTATCTGTTCATCTTCCACACACTCTACCTATAAAGTTTATCGTGATGCTTTCTTCTAAGAAAGAAAAACACATGTTGACAGGCAGTGTATGAATGGGTGTCCTGTGAGCAAACAGACATAGAAATTATATATATATATATATATATATAACTAAACTATATAACTAAAATAATTGTTAAATGTCTAAATTATAAAGCATTAAGAGAAAAGGAGTAGTAGGATCAAAACATCAGTGATCATAAAAATATCTTTCCAAAGCAGAAGATATTAGACAAACTTAATTCAAAGATGCTCAATTTGGGGTACATTGCTGTGCCCAGCTTCCTTTAGAATGTAGCTTTGAAAACTTTCTTCAAAACATGTCATAAATAACTATCTCTGGCTTGCCAATAACAATAAACATGCCATTTCCAAAAGAATACCACATCAAGCGAAGCTAAAAAAATGACTCAATCCGGTTTCATATTAGATTATAATAGGATCTGTTCCTAGCACTATTAATCTCCACAAATTCGCTAAAGAGCAAACTGTTTCCAAATAGACGGAGTAGACCCAACACAGGTATCAATATTCTGATTGTTAGTACATACACATATGGATTATCTGTAACAAAAACACAATATGGAAATAAACCACAACCCTTGTATCTGTGGTAAGATTTCAAAAAAGATGAAAATCAAAAGTAAGAGGAATCAAGATTGATTATATATGTCAAGGATATCAGTTCTGATTGATAAGTGATTAATGAAGTACTGCCAGAATGACAAAATCTTTTAGTAGTAAAATGTTATATTTCCCTTCGTATTTATATGTTTAGGAGGGGAAAAAGGATTTATTAAAAATAATTTAAAGCTAATTTATAATTATAAAGTATAATTTATATATAAATTATTTATATAATTATAATTTATAAAGTAATCTATAAGCTAATTTTCATCTTTTTCTTTTTTAAAAATAAGGTCCAATTTTCCGTTTAGGAAGAGATCATTCTAGACCATTTCTTTGGCTCCAGAGGGCAACATAGACTTTTCTAAGGCATGAGAGAAGAATGCTTCCTTGATCAATTGTTGAACTTCAGTTTTGGGTCTTCTTTTCATAACTGCAGGTAGGATATTATTTTATTCATTCATTTGTTCATTTAACTAGAGTTCATAGCTGACTATGTGGTAGATACAGTGTAAGGTGTAGAGAAAGGAATTATTTGTCTGAAATGGTAGAAATTCTCTTGGTTAATGTAAAGAAGGACGCCTCACCAGTTCCAAAGAAAATATAATTGCACTTAAACACTTGAAAACAAATGAGAAGCCTTGTGGCTTAGTCATTCAGTCTGCCAGGTATAGTTCACTTTTATCCCAAGGAACTATGTTCGTGATCCAGCGCTGGGGGAGCAACCAAGATGAACAACTAAATAAAAATAAATATCTTCTTCCTTTCTCTCTTCCTGTCTGCCTACCTGTCCACTTGGCTTCATTCCTGCCTGCATCTTTCCTTTTAAAAAAAAAATGAAATACAAGATAAAACAGACCAAAAATTAAGATATTTGACTGGCTCCTCAGTTGATGTCATGTATAACATTGTCAGGCTCCTCTGTCATCAGACCTTGCTGAGTGTGTGTGAGTGTGTGTGTGTGTGTGTGTGTGTGTGTGTGTGTGTGTGTGTGTGTGTTCATGTACTTGTCCACTTTCTCAGGGAGGAGACAACAAAACAGTACTGGAAGGAATATGGATATAACAGAGGAAATTAACTTTACCTATAAACCCAGAACCATGAACTTCAATACTGGACAAGACTGTAAAGATTATTCAATTGAATCATTCTTTTACATTTTCTTTCCAAATTCAATTTCATCTATGAAGTTTTGTACCCATATATTCAGTGGAGATTATATAGGGAACTGGAAGGAGAAGTTCGAATGCATGGTTCGTGTCAAATGCAATATTTACGGCAAGCTATTAGGAAGCCACAACTTGCAACTGCAATCCAATTTCAATCTCCTACCACTTTCCCCTGGGATCTTCAACTCCACCCACCCATATAGCTGATGCTGGGCTCAGTCACTTCCTACCGTATCATCTCTGGAATCTGTCTGGTTCCTTGCTTTTTTGACAGTATATCAGCTTTGTTACGGAAGGGGTGCAGGAGGTAGAGGGGAGGGCATCTCTGCCCTGTAACCCATGCGAAGACTAGCAGCTTCTCTCTAGGGATGTGTTGACCTTTTCCAGCTACACAAATTTGGGTTTGTCCTGTTTAGTGAATAGTGGATTCAGATCTGATTATTCCTTTCTTAGATTATTCTGTAGCAGGAAGGGAGGTTATAGACAGCTGATTCAAGTCCTGTTCATGGCTGAATGATGCAGAAAATCTGGATTCTTAATATGACTTTCCAATCCAATAAACAAGGAATCTCTGATACTTGCAGTATATGCATTGTACTTGAAGGAACAGACCCACAGAACAATCAATGGGAAGGTATAGCTGCTTTCCCTGACCCTCTCTTGCATAAATATTGGCATTTATCCCAAATAATCTGAGATTTCCTGTTTCTCTCTTAACCTGACAGAACCTAACAAAGCCAGTGACTTCCTATCATTTGCCTTCTATTAATTAACTAAAACGTTAAAGACATTTAAATATATCTTTTCATCCTGTCTAGAATCTTTCTCTGCCTTAGCATAGTCCTTGACTTTGGGCCTTCTCTACTCTCCTGCAGTTTCTGAATCTGGATAATCCCCAACTTCACTGACCCATGAGACGCCTCCCTCTTGCTAAATCTTTTTATGTATTCTCTTCCCCTTTCTCTCTAATCTCCCCAAATCATTGCTCCAAGTTCTATGAGGCATACAATACCCTTTCTCACACGCAGGAAAAATGAAACCCAGCTTAATCAGCTCCAGTTTTGTGAGGATTCAAATTGCTTGTTATCAAGCCCTGTGTGAAGTGGGTTAACCATTTCAGACTGTCCTCACTATTCCCTGTCCAATCTTGTGCCCTCCCTGGCCCCTCCCTCTCTGCCCTTCTCATTTGGCAGTAGCTGACCCTTACAGAAAATCTTACTATCTTTTCCAAAGTTCTTTTCAGTATCTCTGCAAATTACCAATCATTTTAAAATTGTGTTTAATACATTTTTCTTCTCTTTTAGTTTTTCATCTATTCCACCATCATTTTGTCTTTAGCTTGAAAGTACCATGCAGACATTGTTGGAGTAAAAATCATTATTCATAGCAGGATCTAGCATCATCTTATAGATGTTGAAAACATTTTATCTCCAGTTATCTCAAGGAAGCGACTGATGGCAAGACACCGTAAGACAGAACATTGTCAAACTTCCCTCACAAATGATAGCATGCAGAAGCCTCGAGGCATATGAACAAATACTAGGTCACCAAAACAAAACAAAAGCAGAAAACAATTCCATCAACAACCAAAACCACCCCAGAAATGAAGTGGCATTACTGAAAGCAAAAGGGTTTACACTATTTCTATCCATCTTAACTTTTTAAAGAATATGCCTATGAAAAAACACATTTAATTGATATATTAATTAAACAAAACCAAACCATTTTTAATGGCAGATATGCTGTCAGGCTCTGTATTTGTTGGCTAAGGCTTCCATAACAAAGTACCACACAGCAGGTGGCTTCCACCACAGAAATATATTATCTCAGAACTCTGGAGGTATAAGTCCACAGGTTAGCCTCTAAATCTTACAAGAAAGGATCTGTTCCAGGCCTCCCTCCTTGGTTGTCAGTGTCTGTCTTCTCCCTGTGTCTCTTCACATCATCTACTTTCAATGCTTATTTCCTACCTAAGTAGCTCCTTCTTATGATGACGTTAATCATATTTCATTAGGGCTCACACTAATCACTGTAGTTTAATTTGCTAATCTTTGTAAAGACCCTGTCTCCAAAGATGATCTCATTCTGTGATATTAGGGAGTTAGAATTTTAACATATAAAATCACAGGTGGAGTATCATTCAACCCACAACAGCCCCCATTCTCATTCAAACTGGCTCCCTAATTTGTAGGCCTTAGAGTAAAATAAAAATGTGAGGCCCGGAAGTCAAATCAATCTCTATTTCAATGGGTCTGTGAGGGATTGTAATGTCCATGCCAGAAAGTACTGGGGACACACTCAATGACTGAAGTGGGCATAGGTGACAGGTTTCCTCTCTGTCCCTGCCACAGCGGTGCTGCCAGCCTGGGGAGTACAGTGGCTGCCATGCCTGCCTCCAGATGCCACTGACCATTCACTTCCAGGCCCTGGACTCTAGTCCCCTGACCCCAACACAACTTGGTTGCCACAGTGGATGAAAGGCAGGATTCAGGACAGGGAGGCTGAGAACCCACCTAGGGTAGGTGGGGAAGTGACTGAAACTGGCACTGAACTGGGGACCTGGCTCCAAGGTCCCTGGGTCTTGCTCCATTGTTCCGTGGTACTTCATGGTCAAAGTACAAATTCAAGGATAAAAAATATTATTATCATTATTATTCTTTTTAAGGAAAGGTGCAGGCAGGAATGAAGGCGAGCAGAGGCACACAGGAAGAGTGAGGAGGAAGAAGCATTTTATTTATTGTATTTAGTTGTTCATCTTTGCTTCTTCCCCCCGGTCCTGGGTCATGAACGCAGGTTCTTGGGATGTATGTGAACTATGTTCACTGGAGGTCGCAAACTTCAGTGCTAAACCATCAGAGCACACCAAGGGCAAAACTTCAAAATTCCAACACCTAAACCTCCAAGTACAAGGCCCTCTCTCTTAAATATGGGACCCTTTGTGACTAGACTGGTCACGTGAAGCCTGACTTGTTCTTATCTGAATTAGGATAACATGATGGAAAAAGACTTTAACAAACTACAGAACATTTCTTTTAGAGTAGAACTGCCTGAAGTTAAAGAGTATCTGCTTTGGTTTCCCCATCTGCACAATGGGTTTAATAATAATGCTCACAGAATCTTGATAAGAATTACCTTAGTCACTATAGACACTTTATAAATGTTAATAAATTTTGAACATGAATAGTGAAAAATAAGCAAAATAAGACAGCAATATTTATAAATAGATAATCCCTTTAAACTTCCTGTTTATGTTTTCATAACTGAAATTTCTCTAGGGCAGAATGCCAGAAGCCAGAAATAGTGAAAAATTTTATTAATATATTTCTTTGGATCTGTGTTCTGGAAAGTATGATAAATTAAAAAGTCATGTAGTTACACAGGAGAGCAGAGACCTCTTATTTGTTTTGTTTAGTTCTTTATCACAGAATGCAATTTATTCCTTCATTTTTCTTGAGTGGCTTTATAAATTATTTTCCCCTAAAGGACTTAATATAGTATTGATAGACATTCTTTTTATGTGCTAAGATATTTCTTTTCACTCTGATCAATGAAAAATTATATAATTTATGTTTCTAGTTTTGAACTGGAACATCTAAAAGGTTTTCAAGGATAATTTCTGAAAGAAAATAGAAGCAGAGTTCTATAAATGTCTCATATGTATTACTTTGATTGGCCATATACTTCATCACATGGAGTGAGTTAAGTAGAGGTAGAGCAAAGAAATAATTTATCAGCCAATAAATTGTTGTGTCAAAGAAGGGGAGTTGAGGTGACAACTGAGCCCTTTGTGTGAATCAAGCTTTCTGGTCATTGGTTCAAAACCTGTATTGCATGGTGTCAGTTACTGTGACAACCGACAATAGCAAAGAGGTTAGGAGCTTAATGAGAAAGAATAAAAAGAACTGGGAAAACTGGAAGTTTATGCAGACTCTCAAAGTTTCATGAGGGAAGGAGACAACCCAAAAAGCTGGAATGAGAAAAGTATAAGAGGAAGAGATTCTGAGAGATGATGAACAGAAATGGGAGATTCAGGTGATTGGTGTGCTGTATGGCCAAGCAAGGTAGCTAGACAAGTATCTGATGATGTTTTTACTTAAATTCCAAATTACCAGGTTAGAAGAATGGCTCGCTGCTCATGGGTATAGGATTTACCTAGAATAATTAAAAACAACAACCACCACCAAATAATAGGTTTAGGCATTTCTACTTGGAAAATATTCACTCCCCATGTGGAAGCACTGGTTTGGACAAGGAGAAAATGCAGAGTACAGGAGGCTGGACTTCTTGTTCTTCTTCCATGAAATTAAATCATATGTGCCCATCAGACAGTGAGGTATAGAATGAACTATTTTATGGGGCCATAGAGCTTCCTAGGGGTCCTTCTCTTGAGTGCCTTATTGGAATCCCCACACTACAAGTTCCTGAGGTTACTAGTTACTTAGCTCTCTTTTATCTGTAAAACAAGGATATGCATTTTTATTTAATTAATTTTAATCAAAGGAATAATAACATTATATAGGTTTAAGGTCTGCATCATTATAAATCAACATTTGTATGTAATATACTAAGCTCACCACCACCATTCCAGAAGGGTAGATAATTCTGTGCCTTTCCATATTCTCTATGCTTCCCACGATGTTCAAGCTCCTTTCCCTTACATGGTAACTACTTTTCCTTCAGGAAAACAATTGCCCTTTTATGAGTCCCCAGTTCCTCAGGCCAGTCCTTCCTCTCCAGCACTTTGCTCATTTCTTATTAGCATACACCTACCATGGTGTCTTGCAATTGTTTATGTTTCTGTATCTTTCTTTCAACTCTCAGTCTCTCCGGGACAGTATAATATCTTGCTCATATGTTTATCGACTCGTCTGGAGGTGAGGAGCAAAGCTGTTGGTTTCCTACACACACTACCAACCCTGGAGGTCACTCACCCGAGACAGTTCCCATATACTCCAGCACATTGCGTCTCCCTGCCTGAGGGTGCTCCAGGCAGGCCAGCCTGCCAGGAGGGCTCTCCATCTAAAAGGAGTTGGTGGATAAATACTGCTGTCTTTTCCCTCTTTGGGGTCCACTGGATTCTTCATGATCTCTCAGGGAGCCCTTGTAAAATTGAGCCTGAGTGGTTCATCATGGCTTTCTTTCTTCCCTTCTCTGTCTCATATAATTTTTAGAACTACCTCCAAATAAAATACTTGCATCCAAATAAATACCTGTCTCAGGGATTGCTTTTGTGTGAACCCAGTCAAGAAGGAAGACAGGACACACAATGCTCCACAGAGAGTGAGTAAACAGCTGAGACCTCAAACCTCCCCAGTTTGCACTGACCCAGGAGGAGATGCCCTCACCCCACCCCAGGTTCACGTCCTTCTCCCTAGATAGGATCACGTGGCCAAGTCCTGTGACCTCATGCTCATCATATCCCCACTTTCCTTAATGACTGGTCATTCGGAAGAGCCTGCTCTGATCATCCTCCAGAACTGAAAAAGCTTTGTGTTTCCTACTCCCTGTTCTGGGAATCCAAGTGCTGCAGAGGAAACTCTCCTACTATGTTGACTGGGGTCATTTCATATTTACACTTTCCAGTTGTCAGCATAGTTTCAAAATTCTTTTACTTGGCCTCAGTTCATTTCCTTTAGCAATTTCCACTGAACCTAGCCTATGATGACTTTTCCCCAGGGTGCTCACCCCTGCTCTACTCCAGTATCTGGAGAGTCTCTCCCCTGCTCATCCAGTATTTGGGGTATTTGAGTGAGTGAAGCTATCAAGTGGTAGAGCTTACTAAAAAAAGGGTTCAGATTCCAGAACCAAAATGAAACCCGTTGGTGTAGATACTAGGAAAAAGGCTGTAGACACAAGAAGCAGAGCACTAAGTGTAGGGTAATAATAATTGTTAGGGCCTTCAGCCTGTCAGTGTGGTCTGGACTGGCCAGAGGGAGATGGTGCCATTGTGATATTAAAGCAAAAGATCAGCACTTAGGAAAGCACTGTTAGTAGCTCCACTTTTCCATATGAAGAAACTAAGACGTAGAGAAGTGAAATAATTTGCTCAGCATTATATAGCTGTGAAACAGAGCCAAGATTTGAAACCAGGTAGTTTAGCTCCAGAGTTCATGAACTTAACTATTATAGGACACTGAATCTATTAATTTTTAAATACAAAAATATTGATAAATTATTGAAAAGTTTGCTCAATACCATTTATCATTCCTCTCAAGGTTGAGATGCTTATAAGATGCATCAGATCAATTAATTAATACATATTAAACTGCTCAGATGGAAGATATTATATGTATAGTCTGCCTGAATACATTCCCTTATTAGCAGATAAGAAAGTGAAATGAGTGCGTATTTTCTCCTGGTTGTTCTGTGCATGTCAGTCATGGCTAACAGTAAGTCAATATGGTACATTAAATATGATAGCTAAAAAAACCCACATCTGTACCTCACTTTCCACATCTGAAAAATGGATGACTGGAGTAGACAATGTCTCCAATGCTAAGAATTTGTTTCTGCATCTTTGTATAGACCAGGAAAATATTCAGTTCAAACCGGTCTAAATCATACCTGAAATTTCACTAATGTGGGGGATTGGAATCAAAAAGGAACAGGTATGCGAGGATTGGTACATTCAAGTCATACTATTGCCATGCTCTCTGGAACATCAAGATAACATTTCTTATCTGAAGAATCTCTGCCAACTGTGCAAAATGCCTTCAGATTTGCAAACTATCACCTGGAGTATACAGGAGGTAGCAGATGGTTCTAACTTCAGAATGTCCTTGACAACAAAAAAGAAGGCACAGATTAGAAGTTATCTCAGCGAGGATTTAGAAGGACTGCATGCAGAAGGGATTAATCCATTAGTGCTAACCCTGGCTCAGAGGATCACCAGTGCTTTCTCTCTGTGTGGCTGATTCTAGCTTCTGTGGGCTGCTGTCCTGTCCTAGATACCTAGTTTTTAAGCAAATGTCACAAATTAAAATATATAGCAGTGTATGGCAAACTCTTTATAGAGGTGGATTGCACCTTGGGGTCTGATGTACATTTTTACTGAACCCACCAAGAAGGTAACAGATCTCTGACCTTTGGATACTTTAGAATAAGACTTGTTCAACCTGTCCCCAATAAACCTGCCAAGTGTTCCAGAGAAAACAGTCCTCGAAAGATAAACTCAAAAATGCATAAATTATATGTTGAGAAGAAAAGAAAAGAAAATGAGTCTATCGATTGCAACTTAATTTACCCTTTTCTCCAAACTTTTCTTCAAAGGCAAAAAGTTAGAGGCTTCCTGGAGAGGTTTATTGAATGACCTCCCTCTCCTGTTCACACAGGCTGACTTTTGCCCCTCATAGTTACTCAAGAATGTGAGTCCCTGGGGCGAGCCTCTCCTCACATCTCTTTACACTCCCTTCAGTTGCAATGTGTATAAATAGGTGCCCAATAAATATTTATTGAATTGATCTGTGTGTGCATGCGCATATTGCAGGGGTGAGTGAAAGAACTTTTAGTTCATGGATTTCTCAGGGGTCCTATGGCTATCAAAACCCCCCACCCCCCTTTTTTTTTTTGAGGAGAGAAACTGAGGAGAAAAGAGGAGAACTTGCTCCAGCTCAGATATTTCATCCAGGCCACAGAGGCTCCTCTGGCCCTCTGGCCTGAGAGACATTCATAGGAAGATTGTTTTCTTTCCCCAAGAGCGGGAAAGGAAAGACCTAGCTTGGGGACTCCACAGGTGGCGGTGACACCCCAAATGCTTGCTTTGAGAGGGAACATCTTTTTGCATCTTTTATCCAAGATGTGGTCCTCCAAATAAACCTGTCTCCGAGTTTGCATTTTGATAGGCCCTGCTCGTTCCCGACCACAGCTGAGTCAAATTGCTGGAGATCCCAGCCTCCCCACTTCTCCATTCCCTCCAAGTAGGAAGGATCAAGGCCAGCAAATCCAAGTGCGGGATCCATCCTTTGCAAGACTATCTCACCCAAGACAGACTTCTCCCTACTACAGAAAGCAGGCCACCTTACACCCTACCGCCCTCACTCCCAGGGCTGCCCTGCCCCCGGTTTCACCCCTTCCTCCTCTCCCTTGACCGCCCCGGCTCCCGCGTGCCCATCTGATCCCTTCGTCCCGGGGACACTCACCCTGCCACTCGAGGACCGGCTCGGGGGTAAGCGCTGGCGAGGCGCCCGAGGCGCCGCCCACAGATACCCGCAGCCCCAGCAGCAGCAGCAGCAGCGCCCGCAGCCGCAGCATCGCTAACCACTGGCCTCTCCCGGCGCCCCGCGTCGCGAGGTGGGAACTAGCGCGGCAATCGGAAGTCTCCCTCTGCGCCCCGCCCCTCCTGGGACCTCGCCACCCCTGCTGCCCCGAGACCCACTCCGTCACCCCTGTCACCACAGTGCGCAGACACTCGGGGCTCTGAACTGAGTCCAGAGAGTCGCTGAGGTTTTCCCCGCCCTACTCACTCCGGTTGGGAGAAGGAGGAGGAATCGGGGAGTGGACCGTCTGCCCATCCCAGAAAGGCCTGCCTTAGGGGTGGAGAGAGAGGAGGGATGAGGCGTTCGGGTGCCTGCTCCTCCCGCGTCCCTCCAGTTTTCTCGTTCCTTCCTGGGGCAGGCCAAATTGGAGTTGGGGGCGAGGGAATTGGAAATCTCAGGGACGGGAAATCTGATATCTGGGTTGTTTGCAAATCACCCGGATTCTGGGAAACACCGCGGGCTTGGCAACACGCAGTTTAGAGTAATCCGACCTGCTCTGAGACCCCAGGCTTCGGGGGAGGGGTGGTGGGGGCTTTGACCTCCCCTCCTCTGGAATGTGGTCTGCGGGAGATCCCTTGGGCCCTCCAGGGGCTCGATCCTCCTGACCCTAAAGTACTCCGAAGGTTCTTCATTGCTGAGTTCCTTTCTGTTTCAAAAGAACGTTCCCTTCTGTCTCCTTGGATCGCCCATAACCCAGTTGGGCTAAGCCTCTTGACAGCGGTTATCTCATTATCCCATTTTACAGATGAGGAAACCTGTTTGAAAGGCAAAGAGGTTTGCTCCAGGTTACCTCCTTAATCTAGCAAATTACTCCTGAAACTAGTAAGTAGGAAAACTTTTACTAGAATGCATTTCTTTTGAACTGCAGTCTTTCAAATAATCAGAACAGGAGAAGCATTTAATATTTGCAAGAACATGCTAATCTAGACCATTCCTAAATAGGACTTTAATGCTAATTATTAAGGGAAGAAAGGGAGATTTAAAGAAAAAAAAGGAAGATGGGGAGATCTTGGAGAACTTTGCCTTTCTTCACTGCCTATTGACCAATACTAAACCAATATTTTTGAGTAATACTCTTACAGACTGAGTTGGGGCCCAGCCCCACAAATGTATATATTGAAGCCCTAACCTTCTCATGTGATTGTATTTGGAGGTGGAGATTTTAGGAGTTAATTAAAATTAAGATAGTAAGGGTTGGATCCTAGAGAGGATCCCTGACCTTAGATTAACAGGGAGGGAGAGATCTCTCCCTCTGTGGGTACCTAGAAAAGACTATGTGAGAACCAAGGGAGAAGGTGGCCATCTGCAAGTCAGGAAGAGAGCCTTCATCTAAAACTGAAATTTGTGGGACATTTTTTAGACTTTCCAGTCTCCAGAACTGCAGAAATAAGTGTCTGTTATTTAAACCACGCAGTCTATGATATTTTCTTACAGCAGCCCAAGCAGACTAAAACACTGTCTTAGCCTAGTTCCCCAGAGCTGGGGAGGAGATCCCTGGCAGGAAGTGGAATTGAAGAGTGAAACAGGTGGAAAGGGAAAGCAAGCAGTGTCCTGCAGGAACTTCAGAAGGCATCAGAATAGTTTTCCTTGGGAATAAACGAGGACATTTATTCACAGGGTCACCATCCCTGCTGGTGATCCTAGGTTATTAACTCCTCTGTGCACTTCCACAGCAGTGGTGAGTTACAAGCATGGCCCCATGCCTTGGCATCAGAGAAGCTCTGAGGCAGTAGCAACAGGTGCATGGTATGACCAGCGATAATAAGTAACAGCCAGCTTGCTCCAGAGGGTAACTGACAGGAACTAGAAATCTGTACAGAAGTGGCTGCTCCAGAAGTGACTGGAGTAAGAGCTGGAGCTGAGAGGATGCAGCAGGTCCAACGTGTGTCTCTAGCATATCACTACATGTAGAAGTCAGCATCCTTGCCTGAACAAGTGCAGAAAAAGGAAGCTTTTTAGCATGCCAGACAATACAGACTTCAATCATGAAGTACTTATTAATCTCTCATGTGACTTCAGAACTACATTATGTGCTCTGGGAAGAACCCCAAAGTAAATAAATTAGCCCTGCCCTAGTGACCTGGTGTGTAACACAGCAGCCAAGTGCAATCCACAGGGCATCATTAGGTAATAAAGTGAAACACTGACATTACTCTTTGATGAGATACAGTAGAGTAAGTATAAAATGGAGAGTGACCAGAGGATCTGGAGTGACTGTCCGCATTAAATGTGTTCAGAGAGGGTGGTGACTATGAGGAGGAAGAGGCTATTCTAGTATCTGAAGAAACTATGAGAGAAAATACAAAGGTTGGCGTGAGAAATGCTTGCATGGGAGGCGATGGAGAGGAGGGCCTGACTGGAGCAAAGGGCAGTTGTCGGGGCACCCTGACAAATGAGGTCAGTCATTGGGACACTGGGCTACCTCCCACTGACTGTGGGATCCAGTGAAACACTCACCTGCTATGGGCTTCAATTTTATATTTGTACAGTGAAGAGACACAAAACAAAACAAAATTAAACAAACAAACAAACAAACAAAAAACAGTCTTCCCTGACCCATAACAGATAATATTCCAAAGTATCAGAGCTTGAACACGAGTAGAATTAAGAGGGAAAAAAAGCCATATTTCTTCTTTGGAGCAATTAGTGTAATGAAGAATGGTGATGACAGCTTCCTGGCCTGCCGACGCCACATTTCCTATTCAACAATTAGAAGACTCAGAAAAGAGCTAGTTTTTCATCTCTTCCTGGAGCATTCAGACTCAAAGGTGAAAATCTCTGGCAAAGAGCTTTTTAGCCTTTGGAAAAAAAAAAAAAATGACAGTTCCCCATTCCCCAGTCTTGAGTGGTTCAGATTTATGAGACAGTAGAGCATCATGGTTAAAAAAAGGCACTTACCACTTACCAGTATGTTTCTTTGTCTCCCTTAGCCTCAGTCTCCTTTTTGTATAAAATTTCCTTTTGCATAAGAATGCAGATGGCAATATTTTCTTCAGTGTTGTGGTATTAAATGTGAGGCTATATATCATATCGGACATATTGTCCAAGTGTGTTTGGGGGAAAGGCAGGAGTGTGGGGAAGGAGTGGGGCAGCGAAGAGAAGAGTAGCAGAGATCAGAAGCAAGCAGAGAGCACTGTCCAGTTGGAATTGTGTCTCCTGACTTGTCTGGAACAGGGGGGCCAGAGCTATAGTCCTTTATACATCTTTCCTTTGCTCAAGTGTTATTTTGAAGTAGACTTATTTCTCTCTCTTATGTGAATACGAATTATTTGAGGGACCCACTGTATTTTTCTTCCTCTTTGAATCTCTAGGATCACACAGTTCCTGGCACTTAGAAAATGCTTTAAAAAACCATTTGATGAAGGAAGGAGTAACACAATTTTTTTGAGCACTGTCTGCATGAATCAGGGACTCAGCAAGAAAGGGCGAGAGCCTGATTTGCAGTGAAAGGACTAGATGCAAATGCCCGGGCAGGATGAAGGGAACCAAAGCAGATGGTGAAATCTTAGTGCTATACACTTACTGCTATATTGCTACTAGGTCTGAAGGAACCAGCGCCATGAGCAGTTACTGGAGCCTCACTGCAATCACATGGACTTCTTCCCTGTATGTCTCTCTGTGTCTTCACATAGCTTTCTTATAAGGATATCAGTTATTAGATTTAGTACCCACTATAATCCAGGATGACTTAATCATAAATATTTATACCTGCTACTTCCAAATATGAATTGGGATTGAGGGTAGGAGATGCTATTTAATTCAGTACAACTACCATATGGTTCAGTCATTCTACTTCCAGGAATTTACCCAAGAACAATGAAAGGACACATTCATATAAAATTTGTACATGGCTGTTCATAATATCTTCATTGTAGTAGCTGAAAACTGGAAACAATTCCGATGCCCTTCAAGAGGTAAATGGATAAATAGATTTAGGTACATCCATACAATGGAATACGACTCAGCAATAAAAAGAAATAAACTTTGATACATTCAACAACATGACTGCATCTTGAAATAATGATGATAAGTGAAAGAAGCTAGATAATTAAAAGTGTACGTATTTTACAATTCCATTTAACAGCATATAAAGTTCTGGAAAGCGTGAACTATTTTGTGGTAATAAATGGCAAATGTGGTTTCCTGGGAAGGGTATGAAAGGCCAGTGAGAGGAGAGATACTTAGCTAAGCTAAGACAGATCGGGGCAAGAGTGAGCATAATTTGTTTAAGAAATTCTAGTTGCAGAGCGATTGGGTATTGAGGTGGGAGGTTCTTGAAACATTGAGGTTAAATAGGAAAGCTTAGAATAGGCCCAAAATCATGTTAAAAATCTTTATCCTAAAGCCAATAGAAAGTTATTTAGGGTTTCATCATGACCATATTTATGAGTTACATTTTAGAGAGAACTTTCTTGCTATAGTATGAAAATGGATTGGAGGTAAGCAGTTCATAAGGGTGAGAGATGGTGCTTGTCTAGACTAGGAGATAGTGATAGATTAAGAAAAGTGAACACACACTGGAGGTATTTAAGATGAAGAGCATCAAGACTTTGCATCTGATGGGGTGGATTGGGTAGAAAGAAGAGTTATCAATAATGACATCTGGTTCTCACATGGTCATCTAGTGGCTACATCCCCTGAGAAACGAGTCTGGGAGAGGAGTCGAACTTCAGTTTGCGATCTCTTAACAGGCTTACGGAACATGCAGGTGAAGGTTGGGGACAGTTGCATATGTGGGTATCAAAGTCAGAAACAGACAAGAAGCATATATTTGAGGGTTATCTGGGTTGATCATTAAAACCATGGGAGTAGATGTGATTACCTAGGGAATACAGGTTGAGAGAAGAGAGGCCTTGTGGGTGAAGTCAGTCACAGAGTGAAGATTGCTGACTCCCTGCAGCCTGTTTAAACTCCCTCCCCATTGTTTGGTAAGTAACCTCCTAGCTTGCAACCTCCTGGCTTGTAACCTGGCCAGTTGCCATGGAGAGAGAACAGAACATACCCACACACTCCTGGATGTTCTTTCCCAAGACTTTGTATTTGACTTTGTGCTGCTCAGTTTCAATGCTTTCTACACTTGCTTACATTGCAGTTGACTTGTAAGTTAGTATGTCAACAACATACAGCTGCCCTTTTTTTGTATTCAACTGTGTAAAACCACTGCATTAACACACTGGGGTGTGGACTCCTTATGGATAGCCACCTATAGTGCCTTTTCTGTGACTGACTTCTCCCAGATGGCCACCTCTAATTCATCTGCAAGTCAACTCATGTCTCTATTCTCTGAACCTCTGAGTGGTTTCTTCAGTTTAGCAGCTCAGTACCCACAAGCTCTTATAGATTCCGGTCTCTTCTGAAACAGGCCTGAGAAGAATCAGGGAATAACAACATCAAAAGGACCCCTAGAGAAGCGATGAGGAGCCAGGTGTCCAGAATCCTGGGAAAAGTGTTTCAAGGAGAGAACTATCAAAAAGTTTCATATGCTCTGAAAAGTTAAAGAGTTTAAGAATAGAAATATGCACTGAATTTAGGGACAAGGAGAAAATTTATGACTATGGGGAGAGCATTCCTAGCGGGTGGAGGCAGAAAATCCTTTGGTGATTTGATGATGACTAGGAATAGAGCCACCAAGGGTAAACAATGCTTTCAAGCAGTTCTTGGCTATAGGGAAAAGGAGAAATAACGGTGTAGGCTATAGGTGTAAAATTGGGGTTGAGGACAAATGCTGTTACTGTTATATCTGTTATTTTTTAGATGTAAGACTTGAGCATGTGTTAATTCTGATAGAAAGTCTCTAGCAGAGAGGAAGAAGTGAAAAAACATTTATTGTTAGGATATTTAGAGTGACGTCTCTGGCAGAAGTTTCCAGAACAAAAAGTAAAACAATTTACTATATACCTGACTGATACCTGACTGCGTCACTCTGTGTGGCGTTTGCATATTCTCCCATGTATAAATGGGTTTTCTCTGGTGATTCTCTTTCCTCCCTCATCCTAAAGATGTTCATGGTAGGTTCTTTGGCATGTCTCAGTTGTCTCACTGAGAAGTTTGTGTATGCTCTGCAATAGAAGGTCATTCTTCTTTTTTGTTTTTAAGGAAAGGTGCAGGCAGAAATGAAGGTGAGCAAAGATAGGCAGCCTGGAAGAAAGAAGAAGAAACTTTTCATTTATTTTATTAAGTTCTTCATCTTGATGGTTTCCCCTGATCCTGAGTCATGAATGCAGGTTTTGGGATGTATGTGGACTATGTCTGGAAGACACACCACTAAGCCATCAAGACACACCAGGAAGGCATTCTGTCCATGGTTGGTCCTCTGATCTGACTGGATAGGTTCCAGTTACCTTAGACCCTGAAATGAAATATGTGTGCTGGAAAAGAATGAATGAATGAGTGAATACAATGAATGAATGGTTTTTTAATGTTAGAAGTATTGTGGGTCTTTATTTAAAAGTTAGGTGATATTTTTGTAACCAGAAATAAGAACTTACCTCTTGTTTGTATCAGTCTATGGTTAAATTGGTTTTATTATACCTTGTTTTGCTTAAACTGAAATTTTCAAAAACCTATCAATGTGGGTCAGTGTAGAATTATAATGTTGACTTGGTTTCTTTGTAGGTGAAGAGGTCATATGATTGTCCTTGTTTCTTCTTGGTAGCTTTATATTTGCTAAGTGCCAGGATTTGCTCATGGTATAGTGGGTAAGAGGACAGATTTCCTGGGTGGAAATCTGCCATGTGATTGTGCTAAGTCATTGAATGTTACCCAGACTTAGCTTCCTTTCTGTGAAACAGAGTACTACGAGTGTCTACTCCATAACATAATAGATGGAAAGCACCCACAACTAGGCAAATAGAGCTCATGATATGTAATTATGATTAGATAATACTCAGAGCATTTACACCATGAGGTAGATGTTATTACAATCATTGCATATTGATGAGGACACTGAGAGAGTTTAAGTGACCTATTGTTAAAGTTCTATCCTGAATTATCCATTAACTTTATGTAATAAGCTATCTCATTAAGAGAAAACAATTATAGATAAAATAGAATATTGATTTGTTTGCGACTCGAGTTTTCTAACATATTTAATATGTATTTTTAGCAGCTTTCCCCCAGCCATTTATTAAATACTTCTGGATGTGTTCAAAATATTACTTTATACTGTCATTTAACGACACAATGATATTTTTAACTAATAGCATCCATAGTAGCTGCAGTGCTAAGGGGTGAAAAGAAGTAAAAATTCACTGGGCTAAGGGCCAATTTCAGTAGTGAATTAATGAACTAGTTTTTCACCTTAGTCCAGGCAGCAATTTATATCAATTTAATTCAATTAGTGGCTTTCCCAGCATGCGGTTGATAGTCAGAAAGAAAGTTCCACTCACTCAGAAGTTTCAGTTGCACCTCTGTAACTGATTGGGTCAACGTGTCCCAAGTCTGCCTGCCAGTACATCACCCACAGCATGCTCACACTTTACTTCTGCTTCCTGCTCCTAACCTTGTTGAGGATGTGCCGGGAAAGCAGAAAAAAGGGCACATATCCACACTTGTGGAAGAAAGAGAACTCTCGAGAGAGTGGCCCCTCATTACACATGTTTTCTGAAACCCAACTGACTTAGTAGCGCTCAGCCTTGTTTTGGTCAGAGTCACCTAGAAAACTTTTAAAAACTACCCTCAAACCAGACATTCTGATTCAAGACTTCTTGGGTGAGAGTCCAACATCAATACTTTTTTGTTTAGAAATTCTCAAGGTGATTGTAACGTGCAGCTAGAATGAAGAACTGGGTCTGAGCTGAGAACTTATGATGGGTTCTAGAGAGAGAAGGCAGGAGGGGAATGTCTAGTACATGAAAAGGAAGTGAGATCTACAATAAACTTGTCATCTAGGGGGCAAGAGGCTGGTTTTGGAAGTACAATTTCCAATTGACTATGTTGTGATTATAAAGGGAAGGAGAAGCCAAGTGTAGGAAGCCATAGCAGATGTGGTGTGTCTGTCACTAGGGAAGGCCAGACTCCAGGAACCCCACTGGAATCAGTATTATGGAAGAGCCTTCTCAGTCTTTGCTTATCAAGTTATAATCCTGTGGGCTATCACTTTCCAAGAATGAAAGGGAAAGGCTGGTTATAACCAACAATTATTCAACTTTTATGAATAATTTCTAATGAGTTAGATATTCTATTCCATTGAATAGTCAAACAGGTAAATAAAATAGTTTTTGATTACCAACGCTCCTTTTAAATAAAAATAATAACAAAACAGAGAGGTAGCCTCTAGTTTCATCCGAAGAACACCTCACTCCACTCCCACAAATCAAGCAGAGTCTGTGAGCGTGCTCACATCTTGAAAAAGTAGGTAAAAAGAGAGGAGGAGGCAGCCAGAGAGTAGGTAAAACTGACAGGGTAAAAATCCTTCTTCCATTATATCTTAGCTGTGTTGTTTTGGTTTAATTACATAATCTTGTCAAGTTTTGAAATCTCTGTGTGCAGGTCAATAAAAACCAACCTTGTAGGATTATTGTAAGATGAGCAATCATGGGAACAAATGCCAGGAATAAGCAGGCCTCTGGAAGCATTGCCACAGCTATTCTGTAGGAGGGAAAACTATCCTAATGGATCAGATATGGAGTCTCCGGCTCTTCATACTTGTTGTATTGTGCTCACTTAGAAAATTGGAGATTTTGTCAAATTTTTTTTCTAAGCCAATTCAAAGTGCTCTGTCTTGGAGGGTAAAGGAAATAATGGGGATTAGAGATAGGTCATAAGGCTATCGAAAGAAACTTCTAGACAAAGATTTTCTCCTACCCTTCCTAGGGTAAACTGGTTAAATATTAAAGTCCAGGGCAGTTTTCTGAAAAATTCTGCAAAGCTGAATGAATAGAGCACTAAGAAATTGGCAAACCTATTCTATATATTCCTAGTTCTCCTAGGAACCACCTAAGGCATGCTACTTAGCTCTTCCATAGCTTAAGTCTTTTGCTAAGACAGGAATCAATGCTGCTCAATGAATGGATTTTTTTTTTTTTTAAAGAGGAAGATGATATGGATGTCAAATGATTAGAAATTCCAGAATATAACATAAATTTTTCCCACATTATGTTTATAAATCAATATATAGTTTTGTTTCTGCTTAATGGCTTTATATTTTGTTACTAGAAAAAAGAGTAATTTATTAGCATAAGGCCAAAAACCTCAGTCTTTAGGACGTATGGGTTTGTTATAGGTAACAGTTAGTTATGAATAGGCAAAGAGGGAAGGGTGAAAAACAGGAACGCAGAAAAAAGGTAAAAAGCCATAGAAAGTGGGCCGTATTAATCAGCCTAAAGGTCAGGGAACTTTTCAGAAGGAGCCTTCACAATCAGAAGTAGCAAGATTCACCTTTTGGTGAAACTGGCTCATCATGTGCTCTTTAGATAAAACATTTACACCTTGTGAACCATCAGGGATAAAGTGCCTCTAGATGAAGCCAAGGGTGTATAACTCAGCCGGAGCCTTATGGGTCCGAACTCCTAGAACTAGTCATGGCAGGCTCCTCTGTGAATGACTTGTCTTCTGCCTTTGGAAGTGTACTGTCTTCCACTCTTGCTTTCACTTTGCCACAGTGCTTTTGCTTTGCTTGCATTTTACCACTTTTCTTTCCCTTGCTTTGCCCGTGCTATTTTACCAGTGAAAGTTTGTCTCCACATGCCTGTCAGTTAGTGAGAGGGAAGTGAGAAGGGAAACAACTGTAGTGGTGCTCTTCCTAGAGAAGTTCTCTAGTGTTTCAGACTTAATGAGATTTCCTTTTATGTCATGCTTCTGGTTTATCAGGGTAGTCCCACTTCTGGGATGGGAAATAGCACAGCCTTCTGTGTTTTCCTCTGTTCTTGTAACCCGGATATTTTCCTGAGTCCTTTCATTGGGAAGTTTCTCCAGTGGTGATTTAAGAGTTGCTAATCATTGTCAACCATATAACACAGAGTTTGCTTTTCAAAGGTATCATTGTGAACTCTTTTCAAGAGTCTGTTTCTTTGTTTCTGAAATTAATCATTGTAAACTAATCATCATCAATCACGTAACACTGAGTTTGCTTTCCTGTAGAGTTACTTTAGGAAGCAGTTTTCAGCGAACTGAACTCACCTTTATTTTCACTTTGCCGCTTTGCTAATAAAAGTTCAATTTCTTTCCCCTTGGATTAGTGAAAATATGATGCATTATGTCTTGGGAGTAAATCTCCTCAAGTGCATAAGAACCCATCCTGTGGTATCAGGTTAAATAGCATTTCTATTATATTACTAGTGAATCAAGTAAATTACAAAATTATTGAAAGTGTTTGTTGTAGTGTTATTGGGATAAACTTGACAAATAATAAACTTCACAGATTTAAAATGTACAATATGAGAATTTTTGACATATACAGTCATGAAGCAATTATCATAATTAAGATAGTGAACATATCCACTTTCCTTAGATATTTCACTGTGTTCCTGGTAAGCACTCTCTCCCGTCTCTCTCTACCTCAGACCCCAGCCAACCACTGATCTGTTTTCTGTCACTAGAGATTAGTTTACAGTTCCTACAATTCGACATACATGAAATCACATCACATACCTTTTTTCCCATCTAGTTTCTTTATAAGAAGTTATTTTGAAACACACCCATGAATAATTTATTTTTATTGCTGAGTAATATTCCCTTGTATGGGCATACCAAATGATATTTATCTATTTACTTGTCAATGGATATTTGGGTTGTTTCCAGTTTTATGCTGTTATAGAATTTTGCTATGAACATTCATGTATAAATCTTGGTATGGACAGAGTCATTTTGGGTGTTAAATACTTATGAGTGGAATAACTGGATGAGAAAGTACTCATACATCTAACTAAGAAATCATCAATTTGTTTTCTAAAGTGGTTGTTCCATTTCCACCAGTAGTACTTAAATCCCATTTCTCTTTATCCTTGCCGATATTGGTTGAATCTCGGCAAAAGATGTTAAAGTTCTAACTCCCTAGGACTTGTGAATGCAACCGTCTTTGGGAAATAAAGTCTTTGCAGATAATTAAGTTAAGATGAGATTGTCGTGTCTGGTGTTCTTATAAAAAGGGCACATTGGGACACAGAGAAATCCACACACAGGAGCAACATCAGGTGAAGGTGAAGTAGACACTGGGGTGATACATATACGAGTTAAGGAAACCACCAGAATAAGAGAGAGGCATAGAACAAATGTTTTCCTTGGCCCTCAGAAGGAGCCAACTCAACTGACACTTTGATTTTTAACTTTTAGTCCCCAGAACTGGTAGATAATAAATTACTATTGTTTAAAGCATCTAATCTGTGATACTTTGTTGTGGGAACCCTAGGAAATTAATACATGCATCAACACTTGACATGGTCCATCTTTTAAATTTTAGCATTCTAATAGGAGTATAGTGGTATTTTATTAGAGTTTAAATTTGTATGTCTCATACACATGGTGACTATAGCTAATAAGCATATGTATTGTAAACTTGAAATTTGCTTGATCCTAAATGTTCTCACCAGAAAAAAAAAGGTAACTGTATGAAGTAATGGTATATTGATTAACTTGATTGTGGTAATAATTTTATAATATATACATATATCAAGTCATCATGTTGTATATTTAAAATAGATAAAATTGCATTTGTCAATTAGACCTTAATAAAAAAGAAAAAAAATTTACGTTTCTCTGATGGCTAATGATGCTGAAAAACTTTTCATATGCTTATTTGATATTCATATATTTTCAAATCTCTTGCCCTTTTAGAAAAATTGGATTGTTTTCTTATTGCTTATTTCTTATTGCTGAGTTTTCAAAGTTCTTTATATGTTATAAACATAAGTTCCTGATCAGATACATAGTTTGCAAATATTTTTCCTTAGTCTTTAACTTATTTTTTCATTCTTTTAATATTTTGAATAACTGAAGGTTTAGGTTTTGGTGAGCTATTATCTTTTATCAATTTTTTTCTTTTAATCAGTCTTTTGAAATCTAGAAATTTTTGTCTAACTCAAGGTCACAATGATTTTCTATCTCTTCTTTTAAGTGGTTTATATTTTAAGACTTTACTTTTCAACTTAAGGTAAATTTTGAGTTAACCATGTTGTGAGGTTAATTTTATATAAAAAACAAATTTTCTAGTGTATTTATTGAAAGACCATGCTTTCTCAACTGAATCATCTTTGCGCCTTGATAAACAATGACTTGTCTGTATATATTTCTGGACTCTTTCTTTTGTTCCACTGAATTATTTGTGTTTACACTAGTACTACATTGCTTTGATAACAGTAGTATTATTACAAATCCTAAAATAAGATATTGCTAGCCCTCCAATTCTACAAAGCTATTTTGGCTATTCTATATCCTTTGTGATCTAATTCGAATTTTAGAGACGGTTAATTTCTACAAAAGTCCTCCTGGGATTTTTATTGGGATTGCATTGAATCTATGTATCACTTTTGAGAGAATGGACATCTTAATAATATTGAGTCTTCTATCCATTTACATAGCTCTTCTTTACAACTTTCAGCAGTCTTTTGTTGTCTTTAATGTAATTTACATCATTCATCAGGTTTATTTTTAGATATTTCATAGTTTTGTTGCTACTGTAAGTAACGTTTTTTCATTTTACAATTATTCGTTGCTAGTATATAGAAATATAATTGGTTTTCATATGTTCAATCTTTCTAAATTCACTTATTAGCTACCTTTTTGTAGCTCCATCACTTTTTCTGCATAGCTATTATCTTCTGGGAATAAAAGCAGTTTTACCTCTCCTTTTCTAACCTGCATGTCTTTAATTTACTTCTTGCTTTATTGTACCAGTTAGAACCTCCAGTGCTAGAAGTTTTTGTTGAAATGAAATGTAAAGAGAGCATATTCCTTGTCTTACTCTGATCTTAGAAAGAAAGCATTCAGTTTTTCACCATTAATTCTGATGTGAACTGTAGGATTTGGGTAGTTTTTGAGAGTTTTTTTTCAATTATCATTCCCTTCTATTCCTAATTTGATGAGTTGATCATTAATGTATGTGATATTTTGTCAAAAACTTTTCCTATGTTTATGAGATTATTATGATTTTTCTTCTTAGTTGTTTATATGGTGATTTACCATATAAATATTTGTATTGATTTTCGTATGTTCAACGGACTCTGTATTCTTCAGTAAAACCTTATTTAGTCATGATATATTTTCTTTTTTATGTATTGTTGGATTCAATTTAATAGCATTTTGTTTAAAATATTTCATCTATGTTCATGAGGGATATTATTGGTCTTTGGTTTTCTTTTCTTACAATGTTTGTCTGGTTTTAGTGTCAGTTTAACACTGACCTCAAAGAACAGGTTGCTCCTTCTTTTCAGTTATCTGAAAGAATTTTTTTTAAATGATCAGTATTGTATGTTCCTTAAGTGTTCAGTGAGACCATATGGGAATGGAGTTTTCTTTGTGGAAGGCTTTTAAAATTTCCATTTCTTCTATAGGTACAAGGCAATTCATACCTATTTTTTCTTGAATGAACTTTGGTAGTTTTTGTCTTTCAAATAATTTGTCAATTTAATATAAACTTTTAGGTTTATAGGCATAAATTTGTTCAAAGTAAAAATAATGCCTTATTATCCACTCTATCTATAGAATCTATAGTGATATCATCTGTCTCCTTCCTAATATTAGTAACTAGTGTTGGCTTTGTTCTTGTCCTGTTCGATCTGTCTAGAGATTTATCAACTTTATTTATGGTCTCAAACTTTTGGTATCATGGATTTTCTCTTTTGTTTTACTGTTTGCTGTTTCACTGATCTCCACTTTGATCTTTGTATTTCTTCTACTTACCTGGGTTTTGTTTTCTCTTCTTATTCTGGTTTCTTAAAGTAGAAATTGAGGTCACTGATTTCTAGTTTTCTAATACAGGTATTTATTGCTATAAATTCCCTCCTAATTACTATTTTAGAGGCATTTCACATATCCTGCTATACTGAACTTTCATTCAGTTTCGAGCACTTTCTAATTTTCATTTTGAGTTCTTTTTTGACTAATGTGTGTTATTTAATTTCCAAATATTTTGGAATTGTCCAGATATCTTTTTACTATCAATTTCTAATGAAATTCCATTGTGGTCAAAAAACATACTTCTCATGAGTTGAGTCCTTTTCAATTTATCGATATTTGTTTTATGAGTTGGAATATGTCTATTTTACTAAATGTTTCATGTGTGCTTAACAAGAGCCTATCTTCTGCTGTTATGGAATTGAGTGTTCCATACAATGTCAGTTAACTAAGTTGGGCCTGTTGTAGAACTCACTTATTTATTTCTTGCCTTTCAGGGATCACTGTTCTCAATTTCTGATGGTAAATGCCCTGAAAATGCCATGTATTTTGTTTGTTTGATTTTGTTGTTGCTAGAGGTGTGGGGAGGGTAAGCCTGGTTCCAGTTATTGCATCTTTTAAAGGAGCAGAAACCCTGTTTCTTTAAGGGATATTTTTCTCACATTGCATTTGACTTCCAGTTTGGCTTTAGACAGGAAAAGATGTATGGGAAATAAAGACCAGCATAAAGATCTCTAGAATTCTGTCCTATTAGATTTTTTTTTTAAAAAATACAGTTTGACTCTACTTGGTCATTCCCAAGGAGTTCTATTTTGTGTAGATGTGTGTATGTGTGATGTTAGTATATAAATGCATTTTACATTTATCAAGAACACACTTCAGAATCAATTAGTGAACTTAAAATAGCAAGCAACCCAAATCTGAGCATCCAAATTAGGTGCAAAATCTTAGAAGCATGTTACCATAGTCCCAGGGCTAAACTGTCTTGAAAACTTTAGACATACACTCGTATTATAAATGATTCAAAAATTGGGATTTTAGGTTTTGATCAAATTTCACAAAAACCATGTATGAAGGCATTGCACTAGGCATTCACACCGAGAAGTCTGGAGATTTCCAGAAGCCATTCTTATCCATGTCTGTATCTGAAGCTTCCTGTTCATTTTAGGCAATGCAGGGAAAACACTGACCAGATCTTGCTTTCATCTATCTTTTCCTAGACTCCAAATCGGTACCATTTGCTTTCTCTTAGCATTATCTTTCCTCGGATGATCCAACAGAAAATACCATCTATTCAAAGGTGAAGGATAATATTAGGTTTTTAGTGGTGAGCATACTGTAGCATGTACAGATGTTGATTTATAATGACGCATATCCAAAACCTACATAATATTATAAACCGACATTACTTTAATTAAAAAAAAAAAAGTTAGACCAAATAGGGAAGTTGAAAATGTATGCCGTCTTTTAAATTTGGTCCAATGACATGAACTAAATACTTTCTCCCTGCTAAGTTGATTGAGTTGGCCAGCTGTTTTTGGAAGGTTTTACATCCTCTTTTTGACCCACTCTGCGCTGCAGACCAACACTGGGCCTAGGAGTAGGAAGGAGGGCCTGTGTTTAAGGAATGTGTGGGGACCAAGGGCAAGCAGGACCTGGTGGGGTTATCCAATTGAAGGAGATGTGGAAAGCTGAGTAAGACGTGGGAAGTCCTGAATAAATGTACAGCAAAATCGGAAATTAAAGCGGAGGGCTGGTACAGAAAATTGACCCAAAACAACTCATTCTGAGACTTTCTAAGACTAAGGAGTCTCTCAAGGAAAAGATTGAGACCATGTTTCAGGAGCAGGTTCTGCTAAGACATAAGGGCCTTTGGATGAGCTCAAGATTTCTATAGAAAGAAATTGCCCAAATAAACTATAAGTGACCAAATCTGAAAAAATACATATCATCTATTGTCTACAGATATCACATTCTAGGCCACTCTCATTAGTTTGACTGAGATTCACGGGCATCCATATTTTCCTGAACCACTTATTCAAAACTGGTTTCTTGAGTTATTTCTGTAAGGGGTTAGTCATCTCCATTTGCACTAATTTCATCTAATTTGCACGAGTTTCATCTCCAGGGTAATTTTATTATCAGATCTGGGGACTGTACACTTCCCCTTTGTGGGCTGAATAAAAAGATACGCATAAATCAAATCATGTGGCAATATGGTAGTACTTTCTATACCAAGCCACTCCTTGTAGTTTGAGGAAATACTCTGCCTTCTGGATTTTCCCTGAGTCTTTTATCTTTAATTGTATTTCCTCAGAGAGTTGTGTGACACACCTCTGTCAGCTACAGAAAAGCTGTGTGTCTCTTTTTACTAGCTATTTCTGTGTTTTGACTTCTGTTTTCTATTCAGGTAAATTCCTGTTTGCTAGTGAGAGCAATTATTTTCAAGAAAGGCTAAACCCCATTCAGAACTGGTCCTGGCTTATTAGCTTGAGTTTCTTAAAAAACAAAATCTGAAATCTGTTCATGTGCTTATTATTTATGATAAATAGTTGTGGCCTTGTTGTATCCATCAGTATTCTTAGTTTTGCCTGTAGGTCTGAATGACCTACATTATTTCTCCATTCTTTCCCCAATTTTCCCACTGCCTTCCTATTTCTCAGAAAAGCTCATGATTTGTTTTGTAGGCTGTCACTCTGAGAGGGCTGCTGGGAAAGAACTGAGTAAGATACATGATTTTGAAATTATTCTTAGACCTGAGTACTGACCTCTAAGGGTCTATGAATATTAATTGGAGTAATGTTACCTTTAAACTATTTTCCCTTTGTCTACCTTCCTATAAAATATTCCTACACTTTGAGTTCCAAAGCTTTTCAGGTGACAGCACCTAGTGAATATGATAAAGTCTTTTTTTTTTTTTTTTTTTTTTTTATCATTTTGAGCTGAATTTTGTTGACCATATTCTTCACAATGATACCTGGAAGACTTAAGTGACTCCTGAAGAGATTTGTGCTTACCTCTGGTATCTAGGGATTCTCAGGGGGAACCTCACATAACCCCAAGGTAACTTGTCCTTGCTCCCTCAACTAGCTCTCCTCCATATCCAGACCCAGACTCCTGCTCCACATCCCCTACCAGAACTGAAGACCTACCTCCAGGCCCCACCTGAGGCTCCTGAAACCACGGTGCTTCTTGCTGCCACCAAGTCTCTAGGCTTCTGCCTCCCTTCGCTTCCCTACTCACCTCCATGCACGGCAGGATGCTCTCTGCCCCCTGAACCAACAGAACCATCTTCTTTTGTGGCTGAAGCAGTAGTTTTGCTCTGTGACCCACTTTTTTCAAGGGGGGGTCCCTAATATAAGTACTTAGACCCCCAGAGATTAGTGGGTCCGATTTTAGTTTAGGCAGAATTCTTTTAAGAGCTGGTTTAAGTCTCTGTCCCCACATTTACCCAGAACCAACATTTTCCTTTTGAAATTTCAGTTTGTTCTAAGTTATTTAACTCAGGATCAGAGATCTTACTGTGTGACTCTTTCATGTACTTTTTTGGTTCTTCCTTGAAATTTGTCTCTTTTTAACCTCCTCTCTCTCTTACCTACTTCTCCAATCCTTCCTAGACCCCTTGGGGTTCAAAAGGGCGACTGTTGGAGACACTCGTTTAATGAATATAGCTGTCATTTACCAAACATTTGTTAAATGTTGATGTCAAATATTTTTATATGTTCCTTCCTTTAATTATCACAGCAATCCTAGGAAGTAGGTGAGAATGTATGTAGCAGTGATATAACACGAAACCGGGATGAAGACAGTAGATAACATCTTTCAGATTATTCTCTCTTCCCCATTGAGCATCTTTGCATATGAAGTTAAGACACAATTAAGTTTTCACACCTGTTGCTGACTAAATTGAGGACTACAATGTTAAATGGTGATCCGTGTGCTGGGAAAGTTATTCTGCACCTACAATATACAAAACTAAAATGTGTGCTTTTCTATGTCCATCAGAGGCTCACACCATTGTCAGATTTTTAATAAATCATAGAATTTTATTAAAGTATGGATTGGTTATCTCCTAAAATGAATATTAGATTGGATTGAATCAAACAAATACTGAATGTGACCAAGAAAACCTCAGAGAAAAGCGTTGTAAATTCGTTTTGCCTCCATGACAAATTCATTTTTTTATCATGCCACTGTTTTCATTCTTTTAGTTACGTTCTCCAATTAGCAAGTTTCTAAAATCTGACACTTCTTCAAGTCAATAAAATACATTAAAATCACTTTAATAAACTAAAACTATGCAAAACACAATTAACACTGGTCCATGTAGTTTAAATTTTCATTATCTCATTGTGGTGTTTATAAAACCAATAATATTCTGTAGAGAGTGTAGTAAATATAGTCATTTATTATGACTATAGAAGGATATGAATAAACAAGAGACATAGTTTTCATTTGAAAAGAAATTATGAAACAAAATAATTATGAATCAAAGGAGAGATTATGAAGTAACTTAAGCTTATTAGTAGTATTAAAACGGGTTTTTTGGGAAGACATTTCATAAAGATAATTGTGACTTTGGTGAACTTTCTACCATTAGCCTAAAAAGAACTCAAAATGTTTTCTTAGTAAATGTAATCATCATCTTGAATTTAAAAAAGACTAATCACTGTGTGCAACTCCACTGATGTGGGGGAGCAGGGGGCATGGCAAGGGCTTTAGAGAGTTTTTTATGCCACAGTCATTATCTTTTTCTGGCTTCGTTTGCCATCACCATCACCATCACCATCACCATCACTGCCATCCCCACCCCTGTCTGTCTCATCTCATTAATCAGCCAGCAAAGCAGGGGGAATGTGTCTAATTTTCCCACCAAATTCTCTGACTACTCCAGCAAGTAGTACTCCTCTGTTGTGTTGAGCGAAAGCCTGGAGCTGGTACAAGCCCCAAAGAGAGCAGTGTGCCGTGAGGATAGCAGTGTGTACCCTCAGCATACAAATTATTGGAAGAGGGAGTCTCTCCTGTCAGACAACTGATTTCACCCATTTAGAATAAAACAACAGCATTTCCAGAATGAAAACTGAGCCAGACATGCCCCTGCACTGATTCTCAAGCTCATTAATTTGGTTAGTTAGAGTCCAATGCTATGAAGGGAATTTTATTTATTTTATACCTGAAGTTTAGCATAGCCTTGCAGTTAAGCCTACATAGATCAGCACAAATTCATTACTACATCTGGGAAAGTAACTCTATAATATGCCTTACCAGGGGAAGGGGAAGTAGGAACACTTTCCTTTGCATATATGGCAGAGCAAAGGTGAGCGCCCTGTGACGTTCAGTACAGCACCGTGTTTAGAACTGAGGTCTTCGGGGTGATATATTCAGGTCCAAGTCCTGCCCTGGACTATATAACTCTGGTCAAGTCCCTAAGTTTTCTTAGTGGTGGCAGTTTCTCTCTTAGTAATATAGGGAAAACAATTCCAGGGGCTAAATATGGTAAAAGATATAACATGCTTTGCATAACGCTGGTTATGGTAGGTAATAATTAGTGATTTTTGTCATATCTTTATCTGGGATTTATAAGACTACAGCATAGTAACTAAGAGCATGGATTTGGGATCTAGATTCCTTGGGTTCAAATCCTGGCTTCAAAACTTTCTAAGTATGTGACCTGGACAAGTTATTTAATATCTTCTTGCCTCAGTTTCCTCAGATATAAAACAGAAGCGAATCTGTTTGAGCGGCAAGTTTTCTCCCAAAGCACACACATACAAAATGTAAAGGTCGAACTGAAATTTCAAACTGAACTTGAAACTCTGTGGATCACTCTGAGATGGAAAACATGATGATCTGGTCTCTCCCAAATAGCAGCATAGCCAACAAGAGAGAGGAGTATGAGCACCCCAGAAGCTTTTTATCCCATAAGCTTGTTCTGAGAGAGATGGCACAAATTTGACCCACACACCCACTTTGGTGTAATCAACATGTACAAGACTCTACAGATCCCACGTGTTCTTGGGAGCACAGGGCCTGCGTATTGTGTTCATGTCTACATCCATATCATAAGAATTGTGCCTAGCATGTACTGGGCACCCAACAGATCATGATTGCATGAGTTTTTAAACTCTTACTAGGTTTCATTATACTTATATTCTTACTAGGGATCATTATAGAAGAAACAGGCATTGCTGCTACTCTACTGATGAAAAATTAAGAAGAAAAATGATCTTGTTGCTACTCAAAATAGGAGAGTCACTGGATTTCTAAATTTCTGGTCTTTAGTTTTTAAGACAGTTTGTTTCAGAACATAAATACTCTTGCTTGACTTTCCCAGTCCCTTTGTAAGGAATGGGCCATTCTAAGAAAAGGACTTTCTCTAAGTTGACTTTTTGTGAGAATTGGTTTCTCTGCATAATTTCCTTGACTTGGAAAATGAGCATATGACACCATGGAATCTACCAAATGGACGCTCAGAAAAATAGCACAACCTGGCTGTCTTAGTTTGGTAGGGCTGTCATAACAAAGTACCACTAACTGGGAGGTTTAAATGACAGAATCTTTTTTCTCACATTCTGGAAGCTGGAAGTCCCAGATCATGGTGTTGGTGGGGTTGATTTCTTTTTCAGGTTCTCTCTTTGGGTTTCAGGTGACTCTCTTCTCCTTGTGTCTTCACATAATCTTCCTGCTGTGCAGCTCTGTGTCCTAATCTCTTTTTTTGTATAAGGATGTCAACCATATTTGATTAGGGCCCAGTCTAATGCTTTCATTTTAACTTAATTACCTCTTAAAGGTCTTATCTTCCAATGCAGACACATTCTGAGATAATAGGGGTTAGAATTTCAGTATATGAATATTAGAGGGTGGGGTGACAATTTAGTCCACAGAACTAACTCTGAAGAACATAGTTTTAAAAAATGTGGGGTAATATCCAGGCCTGTTTTAGAAGGTTGTGAGATGTGGTTGTCTTAATCATGTAGCAAATTACAGTCCATACCCTTCTGTCTCCTACCTTTGGTGATGGCCTCTTTCTACCTTTCTCCTTGGTTCCATATTGGGATCAGCCAGGTAGTCAGAGCAGGTCACACGGGGATTCAGAAATCCAAGAAGAGGGTTTTGTACCAAGTAAATAAAAGGAATTATCATTCATCTAAGATACATTGTTTAAATTACCATGTTTATTTATTTCAACACAAAATACAATAAAACAACTTAGAAAAGCCCATTTTATTTTCATGTAACATAACTCTTCAGTGAACAGAAGTACTACTGTTAATGTTTTGACCTTTTCAAGGTCCAGCCTTGGGTCAAAACAATATTCAGAGAAATAGCAGATTCTTCTCTATCTTCCCCAATATACATACAAAGGAAACTTAACATTTTCTAAAATCCTATTCTAGTAATAACACAAAAAATATCACACATAGAGATGAATACTACTGTTAGGTCATTAATAAGGTAATTTCCTTATTGCTCTAGATTTTTCCCAGACCCTGGGCTTGAGTTGGGAACACAGTGGGTACATTAACTTTTCATAGTTATTGTTCAGTATATCCCTTTATTATAACTCTGTTCTCTCCAAGTGTCTGATTCATCTAAGTTACTTAGATACCAGAAAAAAAAAAAAATCCTTAAGTGATCAAATGGGTACATTCCATTTGGTAGATTGAAGAAACTTTGTTATCAGAGGTTATTCTGTACCAAGTCAATGGATAATCATGAAACCTCCATTACATAATGAACTATTTGCCTAGCAAAAGGTTTCACATTATAATGGATTCAAAAATATTAAAACAATATACAAAAGTATAATACCTTACCTATTCCAGTGTTTAAATGCTATCTGTTTTGTCTCAGTACATTTTCAAACAAATATTAATTATTATTTAACAGACATCTTTCACTCATTTCACCGACAAAAGTCAGTCCCATGTGGTGGAAAGAAGACACGACTCAGAGTTAGAAAACCTACATTCTGGACCCAACTCTTCTACTCACACTCTGAGCCTTTGTTTCCTAAGGAGCCTCAAATGAGTTGAAAGTGCTTTGTAAAGCAGCGTTAACTATGTATTCTACAGAATCCATTTCTTCAATCAACTTATGAATCCCTAATTATCACCAAGTATTTTTGCAAGTAAAATCTTACATTTTAAAGTAAACTTATGATGAATATTCAACATATGCAGCTGAAATGTGCAAGCTGGGTTATGCAAATGGACAAAAGAATATAGATTTTTTTAAAGAGTCTATTACCCATAAGTCTTAAATACTCTTGAAATGTTTGATTTAAAACCAACTACAATATTATTCTGTTTAACCTATTTTCCTTTTGTGTTCTTGGAACTCTTCCTGAATAAACTAACCACTTAAGGTAATTGTTTTAAACTAGTAATTATAATTTTCATATTACAATTACAAAGCTTTGAAGAACATGAAACAGAGTAACATGGATTGAGAAATGTAGAAGTAATATATAGTTTTAAAACTTCGGATCAAGTGGAAAATTGAGTGTAAATGTTTATTTTCAGGTAACAAATAGTACACTAAATGATAGAGTTGGTAATTTTTTTTTTTTACCGGTGACTTTTGATTTATAAATTACTTTTTCCTCATCTGTAAAACAAATAAAATACTTGTTTCTGAACCTTTGAGGTTCATATAAATCCACAGAAATTATTAACACTTTGTTTTCATTCTTACATTTGGGACAATCTTTGAAAAATTGTACCATCGCAACTAAAGTAAAATCAGAATATCATTTCTCAAATTTTTTTTAAACATCCTCCTTTACAAAAGGGCAGATTTGCTAAAAGTTTAGAATTAATTGGCAAGTGTGAGTATGTAATGTGAGCATATGGACTTTGTGACTTTGCTGAGACAGACTTCAAGTATTTCTGAAACAAATGAGATTCTAATTTCAAACATTTTTCAAATGCAAACCAGGACCTCATGAATCATTCTGATGATTTTTTGAGGCATGAATGCAATAGAATTAGTATTCCTCAAATGATCCCCAAAGTCACCCCTTTGCTAAGGATATTTCTCTTCTTGATTGTTTTAAATCTGCCAACATAGTCTCTCACCTTCATATAGAGACTGATCTCCTAGTGACCTATTAGTCTGTTAAACCAACCTCATAATGAAGCAACAAAAAAAACAGAAAAAGAAAACATTAACATTTCATATCAGCGAAAGAGACTTTTTTCTCCCTGCATAAAGTAGTTTTATCCATCCGTGGAAAGGTTCATCTTTTGTTTTTCTCTGTGTTTATAGGTTACATTTTTAAAGGTGCTGGTGGAGCCCCGGTACAATGGGTTGATTCCCTACAAAGTAAAAGAAAACCAATTAAATAAAAATATAAACATTTTGCTATTATACTTTTAAAGCATATCTCAATAATTGCATTTTACATTATGAATTGTAGAAGAGAGTCGGGCTCAATCTTGGAGGTCATTTGAATAATTTTGATTGATTTGATATTTCACACTTCAGCATTTTAAAATTTATACGTCTTCATTTGAATTTTTTTAGATGCAGAACTAACCCCATATGGGTATTCTAAAAGTTGTGACCTTTTGGGAAATGCACTAATTTCCTAGATAGGGAGCAAGACTTGGACTGTTTTTTTCATTACTTAACGACACTTAAAACAGTGCCAGGCCATACACAGTAGGCGGTCAATATTTATTAACAGGGGACCCAAAAGTGAAATGTAAAATAAAAACGTGAAATAACAATAACAACAACAACGAAAAAGGGTGGGAGGGTGAAGTGGTAGGTGCATAGAAAGATAAATGACAGCATCTGCCTTTAAGAAATGTATTGTTGGTGAGACACATAAAATAAGGGTACTAATTGTCTTGCTAAAATGAGATCAAAATCCAGAAGAAGTCATAACTATCTACTAGATAGAAGCAGAGAAAAACCCAAGGCAGTGCGTATCTGCTCTGCTCTGGACAGTAAAAGACATATGTGGGGGCAGGCCCTGGTGGCCTAGTGGTCTAGTATACCTGGGAACTGTCCTACATACATCCCAGGGTCATGAGTTCAAGACTCCGGGTGAGGAGGACCAACCAATGTGAACAGCTAAATAAAAATAAAGTACTTCCTCCTCTCTGCTCTGCCTGCCTGCCTGCTTACTCTCCTTCATTCCATCCTGCACCTTTCCTTTAAAAACCAAACGGAAAGACATAGGTGGCTTTTGCCTACTAGAGCATTACAGTGTCTAAAGAGGAGAGCTGCAAGAGACTAGCGTGTGCTGTGTGAACCCTGGGCTCATGAACGAGTGCAGGTTCCATGGCAAGTCAGACAATATGACTATGCTCTTGGGGACATGAGGTGCGTAGCAATGTCGGATAATCCGGCTGTGCTGTTTGAGCTGTGGGTGTGTTTCCAAGGGTTGTCACCAGGAGGACCAGAGGACCGAGATGCTCTAGGTGTTTGGAGTAGCACCAAGCTCGAGCCTCCAGTTTCCCTCCTTTGGTTAGCTGTTTCAGGCAGGAGGATAAGGTGTGTGTGTCTTCTTTCCCCATTTCCAAAGCTGATCACACAGTTTTTGATCTCAGACTGCCTGGTTTCAAACCCAGATTCACCATGTGCCCTTACTTAAGCAATTCGAAGACACGATGTCCTCATCTATAAAAAAATGGCAAGTGCCTACCTCATTGATAAGGCAACACATTTTATTTATTTATTTATCCAACCCTGGGTCTCAAACACGTGCCCATAGCTTTCATAACCTGAGCCTCAACCACCTGAGCTGCAGGGGGGCCCTAAGGCAACACAAGTTAATGCCTTGCTTGGTCCACAGCAAGTGCTCTTTGTAAATGCTGCATTTTCATTCACATTTGGAATTTCCTTTTCCTTTATGTCTGTGAGAGCGCTTAAAGAGATTTCCCCCAGGGGCTTTGATATTCTTAATGTTTCTAAACCCATTTCTGAGAACACATGGAGCCTAGGGGTCACCTCTGACCCTCTAGATTACTAAATCTGATACTTGGGTGTTCTTATCCCATGAAGTGTGAAGAGGGTTGCAATTTCTAGGCAGAAATTTGACACAAAGTTCATCGTATTTGATTTCTCATACATTGCTCTCAGATGAACTCAACGAAATTGAAAAAAAGTATTTCTGGCCGCTGGCATGTGTTGTCCTAGGATTTGCCACAAGTGTTCATTGTGAGGATGAATCACACCTGTACCTGTTTCCGTATTGCTCAGAGTCAGTGGCCTGACCCGTGACTGAGTAATATGTTCCCTTTGTTCATGTGCCTTTGGAGAGAGAAGCTATCTTAGCAATGAAGGCAAATAGAAAAGAGGTTGCTAGGTGGGGGGTGATGAATACTGTTCAAATCATCATACTGCTTCTACTACTGAGATCAGCCTGGATAATTCTGAAGACATTCCAGTTCCTATTTAATCCTGCTTCATTCGCTCAATATTTGAAGGGTGAAAGGCAAACTGACTGGTCTTCCATGCAGGCAAAGTCTCAACAGCAAACAAAAAGAACTGCATGTGATTATATTAAGTTTAGGAAGCTAGAAACTGTGAAGTCTAAGATGGCTAAGAGCAAGGGACTCAGTTGAAGAGGAGATAATGAATAGAAAGAAGTACAGGCTGAGAATGAGGGGTGGAGCACTTCTGAAGGAAGAGGGACTGGAAAGAGTAAACAGCTGTGAACAAGGCCAGCTTAGGTCTTTGTGGGACCAGGAACACATTTGTAGGCCTGCCCAATATTAGGTCATACATATTAAAACGCATCCAGCTCTCACACTAAATGTAATTTATATGTAGTACACAGGAAGGGGATTGAGTTACCATTGACTGAATAGATGGTATTATTTTGCAGGCATTTAGTTGAATGTTTAATTTCATGTAGTTTTCATTCTGTGTTTTTTGAAGCAGCTTCATTTATTTGGGGGTCATTTATCTTGAGGGTGTCTCACAAAGCTAATTAACAGGCCTAAAAAGCAGGCCCCAAAAGCAGGCCCCACTGTAACAGAAGTTAAGGTGGAACTTTAAAGCGCAGGAAGAGCAAGTTCATATTGCTGACAGGGCCACAGTGCTTCCCGTCCTCAGCTGATGACCCGAGTTCAGGAGAAGAGCTCACACTAGGTTTTGGTGTCAGGAGGAAGTGTGGTCATGGCCAGTCTTGTGTCATGGGAGCGGCAACCTCCCTACCTACGACTTCCAGCCGAGATACGCTTGGCCTGGCTGCATCTGGGAAAAGTCTGCACTCCCTCACTATTTAGACAAGCCTAGGTTTCTCCCAGAATGACCAGGATGTTTGCCCCAGTTGTCTGGAGGTACTAATATAGGCCATGAGTTCTGTAAACACAAGGGCACATTTTTCAAACTGGTAAAAGTGATAACAAGAAAGCGCTCTGTCATGACCCAGAACTTTTCTAGTGACTGTCTAACTGCCAGACACTGACCTGATTTGTGTAGTACAATACAAAATCAATCTGTGGCTGCAAGAAATGTCAGACTGAACAATTTTTTTTTGCCTCTAGTTAATGACTTGTCATCCTAGAAAAAAAAGTCTAATCAAAGATGAATTTAAATATCTTCCCTTTGAGTTTTTATAAAGAATGTGGATGGAGGTTGTTTTTTAAAGTGTAACAAAATAGTAACTTGTCATTATGGCTGTGATAAAATGTTTCAGGAGGCAAGAATGAAGTTCTTTCTCCTCTTGAACGCTCTCATCGATAACATCCATTGGACTGCTGATGGGTCAGGACACTCAACTACCTCTCTGCTCCTTATTGATCCCCTGGGATTTGAAGACCAGTCAAATTCACTTCTTAAAGAGGACATAGGTTTTAGACAAAAGTGGAATACAATTGAGGACCCCAAAATGGAGGCACTGAGCAACTTTTTCTCAATAGACTATATTAGTGAAATTTGAATTAAATTATTTGAATTAAACCTTCTTTACATCCAAATGAATAATTATTACTCAGTTATTACTTAATACTATCATTTATTATTCAAAAAACTCTAACAGGCAATAACATTTTTTATTGTTGCTTTTTTCTGTAGAATGTATATTTCCGTTCCATTTTAGATGAAGAAATAGCAAAAATTCAGCATTGAAATTCGGTCATGTTCTACATCCTGAGGGAAAACATGTTTGGGAAAAATTAAGCTAATTAAAATGTTATTTTAAAGATACTAATCATTTGTCAGTGCTGATGCCTGAGTATGAGCACATTAATATGTGCTGGTTAGTAGATACACATCCCATAATTGCCTAAGTGTGGGACATCTGCTTATTATTTCTAGATGGGTCAAGGCTGTGTTTGGAAGAAACCACAATTAAGATTTCAGTTCCACCATGGACCAATGGTTTGGAAATCTCTTAACCACTCTGTGTCTTTGTTTCTTTATATTCAATGGGGAACACCAAGAATGCTTCATAGTGTTGGTGGGTGTTCAACGAGCTGCTGCTATTGTTTTTTTGTGCAAACGTTACCACATTCTTTTGTTTGCTTGCCCTTCCGATCATTGCCAGACATTCACTTGACAGTTGGTGGAGTCAAAAATATAACATCAGTGGCCATGAGATCAGGTGAAGCTAACTGTTCTAGCACTGGCTGCATCCATCCTATGTTCTAATCCACAAACTAATACTTAAGGCTACTTATTATGCCGTTAGAGTTGGATAATTCATATCCTTATTGCAAAGCCACAGTTTACTTTCCTAAAAAGATTTTGCTTTATTTCAAAAAATTCACAGAGAAACAAAAGAAAAGTCGCATCACAAGCCTCTATTGAGATTTTGCCACTCTGGCTTTGTCTAGCCCTCTCTCACTTTTGACTGAATTATTTTGAAGCAAACAAATCTTCATTTTCCTTCACAAAATAAGGATATTTACCAGCAAAGTCATTATGCCATTATCCCACCTAATCAAATTAATCAAAATTTCTTGCTCTCTAATAGACAATATTGATTCCAGTTGTCTCCCGATTTATTTTTACAGTTGGACTGTTCAAATCAGGATCAAAACAAGAGCCGTACATTACATTTGGCTGTTGTGTCTGAAGTCATTTTTAATGGGAAGATGTCCCATTGGCTGTTTTCTGCACCATATATTATGGCTATTTCAAAATAACTGCTTAAAGGGCATATGTGGTGTAGTAGAAGGTACTAGGTTGGTGTCCTGGGGCCAGCAAGAACAACTAATATGAACAACTAAATAAAAAAATAAATAAAATGCTTCTTCCTCCTCTCTCTTCCTGCCTGCCTATCTTTGCTTCATTCTAGTCTGCATGTTTCCTTAAAATAAATAAATAAATTATTAACTGCTTAAAATAAAAACATTCCTTATCAAGATAAATGTGTCCCAAAACAGAAAATTCCATTTGCTTTAAGAATGGAATATATCATGATAGACTTAGAGAAAGTGTGAATATTTATTTATTTGGGCAGATGAACTCCAAGGAGCATTGTGTTTGCCTATATTTTCTCCAGTGATAGCACTGCTTTGGAATCAGCAATGTAAGATAATTTGCTATTAGATAGCTAGACACACCATTAGAGATAGAGAAATGAAATTAAAACCATGAAATTGTTTCTATGGGTCTCTAGAAATGTAATTATCTCTCCTGTGAAACAGAAATACAGAAAACTAGAGTCCTGTTTTGTGTTTGCCTGGTGTGAAAAGGCAACACCTAAGTTATATCTACTGAGTACATATAAGATGGACATCTTTAAAAAAAATTTCAGATAGCTGTTTAAAATTTAAGTTGAAATACTACCTGGATGGTTTTTTGTTTTGTTTTGCTTTGTTTTCAGTTGTCTTAACTTTGTTGTGTAACCTACAAAAACAGTAAGTATTTCCATGGAAATTGGCATGAACTGTCCTACTGCTCAGGAACATGATTCCATCAGCATAACTGATTTGTGGGAATGTTTACATATAGTACCTGTGTTTTACCAAATGGGGCCTGAGAGTCCCTTCTGGTGGTGAGGCATGAAAAATGTTTTTTGACATTCCTAAGTAGTTATACAAGGAGTTTCATGAAACTCTTCAGAAAGATGGACATCCTTACTGCTCTGAAAGAAGTCTCTGAAAGAAGATGCTATGGGGGCCCTTGGGACTCCAGGTAGTGGACAAAAGTTCCTTTGTGCCCAAAGAAGAACAAAATCAAAGTTTTGGGGGTCACTGAGAGGGGTGGAAGAAGAACATGATATTCTAAATCTTTTCGAGCAGAAGACAGCAGAGACCCCATCTCTCCCACAAGGCACTCTTTCCCCTAGATAAGCAGTAGCCCCTGAGTGTTCACAAACCGTTTCCCACTTGGCCTTTGATCGTTCTGCTTCAAATTTGGCAACTTCCTTACGATCATGAAACGATACCAGCAGCTTCCAAATACACAGCAGGACAACACCGATGAGAAGAATAGCCAATGAAACCCCCAGCATGATCATGGGAATATTTGGAGGTTTGGGACAGTCTATGGAAACAAGGAAAATTATAATAAGAAGGTGGTACAGTTAGCGTTTTGATGGAGATAAAACATTTCTCATTCAATTTGTCAGTCATGATACTTTCACTCCCATAGAGAGAAAAGAATAATGTCTTGTTGAATTTAAAAAAAAAAAAATGAGTTGCTTGTTGAAGGCTGGCCCTATTTCTTCAATGCTGAACAAAATATAAAGAGCTTGGTTATTTGAAGTAAATGGGCATGAAGCTAAATGGTGAACTCAAAAGAAGTTAGAATAGAAAACAGTGATAATTTATACACATGGAATATTTAAAGGATGAAGAAAAAGATTATAATCACTGAAGATTAGCAATAAGGTAGAATGTATGTGTATGCACACATGCAGACATAATTACTTTTTTAATAGATTTTGTTGAAATGTGAATAGTCTAAGAGATTGCACTCAAAATCATATAAAACCTACCCAAAGAAAAATTACTATATACTGCTGGGTTTTTTTTTAATAAAAGACAATCATAGTTTCCAGTTTATTTTGTTTATCTCTAGTGCAGTGCACTGGGGTCCTAGAAAGTTCCTAGACTAGGAGAGAAGGGGTGGGTTCAATTCCTACCAGTTTGTAAAGTAGCTATGAGAATTCCATCAAATCCTTCCTTCTTGCAGGAATTAGAGAGACATTTTTCTGAAAGAGGATATGAGGATGGCTAACAGGCACATGAAAAGATGTTCCTTCTCACTGGTTATCAGGGAAATGCCCATCAAAACAACAGTGAGATATCACCTTACACCTGTAAGATTGGCTAGGATCCAAAAGTATGGAAACAACAAATGCTGGCGATGATATGGAGAAATGGGACACTGTTACACTGTTGATGGGAGTGCAAATACAGTATGGAGATACCTCAAAAAGTTGAAACTGGAAATCCTATATGATCCTGTCATCCCACTTCTGGGTATTTATCCAAAAGATACAAAAACATTAACTACTCAGAGATTTATGCACCCCCATATTTATTGTAGTCCTATTCACAATAGTTCAGAACTGGGTACTACTAAATGCCCAATGTCTGATGAATGCATAAAAGACGTGGTATATGTACATATAATATAACATATTACACACATGTAATGGAATACTACACAGCCCTTAGAAGAGATGAAATCCTGGCATTTGTATCAACATGGATGTATCTAAGAGGGTATTATGCTAAGTGAATTAAGTCAAAAGAAGAAAGATAGATACCAAATGATCTCACTCATAGGTGGAATGTGAGTAGACAAAACAAAGGAGCAGATGAAACAAAACCAACCCTTGGACACTTGCAATAGAACTTTGGTTACCAACAGGGAATGGGGCAGGAGTGGAGGAGGGGGAGGAACAAGTGCTGGCGGAGCCCACTGGACGAGGGTGAAGAACACTTGGAGATTTGGTGGAAGGCAGGTTGTGCTGATATATATCTGAGGAAAGAGGAGACTACACATATTTTAATTTATAAAACAAAATTACTGCAATAAAATACTAAAAGAAAAGAAACAAATCCCTCCACCTTCCCCAGGATTCCATGCGTAAAATAAAGTTATGGGACTTCATTGCTCCCTTAACTTCCTTGAAGACAAGATTAAGTCCAGATGCTTATTAAACACACAGCTTCCTGAAACTTTACCCTGAGATTCTGATTCAGTGGGTCTCAGATGGGGATCCCAATTTTATATCAACATCAGAAGTATCCCAAGTGATTCTTACCTTTAGGAAAGTTTGAGAAAACAGATAATGTGTATAGTCCTTTCAACTTGAACATTTTATGAAATGTTATTTTGACTCTATTGATGATATTAATATAAGTTTTCAATTATACCTTCCCTTATTGACATCAGAATGACTAATAATCCTTGCAATATGCCTGAGAGATGATACATTTTTTTAATGAAACATTATAATTAAGCTCTCTCTTGCTTTCATGGGAGAAAAATGCCACATGAAAGTTATCATTAAATATCTGCATCCCTCTGCAAGAAGTGAGGCAAGTCAGTGGTATCTGGGGAGGGAATGAATCATGCTTAGTTTATCCTAACTCTTATTGCTTTTAGATATTTAATAAATAGAGGTAGACACACAGGAATATTCATGCTGCTTTCAAGGTAAGGATCCATAGCTGATCTGAATTTGAGCGGGACTAATGACCCCCTAACTGCATGATGCCTGGCCTCACGCACTTTTGTTCTAAGCCAAAGAACTCTGTAAGGAGATTATGCAGAAATAAGTAATGGAGTTAATGAAATAGCTACTATAGTATGAAGATATAAAGACTGTTCCTAGCATAGCAAATGAACCATAACTACTTCTAGTAGGCCACTAACACTCCTGCAAAGAAAGCAGCAGGTGCATGTCGATGAGAATATCTACTGGCTTACATCTTTGACTACAAAATGTCGAGGATGGGGTATAGCATGTTCTTGCTCAAAACAAGATGAAACTTATTAAAACCTGGCAGCTAGACTGTGAATTAGGAGGGCTCTCCATTAGGTAATAAATAAAAGAGGAATAGGCATAGCCTAGCAGGATAATTATTTTAAGAATGTAAAGTCATTGAGAATTACACATTTCTCAAGAAACTATTTTGACTCAAGTACTAGAGCAGGTATTAGGCAACAGAGACTTTCATGTTTCATATTTTCCTTGGTATTTCTTGGGATTCTCAGACTGAAGACATATTTCTAGGTGGGAGAAGAGGGCTTTCTTCATCTTTTGGACCCTAATCATTGCTGTATTTAATTCTAGGATTCCAAGTATCTGACACTGTTAATCTGGTAGTTCTGCAACATGCAGCTATTGAGCCATAGAAATGTGACCTTTCTAAACTAGGGTTGTACAGTAAATGTAAAATACACACAGATTTTGAAGAATTGGTGTGAAAAAAATGTAGAGCATCTCATTTTTTTTTTATACTTATTACACATTGAAATAAATGACAATTTTGGAATATGACAGATGAAATAAAATCTATTATTAAAATTCATTTGACCTGTTTTTGGCTCACTAACATGTTTATTAATTTTTTAAATTTCATATGCAGTTTACATAACATTTCTATTGGACTATGCTGCTTTAACAGAGCTTAGAGATTCAGATATTTGTGATGGTTGTACAGCCAGTGGGAGGCAGTAGAGCACAGTAGTTAAGAGCATGGGCTCCCAGCCAGACCGCCAGTTTCCCAACCAGCACGGGTACTTAATTGCTGCAAGACAGCTAGGCGATGATTTAACTTCTTATGCCTCGATTTCCTTACCTGCAAAATGGAAATAATAGTACTAACTGCTTTATACGGTTGTGGAAGGTACTAAGTGAAGTGATGCTTGTAAAACACATAGAACAATAACTGGCATATGATGTTAGTAAGGGCTCAATAAATAAGTGCTCTTATTATATTGCTACTGCTATTACATGATAATGACAAATACACTTTTTCTTCCAATTTCATCCTTAAGACCTCCAGGGTCTGGAACCATGGACATCACATGCATACCTACATCTTTGCCAGGAAGTCTCCCCGGCTGCCCCTCCTTGACTGTGACTCTTATAAATGTGACTCAAATCCTCTGAAAATGTCCCCAGAGGAAAGAAAAAAGATGATCTAAGCTCTCCTTTTGTCCACACACTTCCAGACGAAATCACCTCACTTGGTTGTTTTTTGGTTTTTGTTTTTTTTTCAATTTGCTTGGAGGACCTTTAACCTTTACCTCTTTCTTTCTCACTTTGCTAGTTTTCTACCTCTGCGTTCCACAGCCACCCTGGATCTTCTGGCCTTCAGGCTGTTGGAAAAGGGGCTCCAGACTCCTGTGAATGGATTCTGCCCTCTGGGTCCTAGAAGCTCTAGGCCTACCCAGAAAGGAGAAATTTTGCTGGGAAAGCACAACCCTTGCGACTTTCAGATGACTCCTATTTTACTTCAAGGAAGCAATATCAGCCTCATTTTTCCCTCCTCCAAAGCATGCAGGAAATAAAATGCCTTAAAGAAAAAAAGCATAGGTCATCTGAGTGCTCTTGGAGAGATGGCATGTTGATGCCCCACTCATATTGAGTGGAAGAATATGAGAAAAGAAAAGGAATATTTAAGTACTGAAGAGGTATTTATCAGCAAAAGGCATGTTTCTCTAAACTAAAAGTAAAAATAAAATTTAAAAAAAAACCACCTATATCAAAAGCCCATGAACTAAAAAAATAAACAAGACAAGCTCCGATTCTATTAGCTAAGAGCGTGGACTCCAATCTTCCAAGAGATTCAATATTTTAAGGAATGACTTCGATTTCAGGAAACCTTATTAAATCCACCACCACAGTCACAAAGGGAGGAAGGTTGAGGTGTAGTTGAAGCATTTGATTTTATAAAACAGATAATGAAGAGGTGAATTTTTTTATTATAAAGTAATTCCTCCTTGTATGGCAAGATTCACCTTAAATTGTCTTAACTAAGTTTGGCCACTAAGAAGCATTTTATACATGCATTTTAAAGATATTTATATGAGCTTTTTCAAACCTCCAGGTGCACTTTGCCCACCTAAATGCCTAAGGCCACGTTTAGGATCATTCTGGTGAGTCTTGTGTTGTGCCCAACTCCTCCTCTCCCTGGCTCTCAGTCCTGCAATTGTGACAGTTTTCTGATTGTTTTTTCGGTTGGTTTATATCTTGAACTTACTTTTTGTTTCTTTGGTATTGTTTTGGTTTTTATACTCTTAAGTGAGGCCAATGTGATAAATCTGGGTTTCAAAATCCGGGCTGAATATTTTATCAGCACATTGCTAAGCAAGCACACACAACAAAACACACCTGCCATTTAGCCTACCCTTGTCACTACTGTCTGAAGGCAGAGCTTAGCCTCCAGACTTCCAGGGGGAGAAGGAGGAGGTTGCCGACAAGGCCCAGTAAGGTCTGATTTAATTCAGCTGTCATTTCAGTAGGAAAGGTTTAGAGACAGGTCATTAATTGAGACAGAAAAGTGAAAGAACCTATGAGTGTCTGAGAACACAACCAAGGCTGTTAGGGCAGAGTTGCCCAAAGGAGATCTTAAGGCCTCTGTATCAGAGTCACCTGGAATAGGGTTAAAATATGGACTTCTTGACTACACATCAGGTCTGCTTTCTCAGGGTGCAGGCATTTTAACAAGCTACCCAGCTGAGTCTGATACTAAAATTCGAGAACATCTCAACAAAAGGAAATTTCCACTAATTTCATCGCCACCTAATACAGGTTTCCGCTGCTTTTTAAAAATCCCTAAGTTAAAACAACTTGTTTTTGAAAGGCCTACCTGCCTGTTTTCACTAACTGAAAGGAAATTGGAAGAGGACGTTTGCTTTTATGACAAAAGCTGAAAACAGCATTCAGCGTTTGTTTTGCAGGGAGTCCTTCTAAAGGCAGCCCGTGTATCCTCGCCAAGCTGCCATAGGTTTGAACTGTGCCTTTGAGTCTCAGTGCTCTATGTGGACTTATTTTGTGCCTCTGTTTAGTAAGAGGTGTCCCCAGGCAGCAGGAAAGCCTAAGAGAGTTTGTAAGGAACGTGAAAGTCCAGGAATGGAAGGTGAAGCACTTGCATGAGATTTTTGCTAGAATTTCTGCAAGGATTGCAGAAAGGGTGATTTTAATTTTGAAAGGACGCAGGTTTAGGACAGGTTTGCAGCGTGTTTTGAATGCCCACAAAGATTGTAGGGTGGAATATGTGTGAGGCTAATGGTCGGATTTCAAGCCTTCCACTTCAGCCACTGCAGAAGCCGCTCAAACTTACACATGGAAGCCAGCAGATGTAGAAGAGAGTGTAGACTGTTGGTGAGAGGCTTACCATGATGGACTCAGACTTTGATGAGAAGCTAATAGATGAACCTCTTTCTCTCCTACACTCGCCTACTATCACCTGCGACCCCAAACTCCGACAACTCACCATCCCCACCGTTGCCTCACCTACCAGTGTGCTCACTGTCTCGAGTCTGGTAAGTGGAACAGTGCTGTACACGCATTCTTTCTACTTTATCCAGGCTGTATGTTAGCTTGTCATTGCTGCCTTTTACTAGATGTTGATGTTATTAGGCTTTGTTTTATTTGGTATGACTTAGTAGGTTATTCTAGGGCCTGGGAATGCTTGGAAAAAGTTCATATAAATGAATGATTTGCTTCTTTTATATTCATAATGTTTTTGTTTGCTGTTTTTGCCCTTTTATGGTTTTGGAAGTTTCCACAGGAATGCTCTGCTTTCAGACAGCAGGGGAAACCTGCATAAAGTTCCCTCTCCACTTGACTGGTGTTGAAATTTTCACTTGAGGGCTTCCTGAGTCCAAACCTACTCCATGACTCAACAAAACAATGGGCTCACTCTTTGACTTGCCTTATAGATCACTACTTTCCTCGCTTGCTGCTTGTGTTTTGTGACTCAGCATTATCATTTAATGACTGATTACTGGGGCTTATGAAAATGACACATTTTATACGTCTTATTCCTTTTAACCTTCATTGCACCCTTAGAACCTGCATTAGCACTGCTGTTTTTCCCATTGTACAGATGAACTAGACTTAGAGAGGCACGTATTTACCAGAATATCGAGTACTTACTAAGTGGAGAAGCAGGATTTGGGGCAAGGTTTGTTTGATTCAAAAACAACTCTTAAACTGTTATGCACCTTCCTATTAGCTTTTCCTAAAACTGAGCCTTTGCTCACCTTGGATTTAATTGGCCAACGTTTCTACAATTCATCTGCCAGCTCTCAGGGTAATGATGTTTGATACAAATACACTCATCTTGTTATTTGGTCTTAGCAGGAGACATTGCAACATATCAAATCTTTTAAAAGGTATCTTTAAATCCCTGGAGAAGTAGAGACCCTCCATCAAAAACTTGGAAATGCCTTCTGTCAAGCTACCTGAAATATCTTTCTGGTTGTTTTCTTCTCTCCCAGGTAATATCACTTGTCATTGACAAAGGAAGGCAAGATACCCACCTTTCTCGTTGATGCTGTGAATGATGGTTTTCCCCTCATTATCTGTAGTTATTAGAAAAGTAATAAGACATTCATTTTCTCCTTGCAGAGAACAGGAAACTGAATTATCCTTTGAGAAATCTGCAGACAAAGGAGTCATTCATTAGGTTAAATGAGATTTCAAAATAAATTATTTTTAAAGCAAAGTACTATATTGAGTTTCAATATGTAAATAGGAATTTTTAACATTGAGAGTGGGATTAGAAAAGATAGAATTTTCTCCACCAACTGAGATTTTTGTTTTTACTCATGTTCCAGAAGAACAGTTCCAGGTGTGGTCAATCCGGACTGAACATCAAAAGCACCTGTCAAACTGATGGGGAGCAGAATTTCAGTAGTGAAAGTACTTCAGGGCTATGGTCTTGGAAATAGAACGCCCCTGATTATGGTAATGAGAGGGGGCCATATGTTCTTGGGTGAGAGGACACCTAGATTACATTTCAGAAAGAGACTGCTTAGTCTAAACTGAAGGGGCCTTTCTCATAATGGCATAGTTAAGATTGTTGGTCAAGTATCGTTACAACAGTAAAGATACATTAATATTGAGAAACAGATGGAGAGGTTTCCTATAGTGCAGTATAGCTCCATTCTTAAAAAACAAGCAAACAAAAAACCAAACATAATCTAGTTTTCCTCTAATCTCCAAATAGAAATTTTTTTCTTGTTGAGCTTATTCAAGAGACAGAAATAAATTTCATCATATAAATTTAAAACATAGCAAAATGGTCAATCTGAGATATTAGTACTATATCAAAAATTCTAGTGGTCTGACACCTATGTGAAAATTATGTAGCACTATCCTAATCAACGACACACATCTTAAAACTACACATGCAAAAAAGAAAGAAAAATAGAAAAATTTTCAAATTCTGTCTTCCAGCTTGGAAACTTTAATTAATACTATTATCCTTTTTTTCCTGTAACTAGAACAACCATTTGCTCCTAACTTTAGATTTTAAGACAAAGGATTCAATATTAATGCTTTATGACCTGGTGGGCCACACGACTAAAACTGGGACTTGCCCAGATAATTTTGGAAGTACTCTTGATAGACCTAAAACTTTTTTCATTTGTTTAAAGATACAGAAGTTTTAATAAAACAATAAAATGTCTGTTCCTCTGATTTTGATAATAAAACACAGGCTACTTTTGGTTCGAAAATGCTATAGCCATAGAGAGATATGAAGTGGTTTTTTGCATTTGATTTATAAGATAAAAACCTTCTGACAGTGTCAGGAGTATGAGGAGTATGCCTGTATCATCTACGACAATGAGACTAGTAAAACATTTAGCATTATTTATAAGATTTCAGATGACAGATTTATGTGAACAAACTGTTTTTGAATCCATTAGAAGCATCTATCTACACAGGGACATTAAGAAATCTAACAATAAATCATTTTCATCTGGTCCTTCCCAAATGTTTATGACCATCTAAATTATCCAGGAGTTTTGAAAATATGGATTCCAAAGACACATCTCTAGGTACTCTGATATAAGAAGTCAGTCGTATGCATAAGAACTTGTACTTTGGTGAGATTTTTTTATAAAGTGATTCTGATTAAGAGATTCAAGAACTTCCAGGCAACACCTGATTAGTGAAATTTGTATTTTCCCTGTTTGATAACAATAGCACTTCATATATAACTCACACTTTGGTCATTTTTAGATGGTCTTCAGCATGTTCTCCTAGCATATCACTCCAATAAACTAGGGTTCATGAAGAATATGCTTTTTCTTGAGTGTTTTTTTTTTCCCTTCCTCCTTTCCTCCATGACAATTCACACCCAATCTGTTCCTCTAGAACTTGCTAGAACATTTAATTCTCAGGTAGAAAATATATGGACAGTTTGTAATACTCCTTTCGATAATGCTAATCCTGCTTTTTAAATTTTCTTTTAAATAGCTATGCTGAAGCACAGGGAGGCTTAATTTACTTGGCCAGGATTATTTGAGTTTTAATGGAACTGTTAATATGACCTTTGAGTCATGACTCCCTTCCTGCTTTAATTACTTCACCAATCCTTTTCATGACTGTTGCAACTCTAACCTGTTCTGTAGTGTTTGGCTTTAAAATATTATTATTGAATGTGCAATGAAAGGCTCTAGCTTGGCCTGGAGATTTGCATAATTAGCTGCAAAAAAATTTTTTTTCCATAAGAAATGGATCTTTCATTTTTACTCACCTTTCTAAGTGCCCACAGTGCTGTACTGGAATAATTCAGTGAAAATAAGGTCTCAGAAATTCCATGAAATCACACTTAGAAAAGGAAGAAATATGAGAATGGGGGTGAGGATGCTGAGATTAGGAAGGCCCAAGAAGAATGTGGAAAAGAGAAGCTGTGTGCACTGCTGCATCATTATAATGATGTGTTGAGATCTCTGCTCTGGGGTCAAGTCAGCAGTTCTCAGGAAAAAGTTTCCCAAGGAAAAATAAAAGGGTTCTGTGGGCAAATATGTTTGGGAAACTTTTCCTTACTGTCTACTCTTGACCTCTTGTGAAACATTGCAGTGCACGTTTTATTTGCTGTCTCTAACAACTCTCAGGAGTCCCACAAAGAAAACAAAAAGGTTAGCCTCTCATTTCCAAAATTTTTATGCCCATAGGTGCTTTTGTTCCATTTAACACTTTCAGAACTAGCGTTCCATGGAACACACTTTGAGTAGCAATGCTGAGAACATAGAGTAAATGCAGACCATCGCTTGCAGTAAAATGTATGAATAAAATTAAATCATATGACCTCAGACATAACTCACACAAATTAACATAGTGTGGCTGAACGATTTTTATGGATTAGAAAACTATGCTTATATTCATTATGTGTTCTTGTTGGGGGAAAGGTGGGCTGTTAAAAGACCATGGGGAAGAGCAAATATGTTGTGAAAATTTCAAGGTGGTATGACCAATGACATAATTGGTCTTGAAATATAACATAAAAATCCTTATTGGAAAAGTGATCTTTAAATTCAGAGGCTAACAAATATATTTTTTCTCTCAAAGTCATCATGATTAGTGCTTCAAATGGTATTTGTAATCCAATTATTATTTTTAATTTATTATAGTTTCATTGTTCTATTTTGAAGATCACTTAGTCACTTATACAGAAAGAATACTATAAATATTTTAAATGCCACTTGAGACCTAGTTTTCCTTTCACATTCAAGCTTTTACAATCTACTCAGAAAGCTGTGTATTTAAATATAGTAACTCCCTGTTCATGATTTACATGTTTCTAAGGCTTCCTCCTTTTTTTCCTCTCAGCACATTAGATATCCCATGCTGCAAGTGAATTGAGTTTTAGTAATTTGCAAGGTATTTTCTGCAATTTTTCCTCATTTCTTAGGAACACCTGGAAAATATCCCTACTATTTGCTGTGAAATAAACCCAGAAGGATATGTTAAGGCTGTATACTGGCTACTAATATGGACATTCCATAAATGAAAATTTACTCAGTGCTTTTAATGCATTTTCCCTTCTGTATTATAGCACTGTTCATACAATCTTGTTCAATTTACTACAATTTGGCAATTTATCTTTAGTCACCAGAAAAGCATAGATGAAGGGTTTCATGAACATTAAACATGGCTCTCAACAGGCTTATATAACTGTGCACAGTTGGAAATCTTGATTTTGAAGCAACGTGAGTCATTTTCAAAACATTATAAATGCTACTACCTTATTCTTTTTTGGAAATGAATTAATTTCTGTATTTTAATTCCATCTACTCAAGATATGTATCCTCGAGTGTCATAAATTATGGGCCTTGATTGTTCCACTCCACCTGCTCTGATCCATCTTGGTCACATCTCTAATGTGTGCAGAACAGCAGGTCTGCCTGGGCAGCAAGCTGATGTATAGAGTTTGTGATGATAGAAAAGCTAATCACCTAGATTGCCCCTTTTGAAGGAGTCAGTTATCTTTTAGGTTTTAAAGTTCAAAGATTTTTCTTTTAATGGCCTTCCCAGCTAAAATAGAACCTACTTAAATATTTGCGATGGTATTTTTGCCATTAGAAAGGATATGATATTAAGTAATTAAATTCAAAAGTATCAGGTGAAAGCAAGGGCAGTTTGTTTAGCTGTTAAAGATAACAAGCCCTGCTTCTATTGGAGGAAAGCGGGTGGGGGTTCAGGTGACAGGGAATCACTAATGGACATGTAATGACCATGCTTGGAAAACTGGAAGTAAAAACAATTTGGAGAGAAAAGGAAAAATGGTCACCAACCAGAAACTTCCCAGGGTCAGAGGGCCATTCCCAGGGTCAGAAATGCCATTTTATACCTTGCTTTGTCTATCTTGAAATAAAGCAACCAGATCACAGGGGATGATTTCAGATTTGGAGGTTAACATTTAGCTGCTGCTTTGATTTTCTTCTCCTTTAATTAAAAAAATATATATAGCATTCTCAAATTCTCTACAATAGTATTTGTTAACTTGCCAACAGAACTGAAGTCAAATAGACTTGTCATGAATTTTAATTGTTTGTATTGCAAATCATCAAGTTTTTAGCATTATGGAATGCAATTATTCTTAAAAATGAATGAGTGAACTAAAACTCTGGCACAAATAAGATTGAACTACTAAAAAAAAAAACCCTTCATGGAATTTCTACCTCTCAAGATCTATGGAAAGGAAATGAAAACAACTTAAGACAAGTAGAACCTTCTTCCTTGATAGCTGCACCGACTAGTTTGCATTTGTCAACACATTCTTCTCGGGTCTGGCCATCTCCAGACAGGTGGCATTCAATACAGCTCCTGTGAACATTATTAAACAGAAGTTATTAGTTCATGTGGGCTGAAAAATATATGCAGCTGGGATATTGCTTTAATACTGTTTCTGTGGTCTGTGCTTTAGGAATATTTCTTAGATGACATCTTTTGTTTCTTTCAGCGTAATGTCTAAAAGGAAATTGGCTTTATTCTGAACTCCACTCAGTAATCAAAGTTTCCTGAGCTAACCTTGATAATAGTTACTATCCTCATTCATCTCAAATGGTTGCTTCTGATTAGTTAAGTAAAAACATAATTACGTTGGTATTTGATTTCATTATGTTTTCATTTTTACTTTTTCCTAGAAAGAGTATGTGCTAGTAAAAATGTGATTAGAGACAAGACAAAGTTTGAACTTTTCAATGCCAGTGGTCTATTTTAATGAGATTGCCAAGAATTCATCTGTCATAAATGACTATTTTAAAGATTCATTTTTCTGTGTCTCTTTAGAATGAGTCTGAGCCTTAATAGGGTATTTTCAAAAGCTATAGTTTATAACCTAGATCTTATTAAAGCAAGCTTTTTAATAAAAGATTGCAACTTATATAAGTATATTTCCAAGAAAATAGCCCAAGGATTAAGCTATTCTAATGATACCTACACAGCAAAGTAAAACTTTGGAATTGAATTAATCTTGTGCTAATTTTTTTTTTTTTTTTGCAAATAGAATGTGTTTAGAGTAACCCCAAAGAGTCAAAGTTTCTAGTGTGGGCACACATCATGCACTCTCCCTCTCTGGTCATGGAAATGGACACTCTTTCAGGTGCTGAAAACTTTCCCCACACCCACCCTTGGCTCATCAAATCTCTGAAACTGTGCTTCTCATAAACCTTCCCTAATTCTATACCAGCTAGTTCCCTTGCAGGGGAAGTCTTTGAATTCCTTTGCAGGTTGGGGTCAGGAGCAGTAATCTATGTGAGAGTGGAGATAAAGGTCTTGTCTTGAAGTGTCTTTATATTGCAAGCAGATTGCAATCATCTAAATCATATATTTATTTGGAGTGCCTTTACTGGAGGCTGCTACCCACTTGAACAACACCTTGAGGGCTGCTTGAGAGTTGATCTGTAAGCCCTCTCTCTTACCATATAGTTCCTTAGTATCTTCTACATCCCTGATTATAACTGTCAGCCCAGATATTTTTGTAGACTTTTTAAAATGTGTCTTTCCCACTAGACTCAACACCTGTGATGGCAGGAACTATAACTATTTCAGTCATGACTACATGCCCATGACCTAACTTGATTTCTGGCCTAAAATTGCTACTTAATACCTATTTGATGAGTGAATGAATACATGAAAGAATGGATTCATTTCAAAACTAACATTAATACCAAGGCATTCACTTTACCTATTCCCCAAATTCAAACTACTATGATTATTAATTTTATCTTATAAATCAGATTTAAGATGGAATTGTGTTTACAGAGAGATGAAATAGAAGCACAATAGAAGAAATTTTGTGAGGAAATTTTATATAAAGTTCACTTCAGTCTGTTTAACAATAACCTCACGCCTCTCTGGGGACAAGGCCAGCACAGCAACAGAGTTTTGACACCTCCATGATGAGCAACCACTAAGTGAGAATATTGATTCTTTTATATCAGAAATGCAAATATCAACATTTCAGATACCAGAGTTCATAGAACTATGAACTGCTTAAGCATGTTTTCTGCATAATACATCATACATTGTAATGTCATAACAGCCAGTTTGGGGACTTGCTTTACTTGTTCTACAAATATTGCCCTAATTCCACAAAGAAGTTTTCTGCCAACCAAAGACACCATTTTTTAAAAAGAAAATAAGAAAAACTGTGTTTTGTCATTGCTATTATTGTTCACATGGTCTAAAGGAAAATATAATACAAAATAGTTGTGTAGAATGACAACCAGAGGAAGGTGCCAAAGTGCATGAGCAGGAAAGAAAAAGGAAAACAATTAAAGTCAAGACCATCTTTCTGCCTCTTTGCCTCCTTGAGTCTATGCTGGAAAAGAATCACTAAGGTCAGCCCATAAACTTCTAGATAAGAAGCTTGTGTGTTTTCCATGAAAAGGAACTGCATGTGGGTGCTGTCAGGCTACCTCCAGGGCATTCCTTATGTGTGGTTGCTATTGTAACTGAGAGGCATCTCTTATCAGTGTGGGACATCAGGTCAGCTTCCCTGCTAGTGTCTAGAAGAAATGTGACCTCGTGGAAATGAATAATCAGGATTGAGAAGGAGGCAAGTGAGACTGATATTCCAGCCTGAGGATCACAGGGAACTTCGGGGTGTTTTGATAGATGCTTGGAGACCAAGCCCAATGAAAACAAGAGGTCTAAGTTTACAAAATGTCACTATAACTCTGATCATCATGAAGCCTATGGACAAAAGAAACTGAAGTAAGTAGACACATTACCGTTTAGAGTTACAGGGGTCACCACAGGTAGGACATCGTTCACAGGCAGGTCCTGAGGCTCCAGGGTTTGTGCAGACACACTTGCCACACATACAGTCCCCTCGCCCGCTGCAGAGCACCCCATCGTCAGCAATGCATGAATCCGTGCTGGTTGTGCAGTTACAGTACTCGCCGGTCCAGCCGCTCCTGCACACACATTCGCCACATTCACAGTCGCCATTATCTGTAAAATAAAGTGCTCTGTACATCCTAGGGTCAAAACCACTTCTAGATTTTGAGGGCCATCTTTTCTCTTTGCCTTTTAAATACCATCCATAAGAAGAAACAACAGTGAGTGTGCATGTAGTGGGTCTTTCTTCTCTACCTATAGTCTATGAAACATGTTTTGCTATTGTGTATATTTATTGATTTGGTCTCTAAATTGAAGATCATCTAGGTTACTTGATGTTATATCAAACAGACTATTCATTTCATATCTGGCTACAAAATCCATAAGAGCCTAAAATGGCTCCTTGTATGTTTGTATGTATGTGTATGTGTGATTACAATTATATACTATTGATATAATATTTAAATACATGACTTTTTTTGCTTTTAATTAAGATGCCATAGAATTGCAATATAATAGAGACCTAGGTTATATGCTACCTCTATATCACTCAAGCTGAGTGATCATGAAAGTCTCATCTATAAAATAGAGGAAATCAAATGTATTTCAAATGATTGTGGTTAGATAATATGTGAACAGCCTAGCTTTAAACCCACCAATTAGATGTCCTGCAGACATACAGTGAGTGTTCAACAAATTAAAACAACAAACTTTCATTGAGCATATATCACATGCCAAAGATTATATGAGGTAAGAGGATATGAAATTAAGAAGACAAGGACTTGGAACTTCTGGTGTAGGAGACAAATTACCACTAATAATAATAAATAACACAATATGATAAGTGCTATTCATACAGGAGAAGAGTGTAAATTAGACTTCAGATCTGGGGAAGTTTCCAGGGGAAGTGATATGTGAGGTGAATTTGAAAGATATAAGATAGATGATAGAAAAAGAGGATTGCATACGTATTAAGCAGTCAGGAACACAGGTAAATTACAGAAGTGTGTCATTGTGTGACCCGCTTAATATCCACAAGAGTTTCATATGCATGGAGTCAAAGTATATATGGTGTATTTCATTGGCTGGAGGGGAGATGGAAAGATAAAACAAAAAGATAGAAATCTGATCACTAAGAGCTTTGTGGGTTAAAGTTAGACTTTTTATCCTGAAAGTCAGAGAATTTTAAGTAGGGGAGAGATCTGAACAGATAGGTGTTTTCTAGAATATCCTGTTATCAGTAAAGATGTCAAGTTAGAGACAAGAAAACCAATTATGTGGTTCCTGCAGCAGTAGAGGCAAGAAGACAGGAGACACTGAGCAGTAGTAGGGAAAGGAGAAGAAAGGATGTACAGTTCAGGGGATGGGAAACTCAAGGTATGGCTGCTATTAGTACCAGGGTAGGAGAGGGGCAAAGAACAGGATGGAATCTTCTATAGTAACCAGAGTGGGCTGGTAAGTACCTGGTATAGCTTTTCATTCACCTCTGGAAGCTAGCTCCACCATCACTGCATTTTCCCTAGTGTCTGGCAGAGAGTGATACTTAATTGTTGAATGAGCAAATTGTCCTAAAGTAGAGGAGGAAAACAGCTTTGGATGGAGAAGAGTTCATTTTTGGCTCTGTTGTGTTTAAGGGGCCTGTGGGACAATTTAGAAGGTGGTTGAATACACACACACACACACACACACACACATGTGTATATATATGTAAAACATGGACCAGAAGTTTGCGGTTTGGGACCCTTTAGGAATAGGTAGAAATAAAGCTGATATGGATCAGGTCATCTAGGGAAAGCTGACAGTATGAGAAAAGTCTTGGAGAGAAATCAGAATTTAAAATGTGATCAGGTAAAAGGATCTTTATAGAAGAGACTCGGATGTAGGAGAAGAATTGAGAGTAAGATTGCAGAAGACTTCAACACCTTAATGAAGAAAGAAGATGCAGGGAAACTGGAGCAGATAAGTATCTCATTTCATCCAGAAGAATCCCTTCAGGATCAGGCCACCTCTTAGTGCATGAAATGCTATCACCTGACCAACTGTTTAAGATTATGAGCTTGTGTCTTCTTTCCATCATATTTTTGGATGCCTATCATTCTCAAGACACTAAATAAGCATTTGATGTTCCAAAGAAGTAATACTTATTTACAAACTTCCTTTGTAAGATGTCATAACTGAGGTTTTTCTTCAGAAAAAGAAAAGTGCAACAGGCAGTGCCTCACAAGTTTTGCTCTTCTAGCACCTGTCAGAAGAGATGTAGAAATGGTGGTGGTGGTAGAGTACAGAGTGAACGAGTACAGAGATCTAGAGCCAGTCATCCAGGCTTGAACCCTGACCCAGAACTTTTCTGTGTGGCTGAAGCTGGGGAAATAATGTTATCTGTGCTTCAGCTGCCTCATCAGCCTAGAGGGATTATTAATAGCTACTGCATAGGACTGGGATGAAGATTACCCAAAATACTATAACAGTGCTTAGAAGAGTGCTTGGCCCCAAACTGGTATATGAGGTATTATCTTTAATCCCCAAAACTATCCAATAGGAAGAATTTGAGAACAAAATTATCTATTGGTGTTAAACTCCTATACTTGAACAAAATCAAATATGAATGGAAGTGACAAGCCAGGTTTCTATATATTGGAAACACTTCCATGTTCACTGTAGAACATGGGTTTTTTCATGTAAACTTTGGTCTGGTTGGGTGGTTTAAGTTTCTGTTATCACCTGGCCTTAGGAGAATGAACAGTATAGTCCTTGGTTTAGCGCTCTGCTTGATGAGAAATCATGGAAGGAGACAGATTTTGAATTTGGATCCTGATTATCTTGATGTGTACATATGTGAATGTGAATATCTATGGATATATAGTAGTTTAGCATATATTATGTTCTATATAATGAAAAAAATATTTGCCTCTAAAGATAAGCATTGACATTTATCAGGATCTATGACATTAAGACATATTCTAAATGTAGTTCATAACCTGTTTAATTTATAACTGACCTAATTATTCAAAACTTATAAGAATTAAGTGATTTAGGCCCAAACCATTAAGTTAAAATTTATATGTAACCAAATCTCTAAAAATACTTCTTTTTTTCTTCCTTTGCAGAAGGGAAACTTTTCTTAAGAGAGATTTCTGTATTGAAGTTTTTCTGAAAAAAAAAGCGCAGTTAGTAGATAGAGTTGAATGAAAAGTACATTTCCAAATGTTTTGAGAATATTCAAATATATACACACACATACATATACATGTGTATATATATATATATACACATATGTATCACTGCATGTACACAAACACATTATGTATGTATGTATCACTGCATGTAAGAATTACTTGGCAAAAATTAAAATAACCTTCCAAGAGTTCCTTTTAGATTTTGGAAACCCTCCTTTCTGTGGGCCTCTCAGATCTACCAGTCTGGTCACAAAAGTGACACCTCCTGTAACCGAGCTTGTTGAAATGTAGCCAGCAGACAAAGAACTTCCTGAGCTTGAAACCCATTCCCCTAATATACATCCCTCTCTTGCCCAGTTTGCTCTAGCCTATATAAGCATGTTCTAACCGGAAACTGGGGCTCAGCTCTTTGAGGAAGAAATCCCAGCTGAGACCACACATGTAATAAATCTGCCTAAAATACTTCCAAAGAGTGCTCGCTTGGTTTCTCCCGAAAAACTGTAACAATGTCTTCAAGTAGCCAGTTATTACAACTACAGAAGCAATAACAGTAACATTAATAATGGCTTTATGTAGAGGTAAAATGATAAAGATCAAGAAAAAATTATCAGGTTCTTTTTGGAGGGGTAGATCCTTCTGGAATGTCAATTGACTAATAACTGTAAGTGCATAAAGCCATTTGCTTGTTAGTTTCCAGTCTCTTAGAAGCAAAATGTAACAGACTAATGGAATTTAGGATGGAAAAAAATCAATGAAGCCCTATGTTTGAGTGCTTACAGATGGATGAAAGAAGGTGCATGGCAAAGAACATTGTGATAATAGCCCTTCAAAGAAGCATCATATTGCAGAGTATATTTGTCGTAAGATAAGGAAGTCTACATGAGAAGTGAAGGGGTAGCATATTCAGTCCTTTTTTACCGACAACAGTGTCTCTTCCCAAGGTCAGGCGCAGTTTTTGTCCCTGCACTGAGTAATATCAGGTACATAGTAGCCTCCTCTGAGATGTTACTAAGAAACACAATAGTTTATGAGAAACTGTAATGGATGAAGATTGTAAAGTACCCTCAAAGTACAAAGGAAATTAGGATTTGTGAAATTTTCTGAGTCCATTAGCAGAAATAATTTTCTAAATAGAATTTCTTTAGTGATCACTGTATCCAATTCAAAGAGAAGCACTATTGTCACACCTTTTTACTTGTAATATTGAGATCAAGTCGACTCTTTTAAACTTACTTCTGTTCACATGAATGACACAAAATAAAGATCATTAAGAGACCAAAAGTATTGTGTTGCTAAGCTTAGTTGGCAATTCATACTCCCTTAAGATGTTTTTTATTTAAGATTTAAAAAGTGAATTACAGGTAATGGTAGAATTTTTATTGTATTTTATGGGTTTATATGTAGGATTTTCCAAAAGGTAATTCCAATAGTTTAAAGCATACATTTTATGAAAAGATTTCTATTCAAACTGCAATCTAGAATTCTGCTGAATATTTTCTTTCCAAGACATGGCTTTAGCTGTACCCTCTCTGTATCTTGTGAAAAGAGGGTTAGTGTGGATTTAGAAACAAACCTATTAAATCAGGAAATACACCTTCGAATAAAGAGGAAGAGATGTGTCTCCATTTCCACAGACCCTAAATTTTTCACTCGATGGGGGACCTGGAGGTTGCGGGTGATAAAAGGCCTCAGAGGGCTGTGTCGGTAGCAACTGAACAGCACAGAAATGAATCGTAGGTACACTTCTGAGGGTATCAAATGGTTTTCAAAGAGCTTGCAATTCTTTGAGGCTTTTTTTTCTCAGGCTGTCTTTTCTGGAAATCGGTCTCTTTTCTATGTTCGTGACACTGTGCTTTGAAAACATAACTTGCTTAGTGTTTTTTTCCTAAATATAATGGCTTTTTGCTTTGAAAAACTGCCTGGTCACACACTGTGAAAAACAGACATTAGAGCTTAAATTCAGCAGTTAATGTTTCAATTATAGCACAAATGTATATAATTTTAAAGTATATTAACACATTGTAATTCTTGTCTGAATGGATTATACTTAGATATATATATCTCAGAATGATTTTATAATAGCCATGTTATAATATATTCTTAAATTATAGATTTTTATATCTACAAGGGATATTATAACAATTATTTCTGCTATTTAAAATTTTCCCACTCTTAAAAAATTTCAAGCAATTTATTTTTATCCATTCTATAGCCTTCCTCACATAGGTCCAGTCATGTCCTATTATGCCTGGTGCATAACCCAGTATCTGTCACACAATAGGTTTTTAGTAAGTATTTGCAGAGTGAAGGCCCTGAAAATCGCCTGCATATTTCATGTTCCTTTTCCTCGGCATTATGCGTTTTTAGTAACCTAGCCTTTTATTTCTCTAAAGTAACAGGTATTTAAATGTTAGATCAGACACCTAGCAGCCTGATCCAGAAAAGTGTGTGTGTAAAAATGGAGTTCAGATTCCATATGCAGTTCTGTGGAGTCTGGGTAATAACCAAAGAATGCATTTGTGTATTTTACCTACTTACTCTTAGCATAAAAACCATAGAGATGTAAATTTGGCAGGCAGAGATCTCACCCAAGCAAATGCAAGAGCCAGAAACCATATGAGAGAAGATAAGCTAACCTCAAGATGAACCCACTGAGGTGATCAGCACCTGTTTATTAAGCCTAAATATGCTCAGGAAGTAAGCACCTACTATTCTATGGAAGTAGCAAAGGATGCAAAGCTCCTCTGATACTTACCCAACCTCAGTGTAAGATGGATTGCGATATAACCTACCTCCACAGAGCAGCCCCTTGTGTCTCACACAGGAGAAATTGTCGCACTGGCAGTGAGGCCCATAAATGTTTCCATAGGGAGACAAGTGGCAAATGCACTGCCCACAGTAGCAGTCTCCCCTTCCACTGCATGAGGGATGATCAGGGGCTTCCTTGCAGGAATCTGTGTTCATCATGTCCTCCCCACACTCGCAGTGAGGACCCATGTGACCAGGGTTGCAGGCACACACCCCACACTGGAAGGAGCCATTCCCATTGTGGCATTTGGAGCTGTTCACTTCCACTGCTTTCTGGCAGTCGCAGTGGCATTCCGGACTGACAAGTATTTCTAGGGAGTCCCCCAGCCCCACAGGCTTTATGATAATGTCCCTGCTTCTTTCACAGTTGGGTATGCTCACAGTCACATTGAAGAAAGCCTGGAAAAGAAAATAAAAATTTTCTGCTCCTTCTATCCACCACAATGCATACGAAGAAACAGCTGCATGGGGATCGGTTTTGCCAAAAGCATTTATTAGAAAATCTTTGAAGAATGTTTTTGAAACTTCTGAAAGAAGTTCAGCTTCAAGTGCACTTAGGTAACTTCTGACTTACATGGCTATCTTTTGGCCTTTGCTTACCGTGTCTCCCACCTTCATGTGAGAGCATTTCTTTTGGTGCGGGAAAACAGTCTCATTACATATTGCTGTAAATGACAGGTTGAGTCCTTCTGTGTCTCCTAATACTTCCAGTTCTACCTCCGATCGGAGTTCCTTTGGTTAAGACATAAAGAGCTGAATGAAGTCGCAACCAAAAAATATAACCAGATGAAAAAAAACTGTGAATCATGTTTATTAAACTACAAATGAATAAAAGTGTGAAGTATAATGAAAAGCAACTCACCATTATCTATCAATCCACACAAGAAAGCAGGCACATACTCAGAAATACACATGCTTACATAAATACATACATATATTGTTTTACATCAAAACTAAGATCTCATAAGATCATATGACATAAAAGACATCATTATGACAATTAAGCTATGGCAAAATAACTTAGATTAATTCATATATTACATAGAATAATCTTATCAGTTTTTCACTGATTTGAAAATTATTTAATCTACTCTGAGAGATTTGGAAAATTCTCTAGCCCTGCGTTATATTGCTGGTTATATAAAGAGCAATTCTTTGTTTGAATCTCAGAAACAAAATAGAAAAGTTTCCTTTATTTGCAAGTATCATTATTTCTTAGGTCCCATAAAGTATCTGTTTGTGTTGCTTTGCAAAGCAGTAAATACTTGCTTCACTGATAACAAATTCATACCCTGCTGCTCTGTTTTGGCACATTTCTGCATATGAAATAACTTTTTATTTCAACATAAAATCATAGCACATACTTTTTGAAGATATTTTAAAATAGCATTTAAACTCAACATTTATAGTACTGACAATGTACTTAATGAATTAAAATGCAAACACTCCAGTTATAGTCAAGTTCATACATGTGCTGGCAATGAAAACTGCACAGTGACTTCAGCTAATAATTATAAAAGGATCTCAGTTTTAGAGATAAAATGTAGGAGGAGAAAACTGCCTTGAAATCAATATTGAAATTTATCAAATACCAATTATACATTTAGTGTAGACTCAGGTTAGAGAGAGTCAATATAAGACTGGATTTCTGCCCTCAAGATGATTATCATCTTACTGAACAAAGCAAGATGAAACCAAGTGAAGCAGTTAACATACAGTCAATGTACCATTAAATTAAAAAATTATACAGAAGAGAGTTTGGGACACTTCTGGAAAGAGGGTGGTCAGTGAAGGCTGAAACACTAGAAGACTGAGTCTTAAAGGCTCTGATGAATTTAGATGTGTGGCGGGGGGAGCGGGGAGGTGATAGTGGTATTTCAGTGTCCAGGGGGGAGAGAGCTGAATGCCAGGCGTGGTATATAGAGCAGAGATATTTGGGACTAAAACCAAGCCGGCACTTCTATTGTCCTGTGAGACACCAGAAAACAGAGACCTGAGGTTTAGAGAGAGGAGTTAAGATCTGCTGCTATGGGCAACATCTCCGGAAGCTTTTAAGCAGGAGCTGAATTTTCTTGAGGGGAAAAAAATAGCTTCAGGGAAGTGGTGTGAAAGATGTGTGCAGGACAGAGGAGGGGAGGAGGTTGAGGGGACAAGGAGACTTGAGTCAGTAAAGCTGTCCTCTCTTCCCCCATTGCTGCCTTCACTCTGGCCTGAGACATGAGGATCAGGAACTGGAGGTGGTTGGTATATGTGACAATGTAGATAGAAGGGAGGAAGACTAGTTATGAGGAATACAGGTTAGGGCAGATGGGGAGATAAGGGTTCCCAGGAGGAAGACTGTCAAGGAAGGTAGTGAAGACGGTTGTCTATTTTAGGGCAAGCTGGTATTATTTAGATTTTCTTTATTCAGTGTTTTTATAAAATAAAAGTCTTGGGGTAAAGTCAAATTATGAGAAAAAGCATTAAAAGAAAATTGTAAAAGATTATGAATTATGTCATACTTTCATCTAAAAGGATTTGGGTCCATATATGGTTTGATGGCTGTCATTTCTAAAGCATATTCAGCTTTGATATTTCCTTAAGTTTAATTCTGCTCACTCTGTAGTAAGCATAGTAAGATTTTCTCCAAAGTCAAAATTGTAGGCTATAAATTTGAAGTCACTCTTTTTTCCTTTTTTATTTAGCTAATATTGTCTTTAGTAGATGACACCTACAGTAGAGTGACACAGGCTGATTTTTCAGAATAGGGTCTTTATGAGAGATTAAAATGTCATATCTCATGTCATTATTCCCATCATGTCTTAAGAGTTCAAATTCTGCCAGTTCAGCATGTAAATTTACTCTGTAAATCTTTTCAACTAGTTATAAGTTTCTTCAGAAAATATCAATTAAGAGACAGCTATGTACCAGACACTATTCTGTGAGCTTGAGAAACAAAAATCACTAAAATAGCTGATCTCGCATTGTCTACAATTCAGTATGGGAAGACAGGAAACAACATAATAAATGAGAAACTTAAATAACATGTTAAATGGTGATAAATGCTATGGAGGAAAATTAGGGTGGGATAATGGAGATTAAGAGAGTGTGTCCAGAGGGTGTAGGTTGTAATTTTTAAAAGGTGGTCAGAGTAGGAGGACTGTTATTTTTAAAGTAGAAGGAAGGCAGACAGGAATGAAGGCAGGCAGGCAGCAGTCAGGTAGTGAGGAGGAGAAAGTATCTTTTTAGCTGTACTCCCACAACCCCCTTCACAGGCCATGAACCCAGGTCCTTGGCTGTAAGTGGACTGCTCCCCAGGCAGGGGCTTACCCCCTGAGCTAACAAGTCATATCCAGAGCAGGATTGTTAAAGTAACGTTTTAGTATGCCCTGGTGGTTTAGAAAATAAGTCCACCACCTCTGGCCAGTACAAGTTACATACATCCCAAGGACCCAGGTCCGTGGCCGGGGCCAAGAAAAACAACCAAGATGAACAACTAAATAAAATAAAAATGCTCTTCCTCTCCCTACTTCCCTGCCTGCCTCTGCTCACCTTTATTCCTGCACCTTTCTTTAAAAAAATAAAAAGATGACATTTCAAGGAAGAGAGAAGTCAGTCATACACATTTTTATGAAGGATGTTTTGGGAAGAGCATATGGCCAATGCAAAATGCTGCTCTGAACAAAAGAGCAGGGCAGCAGCTAGAGGAGTGTAATGGGAAGTGGATTCAGAGAAGGAGAGGGAGTGGAGGGAAGCAAATCTGAGAGGATCCTGATAGACCATCATAAGAAATTTTTCGTTTACTCTGGGTAAAATGAGAAAACAATTAGGATTCTCTACAAGAGAATGATAAGTGACTTAATAATTTTAAAGGGACATTTCATCTGTTTTTTGAAAGTAGAATTCAGAAAACCAAAGATGGAAATGGGAAAAAGCATTTAATTCAATAATTATTTTGCAATAATTCAGGTGAATGATGATGGTGGCTCTGACTGGGATGGGGATAGTATGGAGGTATCAACTGGATCCGATTCTAAGTAATTTAGAAGATAGAGCCAATGTGGTTTTCTAGCAGATTAAATGTGTGTGTAAGAGAAATAGAGGAGTCAAGGATTGTTTCAAGTTTTTTGGTCCAAGCAACAAAGAAGGATGGAACTACCATCTATTAAGGGGAAACCATTGGTGGAGTCTGTTTGGGAGAGGGCATATTTCTCTCATGAATTACCAACTAAGATTAATGACTCCTAGACATTTCCGCCTAGAAGTCTACTGAAGAATACAGCATTGAGGGTGCACTTGAGATCCATGATCATGAATTGAAAGTGAGATTGACTGTGTGCCTTGGTAGCACAGGTGTTAAGTCTGTGCTGAGGGAGCAGTTTACACACAATTCAAGGACTCAGGCTCATAGTTTGGGAATGGGAGGTTGAGGGGGACAGCTAAAATGAACAACTAAATAAAGGGTTTTTTTTCCTCCTCTCTTCCTTCTTGCTTGTTGTTTGCTTCTCTCTACTCCTGTGTTCTTTCCTCTTAAAAAAAAGAGACTGGTTAACTTGGTTATATTAATTTCAGTTTGCATTGAATGAATAGTTGGATTTAATCAGGACTGTGGTTGGCCAAGCAAACCCAAAGGAACCAAAATAGGTAGGGGAGTTGAAGGGGTGGCTACAATGATTGATCATGCCCAGGCAAGAGAGAACTTCCAGGAGAGGACTGTAGAGAGACAGTGGAATCAATTAACTGGAGGTCTCCAAAAGACTGGAAGAAATTTTAGGGGAATTAGCAGAAGTGAGTGGAAAAGATAATCAATTCAGAGTAGGGAACTGAGTTTCATGCAGTAGAGATTATGGAGTAGTTTCTTGTCAATAAGAAGATTTAAGATATGACAAAGTAAGGTGTGAGAAGATGATAAACTCTAAGGGAGGGAGGACAAGATCATTTTAGGAGTGAAGTACAAGAAATGAAGAATATGAGGGGTATGGAAAGGATGATATAGATCTAGATCTAGATTAAGACTGAAATCACCAAGAATTGAGACAGAAGTAGTAGAGTGTTAGAGACAGTGGCATGGTGAATTAGGAGCTAAATGAGAAACAGAATTCTCTAGATGATAGCAATTGTGATTTGGGGTGATATAAACCATCAAATTGAAGGAAATCTCAGTATTGATAAAATTGGAATATCATGTTGTAAATTTTACCAGGAACATTTTAATGTGAATTTCCTAAAGAACATAATTACGTTTTTGATCACATCCTTCATTCATTTATTGAGTATCTACTATGAACCAGGCAAAACAAAATAAGTCCTTCCTTTCTGGAGTTGAAATGCTGAAGAAGATCATTGATATTTCAGTAGCTTTTATTATGTGGGAAGGGAAGGAAGGAAATTAGTGAATAATGGTCAGATGAATTTTTAATGTCAGTATGGCACTGTAAAATATGAGCTGAAATTCATAGCCACTAATTATCGCCACAAATTCTCTGCCCCCACCAGAAGTCAGAAGGACTTTTTTTTTTTTTTTTTCACAAAATAGTCTTTCCTTCTCGACATTTCATAAACTGGAAAGAAATCCAGTCTATGGATTCCCATATTTTAAAGCCCTTTTAGAATGTATTTTAGAATAATTGATAGAAAAATTATTTCAATTAGTGCCATAACACAAGATTCAATACAAATGTTTGATGCCTTGATTTCAACTGCCCGGTAAGTTATGTGAGTGATTTGGGACCATAAAAGGAGCTATAAACGCTGCAGAGCAAACAGGGTCTTGGTCAGACCAGAGGGGAAAATATTTTTGACAATACTCAATTTTCTAATTTGCTTAATTCCTTTGAAGACGTTAGTGGCCTGCTCTTTTGAGAGTACTAGGTTAAAGAAAATTGAGTGTGTTCTAATTCAGTGAAGGATTGCTATGTGATTGTATTTGATTCTACACATTAAAACTTTAATTACTGCCTGAGAAGGGAGGAAGGTTTTTATAGTGTTCTGTTGACAAGCTTTCCTGTCTGGAAGAATTTCAAGCATGAGTTAATGTGGTGATTAATATTTGATGTGGGCTAAGAAAACCGAAGTTTCTGAGGATCAGAGTGAATAAAAAACCTCCATTCTTCAGTTTTAATGGACATATTTATATTTTATGCTCTGAGGAACAGTATTTGAGAACAAATACCTTGTTTTTCTTGTTCAGGTAAATTTAAATTTCAAAACTGGTGAGGTCATTGGGGAATTATTTTTTTCTTTCAAGATAGATAATTCTTCTCTTAAAGTCTCCTAGGACATCTGTGAATGGAATCTGGACACACCTATTTCTACAAAGTTTCCCAGAAGGTTCTGAAATGTCATTAAGTTAAGGAACACTGGTTCAATGTATGCTAAATATTGACATAGAGTGTACTAGGTTAATTTATTTGTTATTTTAAACTGTCAAAAATTAGAATTTTATTTATCCTCATGTAATTGCTATTTGGGACAAATAGTATAGTTTACTGCTTCAAAATTACTTTCTTCATTCATGTCCTAATTTGGAAGCTAATTTTCTTTCTCCTTTTCTTTGTAAGTAAAGGAAAAAGGCAGGGACGATATTTAGGAACCAAAATAAAAAGAGTTGACAGCTAGGCATTTACCCTTGAATGAATTCTAGAAGAGAAAAAAAAAAAAAAAAAAAAGGATAAAGCAACCCTGAAGGTAAATATCTTAATATATTAAAATGTCTTATTTTATGGGAGAAATTCCATACAATTGTACAAAATCAAAACAAAAAAATCCCTCCCCCGCTGCGTCCCCTCCCCTCCCCTCCCCTCCCCTCTCTCCTATTCCAGAAGTACAAAATCAGCAAAGTGGTATTCTTGTGTGCTTTTGGTGTTTACTCCCTAGAGTTATGATGTAATCTCATTAAGCTTAGAGTTAGTTCTCCATTATAGCTCTGTTATTCATTGGCAATTTAAACCTTTTGTTTTTCAGGCAGAGGAGAGTGGGGCTGAATGGTAAGACTCATGAAGGCTTTTCCATGGAATTAAAATTTTGCTAGTGACATTATCAAAACAACCTCAGTGTTATGATCAGCTTTATTAGGAGTTTTCTACCTTTTGCCTCACCTTTCTGGAAGAATATCTGTAAATAAAGTGAACACGGTTTATATTTTGACTATTTCATGCTGAGAGATTTTCTTTGGAGAGATTTCTTAGAGGTGTTCTTCTATCAACAAATCTGAATGCATTTAAATACCTAAAACACATCATAGCTTTTGACTATGCAAGAAACGAAAAACAAGAAAAGCCAACTATAAAATATCGTACTTCATAAGCTGAGATGATCAGCTGGAGAATGTTTCCAGAGTCTTTCTGAAGTAGCCCCACTGTAGCTCCAGGAATGAGTTTTGCATAATTCTGTAAACAAAAAAGAGTAAGTCAGCCTTTCTCACTGTAATTGAGAAACATTATGTGGGTTCAGCCCTCTATCTGAGGCCTCCACTTACTGGCCAGGCTTGACAAGCTCCTGATAATAAATGGACATTTTTCTTGAAACTAGTCCTCCCTTGTTCTGCTTCAAGTGACAATTGAACTGACCAGAATTGCCACAGGGAAATCTAGTGTTTGTGGCAGTTTTAATTGAGGATCATGACTTACATAACATCGGGAGTCAAATCTTACATAATAATACTTCTACAACATTTTCCATTTGTGGCATGGTCTTTGTCCAAAATATCTGAGCATAATGCTAGAAACTAGTTTCTCTTTTTGTGTAAATCAATGAAATTAGGATTTGGTGCTTTCAGACTTCACCATATGCTCTACAAGTCATTCAGTTCAAGATCTTAATTATCAATCACTTTGTGGAGTTAGAGAATGAATTATTTGGATGCTTTTAGTTAATTCTCCCTTTCCTAGTGGGAATGAGCACTCTTTTAGAGGTATCAGCTGAAAGCTTGCCTTGCTTAGAATCATTGCCAACCCAATCACCATAGAATGAATTAGCTTGCTCTAAATGGTCTTCTCTACCTACACTGCTTTTCCTAAGACGTTCTTCTACTTGAGGAGAAACTAATATTAGTTCCTCAGCACTTCAGGTGCTGCTCATGGCTCAGGAATGGGGCTTGACAAAGAAGGGAATTTCCCAGCTGTCTGAAAATTATCCCTTCCTTAGTTTTACGTTTTAAAACTTTATTTCAAACAAAAAGATTTCTAAAGTGTATTATACACATCCTTGTCTTCTTAAGCAAAGATTCCCAAGCATACTTTGACTTTTTTCTAGACGAAGTTTTCATTCTTATCAATATTAACTAAAGCTCTTCATCAAAGTCTTCTAATTCTAAAATCCAGGGATAAATTAAACCCACACCAAGTAGAGCCCAAATGTTATATTTGTGTCTGATATTGTGATTTTTACTAAGAAATACTTATTTGGTCTCCATCCCACTTTCTTGCAGTGAACTACTGAAACCCTTGGAATGATGAGAGAAAGAAATTGTCTCTTGGTATGGTTATGTGGTAACTTGTGGACACCATCTAAGGCTGGGGTCTGGTTGCCAAGACAACCAATCTTGTGATTAGAGGGTTGGCACTTTCAGCTCAACCCCAGGCCTCTTAGAAAGGAGTGATGAAGGGAAGGCTGAGATCACTTGCCAATTTCCAATGATTTACTAAATAATGCCTATGTTATGAAGTCTATAAAAATTCTAAAAGACTAGGTTCAGATAGCTTCTGGGTTGTTGAATACATGGAAATTTGTGGAAGATGGTACACTCCTGATGGCATGAACCTGTGTCCTTTCCCACTTTTTTTTTTTTTTTTCCCATATGGCTTTTCCTGAATGATATCCTTATATAATAAGCTGGTGGTCTAGGGAGCAGATCTGAATTCCTGAGCTGCTGCAGCAAATGTATCAAACCCAACAAGAAGGTCATGGGAACCTCCAGCTTATATATAGCCAGACGATCAGAAGTGCAGGCAACAGTCTAGACCTAGTGATTGACAACTGAAAACCAAGGAGGGGTACTTGGAGGCTCCAGTCGAGGGTCAATCTATCTGAAGCACAGTCAAAAACCTGAACTTGAAGCTGGTGTCTGAAGTGCAGGGCACTCACCCCTTCGCTTGGGGATCTAATGCTGTCTCTGGGTAGACAGGATTGAGCTCCATTTTCAGATACCCTACTGGTGTCCCCAAATTCCTTACTGTTGTCAGGAAGCCCCCTGCCACCACCTCATACTCATAGGAAATTGGGTCCAGAAACCCAAAAGATTTTGCCTCTTTTATTTGTTAAATAATTTGTCTTCTTTTTAAACTGTAAGTTATCACTCGCCTACCAATTTATTCATTTACTGTTGCATCCAACGTCCATTGGGTGAGCTTAATATGCTGTGTAACATCAAGAACAGACAATCACTCTTTCTGTCAGCTGTGATCTTCTAAGTTGCTGTGTGTTGTGAAATCAGATGACTGACTTTATTAAAATTGTATGTAGAAAAGAATAAACAATATTTGAATGAAGGATTTAGGGCAACTTCCATAGTTCAAGCATAAAATTCTATCTTATTCTGAATAATAATAGCTTAGAAAATGTACAAGTTTAAATGAGAATGAATAATTATGATTAATTATAATTATACTAAGTAAATTAATCAGAACAAGGGGAACCAAGGGAAAGGAACAGTTGAAACCAGGGTAATGTTAGGACACAAATTTATTCCAGGAGTCCTGGGTGATTTTGAGAAGTGGGCACCTAAGTCCATGCCTTCTACACCTCTTACATGAAAAGTGGGCTTTGAGGTTTTAATTTGGGTTTGTGCAGTGTTCCACTTAATTCAGTGTTCATGACTGTGTTTAATCTGAAGTGATAGAAATTTGAACTTTTAGTCTGTCAGTTATCATTCTACCTTGACAATGCATTTTATTACTGAAGGGGCTGTGGGCAGTTATCCAGGTAACATTTGTCTCTTCTCTGTGCCCGACATCACTGCTTGTGGGCGGTGGACCCTACTCTGTTTCCCTCAGTCAAATAGAACTTGTCAAATACAAGGAAGATACCGGTTCATCGACTTAACTTTTCAAATAAACACATGTCAAAAGGGCTGTGAAGCATGAGACCTGCGGTTAACAGTGAATACCTAAATAGGAACTTGAATTTCACTCAGGTAGAGCTGGAATGTGTGTAAATTTGACTGGTCCCAAAAGAGAAGTCAGAATGAACCTTTCAAACTTGACAAAGAAAGATTAAGATCCTTTTGAAAAAGTATTTTGAGGCTCTTAGCTTTGCATCAAATGGCTATCCTTGAAAAATGTTCTGGTACCCTTGAAGTTGAGGAGTATTGGGTATTTTCCATAAGCACTGATTCAAGTAGCCTCCGAATTTTGGGAAAATTCTTGGTTAGTGAAGCCAAACTCACCTACTTCCTAAAGCATAGCTGTGGTCCTGCATGTGATCTGACATTGGCATCTGGCTATTAGGACCAGTGGTTGAACATTAATCACATTTTGCTGATTGCCACTGGAACGAGGGCATAAAGGAGTTGGCAGCCAGCAGCTGTACCCAATGATAGCACTGACAAATGTGCAGATGAAAACTCTTAATTAATTTCTAAATGCTGATTCTCCCCCAAAGCATTGCAGTTAATAAACACATGAACAATGTGGCTTCCTACTGTAAAAGGTATACTGTTTAAAAAAAGTATACCTTAAATCTCATAGTATTATAATCACTATAAATATCATGTAGCAAATACCTTTCTTTCATTAAAACCTTAAAGTGCTATTATAAATCGCCCTGATTAAACATGTTTAATGTTTGGAAAAGGATGATTTTGCATGTCTGGATGTGATAAATTACAGTGCTGTGACTCTCAAAGGTGATTCTTGGTATTAGAAATGGTGAACTCTGAAAACAAGATGCTGTTGCATGCGCTGATTAGAAATACAAACTCCAGTGTTTAGGCTTGAGTTTCATAGGATTGAATTCGCTCTTAGCTGTCTCTGGATTATCCTAATTATGGATTTTTCTCCCCTCTCCCCCACCATGCCACCCAGGAGTTCCTGAGTTTGCTTTTCTCACTTGTGTTTGCAAGACTGGCCTTTTCTGACTGACTTCCTTTTCTTAAGTTCCTTAGACAAGCCCTATTTCTTTACTCTGCCCCATCTCTAAAAAGATATTTTTCCCCAGAGCATGGTGAACCAACAAAGATAAATCAAATAAAAGAAATGCTGCTGCTGCTTCTCTCTTCCTACCTGCCTGCCTGCTTGCCTTCATTCCTGCCTTCACTTGCCCTTTAAAAAGTGAAGCAGAACTTTTCCTTGTCAAACAGCTTACAGTTGCTTTCTAAGAAGCTTGTCAAGGAGAGAGGGTAAGAAAGGGACAAGAGGCCATTTATCAGACAGGCATTAAAGGATGCAGGAGCCAGTACTTGGATTCACTCCTGTACTCATTGGGCTACTCAGGGTGTGTCCAAGTTCAGCATCTCCTTGTGTTTGCCTCCAGGCCCAGCTGTCAGGTGTGCACACCAGCTTGAATGAGGGCAGTGCATGTGCAGATCACACGCCCGCCACTCCAGCTGGCTGTGGACCGTCTGCTCATTGGCCTTCTCTTCAAAGAGACTCAGACTGAGTCTTCCCCATGGCAGACCCCTTTTGGTGCTCTCTCAGCCTTTTCACCCATAGAAGCGACAAAACCTGAAATCACCTCCATTCTTGCATTGTCTACACATCCTGTTTGGTTAACTCTCATCATTAGGTTCAGAGCCTGGTTGTGCTCTGGGATACAGTTTAGTAAGAACTGTGATCTTGTGTATCTTGATTTGGTTTCTGCCTGTATTGTGTATCTACTCTACCCTTATCTCCTATTCCTATATATCTACTGTCGCCTCAAAGATTCCACATCACCTCAGATTCACTAGCTGCCATTTTATACAGACCCCACTTCTCATGCTCTTCAGCAGAGGGTGGAAGTCAGAAGTCAACTTACCACATATCCACTAGTGGCATTTTAGTAAAGAATTTGTCAACCCAAATATTATAGAGCAAGCAGCATCTCTGTAGGCTCTGTGCTTGGTTAACTCTTTCTGTGAAATCTCATTCACAGTGAGAAGTTTCCTGTTCTGTTTTATTTCAGTCATATTATTAACTAACATCAGTGTTTCTGGTCTCAAGCTACACTTACAAATGTAAAATACTTTTCCTAAAAGATTGGCTTAAAGAGGTTAAGAGTCTATGATGGTCTATAATCTGTTCATAAAGATTTTCTCTCATCTCTCAAAGTATTTTTTTGTCATTACTTTGTGTCTCTTGAATTGGTGGCTATTGTTTGTATGTCCTCTCCCGGCTTCTCAAATGTTAATGGCAATATAACACACATGTACATGTACATGGAGTAATTATACAGCCCAAAGAATATTTTAAAAGTAAATAAGCAAGTGTAACTACCATGCAAATAAAAAATTAGAACATAATCAGTCCTCTGGGATCCTCCCTTCTCCTGTCTTCTGGTCATTGTTCCTCTTCCTAATACATAACCACCGTTTGGTCTTTTATCACTATCAGGTCGGGGAGATAGCTTCATGGCCATGAAAATGTCTTAAATAGAATAAAGAAAGCACGGGCCATAAAGGACAAGATTGACAAACAGGACTTAAAATTAAGAATTTCTGTTCTCAAAAGATGCCATTAAGAGGATGAGGAGTCCTTGAGCTGGAGAAAATATCTATGCTCTCAGTAGCCCAACTAAACAAAAGCCACCTATCAACAAGGAAATAGCATCTTGATCAAAATGGATATACAAACTACAAAAGAGTATGCGAAAAGTATTCAATGTCCTTAATTATGAGAGAAATATAAGTGAAAACTATGAGATATTGAAGGAGACCTTACAAATTCCATGATTAACAAAAATAGCAAGTCTGTTTTTCCCTTTTCCCTTCTGTAAAATTCGCTTAGAATCAAAATTATTGCTGCAGAAAAAGAACAACTCCAAGTAAGGCACTAAGATCAAAAGTCGAGCCACTGCTGATGGAGGATATTGGTGTCACTTTGCCCCAATGCTCATCATCCAGCCTCTCTCCCAAATTCCTTTTCCCATATCCCCCTGGGGCCTCCAGATCTGTTGGTCCTTCTCCTTCCCCCAAAACCTTTCCTGCCTCTTTTGGGGACACAAATGTTTTCCCCCCCTTGCCCTTTAAAAATCCCACTCCACTGGGCAGAGGGGATGAATTGGTTATTTTTAAGACATAAGTCACCAAACCCCAAATTATCATAACTTCAATAAAAACCTTATCTTCTCATCAGTCTCATCCTCTGATTGGCCTTCAGTGGTGACAGGTGGTAAGGACCTAACTCTAACAATACCAGCATGTAACCATGAGCTAAAGTTTTAAATGCTGACAGTGTTCTTACCTCCAGTGGCAGTCTACATTGGTTCAGTGACTTTGGGTGACTGTCCAGTCACAGGTACTAATGCTGAACACGAGCACCCCCTATGACTTAGTAGTTCCACACCTAGAAACAGTCACACAGCACATACAAACCCACAATGTCTAAGTATTCTGAGATGCACAAATGCATAGAGACATTGATTCTTGTCAAGGAGATGCTTGTCAAGAGTAATCGCCTAAATTACAAAGTACAGGTCATTCTTCAAGGGTCTCTGATCTGTCAGGTTTTGGTCACAGGAGGTGATCAATCAGCTCCTACCTGAAGCCCTTCTACCTGAGGATAGACTCAAGCAGGGTTACACCAGGTAGACTCCTCAGCTCTCACAGCACAGCCTGACTCCTCCTGAATCTCTCTGCTTCCTCAGAAGCTAGTCCCAGGGTCAAGTTCTCAGAAACAGCAGTTACCAGTTCATGGCATCTCACAACATGATGGAAAGGACCTCAAAACCTCTTGACACCTCCTAAGGAACCCCTGCCTTTTAACACCTGCATCCCCAGAAACTCAAAGCTCATGGAGCATCTGTTGTTGTGGGGACTCTGAGAGGGTCTCAAGGAAGTGGCAGAAAGGAAGATGACCTCACTGCTCTTCATCACGTCAGTTTTGCACAGCTCACTGGGGCCCACGCTGTAGAATGGGGCTGGGAGGTGTCCAGAACTCACCTCCTCAGAATCCGAGAAAAAGTAACATAACATTTATACCAGCAGTGTCCTCTCTTCTTCTGTCATTTAGGTATTATGACTATCGCTGTGTTCCTGCAAATACCGAGACTCAGAGAATTCAGTTAATCTGGCTGAGGTCATCCAACCAGGAAAGAGTAGAGCCGCACCTTCCTGCTCTGCTGTTGCCCTAGAATCAGAGCTTAACCAGACCACTGAGCTCAGTGCCTGGCACCCCCCTCTCCTGCCGTGTCGCTGTTGAGCCTGAGAGAGGTTCATGAGTAGCCTCAGTTCACCAGAATTACTCATTTGCCAGGCTGCCATAGCTAAGTACCACAGACATGCTGGCTAAAAACAATAGAGTTCTGAAGGCTGAAAATCAAGATCAAAGTGTCAGTAGGGCCACTCTCTGAAACCAGGAGGGGAGAATCTGCCCTTGTCTCCTCCTACATTCTCATAGTTGCTGACAATCCTTTATGTTCCTTATCTTGAAGATGGATCACTCTAATCTTTGCTTGTGTGGTCACATGCTGTTCTCCCTCAAGTCTCTGTTTCTGTGTTTCTTATAAACACACTAGTCATATAGGATTAAAGGTCTACCCTGCTCTTCCAGTATGACCTCATCTCAACTAATTACATCCACAAGGCTCTATTTCCAAAAGTCATATTCTGAGGTCCAAGCCATTAAGACTTTAACATATCTCTCAGGGAGTGAGGGGCACAATTTAACCCAAGCTACTCTGCTAGGGCTCTTTTTATTTATTTAACCTTTAAACCCTTAGTCTTAACAGAAGTGGACACCACGTGGGATCATGTTGCTAAAAAGTAGTAGACATGACTCCTGACTCCAAAGTCAGTGCTCACTCTGTACCACCAGACCCCTGCTGGCCTGTGCCAGGAGCTGGTACAAATGTCAACAGCCATAGAGGGTGAGTCTCATTAGAAAGTTAAGGTGATAATGCCTAGTAATTATGTACAGGGCTTAGCGGTTATAGAACATGTTCCTACCCAAAGCAAAAAGGAGAAAAACTGTTGCATCTGTAATCCCTTTCAAACTGAAAGGCTGTATCTTGAAAGAAATGTAGTCAGTAGCAAAACCATGGAGGCAAGACTCTTTCCCCCTGGGGGGACTATATTGTGCTATTTATCTGGTCAAAGGAAAACAGCTCTTTGTTGGTGAAGCATAGCTTTTGTAACGCAGTGTGCTTCTTCCAGAACTAGGGGCGGACTGGGTTTGCTGAAATAAGTCATTCTTCTGAAAGCAATCAGAAGGCTTTCTTCCCATGTGAGGTCTCTCATTTGTGTGGGGTTTTATTCTGCGGGTTCTCATGTTCATTATCGGTAAATGCAGGGCTCCCAGTATTAAGCAAAAGTTTACCCCTAGGCTCGACTGTGTTACTAGGACATCCAAGATTCCAAAAAGAATATGTAATTGTTTCTGGCATGAGGTATCATGAATGTCTGTCTCTGGGTTGCATGATATCTGCTTTGCCTGCAGGCCTTCAATTGTCAGCTTCCACAGGCTGGCAGGCAGGCAGGCAGGCTGCCATGGGAGTGTGCTAATTAGATCAGGTGCTTGATCTTGAAGTCTGCACTAGCAATGACTAGGTAGTCAGCTTTGGAACTTTTGAGCACTACCCGTCTTTCTCTCAGTCTGCCCTGGAATGTAATTATCTTGTCAGCCAAGAAGCTGTAGTGCACAGCTGAACGAGTTGCTCAGCAGCAGTAACAGAGTGATAAGGGAAGACGAATGGACCCACCATGCATGACTGTTCTGAGACAAACAAATACTCAGAGGCATTGGAGAATGGAGACTTAGAGAACAAAGAGGCTACACTGAGTATTTGTTATTGAGGATACTTCAGTTCTTCTCTTAAGATTAACCTGACTTTTGAGAGGGATTGCAGACTTTTGCTGGTGAATGCAAGTCCCAACTCTTTAGAAAGCTCTTTTAAAATGGGAAGCGATGTTGGGATCAGTAGCAGCCTATGTGCTTTGCAGACTAAAAGGCAGGTAATAAAAACTTTGTAGGATGACTGGTAGGAACACGACGAAGGGGGACCAGAAAAGATTGCAGGTGTGTGTACAAGGACTGCTAAAGAGGTAAAAAGCCTCCCTACTTGAAGTGTGCTGGGCAGATTGGCAGCATCAGCATTATCTGGGAGATTGTAAGAAATGCAGACTCTGAGGCCTCAGCCCAGACCTTCTAAATCAGTCTGCATTTTAATACGCTCTTCAAGTGATTGAATGTACCAGGGAAGTTTAAAGGACAACCAACCAACTACTCTGGGTCTCTACCCCAAAGATACTGATTTAATCAGATCAGGGTGTGGCTTGGGCACTGGGGATTTTTAGGAATCTCCCTAGGTGATTTCAATGAGTGCCAAAGTGTGAGAATTGCTGGTGTAGAAGATGTTTGGTAATTTGGGAAAGAAATGTGTTATGTTACTAAACTTTTACATTCATAATTTATAAAAGGTCCTTAACTTGTTATATACTTGTGACAAGTATTCTTTACTTAACAAAAGTGGTATTTTCAAATATCTGCTGCCTATGCAAGAGCACTGCATTTATTTCCATTGGCCTTTAAGACCTGGTTTTATACTTTTCTCTTCCAGTCCATCTCCTCCTGCCACAGCTCACATTAGGATGGCTGGCTTTTGTGTTTTTTGTTTTGTTTTGTTTCAGATTCTTAAGCACACTGAAGATTGAGTCCTGTACTGCCTCAGAGCCTTTGCACATGTCTGCTCCTGAAATCTCTTTAACCTTTAATGTACTGCTTCATAATTACTTCTTGAAAGGAGTCGACCCCGAAGATTCCGTTGAAGATCTCACTCTCTCCCCTTCTGTTATTGCTGCATTTATTATTTCCCAGTTTTTAATACAACTTGCAAAAATTTTAGTGTAAATATATCTCAAATAATTGGACATAATTATACTAACACATTGTTATTATTTAACTTCAAATTCAACTAGCTGTCTTATCTTTTATGTGCCAATTCTGGCAGCTCTATAGAACACTAAGTCAACCCCTGACTTAAATAAATTGTATCCTTACCATTTAAGTTCAACAAAACACTGTTTCCAAAAATTTCCTTTTGAGATTTAATACTGCATGGAGCAACAAAATATTCAACTATGTTATGCTGAATAGTAATGTCTCTATAGTATATTCTGAGTTCTCTCAGATAATTAGGCACAAAATTGAAATACATATAATACACCCAAACTCTACTATGTCCAGGAAGCTATCCTTTTAACTTATCTTTTGTGCTGTGATACCATGTGTAACTGCTTAAAAGGCCATGTGGAGAAAGCTTGGAAGTTGCAGACTCCTGTTTGGAGATCCAAACTGGGGTGAACTTCCTTTAAGCATGGTTGTAATTTCAACCAGCCTCACCACACAGACTAGTCAACTGTGACCAGAGGAAAGCCTTCAGGGAATGAAAGGGCAACTTGAGTTAAACAGGAGTTCCCATGGCCTGTGGGGCTCCGACAAAGCCTAGAGAAGGGTAATTACACAGCTTTGAACATTTTGTGGTATGGAAGGAGTCTTTGAAAAAACTGATTTTGTTCACAGATGTTTGCGTCCTCACCAACGACACTTTCAAGGATAAGAAAACGGATTCTAGAAACAATTTGCTGGTCCTATTAAGTTAGTCCATGAAAATGTAAAAACCAGTAGCCACGTATCATGGGAATATGTAAAATAGTGATGTGGTAGGTAAAAATGTAGCCACTATGGTGGTTTTGCTGATGGGAGGGGGTCAAATTTGCTTTTATTTCAAAGTGGACACCTTTCCAGTAAACAATGGTGGACTGTTAGAAACCTGGTGGTGGACGTGGTGTGTTAACATTTTCTTGATGAAGAATGAACCTGATATTTAGAACTTATATTGTGTTGTAAATCAGTGTTACTGTAATGAAAATAATAAAGCAGACACCCTGTAGGTCTGGCAACCATGGATTCAGAATTTTAGTCAGACCTTGACTTCATCTGTTATTCCTGTCAGTAAAAGCAATTGTTCTACATAGAACTAACTGCAATTTAATTTTCATGCCTTTACAAAAGTGTAAATATATAAACTCATTTGAAAAATTGAACATAATAAGTACAGTATGATGCCAATTATGTTAATATATGTAAACGAATGCAAGGAAAAAATGAGGACTTATTCTGAAATGTCAAAAATGGTTAACTATGTCTAAGTGATGCGTTTAGGAGTAATCTTTAATTTTCTTCTTTGTGCTTTTCTGCATCCCCCTCTTACATTATTTTAGCAAATAACATGTATTAATTTTGTCATCAGCGGCCTCACCCAGCTCTGTCGCATGTGTCCAAGCTGCTTTCCAAAGCAGTTGTTTCTGTTCCTCCTACCAACAATGTAGGCGGGTGGCCCAAAACAAAGAAAATAACCAAAAAAGGAAAGAAAGAAAAAACAAAACCACTATACTATAAATTACTCTTTTTTCTGATAGTAAAATCAGTTTGTTGGTCCTGTAAAGTTAGCACATGAACATGTGAAAAAAGAACCAAGTTATCAAGTGAATATGGAAAAAAGTAAAATTCTCATTATGGTAAAATATATATAAGTTATAATTTACCATTTAAAGTACAGATGCCAATCTCTTGTGACCCTGGGATTTCACTTTCAGATCTGGATACTAAATAGGCAACATGTGTGCAAGAATATGCAGAGCTCTACTATATGTAAATAAAATACTGCACAATTGGAGTGATCTGATATCCTCTGTTTTAGAAGAAACATACACACGGGGCGTGGCAGTAGACATGCTTTCTGGAATATGTGTCCCAGTGGAACAGCACACTAGTATGATTCCATCTCTGTGGATAAATCTTAAAAACATAATATTCAACCAAAAAATTGTGAAGATACTTAGTGCCATAAAAACACATACTTAGCAATGGTTAAAATGGCAAAGTGTATGTTTCGATTTTACCATAATAAAAAATGAATGCAAACACATAACACTGAGTCAAAGATCAAATCAGAAATAATAGGTACAACATGAAATAAAGCCTATAAGCCCAAACTATCTCATTATTTTTGGATAAATGTATTTTTAATATTACAAAACCAAGCATCAGATGATGAGCATTAAGTTCAGGCTACTGGTTAGTTCTGTGGAAGAGAAGGGGGGAGTAAGGGTCAGATTTGGGCAGTTGTGCAGCGGGCAACTGCATCTGGGTATTTTATTTCTTTAAAAAATCTGAAACAAAAATGGTGATAAAATGTTAAAGTTTGAGAAAGATAGGCAGTAAGTATGTGTGTGTTCATTATATTACTTTATTTTTCTACATGCTTGAACTATATCATCATAAGAAACCTATAGCCTTTGTCAGACTCTGTCTCCCTTTCCCCTTGGTTGCAAAGATAGTGATTACCGTGATAGTAGCTATTTTGGATGCCTTGGCCAATGACATTATTCTCCCTAGCTGTGTGACCTGTTCTTACCACTCAGAGCTTAAATATCCCTCAGGGCAATATCCGAAAGTGTCTCTATTTTCAGGTCTACACATTTGAGAATTGCTCCATTCATCTACATTAACAGCAACAGCAAACGTCCCTCAAACAAATGTTTACTGGTCTTGAAGGACTCTGTCGTTTATAGGGAATTTACCCACTGGTTCATCTGTCAGGCACTTCTGCTCTATTCTTAGGATCTGCACTTTTACTGCTCAGTGATTTTCAAAATTGGTTACTTTATTTAAAAGGCTGCCTCCCTGATGGTCTAGTGGTTAGGATTTGGTGTCCTTATCCAATATAGGAGCCCGGGTTCAATTGTGACTTATCTTGGTGGGCTGAGATCATAGACTCAAATAGACTGGATTCCAGTCCTGGCTTTTACATGCATCTTTTGTTATTTTGAGTTCTGTAGCAACAAAACGAAGATTAAATGTTAAAATGAGCTACAATACTTAAACCTGCTCTGCCACCTGATAAATCCTCAACAAACTTTTCCCTGTTATTCTCATAATCATAGTTATGTATCATCACTGGCCCTTAGTTTCCACCACTTAAAGTAAAGGGCTTAGTCCAACTCTCTGATACTGTTAGCATCAAAAGTAGTTTTATGATTGCCAGAAATTCTGCCCCTTCTGCCCCTTCTAAAAAGATGATGCACAGAAAAAGGTAAAAACTTGGATAGATATGAACCTCTGTCCCTTAGTAAAATCCTGTCATAGAGTCTCTTTCTAGAGCACAACCTTTAAAATGCCTTCATTTTGTTCTTTAGGAAAATTATTGGTCTTTTATGCTCTGTGAGACTTCTTACAGTGAGCTCTTGGTCTGACTCTCCTCTATAGTCACAGCCCTGGTCTGGTTATGGGAGGTGCTTGTGCAGTGTTTGTTGAATGAAAGAATGACTTTGTAGTCACCAGTGTTTTGGTTCCAATAATATACTAGACAGTGTAAAGTCCTGAAATATTTAGGTCGTGTATTGATGAAATCCTATTTTTCATTTCTAAATGGGTTGACCTAATAGGGCTTCTCATTAAGGGCTACTTTCAATCTGTACCTTTTCCCCTTGTGTATTCATTTTCTAAATTATGTATTTTTCAGTTCTGTAGAACTATGTAATATGTGTAATCTGAGGGGTAACTGGTGGCTTTTCTTGGTAGAGATTTATTAATTAGGCTGGAAAAATACTTCCAACAACTTTGCCCAGATAATATGAGAACATGAGTTTTATTTCCAAATCCTTCCTTTCTGAGAAGTGTTTATATTAATGAGGAAAATGTAGGCAGCTGGCTCTCCTCAGTCTTTGTTCTCTGATACTCTCAATTAAAGAGAAATCAAAATTCTTTTCCATTACTTGAATTAAGAGCAATTTATTAACTCACAATCCATAAATTGTCTTTTGATTCCCAGATGATTGTATTTTCACTAAAAGCATGAATCTGGAAACTCCACTATAAGATAGGATTGATAAAATAATGCATGCATTTTTAGACCAAAATTAGCTCTGTCACTGCTAGTTATACATTATCTGTGGAGAGATCATTAAAAGCGATGGCGATTGCCCACTCCCAGCTCAGAGTCATTAAAATCTGGGATTATTTGGTCCAGTCCTTTACATTGTAAAAACTGAGGTCTGAGATAGAGATTTTCATTGGAACAAAATTACTTTCAACATTATAAAACAAACCAAAAGAACAGGTGAATAAATTGCAAAAGGGTCCAGTTTCTGGTTTGTCTCCCTTCCTAATTTTCCTTCCTCCTCTCAACTTTCTTGCTACTTTGTAAAGCTCAAAAGAATAGTAAAAAGGGAAAGAAGAGATGAAATAAAAACCAGGCTATTGGTTTCTGAAAAATTGAAATTTGTGTCTAGCAGATCATTTTTACAAGCCAGACAAGAGCATTGGGTTCATAGCATATTGTGGCTAATATCTGTGACCATCAAGTGGGAAACTGCTCAGGAGTTTTCTTTTCATGGCCTTGCAAGAAGGCTCAGGTGTATATGCAGTAAGCTGGTCCTGTGATCAATGGAAGAATGTTTCTTCCTCTGTTGCCATCTGAGTGCAAAGAGGAGAAGGGGTGGAGGAGGGACAGCCAGGGTTGGAGATGACTGTAGCAATGGGTCATGGACCCCACACATACACACACCTACTCTTTAAACGGACTCTCAACCCTGACAGGTATTTGTCACATAAAATTCAACATCCTCTTTAGAATCTTTGACCCAATTTGGGAAAGATAAAGTTTACATTGCAGCTTAAAAAAAAAAAAAATTTCAGCAGGTATTTGCTGAGAATCTACTGTGTGTTGAGAATTGGCCAGAACAGAAAGATGAACAAGAGACCCACATTTGTCCTCGTAGCTGATAACTGAGGGATTTTCACCTCCAGAAGGAAGGGACCTCTGTTGGTATAAAAGCTCTACCCTCATGTGTTAGACACATCACCCTGTCTTATTAAACTATAAGAAGATCACTAGTTGTCATAGATGTTAGTGACTAAACTAGAAGAGTTATCAATAGATCTTGTTTACTTTCGAAGGGCTGTGTTTCTGCATTACATCATAAACACAAAGGCTTATACTAATTATTGTTTGGACATCACAAAACTCCTTTTTCTGCCAGATATAGAAATTTTGAAAGCCTTGCTAATAATTCCAGGTGACTAACATTATGATTTGACAATGTAATAAAGAACATTGACTTAATTGCTCTTTATCTCACTATCTCACTAGGAAGGAAAGATGAGTTAAATTAGATATTTGGGTTTAATAGCTTGATACTATCTTAATATGAATTATCAAACATTTGAAAACAATAGAGGAGATACATTTTTTTTAAGTGTGGGTAATTGAATCCTGATCCAAAATGTTGTTTAGCACTGGAATGTAATATGCTACCTACTGCTCAGTCTATTATCTATCATTATCTTTAGAACCCTGTAATTGGACAAACAGGAAACTATTCATAATAATAAGTTAGTTCACAATAATGTCTGCTGGTGTCTGGGGCGCACACCGCAACCATATCGAACAGAAGTGGGACTGCTTCCTTTATCTTTTTCACTGCTGCTCATTTCTGATCAAAGTATAGCAGTGTGACACACTTGGGCAGTCTAGAGCATTTTACCAAAATTACTGGGAAAAAAGTTATTTTCCCTGTGTTTCAAGAATGAAAAATGTAAATCTTATTGCTACAGGAGGGAGCTCTTTCTGAACCTGACCTGACCCTGCCTGCTGTGTATACACATAACTACACTTAACAGAACTGGGAGAAGCAATTTGCCTTCTGGAATTTCCATTAGATCCAACCACTTAGTTGCTTTATTTATCCTATCACTGGTTTTATTTTTCAGTAATTCTCTGGTAGTCATATTCTTTATATCACAACTATTGACATGTCATGTTGCATATACCTCCTGCAAACATAGGGCTCCTTTTAAGAGATTTAAATAGAAAGGCAACACAAGCCTTTATTGGTCTATTTTCAGTTTTCATCATCAATAAAACAAAGGAGCAGCGTTTTCATGCTGTGTGAAACCTTTGGAGAAGCGTGATGTTGCTATCATTATCTTTAGACCAGGCTGCCACTTGCCCCCACCAGGGCAGACAGAATGATGAGTCGGTCAAAATGAAAATAAAATAATGAAAGAATCAGAGCCATGGAGTGGTTGCTGACCAGGTCCATTGTGTGGCTCCCTGAAAATGTCCCTTTGAATTTAGCGGAGTCTGGATGGTAAAGACCACAAATCATGACAGAACATAAATTCGACTCATAATGAGATTAGTAGGCTGGCAAAATAAATGTCCTGCTGTTACATTAGAGGCAGGCTCTAATCTGGTGTTTTCCTTGGAAATAATCATTTCCTTTGCAACAATGGAACTGTGGCTACAACTACCTTAAATCTGACAGATTCTGGTTTGCTCTGTAGTTATTTTTCATCTTCCTCTGTCTTTTTAATAGTGGTTTTGAGGAGGCGTATAAATGAGTTCTGAGTCTTAAAGACTATTACCAATGTGAGTTATAGGCATCTATGCTCATGATCATCAATTGAGTTTCACAGACTCCCCTTTAAAATAAAATAATAAAAAAGTTCTGGGCTGTTCCCCCTTCCTCTTCTAAACAGGAGCACTGCCATGGAGGTGTCATGACTGACAGGGTCCTCTCACTCCATAGAATCAGAGGTAGAACACGCTCATTATTGTATTTGGTTTGGGGCTGGGTTTTTTTGTTGTTGTTTTTGGGTTTTTTTTTTTGCGTTTTAGGGTCTTTGCTGCAACTCTACTACTTAAAAACCCCTGGAAACAAGTATCACATACTGCAGAGGCTTAAGAAAATGCCCAGATCAGGTGAACTCACATGGTTTCTGAGTAGAACAAAGGCCTCAAGTATGTCGCCTGATTGCAAGGGACTTCCTTGGTTTTCAGTAGAAGGCAGTTTCACCTAGAGTTACAATTCCCTCCTCTCATTAAAAATGCAAGATAGAATCTCCTCCTGGATCCTTTCTACAGAACTTGATGCAAGTTCACAGGCTGCACAGGCCTTAGCAGTGAGTGGCATTTAATCAAAGCTTTCTGTGAAATAATCTCAGTTTCCTGAGCCCTGTAAAGTCACCTAGCAAGTAAGAGGTCCTTTCAAAAGGAATGGGAGATCAAACTCTGAATTTAGGAGTGTTTGACATTCTTGCATAGAAGGCACAATTCAGTGTATACCTATTTTCTCTGCAGTTTCCAGGGTTCATGGTAAAACCTCCTTATTTCTCTATGAAATATAAAACTGGGTAGGTCATTTTCTTATAACCCAATTCATGGCATTTCACCATACTGTCTCAGGTTGAAAAGAAACCACAGAAATCTCTTGCATTTGCATTTATAATTTATATAGCGGTTTATGAACATTATTTCATCAGATGGAACAGGGCCCTTTTTGCAGTTGGTTGCAACCAAAAGCTTGAATAGCAGATTCAGCCACTTTAAAGGAAGAAATTCTTTTTGGCCCAATTTAGCAATTTTTTTTCTTTCAACTTTCCACTTCTCAATAACTCAGGTTTTGTCTCTGCTTGTGTATTTTCGGCACATCTAAATTTTCAAATGTCAAGGAACTTAGTCAATTCTCCTCCCACTCTCATAATTTTGTCTGCTCTGTGTTCACGCCCTCCACATCTGATGAAATAGTTCAAGGAAAGGTAGACTAGTTTTCCATTAGGTAGGTGGTCCTCCTATGCTTATTGGTATCCTCTTCCAACTTATCTTCTTCGTTTCCACAACTCTTTCTTCCTTGTTCTACCACATCTGTCTCCCACTCCCCCCCACACCCCTGTGCTTAAAATTTAAATTGTAAACAGTAGACTGAATCCACTTGCCAAGTATCTCTTACTTTTGGTATATGTTAATGATTATCTAATGGCATTCCACATGTTAAACTCACAGAGTTAAAGATTCATATTGAAAAATCTCCCTGGAGGAAATTCTCAAATTATGCTTGCTTACCTCATACAAATGAACTTGTTCTTGGGTTACAGCAAAGATCAATAGCACATTATTTTGCACCAATTTATCAATGAGTTGTCCAATTGTTGGATATTCCTAAAATTAACATGAAGATTTTAAGTATCATAATAACAAGTCTGTAAAATAAATATATTTCGAAGATTTGAATTTTGCATTTCTGTGCTTATAAGAAGGGTGTGTCTATCACTCGAAGCAAGCAAATGTACAATTAGCATAATCCATTTGATTGATTTAATCATTGTTTCCTAAATTTTGTAAGTCTGATTGATTCCTAAAAGTTCCTTTTGATGTGGTGTAATAGGCTCTGCCACTTCTACAGAAATCACTTGAAATTTATATAAAGACTTCTAATGTGTCATATTTTCAAGGGTAGAAACATGGTTCTTCTAAGTGCGACCTGGCAACAGAAGACTCAAATTAGAGGGAATTTTAGAGACAAGGGAAGGGAGGGGCAGCTGGATTCTCAGCAATCTGACTGAGGTGACTCTTGGAATTCTAAAATGCTTACTGAAATTGGATGAGGTGTGATGAAGGCTGAGGAAGGACACCCTACTGAGGATTGACACTGCCTCCCTCAAATGCATCTAACTTGAGACTTTCGGAGTTTGGGATTGGTCTTACTGAATTTTTTTTTTTCCTTTTCTGTCACTAATTGGTTTTCTGGGATCCTGTGATATTTTTCATAGGACAATTGCAAACATCTTATACTTCTTTTCCACTGACACATTCATCCTAAGTGATAGGGATACTTTATAAAATAAAGAAGACACTTATTATCACATTTAAGGATGCCCTTCACCTTCCAAGTCTGGAAAACATGAAACACATTTTCCTGTCATATGATTTCAAATATAGTTCATATACAAAGAGGAAACACTAACCAGAGAGTAGCCTGAAAACTAAGACTCTACTAATTAAGGCCAAGGTCAGCGTGGAGGACACTGATAGGTAATCCTTGCTGTATGCTAACACGTAAAGTGTTCACTTATCATAACTTCTGATGTACTTTTCTAAGGTCTTCTTCAGGTATAAGATTCCAGTTAAGGGAAAAATGTAGTTTTGCCTTAAAAACTCAAATGACTCCATTGCAAATCTGGCTGTGTAAATTATAATTTCTGTCCTGTTTGGGTTTTCATTACTAGATGTTGATAGACTCCAGATAACAAATCATCATGAGCCTGATATGTTCAGTCTCTTCTGCTTTTCAGCTGCCTCAGTATTAAGTATTCTTCACCCTTAGGTCTGAAATTCTCCAGATGTTCTCAGCCTTCCAGCTGCTGCGTGTGCACCACCAGCATCTTATCACATAGCCCCTTCCAGGTGGGCAAGCACAGTTTTCCAGTTCACCCAAACATGTTCATTCCCACAACTAGATGGTAAGTTCCTCAAGATGAGGGACCGTGTCCTACTCTTTTGTGGCCTTGTCTAGTGTTGAGTGCATGAGCAGTGCTCAGAGGACAGGTTGTGTGGCAAGCAGACATGGAGATAGTTCACGGCTTCTCTGCATTTGTCACAACATACTCAGCAAGAATGAGCTGAACATTAATTAATGGAAAACACCTGTTGGGCAACATATTGTGTCTAATTCTATGATACTGATTCTTTTCTGAGATATTTTTTATGAAGAATTTGAATAGTTGCAAAAAATACTGTAAAAGGGATCCGTTTCTCAGTTTCTTGCCCTTCATTGGTTAAACGACAAAAATGTGGCACTCCTCATTAACTTGTAATACCTTTGATTATCTGACAATAGCATTAAATAATCATGATTCTTATGAGAGTATGAGCTTCTTATATAAGCCTATGATTCTTATATAAGAAGCTTATACGATTAAAGAATACGTAAGAGTGGGAAATACTGTTGACCAAAAGTTAGGAGAAAGCATTTGTATTGAAATATAGAAATTTAGGTCAAAGGAATTATAGCAGGTAATTCATGAACTGACTATTGTTTTTTTTTTTATTTTATTTTACTAATGGCCAGCACTGTTTCAAGCATTATAGATACAAAATTTCAATGAACTTTTAGAGAATATATTTTTCAGTCTAGATACTAGAAATCTGGTCTCTATATCTCTTTTTTCCCCTACATACACTTCTACAGTATTGTTATTTTATGAGTAACTTAAATTCTCTGTATTATATTTTCCCAAGTGTTAGAGGATAATATGACCTTCCCAGGTTGCTGCTTCATAGAGCAATTCTACTTCCTACATTAGTCAGCACCTACAGTGTTTCAGGTACTGTGTTGTCAAGAAATAGAGATAACCTTCAGAACAATCCTGACCTGACTAACACCCATTAGAGAAAGAAAGACAGACATGAACACATTTTCATATAGTGATGGCAAGAAAACATCTAAGTACAAGATCAAGAAGAAGTGATAGCTTTGGGTCCAGTGGAGGTCAAACAGGGGCTGTCTGGGAGCAGCCATGATTGATCTGGGTTTGAAAGGATCATTAAGAGTTTCCCAGCAGCCTAGGAGGGAAGAGTGCTCCATAGGGAGGTAATAACATGTGCACAAGCATGGTCTGCTCTGGAAAACAGACACAAAGATTTCTGGTGAGGATCAAATGAGATCAAGTATGTCAAAAGAGCTCTGGAAATTTTACACTGTTTTAGAGGAGTCAAGTGTTTTTTCTTTTCTTTGAATGTCATCAGCATTTTTTTAATGACAAAAGTGATGGAATGTTAATAAGCACCAACCAAATAGTTCCTGACTAGTTTGTCACTGAGTCTCATGTTCCATGAAAATATGGTATTATTTAGGAGGTATGACTCTGGATACATCATTAACAGCTATTTCTAGGTGATTGCCGTTACAGTCTTATAGGCCCTTTCCAGGGCTGTGGTTGAGAACAGAATGAGCTGACTGTACTGTTTTTTGCTGGCCTCAGGCTCTTCTCAAAATTGGAGACTTTCCAGGATCATTCACACAATAGCAGATCCAAATTTCTCAAACGCGACCACTACCCACTTGTGCTCCTGTGAGAACCTCTTAAAGGTGGTGAGGATTGAGAGTAATATGTTAAATAGTAGACTGTTTTCACCAAGTGTGGATTATTCTATGTATTACAGCAAGTATTGCTTCGTTTGTCTCTTTGTAGCCCCCAAAACAAGGTAGAGTGCAGGATACACACCAAGACAGTTGACATGGAGTATTCGTTCTTGCTGTCCAAGTGACAGAGCCCATCGTTAGGGATGACGATGCCTGCCAGTTTGCTGTCCATTCCAAAATGAGAATCAGCATCACTCACAAAGACCAGAAGATGGAGGGAGTCATTCCGCCAGCCAATTTTTTCCTACGTGAGAAAGAAATATGAGGGTCGTACTGGATAGAGCAGGCATTTATTGAGAGCAGAACCAATTATGAGTGGATTCATTCAGATTTTAAAAAATAAAGTGCTGACCTATTTTAGATTTTTTTCATCTATTGTGAGTTGCTAATATTAATGCATTAAAAACATGACATTTGCTTTTTCCTGGGTAACATTTTCAGATGATTTATGTTTCAGAAAATGTAGTTCCATTGTAATCAGTATCCCCAGTTGATCTTGACTTTTACATAGTAAATTATTTGTACTGTCTTTGAATTTTCCAGAAAGAATGATGGGGAGAAAGAGAGGGAGGTCATAGATTATTCCAAATCCAAGTTAAAGCAAAACTAGTAAAAAATGGACTCAAAGTAAGTCTGGTTTCATTAAAATGTCAACTAACATTTTGGCACATATTTCTTCCTACTGCGAGTCATCAAAAATTATAAATGTAACTCAAGGATAAGAATTGATTATCAAAATATGATCCCAAGTTGCCACTACTTAAGATGCTCTAGTGCCTGTTTCTTTGCAGAGCTCTCTCCTTTAGTTGATATTAGTATAAGAAATAGTTGGATGAGTCAGCCTTATCTCTACTATCCCACTCCAACCTTTTCTCTCCTTCCTAACTCCTGGACTCTCCTACCTTCTAAGAGCTTCAGCCCTGCCTCTTTCCTGATATTTTCCATCAAGAATGGTCATCTGAAAACAGGGAACAATTCCTGTGGCTACCTGATTGCCGAGGAGCAGTGTTCCTGTATTGCGGTATAGATGGTATGACTTCTGATACTTATTTCATTGGCTGAAGACAATAGCTATGCTATCATATGTAGAGATTTATACTGATTCAAGGCTTTTTGCTTTTTTCTTTAATTTCTGTCTTTGATGTTTTTAATCATGCTTAATGCAAAAAACAAATAATCCGATCTCAATCTTTGAAAGTTAATAACACATGGCTATTGTTTTAACCAATTTCACCCACCCACTACTACAATTTTATTAGATTATTCAAATATTAAGCATGAAAAGTCCTCAATGCAACATAATTGAATTTAAAAATCAACAGAAATTTTGTGCTTTACATAGCAAATATAGAAATATGGCAATGAGAAGAAAGATAAAGTTAACTCAGCTTTTCAAAGGAGTAAGAAGTAAAATTCATGTTAACAGAGTGAAACATGATTCCCTGCAGCATACCTTACACACAGCAGCCTGCATAATTGCATCAAATCCACCTTCAGGTGTGTCAATATTAGCAGAAATTTTCTGATTCTTCACAATTTCATTGAATCTTTCGGCATCATTTGTCAAAGGCAAAATGTGCTTGAATCCAAATGTAGGTAAGCAGAAGTATGGAATACTACTGCAAAAGTAAGATGTAAAAATATTCTTGATGAAATAGAACACATGATGACTAGATCTAATATTACTAATGTTTCTTTAAATGAAGATGAATTCACTGTAACTTGGCTGAGTCTCACTGCTAAGGTTATTGTCATCTCCCACCTAACCCTTCAAAATTGACTGTGTTAGTTCACACTTAGAGTTTATACTGTGTCTTAAACTAGCTCAAACTCAGATAACAGATGATCAGACTCCTTATTCGTGTGTGTGTGTTTGTGTGTGCTCACTAGCTTCTGTTGCCTCTCAAAAATCTACCATTATGTTTACATGATGACTATTCATTTGTATTCAGCTGTCTTAAGCTGTCATGAAGTATGATTCACCCTGTAGCAAGACTGAGAGAAGACTATGTCTTCTTCCTTCTCTGTTTACTCCGGTACACCCAGCTCTGCCTGTAAAGGGTCCCCAAATCAGAGTAAACTTCTTGGGTCTAGAGCCCATCTCTACCAAGACTGAATAGATGGTTGTCAGACAATTGAGAATATTTTATGTATAGAGAAAATGCCTTGTTGGGATGAGATCTGCCCCAAATATACTGCAGCAGAACAGAAAGAGTTGATTGTGAACTCAGTCACGTATGATACTGAGAGTCAGTTAGTAGCTAGACTGGAGACTTTGGGCAAGTTTCTCAACCCTTTTAACCTTTGGGTTTTTGTTTGTAAAAAAGGAGATAATAGTATAGAGCAGAAGTGTGGTCCCTAGATCAGCAATACAAGCATCTCATGGAATCTTGTTATAAATGCACAATCTGGTTACTACCCCATACCTACGCAGTTAAAAATGTTAAATGTGAACTCAATGACCTGTGTTGTACCAAGTTTGTGAACTACTGGTACAGAAGTACAGAGACAAAAAGGAGTAGCCCCCAGTGAGGCTGAAGTGTGCTGCCTGAGGAGAGCTGGTTGACTCTTGTAAGAGCACCTTTGTCAGTTCCTCAGCCTCTTGTCTGTACATAGAGAGTTGGTGCATCTTTCAGGGTCACTCCTGTTCACCAGGTTCATCTGCTTGAGATATATAGTCAGTCCTCATTATTCACAGCAGCCATGTGCTCACTAAAACTCATTTGTAACCCCCAAATCAATACTTTCATTACTTTCCTAGTCATTCATGCACATGCACAGAGTGGTAAAAATTTTTAGTCTCCTGCTACATTTCCAGCTATGGACAAACAAAAAATTCTACCTTCTTGCATTAGCTCTCAGATGTAAACAAGTATCTTTTTCCTGGTCTATTTGGTAGCTTTTTTTTTTTTTTTTTTTTTTGCATTTTTCTGCTTTCTGTTGGTAATTTTCTGTTTAGAATGGCTCCAAAGGTAGTGATAAAGTATGTCCAGTGTTCCTAAGCACACAAAGGCTGCCAAGTGCCTTAGGGAGAAAATAATGTGCGTTAAATAAGCTTGTTTTTCTGGTGTGAGTTATAGTGTTGTAGGCTGTCAGCTCAATGATAATAAAGCAGCAATATATATTAAATAAGTTGTCTTTAAAGAGAAGCCTAGAAAACAAAGTTAAATATTGATTTAAAAATGACCAGAGGGTCACAGGAGCCTAACCTGAGTTTCCCCTCAGAGTAATGCTCCTTTGTTTGCTAGTACAGTGTTTGATGAGACTATAGAACAAGACTCCCATGTATAAGAATCAACTGTATCTATGAATCAGGATGACTATGGACTTGTTCACACTGAGAAATAGAGCTCTACTGGGGTCAGAGTGCTGGTGTCTACAAGGGTAGTCATTTATTTCCTTTTAGTAGACTGTGGTGGAAAGGTCATAAATCCTATGTGTTCTCAGGCTTCAGAACAAGAGGAGTTGAAGGTTTCCAGAACCTCATGGTCCAATCTAAGATGTCCTAAAATGGTCATCCCTAGAATGGATTCTCTTGGTCCCCTCCCCCTTTTCACCCATATACATTGTGATTCCTCAGTTCACAAGATGTGGAGACTGGCAGCAAATGGGACTGGAAACTCTAGCTAAGATTTTTGGATCTATATGTCCCATACTTTTCCTCAATGCTCTCCTAGTCTATTACGTCTGCTCATTTTCTCATATCCATTCAGAAAAGTGGCAGAAAATCTGAATTGGCAATTCTCCAAAGAAGACATACAGATGACCAACAGGTAAATGAAAAGGTGTTCCTCATCAAAACAACAATGTGATATCACCTTGTATCAAAAAATGAGATATTTTTAATTTTCTAACTTAATTTTAAGAGCTCTGTCTCTCCAGATTGTTAACCTTTTGCTTTTAATTTTATTCACAATATTTTTACGTATACCTTAAACTTTGTATATAGTCAATGTTTCCCACCATTAAATATGAGATGTATTTTGAAGAGTGAAATGAGGAAGGAGTTTGGAGTTTTTTAAAGTTTACTTATTAAATGACAGTAACTTAGCATTTGCTCTAATTCTCCTATAGTTTGTAAAGTCACTGTGGGGGTGGAAGAAAATCATTAGTTAGTATAAAAAGACTGAATAGTTACCTATCCTTGGATAACTTAGTTATCATTGCACAGCCTCAGTATCCTCAACTGTAAAATAAGAGCGATAATAATACCTACTTTGCAGGGTTATTGTGAAAACTACATGAGAAAAAAGGCATGTAACCATAAAAAGCTCACCATTGTCCCTTGTACCTAACTATACTTGGAAATTGGAGATGGTGTTTCACATTGTACTAAAATAGTATTTAACTACCTTCTGAAACCAAAGAACTAGCATTCCTATATTTTTGTAAGACATTTACATTTTTGTTGTTTAGAATTACTGTTAGCTAGATCTTACCAAGATGTTATGCTTTTGGAAAGTGGAATGAAATTTTAATTTATAAACGAATTCATGTTCTGAGAGACAAATGAAACTAAAGCAAAATAGATTGTCAGAATGGGTCATGCCAGGAAATTCTGAGTAGAGACTGCCCCCGTTTTGGTAGAGTTATTCCTCTAACAAATACTTCTATGTGGGTGTAACTTTCTTAGCATAGAAAGTGAAGGAAGTAGATGCTCATCACCAAATAACTTGATTTAGATCCCTAAACAATAATATTTACATTTAAAATGTAGGATTTCTGAAACACAATATACAAATATACTACTTACATTTTTTAAATGTTTAAATATTCATTATAAAGCTATGACATATACTAGAAGGTTAACTTCATCTTTTTTGAGTGAGGCTAGAAATAATTTCCACATTTTATTTATTTATTTTTTTTACAATATTCTCATATGGGCATGTTATTGCTACCTTTGCAATAAGAAATTCTAGTATATACTTTCATGTTTATATGTGTGTGCTTTGAAAAATCTAAGCATTTCTTGTTTCAGTTTCCTCTTTTGCAAAACTATAATGAATTTCTCACTGTGTCAAATTCAAAAAGAAAACAAAAGCACCATAGTATAAGTGGAATGTTTTCTTAAAAAATTTAGCATAATGTTTGTGACAGAGGGAGGTTTAACATTGTCCTATTTAAAATACTTTTAAATGCAGATTGCATCAACCAATGTGAAAATTATTTTTGTTGCCCCATCTTAGACAGCAGCATAAGAAAACTTTAAAAATGAGACTTGAATGAGAATTTTCTTTAAAACATGTAAATCACTTCAGCATTCTTACATGGTGAAATAAACGTCTAGTAACCCTCCATCCACTGAAGATAAAGAGAGCAAGCTACTCCAAAAAGTATTAAAGATTAGATTAAAACAGAGGATCAAAGCAATGGTACCAAACTGGTTTTTTACCAGTAAACATTTGCTGTAATAATAATAATAATAAAAATGCTGGTATCAAGATTGTCCTTGATAAAAGAGTAAGTTATCAATTTTAAGTTTATACCCTTGAACATTTGTTTTTTGAAGGAAACTTTCTATGTGACCACATAGAAAATATGCATATAACATTTCTACTGCACGTTGAAGTAAAATGTTGATAGTGGAAAATACTCCATTGCTTGAGCTGAACTGGTCCCCCTTTTTGATGGAACACCATTTTTACTTGAAAGAATGCTTGACAGTCAAATTATTATTTCAACTTGGATATTTGGCAGATAGTGTTCTTTAAAATGAAGGAAGTGAGATGTCATGTCGAGGAAAACCATTGTCAGTATTTGTTGTTGATGAAATCTGAGGTAACTAGAAAATTAGAAATTTGCAAACATTTACAGCTTCCATGTACTTCAAGATTTTTATCTCTATTTTATCTATTTTATGTGAATCGAATTTTTATATTATAAATTATGAGATCTGCATTTCAATGAAACAATATTTTCAAAATGGTTAAAGCATTATAAAATTGAGCATCAGTTAAAGAGTCAAGATGCAAGACAAACCAATGCTTTTCATCTAATTTAAAATGAAAATTCACTGGTAGTGTTTCATATTCTACATTGAAACTGATTTTAACTTCTTGTCTAGTTTGGATGTAATATCAAAGAAGAATATCCAGTCATTAGAAAAAGCTACTAAATGCTCTTTTTTTTTCTCTCTTTTCCAACTATACATCTGTGTGAAGTTGGACTTTATTCATGGAATTCAATCAAAACAAAATATTGCAGTAGATTAAAGCAGAAGCAGATATGAAAATCTAATTGACTTCAGTTAAACCAGATATTTTAAAGAGATTTTTTTAAACTGTAAAACAGTGTAGCTCATTGCTAATTTTTGTGGTTTTATGGAAAATATAGATATTTTCATAAAGATGTGTTATAGCAATATTCAGTATATTTCTTATTGAATTTATTAATCAATAAACATTTAACATTTTATCAATTTCACTTTCTCATAAGCTGAATATTGATAGATATAAGCCACATAAACTAAAGTCCTTTGGGGTCTTAATTTTTAAGCATACAAAAGTCCTAATATCTAAAAGTTTGAGGATTACTATATTAAAATAACTATAGAGATAGTAAGCATTAGTGAGGATAGAAAGTTGATACTTATTTGGAATATCTGTTATGTTCTTAGCTCATTCAATTCTCATGATTACCCTAGGAAGTGAATATCATTATTCCCATTTATAGATGCAGAGACTGAGCTCAAGAAAATAAGCTGTTCAAGGTTATAATTTTAACAGAGTTGAAAAGCTCCATCCTCTGTTCTCTTACCTCTCACTGCCTTCCTGATAAAAGAACATTTTATTCCATAATTATAAGGTTTGGATTGATCAAAGGACTGACATTTTTATGTCTGATATTTGAATTCTTGGTGTGTATAGTTTGGGGGATGATATCTGGACAGAGAAACTGAAAGAATCAATCATTTGATGAAAAAAGAGAAAAATATAATTATCAAAATGAAGAATTTGCTATTTATAACTTTAATGGTAACTTTAAATGCCAGTAAGACTAAAAGAAACACCTTCAGAAAGTAGGAAAACACTGACTTTTCAAGAGATCAAATATGTGACTCTCTTTTAGGGTTTCCATTAACCGTATTTGTGCAGTGCTCTGGGCTCCCCCTGACCTCCCTGTCACCTTCTTGAGAGGGCCTATTAGCTACCAATAATTTCATGGTGAAGCCTTGCACCAGATACTTCGGATCACTGTCTCACTCAATCCTTACCAATATTTTGTGTGAATTGATACTTTTATGTCAAACCAAAGTTTTGAGAAGAGAATAAATCACCCCAGGACATACAATGAGTGAGTAGATAAATCAGGACCTAATCTAGGGTTGAAATCAAAGCCTTAATTACCATGCTCCCCATGTGCCTTCTTCCCCAAAGATTTTCAACTCCTTGAGTCCTAAACCCAAGTCTCTACCTCCAGATATCCCCCTACCTAGCACAATGCTCAGTAAAAAATTGGAGCTCAGTACATTCTACTGAAGAAATGAATAAATAAATGAATGTATGAATGATGTAGTCAGAGTTATAAAAAGTCAACAGACTGCCTTTTTTTTTAAGAAGCATTATTAAGCACAGGGTTTTATTGTTAGTTCAAAATACTTGGTTGGCAATTTAACTGAGCCATCTATATTTGGTAAATTGAACGACTTGCGTGGTGACATTCCATACTCAGTTTCCTGAGTGCTTGTACCTCTTATCTGGCCTTTTGAAGAAAGAATGATTTTAAGCAAACTCCCTGGAGCAGAGGTAGCACTTTGTAATTTTAGATGAAGTTGCTCTACTAAATTCTCTACTGAAGCTTGTTGCTGGAGAAAGAAGCAAAACATACCAAAGAACTAAATACAAATTTTAGACAGGTGTGGCATTCTCTGATTAAGAAAAAATAAATAGAACCTAAAGTAATAGAAATGCTTTACATTAAACAGGAAGTTGTTTGCACCAAGCTTAGTTCCCCTTATAAGTGAATCGAACAATTAATAACAAAAATTATATCTTATTGTTTATTATACAGGATTTTTGAGGGTGCAAATCATTCTCTCTAGACATTTGTATTTCCAGTGTTACAAAAACTATTATAACCACTGAGTAGCCATCCTTTTTTCTTCTCTACTAACAGAATCCTGATCATATTTGGATTAGCAATTTGCTTCTTTTGCAGCTAACTATGGCTGTGTAACTAAGTCCCAGCAAAGAGATGCAAGTATATAGAATTAAGTAAAATTTCTGGCAAAACTTTTTAAATTGAGGAAATAAAATTCAACATCCCTTTATAATTAAAAGTGAAATCTTACCAAACAAGAAATAGAAGGAAACTTCCTCAAAGTGATAAAAGGAATATAAAAAAACCACCAGCTAAGTACACACTTAATAATGAAACATTGGTGTGCCCTGGTAGGGTAGTGGTTAGCTCAGTGGACTCTAAAGGAGCCCAGTCTGTGTATATCCCAAGGACCTGAATTTACATCCCCATTTTGAGGGGGTGGGGATGGGGGTGGACAACCCACTTGAATAACTAAATAAAAATGCTTCTTCCTCTTCTCCCTGCTTCCTTGCCTTCATTTTTGACTGCACCTTTCCTTTTATAAAGAAATAAAATAGAGCAGTGAAATTTTCCTCTTAAGATCATATGCAAGATAAAATACCTTCCCGTTCCTCTACTTAAAATTTTTACTAGCGAGCCTAGCCTGTGCAATAAGGTAAGAAAAAGAAGAGGCATAATTACTGGAGAAGTTATTGTTCACAGTTGATGTGGTCATGTACATAGAAAATCCTAAGAAAACAAAACAAAAATATCAGAACTAATGAGAAAACATATCATTTTCAGGATACAAAGCAATATGCAAAATCAACTGCATATATATATATATATATATATATATATATATATATATATAGGCAAATGGCAAAGGAAAAATAGTATGTAAAAAAAAACCATCGATAGCACACTCTGGTGGAGCAGGGATTGGATGCAAGTTCACGTACATCCCAAGGTTCTTGGTTTGAGACTGGTGGTCAGGGAGAACAACCAAAATGAACAAGTAAATAAAATAGACAAAATGCTGCTTCATCCTCTCTCCTCCTGCCTGCCTGTCCTTTTGCCTTCATTCCTGCATCTTTCCTTAAAAAAAAAGCTTTGATATCAGCATAAAAATTCTCCAGGAATAAATACAACAAAGAGTAGAATTTCTATCCTAATAATGACAAAATACTACTGAGAGATGAGAGAGAACCTAAATAAATGGAAATATATATCATATGCAATGATTGGACTATTAAACAGTTTTATGATGTCTGTTCTCCCCAAATTGACTTCTTGTTTTAATACTATTTTAACTAAAATCCCAACAGATTGTCTAAAGAAAATGACAAGCTTATTCTAAAATTTCCTTGGAAAAACAAAGCATCCAGCATAGCAAAAGCAAAAGAAAAAGTCAGAGAACTTATGCTCCTGATTTGAAGATTTTTATAAAGCTACAGTAATTAGATATAAGGTATTAGTGGTTGCATAAGTCTATTCAATGGATAACTGGAACTATAAAATAGTGTTTAAAATTAGATTCACACATTCTATCAGAGTCTATGTCTTTTTAACAAAGGCATCAAGATAATTCAATGGAAAAAACAATTGGATACTGCATGGAAACAAAAGATGAACTGAGATCTTTTCTTCATCCTAAATACAAAAACAAGTTGAGATCATAGATCTAGATGTAGAAGACTTCAACCATAAAGTTTCTAGGAAAAAGCATAGGGGAGTCTTTGAAACATTAGGGTGGAGGAAGATTTTGTAGGACAAAAGATACATTAACTATAAAAAATCAGTAGGAGGGTGCCTTTGCAGGTCAGCAGCTGAGATTCTGGCGTGCAGACCTGAGTTCCAGACCCGGACCAGGGTGAAAAAATAACAACTACAGATGCTCCCTCCTTTCCCTTCCTTCCTTCTTCCCTTTGAAAAAATGCGATACATTGAATTTAATCAAAATTTAAAACTTTTGTTTGACTAAAGATGTTGCTAGAAAAATAAAATCCAGATTGAGTGAAAATAATTGTACAACATACATTTAGCAGAGAACTTTTATCCATAATACATAAAGAATGCATATGATACAAGGTTAAAAAGATACATAATTTAGTTTTAGCAAATAGACAAATATTTGAAAGCATACTTCACAAAATCAAATGTGAGAATGGCAAACACCTGAAAAGATGCTCAGCATGATTTGTCACTAGGAAAATGCAAATTATATCTGTGATAAGAAACACTTATAAGAATGACTAAAATTAAAAAGACAACACCAATTGTTAGCAAGGATATGGAATAACTGCAACCCTCGAACACTGCTGATAAAAATGCAAAATGGTATAGTAACTTTGGAAAACAATTTGAAAGTTTTTTAAAAAATTAAAGCTACACTTCCCTAAATTGGAATCGCTGAATTCCAATTCCAAATAAAAACATAAACTAACACAGATGTATATGTAAGTGATCATAACTGTGTTTTTCATGACAGCCCCCAAATGGAAAACAAATATCCATCAATGGAAGAATGAATGAACAAAGTTTAGAAAATCCATACGATAGACTATTGCTAAAGCAAAAGGAGCAAAGTGCTGATTAAACAAAAAAAAAATTGTGGAAGAATTTCAAAAACCATTATGTTGAATAAAAGAAGGTAGACACAAAAGGGTAATACTATATCATTCCATTTATCTAATATCTATGAATAGGAAAAAACAATCTAAATTGTAGAAATCAAAGTGGTTGTCTCTGGGGAAGTAGAACTGATTGTGATGGAGCATAAGAGAACTCTGAGGTGAGGAGAATGTTCTATACTATGTTTTAGGTAGTAATTTCATTGGTATACTCAGTTGTTAGAACTCATCAAGCTTAACATTTTTGAAGATGTGTGCATTTTTTAATATATGACAATGATGTCTTTAGGTAGGGAATAGACACTACCTCATACTTGCAACCAAGCATAATTTTTAAAAAATTACAATCAGTGATGGATTCCTTTCAAATTATGCTCCAATTATTTTTGACTATGTCAAATTCTAGTTAAGAACCACAATGAAATATTTTAAAATATTGTAGAAGCTGTTTGTCTTTTATAGAGGATGATGCCTTGGATTTATAAAAATTCAATAAGTGCATGAAAAGTCACTTCATATATACTAGCTTCATAGCAGTAAATGGCTCTGGAAACACAGATTACTCATTCATCACGTGACATTGGGCACATTACAGGTTTCCCCACTATCTGAAAGTAGAACACTCCTACCTGGTAAGATTGGTAGGTTATCTTCTGGATCTAAGAATGCTCAAATACTTTTTTCACATAAATTAATTATAATAGAGTTCCTACGGTCAAAAAGTAACCTAACAAACCATGTCAAATAGGAGCATTCTACTTTCAGATAGTGAAGGAAAACCAATAGTAAACCTCTCAGAGTCTGTTACTTCCTCTGGTATGGGGTGAGGAAACCTGCTTTAAATTGCTATTATTATGAAGACGGAATGAGGTCATGTATATAAAATTTTCATCATAGGGTCTGGCACAGAGTCAGTGTTAACTTCTTTTCAATGGAAAAATATTAAATAATTTTAAGTTTGAACATATCATTGACTATACAGGTGAGCCATCCCACACAACTCACCCTTGACCATCATCTGGCTAATACATGATTTTAATAGCTGATTATAGCATATTATAATAGAATCACTCCTTAATTCCCTGCTGAATTCTGTATCAGTGAAGGTGCAAAGGCCTTCTCCAAGCAATAGAAGCAGCCCACATTTCCTAAAGCAGTCCAGAGGAAAGCACAGAAATTGTTATTTTGGCAGACATCATTGCAGGCAGAGAGAGATACTTGATGGAAGTTTGGATTACAGTCATACTACCCCCAGAAAGTGGTTGTCATTGAGGACAGATGGTTTCTAAGGCACTGGGAATGGGCACAAGTTGGTGGAACCGACAGTGAAATACTAGGCCACATAGTCTGAAGAACACAAAGTCACATCTGCCACCCTATGACCTACCCAGGACCCAAGGCCAGAACTGCGTGGTTGGTGACTTCTCAGTTCTGAACTTCTAGCGAAGCTGAGAGAGCTGCTGAGATCCAACTTAGAAAGGAGGAAAATGCCAGGGAGCCAGCAAGGGCAACTCAGAGTGGAAATGTTTGTATAGAAAAATCAGTGCTCAAAGATGCCAGAGAATCATCCACTTACCTGCAAGGGTTGGTGATTTCTTCTGGTGTTGTTTTCATAAAAGGGGAGACAGGTTTTTCCACAAAGGAGCCGAAACCCAGTCTAAAGTTGCTGGTTAATTTAGACATCTCCTTGGAAAGCCGGGAGCCCAGCTCTTTGATCGTGTGGAGGTCGTCATCCATGGAGGCTGAGAGGTCCATGAGGTAATACAAGTCCACTGGGTAATCCTCGGTCTGGCGAACTTGCACTTGCAGAGTTTGCTCACTTCCTGAAAAGCCCCCACCAGAAAAACAAATTCATAAAAACACATTGAGACTTATTTCTAACCAGCCAATCCCTGGGCCAGCTGCCCACTTCATTCAATAAACACTTACTGAAGATACTGATTTCATAAACTCAGTGGTAAAGGTTATAAATGACATCTTTGAGCAGTGAGTTTAGAGCTACAGGAGGAGGTAAAAGTTAGGATATTTTATCTCTCCTGGGGAGAATTAGCATCCATTTAGATGGAAGATAAGCTGAATTTTTGTATGTAGTTTTAGAAAAGGAGAACAAAATAAAGAGGAGTTTAAAGCTACATTACAACCCTTGAAGAAATGTGAGGTGAGCCTGAACAACATTTGAGTAATTCAAATGGTTACTATCAGATAAGGCTACTTTTTCTTTTTTCAGTAACACATTTGGAGTGCAAGTGGCCAATGTGAATGAAAAAGTATTAGTCTGGACATTCTTTTTCCTTAATAATAAGAAATCTGAACCATAATAATGACATATAACATGGTACAAGAAATATTAGCAAAATAGCAGGATCACTGTATGTGATAGATTCATTTACATCAGATAATGCTCACATAAAATCATAGCATACCTGGTCTCAATTTAAGTGTCAAGCTTTGAGGTGCAATCTGAACAATGTCAGAACTGTTCTTCTGTCTGCCTACACTGAGAGGCTTATTCGTAAGTATTTCTACTTGGGAGATAGGATTTTCGATGAAGGTTAGTTGACATCCTTTGGCTAAAAGATTTGCTGGGGTATCACACCTTTCACCAACTCCAGATAGATTGGTAAAATTCTTAAAAAAGAAAAAAAAAAACAATAAGAGAAAAAAGAGACAAATCTGCATTTCTTTATAAGATTTTTTCTTTTTTTTTTTGCTGGTTAGACATCATGCAATGCTTCGTATATTATAGCCCCCTAAGCATTGATTGTAAGTCTTAGAGCAGAAAATTCAGACTTCTAGAAGTAAAATTGGAGTCTCCTTTTAATTAAATTCAAGGGAACCGCCTTGTAGTTGTTATTTTGTTACTGTTGTTATTGTTTGGAATTCTCACTTCTTTAAATCTTCTCTGTGCTATAACTGGATCTTCTTGGAAAAAGTTGGGTTGAACAGTCAAGCCATTCCCTGACTAATCTGTTCATGGAATTCTGGGACTGTCTAAACTCTTTGTGTCTATTATCATACCCAGTGTCAAAGAGATCCTTTTGTCTATGGAATCTTGAAAAGCAAGAATTGTGACATCTCCTTATCTAGTTCTCTGCCTTGATTTAACTCATGAATATGTCACCCTTATATTACAGCATCAACTCATGAAAGTTGACCTCTTGGGGACTTTAAACTCTGCATTTTAAAGTGTTCCTGTGATGGTGCACCCTTGTGGAGTAGAGGTCAGGTACAGCCTGCATAGTACCCCAAGGTCCCAGGTTCATGTCCAGCTTTCAGGGGTAACAACCAAGATGAACAATTAAATAAAATAAGTGTTTCTTCCTCCTGTCTTCCTGCCTGCTTGTCTCTGCTCACCTTCATTCCTGCCTGTATCTTTCCTTTCAATATGAAAAAAAAAAAAAGCATTCCTGTTCAAGGACTTTTAGAGATTTCTCCCAAGATATAGAGATAAAAGAGAATATTATCTAGAAGATGTTTTCTGTATAGGACTCAGGAGTTTCCCAAGCCCCTTAAAATCCAGCTGGATAGCTGGAGGCAGTGAGATCAAGTGTTTCTAGGCAGTATATGGCTTTCAACACTGCAATGCTCAAAGCAGAGAGATGAAGTTGAGGAATACAGACCTGTCTTACCAGAGAGCTAAGCCTACTCTCAAGTTCTAGACAAAGTTGCATTTGAGGCTTATTGACTCTTCTGCTTGAAGAGAAGCAAAGCAATGCTCATACGGTTTTTCCTTGTCTCTTAGAATTCTAAGCCACTCTTGCTGTTCTCACCAACTGGAAAAGTTATAGTATCTTCTGAAATTGATTTTTGATAGTATCTATCATTCAGGCCTATTTGTATTTAAGACCCTAGGTCAGATATGTAACAAACTTTTAAATTCCCATGATGTATGTATCAAAGGCAAACAGGCTAGACAAGACCTCAGAATTTTTCTCAACAAAGTATCCTCACTACCATTTATAATTACTGTCTTTGCCAAAAGATTAGATGTGGTGTTAATCACAGAACCCGTTTTCAATCTTATTTAAGCATAAGTCTAATTTACTTTTTACTCAACTGATACAACTACTTCTACTAATAGACTGACATTTTAGAATCATCTGCCTTAGTATTTGACAATAATTTGTCTGCCAAGTATCATTCACAAGTAAAACTTTCAGTAAGTTCTCTTAAATAAATATTTTTAAATACATTTAAATAAAAATATTAGAGATGGCATTTTGTTAGATTGACTTGTTTTATGTCTCTGGCATATTAATATTTCCTTCTTCAGAGATTCCATATCAAAAAAATGTGGGTTTCCCCCTTCGTCTATTTCAACAATTTGTGATTCATGAACTCAACAAAACTTAATTCCTCTTGTGTGTGTTTTTAGTGCCCTCAGTCAAGACAGAAGTATGGGAATGAGTTGGGTTTGCTTTTAGTTATCTTTGCCGTTTTCCTCCATAAATACTTGTTTAACATAGAATTTGGGTTTTAACGGTTATATCCTACATCCAAGTTGGGTGTCTATGTTCACTCTCCTCTGAGCATGCTACTCAGTTCTTGCTGAACTTGACATTTATATGGTTTGATTTGTGTTTAGATTCTCTTTCTGAGACAGTAAAAAACTGATTTCAAGAGTGAAAGCAGTTTTTTCTTACCAAGAATCATTTACAGATTGCTCAACAGAGTCATAGGAGATAGTAGTGTGGAATGGCTTGTTATGTATTCTTCAATCCCCTTTATACTTCCTTCAAACAGTTTGAGTAGATAATGAACATCTATTTTGGGTGTTGTGATTGGTCTAGTACAGTTGCCAAGTTCAACAGCATGGATGGACCTAGAGGCTATTGTACTTATAAAATAAGTCAGAAGGGAGAAGACAAATACTTTGATTTCACTCATATGTGGTATGCAGAAAAACCAAACAAGCAAATGAACTAAATAAACCCACTAATTTAGTCTTAAAGTCTAAAAGTTTATCAGAAGGGAAGGGCGTAAAGAGTGGGCAAACTGGGTAAAAAGGGTCAACCGTATGGTGAAGGATAGAACTGGATGTTTAGTGACTTACTGTAGTATACACAGATATTGATATATGATAATGTGCACCTAAAACTTCTAAACTGTTATTAATTCAATGTGTCCTCAACAAAAAGTTATTTATAAAGTAACTTTTTAATATCCTCAAAAAATCAAATCTAAATACTCACATGCACAGAAACTTCATGTTGACAACTTAGACAAAACGTGTCGACCAAAAATGGATTTCTCCATTACTGAGTTCAACAAAATTAATTCAATAGATGAAGAAGAAATTATAAATGTATCAATTTTAATTGTTTATTTTTTGGTCTTGGGAGTTAGACTGAGAAGGCAGTAGAACCAAGAGGTGAGAAAATATTATTAACTTGTCTATTCAAAAGTAAACTGTTAAATCAATTTTAAAAGTCAGATCATATATGAAGAGTAAAGTTTACCCCAAACTGAGAATAATTCTCTTAAACCCAACAGTGCTTCATAATGAATCATAATTCATAATGAATGATTTCCATATGGAATACAACATGGCTATGAAGTCAGGCATTTGTGTGACTTGAGAAAGATACTGTATCTCCATGATCTCTGATTACTCAGAAACCCTTGGAGTTTTACATGTAACCATTTTAATGCTTAAAATCAGAGAAGGAATCTTGTTAAATAAAAGATTCTGAGTTAAGTATTTTCCAGAATAATTTGACAGTCACTCCCTTCACAAATTACTTTTGAAAGTAATCCCGAGAATGCCACTACTAAGATCCATGAATGCTTACATTTTCCTTTCCTGATTTGTTTCACTCCTATAACCCCTCAGAAAACAGGTTACTATGAAAAAAAAATCACAGTTGGAATTAACCTAAGTGTAACTAGTTTTTACAAACATGTTGATGTTTTACCTCCTGAGAACACCAGGCACACTGAGGTCCAATGAGTAAGCAGTCTTCACAGGTTTCTGCGCCTCCCACGACACAGCCACCTACATGCAAACCCAGTGAGACACAAGCAATTCAGCACCCCCTTCCTCATTCCAGTTATGAGAACTACGACTCTTAGAGTACTTGAATGAAACAGTATACAAGTATGTAGTTCAGTCATCAAAACTCAGCCCTCAGTCTAACAATTCATAGAAAAGTTGATAGTTTACACTATCACATTGAAAATATATATTAACCAAAATGATCATTCTCTTTTTTCCCCAAAATATGAAAATATCTCAGAGTTCATGAATATAGGACCATTCTATTTATTATCCTCATTTAATAGTCATTGTAATTAAATTTTTATACCTATTAAAAAGTTTTTGAATGTGCTACATTTTTATTTTTAAAATCCTTTCTCCCCCCTCTCAAGATTATTACTTTTAAGGTGAAGTCTCTGTTATACAATAAAATATCTGGAAAAGTTAACAAGAAGGTTGTCATAAAGGTATTAAGAGATCCTATTGTGTAGTAATGCTGCTTAATTCTCTCATTAAAATGCCCACGTAACCTTTGTATTTATTTACCTTAAGCCTAGAGCCTTTAGTGGTGGGAACAGCCCTGCGTCTGTCTGTAATTTGTTAAAGCATTCGCTCAATGGCAAAAGAGCAATTGAAATAGAGCAAATAAAAAATGACTTCAGATCTAGTTTCTGAACCAAATGACAGGTTTGTCAAGCATACCAGGAAAACAATATCTCGGAGAACGCAGGTCTTACCTTGTACGTGATCATTCCTTCCTAGAAATAGAAAGAACAGGCAGAGCAGTTCAATCCCCATTCGTTTCAGTTCTCACTGTGCAGACAGATTAAAAAATGAATTACCTTCAACATCACAAGACCGAAGCTGAACATTGTTAAAGTCTTTCTTTTCTGAAGTGTAAAACTTTAAATAGTACTTACACTCCTTTGAAAAGAAACTTGAGATACAAATAAAAAAGTTTTCATTAAGACTGAAATAAAAACAGAGGCTACCTGGACAGGTAAAGAAGAAAAGCTGTGTTTAAAAACAACTCCAACACGATTTACTTCCTTGTTCTCCTTATAAGGAAGGCAGGTGTACAATCACCCAGGTGCTGGGAAATTCATTCAGTAGAAACTTTTGTGTAGACTCTATCAGTTTCTCTGCATCCTAGAGAAAGTTAATATCTTTAGTGAAATGTTGATTAATGAAATGTCAAAAGCAGAACTGAAATATGATCTAAAGTTGTTTCTAAAACGTTTTTAATTTAATGAAAACATTAAAGATGATAGATAAAACACAGCATGTTAAGGTATATGTTAAGGAGGTTTTTTTTTTAATGAGCTAAATGAAAATGTAGCTGGGATTTCTTCATTCCATTATTAAATTCTTTGCAAAGAATTAAAAATGAATTCTGAAAAGTGAAAATCATTATTTTGCAGCCAAATTAGAAGGTAGGCTAAGAAAATTAAAACACTGTGTTTCCTTGTTTTTCAAATAGGATCAGTGCTATTTGTCCATAAGTGTATAGAATTATTGTTGAAAATTTATGTGAAAATACATATGTGAAAATTAATTGTGCCTAAAATTAAAGAGTTTTAAGAACAGCAACAATGGAAGCAGAAGCAATGCTGTCCAAGATTCTCTGGACAGAGAATAGTATTTGTACCCCAACCCCTACCTCAGCACTTTGTACATAGCAGGCATTTACTGTTGAATCAAAAAGTGACAAATTATATAACATTTGTGGCTAAATTTATGAAGTACATATATATGTATACACCAACACAAACATTTCTAATAAATTCAGTAGGGCGTTTTGGGATTTGTAGAAACTGCAGACAGATAAGAATTAAATATTCACTTTATTATTCTATAAATAATCTGACCTTAGAAAGGATTCTTTGTAGCTAGACTTGTGTCCAGAGAGATTATCTTTTAAAAGTGTCTTTCTAGGCAAGTATGTGAAACCTGTGAAGAAAGAAACACTAATTATATCTACTGTTCTGGTTCTTCTCTGAAGACTCTCTTCAATTTTGAACTTCATCATACACAAGAAACTGGAAGAAAATGTCATGAATCCTAGAGAGAGAAAGCAGAATTATTCAAGAGTTGGAAATGTGCCTTTTGAAGGAAAAAAAAATAGTTTTATGAAGTCAGTTTATTTATAGAATGAGGCACAAATTACCTGTGTCCTTGATATTGCTTCTATATTTGTATCCAGTATTAGCTATTATTCATTCACTTACAAACTAATTCAACAAATATTTATTGGACATTTAATTTATGCCAAATATTGTTCTAGAAACAGGATATGTCAGTGAACAAAGACAAGTTCTTGACATATGAAGCATGTATTCTAAGTTGGAGAACAGTGATGGGGAGATAGACTCTTTAATCAGGTAGTAATGGCACGACCTGGGCTTAGCAGTTAGGTTTGCTGTCTCCGGCGAGCACAACTCACATACATCCCAAGGATCCAGATTCTCTTCCTGGGGTCAGGGTAACAGAAGGGAACAACTAAGACAAACTAAATTCAGAAAGTCTACTTCCTCTTGTCTCTTTCTGCCTATTATCTGCCTTACCTACTCACCTTCATTCCTGCCTGTATATGTCCTTTTAAAAAAATCAACATGATAAAGGCTATGAAATATCATACAACTGGGTAAAAGGAAAGAAGGAGGAAGTGAAGTGTGTGTTATTTTATTTAAAAGAGGGAGGATTTTCTTGTCTACTGACTTGACATCTGAGAGTTCTAAATAATTTGGGCACAGAGACCCTGAAACTACCTCATGCTAATCAGTTTAAGGACAGTGGAATTCAAGAAGGGAGGGAAAGAGTAGTCATAAATTAGCTCAAACTTAGAGGCAGAGATCAGAAACTGTAGTCTTGATCTTTAATTGTATTTTAAATATGTTGGAATGTCACTGGAAAGTTGATAGCAGGGAAATGCTGTCATTTAATTTAACATTTTAAAAGTCAGTCTGACTGCCATAAAGGTTAGTATGTATAGGCCAGGAATGGAAGGTGAGAAACCAATTAAGGCATGTCTAGTATACTCTTTGTCCCTCCATTTATGAGACTTATGCCTCTTAAAATACTTTAGTGAAATAGTATCAGAGTTCATGTTAGTTTTCAAAGATCATCCTTAGAATGTTATCAATTCATAGAAAAGTTCACAGCTTACTCTATTATGTTAAAAATAGCATTTTTATTAGCTAAAAATTTATCTATTTCTTAAAATATGAAAATATCTCAATGTTCACAAATGTTCAGGTGGTTGGGACCAGGATGTTGGTGATATAGGAGCATGGAAGTGATGAGATCCAGGATATAATTTACATTTTATAGCAATAACTATTTACTATAAATAACCATTTAATGATAGCTATTTTTAATGTAATTTTATTTATAATAACGGGATATGCTTATGGATTAGATGTAGATATGTAAAGAAGAGAGCTTTTTAATCTGAGCAGCTGAGTGTGTGCTACTCTTTCCTGAGAAGGGTTTCCTGGAGAAGGATCAGGTTTTCATGTGTATAAGGGACTCAAGAACTTGTTATATTTGATATGTCTTGAAGATAAGCAAATAAACAGGCCACATTGGCATCTTATTCAAGAAGTGAGGATGATGTCAAAGTAAAAATTGTTAAGTTTGGAATTTTCAGCATGGATTTAAAACTATGAGACTGATAATGTTTAAAGACATGAGGCTGACTGAGATCCCCAAGGAAGGCGGGTGTAGATTGAGATGAGTTCTGAAGACTGAACCCTGAGACCTGCCAATGTCTAGAGTTTAGGTCAGAGAAGGATGTAGTAAAGGAAGCTGCTTTGGGGTGCACCCTGATGGCCTAGTTGTCCAGTATACTGTTAGAGCAGTTGCACATACATCCCAAGGTCCCAGGTTCAAGGCCCAAAGCAGTGGGGAACAACTCAATAAAATAAGGTTCTTCCTCCTCTCTCCTCCTGCCTCCCTGCCTACTAACCTTCATTCCTGCTTATACCTTTCTGATAATAAAAAAGAAAAAGAAAAAAGGAAGCTGCTATCTAAATATCCCTACTTCTTGCTAAAATAGGAAACCTTTTGTTGGAGGAAAATTCTCCAAGTATTATATTTCTGAATATTTTGCAAGTATAGGCACTGATGATCTTACTTCCAGATTATCTTTTCAAGGATATTTGCAAAATAAACAGACTTTAAAGAAAGGTGGTGTCTAACTTTGGAGTGAAGGACAATTCACTTACGGTTCTGGAAGACAGTGTTGTCCTCCAGAACCAGGTGCAGTTTGTTAGAAAAGATCCAGTTTCCCTAATCAGGTTCTTTTCTTGTAACCCAGCCCACCATTAACACAGGTGTCACCTCTTCCAGTTTCCCAGTGGGAAATGGTCTTAAGAAACTGGAAAGTACCTGTGGAGGGTGTTGGTGAGTTCCTCAAAACATACCCCAGATAAAAACTGTGGTCCCATTTATCTCAGTTTCTGTATAAATGGAAGCTGAACTTGGAATTACAGGCTGAAAATCATGGGTTTAGTAATGGGACCTGAAGCTGGCAGAGAGAGAACATTGGGTTAGAGGAAACATGATGTGTTGGGATTGAGCCTGTGTTAGAAGAGTTGGCTGCTATGAGTAGGCAGAAGCACAAGACAGAGGGAAACAGTAATGAGTGGATGGGGCAATGGTGAGAGTATCCATAGTAAAATCAGTCAGGGGCCCCTGAGCCACATGAATGGAAGAACACAAGAATGAAATCCACAAACTCACTCTGTAGAGGGGAAGGAACATGATCCAGGTCTAGAGTCACCATAGATTCCAAATGTCCTTCCATTTGGATCCCTCTGAAGCCTGTCTTTTCCTAAGCTTCCCTCGATCTTTCCTGTCATTTTTAGAACATTTTGTATTCTTTCAACAAATTCCAAAGTCAAGGGTAATTGAGAGAAACAAAGATCCTAAGTCACACCATCTATAGGTTGGTTCAAACCATAAGATAAAATCCTATCTTCCCAATGCTTCGAAGCCCCAGCTTAGGATCTCTTACTCTTTGGGATCTGAGCCAAGGTGGAATAACAGAGTATTCCACAGTTGAGAGAAGTTCCACAGTTCAACTGGCCTTTACTTCTGAGATTTAGAAATGGATTGTCTTCAGGTGAACCCAGACTTCAGGAAGTCACGTGAACCCATCTGACTCACTGTTTTTGAATCCAGATTCTCGTCCACATTGGAGAATAATAATCTAGGGCCTACCTGAACCAGCCCCAGGACACCTCAACACACTCCTGGGAAGGTAAACACTGAGTGATCCTGGCCTGGAGCCAGTTCAAACCCTGGGGACCTTAGAAATGACTGCTTGCTCTTGGGACTACCTTGCTATGTTACCTGTTTCATTTCAAGTACCAGTGACGTGGCTACATCTAGTTGCCTTTTTAAGAAAATGCTTCACAGTGATTAGTCTAAATGGTTGCTTTTATGTTGTGTCTGGCCCTGATGGGACTGTGTGTGTGGTTCCTGGTATGGCAGATGCATATCACCTGGGAAGCACAGAATTTGGAGGTAGATAGTATTTACTTCACGTTTCAAGACTTTCAGCTGTATGACATTTTCTTGTAAAATCTTCCTTTCTTCTTAAAGTATGTGAATAATGTTCACATTGCATATGCCCACAGTGTGTTAATGCTAGAGAAATTTTTCATAGCCCAGGTCTTACATTCTAGTCTGGTGTTTACTTTATGGTTAAAAAAAAAAAAATATATATATATATATAATAAAATTTACCATTTTAACCATTGACTTTAAATACATTCATATTGTTTCCATTTCTAAAACTTCATCATCCTAAAACAAACCTGTGTACATTAAAAAAAATTGATTTTCCCCTCCTCTCACCCTCTAGCTGTATTTATTCTGCTTTCTGTCTCTATGAATTTGACTGTTCTGAGAAACTTCATATAAGTAAAATCTTACAATAAAGCTTTTTGTATCTGACCTGCTTCATTTAGAATAATTTTTTTTTAAGAGAAAGTTGTAGGCAGGAATACAGATGAGTAGTCAAGCAGGCAGGAAGAAAGAGGAGGAAGAAACATTTTTTTTTTTCAGTTGTTCATCTTGGTTGTTTCCCCTGGAACTGGGATGTGAACCAAGGTCCTTGGGATGTATGTGGATTGTGCAGTGGACCTAAATACTATTCCTTCAGGGTGTGCCTATAAAAACTTTAAGATTCAGCCATGTTGAAGCGTGTATCAGAACTCTATTCCCTTTTACTATACCGTCGTGTGGATACAGTACATTTTGTTCATGTATTCGACTGCTGATAGACATTTGGGTTGTTTCCACCTTTTGGTTATTGTGACTAATGCTTCAATTAATACTGGTATGTAAATAGCTGCTCAAGTCTAGGACTTATTTTTTAAAGGCTTTTTGATGCCCATGATGGAAGGATTCTGGGAGTCCTGGAAAGAATTTAGGTTTGGTTGTAGAGAGGCCTGGGTTTGAATTACAGCCCTGTTAGGTCCTATTGAATGTCCTTGGGGTTACCATTTGTTTGCAGACTGTGAAATAGTAATCATATCCACTTTTTAGGGTTATGGTTAAGATTTAATTATACCATTACAGAATGAATGTAGATTTTGGGAGGCCAGAAGATTATATGATTTGGGGGCCCTCATTAAGAAAAGGAATGCAGGTGTGCCCTGATGGAGCAGTGGTTAAATCAATCACCTCTGAAGGACACACAACACATACCTCTGGATTCAAGTCCCGGGTCTAGGGTGAACAATCCAGTGTAGACTACTTAAATGGAAATAGAATGAAAGAGCTTCTTCCTGCTCTCTCTTCCCTCCTGCCTGCCTACTTGCCTTCCTTCCTGCCTGCACCTTTCCGTTAAAAAAATAAAAAGAAAGAAAAGATAGAAGGAAGAAAAGGAATGCAAAGGTGGAAACAGGTACCAATGTGCATGTTTATTTAAGCAAAAAAATTGTGACAACACATTACTGAAGCCTTGGAGATTCCAGTTCCTTTCTTGATGTCACCTTCAATAATTTACTAGAAATAGTACCTAGAAATGCTTCCTGATGGTTATCTGGCTTCCCATCCTCACCTGGAGCCACCTACAGTACTCAGCAAGGACTGAGGCTTCATTCATTTCATGGTAACCCACCCACCCCTCTATTTTCATTCAGGATTCATGTTTATATTAGTTTTCTTTACTGAGCACTACCCCGGTGCCAGGCACTGTTAATTTTTTTTTTTTTTAGGTGTTGTCCTATTTCATATTCACACCGTTTCTGTGAAGTAGAGAGTATTTTACTTCCTTTTTGGTTTGTTTTTTGTTCATCCTTTGGGTGATTCATCACCAAAAATGAGACAATAATGTGGCCTGGATCAGACAAATCACTTAAACGAACAAAACAAAACATATTGCTAGGCCCTTCAGAGGGAGATAGAACCACTGGTCAAGGAGTCAGGCTTGGCCTTGAGTCCAGGAGAGAACCATCACAGGCATTTTCTGTGACCCAGAATGACTGAAGGATTCACTCCTAGTCTCCGGCCACAGCCATCCTCCACCCTGTACTGGAGGTCAGCCGTCACTTGACTGGTTAAGGAAAGACAATTCTCACTTGTGCCCTCAAGGTTTCTTACCTGAGGTTTCAGAAATCATTTTGAAGTCTAAAAGAACTAGATACCTTCCTTTAGTGTGTGAAATGATTCCAAAGATGAGATTTTTCCATAAAATATCAGTGAATCTGAGCTTATTCTGACTTGACTGTGAGAAGTGGACTCTCTCTTTATACCCCTAGACAAATGGAAAAATTGTTTGCAAAGTGATTCTCTCAGTCACAGCTTGCAAAACTAATAAGCACTCTTTTTTCCTTTTTATTTCTTTAGGAAAGAGGCAGGCAGGAATGAAGGTGATCAGGCAGACAGGGAGAGGAGGAAGAAGGATGTTTATTTTATTAACTTGAACATTTTGGTTGTTTCCCCTGCCTCCTGGTCTCCTACTACCCTGGTTCTTGGAATGCATGTGGACTATGCCCAACAGACTTATCCATTAAACCACCAGGGTGTGTCTTTTCCCTTTTAAATAAAAAGATAATTCAAGCTGTCTAAACAAGGTTTAGGATGCCTTGATTTTAAATAAAAAGTAATTTTTTTTCTCATAGACACTGTAACTTTTGGGAGCCTACAATGGGTAGTGCCATGACTAGTAAAAAAACAAACAAACAGAAACAAACCGTGGAGACATTTCATTCATTCATATAGTCAGTCACTCGCTCATTCAGCAAGTATTTTTTAAGGTCCTACTAAATGGCAGGCACTATTTTGAGAAAACAGTGACTGAAACCAACAAAGTCTCTGCCTCATGGAGCTTACATTCCTGTAGTTGTGACAGATGATAAACACACAGAGATGTAGAGGATGACAGATGTAAAGAAAAATAATAAGAGGTCAGAGAACAGCTTAAGTAGGGTGACTAAGGAAACCTCTGATGAGGGGTGTTAGGCCACACCTTAAGGAAATGAGGGCATGAGTCACAAGGCTAACTGGAGAAAGAGCAAGGAGAGACATGCCAGGAGTGTTTAAAGGAGCAAGGTGGCTGATGAGAAGAGGAACAAGTAGGTGAGCACAAGGATGGAGTAAGATAAGAGGATGGTGGGGAGCTCACTGGGAGAGACTTCTGAGGCATGGTCGGGACTCTAGATTTGTATTCTGTAAAGGAAAGCTTTTAATGGGCATGGGATAACATGTTTTGAAAGGCTCACTCAACAGCACAGCAAGAATGGAAGTAGGAAGACCCATTAGATATTTCAGCTGCTGAGACCAAAGGGGATTAAGGCTTGGACAAGGAAGGTAGCAAGCCATGGATAGATTCTGGATTTACTTTCAAGAAAAAAAGAATGTATGAATGGATTGCTTGTTGGAGAAAAATGGAGAGCTCAGTCTGACTCCAAGAGTAGTGGATCCCCTCCTTGATAACCTGATAACCAAGTTTCTGCAGACATGTCAGTGAGAGTCATAGTACTAGCCAGCTTTAATAATCTGTGGAGTCATAACTCTGCAGAAGGTGCTTGGTGGCAGAACAGAAAAGGTCAGAAATGTGCACGTTAGTGCTCTCTGGTGAGACTGTCTACCTACTTATAGAGTTAACATTTCTTCAATCACAGTCCAATCAGCTGGCAATTCTGTTGTGGAATTATCAGTGACTTGGCATTTGAGAGCAAAATAAAATTTGGGAAATCCTGTGGTCCTCCAGTCCTTTCTAGCTTCACTGGTAGTCTGTTGAGGTCAGTTTAAATAGCAAAAGAGCCTGTGCTACCAGATTGTTTAAAACATATTCCTCATTAGGTCACCGTAATTAGGCAGGTGAGATGGGCATTGTTAACTTTCAAAATAATTCTTGTGAAATAGGGTTTCAGACTACTTTTGGCCTTAAAGATGCAACATATGCAGTAAATTACCACAGTAAGGAGAAGCTGCTATTCTTTAAAAAAAAAAAAAAAAAGGCTGGGAAATATGGTGGCTAATGATTATGTTTAAGGAGTATTATATTTTGAGGAAACTCATATGTTTTGTTACAGTCAACTGCCATTTTATGGGGCTTCTGATTGAATCCTATCAGTAACTTTACACAAAATCAAATAGGGAAAAGGATTGACATGCAAACACCAACCATGAAAAAGACTGATCAACAAATTATTCTAACAAAACATTCAAAGTTTCAACCTCGTGAATGTTAACCTCGTGAATGTTAACCTTGTGATGTCTCAGAACTGGAAGAGGAGAAAGAAGAAAATCCTTTCAAAGCAAATTCAGTTGGTGTCTCATTAAAGACGATATATTGAGTTTTTAATAGAATAAAAGTAATGAATCTAAAGATTGTTGGGCATAATTATTAAATAAAAAGGGGTCCAATGAACCATCTGATGTGAGATTTGTTGGAAGGAGTAGAAAACCGCCTGCTTGTCCTGTTCTCTCAAAACTACATTTGGGGAAGCTGGGGCCAGGTGGCTAAGGAGAGACTAATAGAGTTTCAGTGCATTCATAGTGTAGCTCAGGGCTGAGTTTAAGTAGTGACTACTTTTCTTCATCTCAAGGATTTCAAAGTTTTAAAGTTCCAACCAAGCACATATAATGAAAGTTTTTTAATAGGAGAAAATCACTTTTAGTTGCAGATGTTTTGGAAGATTTTTCTTTGGCCTACATTGGTGAAATTATGGTATCTGGGCTTTAATACAGTAATGCCCAGTAATATGTAAAATGTAGTTGTCAGCCCTACTCTTAGTTCTGACTTTGGTGAATTATTGCATGGTATAAATTAATCTTGAAATGGTTCAGGGCCTAAACTTCAGGCAAACAAGGATTAGGAAGACAGGAGTTAAATGTTAACCAACAGAATGATTCATAATTGTGTATGTAGCTGGAGGATAAACATGAATAAAGTATGGACTTCGGATAATAATAATGTCTCAATACTATTTCCCAAACTCTTTTCTGAAGAGGGTTATTAATCCTTGCCCTGACAATGAAATGTTCCTGTAACTTATTTAATGCAGATTATTTAATCTCCCCTATTAGAAATTCATGATGCTCATTAACCTATTAAACACTTGAAGAAACCCCCACAATAAAGAAAATTGCTTACCTTTGTTAAACAATTAAACAACAAAAATAAAATTGCTTAGAGAAATTTTTTTTTTTTGGTGTAACTTATTAGGATTCCTGGATCCCTTTCCACCCAATATAGTTTCAGAAGTTCTACGAGAGAAATGATAATGAAGGTTTTATGAAATTTTATCTGGCTGGCCATCAAGGAGACGCAGATTTAAATTACATCCAAATTTCCGAAGAAAATTCAGGTGTGGACCCATTTTCCCAACACTGCATTTTGAATGCATTATCCAGTTTCAAGACCTTTCAGGATAGGTTTTTCTGGAAAAAATCTGAGCTGTCTAGAGGGCAGGTCCATGTCGATGATAATTCAGGTAGGTCAACCGGGGTAGTAATAACATTATATAAATCTCTAAACTCATATCTAGGCCTTGACCTTTGTTACTTAGAAAGTCCAGATATTGTAGTCTTAAGTGTTGACTAACCGAGGCTGGTTACCTCTGTGAAGTGGATTCCAAACACAATGTGCATTTCTTTCCTATGACACTGCTTGGGCAGAGGAACCATCATCGCTCCTTGCATCTACCCTTTATCTGTTCCTTTTAAGTGCAAAAGTCCATCCTCAAGTCCTCCTCTATCAATCGACCTGTCTTATTTGCAGAAGATAAAATAAATGCAGTTCCTTTAAGGTGACAGCATTACCTTCTTTGGGCAGGACTCGTCTCTTCAGGGATGAGCACGAGCAACATTTTATACCAGGCTTGTTACCTTTCTTGATTTCTCAGGCTCCTGAGAGACACAGATTGAGGTCAGGTGGGAACAATCTACTTGAATATGCAGGGCCCTCTTGGTACCATTATGATCATGAAAAACCTCACTTCTTAGTTTTATGTCATCCTTTAACAATAAAAGTGTTTTGTTTTTTTTAAAGATAGTAGCATATAAGACATGGGTAATCTATCTTGTGCAGTGCCCAAATAGCAAAGAAAGAGCCATTGTGATTCAGTCTGCTTAATTTTCCATGAAGAAAGTAAGCTAAATATTGGTATTATTAAAATTTTGATCCCAGAGCAGTTAGAAAACAAAACATGAAGATGTGTTTCAGAGCTATGTTTGTAATTTTTTTTTCATATTTCTTAGATAAACCAGATAGACTTTATTTGAATTGCATACAATTATAGAATGGTAGTCAGAAACCACAATTTGGAAACCTAAAAATTAAAAATTATGAGATACGGAAAAATGTTTTGTGACTTTATTTGGTTTTAGATAGCTTCAGAGTGAGATAAACTACAGTTACAATAACATTTTTGGACAATTTAAAAATATAGCATTATCTTAAAAATTCTTTAAGATAGAATTGAACTGTTGTGGGGAATTTAATATTATATACAGATGTTGATTTACAATGAGGCACATTTTAAGCCTATACGGTGTGATGCAAATCATTCAATAAAGTTTTAAAAATATTTAGCCTATTTAATGGAACATAGCGAATATGAATTCCTTGTTCTTAATAGTAGTACTAAACAATAATAGTGAACACGTGATTCTTACAGTATGCCAGTCAGTACGTTCTAAATCTTCATCACACTGTGAAGTGAGTTTCTGATAACTTTCCCCTTTAAAAGATAATATTTGATTTACTATTTTAGAACAGCTTTCTATGCACTCCATGTCTAGTTGCCCTGTTAGTAACATCCTACTTAGTTTGGTATAGTTTTCACAACTAATACACCAATGTTGATAGATTATTATTATCTAAGTCCATACTTTTATTGTATTTCCTTAGTTTTCACCTCATGTCCCTTTTCTGTTCAAGAATCTCATGTAGGAAAGCATGTTACTTTGTTGTCACATCTCCTTAGGCACTCCTTGAATTCTCCCTATTATACAAAGACTGAAACAGAGATGGCTGACTTCATTTGCCCATGGTCTCATAGTTACTAAGTGGAAAAGTTGGTCTCAAATCCAGACAGCCCAATTCTAGGCTTGTGGTTAACCTTTGTGCTAGGTTTTTGTTGCCGGAGTAGTTTGATTTTGAGTTGAGTTACTGAGTTACCTCTTTTGAGTTCAGGAAGCAGAACAGCAGACTGGGGGACGTGTGCCAACTGTGCTCACCAGTCAGTGACTGGTCATAGTCACATGGGCAATTTTCAATAATAGAACAATTCTTCCCTGATTCTTGGAGCCTGGAGTAAATCCTGGAGGAAAATGGTTGATTTGAAACAATAGAAATGTACTCTTTTATGACTCAGGAGGTCAGAGGTTCAAAATCAAGTTATTGGCCAGGCTGATACCTTCTTGGGGCTCTGAGGGAGAATCGATTCCCTGCCTCGCTCCTAGCTTCTCACAGCTGCCGGCAATCTTTGATGTTCCTTGATCTGTGGACACTTCATTACAATGGCTCATCTTCCTGGGGCCTTCTCGTCTCTGTGTTCTCTGTATCTTCTCCTTTGCTTATGACAACACTTGTCCTTGGATTTAGGGTACACCCAGTAATGCAGTATGATCTTATCTCAAGATCCTTAATTTTATCTGCAAAGATCCTTCTCTAAATAATATCACATTCACAGGTTATAGGTGGACACATCTTTTGGTGACACCACCGTTCAACACACCATAGGATTGTTGTGAGGATTAAGTGAGATAAAATTGCATAAGACACTTGATACATGGTAGCCATGTTTTTAAAATGACAGTCATTTTTATTATTACTCTTGTACTACATGAGACCTCGATACAGAAATGTTAACGGGTAAATGTCTCACATGAAATCAATTCACTCGCATTAATTTACTATTAACCATAGCAATTGTTTTTTTTTTATTTTGGTTTTTAGTTTCTAACATTTAGTTTTGCCAGCTTTAGAAGTCTGTGTGAATTCAGCCTCTCTCCTTCCTTTTCTAGGTGATAGGGGTGATAGGCACCCTCAGTCAATACTTTCAGCTAATGACATCTGTCAGAAACACAAGAGGACTTTAAGCTTACAAATGATCTCCTCATCAAGAGAATTAGGAGCCAGGGTCCTGATGAATGAATTTCCTGTCTGTTGCCCATGCTGAGAGACATGCAGCAGAAAATAAAAGAAACAGCTGGGAGCCTCAGCTGTTTCTCTGTCCTTTGGTTACCCTTTGTGGTCACTGAAAGCAGCAACCCAGATTTCTGATTTGGATCTTTAGCTTGTGGGGAGGGGGGCAGAATTACAAATTGGCACAGATATTTACACAGATGCACATACACAGTCACACCCACACAGACACACATACCCACACCCACACAGACACACCCACCCACAAAGATACCCACACCCCCGTACCACTACTGCCCCACCCGCTGCCTGCTCTGTCTCCTACAGTCACTTCCCAGGAGCCCCAGGAATCCCAGCTGGCTTCAGTGAATTCTTTCTGCATTTATCAGAGACCCATAGTCTCAGAATGTTAAAGCAGGGAAGGCCTTTAGAAAGCTGAGTCCAGTTACTCCATTATCGCCCCAATACTTTCTTTATACAATGAACATTAACAATGTACTGAGCATCCACTCTGGTAAGACATTCTAGATTCTTGCTATGGTGATGAGCAAGCTCAATGGGCAGCTTTAGTGACAGTAAGGTCACCTACGTGCTGTCCGACTAGGTCCCACATGATTTCCAATGAGCTCTAGGAGCTTGTTATACTTGGAAATGACTCTTTAATACACATGTTCTTAACCTGAGATCCATTTATTAACAGAAGCTGGGAAGGGTCTGTGACTTTGGAAGGGGAAAAATTCTGCGTCTTCATTTGTACTAATCTTGAACTGAAATTCAATTTTCCTTCCAGTGTATGAAGACAACAAACCACTGGCATATTAGCAGTACCTACAACTCTCACCAAGAGAAGTCACACATGCTTTTCATCTTACTTCATGGTTGTAGCAGATGTCTCAAAATGCTGTCGACAACTACCATTGTATCAATATCATAGCAGTCATGAGACCTGCCACTGTGCCTCATTATTTATCGTGTTAATAAAGAAGTTACTTGTGTTACTATAAGGTAAGTTTGTTTTTCAAAATTTTTAGAATTATGTTTCCATCTAATTTTTTTAAAGGAGTAGTACAGGTAGGAATGAAGGCAAGTAGGCCTGTAGGCAGAGAGAGAATGAAAAAAAAAACCACTTTATTTTATTTAGTTCATCTGTGGTTTCCCTGGCCCTGGAATACAAACCTTAGGATACATGTGGACTGTGCTCTGCTGGTGGTGGCGGACCTAACCACTACTTCACTAGGGCATGCCTCTAACTGTATTATATTTTAGGAAATTAAAACATTTTTTCTGGCATGCCCTAGTGGAGTAGTGGTTCGATTAATTGCCTCAAAGAAGCATAGACAACATATCCCTGGGTTCGAGTCCCAGGTCCGGAGGAGAAACAACCAGAATGAACAACTAAATGAAAGTAAAATAAAATAAAATGCTCCTTACTCCTTTCTCTTCTTGCCTGCTTGCCCACTCACCTTCATTCCTGTCTGAAACTTTCATTAAAAAAAGAAATTCTGAAAAAAAGATAGATAAGCTTACCTAGACTTTCACAGGGTCCATGCCACACAAAAATGCTCAGAAACCTAAGCAGGAAAGGACATTAGTAATGTGAACTAAGATCCTTTTTCTAGAATATTCAAATTCCACTGAAATCTTCAACCTTTGTCCCTGAAATGAGATTGATACACGAGACATAATGGTTTAGGCCACATAATTGTTCCTGGATCACCAATTCAAAGTATAAGTTGGTCTGAACATAAAAGAAACATAATCTGGGGCTTCCAGAGTAAACGTAGTATTTGGGAGTTCTATGACTGCTGTTGATATTGGGTAGACCAATACTTCCAGATCTTTCAGAAAACTAAAATTAAGATCCATCCTGAATTTTGAGAGGGGCCAGAGATGAGACCCACCAACAATTCCAGGGTTGAAACAAAATGCTCACAAAGAAAGACTTAAAGTCATACCTTGGTGGCTCAGGTATTAAGCTTGTACCTAGGGAGCAATCCATGTACAGCCCAAGGACTCAGGTTCATGATCTGGGATGGTAGGGGTAAGGGAGTAACAACTAAAAATGAATGACTCAATAAATAAAATACTTCCTCCTCTCTCTTCTGTGATGTCTGCCTGCTTTCATCCCTGCCTGCCTTCCTCTTAAAGAAAGAAATATAAAAGTTTTAAAGACTTGTATCCATGATATTAATGCATTGATTTATGTATATATCATAAATCTAACTTTTATTCAATCCAAATGTTTTTATTTTCATTGTAGATATAACTTCACTAAGCTACCTATGGTAATTCACATGCAAGAAATAATTTGAATATTTCATTATATTGAATACATTTGGCTCATTTTATTAAAAATTGCATAGAAAAAAAAGGTGACACTAATACGAAGCAATGTCAGAAAGTTAGATACTATTTGGCTGAAAGAAGCAAACATTTTAAATCGTGGATGCTCCCTACATCATAGACATACTTGTAAAAGAAAAGAAAAAATTTAAAGGACATATTAGAAGTATACCACTGAAGCATACCATGTGAAGGGAAGGATAGATTGGGAGTATGTAAGCTTTTAACTCTCGGAACAGACTCTCCCATTTAGTGCCCCCATAAAGTAAGGAAGTATTTGATTAACTTTTGTACCCTTACCTTTCATGAATATTTTCAGGAAAACAGAACTGCCTGTTTTTGAACAAGCATTTTAGAAAATTTACCATTGGGCTTCCTAACCCCCACCTCCACAAACAGCAGTAATGATTCTTGGATTGGCAGCCTGGTGGCCTTAGTGATTTTGTTCACCAGAGGCATAGTTCACATACACACTGAGGTTCCTGGTTCAATAACTGGGGCCACTGTGTTTTAAAAAGTGCTTCTGCTTCTTCTCTCTGCCTGCCTGTCTACACACCTTCATTCCTGCCCGAACCTTTCCTTTAAATTTTTTTTTTTTCTTTTATCAATTGGAGGATTTCCATCACCCCCTAAACCTGTCCACCCTCATGCTAGGCATCTCCATTCAAGAGCAGGTGGTTAAAGTAGTCTTTAATCCACTTAAGTGATCTTTCAGTGGTCTCTTATCCGTCAGTCCTTTCTTTCTCATTCACGTATTACACAACTAACTAAAACACTTTTTCTAGGTCAAACATTTTAGTGATTCTCTCCAACCTCAGAATAAATAGAAATACATTAACCTGGCATTCAAACCTTCCATAACTTTACCCCAATCTATTGTTATTGCTCATGGCTCTCTTTATAAAAGCTATGACTTCTGTAAAGCAAAGATTAAAGACCACTCTTCAAGAAATTGAAGAACATAGACTTGTTGGGAAAGAGAGTGTAGGGGAGGGGACAAGAAGAAGCACAAGGAAAGACTGATGCCACAAGCAAAATTTGGGAATGGTTATAAAGAAAACCATCAGCCCTCTGGCTGGACCTGAAGAGTCAGAACTAAGATGCTTTTGATATTAACGAGGACCAATTGATAGAAATCTTGAACTGCCAAAATTTCGATTTGAACTGATTGACAATGGGGAACTACTGAAGGCTCTAAGCAAGGGAATATCAAGAGGATACCAGCAAAGAAAAGAAGATCATGGCAGCTACTCCACGATAGATGTAATATGGAGACAATAGAGACTGCGAGACCCGAAAGACTGTGGTTATACTTCCACTGGGGCCACAATAGATTCGAATTCATCATTCCTGGGGTTTAATAATCTAGGTGTGAGAATCCTTGACTAGGATGGTGTGGTAGATTGTTTATGCGTTCATGAGCACCGATGTCAAGCTCGATCACACGACTTGCAGTGCTCCTAATTTAAAGAATGCCATCCACCTTTTTCTGCTGAACTCAAGCCATGTAGCTTTGTGTCGCCAATACAATATGAGTGGAAGTGATACATGCGCTTTCCCAACAGAAGCTTTAGGGGCAATTGCGAGGTTCCACTATCTTCCCTTTTCCATCTGCCATGAAACTAGTAATGTTTCTCTTCAGAGCTGCTCCATAGGCCTAGATATTGGAGTTAAAAGGCTGTTAAACAGCTGTCATTGACCCAGAGCTAACAACCGTTTGTGTCAGGACTAAATATTGCCATGGTGACCCAAGGAAAATATAAAGGTATATATTACTGCAACTTATTTTAGCCTTAACTGACTGGTACATATGATAACTGTTAAGTGAAGACTCCATTAAAGAGAAAAAGAGAAAGGCTTTGTTAACTTAACGTGGAAGAGGAAACTCCTTGTAGCTGAGGATATTAGGATTTTACCTCAGCAGCGATGAAAACCTTATTCAAGTTTCAGAAGCAGGTGAGAAGCAGAGAGATCATTAATCCTGCTAGTGACATTCTGAATTAGAGTTGACATTTAGGCATCCAAAGAGAAATTCTGTAAGTGTCAGACCCAACCTGACTTCATTCCCACTCCTCAGTTTTCTAATTTGACCCTGACATGGGAGAGAAGAGGTCCCAGATCCAATGTAAAGCAGCATTTCTGAAGCTCCTCAAACAGGTCATTGAAATTATTAAATATTAATTACAGAAATTTGACTTTTAATCTGTAGGTGATGGGAGTCTCATGAGATGATAGCAGTGTGGTAGGATTACCTATTAAACTCTTGGCAGTGATTGAGATGGGCTGGAGGTGAGAGAAGGGTATCAATGAATCTTGGTAAGAAGCCATCTGATCTAGCTCAGGGCCATGGGAATGAAGAAGATGGAGGGTTTAGAGATCAAAATGATGTCACTAATTTATAGACTTACTATTATTTGACATCCCTTTGTCCTTCGTATTACACCAAAAATCGATTAATCTTCCAGAAAGGAATCCAGAAATTGGCACCCACCTTCACACAACCTGGCTTATCTTCCATCTAACTGCCAAGCCCACCATTTTCTATGAGAATGGTGGTGGTGAGAATAGTAACTATTTAGCCTCTGTGATGTGTCTGGCACTGTGTTAAGCATTTTCTATACATGTTTTCATTCAGTCTTAGCTGTGAATAGGCCACTGAGTAAGTTGGTGTCTCTGCGCTCAGCCCCAGCCCCCATTGCTCTTTGCGGTGTTGAAGCTGGGATTCTGCATACCACACTTCTGCTTTGCCAGCGGCTTCACATTCAGCTCTGCCAACAGAGGCAGCCAAAGCAGGCTACAGGCTGGGGGAGGCAGAGGAGCCTGCTGCTGCTTGTCTGCTCCCTCTCCGTGTCGCCTGAGCAGCGCCTCCTCACCCAGGCAGTGGAGTTCTTTCCAGTTTCAAACAGCGAAATCCAGTTGGCTGTTTTTCCCACACTAGCAGAACCAGTCTCATCACATCCACTCAGACACCCCAGGTCTAGCTTAGCCATAGTCTCCTCAGAGCGCTGAGTCTCTTGCCCTGGGGAATGCTCCTTCTGCCTCTAAATTTTCATCATTCCAGGTCCTTCCCTCTTCCCCCTCCCTAGCCCCAGGGTGGTAGTGACATCCCACAGTAGCTCTCTCACAAGATACCAAAGATGTATCTCTTCATGCTTTTTAGTTGCCTAGTTAATCACTTTGTACTCATCGACAGTTCCTTATATTTAATTCTTTCTGTTGAAATAACTAGTTTCTGTCTCCCGTTGCAGCCCTGATTGGTACAATGCATGTTATTCTTTCCATTTCATAAATAAGGCAACTGATGCTTCATATTTAAAAAGATGAAGTCACTTGCCCAGTGTCACACTGATAGTGATTGGATTCCAGTCAGGATTCAGACATCCTCTTACCCCCACCTCCAGTCTCTGCTTCATTGTGAGACTTGCTGTCTTGTGCACTCAATATCTTCTCTGCTCTGTGTCTTGGTGGAGCCATCCCTTGGCAGAATGTTCTTCAATCTCACTCTCTGGATGCAGGGTGGAAGGCCCAGGGAATGGGTTGTGTAGACAGTATCAGTGCAGCCTGACCTAGGACCAGGGAGGTGGCCAGACAGTCTGCTGCTGGTGCCATGTCTGCCTTCTCCTGACTTTGGGACTTGGCATCCCAGGAAAGACTTTGCAACCCTCACTGAGAATTTCCCCACTCAGTTTCACCCAGCAGCTCCAGGGGAAAAGAAATGAAGCATCAGAATGTAGATAGCCAGGCAGCCTGGTAGGGGTAGTGGGGGACATCAAAACTGGCTGGAGGGAGCAGAAAATGGAGTCTGCTGGGAATTCCCCAGTGCAGGCCTGTTTGTTTAGGAAGGGAGTAGAGGCTTAAAATCTTGGTCCTCTATGAGTAGAGCGATTCCAGGGGAACATGGTTTTGCTTAGAGCCATAGATGAATCCCCTTCTTCCAAAAGAGCAATGCCAACACCCTGTCTACCCAATTCTGGTTTCCAACCCTGGGAATCCCCTGCAGAGCTGATGTGCTGGCCTGTGCTGTGGGTGAGGCTGGGCTGGATGCCACTGGGGAAAGAGACACGCCTCTGCCCAAGTGCTCCCTCCCTGGCTTCCAGACAGCAGGGCCCCCACCCTGCTTACTCCCTCCTCAGCAGAACCTGGAAGAAAGGGGAAATACCAGTCTTGGCACCAGGCCTCATCCAAGCCTGCCGTCTGCCACATGAGCCCCTTCTGTTCTGACTCTGGCCTTTAAATGATCAGACCAGGAAGGTGGCTGGAGTGATCTGGGAGAAAGGCAGGAGGCATGACCACTCAGTGTCCTTGTTGGCATTTCATAGATTGAGAGGCTAGGAGGATTGGTTGTCTACAAAGGACTAAGAACTGTGGAAAAGACCAGATTTTTCTCTGTGCTCCTGATGTTGATGGGCAGTATTCATTAAACGAGTTAAAGTGTACTGCTTGTTTGCCAGGTAGCAGGCCCTGGGATGAAGTTGCTACCATAAAACAAGCACCCTTGCCGAGCAGAGCACTTAGGTAAACACAATTCACATGACTGACATTGCGGATGTCTTATTATAATTTTCTAGGAAACAGGTAAAGGAGCACCTAATCCCTAATTTGGTACACAAGGGCTCACTATTCCTTGACTCGGGCCACTTCCTCCAGTAGGTAAATTGTCATTGATTTCTGCTTCCTCTGTTGGCATCTATATGCATTAAATGCACAAGAATTTTTTCTTTCCTTGTGGACAGAGAAATGGGGTGGGGGACAAAATGGAGAAGATGGAGGGACTGCTATACTCTTTCCGCCTTATCCAGTGGGAGGACTCTGAACTCTGCTCATGGGGCAGATGGTTAAAGTAGATAAAAACAGCTCAGGGAGCAGAGATGAAGGGAGGTGTGGTCAGTGAACTGTTTCAGGACCCAATGACAAGATGGGGCCGGTCAGTCTTGGGAGTGGGCAGTGGCTATGCTCTTGGTAGAAACCCTGACCACCCAAGTGGGTGGTGACAGAGAAGTTCTCTGAAGCTATGTGAGTGAGAATCATGAAGAGTGAGCATTGTGATGACAGTACTATCTGCAGCTTGTGGCCACTCCCTGTTCTTCATGGGCGTGTTTACCAGCCATAACGATTGGAGACCTCTAATTAGCAACAGCTGGGAGACTTCTGTGGGGAGGCTGACATCTGTTTTTCATTCATTCAATAGTTAGGGAATATTGGGGGAAGTGTAGTTTGCTATTTTATCTGGTGTGATTGGGGAGATGACATCATATCTCTCATGACTCTAACGGAGGAGCCCCATGTGGGTGAGGGTATTTCATGGCAGTGTGGCAGGGGGCAAGTTCAAAGGCCTTAAGGCAGAAGCACACCAGGCTTCCCTGTTGTGTCAGAAACAGCAAGCTGTCCACTGGGGCTGGAGTAACGTGGTCATTGGGTTTGGGGAGAATTGTTGGAGAGGCGGGCAGGGAGCTAGCACCTAGAAGTTTCTAGAAAGCAGGTGGGTTTTCTCTTTGAGACTGGAAGCTGTTAGAGGATTTTGAGCAGAGGAGTGAGCTGGTTTGATTTATGTAGATGAGGCCCTCAAACGAACAGCTTTGAGGTTTGCTTATAGCAACATTTGACAGAGGGACTATTATTCCTGATGTGAAAGCGGGAAAGCATCACTGCAAGAATTCAAGTAACCCATCTAAAGTTATTGGTGTGAAAAAGAGCTGGGATTTGAACCTGAGCAGAATGAGCCATGATTTTGATCGCTCATGGACACTGCTTCTCTATAGCTGAAAAAGTCATCATTCTGCAAAAACGTTTTCCTTGTAGTCTAGTGGTAGATGACACAGTGCCCTTCACACCAGCCACCTCCTGTCTGACTTCCCAGGGATTTATTTTGCTCTGAAATCATCCCTCCCACTCTCTGGAACCTGTCTGTGTTCTCTAGGGTGGTACAAACACTTTGGGTTAAGGATCTTATCTCAATTTATTGGGGGACCCTCCAGGGATTCAGAGATCTAGTGCCATTAAGGCCAGCACATTTGTTTAATTAAAAACAAGTCCAAATGCTGAGACTTGGGAAATTGCCTGCCTGGTAATACAAATCTATAAATCCCACCTCCTGCTGCTTCCAGGCTAACTGCAAATACCCTAAAAATTCAGCTTCGCTGAAAATGTTTGACCATTCTGCTTCTGGCTCAATGGGTAGTAATAAATAAAAATGAAATGTGCTGGGAGAAAAACTGGATTAAATTAAATGGATCAGCTCAGGGAAGATGGTCAAGAATGTCTGGCTTGTTCTGGTCATGTCTGCCTTGGTCCTTTCATTCTTAAGTGCCGACCCTTAGGCTCTGGACAGTCATTTCTTGCCTCCATGACTCACCCTCAGCTCTAAAGGTAGTGGGGACAGATGGGTCACCATAATTTCCGAAGCAACAGTTAATGGAAGGAAACTCCATTTCACTGCTTCTCCAGGGTAGTTAGTTATACATCCCCAACCCACAGCAAGCCCTTCACTCTAATAAGGACTCTACCCATGAAGTACTCAATGGGACAAGGGCGCAGGTCGTTTAAGGTTGAGGATGTTCTAGGAAGCCTGGATGTATGGCTGCCATCATCATATGAATTCGAGGTCAGGGCATTGGGGTAGCCTGAATTCTGTAAAAGGGCAGGCTACCATTTAAAGCCAGACACCTTTCCTAAAAGATACACTGCCTTCCTTGTAACAGCGGCCACAGTGAAGCAACAGAAATGACGACAGGACACCCACTAGCCCCAAGATGCTGCCATCCCAAGGCCTTCTGAGCTTGTCTAACAATCCCTGCGAGATCAATTCCAAGATCGATGACTTCCTTGGCTGGTGGGGACACTGCCTGGATTCCACATGGGACCCGAGGGACCAGTGGGAGGGACTCGCTGGTCTGTCGCACAGCCCCAAGTGGCCCATCTAAGGAGGAGTAAATGTGATGTAATGTGAGCTCCTCACTCTGCTGCAGCAGAATCTACCTGCATCAAGAACACGACTGTCCTCTTCAGCCCTTCCTACCCCCACCCCACACTCACCTGGGGCTTGCTTTTACAACCATTTAGCGGTTCCCAGGCCGCTTCATAAGAACAACAGTCCATTGTTTTCATGTCCGCTTTTGAGTCTCCCTCCTGCCCACCGATGAATTTCTATTCTAGATCCTTAGCAGCGGCATTTGCAGTCCTCACCACCGTGGCCTTACACTGAGATGGTCTCTGTCCTGTTTACGTAACACAAACACGTGTGGATACACAGCCCCAGGCCACAGCTGCCCATATACACACAGTGGTTTTCAATCAACAGGACAAAATACATTATGTGGGTCTTTTCTAGAGTGGGAGGTAGCTAGACTGCCACAAAATGGTAGATTTGCTCACTTATTTTCTTTGAATTCAGCTATTTAAGTAGATGGTTAAGAAGGTTTAATGGGAAAGGACCTTTTTCTCTCCAGGTCCTTAGGAATATGCCTCCTTCATACCACACTCCAGGGTGATGAGCTCTCTGGTGATGAGCTCCCAAGTCAGAACACAAACTTCCTACTGGAATTGGAGTCTCTATGAAAAAAATGCTAAGTACCTACTCTGCACAAAATCCCAGGGGTGCTCTGAAGGATGCAAGAATGTGTACGGTGTGGTCTCTGCTACCTAATAAATAAAACTAAATGTCTTTGCTAGTGATCTGGAAGATAATTACATAATTACATGTGTATATTTAACTTCTTAATAGATAACCTGAATGGAACCCTTTTGCCATAATCTTTTGACAACGGGACACTTCCTGTGGGGCATTACTGTGTCATTTCGGGGGTAGGAAACTCCAGCCTACATTTGTAAACTTATGCAGAGCCTGGCTCTAGGGCAGAAGTGATTACAATTAACTTCCATTAATTAATTATGCCTATTTAAGTGCAGAAGGACAGCGGCCAGCCTGCGGGCTTAGAGCACCATTCCAACAGCTCACAAAGAGCTGGGCACCACAACAGCGCTGTTGTTCTGCCCGTCTTGCCTTTGGCTCCCCTTGGCATTGGTACTTAATTGCCTCCCAGCTGAGTAGGTCTGAACCTGTTTACTGAGCCTCCCTAGCATGGCTGTAACCAAATGTCTCCAGGCCTCACCAGCCTGTGGGGGCCAATTAGATCACATTTTTCACTCAAATTTTGTTAGCTGATTGCTCCATCTGTTTAACACTAGCCCTCCGAGCCGGTCCTCTCACAAGTCTTCCGACTTGGGATAAATACACCAGTGTGTCAAGTATGCTCAGGAGCAGTTTGCAGTTCTGAGAGATTCCTTGACTTGCAGGTCTTCCAAAACTGCACTTTGCTGATGGTCTGTATGTGAACATCTCTACAGGGAGCACATGTCTCTGCCCTGGCCCCACCTGGCCCAGCAGATGGAGCTGCTGCCTAGGGTCTCCATGAGCTCTTGTGCACCACGGCCATGCTTAATTCTCAAGTGGCTTATAGTGCCTTCAGTAGACTGAGGTGCTTCCACTGCTCAGCCCATCAGTGACCCTCATGAAAAGTCTCTTTTGACCCTACTCTTCAGGATCTGTCTACCAGTGCCACAAAGCTACCCCTTGACAGAGCTCAGTGTTCCCTGCCATTCTTCATTAAGCTGCGCTGTGCTGGGTCTCTTGTGCCATTGTTTCTATTCTGAGCCCCAAAGAGACTCTGCTTGTGTCTGAGGATCAAAATTCTCTTACGCAAACAGGTCCTTAGCTTTGGGCTCTGGCCTCACTCTCCCCGGGTGCTCCAGCCCTGCTGTCCTCCCTTCCCCATTCTGTGCCACCCAACCCCAGCCTCTCCATTTCTCCCTTATAGTACATCCCCCATTCATTAGGCCAGTTAGTTCTTTCATCTAAAAAGCAAGAAGATGCAGATCAACCATGCAAATAAATGGCTTGAACACTAGGTGATTTGGGGTCTCCTGTGTAGCATCTCTGCTTGGGCTCAGCTGGTTCTGCTGTAAGGAAAGCATTGAGCTTCTAAAATGTGCAGTCCTTTTTCTGGCATGAGACAGAAAGAGCTTATATAGCTCCTTGGCAGCAGATCCTTTGATTCCTGTTCCTTAATTTCCCCAGTTTCCCACAAGGATCCAATGAGATAATGTGGTGAAAATTATACCTAAAGTGCAACTGGCCATATCAGTGCCATACAAGGTTAGAACCCTGCACACTTTTGATGCTCAATAGATGACATTATTGAATGATTGACTATTTCCATGACATTATTTATCTAGTTTTCACCTTGAAAGCATATTTTACTAAGCAGCTACTATGTGTCAGTCTCTGTTCCAGACCCTGGAGCTATAGGAATGAGTGAGGAGGAAGGTGGGGAAAGAGGAATGAAAATAACAAACTGCAATAAGTGCTCCACAGAGAATTGATATATAGAAGGGGACTAGGTGGTCCCACTAGAGTGAGACACCAAGGGAGGCTTCCTGAGGAGGTGACAGTGAGTTGAGATCAGAATGATGGAGGAAACAGCAGTGTGATCAGAAGGATTCCAGGCATAAGAAACACAAAGGTGGGGCAGAGGTGTTGTGAGCTCTGCTGAGGGAAAGGCCGAGCTGTTTGGGGAAGGGAAAGGTGATTCGTCTGTCGGAGCTGCTCACAGGGCTGAGGGTTCATTTATTTTTTCCTTTAAGCATAAAAGGAGGCGATTAGAGTTTGAAACAGGGGAACTACATAATCTGATATCTGTTCTAAAAAGAATGCTTAGGTGACTGTGGGAGGAAAGGATTTTAATGGAACAAGAGACAGCAGAAAGACTAGAGTCTGATATGATAGGACCAAAGGGACAGGATGGTGATGAGGTGAATGTGTCAGACTTGGGGTCACAAGAGAGAATGGGGATCATTGGAGGCAGGACTGACAGAGCTTGCTGCTGGATGAGATGTGGAAAGTGAGGAAATGAGGGAATCCGGGGGAGGATTCCTAGACTGGAAGGGAGGATGGGAGCACTTCCCCAGGAGGTTGTATCAAAGTAGCTGGAGGTGAAAAGGTCACCGGCACCTCCCTCCCTGCCCTCCTCACTCAATTCTCTTTGTGTCTGCTTATCTCTCTGTTTCTGCATCTCTGTCTCTGCTCAAGTCCTCTTTCTACCCTCCCCCCCCCCCACGTACAGATATTAAAGAAATTTTTAGAGCAGCTTTTGAAAGCAAGCCATAGCCAATTCCATAGGCTAGACAGTCAAATAACTTTAAAATAGCCCAACTCAGGTAGAGGGCTTTAAAGTGGCCAACAGCTCTGTTTACCTACCGAGATATCCACGGCAGCAAGGAGGAGAGAAGGGGGAGTTCAGGAGCCAGGCTGGGCTTGGTAATTTCTGATAACCGTCTTGGAATTTAATTTATTTTACTTAAAGGTAAACTTGAGTGTTTGTTCCCATGAAAACTACCAGCCCAGTCTGTTCTCCAAGGACCTGAAAACGCAGATCCCAGAGGAACTTCCTGCTTTGCTGACATTCACTATGTCCCAGTGTTGGCTGGCTTCACAAATAGATCCTGATAAAAACAAAAAAAAGGCCCACACAAAGGGTGTATGTATAAAATCAGGACTCATTTGGGAGCTCAAGAAATTTACAGAGTCCAGAATTTTATAACTGCACTATGGAATGGAAGACAGCAATTCTTTTTTATTGACAAATAAGAACATGGGTGTTGCTCTGGTCTATGACAGCATCACCCTTTCCAGACCTGGGACTATCCAGGACTAGTCATCGGAACTTTTCCCTTCAGATCTGAGACTTTCTCTTAATTCTGTCTTAGTCACATAGTTACTCATTACCTGAAGGGCATTAAGGGTTTATCCATGGCCATGTACATTTTGTCCTGCCTTGCTAAGCCAGCAAAAATACAGACAGCTGAGTCATAGTTTTCAATTTCACCTGGAGCAAAGTTTTTCTATATCCAGACCAATTTTATTGCTCCCTATGTTACTTTGATCACATATTTTGCAAGATAATTCAGTCCCCTACTTGAGGATAGTAATGATCCATATCGTAAGTGGGGAGTAGCATTATCAAAACACTCTTAAACAGCTGTAAACAGTGGAAATACAGTAAGAGTTAGCTTGCATTCATGGTCTAGAGTGAGGAAAAGAGCTTTGATACAGCTAGAAGGATTATTTTATGTGGTTTTCAAATCTAAAATGTATTTAACAGATATTAACCATTTCTATAAATCCAGTCCCATTATACAGAATAGTGTATTCAAGTAGTTAAGAGAGAAAATATTTGAAGTACTGCTAAAGTAGAAAAACAATCTTCAAGACCCTGTCTTCAAGGAATTTTTCTCCAGTTGGGTAAAGACACAAACTAGTTCATTGACAAAGTGAGGTGGAGAGGGAGAGGGAGACAGGCTAAAATGAGATGGGCAGAAGATACGTGCTTGGATGTCAAAGGACATAGAAACTTGGGTTTGTGGGATGGGGGTGGGGATGAAGGTGGGGGTTGAGGGAAACAACCAAGATGAACAGCTATATAAAATAAATAAATGCTTCTTACTTCTCTCTCTTCTTGCCTACCTGCCTGCTCACCTTTATTTCTGCCTGTGACTTTCCTTTAAAAAAAAAAAAAAAAAAGATTTAGAAACATGCAGCCTTAAATAGTCACATTTCTGACCTCAATTAAATGATCCTTGAAGGACAAAGAACATCTCCGAAGGATGAAATCTTTGAATGGAAAATCACAGGGCTAGGCACTCCAGGCACCAGCTGTAAATAAGTACTACGCTGGAAAGGTCTAGGGTTTGCTTACAGGAGTGGGACCTACCTGGTAAGATTGGAAAAAATGCAGACTAACACAAATCACTTGCTGTGATAAAAACAATATCCTTTGGAGGCCATCGTGCCTCTGCTCACATGGAATTTATGTGCAGTTATGTAGGAGATTAATCCACCACTAAGGAACAAACAAATAATCTTATCTATACTTTCATGAGTCATCTGAAACCAGAAAAAGTCAGTGATAAATCACCTCATTAAACAAGAGGTAAGTCACTTCCCAGGAAGTAGAAAGAAGTGGGATGAATTAATACTTCGTTATTTGAGCAAAGAACAGGGCAGAATCACCAAATGGTAATGAATTGACCTACCAGTCTTATGCATTTGTTCCATCTGTTGAAGAGGTTCGACTTCAATTGGATTAGATTTTCAGTTTTGGAATTAAAAACTGATCTCAATAATTTGAAGATTCCTTTGGATCAGAGGATTCATGGATTAAAAATTACAATGACAGTTCTCAAGATGTCTAATTCTAAATTTACCAGGGCCATTAATTTACTGTGTGTGTGATTGGATAAAATTATGAAGTCCCTGTTTCTTCATCTTTAAAACACTTACCAAAGCATCCTAGAAAGTGAAAGGTGTACACACCCTAGTGGCCTAGTGGTCTAGTACACCTCAGAGTAGCCTCACATACATCCCAAGGTCCTGAGCTCAAGACCCAGGGCCAGTGTGAACAACCAATGTGAACAGCTAAATAAAAAAATAAAGCTCTTCCTCCTCCTGCTTCCTTCCTGCCAGCTTACCTGTTCATCTTCATTCCTGCCTGTACCTTTCCTTAAAAAAAAAAAAGGAAAATGGAAAGTAAGATTAATTCTTTCTCTCACTTATTCACTTGCTGGATCTAGAATAATCCAGCCTATTTTCAAAGGTCGGGATGGCTCTGTCTCTCACTATCTGTGTGACTTTGCATGGATGCTTAATTTCTATAACCCTAAATTTCTTCCTTTTAAATTTTACATAATAAAATCATTAGAAGTATTAAAGAGATTAAGATAACATTGCAAAGGACCTGACACAGAGACTAGCATTCAATATAATATAGCAATTTGCTGTTGTTAAACTTGCATAGTTATTTACAGTTTATAAGGCATTTTCATGAATTTTGCATTGACCTTATTACCAGCTTTAGAATAATCAAACTGAAGCTAAAAAATACAGTCTAGAAACATTCAGTAATGGGAAATACAGTTAGATACCAGTTGAAATACCGTTTCAATGATGTTCCTCTGACCCTTTTTTTTTTTTTTTTTAGTGAAACATACAAGCTGAAAGAAAGTCATTTGCATTTTGTATAGGGCACAGTGAGACTTCAGTAAATGTGGTTCCCTTCTGAATCCCATTAGTAAGCTCTCTAGACGATAATGGAAGTTGGTTCTTTACTTTGGTGCTGTCCAGTTTGGTGACTGTTACCACATGTGGCTCTAAAGCACTTGCAAGGGGACTAATCTGAGCAAAGAAGTGTTGCTGGTATAAAACTCACAGGCTGGATTTCAGAGACTTAGTGTGAAAATACATAAAATACTAATTTTTAATTGACTACATTATGCAATGAAATATTTTCACTATATTAGTGGGATATATATTATCACTATATTATTTCTACTTTCTAATGTGACTGCTAGAATTTTTAGTTACATATATAACTCACATGTGTGGCTAACATATTTCTATTATACAGAGCTGTTCTACCTAATCCTTTACCCTTCTACTAGTCTCCCCTCTCCTCTTAACTCTCCCCTCTCTTCACCAGGACTCTTGGATTCTCCTGTTTGGAGAGCAGTGATCTGTTAACCTGTTTCATGCCAGGGTATTAAGAGTCTCTTTTAAAAAAAGGTACTGAATATGAAGGTTAATATACCTGGGGTGGATAGAGATATTAAGCAAGGATCACAATTTCAAATGTCTACAGGGGATAGGCGGGCAGATCAGGTATGAGTGGCAATAGGGAGTGGTGGGGACTGTGGCAAATTCAAGAGCATATGAGTCATCTAAAGGGAGCAGCAACACCTGATTGTAGCTAATTGTTGCCATATTGGACTATGGGCCCTGTATGGCCAGATCTGTTGATTTTTAAAGAGCAGCCAGAAATCTAGATTTTAATGTGATATCTCCTGATTTTCAAGGATATGCAACAAAATAAAAAACTTTTTATAAGCATTCTAAAGGACCTGTAAAAATCTGACTAAAGTCGCTATCTGGCCCATTTGGCCTCAGTTTTCTACTACTATATTTAACTACATATAAGGGCCACCTGGTGAGATGTGTGGGAAACTGGTCATGTAGCATTTATAACATTGGCTTTGCCACTTGATAATTGTAGAGCTGGAAGTGCCCTCTCCCTTCGTAGATGAGATAATGAGGCCCAGGGAGGACAAGTGGCTCACCCACTGCCATACTATCACTGGTGCAGGGCAAGATGTCAGGATCCTGATAATCTGTCAACTGACCCTTTCAGTTGACAGACAACATCTCCTGTCTGCCCCCAAGGTTTGCCACTGAAGAAGGAGCTGGATGAGCTGAAGTGCTCTGCCAGGTGTTTAAGCCTTAAAGTATAAGTTGCTTTGTCCATACTGGTTTCTGGCTGGTAGGGCAATGGTACAAATGGTTAATGTCCTTTGTAAATCTCTCTCACACCTCATAACATTTATTCTATAAGGACACACAAACCTAGACTCACCTACAAACCATTTATTCAGAGTGAATTGAAATCCCCAAACCACCCAGGTGAAGAAAAATAATTACAATGCTGAGCACTGCTATTATTTATGAGCAAGTATAGACACCTGAGTCAGGCCCCAGAGGGAGAAAGTCTCCTTATTCTTCAGTTGACATCGAAATACTTCCATCTAGGTCACACTCTAAATGTGTGTGTCCTCTTCTTAATTTTAAAGTATGGATGGCCTAGCCCAGTCAGTGGAAAAAAAGACAGGTATGAAATTAGCATTCGCTTAACAGCATTTGTTCCTTCTGGCTTCTCCTTTGGCAAATATATTTTGCAGCACTTGAGACTTAAACTGTCTGCTTATATTATTGATAATAGTTCCAAAACAAATATCAGCTTTTGAGTCATTTCTTCTTGCTCAAAACCTGGGACTTTCCTGGGTGAGCTAAGAGGACCAAGCTTTTCCAAACTGCCCAGGTTATGAAAACATTGCAGAGATGACTAGAGTGTGATTTTTGGTAATTTGTAGTAAGACTTCTAGGTTTGCGGATTGTTTATTTGTGTTTAAAGAAAAGGAGCAGACAGGAACAAAGGTGAGCACAGACAGGCAGGCAGGAAGATAAAGGAAAAAGAAGTACTTTGTCACCCTCCACACCCACCCCCAGGCTCTGGTGTGCAAATCCTGGCCCTTGGGATGTACGTGGACTGTACTGGCTAAAGGCAGCTGACCAAACCACTACTCTACCAGACCATTGCCAATATAGGGCTTTTAAGTCTTTTATAAAATATTTTGCTATTTCTTCTTTCATTAGATAAAAATAAACACAGTAAGAAAGGAGGGGGAAAATAAATTAAAATTAATAAGTACATTGCCTCTATCATAAGATCCTACCCCCATCCCAACTTCAGTCTTACTGTCAAAGTCACAGGTTTATTTTTTTTAATTTTGTCAGTTAATTTGCATTGTTTCTTTATATTCCAAATAGAGGTGAAGTCATCCAATATTTTCCTTTCTCCTTCTGACTAACCTCACTCAGTAAACTACCCTTAATTTCTCTCCTTGTTGTTGTGAATGGTAAGATTCCACTGAGTAGTTTTCCACAGTATCTGTGTGTGTGTGTGTGTGTGTGTGTGTGTGTGTGTGTGTGTGTGTGTGTGTACACCAAATCTTCCTTATCTATTCATCTATAGACAGGCACTTAGGTTGTTTCCTTATCTTGGGGATTATGAATAGTGCTACAGAAAACATAGAGGTGAATAAATCTTTTTAAGCTTAATAATTTCACATTCTTTGGATAGATACCTAGGAGAGTAATTACTAGATTAAAAGGTAGTTCTATTTTAATAGAACAGACTCTCCTTACTGTTTTCCAGAGGGGCTTGGGATCTTTAAGTCCTAAAAGTAGTTTTGTTTCTTGTGTGCTGTTTGTTCCTATCAACTCTCTAGTGGGACTGCAAGCACAGGTTACTGAAGCCCGCATTTTAAAGATGAGGAAATGGGGTCCTGGGAGACTGACTCTGAGATTCACAAGGATAATGACAGGACCTGGTGCCTCCTGGCCTCACTATAGGTTTCTCTCTATTATATCTGAGGCAACGAGGAAGGAAGACCTTTTTAGCTCACTTTCCCACGAACGTAAAACCCCACTACAACACAGTTTGATATTATAATACGTTTGTCTATGGGTCAAAAGTAGAAGTCTTCATATTCACTTTGATTCTATTCTGAGTCAAAAAGACTATTAATGTTTTTAAACAACTAAACAACATCAAAAAATCCAAACCCAAGAGTAATGAACTTGCCACAATTCTTTATAGCCCGATGACATGGAAAAGTTTTCCCTCTCTTTACAGGAATTGAGATAGGATAGGATAGGAGAGACCACATCTTCCAAACAGACGGTCTTGAGAAACTCTCTTTCTGGTACTCCCTATTCTGTTTTAAGAGGGAAAAAAAACAAGTAAAGATGGGACAAAATTTTGAAAAGGCCAGAGTGCTCAAGAAGGAGGTGGGAGAGGGGCATCAATTGTCAGAAGGAGAAATCTGGGGTAAAGAAGCACACAACCAGCCAAAGAGAAGGGGAATGGACAAAGGAAAGATCAAAGAAAAGTGGGGAGAGGGGAGTAAATAGGGGGTGACAGCCCCAGTCTAGGATGAAACAGCACATGTGGAATCACCAAAGTAAAGTCCTGACTTCCAGCTTCCCTTGAGGAATCCATAAGTCTTTTTCAGAGTTTTCAAAGGTTTTTTTCTCAAGTGTGGTCACCCAAGGGATATAACAGCACATTTTCAAACTCATTATACTATATTGTTTGGTATTAGTAATCCAATAGTACCATTGAATTTATGATGTGCTGACTGTATTATAAGTAAGTGTACTTTTGCAACCCAGCCTGAGAAACTTTCCCCATTTATCATGTGGGTTGCAGGAGAAAATGCATTCCAAGTTCCTTCCATTGAATTAAAAATGAGTCTTAAGAGTGAAACTAACCTATCAATTTAGTGGCTGCCGTAAGTACAGTAAAAGTGTAGGACTGTATTGTGGAAGTAGGTTCTGCATCTTAGAATTGCTTCCAGAAATTGCAAAAAGACAAGAATTCACAGTTTTAGAAAATTTACCCATCACTGACCCCAGTGCAGTCAGATGTCCCTGCCTCCATTCTGGGTTTTACTCCTGGCTACCGGGAGATTCTAGAGAAATATTTGTCAAAAGATGTCTGATCTTCATGTGGACTAAGATACCCCTTGTTTAGTTTTGTATTTTTAACAAATCAAGATACAGTACTTATTTTCAGATCATCACACAGCAGGCAATAAATGTGCTTTGCTGCTTGAAGAAAAAAATTGCAACAAACGCTCTGTATAAATTATGAATCATGTGGCAGTTGCTTGTGTAAGGGAAAAGCCTTCATTCCATAAGTCTCTATGAAGCCTCCATATGCCATGCACTGTTGTAGATCTTGGAGACATGAGACAGGCAGAGGTCTTGCTCTGATAGAGCTTTTCTATCCTAAAGAAGAGGAAGAGAAACAATAAACAATATTTTTAAAGTAGCATATATAATTCATTAAAGAGTTATACATGCTAAGAAGTAAAGAAAATGAAACAGGGAAAGAAGATAAGAATGTCAAAAAAGTAGAGCAGCTACAGAAGCCCTCATTAAGAGGTGGCATTTGAGTGATGACCTGAAGACAGCAAGATACTGCAGTAGAACAGCCAAGGCAGAGGGAGCAGCCAGTTCAAAGGGCCTGACACCAGAGCATTTCCAGTGAAGTCAAGGAAGATGGACAGGCCAAGGAGGCCACAGAATGAGGGAAGATAGTGTTTAATGAAGCCCAACAAATAATTTTCCATATGTGCCCTACGTAGAGATAGAACAGCATCCATTCCAGTCATCTGATATTCTCAAGCAGAAGTTACTCTTTAACTTTCCTCATCTCTATGAAGATTATCCATCCAGGGGGAAAAGTGCCCCAAAATCCCAAAGACGGTTATCTCTTTGGTGTGATATGTACTTATTTCTTACTGGGTGTGCACAACACCGACAAGCATTAGTTGAGAGGGATTAGCAAAACAGACAAGATTCATTTCATCAACAGCTCCATTTTTTTAATCTATAAAGGTTTCAATTTTCTGTGTCCATGTAAATTGTAGGTGTACTCAAGATCTTCAAGTTTCCAACACTGTATCAGTTAGTGGGGAGCAGGCAACAGATTGCTTCTCAACAAAGAGGAATTTGAAAATTAATTTTGTGTTGAAGGCATTTTGTCATATTCTCTTCAACTTTGTTGATGCTAAACTCTAAAGATCAAACTTTAGAGGGAGGGAATGTAAAAGTATTAGCAACAAAATTGCTTCTTGCCTTGCCTTATGCTGGTATCGGAGGAGTATTTCCACTTCCTGGCAACCTAGGGTTTTTGATGGTAGGACATAGAGTCAGTCTAACTTTATACACCCATCCCCTAACAACCCCCCCCCAATTTATGTAAAAATCAGGGCGAAATAATTACTAAGGATCAGGGCCCACTCTTGGGCCTATGTCATCAATAGTGGGAGAGCAGGTGAAAGTACATTAAGTTTCTGGTTTATTTTAAAACTAGGAGGTGAAGGTGGCAAATTTCCCACTTTATTGATCCTCCTCATTGAGTTACTGCCAACACAGAGCTTTCAACAAAACCACTCTCATTTTCTAGACCATAGAATGAACTCTAGAAATCAAAACCCATCATATTTCCTATTTAAGAGGAAATTATTACAATAATTGATCTTTCAGTCAGTAAGGTTTTAAAAAGATGGGAATTTTAATTGAGAAGTCAATGAGAACGCTTCCCTGTAAGATCCTTTTCCCAAATTTTCCTTTACTTGCTCTGACCGCTTTCAGTAGTAGGCCCACTGCTCAGTTCTATGATTTATGGAAACTGTACATGGTTGGAGCTCTGGCCACAAAGTTAGAAGATGGCAATTATAGCAGAAGTAGATAATCTGGCCACTCAGATAACTGGTCATGCCCAGATCTTTTATCCCAGTCTAAGACCCCAGTATCTTTCCTTTGGATTATTGGAGAAGCTTTGAGCACTCACTCTGCCCTACTGACTGTAGCTCACAGCGACCTTATATCCCTGGCCCACTCACCTCCCTCATGTCAAGAGTCCTAAGGCTTCCAGGGAAAGGCAATGAAGGAGCCAATGGATGGAGCTCAGGATTCCCATCCCCGATGCAGCCAACTCACCCTTTGATTATTAGAATTCCTTATGATGCCTCTCTGTGAGATTTCTTTGTGCCCACCACAAAATTGGAAAAGCAGTGATTTAAAAACAGTAGCTCACATCATATCACTGTCTTTCTCTTGCTTTAAAACTTCAACCAGTAAAATAAAGCCCATGCTCCCATTATAAAATCCAAAGTTCTAACAGTGGCCTGTAAGGTGTGACAGGATCTGATCTGGCCCCTTGTCACCGCTCTGATTTCCTTCCCTTCTCTCTCCCTCCTCTCTCTGCCTTCACACACCCCACACCAGACACTCGAGCTTCACTCCAGGACTCTCCAGAAACTCTGCCTCCGCAGGTTTTACACTCACTCTTCCCTTTGCCAGGAACATAATTCTGTATATTTGATTAATCTCTTAATTTCAATCAGTCAAGTTTCTACCCAAGTGTCATCTCCTTTTGGCCATCCCGTCAGAAAGAATCCTCCATTTAGTCTCTATTTTCCTACCCAGCTCTTTTTTGCTTTATAGAACCTGTTGCTACTTGATATTGAAATGTGTGTCTATTTGTTGCTGCTTCTCTCTACACCAGGACTATAAGCTCCATGAGAACAGGCTCTCTGCTTTGTCACAATGTCATTTTTTTCATCTCCAAGAATTTTATATAGCTCCTGGCACCTGTTAAGTACTCACTGAATATATGTTGAATAAATGGATGAACGAAGCATATGTGTGTGTGTGGCCCTCAGTCTTGTCTGGTCTCTCATTATTGCATCCCCATACACCCTAACCAGATTCACTGTTCATGTGTGCCCACTTCCAGCCAGTGTTATTTCACACATGATTGGAATGTGCTGAATTTAATCTCCACGTAGAATGTATTTTTTAAGACTCTGTTTTGTTTGTTTTTGTTTTTGTTTTTTAACTAATACCTTTTGATGTCTTCCTCCAGTCCCCTACGTGGACCCTAAAGCTCTTTCATTGCTGGTCATTCCATAGAACCTTCTTCCAATCTGCCTGGCTCCATTTGTGAGCAGGCTGGCTCCTGGGCATGCAGGGCATTCCACATCTAGGATGCTGTGTGGGAGTAGAGCATGTGCTCAATGAAAAGTGGGTTTCAGACATACAAAGTATAGGGTGGTAGCTATCACAACCTCCTTATTTGGCCTCCTTACTTCAGTTATGTTATTTGTATTGAGCTACAGTCTGACTCTCTTTAGGCATTCATAACTCACAGTACTGTACTTTTGTCCTTCCCAGGTAAGATTTGTCAACTTCTTCTCAGCCTGGCTTTTCCTTGAACTTCCACTCTCCAATACTCTCAGCTGAACCTTTCTGGTGTCCCTGCCTTCAGTGCTCACAAACTTCCATGACTAGCCAGAGAAGCTCATTGACTTGCATCCAAATGACATTTTATCTGACCCTAAGCCAGCACTTTTCAAAATGTCCTGGGGCAGGGGGAGCTTCCACCTGGCGTATGCTCCACATGTTAAATGTTCTGGTAAGTCCTGCAGTAAAAATACCTGTTTAGCATCATTAAGTCACAGACACATATTCTTTGATGACTGAGTCATTTTCCCCCCACAAAGAACCTCTTAATACCCTGAATTAAAATTCTGCAGAGTATACTTATACAATGTGATCCTGTGAAGCACAGGTATCCAAGAATATTTGTGAAATAAATTAAGGAATGAACTGTGATAGTATGCAATTCATGTATATTCAGAAATAGAATAATAATCAGTAGGATAACATAGTATAGTAACTATGTTATTATAGTTGACATTCATATTGCTTCTTACCTGCCTGTCACTACTTGAAAATTCACTTGAATCCTCCTTAAAACTCCTATAGGAAGGCACTATTATCATCAGTCCCATTTCATAGGTGGGGCAATAAGACACAGAGCAATTAAGAGACCTATTAAAGTCACACAGCTGAGTGGCAGTTGAGGACTTTAAGCCCAGGGATCTGTCCCTGTTTTCAGTCACCCCACTCTAGTGATGTATGCTGCTTGAGTCTCTCTATAACTTGGGTTTGAAACATTATAAGAACAGGAGACCCCAAATCACCCACTGTGCATCAAACACTTCCTGTACATCATCTTGTTTAAAGTTCTCAATAACATGACCAACATCTCAAATGACCCAATTTGTGAGGGATTCACCTCCACATTGCCTTTCTATGTGTAATGGTGCTCAAAAAAGAGACCTAGACTTATCACTCTCCCAAACACTTGTTAAGTCTTTCCTGAGGCTACTCCTGTGCAGCACCTCCTTCCAGAAGCCCAGGGAAAGGCTGAGGGAAAAGGCCCAGGGAATCATCTGTAAGCATAAAAACAGCCTTGTCTATTTGGAAAGAGAAGGTAGCAGTCTGCCAAGGGCACACATACATCCAAGTATCTTTTCTTCTCCGAACAAGCCTATGACCAGGAATGAAGGATTAAAAGGGTCAGAACTATAATCAAAGTCTCCATAGGAAAGGGGCAGGCTTGCTGCATGAACATCTACTGCTCTAGGAAGGGGCCCACTTAACACTGAGTGGAGCCTTTCCCATGCTGCAGTACACATCCTCCCCTACCAAAACTGTGCAAATGGGCATCTTCATGCAGAATAGTACCCGGGTAAATGAGTACCTTTTACTTCTCAATCCAAGGATAATGGTGGCAGAGTCCAGGGATCAAGTCAAAGTTCACACTATAGAGTCTCTGAGTCTCTGCCCTCTGAAGTTAGTGGAATCTGAGTGGTGGGTCCCAAGCTAGAGTCACCATCAGGAACATCAAAATCCAAGGTGTGTGTATCCCTTGCATGTGGCCCTGAAGAGGGAGCAGTTAGTCTCCCTGTGTCCATCCTGGGCTTCACTCCCAGTTGATACAACACCATCTAAATTAGGTGGGACCTTTTCAGCCAAGGAAGTTTTAAGTGTATTGAGATTCTTAGATACATAAGCATTCTAGGAAGATGGACAAAACTTTGAAGCAAGAGTAAGGTGATTGTAGGAGCCTGGAAAATTTTTCCGCATGTTGCACGATGGTGAGCATTGTTGTGCTTAGCTCTGTAGCCCCACGGCTTCTGAGAGTCCCTCAGGGAAAATCATAGGGGATTAAGTCCCATAATGGGAGAGATGGGTTGAAGATGCCTCTTGCTTAAATCAGGCAAGCCCTTAAATACCTCACTCCCTGAAATAAAGGGAATCATGATGACCAAACGTTGGAGCTCTAAAGAGGAAGCCAGATGGTTCCAGGACCACCATGAATGAGCGTGCCTTGCAAAACCCCATGTCTTTAAATCTGATTTTTAAATCACATTCATCTCAAGTTGTATGTTAAGACCATCTTATGACAGGTGGCAATCAAGTGTTTTCAGGAAGATGACATTTTCTCAGAAACAGTGCTCCACTGGTTTTCCCAGTACTGCGGGAAACCTGATAAGCTCACAGGAGCAGCGATACCTGCTCCTAGCCCTGCCTTCTCTTCTTGCTGGTACCCCCATGGGAGGAAAGGTGTGGTCATGTTCTTCCTCAGGGAGAGAGCCTTCTGGCTGGCACAGCCTGTACCTGGTCAGGACAAGATCTGGCTTGTAACAAGGCTAACAATGGAAGTTTCTCAAAAAGTTAAGAATAAAACTCTGGTATGATCCAGTAATTCCCTTCTGGATACATATCCAAAGAACATTAAATCTTTAATTTGAGAAGCTATGTCTACCCCTATGTTTACTGAAGTACTAAGAAAATGAAGCAGCCTAACTGCCCATTAATAGATGATCAGTAAAGAAGTGGTTTATATTATGTGTGTATATATGAATACCATGCAGCTATAAAAAATAATACTTTACCATTTAACAATAGGGAAGACACTTGAGGGGATTATGCTAAATGAAAAAGTCAGAGAAGGACAAATATTGAATAAATTCACCCATATGTGCAATATAAGGAAACAGTGAATAAATGAATAAAACAAATTTAAACTAAACCAGTAGACTCTGACAAAAAATACTGAGGTTGCCAGAGGGGAAGTGGGAGAGGGGGGAGTAAGCATAGAAGGATGGCCCAGTGGATGGTGGGTTTTGGATTTTTTTTTCTTCTTGAAGAAAAGAAGGGAAAAAGGCTCATCTCTGACCACTTTCCCTTTGAATCTCCTCATTGGTTTTGTTTTCATACTACTTTTTCTTACATATTTTCAGTTACGACTTAAAAATTATCAAGATAGTGTGTCCCTCTAAAAGTTAATTTATAATTTTTTGAAAAATCCATGAAGAGGAAGGCTCTTCCAGACCCACCTACCAGTCATTCTTTTAAGTCAAAGTGTTTAGATAGAGTCCAAAGGCAGCCTTTCCCTGAAGTTTCTGGCAGATGAGAAATCTCCAGGGTTCCTGGAAAGGAAGTGAGGTCATGGTGAGGTCATCCTATCACACCAGGAAGGAATTCTTGAGAATTTCTACCTATAGAAAAGAAAGTCTTTTTTTTCAACCCCAGGATTGCCTGTAACAGTGATCATCTGTCCTGCCCTCAAGCTTTGTGTCTTTTTTTTTCTTCCTGGCACCATGAAGCTTGGGTGCCCTGGATGCCTGGCCAAGTATATTTTATATTGCTTTGGCTCCGGGCCAATCCAGGCTGCCCCAGCCCCAGGCGAGGCAGCTGTAGGTGACTCACTGTCTGAGTCTAGTTTCTGCAGATTCTAGACTAGGTTGGTTTCTTTAGGAAATCTCTAGCACTACCCTGGACTTTTTATAAATCAGATGTCTCTTTGAGAGTAGGGACTGCCTCTTGCTACTATTAGTCCTAGCACTTAGCCCAGGGGCAGGCGCATGGCACTCAAAAATTAGCTGAGTGAATCAAATAAATGAATGAATGAATGGCATGTTTTACAGGAATTTATGTGTATTACTCATAACATGATACAGCTTTCTATATATGTACATACATATATATGTGTGTATACCTATATATGACAATTATTTTAAGAAATTGGCCCACACGATTGTGGGTAGGCCAGAAACCTGAAACCTCAGAATGGAGTTGATGGTGCAATCTTGAGTCAGAATTTCTTCTTTACCAGGAACCTCACTTTTTACCCGTTTTTTTTTTTTCAAGGAAATGTCCAGACAAGATTGAAAGCAAGTAGGCAAACAGGCAGGAAAAGGAGGAAGAAGCACTTTTAATTTTACTCAATTGTTCATCATTGGTTGTTTCCCCAGCCCTGGATCTTGAACCAGGGACCTCGGGATGTACATGGACTGCACCCTGCTTTAGCCTGCTAGGCCACCAGAGTGCACTTTAGATTGGATGAGGCCTACCCACATTATTGAGTGTAATCTCTTATTTAAAGTCAGTGATTGATGATCATCACATATGCACAGCACCCTCACAGGAACACCTACACTAGTAATTGATTACATAACAAGGTGCTATATAGCCCAGTCAAGTTGACTCATACAAGTAATCATCATATATTGTGTCAGATTATGTTCAGACACAAACCACCACCACCAAAATCCTGCCACCAGCTATATACTACTACATAATAATGACCAGTAAAATGAAGTCAGCCTAAAACCTACACCCCATTACTAGCTAGGTGTGGGCAGTACCAAGATACTTAAAACACATTCACTGTCCTCAAGGAGATAATCTCTAGTGGGGAGATAGTCAGTAGACAGACAATTGCAAATGGGTGTAATCAATGCTATAATCAAGATGTGGATAAAACTTATTGCTAATTCGAGATGGGTAACCTCTTAGTGGTCAAAATGACCTTGGTAACCTGAGCAAGAGTCTGATGTCAGGCAGGCTAATAATACAAGCTTAGCTGTTCTGCAGTGAGAGTTTCAAATACCTTAACTAAATGAACTGTGAAGTGACTGAAGGGTCTTAATGTCAGCAAATGTCAAAACACCCAAGGGGAACTGAGTATTTGGAAAAAATCCAGCCAGCCAGGCAATTTCTTCTGTGGCCTGTGGCTTTTCCTGAATGCCATTCAGGACCCCTGGCCCAGCTCAGCTTTAGATCTGAAGTCATCCAGATAAATCCCCCAAGAAATTGATGCAGATTGACTTCCAGATGGTGACTCGATAGGACACACTTTCAGGTCACTCCCCACAGACATCAGAAAAAAACCAAAAACACCTATTTTCCTGAGACAGACACCAAGAAACAACTGGCACTTCAGCTGGAGACAGGTCAGGTGACAACTAACAGTGGGTGAGGACACCCAGCGGTGTTCTCAGCTAAACTGCTGATTTGGATTTGGAGTCTCCAGACGTGCCCTGGGGGAGAGCTAGGGATTTTGGGACCAGCTGCGGAGGCAGAGAAGGCTGGCCCATTGGGGTTGAGGCATGGCACCACGGAGGGCTGACTTGGGAGCTGGTGAAAGAGCCAGCACACTGGGAGTTGAGATGGAGCCCACAGTGAAATTGCACTGCGCGCAGACATAACTAGAAGTCAGTCAAATCAAACCCCTCCCACGACTATTTTGCATCAAAACCTGGGGTCCACTGAGCGGAAATACTGCCCACTGCATTTCCAAGCACCAGAAATCCTGCCCATTGGGTGCCCGTTTCCCTGGAATACAGTGAGAAGACAGTCCCCAGCCTCAATGCTACTTGCTAGCGCCACCTTGTGGGTAGAGATGAAACTGCAGCCTGATTGCCAATCCTAGGCAAGTCAAACCTACACAATGCCAGGGAAACTGAATCTTAAGAAATATTAGCAGAATACCAAATAGAGGAAAGGCACAGAGAAATATACATGAAATGATGGATCCAATCAAAAACCCAGGGGAAAATCTGAATACAGCAGATGTATGTAAATTACCTGAAGAGAAATTTAGGGTAACTGTGATTAACATACTCATGGGAATCCAGAAATCAGTAGAGGCAGTAATCAAGGATGTCAGGAAGCAAAGAGAAGAATTAAAACAAAACATCAAACAGGTAAGAGACACAATAGCTGAATTAAAGAACTCAATAGAGGGGCTCAACAATAGGGTGGATGAAGCTTCCAATAGAATCAGTGATCTGGAAGATAGGACAGAGGAACTCAATCAAGCAAACCAGCAGAGATAAAAAAGAATTCAAAGAATCGAAGGCAGCATTCGAGACCTCTGGTATAACATCAAAAGGAACAACACTCACATCACAGGCGCCCCAGAGGGAGAGAGAGAAAAAGGGGCAGAAACCATATTTGAAGAAACAATAGATGAGAATTTCCCCAATTTGAAGAATGAAGCAAGTCTCCAGATCCAGGAAACTCAGAGTTCCTAATAAAAGAAACCCAAACAGAAATACACCTAGACACATCATGATAAAAATGTCAAAAATGCAAGATAAAGAAAGACAATTAAAAGCAACCAGAGAAAAGCACTTCATATACAGAGGAACCTCCATAAGATTATCGGCGGACTTCTCAAATGAAACTTTACAGGGTGGAGGGAATTGTATAATATATTCAAAGTGCTGAAAGAAAAGAAGGAATAAAGGAATGATAAAAAACCTTTTCTGACAAGCAAAAGTTAAAGGAGTACATCACCACAAAACCAGTTTTGCAAAAAATATCAAAGGATGCTCTATAAAGCATAAAGAAATCACACAGAAAAATAGTAAGACAACAAATATTAAAAGTGGGGAGGAAGAAAAGACAACAAAAATGTGGATAGTTAGAATGAGTGGAACACTAACATGCTTTCAAATAAAATTAGGTAGCAGACATAGAACTCTGAATGCTAACATCAGGGTAACCTCAAAATGCATCCCTGGGGAGAAAGCAAAGAAGAAAACAAAAGGCGAAATGAATCAAAACATAACTGCACCATCTGACCTAAAAAGAAAAAGAGAACAAAGTCATCGTCTGGAGCAATATACAAAAGACAAATTATAAAATGGCACTAAGCAGCTATATATCAATAATCACCCTAAATGTTAATGGACTGAACTCACCAGTCAAAGGACGCAGAGTGGCTGAATGGATTAAAAAGCATAACCCAACCTCTGCTGCATTCAGGAAACCTGTCATCTTCCAAAAGATAAACAAAGACTCAAAGTCAATGGCTGGAAGACAATCCTGTAGTCCAATGGCAACCACAAAAGAGCAGAAACAGTTATACTCATATCAGATAAAACAGATTTCCATCTAAAAAGAATAATAAAAGACAGACATGGACACCATATAATGGTTAAAGTCAATCCAGCAGGAAGGCATAATGCTTATTTTAACATACATGCATTAAATGAAGGAGCATCAAAATATTTCAAGCAAGTATTAGACCTGAAAGGAGACATTGGCAGCAACACAATAACAGTGGGGGACTTTACCCCATTTACAACAATGGGCAGATCAACCAGGCAGAAAATTAACAGGGAAACAACCACTCTAAGTGACCATCTGGAACAGATAGGTCTAATAGACGTATACTGATCATTTCATCCAACGACTATGGATTTCACTTTCTTCTCAAGCACTCATGGAACATTCTCAAGGATAGATCAAATGCTGTGTCACAAAACATCTCTCAACAAATTTATGAAAATTGAAATCATGCCAAGCATCTTCTCTGACCACAATGGCCTAAAACTGATAGACAAATGCTTTAGGCGAAACATTTGCATCTGAGGTTTTCAGCCTCCTGAATACGATTTTGTGAACACTGTTAAAAATGTCTCTCCTTCTCAATGAAAAAGAAATAAAAGAGTGGTGAAGGAAACTAGAACTCTTTTGGTAGGTCCTGTGTGAAAAGCACACAGACTGAAATCAATATCCTAAAAAGCATATAGCTATATGAAATAATAAAAACAAGTATATAAAAATAAGTATATATGTATAATGATAATATAAAAAATATCTATATGTATCATATTGTTCAATTGTACCTGTTTTGAAATGTATGTCAATTTTAAGAAAGTATATAAATTAATAATCTTGAAAAAAGATTGATGCCTGGGAGAACAGGTTGAAGACTTGGGATCTGTCTGCTGCCTTACCTATGTTTACCATGAGGCCCTAACCAGTAAAATTTCTTTTTCTGGAAGAACAATATTACATCCTGTTTCCTTTCCCAAGTAGGTATGAGCAGACAGCAGGCATTTGTTTACTTCAGTGATGTTGATGGCTTCTGTATGGTGCATTTTCTTCTTTCTTTCCAACAGTATCTCTTGTCAAATTAAAGACTGTGTTCAACATTATTTAGTTGCAAATTCACTGCTAACACTATGATAGGCTTCTTGCAGTTACCTCTTGTCTCCTGCATGGAAATGTTAAGATCATACAGACCATTCATTTGAATTGGTATAAATAAATCCCTGTATTCCTATTCCAATCCCTGCTGTCAAATCCAAAGGCAAGACTCCCAAACTGAGGAAGGAAAGACTTCAAACCCCATCCTCGCTGAGATTCTCTCAGAAGGGTAGAGCTTGAAAGGGGACACAGAGGAGCCCTCGGTTTTGGTTTTATATACTTCTATGTCACTCGAATTAGATACAAAGGACATCTACTACTTCTGTAGTAATTACAGAAGACTTAAACACAGTATTCCTCAAACCTGTAAGAACAGTGACAGTAATGGAAACAAAAGAGTCCCCCTGGACCCTGATGGGAATACAATGGACCCCACCAAACACGTGCTTTGTGAGAGCAGATTGTAGGTGACTTTTATCTTAGTTTCTTAATGTGCATTTTGAAAGCACTACCTATCCAGAGTAATCCATTCAGAAAGGTGCCAGTCTCCTGGGGTCCCTATATGAGGAAGCCCCTGGGACACCCCTAAACCTGAGGGATAGTAAGTGGCAGTGGACATCTGAATGTTTATTTGCTAAGTCTGGCCAGCCTGGACTGACACACCATTTAATTATCATGCAGAGCTGCAACTGGAGGCAGCTGGAGTGAGTTGGCATCTGCTTTTGCAGAGTACAATTTCTGCAAATAATTAACCGCCAGAACTCTTGATTCTCTCTAATTAATGAAGAGGAAGCCTGGAATCTTCAAAGTCCACGAATGTCATGCTGCCATTGTGTCAGGATTGATCTCCTTTGTTCTAAACCGAAGAGCATGCCTCTCCTGCCTCTCCTAATTCTTTATAAATTGAATTTTTCTATTACTAGTTGTGACAGCTAAGGAACATGACTTCAGAAATTCACCCGCAGTTCATGCCAGTATTAGAAGTCTGAATAATAATAATTTTTTTAAAAGAACCATAATGGAACAAGCTTTCTGTCTCTGACCCAGAATTAATCATAGTGAAGAGACACCTACTGAAAGGAGGGTCGTTAATTAGCTCTAATGGATCTTGCTAGGTGGAGTCTGAATTATTGGGAAGTCTGCAAACAGAAGGAAAGAGCAAATTCTTTCTCTGTCAGTTTCTTGGATGGAAGAGGTGATGCTCTGCTTCCAGGGGGACAGGGAGTCATGACGGAGGTCACGGAAGAGTCCGGTTTAGTGGGGATGCTGAGGAGTTAGCTTGGAAACTGCCAACCCTGAACATCTTTGAGGAACAGAAGTGGAAGTGGTTGCTTTTAGGGCTAATGGCCTATCTCTGTGGTCTTATCTGAGTGTCTGATGAAACCACCACACAGAAGCCAGAGTGGAACCCTTAGTCAGACCATGTCACTCCTCTGCTCTAAATGCTCCAATTACTCCATCTCTCGGATAGCTAAGTTTATATATGATACAGGGTCCGATCTGTTTGTCACTCTTCCATCTATGAGCTCATTTTTTCCCTACTTTGCTCTTTATTTGCTCCATTCTAGGAATACTGGCATCCTTGGTATTCTACCAACACTATACCTCAAGAACTTTGCACTGGTTATTCTGTCTGTTTTTCTCCTTTAGGTCTTTGCTAAAATATTACCTTCTTAATGAGGCTGAAAATGACCATCCCATATAGAATGGGACCCGCTCCCAGCACTCCTCACTCCTCTTTTCCTGCTATATTTGTCTCACTTCTTAACATACTATCTTATATGTTTATTATTAGATATTTACCTCCTCTACCTCCCCCTATACTGCAAGATCCACAGAAACAAATTCTTATCTGTTGTGTTCACTGATGTATTCCCAGCACCTAGCACTGCCAGCTCAATAAATATTTGCAGAGTGAATGAATCAGTCATCACACTTCAGAGTGCTGGCTGCTGTGTGAAGACTACATGTGCCCATTCGAAATGACTGTTCAAACATCTTATAAAGTCTGGGGTATGAGCTGTTCCTTTTTCTTTCTCAAGTGTCTGTATAAAGTGCTGTTGTTTCCTTTGGCTGCCAAATGTTAATAATTAAAGCAAACAGCGTGATCAGAGTTAAATATTACTTGAGATGTTTCTTTCCCAATGACTTCTGATAGATGAAGCTAGTGGGAAACTAGCCAAATGTGATGCTTTTAAGGAAGGGATTTTGTCCCCAATGGTCTGTATATCCTCCTCTTAAAGTCCACAGAGAGTGGGAGGTCTTTAGAGATACTGTGCAGCAGAAATCATGGTAGGGGTAGAAGTATCCTTGGTTTATTTCACAACTAACCCTACAGAAGGCAAAGTATTCATAAGCACCCCCAGGAAGAGATAAGTCTGCTGAAGATACAGGGTCAAGATCAGAGCAGAGAGCACTAGGCCTGGAGTGGCAGTGAATTCCACATCTATGGATTCTTATCTCTATGGATTGTTTCCAACCAGTTTTGTGTCCTTCTTACTCGTGCTTCCCAACCATGGGGCCATGATGTGGCCTGCACCAGATTCTTTCCATCAAAGCACGCCTGCTGAGTTCTGCTGGCAGGCATTGCAGTGTAGACAGAGCAGAGCCCTGGAAAGTGAATAGATCCCACAGTCCAGCCTACTTAATTTGCCTCATAGCACTTCAGTCCTTAGCTCAGAGTAGTGGACCTCAGAAGGGAAAATATATGCATTCAATCAACAAATCAGCTGGTACTGTACTAAGTGCTGACTCATGAAATGTGGATTCTGGCCAGATCCAGCCACTGGTGCCTGAGCACTCATGCATCTTCCTGCATCATGATTTCTAATTCAACCTTCTTAATTCCTTGCAAACATTTTTCTCATATATTCCTCTGATAGCTGTCTTAAAGAAGGTAAAACCTAGAAAGGTCAAGGAACTTGCATAAGATTACTATGTTATGGAGAGGTAGGACCATAAAGTTTAAAATAGAACCACTAGATGATGCAGCAGTCCCACTTCTGGGTATATATATCCAAAGAAAATAATCGTCCATAATGGACTATTATTCAAGCACAAGAAAGAAAGAAATTCTGCTACTGATAACAATGTGAATGAAGCTTGAGGGTATTATGCTAAGTCAAAAAAAGCCAGACAAACAAATTACTTCATGATATATGTGGAATCTTAAAAATATCAAAATCATAGCAACAAAGTAGATAAGTGGATAAAATGGATATCAGGGGTTGGGATGGAAGAAATACAGAGGAGTTAGTTAAAAAGCAAAGCAAAGTAAAACAATCGAGGCAGGACTGGACCTGAACTTTCCTTGAAAATCCAGCTTATGTTTATAATGCCCTCCAGGCTAAAATGACACCCACCCTATTTTCCTCTTAGAGTTATAAATGAAACTGTCCTTGTAAATAAAAAGGAATTTTACTGATCCAAAATGGTCTTCCAAATTTAGAGGAAGCTCAGAGGCCAGAGCTGAAAACCTGAACTAAGTCTCATGAGGCTAAAATTATGAATTAATGTGTTTTTTTTTTATATTCTAAATTCAAATTCCCAGGCTGACATTTATGCATCCCTTCAAATCCAAGTTTGGCTCTAGTTCTAAACAGCAAGATTGACCTTCCCTCTTAGACTCATATTCTAAATTATGCTAGAGATTCTAGGCTGCTCCCAACCACCAACCTGCGGCAGCCTTCAGGACACTCTTGCTGATTTACAACTGCAATCTTGCTAAAAGGAATGGAGAAAAGCCAGGACGAGTTTCTGTTAGACAGAATTACTGGCATGAAATACTAACATCGTCGCTACTTGGCACATAACTGACTGACTGACTGCATGACTGCCCTCCCTTTCTGATTTCACTGAAATAGGTCATTTGTTAGAAAACTGAAGGAGCCCTGTTCCCCAGCCCCCAGTCCCCAAAGGATGGGGGAAGAAGGCTGTTGATGGTGCTACTTAGTGTGTGCCTGCATGTGTCTCCTAAAAGCCAATGTTGGGCCAGCAAGCCTTTTTCTTGTTAAGTTCCCATGTCAGTGGTTTGTCTTTGATGAGAGTCTGTGACTGCTGTGTGCAGAGCCCTCTGTTTCCTGCCGTTATTGAAGGAATAAAGACTGGGCAGGATGCAAGCAGTAAGCTCCAGCTGTCCCTGCTTAAAATACAATGATTAGATGTGAATTAACCATTTGGGTTTGACAAAATATCTTCTAAATGAGGAAGGGTGTCCTTTTCCCTCATATTCATTCGCTTTCAGAAAATTGACCCATGCTGTCCATCAAATTAGTCAAATAGCTCTTGTTAGCACTGCCCCCACCCCATTTTACATAAAGCACAGGGCACAGCAAGAAGGGAAACCTTACAAGTAAGACTTGGCTTGGAAAATAAAGCGAATATTTGTTCATCAAGTGTAGAAAAAACAAAGGGCTACAGGACAACCCGAATGTGTAAATGATTAAAGCATGTTCCTAATAGCATCTTATGGTATTTTTTTTTTGACACAGATATGCTTTTCTTGTGTATTTAATACACAGTTCCTTCCTCCTCAATCAAAGCCCTGCTGCCGTATCTTTATTTTTAACGTTTTTGATAGAGATAGGGATCTCTTCTTTAAGAACTCTTATGTGAGGCAAAAATAGGGTAAGTGCTGATTTAAATGACAACAGCAGCAGGTGTTCCTTCTACAAGGAAACAGTGGAGACTGTCTAGTAAGAGAATTTGTGGGTAATCACAAGGAGCAGCTGCTTACTAAGGGCCATGCTGCCTTATCGCTGAGTGAAAATGAGAGCCTAGAATATATCTTCAAAATCTTCTAAAACATTATTCTTCCAATATCTCACTCATATGTGGAATATAAAGAAATAAAGCAGATGAATAGACAAAATGAAAACCAACCCACAAATCCGAGAACATTAGCAATATAGAACTGAGGTTACCAGCAGGGAAGGGAGTGGGAGCAGGAGCAGAAGGTGTTGGGTGCAATGAACAGCGGTGAAGGACAGGTAATTCGGTGGTGGGTAGGATCGGTTGTCATTTGATGAATGGCAAACCAGCCCATATGGGCTTATACAATTTTATAAATCAAAGTTACCTCAATAAATATTAAATTTTAAAAAGCACCGTTCTTCCCTGAACATGTCATGGAAGATTTCGCCATTTTTCTCTTTATGTTTGCCTTGTTCTTCCATTTTCCGTAGGTGAGTTTTTCTTCACTAATAGGGTTTTCCTTCTTTGTCGACTTACAGAAACAGTATAAGCTCTTTGCACATGGTTGCTGGGAAGTGCTTACTCTATGTGATATTTGGTCTCACCAGGACAGAAAGGACACTGTCCGTCCCCGTGGTCTAATTAAAATCATGTAAAGTAAGGCAATAATGCATAATTTTTGATTATCAAAGGAAGCAGAAGGGTCTCCAAAGCGACATTTAGGCTTCACAGAGGTGTCCTTGAAAAGATCTCTGTGGTAGATGACAAAGTGAACACAAAAAACTTCCTGTCTTACGTACTGGTCTCTTTGCCATTACAAAGAATTCTGTTTTATTCATTCCTTGATTTGGGGTTTGCTATGTAAATCTGATCATGGAGGTATTTGCAAATATTGAGATATTAATTAGCTAACATGATATAAGCAGAGATTTGAAACACATTGGCACTGTGAGGCCTGCCAAATCCTGCTGCACTAGATCCCAGAGACTACCATGAAAATAACTTCAATCTACCCTCTTGAAAAGGCCACACAGGGGAACTGAGGCACAAATCTCAGCAGATAACTTATTAATGACCAGACATGTGAATGTAGCTCATTCTACACCTACATCTTACTCAGATGAGATTTGCAGAACCTACCAATGAAACCCAGTTCAAACTGCCACCCCCACAGAATTGTGAATTGTTTGGGGGGCAAAAAAAGATATCAGCCAATTGACTTGAAGACAGATCTGCCTACTGCTATCATTTGTTCCATGCTGAGGTAACAGTTACTATAGAGCTATGGGAAAGGTTCTTGTGAAATCACAGAAACCTGTAAAGATACCACACCTATTCCCATTTCCTGCATCCCAAAGTCAGCTCTCTGATTATCTGAATACTTTTGTTAACATGAGTGGCCTCTGAAGGCAGTCACTTCCTTCTTAGGTCAGCTTTGACTCTTGGAAATACCTTCTTTACATTTATCAAAAGATTCTTCCCCTTTGAGTTCAAGCCATTAGTCCTGGATACAGAATAAGGCAAGCAGAGCAAGTTTATCTCTATACATGAAAGTCCTTCACATTCCTGAAGACAATGACCATAGCATTCCTAATTCTTCTCTGGTTTAAACTCCTCTTGTTCTTTCCTTCAAAAAAACTTTTATAGGATGTGATTTCAAGTTTCCTGGCCACCCTTTTTGCTATTCTTTTTATATGCCCAATGTGTGTCTCTAAGTGCTCCCCCAGATTGAATACAACTCTCCTGTGGCTGGACTCCAACAAGTATAGCAGACATGCCTTACTTCCTCATCCAAGATGGCTCCTGTTTCTGCAGGTAGCCTAAAATCCTGTTGACTTTTAGAGCAGGCTCATTTTAAATTCTGTTGACCAAAACTACTAAGACTTTGTATTTAGACTACTGTATTCTGTAATTAGATTTAGTCCACAGCTCCAATCTTTAAGATACTTTAGCTTTGGTGGTTTTAAAATATGTTCACAAATGTTTTGAAACTTCTTTCATCAAGAAGTAAAACCAAATTTCCTCCCCTGAGTGCAGTCTGTGTTTGCTGCCTTTTTTCTAATGAATGAAATAGAAATGATGATGTTCACATTTAAGCTAGATCACACTGTGACTTTCTTCTGCTTCTTGGATGGCTCTCTCTGGGTGGTGGTGGGGAGGGGTGTTACTCCTTTGTCTGGAAAACAATCAAGCAGCCTATGGACAGGTTCACATGGTGAGGAACTGAGGCCACCTATCCATAGCCATGTGAGTGAATCAGATTCGAAGCCTATCCTTCAACCCCACTCAAACCTTCAGATGGCTGCAGTCCTGACTGTAGCTACATAAGAGATAATAAGCCAAAAACACCCAGCTAAGCTGCTTCTGGATTCTTGAACTAAATTAAAATGAGATAAATTTTTGTTTTAATTCACTAAGTTTTGATGTGATTCACTGTGTAGAAAGAGATAACTAACACATTTTGATTCTATGGTTGGATTTTTTTTTTTTTAACCCATCAAGCTTTGTGTTTTTTTTAGCAAGAACTAAGTACACCTTTTCTGTGAACATCAATGTGATACACCTCATAGGTCTGAAAGAGCTGTTGGAGGCACTACTGGAAGCTGCCTTGTAATCAGCATTGATTCTCTACATAGAATCCCTAGATTCAATCCTTAGTTGGTGCATAATCTACTTTGCTATAAGAGAGAAATACCAGACATTGGAAGAAGACTTGAATGAAATTTTGATTAATTATAAGGATTCAGATAAATCCAGAGTGATCGCAACTGAGCATATTTGATACATACATACAGTTTCCTGTACAGTTCTTCCTCATCTTATAATGGGATTATGTTCTGATAGGCCTATCATAAGTTGAAAATTTATTCAGGAAGCCTAATATACCAAACATTGTAGCTTAACCTAGTCTATGTAAATGTGCTTAGAACACTAACCTTAGAATGTAGCTTAGAACACTAATTTATACTCGCCTACAGTTGAGCAAAATCAAGTAATGCAAAGCCTATTTCATAATTAAGGGTTGTCGATCTCATATAATTTACTGATTACTATACTGAATGTGAAAAACAGAATGGCTGTTTATCCTTATGTTCACATTGCTGACTGGGAGCCTCAATTCACTGCCATTGCCCGGCATCGCAAGAGAGTATCTTAGCATAGCACTAGTTCAGAAAACTATAAAAATTCTAAGTATGGTTTCTACTGAATATGTATTGTTTTTGTACCATCGTGAATTTGAAAAATTCTAAGCTGAGCCATTGTTAGTCAGAGGCCATCTTTCTATATGTCAGATTCAGGGGCAGTGGAGCAAGAACTAGACTGAAAGCTTTTTGGAGGAAAGGACTGTTTGTCTTACATCCCAGATCTGGCAAATGAAAGCTCAGTAATATTTTTAATGAGATTGCTTTTAAATGAAGAATTTCTAGAGATGAAGAATAAGAGAATTTAGATATGGAGACTAGCCAGATTTGAAAAGAGCCTCATGGTCTAAATAATGTGTGTGCGTATATATGTGTGTAAATACATTTTTTTAAAAGAAAAGTACAGACAGGAATGAAGACAAGTAGGAAGACAGGCAAGAAGAGAGAGGAGGAGGAACCATTTATTTTTCATTTCAGTTGTTTGTCTTGGTTGGCTGCTCCTCCTGGCCCTGGGTTTTGAACCCAGGTCCTTGGGATATATGTGGACTGCATTTGTTGACCTTATACACTAGGTCACCAGGACGTGCCCAAAATATGTCTTTGAGAGTCAGCCTTTCACAGCAATCAACATCTGCCTGAACTTTAAGAAGAAAAGAAGAGTTGATACTTGGTGTAATACGAAGATATAGGGAAGAATGTGGGAAATGGATGATGGTCCCAAATGCTACCTAAAGTAGGCATAGATTTGCACAACCCTGCAGTCTTTCAAAAACACTTGTCTTGGGGAAAATCCCATGGGAATAAATAACTAATCTAAAAGGCAAAAATAGAAACTATGCTGGTGATTGATCTTGAAGTCAAGATTAGCAGGTTAATCCTAGATCCAAGCTGGGATTTCTGTAGATGAGCAGATTATAGCAATAGAAGTGGGATAAAAGAGCCTCATGTCCCTACTCATGTAGAGGCACACATGAGTATGATCCATATAAATTTTAGCAGCCCCTTTGGTTTAAGTGTTCAGGAACTGGACTGTTCACAATGGGCAGCAAGGCTCAGCCCCATCATAATTTTTCACAGAATTAATTCCTGGTCCCTAAGACTTCTAGCTCATCTCTTCTCAGGAAAGCAGGATGATCAGTTTTCCTAAAGTACAGGTAGGAATCCTTAGACAATAACCCAGTATGTCAAGTTATTTAGTGAAGGTCATATGGATTAAGACAGGACTTGTGTTCAAATACATTTCCTTAGATGCCACTGGATGATTTGTTTATGATACGCTTTTATTAATACAGCAAAATATATTTTCTACTTTTATGGAGGTATGGTTCTAAGTATTGGGAACATGGACACTAATGATAATAAATTTCCTACATTAGGAGCTTTACAGTCTATTAGAAGAATCCAAAATGTGTGTATGCAAATGTGCGTGTGTAGTGATACAAGAACCAACAGTGAACAGCAGTCTATAGAGCATCATAGATGAGCTATATATGTATGTGTGAGCTCTGTGGGAATTTTGGAAGAGTTCCAGGAAGAAGTCCATCAGAAAGATGATGTTCAAATTGAATTTTGGTGGAAGAAAGTATATCACTAGGTAGATAAGATCACTAGGGAGATCTGGAGACAAGGAAGAGCATGATGGATTTGGGGAGGAGTAAATACTTAGTTTGGTCTAAGCACAGGGTATATTTATGTGATGAAGGGAAAAGAGAAAGATGGACTGAAAGGAATGATAAAGAGATGAACCTGGAAAAGCAGGTGGAGGGGGTGGTCTCTGTACTCTGGGGAATTTGAAATTTATCTTGTAGGTAAGGAGCCATGGAAATTTTTAAAGAGAATAGTGATGCATTTGGATTTGTTACTTTGAAAGATTAATGGCAGAATATTGATGAATTGGAGGCAGGGAGATCAGCTGGGGAGTTATTACAGTAAAAGGGGATAAACAGTAATGATAGTAGACATGGAAGAGGAGGTAATCAACAACAGATCCTTAGAAATCTGAATGGATGAGGCCTGGCAATGAGTGGAATTTGGTTGATGACTGTAGTGAAAAGGGAAGCTAAATAAGCCCAAGGTTTTCTGCCCAGACACTTGGTTGCAGTCATTTGATATAGTAGAGATGTATGTGTGGATGAGCTCCGTGTTATTAAACAAATTTGAATATTTGAATATTATAATTTGACATGTTTATCAACCCCCTAAGGAGGATCCAAAAGATGTTGGATATTGTGAAGGAGAGAAGCGGTCAGTGCATAGAGCAGATTATGGTTCAGAATAGTTAAATATAAAACTGAACGTCAGCGACATGAAGGACAGTCAAGGACCTTCTTGTGGGAACTCTATTCAAAATAGCTCTCCCGGCTTGGATGACTGGACTGCAGGCCCATGCGCTCTGGCGGAGGTGTGGATGCCATCCTGATGAGCAAGCTGGATGGGTCCCCAAATGACCTTGGCCTATATTTAGCTCTTCCAGTCAGCTATGGTTGATTTCCAAAGTAGTAAAGACGGTAGCTGACAACTTTGGAAGTACATTTTCTTCTCTGTAAAGGAAAAGTGCCTATAAGCAACACATTTCCCAAGTAACTACTCATCTGGTTTTGACTCGGGAAGTTTGCAGCAGAAAATATACCAGTGGTTTCAGTAAATACATTAGCCAATTGATGACTTTTCCCTTGAGGCGAAATATCGTGAACCTCTTCAGACAATTTAGAAGCATCATAGTATAAATTCTACCCCTGAAAAAATGTGCAGAGAAGTGCTTGCTTGCCTGTTTTAGTTGATTGGAGAATCTTTTACCCTTCTGTATATCTCAATAAAAGTACATTTGAATATGAGAATTTTAAAGCAGAGAAGGAAACTTACCCTAATAGATTAGAAGTCAATGCTCCTTTTTGGGATCTAAAGTTAGAATACCAAGAATCTTTGAGACTGTCAGATTATAAAAGAAAAGTTTGCAATCACTTAAAGTTAATGTCAAAACATTTGGTGGCTAAATTTGCTTTCATGTATGGTAATTGAACTGGGGAAAGAGACTGCAATTTCTTTGTTTATAAATTGAACTTTAGTTCCTGTACTTCATGCAGGGAACACTAGAGGGAGTAAGTCAGATAGAGGAAAAAGGCTGCCATGAGATTGAATAGGATTGAAGAGAGAATGCTGAGAAGGATGGCATTTCTACATTTCATAAGTCACAGAGTTTTACTTAGGTAGACACTCATCTTTATACTATGACCAGTGACTTTATGTTTGACACACAGTACTGAAAAACTTTAACTATGATCTGCTGAGCTGCCCAGAATCCAAAACGGTGAAGGAAAACCATTACTCTCTGACCAGAATCCATATTCTACTTGGAGCGTTTCAGGCTAATACGATAAAGCTCTATCTGTGAGTCTTAAATTTTAGAGGACACATTATTTGGATGAATAACCTTCCACAGATACTGGATTTTTTTTTTTTTTTTTTTATATAGCACTGGTAGTTAAACTTTCAGCGCTCACAGTGAATAGTAATGATGCCAGGTGGTTTCAGACACTTGTAGGAATAAAATTTGCTATTTGTAGATATCCCAGATTGAAAGCCTTCCCTCTTCATTTTCTCCATAGTCCTATTGAATTAGCTTAGCTTAGCTCTACATTAAAACACCATTTTACTATCCAGTTACATTGAAGTTAACTCATTTGATGTCAAGCCTGTGTCAATGAGAACTGATATTTATTCTTTAAATTTCAGTTCCTTAGTTCTTTTGTGCCTCTTAAAAATGCCAAAGAGTTAGTGAAGGCTAGAGTCCTCTCACCTGTTTTCAAATAAAAAACATTGCAACAAACGCTGTAATTAGAAACATCTTAAAATAATAGTAAGACAATTCAACTGAATATTAAAATACTTCACTGAGTTGTATGCAATATAGTCCTTTAGTCATAAATTTTTGAAGTGCAGTTGTTAAAAGTGTGTGTGAATCCAGATGTAAGAAAAATCACTGTAAAGCATGCTAAGTTAATAAGGATCTGCCCTTTACAAACCTTGGAGTCAGCTTCACCTGGACGTTAATTTCAAGAGTAGAAATTACATTATGAACTTCCTAAGACAGCATCTGTCAGAAACAATCCATTACACTGACAAGGAAAACTTAGCTCCGAAATTTGGGTTTGTGTTTGTTAGTCATGCATAATATACTACTTACCTCTCAGGGCAGACCTTTAATTTCAGAAAGTGCTGAGAGGCATTACTGCACCCACTATCAAAAGTCTTTGGCAGAAATACCATTTATCCTTGTTGTGGTAATAAACAGATTTATAACATTCTGGTGTCACCATTCCTGAAAAAGCACATTCATTTGAATATTTCTTCCACAAACATAGCGAAATAACTCATGAAGTCACATGGGTGTAGAATACTATGAAGAGATAGTGCTGGTGAATGACAGAACGTCTGGTTGACTTACAGGAAACCTGAAATGCTCGTATGAGAATAGGTTAGGGTTAGATTGACGAGCAAATGTGGAATTAGACTTCTGGCTGACAAATGGCACAACTATGCCAGCGCATTAGCTTCTCTGGAGAGAGACCAAAAGTTAGACGGAAGGATCAAGTTCATTCCAGAAAGGACATTCAAACCTAATGGATGGCAGGGTGGCTGAGATATTAAACATATATAGATTTTAACACCCTAAAATAGTACTGGGCAAGTTACAGTTGAGCTGGCATCAATGACCAAAAGCCTATCAAATGTTCCTGTATCATGTGAGTGTTTATATTGACATTCCTTCAGAAGAATCCTGGTATTTTCCAGATGAGCTATTTTATCGGCAATTTTGGTTTAAAGTCACTAGCCTCTAAAAATGACTTGTTTGGCTAAACTTGAAAATGCAAATAAAACTGATGAGGTTAGTATTAAAAATTGTGCTGAGTACTAAATGGTTCAGATTGCATTTTATTTATTCTGGTCGGTATGGTTGGAAACAGGCATCCAACCCGGCTTTTGTAAAGAAGGCTGCGTTGCTGGAACCACACTCTTCTTTTGATGCTGAAAGTTCAGGCTTTGGGTTGGCCTTCAAGGTAGTGGTATGACAGTACCCTAAATACAGTTTACTGGGTCCCCATGGCATGCCACCCCCCTGCTCGGCATATGAGGTGCCTGATCTGATGTAATTCTTATAGCCACATTATAAGATAGGGCTTTTTATAGATGAGCCTAAGCTTGAAACAGATTAGTTAACTTGTCCAAGGCCACCTAATAGTAAAGTGACATAGTTAGGATAACTCCAGTCTGACTCCAAAGCACTCTCAATCGTACTATACTGCTTTGGGGACGTCAGAGAAACAGCAATGGTGGAGATTTGGCAATTTACAAGCACTGTGGTCTTGAAGTCATATAGAAGAGCAACAGAGAGCCAGGAGACTTGGGTCTGAATCCTGATTCTCTCATTTACTGACTTCATGATTTGGGAAAAATTCCTAACCTCCCTGCATGGGCTCCTCCTCTACAAAGATTTTTTGTTTGTGTCTTGTGTGGGGTGGAGTATAGAAGACTATTTAACTGCCTTTTATTTCTAACATTTCTGAGTTTCCATGTGCCTTCAAGGGACTTTTAATTCCCTTTAATTGAGGTGCATGTTTAGTCGTTTGCTCCTTAAGTGAACTCACATGTGAGAAAACACTTCCATTTGAAATTTAAGAACGAACTTAATTTCTACCATAGAGATATTATTTATTCTCCCCTAAACTCATTTCCTCTGTGGTTTGTCCCAACACACACTGTCTTCTATTCCCCGGATGGAAGATTCCATCACGTGTTGAGTGGGCCTCTAGGACATGCTGGAACTACAAAATGGTATTTCATAATATTATCACAAAAGGAAACCATGAAAATTGGCTTTTATCTGAAGGCAAGATATGTCAGTTCAAAGGGGTTAGAGAACCGAATATCTATGCACTTGACCATTTGGAGGCTTTATTCTATTTCTAAATGAATGAGGTTTTATTGATTGTATTCCCCTCCTTATGTATAAGCCACTGCAATATATTGATGAGTTTTCTCTGAAAACTATTACCTACATTTAAAATGTGCCACCCTTGGCTTGTTTGACTTGCACCCATTCTCCTGTTAATGGAAATACATACATCAGCTCCCCTATCCTGGGCATTCTTCAACCCCTGGCTGTTCCACATTCTTGAGGATCAAATGACATGGCCCAGGCTGGATGTGGGGAGCAACTTTGAAAATTCCCCTTTGATGTTGCGCCTTGTGACACTCAATGGCTAAATCCAAGCTTTTACAATTTGATCAAATGCCAAATATGCTAGCTCCTGAATATCTATGATCTTACAGATAGCTGGATGGAAAAACAGGGATTAACCACTGGAAAAAATATTTCAAAACTATTTTTCAGGACTAATTAAGGTGAAGTTTGATTAATTGGAAAGTTAGTTGAGCAGAGTGTTCTAGTTAATTAGGAGCCGAAGTAAGCACTTTAAAAATTCATTTACATATATTTATATTGAGTATCATCTATAAGCCATCAGGAATACAAAGACAGCAAAAATGGATCTTCTAAATGCATCTTTTACCTTTCTTCTCTCCATTATTGTTGAAGTTTTTCTATTTCCTTCCAGTTCTTTTTAATGTTTGTTTTCTATTACAAAGATGTGATCATACAGAATATGATATGAATTCATTTTCATTTGTCTAACATTATAAGAATATCATCTAAACATCATCTAAGCCTGTAATGGTATGCTTTACCTTTCCTTTATTTGCTTAAAATTTAGATTGTTTCTATTTGTTTCCCATGATAAAAATGCTTTGAAGAAAATCTTTATGCAAGGAAAGTTCTCATTATTTTGAATATCTCCTATAATAAATTCTCATGTGAAGTTATTGGATCAAAGGAGACAATTTTGAATACTCAGTGTTGTCAGTATGCATTTCAGTTGCTTTCCAAAGGAATTAACACCAATTTATACTCTACCTTTTTTGTCTGTTTCTCCTTATTAGCACCATCATTACTGTAACTTGTTTGCTTATATTTTTTGTTGATCTAATAGACCAAACACTTCTGAATAAAAAAAAAAAAAAGAAAAAGAAACCAATTTGACACCGATTATAAGGTTATTTTGTGAATTCAATAGATAAAGTCAGATGTTTCACAGATGAATAAATACTGAAAAAGATGGCGTTGCCTAAGTCGATATAACTATAATCAGCACTGGAAGGTGATCTGGCTTCTTCTGAGTTGTGGTCTTTTTGTGCTCCACTCTACCTCAGCTGCCCCTAGAATAACCAGAATGGGTGGAAGTTAATGAGGCCTCCCAGACAAGAGAGGAGAGCCTCAATGGTTGGTGTGTATATAGATGGAATTGATGAGCAGGACTGTCCAAACAGCTTTGCTCCCTTACGAACCAAACATTTTCTCAAACTGGGTGAATTTATTAATTTGTACATGCTGATTCACCCTCCCATATGCGTATTAAAAAGACATTAAAAAAGAGGAATGTTACTTAATAGTGTCTGACTGCTGGAGTATTTGAACTTAATGCAGATATACATGAATAACTCACTGGAAGTTGTTCGTGCATATCTGAAGCAGAATGTGGCCTTTTGACTTTAACCTATTAAGCACAAGGAAATTCATAGTTAACATTCCAGTCTTAGTTCTCCAGTTAAGACAAGAATGGCTCTGGTCACATAACAAGAAGAAGAATGCCACAAGACCCAAAAATCTATTGGCAATGCAGAGTAGGGTAGGCCAACCACAGTAAATCAAGACCTCACCTTGATTTTTCAAAAAAGCCAAATGAATTAAATTCTGTGCATCGTTCTTTCCATGAGAAGTCTGGTTTTGTGAGTGTATGGTGTTTGAGTAAATGACAAATGCCTTATGATTGGAGGGTATTTGGATGCCACAGGTATCCATTTTTAGGTCCTCTTGGAAGAGTGATTTGGGATCCGGGACCCTATTCTTTGTAGAAGTGCAAAGAAAGAAACCCCAGTTTGTGAGGCCACAGTCATGTAAAATGACAGCCTCAGTCAGCTTTGGCTCCATTGGCTATGGCTCAGGGCAGAGCCATGCTTCTATTCAGTGCTGAATGCTTAATATTCTTGGTATTTAAAGGTCATCTATGATCTGAGCATGAGGCTGAATAATGGGTATTGACAAAACTCAGGGATAGGCTCACCTCACCTAGATTACTAAATCTCCATCATCTCTAACGATGAGGTGGGGAAAGGGAGCTAAGACACCTCATGAGACACTGGGTTTTTCTAGAAAGAATTCGTGGAGAGAGAGTCCGTGGACAGGAACAAACAGCGAGTTTATTAAAATCAGAACTAGCTAGTTAAGGTTACATCAAGAGAATGCACACATGTGCGTGTGCAGGACCTAAGCTGCCTGCCTCTGATCCAAGTAAGGTGGGTTCTGAATATATGAGGGTTAGAGGCTTTGGGAGTCTCTAGGTTACCTGGAGAGAAACTGCGTAAGCATCCAGGGGTGTGTCCTAGATGCAGGTTGCTAAACTGAGATCTCCCGTGGGGTGGCTTTCAGGTTTTGCCAGTTAGTCCACTATTCATACATCTGCATACTGCTCTGCAGATTTCAGGCTATGCTATCCCTGCCTCATTTAATGAGACCACTTCTTAATGGACATTTAAAAAAAACAGTAACAAATCTCCAGTAGTTATTTCACAAAGATATGACTCTGAATGTGGGTAGCAGAAAGAATGTCTTGGTAACATCACCCAATAATTCCTTTAAATAATTGCAAAGAAGGCTGGCATCTTCAAGGAAACAGATACATCCTCTGGAGTCTTCTATTGGAAAATAAAACTGCTTTGGTGCATCCTTCAGTGGTAAAGCAATTTGAATTTTCCCTGCTTTTAAGGAGAGAAACTGGACGCAGCAGGATGTATTGTGGAGATTACAGAAGTGAAATATCTCTCCGGATCCCTTATTTTGTAACCAGATTTTAATTTTAAGCAGTGAAGAATCCAATTTAAAAAAAAAAAAAAAAAAACTGTAACAGAAAACAGCTTGGAAGCAGCTTTGATTCTAAAATCCTGTAATGATGTCTCTACTCCACCAATGTATTTTCATAGCCTTTTGCCCGAAAGGGCAGGCAATAAATATGGATATCATCCAGGGCTCTGCAAGAATCCCCTGGGGCTGGGTTCTTATTTGGCTGGTGGCATTAACGAGAAGGCATGCCAAGTTGAGCTCCAGGGGCATTTTCCCCTAGTCTAATCTAAATGGCTATTCTCTCCAACATTACCAGAGTGTTTTCTGTCACCTCCCAACATTACATGCTGTGATAACATTGATTTCCAAGGCTCAGCCCCTCTGTGACAGGAATTGCATGTAGGATGCAAACAGTATGGGACAAGATGGCTGCCCTATTAAGACTGGAGCCGGGGAGGTGGTGATCCTCATTTGCCTGCTATTGTTTTTGTAAGGCTTTCATTTGGGCATTTGCTGCTAGGTGGTCCTTTGGGCCTCCTACTACATTCCAGATATTTCCAAAACTTTCTGAAAGGTAGTGATTAGACCAAATGAATACTCTCCTGGCTCTTCACCATAGTCCAGTGGACCCCGCCACTACTTGCCCCCCTCTGCCCTCCCCATTCACTGTTGGTAACCTCAGCTGTGGGAAGGCTGTAAGGCACTGGCTGTCCCTTATCACAGCATTCCTTCATTCACTTCCTGTTTCCTTTAAAGTAAATCAGAACGATGAACTAAAGTTCTAAGATTCTGAGTACAGTGGGCTTCTTTGCGGCCTCCTGTATTTTAGCAGTTCCAAACTTTATGGAAATTTCACCAGAATCAGTAAACTATTTTAAGCAGATACTCCCAATACTTGTTGCTTATTCATACATTATATACATATACATTGAATTAATGTGTTAATTAAAACACGTAAAGAGAAAAATTTAAAGGATGAAACAATATTAAGGTTTTGGGTTTTTTTTTAATGGTACAAAATCCCTTTTTGCTTTTACTAGCCTGTTAATGGTGTGTACTCATTTTCTATTTCTGTGTGATTTACGTGAATTATGTTTCACTTGAAAAGCTTTCTTTAACAATTTGTGATATAATTCAAAAGTCTAATTTTAAGCTATTTATTTTGATACTGATTTTAGTGACTATCATGACTAAAAACAATGCTACAAAGAATTCAAAAAGTGTATTAGTGACTGTAATTACATAACAATGACCCGTGTTTCAGCAACATCCACCAGCTATGCAAATGTTCTGTACAAAATTTACTGATAAATTTATTTCTTAGCACCAGGGAATTCCTCTTATATATATATAAGAGTACTTCCCAGTGGCTAAACCCAGAGAAACTCAGAGGTCCAGGAAGCTAGATCGCATACCATTTTAATGGATGGGTGGATGGATAGAAGTATAGATGGTAATAGATGACTGTTCAAACTCAGAAATTAAACATTTGAAAGACTTTCACACAATTACTTATTTGTTTATTTTGAACATTCAACAAAGCAAAAAACTCCCCTCCCTCCAACTCTAAAGGTAATTCTTGTTTATTATAAGAAAAAGAAAATAGAACATTAGAGAAATATAAACTAAGGGCATCCAAATCTCAAACTCGCAAGTGTTTTGTACATATATACATTGAAAGGAAAGAAGGGAAGAAGGGAAGGAGGTCAGGAGGGAGGGAAGAAGCACTTTTATTAATTAAGTTGTTCTCCTAACCCCAGATCTTGAACCAAGGTCATTTGTTTTTACATGGTACACACCCCACATTCCAATCACCACCACGGATATAATTTTTTTGTTTTGTTTTTTAAGGAAAGATTCAAGTAGGAATGAAGGCCAGTTGGCAGGCAGGCAGGTAGGAAGAGAAAGTAGAAAGAAGTACTTTGTTTTATTTAGTTGTTCCCCCAGGATGCAGGACTCAAACCAAGGGTTATGTGTCTTACACTCATTCAGATGTGATTAACATAACCACAACTCCATCAGGGTGTGCCATTTTGTTTTGTTTAAGTATTTTATTGCAGTAACTTTCACAGATTAAAGTAAACTCATATGTATAGGTTCCCCATATGTGCAGTTTCCCCATTCCTCAGGTATTTGTCAACACACCATGCTCTCTACCAAATCACCAAGTGTTCTTCATCATTGTCCAGTGGACCCTGCCACTACTTGACCCCCCTCTCCCCGCCCCATTCACTATTGGGTAACCTCAGTTCTATTGCAATTTTCCAGTGAATGAAGTCATCTGGTATTTATCTTCCTTCTTTTGACTTATTTCACTTAGCGTAATCCCCCTAGATCTATCCATGTTGATTCAAATGACAAGGTTTCAACTATTCTAAGGGCTGTGTAGTATTTTATACAGACACACACACACACACACACACACACACACACAGACACACACACACACACATCTATTCATCTGATATTGGCCACTTAGGTAGTTCTAGTTCTTAGCTATTGTGAATGGGGCTGCAATAAACATGGGTATTCATAAGTCTCTATGAGTTAGTGTTTTTGGATCTTTTGGGATTGTGAGATCATAAGGAATTTTCGTATTCAACATTCTGAGGAATCTCCGTACTACTTTCCATAGAGGCTGTACCAATTTCCACTCTCAACAGCAGTGTGGAAGTGTTCCCTTTTCTCCATATCCTCCCCAACATTCATTGTTTACAGACATTTGGGTAATAGCTAATCTTTCCTGTGTAAGGTGATATCTCATTATTGTTTTGATTTTCATTTCCCTGATAGCCAGTGAAGGGAAAAATCTTTTCATGTGTCTGTTGACCATATGTATGTCCTCTTCAAAAAAAATGTCTCTCGAATTCTTCTTCCCATTTTTGGTTGGGTTGCCATTTTTCTGTTAGAGTTTTGTGAGTTCTTTGTATGTTTTGGATATTAAGACCTTGTCAGAAATATGGAATGCAAGTATCTTCTACTACAGTTAGTAGGTTGTCTTTTGTTTTGGTGATGTTTTCTTTCGCTGTGAAGAAGCTTTTTAGTTTGATGGAGTTCTAATTGTTTATTTTTGATTTTATTTCCCTTGATGCTGGAGTTGAGTCCCCAAAGACCTCTCTAAGGCTGATGTCATGAATGTCTTTCCTATGTTGTCTTCCATAATTTTATGTTTTCTGGTCTTATGTCCAAATCTCTAGTCTATTTTGAGTTTATTTTTATGAATGCTGTTAAGAGAGTGGTCTGACTTCATTTGTTCATATGTGGCTGTCCAGTTGGGCCAACTCCATTTACTGAAGAGACTTTCCTTTCTCCATCACATGTTTTTGGTTCCTTTGTTGTAGATTAACTGACCATATGTCAGTGGGTCAGTTTCTGGTGATTCAGTTCTATTCCACCGATATGTACCTTGTTGTTATTCCAGTATTATACAAGTTTGATCACTATGCATTATATTGCTCAATGTCTGGGAGTGTAATCCCTCCAGATTCATTCTTTTTTCTCATAATTGCATTAGCTATTCAGTTTCCATATAAATTTTAAGATTTTTCTTCCTTGAAATAAGCCTGTGGGATTTTAACAGGGATTGAATTAAGTCTGTATATTGCTTTAAATAAGATGAGAAGTTTAACAATGTTGATTCTTTCCAACCATGAGCAGGGGATGTCTTTTCATCTCTTTTATTTTCTTTTAAGAAGGACTTAGAGTTTTCATTGTATAGACATTTCACCTTCTTTGTTTAGTGTATTCCAAGATATTTGATTCTTTTTACTTCTATTTTAAATGGTATGGTTTTCTTGATTTCATTTTCTTCTAGTTATTGTTTGCATACAAAAATGAAATGGATTGCCGTGCATTGATTTTATAGCCTGCCACTTCACCGTATTTGTTGATTAGCTGTAGTAGTGTTTTTTGACAGTTTTTAGGGTTTTCAGTATATGTAATATCATCTGCAAATAACAGCTTTATTTCCTTCTTTCCAGTTTGGATTCCTTTTTTCTTTTTCTTGGCTAGTTGCTCTGGCAAAGACCTCCAGTACAATGTTAAATAATAGTGGTCAGAATGGACAGCGTTGCCTTGTTGTGACTGATATTGTAGTATACGATGTCATAGTATGTGGCCTTTAATATGTTGAGGTATGTACCTCTTATACCCATTTTATAAAAGGTTTGTTTGTTTTTTTTTCATAAATGGGTGTTATAGCTTGTCAAAAGCTTTCTCTGCATCTTTTGATCATGTGGTTTTTCTCCTTCATCTTGTTGATATGGAGTATTAGCATAATAGGTTTACATATGTTGAACCATCCTTTATCCATGGGCTAAATCCCACTTGGTCATAATGGATGATTCATTTGATTCATTGTTGGCTTTGGCTTGCTAATATTTTGTTGAGAATTTTTGCATCCGTGTTTAATAGAGATATTAGTCTATAGTTTTCTTTATTGATGACGTATTTTTCAGTTTTTGATATTAGTGTGATGTTAACCTTAGAGAAAGTATTTGGAAGCTCCTGTTCTTCAATATTTTGGAAGAGTTTGAGAAGAGTAGATATTAATTCTCTGAATGTTTCGTGCAACTCATTAGAAAAGCCATCTGGTCTTTGGATTTTTTTTTCAGGGAGATTTTTATTACCTCTTTAATTTCCCTGCTGGTAATCTTTCTGTTCAGGTGTTCCAATTCTTCCAGGTTCAGTCTTGGTAGATCATACTTTTCTAAAAATCTGTCAATATCTTTGAGGTTGTCCACATTATTGGCATAGAAATATTCATAGTAGTCTCAGAATGTTTGCATTTCTGACATATCCATTTTAATTTCTCCCCTTTTATTTCTGATTCTAGTTAGGAGAGTTTTGTCTCTTCTTTTTGAGGCTAGCAATGGCTTGTCAATTTTATTTATTTTTTTCAAAGAATCAACTTTTGATTTCATTGATCTGCTAGATTGTCTTGTTTTCTGTTTCACTTATTTCTGCTTGAATTTTTATTATTTCCTTTCTTCTACTGATTTTTCACTTTAATTGTTCTTATTTTTTAGTAGTTGCTTTGAACGTAGGGTTAGATTGCTTGTTTGCGATCTTATTTCTTGAGGTAGGCCTAGATTACAATGAACGTCCCTCAGTACTGCTTTTGCTACATCCCATAGATTTTGATAGCTCGTGTCTTCATTCTCATTTGTCTCGAAGAATTTTTAAGTTCTTCGATTTCCTCTTCAGAAGCATATTCAGAAGCATACTGTTTAGTATCCAATTAATTTGGAATCTTTCAGCTTTTTTTGTGCTTGATTTCTAGTTTTAAACTATTGTGATAAGATTCTTGGTATGATTTCAGTCTTTGTGAATTTGTTGAGATATATTTTATGTCCCAACATATATTCTATCCTTGAGAATGTTCTGTTTGCACTTGAAAAAAAGGGAACTCTATAGTCATTGGATGAAGTGTTCAGAATTTGTTGAGATATATTTTATGTCCCAACATATATTCTATCCTTGAGAATGTTCTGTTTGCACTTGAAAAAAAGGGAACTCTATAGTCATTGGATGAAGTGTTTAGAATATGTCTATTAGACCTAACTATTCCAAATGGTCACATAATGCTGCTGTTTCTCTGTTAATTTTCTACATGGTTGATCTGTCCATTGCTGTAAGTGGAGTGTTGAAATCTTGTACTTTTATTGTGTTGCTGTAGATGTCCCTCATCAGTTCTAATAATACTTGTTTAATATAATTTGATTCTCCTTCATTTGGTGTATATATGTTAATAAGCATTATGTCTTCCTGCTGATTGACCCCTTAATCATTATATAAAGTCCACCTCTGTCTTTTGTTATGCTTTTTAGTTGGAAGTCTGTTTTTCGGGATATAACTAAGGCTGTTCCTATCTTCTTTTAATTTTTATTTTTTGGTTGCCATTATACTGTAGGATTGTCTTCCTACCCTTGACTTTGAACCTATGTTTATCTTTTGAAAGAGGGTGACTTTCCTAAATGCAGCAGAAGTTTGGGTTATGCTTTTTAATCCATTCACTCACTCTGTGTTGTTTGGTGAGTCAAATCCACGAATGTTTAGAGTGATTATTGATATGTAACTGTTTATTGCCGTTTTGTAATTTCTCTTCTATGCTTTTTTACAGACAGCACCTTTTTTCTTCTCTTTCTCTTTTAAGTTGGCTGGGTCTAGTTATGTCTTGATTGGTGTCCCTTTTTGTTTTCTTCTTTTCTTTTTCCCTGGAGATGTGTTTTGAGGTTATCCCAAGGTTAAAATGAAGAATTCTGTTTATTTCCTATTTCTCTTTGAAAGCAGGTTAGTCATTCCTGCCATCCACATTTTTACTCTCCTCTCCCCGCTTTTTATATTTTGCTGTCTTACTCTTTTTAAGTGAGTTATTTTAATACTTTATAAAGTATCCTTTAATATTTTCTGTAGAGCTAGTTTTGTAGTGATGAATTCCATTAACTTTTATTTATATGAAAATATTTTCATCATTCCTTCAGTTCTAAATGATCTCATAGGATATAGCATACTAGGTTGAAAATTCTTTTCTTTCAGACTTTGATAATATCGTGCTATTCCTGTCTGGCTTATAGAGTTTCAACTGAAAAATATGCTGGCAATCTTGTAGGGTTTCCTTTGTATGTGACTCATTTTTCTCTAGCTGCTTTTAAGATTCTTTATCCGGTATTTTTGCCATTTTGATGATATCATTCTGATGATAATGTGTCTTAGTTTAGATCTGTTTGGATTTTTTGTTTGTTTGAAACTCTTTGAACTTCTTGTGTCTGGAGGCTTGCTTCATTCCTTGGGTTAGGACATTTCTCAGCTATTACTTCTTCAAATAAATTTTCTTCACCTTTTTCTCTCTCTTCTCTTTGGGGGACTCTTATGATGTGAATATTGTTTCTTTTGATGTTATCCCATAGGCTTGAATGCTGTCTTCATTTCTTTGCATTCTTTTATCTCCTTGTTGGTTTGCTTGAGAGCATTCCTCTGACCTATCTTCTAGCTCACTGATTTTACGGGAGTCTTCATCCATCCAACTCTTGATTCCCTCTATTGATTTCTTTAGTTCAACTATCACGGTTTTCATTTCTTTGACTACTTACTTTATTTCTTCTGTTTTGTTGTTATCTTTTCTTCCTATATTGTTTTCTTGATTTATGTGGATATGTTTATCACTGTTGCTCTAAATTCATCCTCAGGTAGTTTGCATGTGTCTCTTGTATTCAAATTCCCCTGAGGTTTTAATTGGATACATCATTTTGCCTATCTTTCTCTGTGTCTTTGCTCTGTTTGGCATTTTGTTTAGGTTTCTGCAGATTAGGTTTCCCTGCAGTGATGGTCTTGTGTAGGGTATTGGCTTGCACTGAATAAACCTGAATCTTGGTTTGAACACTGATTTCTTGAGTTTTGTGGCATTACCACTCATTGGTTTTATTGAAGCTCTCAGGTGGAGAGCTGTATTGGAGCCCAAGAGTTCAGCTTATGGGGTTGAAGTTTGTGTGGGGATGCCAAGCCTTTCTCCAGCATCATAGGTCTGAATAGTAACAACCACCTTGTCACTGGCTCATAGTCAGCAATCAGGCTGCAGTTCTGTCTTCACCCAAAGGTTGGTGCTAGTGGGTATCACTAAAGGTTTCTCCCTTTGGGGAGACTCTCTTCTTCCTTTAAGATTAGGGATGGGATTTCCATTGGGAGGGTTCTGTGACTTTGGCACAATATGGTGGGAGTTATGGGGGTGGAGGATTCTCCTAGGTGCCTTCTGGTTATAGTGCATTCTGTTTAATTTCCCCTCAGGGGCTCTTCCTCAGTCTACTGGAGCACTGGTCATTTTTCTGGCTTGCACCAAGGCCCTCTCCTCTGCCTATTAGTCCTGCTGGGTGGGTTCTCTGCTGTTGCTATAGTGACTCTCTCAGAAGTTCTGTTCTTCTTGAGGCTCCACTCCACTCCCTCCACTGCAGTCATTTTTCCCCTGAGCCTGGAGATCCTGAATCCATGATGCAGTTCTGAACCCTGATATTTTCAAGTGAGACATATCTAGATACCCTGTCTGGTGTTAAATGCTGTTTTTGTCTATGTAACTTCTGAACCTACTTTTCCTCAGCATTTGTGTTTGTAAAATAGGTGATTCCTAGTTGCTTGGGGAGGTGGTGGGTGGAGAGATGAGACTTGCTTCTATTAGACTGCTATCTTGACTAATCTTGACTTTCACACAATTTAGAAAAATCACACATCCTAGTTTCAAAAGTGTGAACATATCAGAATTTTTAAGAGAGAAAACACTTTAAAAACAATGCAATGGTGGAAACAATTTAAGTGTTTCAAAATGTTCTCTTCTTAGCATGACTTTCCTTTCAAAGCATCCACTTTTTCATCATTGGCACAGTGTCAGCACTACCTTGGACAGATTCTTTGTTATTGTTTTTGCAGTGCTAACTGCTAGGTTGCATATTCCAACAGCTTCTTGTCACCATAGGAAACTCTGGAAAATATTTTATACACAGTAAGAGGGCAGAATGGTTCATCTCACTCTATGAACCATTGTTTTGTTTCTGCTAGATAGGATTACATTTTAGGAACAGCTTAGGAAAATTGTGACTAAAAGAAGTAGATGGGTCTAAGTTCTTGCAGGTAACTCCTGCTGCCCTCATGGGATGACTAAAGAATGTATAATAATGAGAAACCAACCTCGATAGGAAAGTAATAGCTTGGTGTTCTTATATTCTTTTCCAAAGAGTTGAGGAAGGTGTGGACTCAGGGGGAGGGAGCTGTGATGCAAGCCCAGCAATAGAACCATGATTCAATGAAAGGTTGCATGAACCATTCCTATAATTTTGGTAGGAATTCTACATGTTTGCTAGAGTTCCATAACAATGTGCCTACTATGGTGGGCTGGCTTAAACAATAGATATGTATTTTCTCAAATATTTTAGAGATTCAAAGTCCAAGATCAAGATGCTCACAGGGTGGTTTCTTATCAAGCTTCTCTCCTTGATTTGTAAATATCTCTCTTCTCCTTTGTCTTCATATGGTCTTTCCTTTATGTATGTATTTGTTTAAACTGCCTCTTCTAATAAGGACACCAGTCAAGCTGAATTTGGGCCCTAATTAACTAAACTTAATTCTTTAAAGGCTCTATTCCCAAGTATAGCTAAACTTAATTCTTTAAAGGCTCTATTCCCAAGTATAGTCACATGCTGTGTTACATGGAATCAGAACTTCAACATACAGATTTGGAGGTTCATCATTCAACCCATGGCAGGCATACCGCCAATCTGTAGCCCAAAGGGAGGAAGCCTGGAATTCAACCCTTAATCAGTCTTCCATCCAGTCCACAACCATTTGCATTTACCTTGCTTTGACAAGTCAAAATGGAAGCCAGAGGCAAGTGAGTCTGTTTGATATAATTCCCAAAGTCTGCCTCCTGGGACAGAGAGTTAAAAAGAATAACCTGGGACTGCGAACAGACTTTCCAGCTTGCAAAGTCAATGTACTGAACTTCAGACTTCATTGACCTATAGGGTTATAAATAATTTAACCTAGAAAGAAAGAATAATCACATAGCCATGATGTTTGATTTTGTGGTTTGCACAAGAGATGCTGGTTGCAGAGAATTGCTGTTACTAGGTTTGACTCTGTGGAATCCATTTGAATATCTTGCATAGTACTAGTACAGCACTGGACTTACAAAGAGACATATCCTGTTGGCTGACAAATTAGGACAGATGCTTTCTACTAAACCTAATAGTCCTCTTGGTGCATTGATTTTCTGAGCTCCCCTTTTTCAATCTCCTCAGCCAAAATCACCCAGCATGACACTATGCAGTGATCCTGGTCGTGGACTCAGGTTCATCACCAACATGCTGGCAGGCCTCTCTTTCCAGCCCTGCACCATGAACAACTGGAAGGGTAACTTGATGTCATGTCTTCTGTACTCTACAAACTGACAGCTTTGTAGTTATACATGGGAACCAAAATCACTAAACTGTAGCAAAATTCATATTTGACACTGGTCATTTATTAAATTAATAAATGTTATTAATGTAAAATAATTTTTGTTAGCAATTTCTAGATGAACTGAACTTAAACATTTGGTGACTCCTTCAACCTAAAGGGAGTACTTAATGTTCATGTAGAACATTGTTCTTTGCTAGCATTCTGGTAATCCCATTTTAAGAGTTTGAGAAAATGGGCAAGCATGAACCTGGAGTATTAGCATTGAGTTATATTTATCCATCAAACAGAGTGTAGCTTATGGTGAGAAAGCTGTGTTCTGCCCAACTCCAGGGGGTACCATTTACGTAGTTAAGATGTGTATGATCATTCTGTCCCCAGTTGCTAGAAAGTTGCTTTTTGGGTAAGTGCCAGTTGAGTTACCTATATGTATGAAGAACTCTGTTAGGAACTGGGGTGGTGCTTTTTAAAGAAAAAGACCCAGTGAAGATAAGAGATGGACCCAACTTCTCAAGATAATAAAGGAGGAGGACATATGAGTCTGCCTCAGCCTCAACTTTAGAATAATACTCAGGTGTCTATCTCCCTCTGCCCCCATGTTCTCAGGTTCTATAGTGAATGAATCGGTGAAAGATCTGGAAGGAGAACATCCTACCAGATCCCTCAGGAGGTGGCAACAGTAGGCTACCACAATTGTTCATTGAACTTGAAGGGCCAAGACTGAGAGGGATTCACTACCAGCCAAGAGGAAAAAATGGCTGAGGCTGAGGCCTGGTAGTCAACATGCTGAGTGGATGAGAGGTGATGGCCCAGGGTAGCCTGATCACTTCCATTAGCCATACAGGTGTCCATGGAAACCATTCAAACAACATCCTAGGCATCAGCATCCTAACAATGAACTATATCCTTGCTTAGCCAAGCTTAGTTCCTTCTTTTCAGGGAAAGTTGTGTTCGTTGCACCCTGAGTCCAGTGCCTTCCCCTGCCCATGAGAGCTAGACTCTCCTCAGCTAGAGGGGTATTTGTCAATAAGACAGTACCTGATTTATGGTGATACAGATTAGATTTTTTAATACTTGAAATATAAATAAACATTTTATAGAAACTGTCTTTCAGATCTTGAATTTTGATCTTTTCCTAAGTTAGTGATATGTGGTATGATACTCTTGTGATGCTGGACAATTTTTTTTTTTTAATATTGAGTGTGTTTTCATATCCCATCATATCTCCAAAATGCACATCTGTATTTGAGATGTTCAACACTTAATTGAAAAAATAGACGTGTTAGAGGATTTTGCCCAACTGATGTAAATGTTCTGAGTCTGCTTAAAGTAGGATAGGCTACACTATGATGTTCAGTAGATTAGGTATATTAAATGCATTTTTAAATTGCATTTTCAATTTGCCATTAGTTTACTATGCCACAAACTCATCACACATTAAAGAAGATCTGTACTTGCCCATTGGGCTTATTAGAGGTATTCTTTGCAAGAGTGACATTTCATCTAATATTAGGGTCTGTGATTGCCACTTTGAAAACATTTTGGAGTTATCTTATAAAATTGAAACTAGATGTACTTCATGATCTAGCAATTCTATTCCTGAGCATCATGAAGAAATACACATATACATGCACTAAGTAACATGTATACACTTTTCTTTCTTTTTTTTTTTTTTTGAGGTAACTGCTTTATCACATCATATAAGTTTTAAGTGTATTGCATTATTACTTAACATTTGAATACACTACACATGATGACCACAAAAAATCTAGTTTTCAATCACATATAATTGACCCTCTTTGAACATTTTGACCACATGCTGATCTTTTTCCCTCTCTCTGTATCTGAGTTGGTTTTGTTTTTTTGTTTTTTAATATTCCACCAATGAGTGAAATTATATAGTGTTTGTTTTTCTCTATCTGATTTATTTTATGTAGTAAAATACCCTCAAAATTCACCACTATTTTTGCAAATAGCAAGATTTTGTGTTTTTTTTTTTTTTTTTTTATGGCCAAGTAACATTCCATTATATATCTACATATTGCACATCCACTCATCTATCAATGGACACTTAGGTTGTTTCCATATCTTGGTTACTGTAAGTAATGCTGTAATGAACACTGGAGTGAATATCTCTTTTTGAATTAGTGTTTTTATATTCTTCAGATAAATGCCTAAAAGTGGAATGGCTAGATTATATGTAGTTTATTCTTAAATTGTTGAGGAATCCCCGTGCTAGTTTTCCAAAGTGACTGTACTAATTTACATTCTCACTAACAATGAATAATGATTCTTTACATTTTCTCCAATATTTATTATTTCTAATACCTAACAAGGCTAAAGTGATGAATTATTGTGCTTATGATTTGCATTTCCCTGATGATTAGTGATCATCTTTTTTAATGCCTGTTAGTCATCTGTATGTCTTCTTCAAGGAATGTCTATTCAAATCCTCTACTCATTTTAAAATCAGTTTGTTTTTGTTGTTGAGTTTTATGAGTTTTTATGTATTTTGGAAGTTAATCCCTTTTCAGATAGCCAATTTATAAATATCTCCCATTCAGTAGGTCATTCTTTTATTTCGATTATTGTTTCCCTGTCTTTGCAGACACCTTTTAATTTTATATAGTCCCATTTGTTTATTTTTATTCCCTTCCCCTTGATGTTGTAGTCAAACCCCCAAAATCATTGCCAAGATCAATATGAAGGAGATTACTCCTATGCTTATTTTATTTTTCACTATTTCCTTTTTCCCCGCTTCACTTTACAATTAAGCCCCTTTACCTATTTCCTCCCACCCTTCCCCCATCTCTTCAGTACCTTTTGACTTGCCTTTTATTCCCCCACCACTGAGAGTTCATTGTTGTTTGAATTAGTTCTCCCTCTCTCTCTCTGTCTGTCTACTATTGTTTAATTTATGTCATTTGTTTTCTATTTCCATACACATCATATGAGTGTATCATACAATATCTATCTTTCTCCTTCTGCCTTATCTTGCTAAGCACAATTTTCTCCAATCCGTTCATATTGCTGCAAATGGCAGGATCTCTCCCTCTCTGATGGCTGTATAATATTCCATTGTATATATATATATATATATATATATATATATGTGTGTGTGTGTGTATATATATGTGTTTGTGTGTATATATGTATATGTATGTATATATATATATGTATATACCAGCTCTTGACTATTGTGAATAACATTGCAATGAACATGGGGGTGCACATATCTCCCCGAATAAGTTTTGCTGTGTTTTTAGGGTGATTACCTAGTAGGGGAATAACTAGATCATATGGAATTTCCATTCTCAATTCTTTGAGGAATCTCCATACTGCCTTCCAGAATGGTTGCACCATTTTACAGTCTCACCAACAGTGAATTAGAGTTCAATTTACTCCTATATTTTCTTCTAGCTATTTTATAGTTGCAAATTTTGTATCCAGGTCTTTAGTTCATTTTGAGTTCATCTTTGTGTATAGTAGAGAATTATCTAGTTTCGTTCTTTCACATGTGGCTGTCCAATTATCTGGACACCATTTACTGAAGAGACTGTCCTTTATGTTTTTGGTCTGTTTGTTCTATATTAGTTGTATATGTGAGTTTACTTCTGGGATCCTAATTCTGTTCCATTGATACATGTATAATCTGTTTTATACCAACTCCTATACTCTTGATTATTAAAGGTTTGTAGTATAACTTGATACCAGAAGTTGATGCCTTTAGCTTTTTTCTTTTTTCTCATTTTTCTCATTTTGCTGCTGTAGTTATTAAGGATCTTTTGTAGTTGCATACAACTTTCAGAATTATTTTTTGAGGTCTATGAAAAATGCCATTGAAATTTTTAAACTTTTTTTTAAAGTAAAGATAAAGGCAGGAATGAGATGAGTAGGCAGGCAGGAAGAAAGAGAGGCAGAAACATTTTATTTATTTATATTTACTTGTTGATCTTGTTTTTTCCCCTGGCCTCAGGTCATGAACCCAAGTTCTTGGGATGTATGTGTACTATGCCTGTCTGAGGCCATGGACTTAACCCTAAACCACCAGGGTGCATTAGCCATTGAAATTTTGATAGGGGTTGCATTGAATCTGTAGGTTACTCTAGGTAGTGTGGATCTTTTAACAACATTCTTTCAATCCACAAGTATGGAATACGTTCCATTTGTATATTCTTTAATTTTTTTTTTTTTTTAAATAAATGTCTTACAGTTTTCTATAAACAAGTATTTCACCCCCTTGGTTAAATTTAAAGCTAGGTTTATTTCTGATGTTAATGTAAATGGAATTGTTTTCTTAATTTCTTTTTCTAGGGTTTGTAATTATTGTATAGGAACACCATAGATTTCTTTGTTAGTTCTGTATCTTGCAATCTTACTGAATTTATTTGCTCCAACAGTTTTTATTTGTATCTTAAAGGTTTCTGCATAGTATTATGTTCTATTTGCAAATAGAAACCCTTCTTCCTTTTCAATTTGGATGTCTATTTTTCCTTTTTCCTGCCTTCTCTCTGTGGATATACTTCCAATATTATGTTAAATGAAAATGGGGAAAGTGGGTATCCTTGTCTTGTTCCTGATCTTTAAAAAAGAGCTTTCACCTTGTCACTATCTAGTGTTATGTTCATTGTAGGTTTCTCATTTATAGCCTTTTTTATGGTGAGGTATGTTGCCTCTTTATCGACTTTGTTGAGAATTTTTACTATGAATGAATGTTGTATTTGGTCAAATGTTTTTTCTGTATCTATTCAAATGGGTATATGATTTTTATCCTTCAGTTTGTTAATGTGGTGTAACATGATGATTTGTGAGTGTGGAATCATTCTTGCATTCCTAGAATAATCCTACTTGATCATATTGTATGATCCTTATAATGTATAGTTATATTTGGTTTGCTATTTTCTGTCTTTGTGGTGTCCTTGTCTGATTTTGGTAGAAGGGTAATACTGGCCTCATATAATGAGTTTGGAGGTGTTCCCTGCTCTTTAATATTTTGGAGGCATTTGAGAAAGATAGGGTTTAAATATCCTTGACTATTTGGTAAAGTTTGCCACCAAAGCCATTTGGTCCTGGATTTTTGTTTTGGGAAATTTTTGCATTATAATTGAATCCCCTTACTTGCAATTGGTCTGTTGAGATTTCCAAGTCTTTATGATTCAGCCTTGGAAGATTTTTGTTTCTAGAAATTAACCAGATCGTCTAGATTGTCTAATTAGTTGGCATATACCTATTCATCATAGTCTCTATGATTCTTTGTATTTCTGTGGTGTCAGGTGTAATTTCTCTTTTTTCATTTCTGGTTTTGTTTATTTCAAATGCTTTCCTCATAGTATGTTCATAATAGGAAAAAATTGGATAAATACACTGTATCAAAAATGAAATAGACATTATTTTGTATATTTTTGTAATTAATACTATACAATAAAACATAAAAGTACATGATTTAATGTTAAATATATGTTGAGCAAAAGAAGCCAGACACAACAAAATGATGCAAAATTTCGTTTCTATAAAGTTAAATATAGACATATCTAAACTCTAAGTTTTAAGGGTGCATATTTAAGTGGCAAAATAATATAGAAAAGCAAGGAAGTTAATATTGTAAAGTTGCATAGTGTTACTTGCTAAATGGAAGAAGGATCTTATGATTGTGAAGTGCCACTGTGGGGAGAGGGCTTAGGGAGTGGGGCTGTGTTTTATTTCTCGACTTGGGAGTGATTGTCTCTAGGGAAGGGGCTGTATTCTATTCATCTATTTGGGTGGAAGTCACAGGATATTTATTTTACAATGATATTTGGAGATCTATATAACTTTTACTCTTTAATATGTTATTTCACAATCTTAAAATGTTAAAAAGAAAATGTTTATTTCCTAATTATTCTTGGAAAAATTAGGTATTACATTAAACTTAAAGGGTAAACAGGAAGTATTCAAGAGGAGAACATTCTAGGAGGGAGATAGGAAGGGACATGGGTTCATAGTATAGAAATCTGAGATTTTAAAGGTCAAGTTGGGGTATGGCTGGAGGCGAGTCCCTGCAGACAATGGAAGTGAGATAACAGGGTAGCCAAGTGTTTGACTTGGGCTTGTGGAGGAATTTTAAGTAGATGAATGAAATTTCAAGAAGAAAGTTGTTAACAGCAACAAATGCATAAAGAGGTCATTCAGAGAAGAAATGAGGCATCTTTGTCTTGGGGATAGGAGGTGTCTGTCCCCTCTAGGAGGGAGCTCCACAGTGGGGAGCTGGCAGCAGACATCTGATGGCAGTAGGATGAGGTGGAATAGAGGTAAGGAAGTGGGGAGAAGCACTGAGCAAATTTGTGGAGAGGAAAACACAAATGAGGCAGATGAGATCTGTGAATTCACTCTTTTTCCTCCAACCTTAAAAGATTGTAGTTTTTTCTGTTCTTAAAAACTCAAAGGCATTTATTTTAGAGATTTCAAAATTAACTCATGAATAATGAGATGGTTCTGCTGGTAAGAAGTATCTCCAAGCTCTATGAGGTTGGACAATTTTTTCTTGGGAGGTTCTGGGAAAATACCTGAAAATATCTGTTGGTTGCTGCATTGGTGTTTCCTGTCCTCCGTTCCTACCTTCCTCCCTTCCTCCCTTCCTCCCTTCCTCCCTTCCTCCCTTCCTCCCGCTCTCCCTCTTCCCTGAAAGAAGCATTTTAAGGAACAGGAAGAAGAATCACTTCTTTATTTATTTTGTTTTCTCCTCCTGGCCCTGGGTCTTGAATGTGGGTCCTTGGGCTTTACAGAGTCCACACCCCAGCTGCAGCTCAGCATCCAAGCCACCAGGGTGAACCCTAATTGAAGTTTCTGCAGCAAGTGTGGCCTCCAAGATGGCAACTCACTTCTAACAATTTGGAAAACATCCCTGTTTCTTTAATTAATACACACCAAAGTTAGTGACTTGAGAGCATGTCAGATACCGGTTATGTTTATGAGGCCTTTGGGGGACAGCTTTGGAGAGGATGTCAGTCTACAGAATTTTTTTTTTCTTCTTTCCCTCTAATACTCAAACTTCCTTCTGTATATTTTCCTACCTGTCTCCTTTTCTAAGTCTTTTTCCTACATCCTTTCTTTATCCATTTTGCCATCCTCTCGTTTATTTTCTTTACGTTTCCTTTTTGGATTTTCCACTTCCATATCACTCCTGCTCTTTAATGTTTCCAATGCTTATCACATTCTGACAGTGAGAGGCAAGCCGTCTTCATGGGATACATTAATGGAATCTCAAAGGCTCCCTTCCTTTGAAGAACATTTACCCTGTTGTGGCAGAAATACTCCTGCTCCTTGATTTATGGCTCCTGTCTCTTTCTGGGCAGAGTAGAAGGAGGACTAACTTCCTCACCACCTGCAGACTCCCACCCTGAACAATTATGAAAGTCCAAGCAGGAGGAGCAAGGCTAGGACATTTGTACAAGAGGGAGGTGTGATAGGTGGGAGGTGTGATAGATGGGAGGTTACATTCGGGGCAACAGATCTGTTGAGTGAAAACATCAAGAATATTTGTAGCCACGTTTCTTGCTGTTTGAAAAGAGAATTACAAATATGAAAAGGGAAAATAAACCTTGTCCTGCTGGGTGGGAACTGGGACAAATGGATGCGCAAACACGCATTTTAAAAAATATTCACAGATAGTGTAGAAAATACAGATGTAAAGGTGTGTGAGTACACACCCACACCTATACTCTTAACACTCCCTAACCTGCTTATTGACAGGACTTGGGAACAGTGATGTCATAGCAAAGAGTGCATTTGGTGCCCAAATCTTAACTTTCAACACAGTGTTCCCCTCCCAAAGGAACTAGAGCTATTTGGAGAGATGATGCTTTAAAGGATGGGGACAGGCAAAGTGGAAGATGAGTCGATGAGTCTTCTCATGGTTCCAGAAAGTAAGAAGCTACTTCAAGAACAAAGGAGACACACACCCAAGCTGGCTTGTTAGGGCCTCCCACTGGCGAGTTTGGGGACAACTTGAATATCAAAACAAATAGTGATTTTAGCAAATTAGCACCCATTGACAAAATAGAAAACCCCGAGTCCATCTTTCTATAAATAAGTAACTGAATCAATTCAGAGTTTGAGGAAATTCAGGATATTTACATGTCTCCAAAGCATCTCCCCGCAAAATAAGTAAGTGGAACATGGAAAGGAAACTTTACAGTGGAGATGCCAGGCAGGCAGCACCTTAATTGAATGATCATGGGGAACATCACTGATAATGAGCCAAACTGAAATCATACATCTCCTGCTGGGATACATTAAGGAGATTAAGGCTTCATTTTGGTGATATTTCTACCAAAGGACTAGAACCTCAGGGATACTTCAAACGAAGCAATTGGAAGACACGCTGCAAAAACAAAACAAAATACTTGATTAGTAATCTTCACTTGTGTCAAAACCATGGAAGTCAAATTAAAGTTGAGGAGCTCTATCAAACTATAGGAAACTAAGGGGACCTAGTAACACAGAGTTCTGGATTTTTTTTTTTTTTTAAGGGAAGGTAGAGGCAGGAATGAAGGTGAGCAGAGGCAGGAAGACAAGAGGATAAAGATGCATTTTACTTATTTGAGTTAGTTGTTCATCCTGGTTGTTCCTCCCAGCTGTGGGTCTTGAACCTGGGTCCTTGGGATGCATGTCTGATGGCCTTATCTACTAGGCAACCAGGCTGCACCTGACCTGGATCCTTTTCCTACAGAGATCATGCTATGATGATTAGTGATGTATTAACATCACTTTCCTCATTTTGATGGTGTTATTGTGGTTATACAGGAGAAAGGTATTGTTCATTGAGAGTAACGGAGTCTTGGGTCAATCATTTGTTCACAAAGAAATCAAGATAAAAGTTATTTGTTCTGTGCTTGCAATTTGTATGTTTAAATATTTCTAACAAATTTTAAGAAATAACCACTGTGGAAGAAAAGAGCAAGATATGTTATAAACACAAAATTCCCATTAACTGAGGAAAAAAAATGAGCAATTTTATATGGGCGTGGGCAGAGGGCTTTGTCTCAACATTCTTGCAGTTCCAATGCTTGCTCCTCAGTTCTCAAGGGTACTTTGATAGAAAAAAGAGAAACAGTGTTAGTTGCGAGAGTAACAGTATTAGGAAGTATTGGAAGGTACAGTATTAGGTAAAATGCTACTCACAGGTAGGTGCCTGCCCACACCCTAGTCCCAACTGCCCCCGTCACTGCTGCTTAGGGTGAAATGGGAGAAACCAGACTGTGTCTTAAGTATCGTTGAAGTGCTCAGTAAGTGGCAGGATGACTTGCGGCTCACATCTCTCTATGCTGACCACACATCCTGTGTTAAATGCGAGGGTACTGTTTGATTTCTTGGTTTCCAAACATCAGTTTTGTCCCATTTTTAATAAACCAGGATGGTTTGCAACATGGGACAAAAGGGGCAGTTGATCTGCCCTGGGCCCAGTCTGTTGAGGGGGCCCAAAAACCCCATTCCATTTTTGTCTCAGGGATATAAGGTCAACCTATTAATTTCCCATCGAGGGCCTGAATGTGGAAGTGAAAGGAGCATGTGGAATGTTTGTGCTATTGCAAGACCAGTTTTATCCTTCAGAATCAGAGCACTGAGGGGACTTGGCGAAAGGCCTAACGTGCAGTGCATACGAACATTTGTGAAGAGACTTATCTGAGGATATCTAGTCCAAGTCTGCAGCTTTCCAGAATCACTTTGATGGCATGGTCCCTTGATGTGCTGCCCTCAGTCACCGAGAAGCCCTGCTTGGAACAGGCCTGGGAAATTGAGAAATATGTTGGAGATTGCCCAGAACCTCTTGCAGGGGTCCCTATACAAAGCAAGTAAATATTACCTTTCTTCTGCGGATCCAGCAGGCTTCATCGCTTTGCTAGTAAGTTATAGATGTATGTACCTTTCTCTCCTTTCCCCTTGGCTATAGGGAACCTAGTCATGCAGGCTGAGTTGTGGCAATGGTGGATCTTACCTCTTCATCACTGGATTCCCAAGCCCTGATTTTTCCATTTCTATTTTATTGTGTTTCCTGTAAGTACGTTTCTTCAAACCTTTGTAAAATGAAGATTTTTAAAACATGTGGAGAAAGAAAGGTGAATGGAAGAGTAAAAGTTGAGGGAAATGCAAATCTGTAAAACTGAATTAAATGTTAGGCTGAGAAGTCATGTATATAATAGTACAGGATGTTCCTTTAGTATTTCTTAAGGAAAAATAAGGAGGCCGGGAATAACATGCACAGTCTCAGGCATGTGTAAAAGTGCAATGTGCAACAAAATGGATTTGATGGGATTCTTGCCTAGACTTCTGTGAATAAAGTAATAAATATGAATTCTCAAGCTATAGTGAAGGGTGTCAGAAAACTACACAGGTGTTTGCAAATTCACAGTCTAGCAAGTGGAGAACATTTGAGGATAAAGAAGTCAAAATAATGCTATTTGGAAATCATTGTATTCTCTGCTTGATTGAAACAAAACAAAACAAGATGGCATTTTGTTATACATTTCCATTTTTTAGAGCAGAGTGACAAAAGAACATCAACTCGTTGGACATTTGTTCCAAGTTTCATTCTGGCAGAAGCAGAGCTACCAAAGACTTCATTTGTCTGCCTGACAACTTAATCTCTCAAAAGACAGAGGAAGCTGTGAGCAAGATGGCTGCTGTGGGGTGAATTCTGAGCAGCAAAAAAGGAACTGATTGGTGAAGTGGAAATGACAAGAATGTCAGGAGAGAATTTGTCATCTTGGGTCCCTTACAGAACTGCCCGAGCTCTTTATTTAGATCATACTTTTGTTAATTCTCCTGGCAATATTGTCATTTATATACTTATGTCTCCTCATAAGAATGTCCCTTGAGGACGTGAACCACATCATGTCTTCTAGTGTCTGGTGCAGCATCTTTTACATGCAAAAAATGAAACATATCCTGAATTGGAATATAATGAATACAGGGACTTGCGTAATTTCAGAATGATCTGACATTTCCCCCAATTATAAAATGCTTTCCTTGTAGAAAACTGGAAAATTTTGGAAAAGCATAAGCATAAATGAGAAAGTTTTTCATACTCCTTCCTTCCACAGAGAAGCACTTTGAAGTAACTTCTACTTATTTTTTTATATTTAAAAATTACTTCATGATTAGGAGCATACTATAGCTACAGTTCTGCCCCTAATACTTTCTATTCACCTTATTTCTGGAGGCTTTTGGGTTTTTTTACTTCATTAAAGTATCATTTAATAATGACTATAAAATATCCCAAAGCTTATCTTTATTATAATTATCAGGACTTAAAAAGCAAAACTACTTGGGATGTTAATTGGCTACAAGCTCTGGGAGCAATGGTGTCTGTGGGGACAGAAAAGAAATAATTTCAGCTGAGAGAAGGGGCTGATCTGGGAGATGCGTGAAGCCCTAGATCATTCCTAGGGTTTTATCCACAGTCAACTCTGAAGCAATTTCCCCACATTTGAGGAATGAACAACTATCTTATTTTTTTTTTTTTTAAAGATGTTATTTTATCAGTGGTTATACATACAAACTCTTGGGCATACAATTGTATGAATTTGAGCACATGGATTTGTGTAATAACCACAATCAGCATATAGAAGTCTCATTTCCCCTGCAAAAAATCTCTCTGGGCTATCCATTTATGGTCACATCCTCCTCTTCCCCTTAACTCCTGGCAATAGGTGGTAATTTCTCAGCTAGTATACTTTTCCAGAACAGGAATAACTGACTTCTTCTGAGGCATCTCAGCTGGCAGAATGAAGGCTGGTAGGTGGAAGCGTGAAAGACAATTCTGACCTGAGCAAGTTTGAGAGGTTCCCAAAGCCTTCCAGTTGAGGTAGGAAGTGTCCTGTCACAGAAGGTATTTAAGCAGAGGGTTTCAGGAAGCTGGAGGGTAGGAGAAACTGTGGAGTCAGTCTCCTTTATGACCTGTATGTATCTTGTGTGAATGAGCAAGGGAAAACCTAGATCAAATCTCAGGTCTCTCCAAGTATTAAAGAAACACTCTTAAGGTTTTTATTTAATCCAAAGCCACCTGTCTTTAATTCTGAGCATCCCAGGGACTTGGCAGCACTTTCTTGTGCCTGAGTCAGGTCTGGCAAGGCTTTTAGCTTCTTCCCCTGGCCTCCAGCTTCCTTGAGTCTTAGAAGTAGCCACTCCTCACTTTAAGCAACAGTGTTGACAAGGGAGCTGCCAGCATCTGTGACTGTGTTTATCTGTGCTTCAGTTCCAAAGGTTAACCCCCAGTTCAAAAACCGCATTATCCTTTATCCCCAGCAGTGTTGCTGGAGTTTGAATATCCACCAGCAGCGCCTTGGAGGCCCCACCCTGCTCGCCTGGTCTCCTGCCTCAGAGCTTTTAGCCTATGGTGTAAAGTAAGTCCTTCCTCTAGTGGCTCGTTAAGTTAAAAGCTCTCAGGCCCCACAGACCCAGAGCACGCACACCGGACACTCGAGCCATTCCACCTGACATTCCATTGCCTCAGTCTGCCCCCCACAGAGGGATGGGCACAGGGCGCTGCCTCTCAGCTGTGCCTGGAACTCCATGTCCTATTATCTGGCACTGACCACTGTAGGGCCCCTGAAGTTCTCAGCAGCGACAGAGCGGTGGTTATTTCATTATATTGCTATTTGGGGGGGAGAAACTGCCCTGTTCTTCTCACACCCTGTATCTTCTGAGGCTTTGTGTAGTGCTGGGTGGGGTAAGGGTGCTGGTTCTTACCCCAAGGTCGCTTATGTTTTCATTTGTGGCTACCCTAGTGGAATGAGGATATAATCAGTCAGATGTGACCATTTATTGACTCCCCACTCAGACTGGGAGGCACAGCTGTTCCCTTTGTGAATTTTTAATCAGTATTTGTGAAATTCAACAATGTGGAATTCTGGTTCCAGGGGCTTTACCTAGTACCACTGGCCCTGCAGAGCGCAGATGGCAGGGAGAAAAGGAGAACGTGGTCCCGGCCCTGCTGGGATGCCTGGGAGCTGATACACAGGGGGAAATGCAAACCAGGGAGCCAGACTCTTCCTCCCTGCCACCCAGGGACGCACCTTGGATGCTGGGTCCCAGGTCCCCTCAAAGAAACCAGGTTCCCGATGACCTGAGTAGATAGATCCAAGTGTTTAGCTTCTACCCAAAGACGCCACCGTTGTTTTGATGTGAGCAAGAGCTCTTTCTGAACCATCACCAGACTGGCTCGTTCATCTCTTTCGCAGAGAAAGGAAAGACGCTAGAGGAAGTGTCAGCAGCTTCTGTGTAAAGGCAGCCACAAAGGACGCTCCCAGAACCCCAAGGACATAAAGCCTTTTGAAAACACCAGAACAAAAATCAGGTTAACAAAGCCTACGGTGTCTTTGGTTGTTGGTCCTGTAAATGAGGTCACAGAGCCTGTGCTCTTAGCAGCCTGAGTCTCGAGGAGGCCACACATTGCTCCTGTCATGGTATAGTTTTCTCTGAAGCACTGGTTCTCCAGAGGACTGGGTCTCCTATTCTGAAAGAGCCATTAGGTACAAGGGAGTCCCTGGCTCTGGCAAATGCCCTGAATCCCACTTATTCATGCCCCACATTGTCCACACCATGGGGAGGCACGCAGACATGGAAGGCAGTGGCTGTTTTTCTTGCCCACTCCTTCCACCACATGACAGAACCACTGGGCCACAGACAGGAATTCCACAGTTACACTAAGACAGTTCTGTGTGCTGGGTAGAAGGGTTCCGTTTTCACACTATGTGCCTCCCAGTGAGGGCGAGATGGTTCTCTCCCTGTGAACGCTATGCCGGCCCCTCCTATTGGGAACAGGCACATGAGGACACTAGGCATGGACTCGACCATCTGTAAATCCTCACCAATATGCTTGCCTAATAGAGATGGAACACTTTTATTTCGTCTTCTCTGCTGGTCAATGACAATGTCATATTAGAGGTAGCAGGAAGGAAGGAGGAAAGGAGAGCGGTCTAGCTCATTAGCCTTTAAGAACAGACTCTGGCCTAGAAAGAAATGTGAGCTGATGGCTGATGTCTCTGGTCCCTGTACACAGTGTTAAATAACCAGCCAGAAGCGGATAAAAGTTTTTCTAATTCTTCCAAATACATTTTGAGTACATACTGAGTTTGAAATCCTTCTCAATTCGCTGTCAACTGAGCAGAAGAGATTAGAAATGAAATAAGATTGACACACATTTAATCTACCTAAAAAACTGACAGGAAAAATAAAATTTCAGATGTTTTTTATTCAAAGGTTCTCAAAAGAAATAAAACAGAAAAAGCTAACAATCTGATCAAATGTACAGTTCAAAAATGTCTTTTGGCGTTTAACAACAATTCCTAGGAAAGAAAACTACAGAGTTATCTTGAACCGGACAAATAAGTTACCACTGGCAAGTTTGTGGCACTAGTAAAACAAAAATAAAAAATTAACTCTCTTGATCATATAGATATCTCTATGAAAATCTTTTTTTCAATCTGTACAAAAGGTCTTTCTTCATAAATTAATTTTTTTTATAATTTAATGGCTGTCTACTATGTGATGTTTAACTGATTTTTTTTTTTTTTTTTTTTATGTACAGAGGTTATGTTTCCCAAATCTTACCCAGACGAGTATGGCACTTAGTTCAGACACTGCTAGCAGCAGATATCCCCTCCCCTCGAACTGAGCTATTAAATTTCTGTCTTAACTAATGCAAAAATATCAAGTAGTGAGAGACCCAGGTTTACAAATGTACTAGGTACAAGGAGGGCGCTGCGTTCAGTCTGGACTTTCACAAAGCAGTAATATTCCAGGGAGCATAGAACCAATAATACCACAACTTTTAAAAAAAGGAAACAAAAACAAAAACAAAAACACATTTCTCTTATGACTATGTAATTTTCACTAGAATCTACACTTCTCAGAGCAGCAAGGACTTTTGAAACTATGAAATGTCACTGACATCTATAATCCAACACAAGCATAAAATTTAAGAACTAAAAAATACTCGAAAGAAATAACTGCTTAGCCCTAGCTCCCGAGCTAGGAGGATTTGGTCTGTGGAAACAGGGAGGGCCAGCAACCTGTCCCAGCACAAAAGAAAATAGACTCTGAGGTAGATAACTGATCACACACAGTTGACCAGACAAGTACACAGTTTTGGAAGACAACTTAATTTATCATTGCTTTTCAAACATATGCAATTGTCTTAATAAAAGAGCTTTAATAACAGTGAATTCTTATATGTACTAAAGTAGAAATAACTGTGTATTTATGAATCAGGAATTTCATAGTTTCAAAATTGGTTTTTCTTTACACTTAACACTTGTAGTGATGATGTAAAGTGTGGCACTGCTTGGATCCCAATCTTCCTTCATGCTTATTTGTGTGTGTCCATACATCAATTAAAATTATAAAACCTAAATGCAAAGGTACAAAAAAGGCACATTCTCCTAACCGCAAACTGGTCCGGCAAAAATAAAGAGCACAGAAGATGTAATGCTGAGACAAGTTGGAGCTACTGGTTACTGGCTCTTCGGTCTTTGGTGAAGTTACCTTTAAAAGTGCCAAGTCATTTTTATTTCTCAAATTTTCTTAAGAGGGAGAGAGAGGGAGAGAGAGAGAGAGAGAGATAGAGAGAGAGAGAGAGAGAGAGAGAGAGAGAGCTAGTAGCCAATCGTTTTGCTTCTATTCATATCTCAGCTTATGTTTGAAGATAAATCCTTACTTTGAGCTTTTGCCATTTTGTTGCAATAGCAACGGGTTTCGGTTGGCCAGATCTCAGGCATAATTCTCATTCTAAAGCACTATCATTAGTATAAAGAAGGACAAAACATTCAGTGACTCCCCTCCCCCACCCCCCACCCCCAGCCCCGATGCTACTATACTAAATCTAGAACATCAAGTTAGTTTTTTTTCCCTGAAAAAAGGCAAAAAAGACTTACATTGCATCATACAGCAGATATCCTAAATCAGTCAAACTACCAGAGGAAACTGTTGGCGTACAGCCTTACAAACAATTTACCCTATTAAAAGTTCCCCAGTCAGAAAATGTGTTTCACACAAAACATTTTTCCCTTCTTGCATTTCACTACTTTATACATTATGTGAAAAATCATTAAAAACACCTACTACATATTTAAAAAAGCCAAAATTTCAGCAACTTTTATTGACTATCTTTTAAAAGCCCTATGCTGCTGTTTTACAAGGCATAATAGACCAGCTCATTTGGTCAAAGCATTCTACATCATTAGTTTGAACTAACTTTTACTGAAACAGCTACAGCATCAAAAGAGTTAAGGCAAATTGGAATTCATAGAAAAGGATAAGACACTTCACACTACCTCGAAAGGAAAACAAAGCTAAGAAAAGAGACACTGACAGCAACACGGAATTACAGCAACACTCGCACTGCAAGCACAGAACACCGGGTGAAGTCGGACTATTTAAACTTCAGAAAGCCCATTTCATACAGCTGGAAAAAAAAAAACACAAATTAAACACAAATTGAACAAAACCACAAAAATCCGGTCATGCACTTGGGATAAGTCTTCATGGTCTTTGTGCATACCCAGAAAATTGAAGTTTTCTTTTTTTTTTTCCTTTTTTCTTTTTTGCATCATAACATTTGATAAAAATCTTTTCGGTTTTTGTTTTTTGTTTTTTGTTTTTTTGTTTGTTTTTTTGTTTTTTTTTTTTTACTAAAATAAACCTGTTCAGGAGAACAGCTACTAGATGAATTTAAGGGTTTTATGCACCTTATAGAACTTATAGCAAAAATAGTTTTAGTTGATTTCATTATAAATAACGTTTTCAAGAACCTGTGCAAAACTGTCAATAATTTCCTAAAGCACAATTGATCAGAAAAATCCATGATTGTTCAGCTTTCATCACACCTTTCTTCATGTAAGAACACCCTTCTGTACATCTGAAAAAAATAAAAGAGAAATGATTTTGCTTATTAGGTATAATGTAACTTTCTCTCTTAAACAAAAAAGATGTGTGTGTTTGAGAAAGGTTGTGCTCATAGACCAGTACTATGGATCTCAGGGTTACTTTCTATGTTTTGAGCCCACATGGTACATTTGGGGTCTGTAACCTACTTTTCTGCCAGAGTAATTCAGAACCCCAGCTGTTCTAGGTTCTACATGGCCATTTTACTGCCATTTGCATGTTCAGGTGAAAAGTTTTGAGATTTATGGCTCAAGTGAGAGCTGGGAATTCTATCTAAGGTAGACCTTAAATAGACCTTACGTCTATCAAGCGAAGGATTCTGACATTAAATCATAGCCAAGTATTTCAAGTCTTGCAATGCTAGATTAAGTAATATGCTATATTTCCTTCAGTTTGCAGGTATTAAAGTAATGTAGCATAGGATCAGTAGCCTACGTTGTTGTATTTGTACTATATTGTACTGTACTGTCAGACAGACTTGGTCACTGGTGTCCTATGATGTGTTAAATATTTTTGGTGGGAGGGGCATTGGGGGAAGAGGAAGAGACTTTCCTTGACTTGAACCCCGTAATTATGGAGAGTTTTCCCCTCATACCTCACAGTTACTTATTGGGTTGAAAGGTATATGGAGAATGGTCATTAGACGTCTCTACCGCCACCTGTTGCTGACCACTTGCTTCCTACAATAAAGCAGAACAGATGAGACACGTGAGCAATGAAATCCAAGCTCTGCTACTTAAGTCTGTCTGATATTTTAGAAACAAGCACGCTTTAAAAGTGATTTTTCTCCTTACTATGCAGAGCTTTCAAAGTTCATCATTTTTCTAAGGAGTTAAATAAAGTGTTTAATAACCCGAAGAACCTGCCACCTCAACGTCTAAGACTTGTCTGTTTATATCAAATTACAATTTATCAAATAAATCTCTATCCCTTGGGGCCAGATGTGATTTGAAATTCAGTATTTTCAGACTTTAGAATCTCAATTATGGTATGGATATGCTGTTTGTCACAGAATATCCCAGTGGAGTCTAGGGCCATACCTCTGAAATGTATTAACAGGTGTACACTGAAAGGCATGAATACACAAGAGTAAGTGGGGTAAAAATATTTTGTCTTGCATCAGTTCAGGTTGGGTTTTGCTACAGGTCAGGTATTATGCTAAAATAGTTGCACAGTAAATTTTTATTTTCAGATTACTCTTTTGTTTGAGAATAGCAGATTGGGGATTGTGGGTTCTAGTAATTGCAGCTGTTGATAACTACACAAATTTAAATCAATCATAAAAACAAATCTCCAAGTTAACACCCCCATTAAAGCCACAGTTCAAATGGCCCTTTCTGGAACTGGAACCTACTGAATCTGCCAAGCAGGTGCGATTGGCTGGGTTGATACATTTCCCTGGAATTTTAAGACTTTTTTCTTACAGAAAAACACTATGCCTTCTGTTCAAGTCTTAATTCAAAAGCCAGAATTCTTCCATGTCTCATCTGAAGACTAGTCCCTTCCGTAAAAGAATTAAGGGTCATTTAGCTATATTAACAGCCTCTGTAAAAACCTGTATGTTCTTAATCCCTGTTACAGTTCTGAAACATCAGTTTTTTCAAGTATCTTAATGTAACTGATTTCTTGTGGCGTTTATTGTTATTGACATAATCTTGAGTGCTAGGATAGTAAACTTCAGCTTTATCGTAATTTGCCTGCAGGTATCATTTTACAGAAGACAAGATAAAGCCTTGAAGGGGTCTGAAGTATATTACAAGACAGGAAACAAAATTCTGGGAGTTTTGGATATGGTTGCTAGACTAATTTGTATGCGGTGGAATATATTTCATAGTTGAAAATAACTCTGCGTGTAGGATACTCTGACTTATTTAATTTACCCGTTTCTGAAACTACTCATTGCCAGAATGGTCGCTGGATGGCCGGTACCAACCTCAACAGGAACTGCCGCTGTCTGCACGTGCGTGTACTGCGGCAAATAGGCTCCTTGCATAGCTGATGTCGCAGGCATGTACTGAAAAGAAGAATGAGGTCAGGGCAGGCAGTGACAAGCCATGTGAAATTTTGAGCACTTGGAGGAATTTGAGTTGGGATATGAAGTGTTTGGAAGTCTCAAAGCAGACATTTAAATGAGACACCTCAAAGTTTAATTAGGGTACATAAATAATACCAAACGAAAGACTGACTATTTTCTACTCGTTGAATTTTTAACTAAAAACCTCACTTTTCTTCGGATTTCTTAACAAAGATCCACAAGGATGAAGATTAAGCTTCTCATTCTCAATAATTCAGTATCACTAACATGTTATTTTAGTAGATCTCAAAGGACCTCATTAATTCCCAGAACCCCGCCTGCCCCCACTAGTATCTAGAATTGCTCATCGATAGCGATCAAAGGGGTAAATGACTTATTAGGGCTTTAACAGGTCACCACAGAATAGGAAGTAGATTCCTGCTTTGTGGATGCTGTCAGCCACTCATTTCCAAAGGCAGGAGAGGTTTCTAGTGAATCTCATTGGATGTGGGTGGCTCTGGCCTAGTCATCATAAGCTATTATTGCTTGTTTGTAGAGAGAAAACATACTCTCATGTTCTTTCAAGTCACGACAGATAAGGTCTGAATGAAACATCTTTGGCCATCTTACCATCTAAATGCTCAGGAGATCATACCCAGAAGTTAATCAATACCCAAGGGAACCCCCTGAACTCTGGGTAAAGTAAGACTGATTCAATGCCTCCAAATTTGATAAAAGAAGAAACATATGGGAAAGGTTCCTTGCCTTTATCAACATGTATCACACTCATCTTTAGCTTCACAAGACCAGGTCTGCCACAGTGACAACGAGTAACACTGATTATTAGGGTTAGATGTGGTCATATGTGGGCATTATATGCTGCCAGAGGCGAGACGCCCACCAGAGAAGACTACTACTAGTTTATTAATCATGAAATATCTAAGTATTTGCCATGTGGAAGGCAATGTGGGGTAAGAGAGGTTCAGGCATAATCCTGCCATCACAGAGGCTGTTAATTTGATAGGGAAAACTTAGGCTCTGTTCATTTATTCTCCTCGATTTGTGCAGACATAAGATATTAACTTGCCACCTACTGTTCCGGTGCTGCCTAGTGACAGATGACTCATCTGCTGGGCCAGAGGGCTGATCATAGATGCGGGCTGTAGTGACATGGTGTGCTCCATTGAGGGAGTTAACACAGTACCCTGGGGAGATGGAGATGGACAACGTAAGACAGAGAGGGTGTTAAGATTTATAATCACATTTTGCAAAGGAAATGTCTTTGTTGAAGACTTTGTGAAGCAAAAATAACCTCCCCTTAAACTTGCAAAGTGTCCAAAACAACTTCCTAAAAAAAATCTTCTTGATTGCTTTTCCTGAGACTTTTCTAAGAGCATGAGGTAGACATTCTATTTTGGCCCTGATTTCACAGAAATCCTTGCATTAGGCTTCTCCCTTAACCTTCACTTAGCTATGAAGCAAGCTCGTCTAGCAGGAAGAGCTGTAAGAGGAAATGCAAATTATTTTGAGCTGGCTAGGGTTATGAAATGTTTAATTAAAAAAAATGACAGTTGATGTTTTTATGCAGTCACAAAAATAATATACTATGCTGAGTACTATACATGCAGTGTTCCGTTTAAAAGTATTTTATACAGACATTCACTTGATTCATGACTGGGCTCTTAAGGATCAAGATTATATTCTTTATTCACTCAGTGTTTCTTAGAACTTTAAACTACATTTTGGTACCCGGGGAGGGAAAGCAGATTCAGATGTGGTTAACAATCCAAATGCAGATTCTTTAATTTCATCTGAAAAAAATTCAGATCAGTGAAACTAAAATCATATGCAATTTTAAAAAGGGAAGAAGGGTAAGAAAACAGACATGAGCCAGCCTCTCTAATATACCACTACACCACTGTCAGAGTCCTCCTGCCCAGATTCTAGCCTCTGCATGTTTTCACATAGTTGCAACCAGGGTACATAAACTATTTGGGTTTTTTGTTTTTCACATTCTAATGTAAATATTAACTTACTACATAGCAGTCATTGTCATCTGTTATGATTATATAATGGTGCACTGATTACATGAACTCTATTTTTGGATATTTGTGTTTTCTCTAATTTCTCTATTGCTCTATAGAATATTCTCATGGATTATGCCATCCCTCACTGTTGTAATCACTCAAGAAAGCAATTATTTTGACACATCTTACAAATACCAATGTATGTTTTTGCTACCTGACCTGTCCCTTAAGTGCACTATTATTTATTGATAATTATACATACAACTGAGGGCAGAGCTAGGTGGATGAGCACTTTAATTTTTGTTGTAGGCAATTTAAGTATGGGTGGAGAAAGGGAATATCTTTAGATAGAAAGCTTCTGTACTCAGTACTGTCTCCTCAAAGATGTTAAGCTGAGATAGGTGTGATCCTGTCTTTAAAAGTTACCAAAAAAGATGTGTCAGAAAGTTAGTTTTGTTCTATTTCATAAGAAAAAAATTTTTTCTAATGTGCATCAAGAAGCCTATGGTAATACGGAAATGACTCAAGCCCAGAATATGCTGACGGAGCTCCCAGCAACTTTTTTCACTCAAGTGTAGGAGTTACTAGGAAGCCCTCAAATGAAAACTAGGTTGGGTTTCCAGAATTTCAAAATAGGAGAGTATAAAGTACCAGGGACACAGATTGTCACAGGCTTGTGTGCATGTCAGGATTTGTGGATCTGTGTGTGCGTGCGCATGTGGAGCTCTGTATTTGTATGTAGAGATACAATACACGCATCATCTGAGAGCTCTTCTCCTGTGTTATTATCTAAATGTGTTATATCTGCTGCTTCAATGTTATTTTGGCAATTTCCTGTTCAGGACTTGGCCCTGGACTGCTGTTTCATACACGAGACTTCGCATCCTCTTTAGGTGTCCCAAGAGAAATTCCCATCTCACCTGAAGGCCAAGAACAATGTGCTTTTTTTCTCTGCAACTGATCTGTCTTCATTTTATAAGTACTGTGAGCTGTTTGCTTATCAGAATTATTTTGCATTAGTCACTAGAAAGCTTGGGGCCAAATTTGTTGTCTTCTCATGGCAAACATGTAGGCTATTACAGCAGGAATTCCTAACTTTATTTGTGATTTTGTTCCATACTTTTATTTTCCAACTTTTAAGCCCTCGTTTTAATATAACAAATCAGATTTTATGTATCTTTGTAAAACATTAAATATACTATCTAATAAAGTGCAGTGTAACACAATCTCAAATGTAATACAAACATATACACGAGCACTGCAAATGTTCATACTGCTAAAGAAATCACATTTATTATATACTAAAGAAGGTATCTATAATTTGTTAGTGTTTGTAATTTCTATGGAGAGACTAAAAATACTGATGAAAATCTAGCTCAACTGTGAAAACTATATTTGCATTAAATAGGATATAAAAAATGAAAGCTCTTTCATCCTTCATACTGTTAAAAATTTAGCTACTCAATTGAATGATTTCCTATAGAACTTATATATGGAAGAAAATGGTGCACTGTCTCAAATATGATGTATTTTAAGTTCTTAGAAATTGAAAATTTAACTTAATTATCAACTTGTTTTAAGACAAGAATGAGTGGAAGTTTTGTAATGAAGTACACATTCTCATATCCTATGCTTAAAATTTCCCAAATTCGATACCATCTTTGGCAAATGGTTTTAAAACAGACAATGCTTTTTAACAGGTTGCAAACCATGAAACCACCATGATGAGAAAACTTACAGGGTGCTGTAGGATATATGGTTGAGGTTGCATCCAAGAAGGACTTTGTACCTGGAAAAGGGAGAATTTGAAAGAAACAATGATTTCCATTGGAATGCTACTTATTTTTCTAGAATTCTTTTAATCATGTTAAAATCTATATAGCAGAAAAATAAGGAAACAATACTATCAATGATTAAAAAGATTAAGGTAGTTAGAGTTCTGGTAACTGGTCACACTGAATAGGATGAAATAATTATTTAAAACCATGATGCATTTGCCCACAGTATTTACTAAGTACCAGGCACCAAGGAGAAAAATATACGGGACCCACCCTCAAGATACTACTGTCTAAACAAGGGAGATTAACATGTGAACTCAAACAGTGAAGAAAAGTGTTATAGACAACATATAAACTAGGTGTTTTAGAAATTCAGATAAATCAGAATTCATTCGAGCACATCTTACTACAAACTAATCCTTAAGGTATGTGCTTATTTAGCGAGTAACCAAATTCAATCCCTCTTTGATATCCAGGACATTAGGTTTCAGAAATCTTGTCTGGTGGTCAGCCATTTCTAGTCAGTGTGGAAAATAAAAATCTGAAATTCAGATTTAAGAAAATTAAACTTCAGAGTTAAGAAATTAAACTTCAGTAACTAGAGCCGGACACCTAAAGTCAAAAGGGCATCCATCCACACAGCAGACCCTCTGGAGGGACAAATTAGATGTGAGAGTCCGGTTCTGTGGCAGGAAGGAAAGCATGTGCATCTGCCATTCAAGAGAGAAGTATCAGTTCATCTCATGATGCCCAGAGACTGTGATGTCCTGAGACTGTGTGACTTTAAAATAATGCGTCAGTCTTTAATTCTTCGCAAGAACACCCTCCTGTGCCTTTTCCCCGACTGTTAACTTCAGAGGTTCTATAGAGAGGATATGGGGGAGAGTCATGGGGGAAGAACGTATTGTGATTTACCTTGATAGCAGAGCCCCGATACTTGTTTTCTCTGGTTTCCTTTGCCACCTAAGGCAGATCAAAGTTAAGTGCTTCTGCCTTGTTAGCATTTCAGTTATCTGGACTGCAGCCTTTCCCCATCGGGGTATTGGTGGTTTCTTGCAGATGCCAATTTCTCAAATCCCCCTTGTATAAGCATATGGTGGTTTAGTGGAGAAAGGCCCACTCTGACACGGGGGCAAGGCCTTCACTGAGTAAGTCGCGGGGAGGCAAGCAGCTCCCTAGAGATCTCTTTTCGGGCCAGATGCTCCCATTTTTTTGGTATGCTTTTTAGTGGTCTTAATAATCTAATAGTTTATAGCATGATGGGGTTAGGGAGCTATGATGTCTATTCCATTTTCTTTCTTAAGCAACAAATCTGCTGCTGTCAATTTCTATTCCTCAATTTTCCCTAAGTATAAAATGGGAATAATAATCTCTGTTCTATGAACTACTGCAGGCCTTTTACCCTCTTTTGGGTCATCCCTCTGAAGACCTGATGAAACGAACACCACTCCGGCTCCGCCCCCATCCCTCCCAGGCCCCAACTAGTTGCCCACAAGCAACATTTGGCAAACAATTGCAAACCACTTAAAGCTCATTTGTATCCCTACTGGGCCCTGACCTTATCGGGTTAAGAGTCTGTCTAAAGGGGTGTGGCACTAAGTGTCAGGCAAACGGAATGAAACTCCAGAGAAACACAGAATGCCGAGGAGAAGAAATCAGGCCTCTGAAAAGGAAATGTTATTCCCAGTTAGGTGTACTGATCTATCAACATTAGTCTCCCATTTTTACAAACTTTTACTTGTTCTGTGAAATAATTCTGGAGCCAAAATAGTTAATGGCTTTGACAGGGAAGAGGAAAAAAGGGGCTGGGGGTTGGAGATGCATTAATAGCTATAATATCTGTAGCAGCATACATTCAAATTAATATGCAGTTTTTCATTTGCCTGAGAATAAGTTTATTTGTCCTTATTTTTAGTCACGTATATATAACTGGCAGAGTTTTCTAAGTCACTTGAGAAAGACTACCTTTCATGATCCGAGGCAGGAATTGTTAATAGGGGAAATGCACTAGAGCAGATAGATCTCACTGAGTCTTACATAGACAAGGAAAACAGAAATCCTAAGTCCAAAATAATTTAAAAAGGCTTTAAATGAGTGAATACTATGCACGGCAGACTGAAGCACCAGCATAAGTAACATAATAACCCACATAGAAAAGGAAAAGAAAATGAGGGATAATGCAGGGAAAGGAGAAATGAGCCTAAAAGCGGAGGGAGCTGTGAATGCTGCTTTAAAGACTTTAGTTTTAGTGCATTTAATCACTTTCATTTTGCAAAGCTTCTTTTATGCTTTTATCACCTTTATGATATTGCTTATGCTGATCAATTCATTACTTAAAAATGTATAATGAATATAGTCTTATCAGGCTGCTAATCCTGTATAGTAGTAAGTCACAGCAAATATTAATATTCAGTGCTAATGATATGCCACAAACTAAGCTGAGTTTTTTTTACAGAATCTCATTTAGTTCTTATAACAAGCCTATGAGAGAGAAACTATTATTATCCCCATTTTAAAGATGAGGAAACTGAGGCCTACAGAAGTAAAAAGTAGCATAGTTTTTAGATAATTGTAGTCCCCTAACCCCAGAAATCAGGGTTATAATATCTAATTCAATTGTTTTAAACACAAAAATACACAAGAGTTTAGTGATATAGGATCGCAACAGTCAACAAAAGATATTCCCACGTTAATAATCAATTCATGATGATGTTCCAGTCTGGGCCAAGGCAGTAACTCTACTAGCGGTGCTCTGACACAGGGGAAATGCACGGAGCTAGCCCTGCAATCAAATCAAATCAATATCCTAACAAGGCACTTCACGAGATCTTGATTCTAAGTTGGGAATTAAGGTAAAAGCCTCCTCACAAAATAATCAAATGTATATCCTTCCTTTTCTTTCTTTGGTGGTCTCAAATCTTACTGCAGTGCTCATTTAATGTTAATGTAACAGGGGAGATATTTTTTAGCATGTTTACTTGTTTCTTTTCTGCTTCCTGATGAATAACCAAAGGCAAAGGATCATGCCTACCATGTGTTCTACCTAACAGAAATTCTCTCAAAGCTTCCATTTCTGGGACACATGGTGTCCAACAGCAGGGCCTCTTGTGGAGGAGGAAGATTTGAGTTTATCCCAATTCTAAAAGGCTATGATTTCAATGACTGACAACTGAAAATCGTTTTCCCTTGTTTCACCTTCTCCAAAACAGAGAAGTAAATCACTCTGTCAAATAAAAAGCAGCTTATTCTAAACTGAGTAGCGAAGCTGCACAACATTTGACTTAAATTTCGTTGTAATTGTTCAAAATTTTAAGACACATAAAAACGTCGCAGTGAATTCCTGGTTGCCCAGTTGTCATACTCTTGATGAATCCTAAAGGTACAAACCTGGTAGGCAGATACAGGAGACGCAATATAGGGTGTAATAGAAGTTTGAGTGATCATTCGGTTTGTAGCAATACTGTATGGTGAAGGATAAAATCTAGAACAAACACAAAAGCCTTTATTAAGTAATCCTTTAAGTAGAATAATTCATGGAATAAGAGTCTGACATGTTTCACCTTCATATTTTCCCTCAACTCATTTATGAATGTATCTCAATAACATACCCATTCTGTATAGCAGCTGTGGCTGGGTCATAAGTAAGTGTCATTCCAGCCTATGAGAAGAGAAAGAAATAGCATGTGAAAGGTACAATTTAAAAATTCCATTTCTTCAAGTAATGGCAACGTAGTGAGAGGTTAGATTGGGTAAAACTGAGTTCATTAGCCAAATATATTATAAACTTAACTTGAGAATCAAGCTTTAGATCTGCATAGTTTCATATGGTAAACATTAATCATATGAAGATATTTTAAATTAAATGAAAAAATGCATTCTTCCAGCATACTAATGGCACGTCAAGTACTCAAATAACCACATGTGGCTAGTGGTTTTCATTGAACATTGTAGATTCTAGAACATTTTTTGACTGAATGATACTTCCCTAGACATTACTGAACCCGTATATTACTTAAACAAACAAAAACAAAACCCCCAAACACAACAATTCCCTGAAAATACGGAGAAATGGAAGTCTATTATTTTTGAACAAATCGAGTTCATTTAAAAAAATATTATTCAAACGAATTAGGCAAAACTAAAAACTTTCAATGACAAAGATATTTTAATAATATTTAGGATAATTTCTGAATAATTATAAATGTAAATCTCTCTAAAAAACCATGACATTAAAAAATAAAACTACAACAACAAAAAAACCACTGTGTATTTCTAATCTACCCATTCATCTAGAGAAGCATCCCTCTCTTAGCACCATGTCCATTGCAAAGAGTATTAAATCTGACATTATTTGGATTATATTGTACCAGGAGGAAGGTTTAATTCTGGCACCTAGTCCAGAAGTGTGGTGTCTGGGTAACGATGCCACTTGTGTGGCATTCACGGAGGTTTTCATGATTACACAATCACACTAAAGTTTGAGGAAAGGACTTACAAGTCTCACCTCTCCTTCTCTATGCCATGGTCTTCCATTAGGGATGTATTTGTTTGGGTTCTGTCTCTTCTTCTGTCCTCCATCTGCAAACTTACACAATAAAGGTTCCGTAGGAGCTGAACACACAGGGAAATATGAAACCAAAATTAGACATATATGCAGATAATTTAATGTAATTGATTTTTTTAATAGAAAATAATATTATCTTCAAACCAGAGTGTAATAAAAACATTTACAAAAGATACTCTGAGAAAGCAAAGGCAGCTTTGATTTACTGTGGCACTTTTTTTAAAAAAAAAGGCAAAGTGTAGGCAGAAATGAAGGTGAGTAGGCAGCTAGGCAGGAAAACAGGGAAGGAATGAACACTCCAATCAGGGCACACCCTCGCTTCAGCACTCGAGTGCAGACACACTTTTCATTCTGGGGTCTCTCCAATTCCGCCTCTATAAATCTTCAAATGGAAATAGGAGTCATCTTCCCCTCCCCCAACTTAAAAATGTTCCCAGAGCTTTCCATTATAATTCCTCAGAGAAGGCTTCATGTCTCCCCCAAGGAAACAAGTCCCTCTTTATATTGCTCACACCGTATTTTCATTCAGAGTATTTAATTAACAGCTGAAGTGTGGTGATCTGTTTGGGGTCTGTTTCCCTCTCTGGAGCACAAGCTCTGTGGCAGCAGTGACTTCTGTTTTGTTCATCACTGCATCCCAGCGTCCAAGTGTCTGGCATGTTATAGGTACTTATCTTGGTGGAATAAATGAATAGAGAAATAGGTTTCATTTGAGGGCTGCACCATTAAAGACAGCTGTTGTGAGAAGCGGAAAACACCTGCCTATCCCATTTACGTTTTACTGTGCCTTTAATCTCCATCCCACTGTTGGTGGCTATTGTTTTACTATCTATCCGTGTCATAAAATGATCCAAAGAACCACCCAAGAACCTAACATAGAAAAGTAAGAGATGCAGAGACTGATAGGATTTATATTTAATAGTTTAGAAAAAAAGAAAACAGGAAAAGGTTAGGTGTGGTAGTCTATCCATGACGACTTCTCTTTGCTCTGCTTTTCCCATTACAGAAGAGCATTCTCCAAAGTTGTGTGTATTTCTGTATGTTTCTAGTTAATGTAATAAAGGCAATCACACCTTCCTGTCTGGTTCTCACATTTCGTCCTTTGTCTACTGTGGAACTGTGATTACTACTTTCAAGTTCCGTTTCAAAGTTAAATAACCATGAAGAGAAAAATATTACTTGTGGAAAATTTACTCCTTTCTCCTTTGGCTCTTATTATCCTAATTCATCTCTTATTTTATATCATTATTACCCACCCACTAATGACAGGGTGAAAGCAAGAGTGCTTCTCAACACTTCTCTGCCAAAACACAAAACAACACAAAACCCAACTGTAATTCCGTCTCTGTGAGTTATCTAGGCTGTTGTTTGGCCTCTATTCTCCTTTTTTTTTCTGGTGTGAACCCCTCCAGGGGGATAGGCTGGATGTGAGCTCACTTCTGAATAACTGGAGTATAGGTATGAGGAGTTAAGAGCAAAATGTTGGGAATCTGCTGACAATACCAGCAGTCTAAACCCTGCCCTTCACAAAGGGGCCTTTGTTTACCTTCTGACTCCACCCCCAGTCCCTCAGGCTTTCTTGAACCAGGCAAACTGGGTGTGAAGGGAGATGGACTAGGGCCAAATCCTAGACTGCAGATAAACTAATCTCTGTCTTTTCAAAAATATGCACTAACTTTTGGAAATTTTACCTTCTCCAACAATCACAGACATTAAAGTAAATGGATGCAATGAAACAAGAAAATGTTTAATCAATGATCATTCACAATTGGGCCACAGAGATGGAAACCAAGATGGAGAGACTATAGCATTCAAGCAGGAGGAGGAGATAAAGGGCAAAGCTTTGTCAAAGTAAGGAGTGTGTGTCTGCTGTGGTCAAGTATGCTTCACCTTGCCTCTAAAGACAAATTAAGAACTGTGGAGAGAAGCAAGAACCTATTCTCCACCTTTCTAGAGAGGTCCTTAGAGCAGTGAATACTGTCTCCGATGACAGCTTAAATTTTAGGATTTTGCCTTCTCATCACCTATCAGGGTGAGAGAGAAATAACCTCTGGTCCTGGTACTTTGAAGAGACACTTTTACCTCGAGGCATTCTAAAGGCTAGCGCCTATGATAAAGTTTAATGTAGGTGAGCAAGGCTAACGAACCATTCTCCATTATTAGCATCATTTCTTCCAGAGAGAGGTGACCAGACTCGTCTCTTTCTGGTAGCTCACTGGAGCAGCTCAACTAAGCAGGCAGGTGAGACTGCGAGAGCTAGGTTTCCCTGGCCGGTGCTGAAGCTTCCCATTTGTTCAAAGACCAAATGTTCCTATCTACAGTAAGGTGCTTCTGGAACATTTTCCTTCATCGAGACCACATTCTCTCAAAGAAAAAGCAATTCCAGGCAGTCATAGAATCAGCTACAAAAGTAAAATGATCAAATGAATGGTAGCATGTTTGCAAATGTTTAAAATGAAAAAATGAAAGAGGATGCAGTTGAATCTTTCAAAAAACCCAATTATATTTACTACTTAATGTTCTGCTGTCATTAAGATGTTTTTCCCCCTTGAAAAGCAAAAAAATTAAGTAGTTAAAACAGCCTGTTACTGGCAGGTGTCCCATATCTTAGGAAAATGAATTTCTTATTTTGAAGAAGTATAACCATTAGAAATGATACATTTTAAAGATAGTTGTCAGCTCCTTATTTGGGGAGATAGGAGTGTCCCAACACTGCATGTGAAGCAGAAGGAAATTCAAACAGTTTCTTAGATCTACTTAGCAGCTGTAATCTTTACTGAGTGCCTACTCTGTGCAAGATAATGTTAAAAGCTGGGGACCTGGAGCTTGAAATCTACTGGGGACCAGAGTGTACCCAATCTTATATAAACCCACTTAGCCCTTATGGGACAGAGCAATGTTTACAGAGGTGTCTGTTTTCAGTAAAAATACCACCCAGAAGTGTAATCCTTTTGCTACAAAAACAGCTGCATTTCTTTTAGTTACTGCTCCATGTACTTAGATGACATTATGAGACACAGTTTCTTGATATTTACTACGAAGATTGTATCATGTGCTCTAGGAAAGTTATGACTGAAGAATTTTTTTTAAAGCTTTTAGTGTTACCCTGAAGTTGAGCAAGGTTAGATGATATCAGGTATATTTTGAATCAAAACCCAAAGCACCCAGAAATGTGTCACAGACTTACAAAATGAGAGAGCATTTTGATTGGTATATTCTCTTGCTAATTCCAAACCAGCAAATACTTTGTAATTTGTGTTTTATAGTATAACATACAGGTTCCAGGTTTAAGATTGGGAGACCATATGCGACATCCACAGAACAGACCCCTCAAAAGTGGCTTCTTAGATTGATTGTGATTTGCAAGATATTCCTGTATTAAAGTGGTGCAAACCTTCAGCAAGCAATACCACATGTGTAAACACTATCTGATACTTTTTGGCACCTCTTAAGAGCCATCTAAGGTAGCTGCAATACTGAATTCTCAAATGGACATTGACAGTGAGATCTTTCACAAATGCCTGAATTTGTGGCACTGATGATCTCTCCTAGAAGATCATGAACCATATGGGTGATGCCTGTGATAACTCACTAAATATCTCTAATAAGTAGTTTCCTTACCTAGCTTCTGAAGCTTAAACACTACAGTAATTTAGGTTCAAATGGCTTTCCTTGATACCCACACTAAAAATCACTTCAAGAATGCCTGCTCTGACTAAGCACTGTAACTCATGATGTGACCTACTGGAAGTCTGGCTAATCAAGTCAACCCAAGGGCTCAGAGCTATCTAGAATTTGAGCCTTTTCCTCACTGTTCTAAAAGGTCTTCTCCATGCTTTTCCTGTCAGACACTGAGGCAATAACAGGTGGAGAAATTGCTACTCCCTAACTCCCCTTTTCCTAGTCATGCAGTATTTTATCCTAATCAACATTCCGTACAGTGTAAATGGCCCTTGATAGCTTTCCCTCAGTTATGGAAAACCAGCTCAGTCAGCAACTGTAATTAGCTTTCTTTCTGATAACGTTGGCTACTTTCAAAACTCATTTAACAACAAGCAAGGAACTCTCTGGGGCTCTTCTTAAAAGTTCATCCTAAGGATTCAAAAAATATGATCCACTGTTTATGTATATAACATTTTCTATTTTAGCCCCTCTTTATTTCTAACCAAATTGTGCTGTCCCCCTCCCTCAAGAGCAATGCAAGAGGTCTAGCTTCTCAGCAGACGCCTGTGCTCCCACACTGGCTTCAGTAGGTTTGGGTGTTTTCTCCCTTCCTGATCCTTGTATCGTGCTTCCATTTTCCACTGTTGATTTGACAGAATTAAAGTCAGAGTAGATAGAAAAGAAAATCCCAACACTTCCCTGTCACTCCAACATGTATATATATATTAATATACTATACTCTGCTTTTCTAAGTCTGTGTTTAGTTTTTTGTATTTGCAATGATCAGTCCTGTAATTCCACCATTTACAGACATGTTAGATATTTAAAAAGTGGTTACATGATGTTCTGTTGGAAAAAGGGAACATGCACAGTTTCCTGGTTATTATAGCACTGTATGAGTATCTGTGTATATATTATTCACCTCTTTAATCCCCTTGCTTATTGCTGATCAGGCCATGGGCCTAGATATTAGATCAAGAATAGTGTCCCTGAGTTTGAAATATGGCTTTGTCACTTACTAGGCTTTTGACTCCAGGCAAGTTATTGAATGTCTCTGGTTTCATAATCTGTGACATGGGAATAGTAATAGGACTTACTTGAAAGAACTGTGACGATTAACACATAAAGTGCTTAAAACAGCTCAGTGAGATCTACCCATTGTTATTACTAATATGACAACAGAAGGAGCTCACATTTTGAAGCTCCTTATCTTAGGAGAGAGTTGGTTCAGAAGTTAAAAATGGTTTTAGGAACTGGCTGGTTTCCTAAGGGATTTGATTCTGCAAAATTGAATGAGCAGGCGGGGCTGCTGTGTCAACTTCAGGTAGCATGAAGACATGTTCAAGTTGTAGATAAGAATAAAGTTACTGGCAAATGCCTTTTAGAAAATGGTTTCATAGTAACGCCTACATCTTCCACTCAAGATTCTTTTGCTTTAATAAAACCTTACTTCCACTACTTAATGCGCCCCCACCCCACCACAGAGTGTCATAGTGAAAAGATGTAAAACTGATTTGAGGAGCTTGCTGCTGGGGGCATCTGTGGTAATAAGTGCCTGAAGGCAATGCTGTCATAAACCTGGCATGGCCCTCAAAGCATCCTGGGCTCAAACACTGGCACTTTTTTAGTTGTGGCCCCTTGTCACCTTTTTAAAACTTACACTTTCCCTCCTTGGTAAAGAATGAGTTCTGATTTTGGGTAAGACGGCCTGCACCCCTTTTGTCCCCAGAACTCTTCCCACACTTTGGCTTTCATGGCAATGACTGCTCAAGAGTGCAGCCCACGGAGGGAGCGCACTGTGACTGCTCCAGTGTGCGGGGCGTGTGAGCAGATCACAACCAGAGGCATGACCCCATCGTCCTGGAGGCCCCAGGAGCACTGCACATGTCTAGCGTTGTTGTTGGTTTTTGTTTCCTCCGTTCTAGCTCTACCAAAATCTTCTGTTCTTATGGAGTAACAATACTTAAGATAAACAGAGGAAAAATGGGTAATAGAAATTTTTGAAAGATCTCCAGTCTTTTTACTAAAGTCATAATTTTTCCTCTAAACATTACCTTTTCTGCCTCCTGGCAGAGGGACAATGCCCTAGTAACATCCCTATAAACAGACTTATGAAATGTGGGTAAGCACAGTTTTCAAGCCCTGCTAGGCACATACCCAATCTGAAACATTAGAGTAACACAAAGAGCAGATGTAAAACATGCGAGGCCTTTGTGTGGATTTGGCCAGCAGTCACAGAGGCACTTCAGCGGAGCTCTTCTATGACAGACACAGCTTTGGGCAATGTGGCAGAGTGATCCCAGCCCCATACTAAGTATCTAAAAAGCACTCTCGGTGCCCCTGTGGTACTGGAACACGTGTGGCCTTGCATGTGTGTGTGCACGCACATGCACGCATGTGTGTATGTGTCCTTCAGAGGTGGAAAGAGTAGATGCAGGGGCAAAGAACTATAGCAGAATTCCAGTTATCATGCCATGTACACATTAGTTTTCTCAGAGCCTGTACTTTCTTCCAAGAAGGTACTGCAAGAACATATTTTAGATGAATCACTGAATCATGACCATGTATGACAGTGTTTTGCCTCGGGCAAATCTCCTAATTTGGACATCAGTTCTACATAACCAGAGTTTCCCATCCCTTGTTTCAAATACTCACTGTGTGGGAAACCACCACTATGCTCTTTCTCCATAATTTTTATCAAATGCTAGTAAGCAGTTATTTTTAAACCTTTATGGAAATTACCTAGATTGTCTCACAAAGTCATTGGTTCTTTTGTTAGGTAGCAGTGGCCACGAACAGGGAATGGGGGAAGGGTGAAAAGTGGACCCTACCAATCAGCTTAAAGGTCAGGGAACCTACCAATCAGGAGCAAGGTTCACCTTTCAGTTCATTACATGCTCATTATATAAAACATTAGTGGTGTTGACCCTCTTGTGGCAATAAGGGCAAAATGCCCCTAGGTGGAGTCCAGGGTATGGAATTCAGTCAGAGCCTTATAAAAGTCTGAGCTTCTAGAACTTGGGGTCAGCTGCTCTGGGAACAAACCACCCTCTATCCTGGGGAGGTACGCACCCTTTACCCATCTTCCACCCTTATTTTCACTTTGTTAATTTGCCAAGAACACTTCCCTCCAGGTGTGTCAGCTAGTGATATGGAAGGTGAGAAACGAAGCTATTGTACTGTGCTCTTCACAGAGAAAGATCTGTAGTGTCTCAGCTTTAATGGGCTTTCCTTAGATCAGAGAAGGGGAGAGAACATTACATCTCGTTTTTCCAGTTTATCACTGTTATCCCACTTCTGGGATGGGAGGTAGCAAGGGCTTCTTTATTTTCTTCTGTTCTGCCTAGCAACCCACACATTTTTGAAAGTCAGGTCATGTTAAGCCCTCTTTTCACTGGGAAGTATGTCAGGTGGTGATTTGAGAGTTGCCTGTCTTCCAAGTAGAGGAGGGAGAAAAAACTTTTCAAAGGTCTTTAATTGTTTCTGAAGCTAGTCAATGTCAAATCCTACAACAGAATTTGCTTTTCTATAGCATTATTCTGAGAGTGGTTTTGCGGTTCAGCTAATTGAAATCACTCTACAGAGGGAACTCATCCCACCTTCCACCCTTATTTTCACTTTCCTACATTGCCAATAAAACTTTTTTTACTTCTCCTGAGTCCCAGTAAAACTGACATACACAGTGTCTTAGGGTAAGTCGTCTCCCCAAGAACACAAGCAACCTACCCGCCCAATAACACTTTCATCTCGGTTAGGGGTCTTCCAAGAAAATCGGACTTAACTGCAGAGCAGCTGACACTCAAAACCGAGGCAAATCCAACCAAAGACCAATGCTTCAATATATTCATAGAGAAATGAGAGACTTTGTGGAGAAGGATAGAAGAAAAGGCCTTATAAACTTTTTTTCAACAGAAACTGTAATGTACATTTAAAGAAGAATTTGTTAGAAGAAAAATATCTCTGAAAAAATGATAACATTCGCTACAAAAGCACGAGACTTTTAAAAAGCAATTTTAGAAAACCGCCTGGAAAATTAGAATGCTGTATATTGGATTTTCACAGAACTATAAGCATGTACTACAATGTGCCCTTCCCCAGGCCAGAGTGGACTATGTCAGGCCAACCCAGTCACATCATCTCTGGTATAAAAAGTTTGCTGGCAGGAGGATGGGTGGCATGAGAAGTGACGACGCATGTACACAGCTGACCACCTCATGCTGAGCCATCTATTCTTTCTCAAAAGTGCCCCAGAGACGTCGACTCCACTGCTCAGTTGGCTAATTTTCATAAGGTATCTTTTTCAGGACCATGCTAAAGTGGGTGCTTGGCTTCAATGTCATGGGCAAATTGCTAGTCATGCAAGATTCTGAGCGCCCTGACAGAAACCATCCTGGCTAATTTTGCTTATGACAGCTAAACAACTTGCATCATTAAACAAGCTGTCCTCTGTATTTATGAAATGTTATATCTGCCTAGCGATGTGCCCACAGTACTTAAACATTAAGATGGAGGCACATGCAATCTACTTTTGCCTGACAGCATTTTTGTTTTCCACCTGGCTCTACTAAATATCACATGAAGAAACACATTTTATGGGATAAACATCTAGGTGATTTGAGAGGAGGAGTATCGAATAAAGTTAGTGGTAATCAAAAATAATTTTCACATTATGTGAACAAAAGGAAAACATCCAGAGAATTTGAAAACAGTTTCAAAATTCCCTTGTAGGTTCTCAAGTCCACTGGGGACTTGCTTTGGGGGAAAAGCTGAGCTCACTGGAACAGCGTGCTTCCAACCCCGACCTAACGGCAGTTTAACCTCAGTCACCTGCAAAGGGATTTAAAAAGGCTCTCAAAATACTCATGATCACTGTGATGAGCTCTACAGGAAAAACGTTCTTGGAAACCACATGGTGACTGCTGCTGTTGAAAGGGTGGTGCACAGGTCTAGCACAAAATTAAAAATAGAACATAGACCCTGCTGCTCAAGAACTGGCACTTTATTTGGGGACCAAGAGTAATATACAGAAGAGATGATTAAGTTAAAAAAAAAAAAAAAAAAGGCATAAAATTCAGTTCTGATTCAGAACAGAGTATAGCTAACTGCAGTCACCCCAGTACCTTGGGATGCTCTTTTTGCAGAAGGAACCTGTCTGCTGCTTGTGCCCCACTTGGCACAACTTGGAAGAAACTCTTCTCTGGTAGTTGCAAAGTGCAGAGAATCCCACAATAATTTACATGTGGTTTGGAAATCATGGTCTTTTTTTCCCCCCCTCCCCTTAAATGGGTGTGACCAATAATCTTCAAACCAACTTAAAGGAAACAGTTAAATGGCACCACCATGAAATTCTTTAAAGAAAAAGGGAACCTGTTCAACTTTAATTCATGATACCCTGAGATCTATTTCATTCAAGAAATTGGGAGATCTTATCTCAGAATGATACAATATCAAAGCAAATTTGCAGTGGGATATTTCCTTCTCGAAGTTTCCTTGTTGCATGTAAAAATGAGTTGAGAATGTAAAGGTCACAGGTGGATGGATTAACAGCTCTTCCAAGGGACTAATACTCCAGGGTCCTGACTATACAAAGGATGTGAGGAAAACAGCAAAGTGAGGAGAACAGTGAGGGTCAGCTGTGCACAAGTGCATGACTCAGAAGACCTGATAGAGTAAGGTTTACAAAAGGTTCCTAAATATGAAATTTCTCCACTGTCTTTACTTGGTTGGACGGTAAAAGCATTCTTCTTTCAATTCTAGTGTTTGTTGACAGGGAAACAAAACATACCAAGAAGAAGTTCTTCTACAAGGTTGCGTTCTTGAAATAGTGTCTTCTATTTTTATGTTCCTAACTCAGAGAGTCAATAAGATTGTGTCAGTCAGGTTTTAGCATTATAAGATGAAGTGTAGCCTGTGGTATCTGTACATACTTACACATAGGTTCTCTATGAAGTAAGACTCAACTAGATACTAAAAAAAGTGAACTCCTAGACATAAGCATCAGTCATTCAGTTAAAGATGGAAACTTGAAGCTATAGCAGAATAAATATTGAACACTAGACACACATAGTCTAGCAAATGAGGGAAAAACTGAAATGTCTTCTGATTTCTGGTTAGCCATTAACATGCTAGCTTATACATAGGTAGTATTGTCTCCATGAACAGTGTAGTGAAATTTATACAAAACCAGGAACAGCCGGGTTAAAGGGAATGAAGAGATCTGAGAAACTAAACTGGAAACCATGTAAGAGAAAGCAAAGAGAAATGAAGCAACTTGTGTGTTAGGAATACCATTTTGTAGTTCAGCACTGGAGAGAAAGAAATCTGAAGAAGTAGGCAAAAGCCCATCATTACTGGCCCTCAAAGTCATCAAGTCATTCTAGGACTCCTGGATCTTTTCTTCACAGGGGTAGAGATGACTTTTAACAGTGACTTGAAACAGAAGCCCTTATTTTATCTAAATCTCTGGCTATAGTATGGAAGATTATCTGAGAGAGGAAGGACCAGAGATAGGGGAGGAATTAGGAGGCACTATAAGGGCCTAATGGAGAGATAAATGATTAGATAGTGGTAGGAAGAGTGGAGGAGAAAAGGAAATTCTAGAACTAATCAGGAAAAAAATGTAAGTTGAATGACTGTGTATGAGAGATGGTGGGCGTGTGCTGGGGGTGGTGATGATTCAGTTTGGGGTTTCTGGGTACATACTGGTTATAATAATAGAACTAAGGAAAACAGGAAGAGGAGTAGGATAAGATGGGAAGGAGACTCGGTTTAGCTTTGGAGAGTATAAATGTAAGGTAACCAGCTAGGGTAGCCTCAGGAGAAAAGTCAGGATAAGAGATGAATGACAGTTATCTGAATATAAGTGATAGCTGAAACCTTGAGACCGGATGAAATCTATCAAAAATGTGAGCCCAAAGTGAAAATCAGGGGAACACTAATAATTAAGGAGTAAATAGAAGAAATAAGCCCATCAAAGAGAAGAAATTAACACAAGATGGTAAGGAAATGGAAGTAAAATGGAAGTCAGAGGAGGACATTTCAAGGAAGAGGGAGTGACTAGCTGTGTGGAATACAGCAGACACATTATGACAGACAGAAAAACCTCCAGATTTGGTAAATAGCAGGTAAGTTAAAAAAGCTGAATCCTGTCTGCCCTATCGCTTATACCTCCTCCCCCACCCTCCAGAAAAATTAGTTCTTAATCTCAGATATGACTTTAGAGATAGGGACTTTAAAGTCAAAAGGAAGTCATTAGGGGCCTGAATCCAATGACTGCTGTCTGTATGAAAAGGGGAAATAATCTGGACAGACAAGCAGTGAGGGAAGATGATGTAAAGGGAGAATACTGCTATCTGTTAGCCAAGGAGGGAGGCCTGGGACAGTCTTCCCTCACAGGCTTTACAAGAAGTCAACCCTACTCACACTGTGATCTTAACTTCCAACCACCAGAGTTTTAAGAAAATGCAATTCTATTGTTGGATCCCAGTGTATGGTATTAGTCACGGCAGCTTTAGCAGGCTAACAGAGTAAGTTTATTACAAGGAATTTCAGTTACATACCTGAAGAAGAAGTCAGATGGAGAGAGCTAAGGTGTGAATGGGAAATGAAAAAGTGGAGAATACACTTTTAAAAGGTTTACATGAGAAGGAGCTAGAGAGAAATATAGAGCTTAGCTGAATTTAGTTTCAAGATCAGAGACCTGAATAATCTCAAACACAGAAACAGGCAGATTCTTCTAGAAAATGATACAAAATTTAAAATGTATTGGCATACAATAGTTCATGGTTTTATTCATTGTATTTTAGAATTTTAAATATGTAATGCAGCTATGTGGACAATTTTTGTTTCTAGTAGTGTTTATGCCTTTTCTCCCATTTCTTCATAAATTAGTCTTGTCAGAAGTATGTTTTTAATTGTAAAGTTTTTTGGTTCTGTTAAAAAAGAATACAGGCAAAAGACAGATTAAAATTATAATAGAGGGAGGAGTAACTGGCAGAGCAAGGTCTCAGTGGGGTGGGATCAAGGTGCCAGAGCTGTGAATCACAGTCCTTGAGAGTTTTAAGAAGGAAAGAAGTGAGAACGGGTGTGGGTCTTCTGGTGGGAGGAAGCAGGAAGTTGACAGCATTTCCCTCTGATGATCTCAATTTTCTTCTTCCAGTAGCAAGTGAAAACATCTGCTTACAGTCGAGGGTAGCAGGGTAGGGACAGGAGGAGCAGGGTGGTGGGAAACTGAGAACTGCTGCTAGGGAAGGTGACGATGCTGAGGTTCTGGTCAAGCTGAAGATCACCTCTACCTGCTTAGAAGTAATAAGAGCAGTGAAGTTGAGTGGCTGTCATCAAGGACAGGATACAAGAAAATTGAAAATGCCACTGAGAAATGGTTGTAGTGTTCAAAATGGAGCCCAGACTTGGCAGTGATGGGAAAAAGGTGAAGAAGAGTCAAAAAGAGTGAAAATGAAAAGAATCCTTTTGTATTTCAGTTCAGGTTTAGTGGAAGTTAGTGTGATCTTGAAAAGCTCCAGAGATGCTGTGTTCTCAGTCATGACAATAAGGCAGAGCAATGGGAGAAAGCAGCTACAGGGGAGTAGACAGGAAGGCCCTAGGCGTTGAGGGGTCCGGTAAAGGGAAGAGAGGGACAACATACGTTGAAATCTTCTAGAACAGAGGTGGGAGCTGGAGTGGAAAGTTCCACAGTCCTCAAGAGATGTGACTAAATGATAAATTAGGTTTATTGTTGGTGATAAGTGAGTTAAAGGTGATAAGTGAGTTAAAAGGATGGCTTATGCATCAAAGGAAGAAAGGTTTCCGAATGCTTTTCTAGTCAGACAACTCCTTACCACTGGGTCTATTTCCATTCCTATTGATATACCCCCCATATTGGGGAGGTGAATTTTGAAGTCTTCTTTTGTAGATCCAAAGGAATACATTTTAGAGAGATAAGGGAATTTTTGTCGTTGAGATAAGAACCATTAAATGCTTAAATTATATAGAAGACTATATAATTTACATAGAAGACAACTGATAAAATTTTAGACAAACAACATACCAGAGACTCCCGGTGGTGTCTTAATAAATTTTCCATTAAAATGACCAATAACAGTTTCACACTTTTCTGTTGATTCCATCCTGTTTATACAGAAATACAGAACACATCAGTTAGGAATCTTAGTTTTTGTGCATGACATTTTTAAGGGTTTATATAAAACAAATAAAACCTAGCAAAAATGTGAATGAGAAAATGGATTTATTCCCACTTAACCACTGCTTGTGTAATTCTACAGTAAAATATTAACTGATACACCACAGATTATCAATCATAAATGAAATAAATTATATCCAAATAAATTATATCAATTTCAAGCATACCAAATGTATAATTCAATACACAATAGCTCTGCAAGTCATGATACAGAATTAAAAATAACAGTTTAAAATACTAGTATGCTTATAGCTTGCTAGAATATTGGCCATTTTACAGAGAGCCTCTCCTTAAAAGATATTTACAAAATGACAGACTTGAAATTCATGATAAGAAGTAGGGGTGGGGGGTGTCTTATGTTTTTTATATTAGTTTCAAGTTTAAAATTAATTTAGTGAAGTGAAGTCAATTATGTATCTTCTTTGTCACGTTGGCTTTGAAGGAGGAACTAAGGAATGGAGCCTAATGTTGCAACTTACTGACATGGCTCAAGACATTTCAAGGGAATTATATAATTCTGACTTACTTTCTTTAATGGAAAAACCCTGAATAATCTAATCAAAATATGCTGTATTCCTGGGCTACCCAGAGAGTTACAGCTTAGTTATAATGGTTAGTACTAGTTTTAAAAAGCAAAAGAAATGAATTGAGTTCAGTCTTTGGATACAGAACTGAAACTACTTGCTCTGCTTTTAGAAGAACACCCACAGCGGTGACAACTTTTAGATGGTGTCAAGCCTTTCAGTGTTTCACCTGAATCCTTTTAACTGATGAAGTGTACAGTGGAGATGATCCGGGTGACTAGCACATGTAGAATATTTTATTATTATTGTGAAATTATCTGGCCTAACAGAAAGCACTGGAATAAAAGTCAAATGAAAGACAGAAAAAAACAAAACAAAAAAAAACCCCAACCAACCCCCAAACCGAAAAACTAGTCCTAGACCTTACTCCATTGCCTGCCAGTCTGGTGACAATGAAATTCAGTTTTCTTATATGTAACATAGCAAACAACGTTTGCTTTGTTGATCTTATAGGTTGTGTGGCACATGTGATTGTCATCAAATAGGACATATATGTAAAAACAATGTCAGAAAAAAAACTTTGAAACATGCAGACGTTATCTGTAGTAGTAACAGATTCCTAAATAATACCTCCTGTAAGATTGGGTTTTTGTACATGGGTTTTTGGGTTAGAACTCCATCAAAAATCAAGGGTTCTTCTGTTTAAGTTAGAAAGCAAATTACCCACTACACTGAAGTATCCTTTCTGGGGAGTAGTGGATTAAAAATAATATGGAAGGAGTATGGGAACATTACCTAAATAGCAATAATTTACTTCTCAAAAAATGCTCTGAAGTGAAATTGCAAAATATTATAATTTGGTGTAACAATTGGTAGTTAGGCAGGTGCCACACTGTCTTTACTTTCTGAATATTTGAAATACTTCATTTCAAGATCTAATTCATTGACTGCTTGATAAATGAACTTCTATCTAATGAGGAAAAATAACGATATATTTATAAAATTCAGGAATTTAGGATTGATACTTTTAAGTTATTATAGGCATTCTGATCTAATTAATTAGAATATTAAGGCTGTACACTTTCAGAATTACTGCTTATTTGTCATTCCTTATTCCAAGTCAGCAAATATTTAGAGTCTGCAGGTTCAAGAATCCTAATGAACTTTCAAAACGATTTGGAAAACAAAGTATCAGTATTTACACACAATTTAAGTTCACAGGGCAACTGACAACATGACCCTGGTTTAAAGTCTCTCTTCGTATGCAATTTTTATTTATAAATTTTATCAATTTACATTTTTGGTTTATTTAGCAGAGCTATTGTTGCTGACAAAATTAAGACAGGGTAGGTGCTTACCTAGCAAAGCCAACACCACGACTTGTACCGCTGGAATCACGAAGTATCCTTGTAGAAATAACTTGTCCAAATGGTTTGAGCATATTTTCAAGTTCTTGCTCATCCATGGACAGTGGCAAATTGGAAATATACAGGTTAGTAGGATCTTGTTCCTGTTGCTGAAACAGAACAGAGATTTGTCCATGAGTTTCCAATAAATTGTGAGACATTTATATTAACATAACCTATTTTTATTTAGTCCCTCTCTTTGTTCAGAGCCATTTAAGCAGTACCTAGTGAGATCATGGGTACTACAGAACATCCATGTCATCGTCAGACATGTGAAACAGCGTCCGAAGCTTGGACAATCTGTGCAGGTCAGACATGATCCCACAGGGCCATGCTTAGCGGATTTGGAAGTGGAAATGCTGGCAGGCACCGTGAGTTAGAGAGGTTGCCCTCATGGAACCACAAATCTCAGCTGTTTGCAACGTTCCCAAAATAATCAACCTCTCCTCTGCTACTATTTTTAGGAGTTCATTTCGGGCACACTATTGCACAGGCAGCTATTGCTGTTAATAATTCAATCCAGAGACATATGACAGATTTTGGTCCAAGTTATATAAAGGCCAGTAGAGGCTTTGTCCAAATTCTCCTCTGCTTGATAGCAGATTTCTATTCTTTTATATTGTGATGGAAAATAGGGAAGAAAAGAACATCTAAATTAATGAAAATAAGAAAACTTGAAGCTAAATAAAAGAGTAAACTCTGGGGAAGAACAAATTTTAGAATCTGGGTAAATCTGCACTCAAGAGTGATGCAGAAGGCTTTTTGTAACATTCTTGCTACTCAAATGGGCCAGCAGTGATGGAATTACCAGCCCATTTATTAGAAATTCAGACTCTCAGGCCCCGACCCTGACCCAGAAAATCACAAGCTGCATTTGAACAAGAACTCTAGGTGATTCTAAGCATACAAAAATTTCAGAAGCAACGATTAAATTATTTCCCACCTACCTTTCCTTTACTGAAGTAAAATCAGCTGAAACCAAAGCTAGCAACTAAAGTTTCCAAGCACCAGTAACTGCTGTGTCTATTTACCAAGATTATGGTGCTAAATTAGCAGGGAAAAAGCTTCAATAACAACTGAAATATTTTCTGACTAAGTTAAAATTCACTTCTGTAATCATGAAATTAGGAAAATGTTCATTTTAAATCAGGCTTTCCTTGAGTCTTACTAACCAACTGTATCTTTATATATTGAACTAATAAGCAAGCTTATGACTTGACTTTAACAAGCACTATTAACAGTCATTGATGGTTTAGCCTTAGGCAACAGAATAAATTATGCTCTATATTTTAGATTTCTAAAATGTACAATATTTTAAAAACATGAAGCATCTGCATGTCTGCATTTGCACAAAGGATCTACTTTCAAATGTATCCTGGTGTCAAAATAAATGTGAACATTAATCTTTCATGCTATGCTTATACACAATAATCAAGTATCTAAGAAATGGTAAATACCCCACTACTCCCCCAAATTAAAGTTCTCAGAGGCCGGGAATTCTGAGCAGAAAGTAATATCCATGTAATTTCCTGGTTCTGACAGAGGAAGGCGGCTACAATGCAACCAGGCCAGTCCATAGCATGGAGCAAGGGCTCCCTGTCCGTGTAGGTGGTTCAAAATAAAATTAAACATTTCAAATGCTCAATAGCAAACTGACTACATATCCTAACTAACCTTTCAAGACTAAATAAAATGACAACTATCTTCTGCTTTTAGCTGAAATTAGGTATATTCAGTGTGATACCACTGTTTAAGGATATAGTAATAAGTTTTGCTCAGCTAAATTAATGTATAAAAATTTAAAAGGAATGTGTTTAAATGTATGACAATTATAAAGTGTTTCAAAATACAGGGGAAAGCAAAACGGTCTTAGGTATCAAAGTTTTCAAATTCTTCTGCAGTGGGGCAAGAGGTAAAATCTTATTTCCACTTCAATCACTACCCTTCACCAACTTTACCCAATTACACAGCTCTTAAGATTAGCCAGCTCATGTCTGTTTGAACCTGCCAAGTCCCTGAAACTTTCTTGAAGTGCAAAAGACTATTTGTTCTCATGGAATTCTGGTCATTAATGGCCCAACACAGATGGAGTCCCTGATCTTAAAAAAAAAAAAAGTTATAAATTCTGCAATCTACTTCCTAGGTATTGGGGATTTTTTTTTTTTTTTTAATGTAGAATCAATTTTTCTGATTTTTAAGTAATACTGATACTTCAGAGATGAGTCATTTTTATCCCATGCTTTCATCTGGTAGAGTGTGAGGGAGAAGGAGGAAACATCCTTTTTGTACTGCAGTGAGAAAGCCATGCAGAAAAAATGAGTAACTTCTGGAGACACAGAAGCAGGCGAGTGCTATTATCGAACCTATCTCATTAGAAAGAATTCTGAACAATGCTTAGTCAGGTTCACAGTAAAGCTGAGAACTGCTAATTAAAGAGCATTACAATACTCGTTGGACAAAGATTTGGTATAAAAACTATTACATAAGAACCATATATATATATTGTGGGCTTAAGGTACAATTACAAAAATATAAATGACAAATATTTAAGATCATTCATGGGATAATTTATCATATGTGAAGTATTTTCAAAACAGTTGACTATGTAGGCATTAAGCGCCCTCTAACTATGTGTTTTAGTGGCTTCTATATTTCAATATAAATAACAATATTTAAAATGTTCGATTTAACTTAAAAGTTCACTAACAGAAAAAAATTAAAAGCACTAAAATGAGATCCAGAAAGAAATTGAGCTCTTGAACCCATTCTTTGAAAAACAGTGCAACCGCTGATTAAAGACAGGTAGAATAGTTCCTGTGATTTTAATGTATTCTTTTCCAATAGCGACAACTAAGTCAATTAAGTTTCTTCATTTGGGATGACCTTTAGAGTTAGTGTTATCTTTCTTTTCAAATAGTCAACTTGTCCTGCAAACATTGCCACAAAGTTGGCAGCATTGGTCACAAAAATATCCAAGCCCCCAAATGTCCATGCATTCAAATTACCAATACATTCCCAGTGAATGGAACATATAATACTTATAGTAAGTGGGGGGTGGTTCTTGATTGAGAATCATTTAGTCTCTTTAAAATCAGTGACAACCATAACTGTTTTATTACATACAATGCTATGTCTGAAAAAACAATTATTCTGTAAATTACGGGTGGCCAAACATAAAAATGGGGCCAACAGACCTCTTTATATCCCTAGGCATGGAAAGGGTTCAATGGTTTCTCTAACCAGTAGAAAACTAGATCCCACATTGGCTGTGAGAGGGATAAACGGCAACTAATGTTCACTTGAGTAGAAAAGCAAGGCTCGCAGGGCCTGCGTGGCGTAAAGTACTCAGTCATCATCTGAAAGAAATTAACAAAAACCTCCCTGTGCGTGTGGAATGGTTCCTAAAATGTAAGAAAGGGACTTGGCAGGAAGACCAGACATCTGTTTTCTCTTGTACTGAATAGGTTCACCAACCAGCAGATAGCTGCTTACAGGCATGTGAATGCAAACCACTCGAAGCATGGTAGACCTTGTGTGGATTCCTGCTCCTCTTACTGCCTATTTACTGAGCAAAACAAAACAAAACATGCAAGCTTACCACCAGCCAAATAATATATGATGATCTGCTGACCCCCAGCAGGCCGTGAGAGGTACTGCTGAAAGCCTACTGGAGGCACTCTTAAAAGATACCAGCAATGCTGATTTGAGGTTTACCAGTTTTTTTTTTTAGCTTCTTATCTGAATTATTTCTTTTTTCATAGATTCTGAATTTTTTATTTTAGAAACACACAATTCTGAGGCGAATGTCAACTTTAACATAAATAGGGACGGGCGTGAATCTTTAGGAAAACCTTTTGATAAGTTTCATCAGGGTATTTCATGGAAAGAACTCAATAAATGTCCCATTGTTAATTTTCAGTAGCTGCCAAGCAGGGAAGGAAGTTGTTCCCTTGCTTAATTGGTTTCTTTGATCATCGACAATACAAACATTTAATATCTACCATATGCCAGGTACCAAGCAAGGCACCAAAAATTAAAATATGAATAAGAAACAATAACTGCTGTCTGACACTCTCCATTCACAATTTTGCCATTCAGTTTTGAATATTGTAGAGTCCTTTTTTAATCCAGGTAGCCAGTGTCAAACATCATTACGTTCTTCTGCGGCATTCTTTCTTCCCTAATTGAATGCCTCTGATTTTTTTCTGACGACTAAAGCAAGTCTTTAATATATGGCATTAGGAATTTTAGTGGATCCTGAGTAATTTGCTAGGGGAAATGGGAGGTAATGAGTTCCTTATCACCCAACCATGGCAGCCAAACCTAAACATCTTTTAAAAATTTCTCCACAAAAGGTGCATGCCAGGTGCTCCTTCATCCAGAAAGCACAAAAGGACTAAGTCAACTCCAGACGTTCAAATTTATGTTTATAGGGAATAGGATAATGGCCCCTTAGCATTTAAAATGTTTAATAATTAAAAAAACCCTCTAATGATAAAATGAAAAAGAAATTATGTCCAAGAAACTCAGCGATTCTATAAAGACCAGAAGAAATTCACAAATACACAGTGTTGGCATCATATCAAGGTCTCTGATCCTGTGTACAGTTCCTTCCTTACAGATGATACAGGAAGGGATTATTTTTCCTAGTCAATTGACGGTATAAAGTCTCCTGAGGAGGTCTTTGAACAGTGCTCATTATTGACTTAGGGAAAGCTGGCACTCAAAGGCACTGCTGACATGACAGTGCCAATCTGTACTCCGTCCAGTTTTGACAAAATACATAGTAAAGACCTCTTTAAACAGTGTATATTTACTATACTCTGCTGCTTAATATTACAGGCATTGAAAAGATCCCAAGATAAGTGCTCATGGGCAGCTGATAAGACCTCTGCATTTGTGGCAGGTTGTTAAAATAGGTCTCCTTCTGTTTCAGCAGAAGCCACAAAATAATGAACACACATGAAGGCATGCACACACACACATTCCAGAGTGAGAAACAAGACCACCTAAAATGTGTTTGCATAGGGGCTGCCTGAGAAGTAGTTTGAGAAGCCCAGCTGGTCGCTCATGTTCTGTCTATGAGAGATTGGAGAGGCTGAAATTGAACATGTTTGTGGAGAGAAGCATAACCGCTTCTGCATTCTGAGTCCTCACTAAGTAGGCTGCTTTCCTAGCACCTCCAGTCAAGCAAAAGAGGCTTTGACAGGCTGCTCAGGAGTCCCATGGAGCTTGGTAGATACAATGGATCGATGTGTGACTTAAATCTGAGGACTCTAAAAGGCAAAAGGCTGACTGAAAGAACCTATGAGTGTGAGAGTTGGCAAAGTATATCAGATGTGGTGGGGCCATGCAACATAAAGCTGGCCTGGTCGTGTAAGATCCTCCCAAGAAGGTCCCTGGAAAGGCAAGGAGATTCCATCAGGGAGGGGTTGAAGACTGGCCCTTAAATGACGAGGAGCTGAGGCTGTTTTTTAGCTTCAAGGAACCTTATGTCAATGGGGGAGGATTACTAGAACTCTGAAACACTCCCAAATCATTCTATAAAGGAAAATGTCAGTTTTCTGCTTAACCAAAGAAATCAAAAGCAGATTATACCATTGTCCATCCTTTAATACTCCAACCTTGGAGGATTAGATACCACAGCTAGCCTACTGATTGAACCTTGGAGAACATTCAAGTTTAAGAACTAGAAAAGAAAGTAATCATGTTCCTATCTCACTACAGTTACTACTGAGCAGACCGGTGCAAGGGGAAGAGAGACGTTTTAACATTATACAATACTCAAACAGATTGGACATTTAAACAGGCATCACACATTTAACATGAGTAATGTAGTCTTGAAAATCAGACATTCAGCATCAAAATGTCAGCTGGAAGCCCATTTTACATTCTTTCAAATAGGAAAAAACTATAATGTATTATATATATTAATTATAATACTCAATATCCTAAAATGTAACTATTTTCCAATTCATCTCCAATTTCCTAAGGTATAAATAAATGCACATTATATATTACGTGTACTTATGTCTATACACACATATAATAAAGGATTATGTTGGGCCTTGAATCTTTAAAACATTTGCTTCCTCATCACCAGACAGCCCACAAGGTTGTTAGCAGTTACTTTGTAGGCTGCAGTTTCTCCTAGCACCAATAATATCCAAGGCACACGTCCCTTTTGCTGACTCTCAGCAGAGTTTTCAAAGCCTCTTGACATGGATTCTGGCATATTATAGACTGTAGTGGGGATGTAGCTTGAGACTCTGTCCATAAAACATCTTGTTTAAAATAATGTATTGAGGGTGGTGTAAAAATATCTAGAAATGGCTGAAAATATATTGAAATTATATTTCATGATGTCTGGATATGAAAAATAAAGTGGCATTTTAACATAAAAATTAGCCAGAAATCTGAAATGCAAATGAAGGAACTTTTTACAATAATGAGAATGGTTAGAAAGTTAGGTGGCCTACTTTGGATTTTATTCATGAAAGGAGAAAGCAGGAACTTCACAGAGTTCATTAAAATGGACAGAACAGAGGGAAAAAAATCCTTAAAGTCTTACTTAAAAAATGTATGATCACCCATTATTTACAGAGGCAAATTAAAGATTTTGTAAATCCTTATGTAACACAGGACTTGTATATTCAGATTCAATCTATCTATCCTCAAAATCACTTTCATTCAACAATGCCACAGGGAATTGTTCTATATAATGGGCAAAAAAATCTGAAAATGGTGGTGCTTAGTATGAACATTAATATTAAAAATATTAAAAAGCCAAGGATAAAAATAGACAGACAGTTCCTTTCATTAATTCTGAAATCTTTATTTGATTCTTTTAGCGTGGTTAAATGTCCTTCAGAAGTTTTAAGAGTTTAGCAGGTAACTGCTCTCTTTACTACACTCTTTTTAACTTCCCTAAATGATCTTTTCTTATGGAAAATGTGAACCCTCCTCAGTGATTTAGAAGTAACAAAGACCAGCATAAAATTACTTTCCTCTGTACTTCAAGAAGTCAGATAATAAGAAATTAATGATCTTTTGAAATGCATATACAAAATGTCGAATTGCTGAGTTTCAAGTATGAAAATATTTTCATAGCTATTCAAGGACTATAAATACAGAAAATGTACATAATTATATCTTAATAAGTGCACTGCAGATAATAGGTATGATAACCCAAATTTACATTTGAGCAATAAAGACTGAGGCATAAATAGCAATTCAACAATATTTCTTATCTAAAATGCTAAAAGTTCATGACGTATAAATCTTGAATAAAGCCATTGTAGACAAAAAATAAAGTGTACATTTTTATCCTATAAATAACCAACCAATGTCTAAAAATACCTGACTTTCGTACCAAAGAAATAGCATCTGTAGTTTTACACTGCATTCAAACTACTATATAGCTGTATAAAGCATTTGTATGTGGTAAAAGTATGTTTGCTATTCTTTCAGAGTACATTATAGGCACAATTACATTCTGAAGTATTTCTAAAATTATCAATTCTTTAAGCATTGACATTTTAAGTTTTTAAAAAAATAGTACTGATTTTTAATACACAAATATATGAAGACCTAAAATATAGTTACGTAATTGGCTATGTAAAATTTTCTTCACTCTTTCTTTACACACAAAACTGTAAGGAATAGTTTCTGGCAATACAGCTACTACTGAGGATGTGGAAGCAGCCCTGGCTGTCTGGGATAGCGGGGGAGAACGTGAATGATGCTGGCAAAGCACTGCCAGGCTTGGAACCAAAGCGAGGTTCTCAACTCACCTTTGCCATCTGAGCTTGAACCCCACTAGCCTTCAAGGCAGACACAGCTTTCTGAGCTGCTGCAGGACTGTCAAAGTCGACAAAACCATAACCTGAAATGCAAAACACACTGAGTTTTTGCAAAGAGTAAAAGAATGACTCCATTTGGTTTCTGACACAGGCAACCCTGATATCCCAAAAGGCCTCAAGCTGGAAAAGCCACAGGCAGCATCCTCCCCAGGCTGCCCTTCCCTGCCATCTAACATGGCATGGGCATGTTTCCCTTCAAAGAAAAAACACCACAACAAAATCAAACTATAACCCAGCTTTTCTCTTTTCCAGATCTTTCTTGGGCATCCTATAGTTACTGAGAAAAATGACCCCTAACTTAGTGACCAAGGTTTCAAAAAAAAGGAAAAAAAAAATTGGCCTCAGAGTTTGCGAGTCTTAATGAGTCTGTAGGAAAAAATGGGGTCCATTCTAAGGAGCTTAGAAACGACAGAAAAAGTGTATTTATTTTGGAGACTAAATTTTATTTTTCAAATACATTAAGTACAACCATAATCTAAATTTTAATACTCAGCTAAAAATATCATTACTTCTTTACCTAAAATTCAGCCCATAACCTCTCTTCAAAAGAAAGGGGGTTCGCCTTCAGATACCCAAAATAGCTGACTTAGCAGTTCATGCCCTAAAGCCTAAAAACAAAACATAAACAATCATCCTCCTAAGACAGCCCTGCTTCAAGGTTATGTATCCACAGCTTTACATTTTTAACAAGATGGTCATGTTTCCCTGGCCACAGCAAATTAAAAACAGGAAATTAGGGAAAAAGGGGTTGGGTTGAGGAGGGGCCTGTTACAAAATAAGCACACGTATGGTATCAAGTAATGAAAATTAGTCACAAGCAATAACAGAGAAATATTATACAAAGAACAAGACATGCACCTAAGATTAAACAGCTCCACGAACAGTAACGGATTCCTGGAACATCGCTGTATTAAAACAGGCAGTCACTGATTTTTGTCACTATGATAACTTAAGTTACTGAGAAAAGGTTAGATTATATTTAGGACACTGTTAAAAAGATCAGGGTACTAGGAAAAAAATAGCAACAAATCTTCCTAGAACCCAAACCTATTTTAAAATTAATGTTAAACGATGAGTAAGCATATTTTGAAAATGAAGAGCACTTGCTTGCAGGTTGCATAGAAGAGAGGCCAGCTCTATCATTTATTTATAGGTATTATAAAAACATACTAATTTAGACAGTAAGGTATTGGTGTCAAAACAGACAAATATATGTTATCAAAAGGACCAAACAGAACACTCAGAAATAGTCCAAAGGCCGGTTTGCAGTACTAGTACCAAAAATACTGCCTGGTAACAATCAAGTATAATGAATCAGGGTAGACTATCAATTATAGAAATAGATGTTTTAGTAGAGATGAGTGTTAAAGCAGAAGCAAGAAGCAGCTTCCTTATATTGCTTAGAATTGGACTGAAATAGGCTTATACTTATTTAGATAGTGGAGAAATACCCAGGCTGGAATGAAAATCAAGAGACTGACCCAGGTAAAAGCACAGAAAGCTATACTCTTATTGCCAGTTTAGAAATTAGGTTAAACATATTTTGGGTGTTTTTAGAAATCTGCTGTGATTGCTAATATACAACATTCTATGGAGAAACACACAACTACTCTCTCAATCTCAAACATATTTTATTACCCACAATTTTAGCAGATCATACACAGAAGTGATGTTAACTCCTACTGTTGGACATGAGTGCCTCCCTTCCCCTATGTTTGCTGTTGTCAATAAATTACAACAAATGATATCTCAATTTTGATGTTATTATAGTTGGAATTATTTTTATCTGTTACTTATTAGGAAAAATCTATAATGGCTGCATTTTAGTTAACTGTTTCTATCCTTTCTCTGGCCTTTTTAAAGGCATGCCAACACAGCTGTCTCTTAAATAATTTCTGAAAACATGTAACAGGTAAACATGTAACCTAGTTTATTATGCTCTTTCATTTTTTCTATTACATTATTTTCAAATAAATATGAGACAATAAATTTGAGTTACATGGGAATAATGGGTTTCACTGGAGACTGCAGAAGAATATTTCTGATGGGGGGATTCACTAAGTCACTTAGCACTGTCTCACCGGACTGCTAGGGTTCTTCTTCTCAGATCTCGTGACCAGAAATAGTGGTGTTACTCCTGCTTCCTGGATTTTCCTCCACATTGTGATTACTCAAGTGTGGAAATAGTTACGTTTTCTATTTTTGCTTTGAACACTAGGAAACATAGGTCCATTTCTATAGTAACCTGAAGTTTTCTGCTTACCCTCATTTTCCCTGTGGTCTCATTTATCCTCAGCTGTGTGTATACATAGGTGTGTACACCCATAGGTGTATGTATACGTGTGTGTTCTGGTCTCACAAGCAACTATCAGTATTAATAATCAATCAGTATCACAGTCAATCCTGTGAGGTTTTTTTTTTTTTTTTTTTTGGTCCTAAACTGCCATATCTATCAGTATTAGAAAGCAGTTAAATACATCTTTCTTAGCTAAACTGACCAAAAAACAATGTCAAAGAGCAAATGAATCATAATTTTTTTAAGTTTAATAACTAAGATAACTAAGATTCAGAGTGTGCTTCTTTCAGCTTAATTTCTGTCTCTTGGATAGAGTCTACAAACTGTTTTGTGACCAAAAAAATGTTCTGTGATCGCTAAGGTCTCTCATTTCCCTTTCTAGGTATAAAATTATTCAATATGTTCAATATAAATAAATTAGTATACAGCACAAGCATTTCCAATTATACTAATACTCCACCATCTTCATGCATTCATTTATCTTTATTCATCCATCCACCTGTCTTCTTAAATTATTTAACATGGGCAAATAAATCGCTGGGTGGGGGGTGCTCTCTCATTCTCAGTTCCAGGACTTTGTAAACTCATCCTTGGTTATTCTCCCTCATTCATCCACCTCTCAGTTTATGTTAAGAGAACTGGGAAAGGTGGAGAGCTCTGAAGGGCTTCTATCATTTCCCACACATAAGGCGATGTTCTCCCGAGACAGCTTTGAGAGAGGTCTCAAGGAGATGTACCAAAAATCAGTTCTTAATTATTCTTATCCTTGTTTGAAAGCCTCAATAATCTCTCCATTTATCTTAGGAACCTTTCTGTTATGCTAGTTTTAGCATTAGTACATAATTTTTTCATCCATAATTTTCTAGATTATATGGAGCATTTTGTGGAATTGGCTCCTACAGAACAGGTTCACACTGGAGAAAAGAGTGAACAGTAGTTTTCAGTGTAGTTGTGTGGTGAAGATTCAACCAGGGAGGTCTCTGGGTTCCCTCCCTCACTTAACTAGAGTAGGTCTGCTTTTTAACACCCATGTAAAACTTCCTTCTTTTGAGGGGAGGCATAAATAGGAGGGCATGTAGGGTAAGGCTATAAAACCCCTTGTCTAATTTCTCTCTTCATTTAAAACTAATGCTTGAGATTAACTTCCTGTTTTATGCTTGCGTGAGTCCATTTTTCTTTATAAAACCAAAAGATTTTTTTCTGTGTCCCTGATTTCTCAAATCATTTAGAAATATGTTAAATAAGGCTAATCTTGGAAACTAAGTATATACATTTCAGTCTACAATTGGCCACTCTCTAGTTTAATTCACTTAAAATATTTTCTGAGCGCTACTCTACAAAAAGCACTGCTCTATTCACTGTCCCAAGGCAAAACTGCCTTAAATGCGCCATGTTGATTAAACATGGGCTTAGATATTTGCCACAATAGCTCCTTTAATTTTTGGAGCTTTGAAGAAGAGACAGACATACAATGAACCACTTCAAGTCTAGATGAAAGGAAATGGTTGGCTGCTATGGCGAGGCCCTACTATAGGGCTCATTTATGTTCTTCGCCTTTTTCAGATCGTGCTAAGCCACAGTCATCACCGCTGTTTGAAAAACTGGGGTCTAATTAATGAGGAGATTTGTTTTCTCTGCCTATTCCTGTCAACCTTATTTTAATTCATGGGGTCAGTAGTTAGACTCAAAGTCAGCTGACCCCATAATTCCCTTTTCCTAGAAATCACATGCCTATTGTTAAGATGCTGGATCATTAAGTCAGAAGCGCAGAGCACCAGTGCTGCCTACTGTAGACGCCTCCTCTTCCAGCTCACGGAGCTAGATGAGCTCATCCTAATTACACGGAAAACTGAAGGTCAGTGCATCAAATTAATGCAGCAGCATATTTCAAAGGGGCGTATGACCTCCCCTCCCTATTACAATCTGGTCAGTGAAAATGGTTCTCTCCTCCCTGCTGCCAGTATTGTCAACAGGCATTCAGTAGAGAACAATTGGGAGTATTGAAACATATAATTAAGTACTGCTTAAAACTACTCTATTCTAATTAATAGAGCCAATTTGCACAATATGTAATCTTTTCAGTTCTTTAGTACAGTCCAATGGTCTTCAGCAAGCAGCTCTAATCTCCTCAGGCTCAGGAAAGAAAAGCTATTTTCTAACTCTACTCCCTTTTTAAAAGCAGGGGCTAAATGCCAACCAGCATTATGCATGTTAACTCCACTGGCGTCAAATCTGGAATTCTGGCAAACTCCTAGCTGCTGTTGGGTTTCCAGCCAAAACTCGACCAAGGACAAACGTAAGCAACATACTGACATTATGCAAGACAGAAACTGGGTGACATAAAAGATTTGATTATTAGTAGAGGTGGTCTTGAAACCAAAAATCAGGTAAAATTGCAGCATTTATCTGAAGCTATAATTTAGTCATTCATCAGCCAAGGAAACACACCTTTGCATTTGTTCGTTGTCTTATCCAAAATTGCCTTTGTGGAGACTATCTTCCCATATCTAGGAAAAGACAAAAAGGGAAAAAAAGTTAGACATTAATAAGGATTCCTTGATTATAAGTCCAGAGAACACACATACTTTCAATTCAAACATCTGCAAACTTTAAAGTACAAAATGTTCTTTACTCGGGGACAGGAAATGAGAATTCTAAACTCAAAAACTGAACCACGAAAACAAACAAAAAAAACAATGGATTGGCCTTTGATTTGAATATTGGATTTACAGTTTGATGTGTAACTTTGAAGCATCAGGTACTTACCTGACAATCTTGGAACACAAAAATAAAAAGGAATGTGGGCTCTGTTACAAAATACTTTTCTTCTAGCAATACTGTCTGTGGTCAAATACAAAGCCAAATGCAAGGCCACAGACTTATTAAAGCAAAGTAGCACGATCCACAAAGCTTTTATGAAATAATGGGGAAAAAAAGCTGCATGCAGTTTATCTACTCATTTTGGTTTTGTAGACAACACTGCATGATGCTCTAGGTCATCGCAGAAGGGGGTTGTATGTGCTCATATAGATATTGACACACTTGATTAACACTTGATTATATATTCAAAGCAGGTCTTTTAACCAGAGATTTTGGTAACTGTTTATAAACATTATTAACACATCTTTTAACTCCCTATAATAGTTGTACAGAATAGTCACTAACGTATGTGCATGCACATGTGTAAAAGAAATCGGCAGAGGGTCTGTCATGGGACACATGTTTAAATTCCTTAATGCATGGTACCAGTTATGGGAAGAAGTGGGAAAAAAAAATTCAGTATATTGAAATTTAGTACACCATGACTGAAAATGAAATGGTCCTATAATTTAAATGTATATACCCTTTCTTAGTGATTAGACCACCAGGTAAAAGCAATGCTATCTATGTTTTATTCTCTCTCAAATTTCAGAAGACAAAGGAAAAAAAAATATTAAAAAAAATTACTGGTACTCTGGAAAATGCACATAATTGAAGTCACATATTTGAGACTCATTTACGGGTATACGGTGAATTCTAAAATTTTACTTTCTTATATACATTGAAATATTTTATACTTTCCCTAATATTACTGTCTCCTAATTGATTCTGAGGAATAAAAAGAGTCTTCAAAGTTGTGGAAAATGGAAAAATCTGTATCGTTTTATACCACTTGGAATAGCCCAAGTTTCTATTTTATGCAGTGAACAAGCTGAAATACATTTATCTAGAAGAAACAAATGGTTTGCGTCACCTCTTTCCCTCGGTTAATTTTTACTCTGTGTGATCATGTCATCAAATGATTACTAACCAGGCATGAAAGTAAAAGATAATTTAAGGTTCAAATGACAATTACATCCAAGAGGCAGAAAGCTGCAAAAACACCTTCGATTCATTATAGACAGTCTGTGTATTTATAACAACATTAACTCAGGTCACTAAGCTACCAAAAAAAATTTTTTTTTTTAAATCTTCAAACCAGAAAAAAGTGATTTATAAAACTATCTTTTAGTATCCATTTATCCACCTAAGTTATATGGTATTTACTCTCTCACTTGTACAAGTTTTGGCTGAAAATGCTTTTAGATTGCATCCCTGCCTCATTCCTTTCCAAAAGTAGGGAAGAAAGTTGGTATGACTCCAGATTTGGATAAAGAGATTGAGAGTTACAGAGATGAAGAGAATTTGCTTGAGGTCACAAAGTTCAGGGTCTTTTGTAAACCAGAGGAAAGGAATTTAGAGAAGGCCAGGGGCTATAGTTTTCTATCCTCTACCGCTTTCCATACTTAATGATGGGAAAGATAACCATCAGGAGAAAGGGAGATGTGGGTAAGTAGTAGCACTGATTCTCAAACCATGATCCATTTGATGTCCTTTGGTCTCTTTGCTACACTGGACATACTCCTGACTTCCACATCTGTGTGACCTGCACCTTGCCCCAGGATGTCATTCTACCTCTCTGCTGGATTTTCCAGCGGTCTATGCCTATTCAGCTTCCTCCTTACCCTCCTTCAACCAGTATTTCATCATGTTTAATGTCCAGTCCTCAAACTTTTACCTTTCTTAGGAAATGTATCCAATGCTATGAATTCATTAGTTGAGTCTTCTCTAATGATGCCCATTTCTCTTTCCTGTATTTTCTACTACAAAAGTTTTAGTTTTTGTCACTTCCTCTTTCAATTTAAATCTAAGATACTTAAATTTATCTAGTTTAATGTTACGCCATGACCATTATTTTCTAAGTTCCATCCCCAAAGAGAAAGCACATCTTTTCCCTTTGCCTCTTTGTGTCTGTTTTCATTCAAAGCACTATCAAATTCCCAATCTTCTACCGAGCTTGAGGACCTTGAGAGGTCAGTCATCAAGGAAGCCATTCCTGAATCCAGTCTCCATATGTCTGTTGAGGTGTGTCTTTGAAATGTTTCTAATATTCACTCCTTCCCTTCACTGTGCCTAGACTTACTCTACAAGCACATTAACAATGTTCCCTTTTTCCAAACTTTGGTGTTATTTTCATCCCTGTCTGTTGCAATAATTTACTTTAAACGTGTCTCCCATCCCTCCATCAGGACATTCTGCCCATGCTTGAACTTGAAGCTATTCAAACATTATCTTTTCCATGAAACCACCAATAATCTCTTCAACCAGTTAGCTGGTAATTTTATAATAAACCAGAAAGGGGATTACATTTACTCAGTTTTTACTTATGTCCTGGGCACTGTGCCAGGCACTTTTTATGTTTGATCTTATTTAATTTCAGAAAAGTCTTATGAGTTATTATTACCATCTTTTTTTGCAATGGGAAAACAAAAGCTCACAGAAACACTGAGCCTAAGATCTTCCTAAAATACCACAGCTCAAAAATGAATTGTGTTTAAATTTTCCTTGCAACATATCTATGAAATAATATGGAGAAACAATGCTTTCTTTATACACTCAAGAGCATAAAAGGAGAAGAAAAAAACAGAAGATCTTTTCTACTAAGGTATTGGAATAGACTTATTTTTCAAGCCAAAGCAAGTTTTTTGTTTGTTTTTAAGCACAAGAAATAAAGGGATGGTTCATGGTTGAAAGGATAGGGGAGGGGATATAGAAGAGGAGCTATTTCTGAAATGTATCAGTTTTACTTTCTATTGTGGTTTTCTTCATGATTTGTGGGTTAAGACTAAAAGACCATGACTTCCCAGAAAAGCCAGACAACTCTTCTCTCTCATCCGTGGAGCTATTGCAGTGGCCTTCCTGTAATACAGTGGGTCAGGAAGATGTTTACCTGGAATAATTGCTTGAGGGGTGTTGAAGTGTTTTCTCTCCTAAAATACCTTCTTTTAGAGGCTGTTTACTCAGTAACAATGTTCACAGCACAAGAGGCTATTACTAAAACACAGACCCCTGAACTGGAAGATGCCAACTCTTTAAAATCACTCAGGCCTTGGTTAGGCTAGTTTCTCAATGGAGGTGATGCAGTCTCCCTACTGTGGAAACGTCACAGAACAAGTGGTTGTGTTAGGAAGGGACAGATCTAGAACATGGGGAAGAGCTTACAGTCAAAGTATACCTCAGGGAACAAGAATAGGGCTCAGGGTTCAGAGTGGTCATTAGCTCCTTCTACCAGGTTTAATTGCAGGAAGATTTAATAATGTGGAGCAGGGGGTATGTGGGGAGATAGGATAATGCCATTCCTGAAAATTAACATTTAGTGTAGCTCTACTGTTGATCATCAATATCTTAAAGTAACCAGATCTTTACCACCCCTTGCTCCTATTTACAGCTTAAAATTTTTTTTTTTTAAATCATTAAGTATGCACATGCATGCAGGAACATACAATGTACTGGGAGCAACAGGCCTCCTGATGGGCAAGATTCATATGCTGAGAACATCAAGGACATGCTTGCTTCAAGAAAGCCAGCCAAAAATGTTATGAGGAAAATGTGAATGAAGATTCTTTGTATTTTATCCAGCTTCAAAATAACAAGCTCAGACCACTGACCTGGCGACTCAGAATATAATATTTCTATCTTTTACTGTCCAAGCTTCCTCTGGGGTGGATTATATACTTTAAACAAAGAATAAGGAAAAATTCACATTTAACCTATTGGTCCAAGTGATTTTTACTATACAAGCCTTTGCTTTGAATCTAGTGTTTGCAAAACCACAGCTTTATAGTAATTTCTCCCCATTTCCATCTCTTCTTTCATTTGTTGTAATATAAAATCTAAGTATATTTTAGCTTAGTAAATAAAGCTCAATTTTTCCACTTCTCTATCACTTAATTCCTCCTAATTTTTTTGCTAATTTACTGTAATTACAAGAAATATACACTGTAATTACAACTCACAGAAGAGGAGCTGGAATATTAAAAGCACCTGAAGTCCATATAAAAAACATATTGGTACATAATCTTGTAGACCTTGCCCAGCATGGGTGTACACATGTTTCTGCGTGTGCAGCATTCACTGACACACATTCACTGGTACCTCTACTGGGGAACCTGCCACTTTGAACATTTCCAGTTACAAACAAGGCTCTCCAGACAGAGTAAAGTCCACTCCAACCTCCACCAACAGATGGCGATAATGGTTGTTGAGTAATTTTTATATTGGTCATTCCAGGGGTAAATTCACTTAAAGTATCATGGGTTCATCTGCAGTGTCTGTGTTCGTTTTCGAATATCTTATGAATATCATTCAACTTGAAAAAAGTAACTTGTTTGTGGTAAACAACAGTAAGAAAAAGTACACTTATGATGCAAATCAAAAAATATTTTAAGTTTGAAGAAGGGTGGGCTATTGTGTGTACATCGAGGATGATTGCTTTAAAAGATGAAGCACCTCTGAAAGACAGAGGGATTCATACAATCAGTGAGATGCTAGGCCCATGCGAATGACAATAACTGGGAAGAGGGTGGGACAGAGGACTGAAATGAGACCAAAAAAAACCAAACCGAAAACAAAACTTGTTTTAAGTATGTGGCTACAGGATCAGTATCAACACTGGAAAGTCTATGACTGGGTGTTAATACAAGGGAATAATAAAATGCTTTTTATTTTATATAGCTCTTATATCAGGCACTATTCTAAGTGATTTACGTATTTTTTAAAAAAATTTTTACAACTTTTTGAATAGGCAGAATATTGTTCCCATTTTAGAGATATTAAACTGAGGAGCAGAGTGAGTGTGGGATTTATGCGAGGCTACACAGCTAAGCAGCACCAAAATTGGGAGGCAGAGGTTTGCTGTGGCTAACTAAGCAAGTTGAGAGTTGCACAAATATTGGTTACCAGTCACAGATTGTTCCAGAGGTTCAAAGCAATTCCCAGAGGTTCAAAGTAATTCCCATTTTGAATCTTCACAGTCTCAAACAAGTGAAGGGATGAAGCAGACTCTGTAAAGTCTCTAAGACAGATGCTGAGAACCCTCAGAGATGGATTACTTAACTTTCTGGGTAGATGGCATTGCTCTGTCTTGAAATAAGATGCCACTAGAACATATGTATCAGTGAGGAGGATGTGTACTTTAAAGCTTAAAAGGGAAAAAACTCATGGGTCTGTTTAGTGGGAATGAATGTGGGGGGTACTAAGCCCAAACTCCTCTTGTTATTTTGCACTTGGAATAAAAAGGAAAAAATACATATATATATTTTTTTTTTCCCTTTTTATTCTATATTTTTATATATAGATACACACACACACACACACACACACACACACACACACACACACACACACACACACACACACCCCAGACATACTTTACATGTGGTATTCTAACTTGCATCTTTTGCTATTTTTTTTCTATGATCTCCCAGGAAAAGGAAGTATAAGTTACACATTCATTTTCCTAATAGAAGTTTGTTGGAGAATGAGGTCAAAAGGAAGTAGTAGGAGTCTATCCCTGTTATTCCTAATACTCACTACCTTGACTTATCCATGTGGTTATACTTACTTTACTTGGTGCAGGATGTGGTTAAGTGTTTGAAGATGAGGAGCAAGACATGTAAAATTTTATTTTTAGGCAATCATTATCAAACTGATCTTATAAATTTTTACCTTTTTGGCCCTGAAGATTTTCAAGGTTTCTATAAGACTGTAAAAGATATAAATGTATACAAATATTGAAGGCATAGTAAGATATTCCATTTTTCATACTAGCTGTTTTGGCTTAATTCTTAACATTTAAATGCTCCTTGGACTGTGTTGTATGGCCAGGTGTGCCTTTGTGCATAAATGATCCCTGATCTATGGGCTAGAACAGGAAGCCACAGCTGATGCAGCTGCAACTAGAGCCAGGGTTTGAAGGAAGCAAATGCTTGGCAGGAAAAGCTGCTATAGACCTAAAGGGCAGAAACAAACCTGGTGCTGAAGGTGAATGAAACACAGGAAAGGTAAGTACAGTCAAGAGAGAGATCAGATCAAGAAATCAACCCACAAATATTCACACCATGTCTCTAATGAGCCCTTCACTGAACAAGGTCGATGAGGAATAGGTAAGATACCATTCCTGTCATCATAGGGGCCTATCTTTGAGGGAGGCAAGGAATTTCTTAGTACCAAAAATAAAAGTACTGAGCTCTTGCCTGATGAATACTAAATAGAAGGGCATAAATAACAAGGAGAAGGTCAAGCTGAGCAAGAAAGACTTTGGGGAAAGCAGAAATTCAGGTGGGCTATGGAGGACAATAAACAGAAGAACCTGTCAAACACAACCTCTACAGAGAGTAATGGAATCTACGTCAGAAAAGTGCCTACAGGGCACTGGGTGCCAGAAAAAGGAGGTAGGGAACAGATGTGGCTGGAGGATTTGCAATTGAAAATGAAATGATTAAAGTAAGATTTCGGCAGGATTAACAGAAATTTTACGGCTGAGATTAGCAGAGATGCTACATTTCATGTTACAGTATTTACTACTTATTCTTTGTACGCAAGTAATTAAGACTCAAAGAAATGAAAATGGAGGAATGAGGAGAGATAGGAAATGAATGGGAAGATTTTAAGACAAAGGACTTTTCGAACTAGCTTTAAATGCTTAAATTGACATCTAAGAAAAATAATTTGTGCTGTCTGTTCTATGAAAACCAGCAGCTTGTGTCTAAATGTAGAGAAAAAGGAGAAAGGGAACAAGCATGATTCAGTTTCCTGTACTGTCCTGGAATGAACAGTGAGTTTTAGCCTCAGTCACAGACTTTGAGCCTGCATTAGAGGTGATTTAGCAGAAGCGAAGACCACCCTTGAGAGGTGTACCCCAGGCAAGCTTGGTTGCTTTATTAGCACATGAGTTAGTGGAGGAAAAAACTACCAAAAAGTTTTGGGACAAATTACACAGTTTTTCAAGAGAGAACATACATCCGTGTATCTAATTTTTCATAACACTGATGTTAAGAAAAAACACCTGCTATTTAAATGTAATGTAAAATTGATGATTTGCACCCAGATGTTTATCATTCAATTTAGAACCATTCCTTCTAATTTGCCTTTTAAACATTCCTATGTAACATAAATAATCTATTAGAAATTCTACACAAAAGTAACAACTGACGCTGTTTATATTGTGTATGGTTTAAACTAAATTCATATAGAATAAACATTAAAACTACCTCATTAGAAATGGCTAAGATGCATTTTTAGCATGGTCTATGAAAAAAAAAAAAAAACTTCTCTTCTAAATGAATAGCACACTATAAAGTGCTTTGATTTATTACACAGATTTGCTATTATGGTTTAGTATTAAGTCTATTAAGATCTGCAATCAAGGTAAAGTAGCTTTATAGTACTTTATGATTTTTTTAGCATACAGCATACAAAGGGTTATTTATATTACCGTAAGGCACTATTTTTGCCACAAGTCACTGTACTACAGCACTTACTGATATAGTCACAGATGGTCTGACCTAAATTATGCTCCCAGTACTAATATGTCAAAAGGAAAATACAGGTGGAATCCAGAATTTTGCAAGTAAAATAAAAATTATCATAAAAACAAATCGCGAAAGTCTCCAACACAGATTAGTGTCTAACTTTTAAAACAAAGACAGTTTGATTATATAGAATATGGTCTTTTATTCTAAATTGAATTTATAAACTGATAATTTAGTATTTCTTAAATTCTCTTCCTTTCTCACTAAAACCTAGTCCTACTTTCATAATCTAGGCTTCATGTTTATATAGTACATCACTTTATACTATCACAAGGAAGAAAAAGTTACATTGGAAAGAAGAGAGTTACAACTAGAGACGCCCATCTTTATGTGCTCATTTGGCCAATGACCAGGTGCAACTCTGGCCTCAGTATCCCAATATGTAAAGCAACAAGAAAACATCTACCTCACAGTAATGTCCTTAGGGGCTGGCTTAGTGCTTGACATATACAATCAACAACTAATAAATAGTATCCTTTTCTTCTATACCCTTCAAATGTATCCTTTTTTCCCACCCCTTTCAAATAATGGCACTTCTAGTTATTAAACTTAAAGGTACTAAGCTAAACTACCTCCATACCTGAAAATCAACATGGTCTTAAGACACAGAATGTTTACTTTTCTGCAGAGTTCTTTGCATGCTGTAACCATTCAATACATTAGTTGAATAAGTGAATTATACATCTCTAATACAAATTTTTCCCTGTAAAGTGGTATGGGCAATTAAGTTGGTTATAGTAGGGAGAAGGAAAATACATGAATAATGGACATGGCCTTGTATTTTACCCCAGTTTAGTTTATGAAAACACATGAAGAACCTAAGATAACTTAAGAGTTTAACATGGAATCAAAAAATAGTACCAAGTACACACACACACACACTTAAATAAATATTGGGGAGGGAATAAAAAAACCAGGGTAGTATTCGTTCCTACCTTACTTTTCAAGTGTCTCTGAATTTGTTGTTCCTTTAAAAATAAACCAAAACTGGAACTCTCACACACACAGAAAATGACGTCAGAGTCTATAGAAACTGAATGCATTAAACTCTAACACTGAAAACCATAAATGACTGTTTCATTCAAAACAAGACAGCATGACAGAGAGCAAAAGCAAACATGCTCTCTGAAGCAAAACAGAATTATCTGAAACTATTAAAACAGAGTGTGTAAATTACCCATACATTTCTCCTGATTTTGACCAAGCTAAGAAAGGCAGGAGGGGAACTGGACATTTCCTAGACTGAACAACTAATGTTGGCTTTGGTCCAATACATGGCACCAGTATATTGATTTCTAAATGCAGTCAAGTCAATCCTTTTCTAAAGTAATAAATCCTGATTGCCCCATGACCTTGAAAAGCAAGTCTAAAACACAAACTTTTCTGAAAAGGAAAAAGACACCTATTTTATTCAACTCAGTTCTATGAAATTGGGGGTACAATACAAATCACTGTAAAAATACACTTGAACTATATAAGCAAGGGGATGTTAGCCTACCAGCATACTTGATGTTTGCAAACTTAAGTATTTCATTCAAGGGTTTCTCTTGACAATGCCATGGCTCTAAGGAAAGGATAACTAGCGTTCCCATAGTGGTCTGCCTCTTAACAAGACTGTCCTTGGACATGGCAGATAAAGATAGGCAATCGTTCCCAAGGCAGAGTAGTATGATTCTAAAAATGTATAATCTTACAATTTAGGAAAATCAGAGGAATTATCCAACAAAATGGAACTAAAGAGAACCAAATACTGTAAGCTATTTTAGTATCAGTTTCACAAAATTACCTTATCTCAACAAACACAAGATGCTTTACTCTCTAGATAGCTTGAATTCACTGTGCTTTCCAGAGAATGTTCTGATTCTATTTTGCAAGTAAGGGAGCTGTGAGTGGCAATGGGGGCTAAAACTGCTTTTGATTTACAGTAAGACTTTTCCAGTCTTGAAAAATCTTGTTTTACAGGAGAGATTTTAATGGAAAAGGGAAAATGTCATTCAGATTCTTTAAAAGAAGAAAAAACTAGATTCTAGAAAGGAAGAATAGACTGAGAAATCTGTGAAAAGAATAAGAACCATTAAGTCCTTATGAGCTAGTCATGTTCATTACATTTTTGTTCCTTTTATTCTGGAGGGTGGTGAGGAAAAGAAGGCTGCTTGGAAGTGCTAGAGCATCTATTTTTATTTACTCTAAATAGGAATCACTGCTTGCTCATGGATTAGACAAGGATACCTGGGAAGAGGAAATTCGGTTTGGATGACTGGGCAGCTAGTTAAACAAGTGACTGAATTGAAGTCTGTGGCCAGTGTCACAGTTTCCATGGAGGGGAGCCTTTATTAATATGTTATATGATACTCTTCTTGGTTAGAACTTTTTTAGCATTTAAACAATGACAAAAATCTGGTAATTGATAGTACACTGAATATGTAACTATCCCAAAGGCAGAGAGGACAGTACATGTAAGATGTCATACTTTGAAATTATTTCAACAGGTTAAAATGAATACTTAGCCAAAGCTAACACTGTAACATTTAACACAGAAAAAAAGTCTTACATGCAAGTTCCAAGTGGGGAAAAATATCAACTGTATAAATATAGGGAAAACCTCAGTTGATTTATGAAAATGTTTGGGTTTTTTGATTAGGAAGAAGTTCAAGCTCTCTGAATATGGCACTGAGAAAAATATCTGATCTTGAGCACAGAAAAAAATTATGCTCCTGTGCCTCTTTAATCACCAGTCTCAGCATCTACCATTAGAGGTTGAACTATGCCCCCTGCCCCACAAGATAGGTTGAAGTCCTAAAATTTAGTACCCATGAACAAAATCCTATTTGGAAATAGCATCTTTGCCAATATAAGATATAAATGAGGTCATTATAGGCCCCAATCAAATGGAGATAGGGGTCCTTCTAAGAGGGAAATGTGGACACAGACACACAGTGATATAGCATGTGATGACTGAGGCAGAGATCAAAGGGATACAACTGCAAGTTAGGAAGAATTTGCCCTTCTATGTTTGACAGGGAGTAAAGACTCTGTTGATGCCTTAATTTTGAACTTTAAGGCTCCAGAACTGACAATAACTTCTGGCTTTGCATAAAGCCACCCAGTTTGTGGTAGTTATGACAACCTAGGAACCTGTGGCAGTTCTGTGAACCCCTTGAGCTCCGGCTTGCCTAAATACCCCAATCAGAAGTCTCTGAGAGTCTGCCCAGCTCCATCTTAATCGCCTTACCTTTAAGATGTTCCTCCACCGGGGGAACTCAGGGTCACTCCGCAAGACCTTGCTTCACGGTACTCTCTAGCAGCAACCCTTTGCTGACCTTCCTAGCCAAGCTAAGCGCTGCTCTGCACTCAGCGCATGACAGCCCTTTGTCACTGCAGCTCACGAAGCACAAGTGCCTGCTGCCTCACTGGCAGGCCTGCGCCCCCAATCCACGAGTGCATTTGGACTGCTCTCCTCTCTGCATGCTGGGTCTAACAAATATTCGATATTCCAAAGAAAGGAGTAGAGGGCTAAATAAAAGAATAACAATGGTCTGGCTTTCACTAAGTACCTCTGCATAATTCTAAATATGGCTTTTCAGTTGGTCTGACCTCTCAGAAGACAGTGACCACCGTAGACAAAGGTCTAGAAATCATAACTGATAACAGCTGAAGGCCTGACAGATGTTTATCTGGAAAAGGGAAGACTATACAGAAATGCTTTCTAAAAACTGACGTAGAAAGCTTGCCGCTAGAAGTGTTGCAAGTTGAGCTAGATGACCACCTGGGTCAGAGACACTGCAGACCAGTGTGTCGCAAACACTGACCTGGGAAGAGATGAGCACTGAAAGCCAGCAGCAAACAGAAAAATTAGGGGAGTAAATTCTTCAGAAGGTTAAATGTAGTCCAAGATTACATACCTCTCACATATTTGATATTAAATTGGCCTTTTCTTTCCCTCTTTGAGTGAAACAGTGATGAAACAGGGTTGTTCCATTTTGTATGTGTGTGTGTTTTTTTTTAACAATAAAATTCTGACTCCATCCTGGATCCACAACCTAATAATTTCTGTAGTGGTCCTGAAAAATTTACAGTCTGGGAGACCACTAAAATACAGTGGGTTGGTGGGTGGGACATTGGTATCCCTGTTATAAAAAGAGGACTGGACTGAATGATCAGTCAGATCAGCGTTAATAAGAATAAGGGTTTCATGGACAGAATTATTAGGCAAAAACATAATGGTAAGAACATTCTTACAAATCACAGCACAAAGCATTCCATTATTTAATTTCAACTTATAAAATGGTACAGCAGCCTAATGCTGCAAAATTGTTTATGAATTGATCATGGCCCCAGTAAAAATACATGTAAGAAAAAAGTGAGTCAACAGGGGGAAGCCTTTGATTAGCCCGCCACCCTCCACTTCTCTCCAGGATTCAGCTGAAGTGTCTTGTCAATGACCCTTCCTTAGACTTCCTGTCACTCTCATGCTGACTCAGCAGAACACACCCTCAGCCCCCACCACGTCCTACTTCCTTCCCTGCTTTGTTCAGGGCATATTTCATCTCATGTGCTTAAACAGTGCAGGAAAAATGGGTCTGTAAAGTAAGCACAGCATTTATAAATCCTTAGAAAGGCCCTGCAGAACCTGCAAGGAGATGATCCTCAAAAGGGAGCTCATATCCTGGTGATACTAGTTAGTGACACAGTATCACAGGAAATAATCAGAAACTACACGGGGTACATTCAATTTTCCAAGCATCTGCTGTTTCTTCTCACAAAAACCTCACTCAAAGAGTACAGCTAAAAACTGCAGCTCCCTTCCGGCACCTGACACCATGCCCTGCCAGACCTGCCCACTTCATTTAAAGAGGCAACAAGATTGTATTGAGGGCAAGTGAAGTAGAGGGTGTGGTGGACAGGACAGCATATTTAGGTCCAGTAAATGCAAACTGGGGATAAATCATAAGAGATAATCAGGGAGTCAGGGAGAAGTTGCAGTGGAAATTCAGGAGATAACACACCGATCTCCTTAAAATTAACAAAGACTTCAGAGAACATCTATTTTAAGATGATAAAAACTTGAGTGGTATGGCTCTTATTCCAGCACCATGGTGCTGAGAGGTTGGCGTTCATAAACCTATTTGTTCAATGAAGATCATCTTGAGCCCTCACGTCTATAAATATTTTTGTGATTTGTCATGAGGAATCCTCCATTCCTGCTCACAGAGAATCTATAGTACCTAAAGATTTTCATTTATGAAACCACTTTTCATAAGATTTTGAAGAAAAGGAGAATAAGATGTATAATGTACTTTAGGTCCTCAAAATGTTTTTGGGTAAATAAAACTAATGAAAGGGGAATTTATACTTAAGAGTCTATGGCGAACATGTGGGCAAAACAAGCTTGGTTTTTATGATAAAACTTTTTAAAGAATTGTCACATTTGACATTTTGTAAAGGCTTTCACACATCTATTTCTCCCAGCCTCTAAACAGGCCAGCAAAAGCACTCAGTCCTGGTGCAGAGAGGAAGGAAACTAAGGCTGAGGGGGCAAGTGACTCATCTTTCCACCGCACTGCAGTAGAAGGACTCAGAAAAGGACGTCAGGCTAGCTGGTGGGTGCTCAGTATAAAAAGAATGAGACTGAGCCAGGTTCCTCCTGAAGCTCATTGAGTGGCTGCTTCCAGTGTCGGTGTGTGTTAAGGAAACGATTGGCTAAAATGGGGAGAAATCCATACTAGAGCCAAGACTGGACCTGAGCCATGAGTATGCTGGGCCAAGGAAATAACACAACACAACCTCCTTCAGCAAAGTGAAACTGAAATGTTCAAACTCTAAATTCATCCCTTTAGTTACCATATTTCAGGCTCTGTTGAAAGCACACAATTTGAATGTATATTAACATAAGGAGAGACCTGAGACAAACTCACAACTACATCGTCTTAAAACCAAAATGAACAACTATAATGCACACATCTGAAGACTGTATCTTGAAATGGAGTGGGGGAAAGATTTATCTTAGAAAAAAGGAACAAAGTCCTTCATTAATCTCCTAACAAGGAAAAGTAATGAGAATTAAAATCTACCCCAAACCCCAACGCAAGAAAGATAAATGTTTAGAATCTAAACAGTATAATTTATACACATAAGCTCAGCAAAGAGAAATAGCTTCTGGAGAAATGGCATGTGACCTATTCATAACCTGAAAAGGAGAAGAGAGATTACATAAGACATCATGGTGGGGGGGAGGGGACATTTTTATGTATTTATTTTCTTATTAAACTGATTAGCCAGTGAAAAAATGCAAAGGTATAAAGATCTGCAGCACAATCAAACGTTACTCAGAATATGGAGTGGCAGGGAGCAAGATGGTAGCACAAATATCTAGGAGCATCCAATTTATCTATTGGCTGAGCCTCTCTTATTGTTACAACCAGGTAGCACACCCGAGACATGACAATTACAGGACAGCAACCTCCTAGGGAACTGTTCAGATGTTGTATGTGAAAAATGTTAATGTGCTGAAGACAACAGCTACTATCAATGTCTCGACAGGAACCAGTTCCTACTCTTGCTAAATGTAAAGAAAGAAAGCACAGTGTTTCCAAGGTTTCTTTTCATTTGTTCTTCTCAAATGCAGAAGGCACAGAATGGATTTTCATAAACTCTTGGCTAATTGGACTTGCAATCCTGATGAAACTATATCCCATGTAGCCATGCCAATTAAAAACTTCCCAGTCGAGAAGGACTCTTTTCCCCAGGATCTTCATTATGTACTTCTAAAACAATACGTAATAGTAGCTGTGTGGGATTTCCTTTCATTTCTAGGGCACACGTATGGATTGGTTCCCACAAGAGTCATCCTACTAAGTAGTCCATGCATTTTAAAGTGTTTATTTCTTAAGGTCTACAGGGCTGGTAAAGAGTTACCAGCCATTCATTAAAAATATAATTTTGAATGGCCACCGAGTCTGATGTTCTGCTGCATAGACAACGAATTCAAGTCTGTATCTAAAGTGGGTTAAGGTAAGCTGTTCATCATTCTCTCCTGTTACTTTACACTGAGCTTGTCAGAGTGTGAAATTTAGTTTTTTTCTTTTTATAAGAGGTAACACACCATCATATTGGCAAAGACGATAACAGCAAAATGAAAATCCTTAGGCTGCAGTGAAAATGGCAGAAAAGGCATAGACCTCTGGTAAGAACAAACTGGTTACACCTGGAAGGCAATTTGGAATGAAACTATAAAACCAATTCTCATAGAAAATTATTAAAAATGTGTGCAATGATTATTTAGAAGAAATGTATATAATCTAAATACTAAGTAAACTATAATAGTCACAGGATGGAAAAACCATGTAATCAATGGTACCACATGTCCTTGTTAGTGGGAACTCTGGAAAGAGGGAATAAGATACTGTATTTTGTGAGATACAGATTGAAGAAATTACATACATATTCCTCTACTCTGTCTCTTTTCTCTTGACATATCTAAACCCATGTTATCCAATAAAAATAGAGTGCAAACCACAAATGCAACCCACATATGTAATTTAAAATTTTCTTGTAACCACATTAGAAACAGATGAAATTAATTTTAATATTTGCTTTAACCTTACATATCCAAAATATTATCATTTCAACATGTAATCAATATGAAAATGAGATGTTCAACATTTTTCTAAGTGTCTGAAACCCAGTGCCTATTTTACACCTCCAGACATCCCAATCTGAACTAGTCACATTTCAATCACTCAATAACCACATGTGGTTGGTGGCCTTTTTGTTGTTTGTACAGATCTCGATGTTTATGGGCTGTTGCCTCTCTGCGGTTCAACATTTCCCTGCCATGAGAAATGTAACCTGGCACCGTTTAAATCTCGGCTATGGCCTCTGACAACTGTTACTTTAACTGTGTACAGTAGTTACTTTAGTGTAGATATGGACGAGGCGAACAGTCCAGTATCTGAACTTCCCAAGTTATTTTTCTAACTTTAGTTGTAAGAAAGATAATATTCATTCACCTGAGGCTAATCTTCATAGAATATTTGAACAGCAAAGGCAGACTTAAAATGTCCCAACAGTGTTTTCCTTTTAACTTTTTGGTTAGAGTTTATAGTTACACAGTATAAATAAAACCAGTGGCACAGACATTGCAGAACATTCTATAAAATTCTGTTATTATCCCCAAATTCTGGGGGCTTTGAGTTTTACTCACAGACTTTGAGTGAAATGAAAAAAACAACCCATGTTTTCAGAATGATGTATCTGATACAGCTCATTTCAAGAAAAAAAACTGAGGGACAGTCATATTGATTCACTGTCTTAAAAAGTAGGATCTGACTAAATCTTAAGTAAAGGACCCTACAGATCGCATTAAGGGAAGTAATCAGAACTAGTCTTTAAGACACCTTTCTTCATATTAAAAGAAGGTACTCTCTACAGGAAGAGGCAGTCTCTCAGACACAGAACTTGATGACAGAATGAGATGAACTTCAGCCAAACACACCCCTCTGGCCGGGCATTCACTGCATAGATGACAATGGCCCAATTACACAGGGGGTCCTGGGAACAATTTCCCAGCTGGCATACTACAACAGATATGGGAGGGAAGCTCTGAAAAAGCAATGAGCTCAATATGTAGGCTAGAGATTGCCCGCAGGCACACCAGTGCCAAAATGATATCCTTATTAAATACTACAAAATGATAAAGCCCTCCTTTTGGACACGTGAGGTAGAAAATAAGGAGCAGAAACCCAGATTTTCTGAAAGTAAAAATGCTGCTACACGTGAGGGTGAAAATTAAAGTTTCCAAAGTGAAGGCAGCTCTTAATATGACGACATACAGGATGAATGCTAAAATGTTTCCCATACATCTTTATAAGATACATAATAAATGATTCTGACAAAGTCCATCTAATGTTCTAACTGGGAAAGTGGGAACATGATGCTCATATAGTTTTCATTCTTTCTCTGCTATAACTCGGCTGTCACAAATTACAGAATACTCAATTTAATTTTGTATGTGTGCTATAAAGAATATTACAGTACATTCTACTGTCCACCTAAATAGGGTTTTTATGAAAACAGACAATAACCTCAAAGCAACTCATGTCCCCAGTTGAATCAGATAGTCCTTCTACAGTGGGAAAGGAATCATTACATCTTCTTTCATATATATTGTAAACTTGTAAAGAACAGGAACTTCACATTATTCTATTTATATGTCCTGTGGTACCTACTACAGTGCCTTTGGCATAAGTGATCAATAAATAGTGGTTGAAATGATTTATTTTAAAAAGAGTCAAAAAGAAAAGGTAATGGTCTTAAGGTGTAGACAAGAGTTAGGTAAGCACAAAGTCATATCCAATAGTAACTTGTAGCAAAAAGTGAGAAGGTGAGGGAAAGGAAGGAATTATATTCGTTCCATGCCCTCTTTGTGCCAAGGACTGGCAGAAAAACTTTATATATATATATGTATATGTATACACTTTATTTCCCTTAATGCCCCACCCCCCCGCTTTATGACCGAGAACGATGAAGCCAGAAAGGAGAGACAACTTGGCCTGGAACATCTAGCTATTACACAGGGAGCCAGGCGTCAACCGGACATATGTGTGCCAAGTCATATTCCTTTCCCCTGTGCCCTCAGTTCTAAGGGGAGGAACTGTTCAAGAAAAAGCCAAGACACCAGCTATAGAGACTCTGGAGGAAAGTTCTGTGATACAGTCACCAAGTAGCTAGTGTAGTTTTCTTTGTTCCTTTACTGATCAATATCTCATTCTGTTCTATTGAAATAAGTTTATTTCCATGATGAATAATGTTACACTATGATCATAAATTCCAAACTGATAACCAAACCACTTTAATAATATTCAATATGAAATTCCCAGGCAACAAACACCTTGACCTTTGAAGTTTATGGTTATAATGATTCTGCTACTTGTTGTTTTCCTGTGTTTGTGACATAGCGGGAAACGAACACATCTCAAAGTGATCTTGACACTCTAAAATTATTTGTGGTGATCTGAAAGTTCTGGGAACAGCATTTATAAATTTATTTTTCCCACAGTGCCAGAAACTGAAACATAAGCCTGTACTTTCTAAAAACTGTGGACTGTCCTACAATAAGTGTTCCGAAACAGAAGAATGAATATATGTCAGGCGTATGAATGCATCTTTACACACATGTGTATGTGTGAGATGTAATTTAAAAAGCATGAAACAGTCTTTATGACACAAGTAAACTGTAATAAGGTAGTTATAAAAGTTAGACCAGTTTTCAATTTTTTTCTTATTACGCAGAAACACATTTTAAAGGTATTTATTTTAGTTATGTTTGCATCATCACTAGGACTCTTCAGATGTGTATAAAGAGTGCTATGTAGCATTACATACTGTCCTTCAGAACCTGTACTGTAGGTTCTTATTTCTGATTCATTCATATTCTCTCTCTCACTCACACACACACATTTGGAGCACTGTTGTATGGACACTAATGTATCAGTTTAGGCTACACACACACACACACACACACACACACACACACACACACACACACACTCACACTTAAAGGAGCAACCAATAAATTGTTGAAGAGTTCTTTAGCAATGGGATCATTTTTTAGTCTTTTGTTTCAACTTTTATGTATCTTTCCTTTTTTGTGAACATTTATTACTTTAGAAAGAAACTATTAAAGCATATTATCTCATTCACTCTAATTTATTAAGGGATCAACATTGCTTAAAGAATATTAGCCACAGTATTAAACTAACTGGGTAAGACAAATATCTAAAAATATTTTCTTAATTCTGTTCAATCCCACTGACTGTTTTAAAAATTAAGGCCAGCTTTGGGCTATGTTCTTATGAGATGAGAATTTTGGAAGATCCTAGAAGGAAGACTTTCTCAAAATAATACTCCCAGAAGGCCCAACGGTAGTTTTTGGTTTTCCAAGGCAAAATCTATTAACAGCAGAAATGTATCAATTGATCTCAAGGTATATAGGGAAAAAGGAGGAAAGAAAAGAAAATCTTCTAGGAAAAACTGACAGAAATTACAGGAGGCTGGAGAGGGGGATTCACAACTCTCAGAGGGGAAAAGAGCTGAAGCAGGTTCAAATTAAACAATGAAGATATGCAGGTAACTAGAATTCTCTGACATAAAAGTTATAAAGATTATATAATATTGACAAAGTACTACCGTCCAGAAAACAACAACAATAAAAAACCTTCTATGTCAGAGCTAAAGAAATTAATGCATTCATTCTTATGGAAAAGGTAAAATTTCTAAATCAATCTATTAGAAAGCTGGTGTCACTCATAGGTATACCAGTAAACATAAAGAATCTTTTAAAACTTGCTATTTTAAAACATATGTAAGCCTTAGAGGAGTGATCAATACTGTCAAGTCAACTTAAATACCAAACTATAATAAAAGAAGTCATACCCCAAATGACGATCCTTAATGCAAAGATTAGGAACGTTTACATGGTATACTCTTATTTTTCCTATTATTTATCTTCTTTTGTGAAATATTATAATATTGGTAGATACTCAAAAAATTGGAAAAATCATTTTCTTACAAGTTTTAAAATGTCTGTGAATAGGGTAGAGACAAAAATCTGTATTAAATTCTTTTCGCTTAATAAATTGGGAGAATTTCTGCATGTCATTAAAGTCTTTAAAAAATAATGTGATGTTTTAATAGCAGCACTATAAATTCATTATTTCTGAACACTTAGGCTGTTTCCATTTTTTAATATTACAAAAGGCACTGTGATAAACATCCTTTTTCTGAATTTTCAGTCCCCTAATTATCTTCCCTATGTCCAGACCTGTGTCCCAGCACTCTGACACTGAAGCTCAGAATTTAGTACCATTGTCATGAAAAGAAAGTCACCCTGAAAAACACAAAGCGGCAAAGGAATCCCACGTTCTTCACCATGAGGTAGCGAGAGTTAACGGTCTAGAAAGAAATCGGAACTGCAAAAACAAACCTTCTATCTAGATACACTGCCACAAGAAGAGACATTTTTTAGATAATACATGAGAACATATTCCCTGCTCTTATGGCTACCTAGAAATGGCTATCCCTAAATGCAGAGGGGACACAACAGTGGAGTTATAGCACCATCTGTTTTCTGTTTTAACTCAAACCACAAGGTACATTAATATGTCCAAATAATTTTATCTCACATCTCATTTCCCTTCTATTCCAAATCTCACAATAAATATTTGAGTGGATAAATAAATGTGAACAAAATCTAATGTTGAACTTTGACCTCCAATATAATTATGTTTTTAAACATTTACAACTAAAATACTTAATGTTGTCAACGAACAATTTTAAGAAAATTCAATAAAAACCTGACTCTCCAAAAGAAAAGTTCAGTAAAACAAGAGACATTTGTTAAACCATGTTTTATCTAGCAATGACACATAAATTTCATTCATTTCATCATAATCTTAATGTTTGACCTTAAAACCTAGAAAACTGCCTGTGAAATCAAGTGACAGTAAGATGTCATTCAAAGGGCTAACTAAGATGCCCTCAGTCCTAAACAGTTGTTTCATGACTCATTTACAGAAATGTCTTAAATATCTGACCCTTTCTCCTTGAAGAAAATTAGAAAGTTCTCAGCACGCATCAATTCTAATATGTGCTATAACAGATGCTAACTAAACTTACCGTGGTGATCATTTTGCAACATATGCACAAATGGAATCATTATATTGTCCACTTAAAACTAACACAGTGTTATTGTTATCTTGTCATTTATATCACAGTTAAAAATTTTTTCCTCAGAGCTATGCTACTATTTATGTCTTAAACATTTAAATAGATATCCAAGTGTCCTTATATAGATACTAAAATATGCAAATTGTGTAACAAAGTAAGAAAATCCAAGCAGAGAGATTATTTTTAAAGGCTATTACGTTCATTTGTTAATAGTGTCAGCTGCTGATTTATTTAAATATTCACCCAGTAAAATCTCTTCTTAAAATTGTTAAATCAGCAATAAAGCAGAAATAGAGCATATTCTTAGGAGGCAGACTTTTTCTACCCCGAGCATCCACATCTTTGCTTGTATCACAGTCCTTAAGAAGCATCTATCAAGTCAGCAGTACAGAGGGAAAAAAAATTAGAAAAACATCACACTGGTTAACACTCCACGACAACTCAAACTAGGGATCTTAAAGTGATATAGCAAAAAAGATTATTTTCTAAGAATGAGAATAAGGAACTCAAGAAATCATCATAGCATGGCACACATCTCATGGAAAATTACTGACAGAACCTAACTACGATGCCAGGCAATTGTGTCATTACAGACCACATCAGGAAGAAGGTTATTCATTGCCTGAGTTAAAAAAGCTTACTTCAATCAAGTTTATATCCAAGGGGGGACAAAGCACATTACTCAAAGGGTTGGGAAGGCCCCTTTTATAGAATCTTAGGCAAGATAGATCTCGACTTCTGGTGAATGCTCCTAAAAGTAAAACCAAGAGTGTCTATTACTTGGATTATCAAAAATATCTGTTCAGAACATTTGAAATTCCCTTTGAGTGTCATGAATTAAAAAACAGAACTGTAAAATCTACATTAAAGTGACAAATTGACTTTAGTTAGTATTAAGCCACATTTTATTGTCTTATTGTGGCTAAATCATAGCAGTGGTTCTGTCCTAGGTCTTCACATGAAATGAAACAAGTTCAGTGGGGCCTCCTATTTCATTATTAAACCTATCAGATTACTACTTCTAATTAAGGGCTGTGTTACTGGCTACCACATAGTTATTAATGTGCATTATTGCCATTATAGGAAGTTCTGACCTCTGCTGTGAGTCACCTGGAGTAAAATTAATTATCAGCCAGAGAAAACAGGAGTGAATACGATGAAATAAAATGGCTTCTTGTGAGTCATCTGTGATTGCAAAATACTGCTTTATAGTTTTTGCTTTGACATTAGAACAATTACAACTAAACCCCTTTCTAGAGTCTAAAAATAATCCACCCAGAAGGCAAGACCACAGTGTATCTCTAATTTTCATGTGTGCGCTGTTCACTTGGCAAATTCTTTATATGGATTTCAAAGTTCAAGAACGTGAGGTATGAAAAACTGTAGTTACTGACTGAAATTAGACTGACATTTAAAAAAACAGAACTTGCCAATATACGTTTTAAAACTATTTCTTATCCTATCCTTTGTTGGTCAAAGGCTCTGATGAACTAAAATCAATGAAGTAGATGTTATCACTTGAATGAACATTTTTCTTTTTTAATTTGAAAGTTATATTGCTAAAAAGTCACTGTGACACAAGTCGAGATGGTCAGACTCTAGTGCAGTCCACTTAAAACCAGAAGACTTGCCTTTGCGACCGGGAGCAAGGGGAGCAAACAAAACGAGCAAACTAAAACATTTTAAAAATGCTTCCTCCTCTTCCTGCCTACTTGCTTTCATTTCTGCCTGCTTCCTTCCTCTTAAAACTTAATCACCATGAAATAAATAAATTGACCTATTTCTGACATTTTAATTACTAATTGTCTCACCTAGTCCTCACAACAGTCAGTGAAGTAGAGAAAATAGGTAACTTGTAAGTAACAATACTGAATAGTAGAATTAAGGAGGATATTAAGTTCATTCTTCTAGAAACCTAGCCTAAGATTATTTACATTCTAAGATACCTTCAATGTAGCCTTACTCAAAGGCAGAATATGAGTAGATAAATTTTTCAAATTCCTTTCTCTATAGCTATGTTTTGCCTTCCTTAAAGAATATTTTAAATTGTTGACTTTAATAATATATGGGAAAACCGCTGTGTTTTATAAAAACACAAACACAGCTATTTAAAAGGAAGTCAGATTTTAATTTTTAAGAAGTACATGGGAATGTCAAAAAAATCACAAGCATATAATTTCACAACTATTTATTGAGAGACTACTGCGAGCTAATACTCTGTTTAGATGCCAGAGAGGAAAAAAAAGAAAACCCTGTACTACAATAGCAGGTGGTTAAGTGTCAGGTACAGTGGGCTATAGAGACCTCTGCTTGTTCAGCTTAGCATCATCTTAGCATCCTATCATTTAGCACCGAACTTGACACATAGAAGATACTCAAATGAAACTTATTAAACTGAACTTAAGTATATAATCACTCCTCAGACTAGGTAAGTAATGCATTAAGTTAATCCTTAACTTAAAATATGATGACAATGATCATATTAGTAGAAACTTCTATCTGTGAGTGTCCATGGTAGTGAGGTGGCCTATATGGTAGTGGGATACGTCAGTATCTCTCCTAAAATGAACCTTAGACTGTTAGTATTCTACTCCTCTTTTATAAAATGGGAGACTATTTCAGGCAAATCAATTACACAATAACTTCACAAGAACAGAAAGTAGAACCCTGTCTCTTCCACTGTAAAACCCACAATGTTAAGCAACCAGATATTCAAACCCTACAAACTTGCAGGCAAAGGCAAAAGATAGCAAGTAACTCAGGAAAAGAGGGCTAAGTCAGGTATTTTCACACCAGAAATGATCAGTTTATAGAGAGCAGCTGAAAATATTGGGAAAAGAAGCAAACAGTGAAACATCAACACTTAAAGGCAGCAAGACTAGCCCACAGGGAGAGGTTGGTGATTTATGGGACATGGTGAAGAGTTCCTCTTCTTTTCTCCTCAGGAAAGTTAGGAAATCTGCAATATTCATCACATCATTTCCACTTTAAAGAAGAAATAGAAACTTCAATTATTTAGTGCATTTCTAAGGTTGGTTTATAACCTGGTAGGTCCAAGACCTAAACTCATTCAAGCTTTCTATTTCTAAACTGAAATAATGTTTTACCTCTTATTCTATGAGAAAACAGTCAAGATAAATTTGTCCCTTACAATTCCATTAGAAAATCAGAGACATTGCTCCTGGATTGGCAGAATAGAAATAAATTGGTTTGCCAGTATCTTCTGACTGGTTAGTCTGTCTTTTCAGAAGGGGTATTGAGTGGTTAGAATAATCTTCCTTGATAATGTCTAATTTAAAACTTTAATGGACACCCCCTTTAAGTCTATCTAGCATGGTATCATAGTGAGTATCCTCAGGAGAGGACTCTTTAGAGTAAAGAACTGTGCTATAAAATTCACTTGGGTTCAGAGCCTAGCATAGTTAAGTACTCTCAATAGAAATTTATGAAATTACTTGATAATAAATTTCTCCAAATCTGGGACATTTTCTTCAGTCATCAGGGTCTCCTCAACCATGCAGTTATCTCCCGGACCTGCCCACTTTAAAACCACATTTAATTCGAGCTATAGAGCCATTGACCTCTATTCAAGTGGGTTTTTACAATTCTTATCAAAGATAAGCTACATTATTCACCATCAGAATATACGCTGTAATGCAGATATGGTAGCACAGATGTGAGGCTAAAAACACTTAACTCTTCAATTAGAATGGGCAGTGCAAGTAGGCCTTCATGGCCCTGAGTGTGAGCCCTGAGCCAGCCTGGTCATGACTTCAGATATGACCTATTTTCCTAAGATGGAAATTTTATCAGAATTTTATAAAGTAAGAGTGAGATAATATCCATAAAAGACAGACAAATCACAGAAAACATCCAACTTTCCTTTGTATCTCTTTCTAAATGTATCCTAAATTGACCTGAGCTCCTTCACTGTGAAACTGACTTGAGCTTCCATTCTCTGTCCCCTCCTCCTAAAGACATTAACCCACAAAGGAAAGGGTCTGGATGAAAAAGCAGGAGAGGCCACACTTTAACTCTCTCAATGATCAATGATAAGACAGAATCTTTCATTTGTTTGAGGCTATTAAAAGTTAAGACTTCAAAGGCGATAGGAAGCAATGAAAGAACCACCAATTATTAGTTGTCTTGTAGCCAATAACAAAGTCTTCTAAACACTAGAGTTCTGAAAAAAATTTCTTAAAGCTTCCTTCCCAAAAAAACACACCAAAAAGAGGTCTTATTTTTCATTTGGGCTCCTTATTCAATTTAAATTAAATGCAATTATTATGTATTAGTTTTTTAAAAGCAAATGTTGCAAAAGAATGGTTACAAGAGAAAACTCATTGTTTGTTTTTCTAGAAGTAGTATGAAAGGGATATCTTTGTTATCACCAGAAAAAATAAGCTTAAAACCAAGTCAAACAGTCTGTGTGTTTTAACTTAAATCCTATAAAAAATGACTATCAGAGAAAGAATGACTTTGATCTAAAGGAATAAAATCACTTTTAGTATTAATGCAGACGTGGGACCATGAATGTCTTTTCCTTCTAAGGGCTGGCAATTCATTGCTTAGAATATTAAAGCAATATTCTATTGCCTCTGTAGTAGTAATAATTCAAATGGTTTAAAGTTTCAATGAAAACCCAGTGTATTTTGCTCACAGCATGTTTCAAACCACATAACCAACAAAGTGAACATAACTGTGCAAATACAAGACTCTGACAATAATTCAGTGCTATGCTTCTTTATTTAAACACCATTTTAACCATATTTTTATCCTCACATATATCACCCATGTGATATCCAATGATAGAGGGCAGTAATAATAATGGATTTCATTGATGCAAGAGACCAAGTAAGATTATCGAACTAGATAATTATTTGCAGTAGAAGAGTATTAAAAACAAGACAGTAGTAGAACCAAACAGTCTCCTCACTGGAGGTCATTAAATACTGGTACAGAAGTAACCAGTCCTCAATTCTATGGGTCAACTACCTCAAAATGTCTGGTTCACCACTTTCACCCACAGAATGTGCAATTTTTAGATTACGCTTTTACTGACCTCTAACACAGTCTAAAAGCACTTTCTTATATATTGCCCTATGATTTGCAATATTTCTAAATTTAGGAATTGTGATGCACTTCATGGGCAATATCTCAAATCTAATCCAATGACACATCAACAGAGGTACTGATATTTCTGATACTCAGCTTGAATAGATTGTTTTATACTTTACAAAGTGCTTTCACATGCATTAGTTCAATCTTAATTTAGAGTTCATGTCTGAGAAAAGAGGCTAAAACAAATGATAACAATCAGACAGCCTACTGTATGGAGAATGAATGATGGGGGAGCAGTATGTCTGAGCGTGGACCATTCTAAAACAGAACAGTGGCCCACACCATCATTATCTCTAAGTTTATTACCTTAACTTTTCCTAATTGTGATCCAATTAAAGAATGCTATTTACAAGCTTAAACCTATTGTGAAAGTAAATAATTATATCATAAAGCTAATAATGGATATATATTTTTTAAAGGGTATATTGACTCTCCAAATGGCCTCCAAAATCATTTCAAAAGGTGTCTTCTTCAAAACATCCTCTTCATCAAAGGAATGAAGAGATTTCTAGTTGATGTGTTTCATAAATTTACTTACAAAACTAAATATGACATTTATTCATCTATCTATGCATTCAAACATATAAGCAGCTAGTATGCATATGTTTCTATGCATAAACATACACATATACATACACACACAGCCCACTCTGTTCTAGAAAGGGTTTAAGGTGGTTTACAAAAAGCACACACTGAAAATAAAAAACAGGTAAAAGTCAATAGCAAGGAATATAAGACTAAGGGAAAATGAGGCAGGAATAAAATAGCTTACTGACAAAGGTCAATTATTTCAAGTGCCTGACTTGTCATCAGTGGTTGATCCTGAAGAGCCTGTGTAATGACTATCAACCAGCTGATTAAACACAGTAAATGACCTGGAGATCAAGTACCTGATTGACAAAAAAAAAAAAAAAAAAAAATCTATCACAAGCAGCCCTTCAGCACAAACATATTTAATGGCAATTGGTCCTACTGATGATTCTGAAAGGCAAGTGTTAAGTGTAACCTTTATCCTGGTAGGAAAATGTATTATTCCCTTGTATCCTATTGCTTTGAAAATTCATATACTCTAAAAAGATAAAACTTTCGTCTCTCTTTTTTTCAATAGGAAAGATGTAGGCAGGAATAAAGGCAAGTAGGCAGGTGGGCAGGCAGGCAGGAAAGAAAAGAAAGGAGAAGAAATATTTATTTAGTTGTTCAACTTAGTTGTTCCTCACAGCCCTGGGTCTTAAACCTGGGTCCCTGAGATGTATGTGGATTACATCAGATGGCCTTACCACTAGGCCATCAGGGTGTGCCCTAAAACTCTATTTTGATTAATTAGTATAATTATTTCTTGGTGAAACTGAAAGATAGCCCAGTTCTTGATTAGATGGAGATACAAATCCTGGGTTTAATTAATGTGATTAATGTAGGAAGAGTAAATAGTAAAAAAAGAAAGAAAAAAAGCATGCTTCTAGCTCTCCGGAAAGACAAAGATTAACCCTTTATAGCTCGCTTTCTTAGATCACAGAGCTAGAAGGACTCTGCCAAGGGTTTCAAAGAGCTTCCATCTCACATGCCAACCCTGGTGCGTTGTTAGTGGCTGTGTTGTGTGGGAAGGTGTCTGAGGCCCAGGCAGGCAACGGCAGGGAAGCGTGTTCTCATCTATTTATTAGCAATTCTGCCAGCAAAGAGGAAATTAGGTGGTATTTTGCCACTTATTTATTTATTCCTCATCTCAGTCCAATTTGCTGATGTTACCAAGAGGTGCTGGAAGCTTAAACTGGTTGGCTATTTATCATTTCTTATTGAATGTATTTGTAGATTGCCTTATTGTAAAAAATATTTGATATTACAGAAATACATATAATAGTAAACAGGTGAGGAATTACGCACACACACACACACACACACACACAAACTCACTCACGCAAATGGGGGAGGATAAGGATAAAGTTTTTCCTTATGGCAGATTTTAAAACCTTCATTTTCACCACAGTCTTTCCAGTACTGAGTAATCCAAAGTCACTGAATTTATTTAGTTGCTCATCTCAGTGAATGAGAGTGTATGTATATCACAAATATGCATCTCAGGAAAAGATCTCAAGTTTGGCTATCAGGAAAACAATGTTTCTGCAAAACAATCCTGCATAAAGATTTGGGTTCATATCCCAGCTTTCCTTTGTGCATTGTTAAGAAACATTTCATTAAATCATTCAAAACATTTGGATATTTGCTTATAATAAATAAATGATCAACTTAAACAGTGTGTTAGAAGGGGGTATTGTGATAAATAGCTCAAGGAAAGGGGGTTTGAGATCAAGAAGACCAAGATGAAGTGGAGCAAGATTACAATTTTTTTAAAAGGTGGCCAAGGAAACCTCATTGAAAAAGTGACGTTTGACCAAGTCTTGAAGGAGGCAAGGGACTGAGTCAGGACCCAGGAGGGGCAACCCAGACAGAGGAGGAAAAACCAAGGCAGGACTGGAGGAAGGAAGCAGGCCTAGTAGGCCTGAGAGATGGCAGTCTATTCCAGCTGGAGTGAAGTGGTAAAAGGAATTGAGGGGAGATAAGGTCAGAAAAATAATGCGGAAAGGGAGAGGTGATATAGGGCCTTGTGGCCATCCTAGGATTTCAAATGATGTGTAAAATGAAAAAGCTCCTTGGGTTCAGGAAGCGAGGACAACTGAGTTTTACCTGTCCCTGGAAACAGGGCCTACCTGTCCATAGTGTGCAACAGAGGACAGATTTTAGGCACAAGTCCACAGATGTTTAAATTTATGGTTCACATTGGTTTAAAACATGGAAAGACTTGTTCGCAATGTGACACGTCCTGGCAACTGTGTCAGTGTGGCAGTAGCACTCCTAAGGTTGTGCTGCTGGGATGGCTGGGAAAGTAACAGTGACACAAATGAAAAGGAAGGATCACCTCATTTGCTACAGATGGAGATCATTTATAAAGTGTCATCTTCTCATTTCTCGTAAATGCAGTATTAAAATTTTTCCTTCTGGACACTGGTTAGTGGTGGACTCACAAAGGAAGCCGTGGGGCTAGCAGTATCAGAAGTCAGAAAACCATTAAATCTAAACAATAAGATATGGGTATAAACAAACCCTACAAGGAAGTTAAAACCATGAAAAAACCTTAACTGACCTACCATTACTATCTGTGCAAGCCAAAGAAAGGCTGATGCTATTAGACAAACATCCACAAAAAGGAAAAGAGAGGCGAGGTGAAGAGGAAACTACATCTGTAGCAAGTCCTACATCCGGAAAAAGAATGTGCCCTCAAGCTCAGGTCTGAGAATTTATCAGGAAACTCCTAGATGACAGAAAATAAGGCAGATGAATAGCCCACAGGAGGTTAACTACAATCAACAATTTTAGTGTGATTTATTACACCAACAAGACACTGGGTGAACCAAACTTCTATAGCTAAAACACATAAATCAGGCAAATTGCTGGATGCTTCCTGTCATTCCATAAAAAGGACAATCAATTCAAGACCAAAGCAATTCCAAATGAGAATGGGTATAAGAAAAGCAAGCTTTAAAAACCTTTGTATGACTAAAGATGTCAATCAAGCTAAGACTTACTGGAAATCATGATTTTGAGTGTTTTCTGACTTTGAAAGAACTACTGGTGTACCCTGGTGGAGCAGTGTTAGGTCATTGCCTTCAAAGGACATAGGCCACATACCTCTGGGTTTGAGTCCTGGATCCAGGAGGAACAACCAGTGTGAACAACTAAATGAAAAATAAAGTGCTTTTTCCTTCCCTCTCTGCCTGCTTGTTACTACTTTGATTTCTGTCTGTACCTTTCCTTAAAAAAAGAAACAAAAAACTATTATACATCTACCTATGTTTATAAAGCCATAAAGAGAAGTGACAATATATTCCTTTCCAATGGAAATGCATCAGATATTGAAATATATCAGCATTCCCAAGTGAGCTACTCTGATAACAATAATTTAGAAAACTACAAAAGATGACCAAACAATATTCCATCTACTTTGATTTTAAAAGGGGTAGTCAAACAGCGAGCATGAGAAACATTTATTTATACCTCTTTCCAAAAATGTTTGAGACTGTCGATAAAATATAACCACAAGATGCAAATAGATATGGAGTTCAAGGTAAAAGGAAAAGAAACTCATGAATATGTTAACCATATATATGAACCAGAGAGTGAGGTCCTTCAGAACTGCCAATGGTAGATACAGATGTCTCAGAACTTCCCAGTAGTCAAAAGAAGAAGAAATACACTTAGGAAACTGAGTGTTCATTACACCAAAACAAAGCCTGGGGCCCGGAAGCTCTGTTTGTCCCAGCTGAAGGCCATAAGGAGCTTCCTTTCTGTGGGTCTTCCTGAGGGCAATGCCCAGATTACCTGAGGCCCAAGTCCCCGATGCCAGTGCAGACTTCTACAAGGGCAAATAGTTAAATGGTTAACACACAGTCTTCCTTGCCAACATTGCTGCACCCAGAGATGCAAGTCCAAACTCTCTGGAACAGGGATTATCAAGTAGGGCTTGAAAAGATGATTTAGGAGTTCCACCAGTTTTTTGTTTGAATTTTATTTCTAAGTTTTAAATATTAAAAAATCAGGAAACACAGGCAAACACAGAGTACAATTAATTTTAACATACTGATGACCACTTTCATACTCAGTCTCTTCAAGTACAGATGCTGGACAAATGGGTCTCTTCATACATGTCTCTATGACATCTCTTCACATCTGAACACCTTAAAAATGAGTCACTGATTGGGAAATTACAACTCTATGTCGGTATTCTGGAAATTCAAGCCTGCACAGGTTCATTCATATAAAATTGTACAAACGACCTACACACACATCACTCAAACAAATGACAGACCAAAAGCAGGCACAACTAGTTGGTATACACCCTCACCATGACCTAATAGCCAGTTATACAATAATAAGCTGCCTACCATGCTGAATCATAACAAAGTGACATCAGTGTGACTGTACTAGGTGTTAGATATAAAAATCAGACCAGGAAAACCTACCATGAGGTATGCCAGCTGCTATATTTTCAGGGATTCAACATCAGAAAAAAAAAAAAAAAAATTCTACTCTCTAGTTTCTAGATCAGATTATTTCAAAAAGATACTAAGAGAAAGTGAGTTATTAAAAACTGTCACCTTTGTTAACTACTTATGGATGTGATTAAGCTTTTTCCTAATACTGTACAACTAAAACTTTAGAATATAGAAATAAACCAGACATGTTAAACTATCGATGCTCTTCTTAGAAGTCACAATTTCATTTTTAGTTCATCAAAACTACCCTCCACTGTGCCCTGATTAATTTTATAAATTCATGAATTTGTATTTAGAAAATAAATATGTGCACCGGTGGAGCAGCAGTTGGCTCTGCCACCTCAAGCCAGCACAATCCATATAAATATCCCAAGGACCAGGTTCATGTCCAGGGGACCAGGTTCATGTCCAGGACTGAGGAGAAAAACGAAGATGAACAGCTAAATTAAAACTCCCTGGCGGAGTAGTTCTATTACAGATGTGGGATTATTGATCCCATAAACCCCTGGTATCTGGGTGGAGCCCTTCACATCCAGCACTTGATAGCCTTGCCAACTGACAATATACCAATCTGATCTAACCGATACCAGTACATCTCATACATTCTCCTCTTCTGTGTATGCCATGACAAACTGCAATGAACAAAGGACCTGTATATCCTTCTGGCAATTCTTCATAAATGTGATTTGTTCCAACAACTTTCAATAAAAGCTGGCAGTGAAGAGAACAAAGTTAAGTTCTTCAGCTAAAAATTGAAGTGCACCTATTTCATAATCATGATGAAGGGCAGAACTGAGGATAGAGTCTACATTCACTCATGAAAAATAAAGAGGCAAATCAGGATAGGTGAGTATTTCAGAAGACAATGGTATCTATTCCCATGTCTCCAGCTCCTAGTCATCTAACCTTCTTCTCAGCTCTCTAAATTATAACATGAAGTAAATCAGAAGCTCTTAACTGGTACTGAACCTCTTGGGAACTTTAAAAAAATACACAATGACAGTAGTAACATTGCTAGGAGCCAAGAAATGTTCTGTGCACCCTGTATGTATTAATCAATCTACTTAGTCCCCACAAGAATTCTCTATTGTGGGTACTATTATTATTCTGTTTTTATAGTTGAGGAAATGGGGCACAGAGAGGCTGAGAAATTTGTCCCAGCAAGTGGCAGAACCAGATGGAAAGTTCCAGAACCTACATACTTTAGTACAATTGCATGTTACACTGCCTCTCTCCATATATGTAAATTTAACACACACATATGTATTTCTCTGAATTGGCTGACACACAATCTACTGAAGGGCCTGAGTGTGCAAATTTTAATTCTGGGGAACATTCCTTCTTACCAGTCACTTGACTAGGTATAAAGTTAAGTGATTCAGACTAGGCATAAAAAAGGGCAGTAAACTTTTAAACAAATGTTCAAATTATTTTGCCTCAAAAATAAGAATCAAAATTTAATGGGTTTGGCTTTTAATAGTGAATTGCATGGTAGCAATTTTTTAAAAGTTACTGAATAAGAGGTAGTGGGAGACATTTAAGAAACAAAATATTATCTAGCTATCTAAGTAGAAGGACTACAGAGGATCATTTGAATATAATAATGTTGGAACAACTGCTATGCCTTGATAGTCATAACAATGGTATCTTCATAATTTATGGCATAGACTGGAGGCTAAAGATCAAACATTTTGGAAAACCCCTTGGAAAAGATCAGTGCTCCTGTCCAAATAGGCCAGCAGTCTAATTTGTCTCCAGGATCACAAATGACTGCCTCTTTGTTTCACCTTCAAAGAAACAGTCCTTCACTGACAACAGAACTGAAGTTACAGAGGGGAGTGGGGTGGGAAAGGTAGGAAAGGGTTGTGGGGTCCAATGGACAGTGGTGAATGAATATTAGATATTTAGTGGTGGGCCTAGTTTGTTATCATTTATTTGATTAAGAATAAACCTGAACATCATATTTTTAAAATTTAGAATGTTTTGTCAATCAGTTACCTCACTTTATAAAAGAAATAGTCATTATGCTATTAGAAAGCAGCCTCTGGAAATCAAAAACTATGCACAAAAAGACTGGTATTTTAAAAAAATGTTGGTTTTTCATACAAGTTCCCTTAATGACATCTGACACTTCAGAAAACAGGAAGATGCTACAGCATAAAGAGATATGAGGAAGACAAGTGATCCTGGGTCCATGAGCAGTTTAGGTAAGTTTAAGGTTGGTGTGGCCAGGTCAGTGAGTGCACAGCTGGCCAAGGGGAGAAGAGTCCCTGTCGGTGACGGACCCATGAACTTGGTCAGGTTTGTTTGTGTTATGAGTGTACTTCCGCGCTAATTCTAGATACTCCATTTAGGGAAACTCGCCTTTTTTCCTCCCACTCAGTCCCATGGCTCTCTTACAAAATCTCTTCTCAACAGTCTCTAGTCTGAAGCCAAAGATCCTAGCAAACACTTGATTAAACAAAAAGCAACTTTGAAAAAAAGTTTAAGCCCCTAAAACCAAACTATAAAAATTTAAGAAAATAATTACATGTTGAACGAATGTAGATCTTAATATTGTTGACCATAAGGATTGTGCTGATGGAAAGTTTCTAAAATACAATATTGCAGCTGACAAACAAACGTGTAATTACTGGTTTCTCTTCTGCACTGAAGATTCACAAGTGTAGAAATGATGCATTATTTTGTTCCATTTAATAGTCACACCAAAAGCACATAAAGTCATAAAGCAAAAAGGTACTCAATTTGAAAAGTTTCCTGAAGATGGATGAGAATTTCCAGGCAAGAATAAAAATAAGCTCTTCCTCTCGGGCCCTGTATCTGTTAATAGTACCAAAATGCCCAGTTTCCCAGACTCGAAATATTACAGTCATCTTTGAATCATCTTCCTCTTTGGATCCACCCTCTTTTTCACATTCCATCAAGGGCAAATCCTAAGGCAGTATGTATTATCTACTTTTCCAGAGAATTACAAATCTTCCTCTGGCGCTGAAGTCCCCAACACGATACGATCCCAGTGAGAACCCGACACGGTATGCAGCCAGACTTACTCTGGCTTCACAGCTATACTTGAGCTGCACACCCAGCTCTGAAGATGCACATGCTAAGCTTTCCTGGATACCTCCAATCACATCCCATTATTCCCTACTTTCTAATTTCTGCAGCATTTTCTCTCACATGATACCCATCCTATTCTGGTCTACAATGGTTACGTGACGTTTATTTTTCATCTAAGACCTCCTTGAGAGCAGAGAATGTAACTTATTTAGTGCAGTATCTAATAAAGTCAGAGGTATGATGCTTAAAAAATATTTATCAGATAAGATAAAAATGGAATTAATCACTCAATTGTAATTGTTTAATTTCTCCTCAAAAGTGGATTGGTCTTATGTTTTAATCAGATTTATATTCAGAGTAGAATTATAATACTACGTTACATTCCCATTATTTTCCAAAGCAATGCCATTTAGATGTTATATAGTGATCACTAAAAATTGTTTCTTTTTGTATATGAACTAGCCCTCCAAGTCATTAAGACAATTACTGATGAGGGGAAAATGAGGATATTGATTTGGGGATGTGGAAGGCATAGTGGTTCTGATAGAGGCGCTGGAGTCAGGCTACCTAAGTTCAAGTCCCAGCTCCACCATTATCAGCTATATTATCCTGAGCAGTAAGAAATCTCTCTCAACTTCATCTTTAAAATAGGAATAATAATACTGTTCATAAAGTTGTCCATAGGATGAAGTAATAAAACACTTGACAGAGTTATTGGCACACATTAAACATTTGACAAAAATTTTCTATTAGGTGTTTACATATTACATGAGATTATTTTCACACACATTTATTATGAAATGAGATGAGAAAAGATGGAGAGGTGTAAATTTCTAGGATTCATGGTAACCTAGTACAGAAATTTAAGTCAAACCAAGCACAATGATCAAATAAAAATTTTAGAGGCTTTTATTCTGAAGACACGATCTTCAGTTTATATACAATGGTCAAGCACCCCCAAGTTGCTATTACAGATTGTTTTCTGTAATAATGAACATGGAATGGACATGAAGTAAATTCTGTCTGCATTCAAAAAAGAGAAGATGCATCTTACAAAGAAATAATTGTGGTTCAATGCTGACTTCCCAATTAAATTCCCAATTAATATTAGTTAAAGTTAATATTAAACTGGTTTGCCAGCAGCTTATACAGTATTTGGCAATAGAGGGAAAAATGACTGTCATGCCTAGGAAGAGCAAAAAGAAGTTCTAAAGAAAAAGGTCAACTGGCAATAAGGAGAGTTGGTTCAATCATGAAATATCCTTGCTCATTGGTAGATTTTTGCACCGAAAATAAATTAGTCAATAGACATGATTGAGATTTTTTTTCCCAAATCAAATGCATACACATATACAGTAGGTACATGACAGTAATATCTGAGGTTTCATCTACTCATTGACAACACTGCAAGTCTCTGATCTGTAGTTATTTTAAATTTTGCTGTAGAATGTGTTTGAACAGTAGGCACTCTCAGGCAGATGTGAGTGAGTCATGCAGCCAGTAAAGAAGTGTAGCCCCTCACTCAGGATACTTAGAGAAGGCTCTGCTCCAATTATGGTATAGTAACTCTCCAGAAGAGGGTAAAACTTGAGTTAATTTTTAAGAAGTGTCTATACCCTTAAAAAAAAAAAAAAAGAAGCCAACTGATAGTTAAAGCAAAGAGAAGTCTAAGAAAGAGATGATTCCCACTGGAAAAGAAGATATTTCTGGGGATTTTTTTGATGGTGAAATTCTGGGATTTCCAGTCTTTAGACTATTATCTTGGTATGTAAAAAATCTACCATACACAAAGTATTTCTTAAACTGTCAGAATTCTTTCATACCAAGAAAAATGAAGCAATTAGCCTGAACAAGAAAATGATTCTATATGGCTTATCCAAGAGATGAACAGGGACAAGATTTAAATACACTCTTGCTCCAAAACTTTCAAATATGCTTTGACATCCATTTTTACGGGGGGGAAAAAAAATCACAAAAATGATACATTTAACTCAGTCTCCAATACACTGTGCTTTACTCTTTGAGTATCTAGAATCATAACTGGAATACCATCCATGAAGAGAGATTAAATTACAAATAGTGATTCAACATTTTGACTCATTAGACTGCGTTCCTTCTCAAAGGATGAGACAAGTCTGAAACTTTATATCTTAGATCATACTTTTCAGCAAAATGCCCAAGTTCCTTGGTCTAAGTCCTCACTGACTTATTTATTATGAATAATCCTTTTGTGCTAGCAATAAGAACAGCAAAGTCTCAGAAACTATTGTTAGTATTTTATGGATTGAGAATTGTCTTAAATCATTGAAGAAAAAATTCTTAGAGGATAAAAATAAGCTGTTTTACAGAACAAAAATATTTGGAACTTAAATTTTATTATGTATAAATAAAATCTGTATATGGGCAAGAAGCTATATAACAGTAATAGAAACAAAAAAGACATGCATTGTCTTTAACTGTGGAAAACTCATCATCTTAATTTAATTGCAGTTTTTGAGAAAATTTGTTAAAAGTATTCCAGTCATTAAACTATTTTTTAAATAGTGTTTTTAAAGGTACAAAATGAGAGAACGATTTTTCTATTATTTCACATTTCACATTTATGCAAAGAAAACAAATAAAAGTGTGCTGAGATAATTTTCAGTACTCTAATAAAATACAATTTAAAAAATGTGAAAACTCAAATAGCTCTGAAACGCAATACAGCTTTGTATGGTTGAATCTGAATTACCTGAGATGCAGCTGACAGTCTCCCCCCGCAAAAAAAAAAAAAAAAAAAAAAAAAAAAAAGGAATATTTGTTAGTTTTTTCATTGCCGGTGTGTGTAAGTTAAATATACGACAGCAACCACTATCATCACTACTATTCAACTTGCTTGGAAGACAACACTTAAGGGCAAATTATACTTTAAAAGACATCAGTCTTATATTGGCTTCTAATTTAACTCTACACATCAAGAACTTTGATTTATAAGACTCATATGCCTGACTTTAGCATGATGTTGAATGTAGGCAATAATATCTTTGGTTAATGTCTTCCATGTTTGTTTAGCTATCTGAATATATTCCAGTTTAAATCCACATGGGTGTGTGTATGCGTTTCTTTTCTAAAATGAATGTAATTACTCTGGGTATGTTCAGGCTTCTAGCGTGAGCTATTTGAGAAAATCTGAATGACTTTGAGTCACCTGGCTCTAAATCCTTCAGTTTGAAAGTGAGAAGCAGATCTTTTTTGGGTGGAGTAATTTTCTTACAGCTTTGTTTAGAAATTAAAGTCTTCTGATTTCATAAATTCCAAAGAATTTCGTATTTGCCTGGGATGCAGGATTATAGACCTATTGTAACTTTCTGACAAACAGTGAAGGTAATTTCAAAAGGAGCAGAAGTTGATTAATTAAACAGAAAAGAAGCATTCATCTTACTAGAATACCTTCATTTTCTAATTTTACCCTAAAAGTGTAAAATTGTTTTGGAATAAAAGGGATGATCATTTGATTCTAGGACAGGGAAAAACACCTTTACCTTTCAGCAGACGGACTGCTTAGAAAATCTAAGAGTGACAGAGATAATGAGATGTACAGATACAGAACATAATTACTGTTTAAGCTGTCCATCTTTTGATAGTTCCTTAATATTTTATTCTAAATAGAATAACTAAAAATATTCTTTTAAAATCTGTGTTCAACAAAGTGGTGGTTTCAGAAAAGCATTTAGTTCACTGGACCCTATTTGAGGGTTGTACAAATGAATAAAAGCATGATTACACCTGGAAAACAAGGGAGAAGTGAGAAGTTTAGGTCTGAGGGAGAAACAGAATCAGCACCTTTCCGGTGCTCTATGAACCACAGGTTTTTTCTGTATTGAAAGTTAAGGTCTTCCAGTCATCTTTAATTATGTTTAAGTCTTCATGTTCCTATCTCCCAGACACTCCCCTGAAAAACCAAGCACCCTTTCCCCTTACTCTTCCACTCCAAAAGCTAACTTTTCCTCTGTTTCAAAAAATTAAATTCTGAACATGTCAGTTTATTATTCAAGGTACTAACAATATGCCCCAACATGCATCTCCAGCCTTATCTTCCTCTTCTCTCTTGTCACCAAGTGCCCTGGAGAACAACTGCCAAATGACAGTATATACCAATAAAGTGCTTGCTATGCCTTCTTAAACATCCAAGCACCCTCATTCCTCTTGAGGTCTTTCTAGGGCCATACGGACACGATTATTGCCACTCCGCAGGAAATAATCGTGTCCTTCAAGATTGAGATGTCATCACTTCCCTGAATGCTGCCCCATTCCTCATGCATCAAAGTTGATGATGCCTTCCTCTGACTGACCCTGATACTGGATACTGTACTGATTACATATTCACTTTATTCTGCCTTAAATTATGGTTGGTTGTTGATCTACCTCTGTTGAATTGTCTTGATTTTCTGCTTTTTCTTTTTAAGAGCTGCATTGCATTCAAAAGAACAAAGAAAATTTGCAGTGACCTGAAAACAAAAGAATAGGAAATAAAAATATATTGGGTATTCTAACAAGGGAAACTGGTTATATTTTAAAAATATTTCCTTTTAAACAGTGACAGGCAAGAATATTGTAAGCTAGTTTTAATTCCACATATATACTAAAATCATCCTTTATTATTTTGAAATGAATTAGTTATCTACTGAATAAAAAGAAAAAAAAAATATGGTTGACCAAAGACTGGTTTGGGGATGAGAGAAAGGCTATAGAAGGTGGGAAGGGTGCAAATACTTTTGTTTTGTTTTATTATCATTAGACTGTTTTTCCTTTAAAATTAGTTGATACAGTTGAGTTTTCTAGATCTTTTCATGTGATGTCAATACCACAGAAACCTCTAAGCTACTGCTAATCTAACCTTGGTCATCAGAGACTCACACACTGGTTCCCACTGCAAAACAAGAAGAACTGTTATCCAAAAATTGCACACAATATTGTTTCCAAATCTTCAAAAAAGAGGGTTTGGACAAAATGGAAGATTTTACATTCAAGTGTCATTTTTAGGACGAAGACTAAATCTGGGTGAGTTGCGTGAGACTGAAACTCACCTTCTAAGGGCTGAGAAACAGAAGAGAAAAAACAGAGCTTCAAGGAAGAGGAGGCTGGCAGTTCTATTACATAACCTGAAATAAGTCCTCATTTAACAACACTGAGACTCTTGAAACTTCTACTTTAAGCAAAACATGTGTAATGAAACCAGGTCCTCAACTAACAACACATAGTTTAGCGTAGGCAAGAATTCTTTTTTTCTCACCAATGTTATGAAATGACAATGTTTGAGGATCTGCTGTACCTCCCTGGTTTTATTGATCAGAATGTATTTTTTTAATGGCTCTGTAGTTTAAATGTAGGATAATTTAAATCCATTGCAGTTGTCAGGACTTTGAGAAAGAAAGCAGGGGCATAGGTGAAACGGGACAAATATTATCTATCCAAAGATGACTACGTGCATCATCGTCTATCATAGTCCACTAGAGAGTGGACTAGCTTTCCTTATGCCACCCGATTCAGTCCTAGTTGTAACCTCGTGATACAAGCATTATTTTATCCATTCTACAAACTACTGACTGGGAATTAGGTACTTGCCTAGCACTGTGGCAGGTAACTCTGGGGTACCAAAAACTTCCCACACTGATCGCCAATGCTTTCATAATGCAGAGGAGAAACCTGTGAAAGTGATACACTGTCAGCGTCACCTACTCTCATAGATATGCTGCTAAATAATGTGACAGGCACCTGGAGAACCGAGAGGTATGGAAATAAGATGGTGATTGTGAAGAGGTAACACATCAAGAGAAGTAAAAGAGAGCAGAGCCTGGGTTCAAGCATGAAGTGGGGCAGGATGAGCTTAGACTTGGACTTAAAAAAAACCAAGAGGGAAATTGAGAGGTACCTGAGGTTAGGCAGCAGCATAAGCATATGGTTCTCACTTGTCAGTGCAGGGAGGGGTGAGGAGCCTCCAATTCTTTTAGCAGAGAGAAGGAAGACAGCAAAGAAGAAGCTACAGTACTTGGGGACTAAGAAGCTAAGAATCAATGACTACTCCAAAGCTTCAAGTTAAGGAGAGTAAATTGGCACAAGTGACAATTTGGAAAAGAAAGAAGCTAATGTTGAATTTGAAGTGTTAATAATAAATTTAGTTGGAAAATTTACGGAAAATTGGTAAGGGTGAAGAATGACCCTTTGAAATAATGAGTCTGCAGCAGAGCAAGTCACGAAAACAAAAATCAAGAGTCATGGCAATCATGACAAAAGTCAGGGAAAACAAAGGAAATGCAAGAGGCCAGTGTAGTTTCAGTTGAGAAGCTGAAGACAAAATGCAAAGAGTTAAAGGGGCAAGAAAATGGAAGCAGTAAGAGCCTTCAACTCATTTATTCAGAAAAGTCAGCTGAGACGTTAAATCAAAGAAAGAAAATGGTAGCGCACTCAGGTAGAGTATTTTTGACTTGATTTTAGAAAAGAGAAATATAAATGTCTGAAGGTAAAGGAGGTAATAGATTATAATCTGTTCTGTTACCCAGATGATTCCATTTCTTAAACTTGCTTGTTAACCGTACTAATGTACTCTTTTTGAGATTAGATGTCATTTTGGAAACAGGAGCAAAGCTGCAACAAGATTTCCCATACACATATGACAAAATTCACAAGTGAACAAGAGATGGTCAATTTTTCATGTTAATTGCTTCTAGAAATTGTATTTACTTTCAATCCATATCGTCATCCCACCACCATGACGACTGTCAGACACGCCCCTGCCTGGTCCTTGCTGCTACTCTCTTTCAGTAACTTAAATGAAATGTTCTGCAGTCTGATCCCCCTAACTCTGAACCATGTTGATCTAGACTTTCCAGTGTCATGAGTCCCTGACTTGGAGTGTGTCTGCTTTACGAGTCGCTTCTTCTAATATTATATTCTATTCCTTAACATAGTTAAAAATATTTTTTGTGTGCACCCTGGAAGTCAGGTGTTAAGCCTCTGCCTGGGGAGCAGTTCACATACAGCCCAAGGACCTGGGCTCACAATCTGGAATGGGGCCGGGGCAGACACAACTAAAATGAACAACTAAATAAAATGCTTCCTTGCTGTCTGCCTGTCTTTAATCTTGCCTGCATTCCTTCCTCTTAAAATATATGTATTTTGTTTCACCCTAGCTTTCACAATCTTCAAGTCATTCTTGCTTTAGAATCCATGTGTTGTTTGTACGGGGATTGGGTTGCTATTTCAAACATTCTTAAATATCTTTTCCCATCTTTCTTTTAGAGAGTCCTCTAAAACATTCAAGCCCGCTAGAGACCTAAATTTATTTGTTTCAGTTGTTGCACCTCCTGCAATTTATTCCCATGGGTCAATTTGCATTTATAGCACTAAATTTTTATTTCTAAAATGTTTTATCTCTTTTAGATCTAGGAGCTTATAACTCCCATTTTCTAAGAAACCTCCAATACTTGTTTTTCCAAGATCTCTAATTAAGTCCATTGGGTTTTTAAGCCCTAGGATAAGTCATTTTCCCGTAAGATTCTTGTGACTTCTGTGTCATTGGACCAATGAGTTATACTTTATTGGAAACAAATCCACAACAAGAATGTACTTTTTTCTGTCTCTGCATTCTAAGACACACAATTATCAACAAGTCAAAACTGGCATTTACTCTGTTAAATACTCATTGAAACTTTTGGCAGGTATTGACAGAGTCCTCTGTACTATTATGCTTTGCCTCTGCATAATACGTATCAAGAAGACTATCATGTGAGTTAGATAGCAAACCTAAGGCTTTGCAAGTGGGTAGGAGAGAGAGAGAGATTGGGAAACTCTGCTTATTGCTGCTACTGATAACAGCAAAGAGTACTGTTCACGCAAGTTAAGAAAACTACATACATGACTGGACAAAGAAGCTGCAGCATATACACTCAAAGGAATTCTATGCAGCTAAAACAAAGATGAAACCATTCTCTTTGCAATGACCTGGATGAAAATGGAGGGGATCATGCTAAGTCAAAATAAGCCAAAAAGAAAAAGAGACGTACAGGATGGTCTCATTCATATGTTAAATGTAATAAAACAAATGAAGAGACAAACTCCATAAAATCACAGGAACAGGATGTAAGGTGGAAGTGGGAAGAGAAGAAAACAGGAAAGAAGTAGAGGTAAAGGGCACTCGAACTGTGGTGGTGGGTGTGCTGTGAAACACACAGACTGAGGTGCAAGTTCAACATCCTAAAATGCATATAGTAAACAAAAGAAATAATAAAATTATTAAATATTAAAAAAAGAAAATAAAAATCTACAGACATCAAAGAGAAACAACCCAAAGGAATGGACGTTTTAGGAAAAATGGTAAAAATGTTCTTTGACTGCATTTAGAATATGATGTGATTCAATAAAAAACTACTGGTTAAATTTTCAAATACATACATACTGTATATAAAACATCACATTATTTAACATTATGATTACTGAACTCGGTCTCCTTGATGTTAGATGAGTTTTGATTCAAAACCAGCTGAGGAACAATTAGTCTTTTTGAAATTCTCTTTTCCTTTCTCTTATACCTTAAGAATCTGAGTTAGCTTCATCCTTTTGTTTCCTACAAAGTTGTATTTTTAGCCCTTTAGACTTTATGGCGCTCTCATCTACCTGTAATTATGCTGCAAATGCATAAGAAGACGCCAGTAAAGGCCAGTACCAGACAAGATAGCAAAGGCCTATTTGTGGTCTCAAACAGCTGCAATAGGGCAGGGCGTACCTGGCAATGTTCCCACTGACTCTGATCAGGCCCTGCAAACCCCAAAAGCAGGACCTGCTTTCATAGCAGTCTCTAGTACAGGACATAATTTCACTGCCCTGATGCAAAAGGCTACAAAGTTCAAGATGGCTGATCAAAAAGAGTAACACAAGAAGGGAGCTGGAGTGACAGCCTTTGGAAAGCTCTTCAGATCCTTAAAAACCCACCACCAACCATTCCACCTTCTGTCTAAAAACAAAGCAAAACCACCAGCACCTCCTAATGGAAGGCCAGATGTTACCTTTTAGTTCCTGTTTGGAAACTTTACCCTAATAAGTTATTTGGAAAAAAAAAAAAATTTTTTTTCTCAAATAAAATAATGATTTTACGCGGGACAACAGATATGAGATGCTATTAATCACATGTGAAGAAATGGGAATTTTTTCAGGGAATAGGAAACGTTCTCCAGTGGATGGCTTCTTCCACATTTATGCAAAATTCCTTTCATTAAGAGGCCAGTCATGTCTTTGAATACATAAAAGATGCTGCTACATGTGTAGGCTTTTATAGCTCAAAGTGATTGGAGCCTTTACACAATGATTCCTGCATGTAAGGTGCTTCAGGCTCCTTAGTACAAACTAGTGCTTTCTTATTTAGTGGTTAATGTCATCGCAGCAAAGTAGCATATTTATATTCTATTCATCAACAGCACTTGCACATAATGCAAATATACTTTGGAGCTTTATATACATGTGCTTGCATCGTCACAAGACTCAAGGTGGAAAAGAGCTCCTATTCCCACAGAGATGAGGGTAAACAGCCAAGCCTGGAATACAAAACTGTGAGCCTTAGTCTTCAGTTCACAGATTCCCACAACCTGGCTGGAATTAGAGTTTTACATTTAGGATAAAGTTGGAGGGTACCTACCTTTCTTACAAATGATAACAGCTAAAGTTTTTGCTTCTTATGCGACCAATCAGTCCCCAGAGATGATTCCATAAAAAAATGAGTAATTCACAGTGATAAACTGTTTTTTTGTTTTTTTTTTAAATTCATCTCTAACCTCTCAGGTGCCAACAAAGTCAAATTCTATTAATAACCTCCAATTTAGTTTATTTTACAGACATTCTGTTGATGCTGATGCTAACTGGAAAAATGTCCAAGAACTTAAAACTTGGAAACTCTGTCACTATATTGATAATGAGGGTCCACAGATTTATCTTGTAATAAACCTCTCCTACAACACAACATGTATCACTCTATAATATAATCAAGGTGATACTTAATAGCTAACAACAACTGCAACTTACGGTTGACAGAGCTTCACCAGGTCCTGGTCTGTGGTGTTGGGAGGCAGTCCTCGGATGTAGAGGTTCGTTTTGCTTAGTTGGTCCCATCCTGAGTTGCTACTGCTGCTACTGTTGTTATTACTGCTGGTGGTACTGGGGCTGGGAGGGGCCATGGGATGGGCTGGGACCAGAGACTGCTGAAAAACAAAGATTAGAAGCATTAGAATGCTAGAGGGAAGGCTTTGAGCACCATTCAGAGGGCCTGTGAGCTCCAAAATAAAATGAGTCCCCAAGACAGCAATACAGATTATGTTAAGCAACAATGGATTAATTTTAACTTGCAACTTAAAAAAATCTGTGCATTCTACCAAAAAACACCCCCCCTTCTTTCAAAATGAAACCATTAATGAGATATTAGTAGAATATTCTCTATGAGTACCTTAAACATGACTACACTCATGCATGACTAATTTATTACACATTTTAAGGAGCACATCTACTGAGACTTAAAATGCACTTGCATGGAAGTTTTCTGAATTATAATTTTAATACACAGCAATGTACAAATCAGTAGGCTTTGAAAAGTTTTTCAAAATTTGAAGAACATTTAACTGAAAGTTGCTGATAGTTTTATCAAGATGACTCCAAAAAAAAAAAAAAAAGATTACTTTTCAAGTATAAGAAGAGTTCAACGAAGATGCTCAAAAAAGGACAACTTCACCTAGTTCTAAGACAGGCCCACAGCTTCACTGAAACATCTGGATAAGATTCACAGGCATGCTGCCATGTGCTCTGGCTAACCTTCTGAAATTTAACCCCTGTGAGAATGGTGCAGCAGCTGGAAACCTTCCCGGGAACCAACATAACTTTCATAAAGCCTGCAACCAAGGGCTCGGTGTGGTTTCACAGTCAGCAGCCACCTAGCAAGGATGTCTGAAATTGTACTCACACCAGATAATTCTCTATTAACCAATCAAAAGAAACCACAGTTCTTTGACCCAATGCCACACTCATGACTTTTGAGGAAGTTAAATGGTTCGATCTGAGATGGAAGTCAGCACAACCCAAAATGCTGTCAAAGCAAATGCTCAGCAGTTTTACGCCAGGACAGAAAAATTTTCATTTCACATCTTCTAAATAATAAATATATGAATCCAAGATCACTTATATTGAGTAACTGTTTCAAAATATAAATTTGCTAGGTATTCAACAAAAATTTCCAATCTTAGAGTGATTTTTTTCTACTCCAAACAAGAAAATTGGGCATATATACCTAAGACACAATTAAATTCCACTTGCAAAAATGAAAATGGAGATCACTGGCGACGAATGTCACCTTGTTTACCTCGTCAGCAATCTCAGCTATCCACTTAAGAGATGTGTCTGTGCACCCAGTTTATGCCATTAGCATCTTCATCCCACAGTATCGTAACACTGGGATTCTCATTCATCTACACGCGTCACCTTTTCTTCCTGTCCTATACAATGCAGAGTCGTCTTCTCACTGCCCAGGGACCTTCTAAGAGCAGATTCTTCTTCTCACTGCCAGGGACCTTGCTAAGAGCAGATTCTTCTCACTGCCCAGGGACCTTGCTAAGATCATTCTAGTCCAAACACCACTGTATGTCAAGAGATTCTCCTTGAGGAGAGCGGCAAGAAGGATTAACAGTAAATGTGTAAATGAAGGCTGAACTGCAAGTGAGAACATCACTGCTGCATATCAGCGATAAAACCTGCTCAGACATCACATTCCCCCAAATCTGTTTCATTTATGCCTTTAACAAGCAGTTAACTCAGATCTTTCCTCTCATTCCTGATTTTTTTTCTCCAAGGTAAGTAAGCCCTGTCCCTCAGACCCCCAGCACTGTTATATAAAAGTGTGCTTTCTTTCTCCGAAGTCACATAATTTAACGGCTAGTTGCTACCTACGATCCCCCAGGTCTCTCCTATTTCTTACATAAGCAACACACACATCTGACACATCTGCTCCCTGTCCCAGCCTCTGATTTACACAAAGAATTCTAGTTGTAGACAAAGCAAGGCAAGACTGAATTTCTTAAGTCACCTTTGATTAATGTCTGAGAACCTGTCCTTGCCACAAACCACACTTGTTTTTCGTAGTGGGACCACTATTCAGTGACCCTGCTGGAAGTGAAACGTGGTCACCTGGGATGACCTACAGAGTCAGAAAGAGCTGCAGATCAGGTTTAAGCCCCTCTCTAAGTGTGATTATACCAGCACCCAGCAGATGAACCATGAGATATTAAAGACTATATTCTAAGTCTGCATCTGCTCTAACTCTGCTTTTTTGTGGGACAGAAAAGAGAGCGCCAGACGTAGACTTGTATCATTAAAACAAACATTAAGGTGTATGATTTATTTGCAAGTTATCTGGATGAAAGTGGTAGGTTTTAATTCATGAATTTATCTAGCTGGTTTAATATACGTTTACCAGGTCCCCATATAAATGACAGTACTATTTTCCCATTCGGGGAACTAGGTGGGGAGCATACACAACCTGTCCTTTGCTGCTACCCCTCCATTTGCCCACTGGGGAGAAATATCTCCTAGCACTCTGATCCCAGATGAAGAAAGGAAATTTCTGAATGTTCTCTGAGGAGGAGGACTAGCCTCTGAGGAACCCTATACAGAAGTTCCTATTCAAATGTTATCCTAATAACGACTTCTCAGAACTAGCCAAAGACAGAGAAAGATACTTAAAAGATAGAAGCATTAGATTATTATAGTTTGTCAACACTTTATTTTTGGTGAAGTAAATTTTAGATCAAAGATTTAAGTTTTCAGAACCTGTTGAAACTAAAAGTTCAAATACTGATTAAAGACTGCACACATGCTAAAGAAGGCAAGTGAAATAAAGCTTTAGATTCCTAAATATTTAGAATATATTAATGGTCATATGAATTACTTTACTTAATGAGTTAGGTAGATTATAGTTATCCCACTTTGCAGATTAAGAGACTGAGTCTCCAGAGAGGTCAAAAGAAATGTGCCAAGCCATAACTTTCAAAAGTTGTTTTGTAGAAGTCTTCTGTTATAGAAATTTTTATAAAGTAATATAGTAAGATCACACATTAATAAGTGGTAAGGTTAAAATGTGAACACAGGTCTACTGGACACAAAGTCAGAACCCTCAAACATCATCTAACGGCTGCCCCGGCCACACTGTCTATATCCTGAATGCATGATTTGTATTTGTACATTCTTCTGTGTTCATCCTTCCTGCAACCTAATTACTAAACTCAAATTTCTCTAAATGTGACAATGAATGCCACTTACGGTTATTTTTTTAAAGAAAGTCAAAGTGCTTTCAGTTAATTTAATGAGCATACAGGTCAACTTGTTTTTTGGTTTTTTTTAATAGTTAGCTTTTAAAAAGTTTTTTTTTTTTTTTTAATTCTACTTTATGAATCTTTTCATTAACAAAAGATTTCTACAAACAACTTTTGAAAGCTGTGGCTGAATATCATTGTGAACATTTAGGAAAGTCTGACTTAACCAGCGGAGAATTTAACCCTCACTCTCAGACTGAAATTCAAACACTGACAAGTCTTTAACTACAATTTCAGAACTCTGATATATTCAAAACAATTATACTTTCTAGTTTCTGAGCCTGAACAGCACAAAGAGGAAACTTCAAAAACTAAAATGTATGAAAGGAAGACAGTTTACCACACTCTTTTCATTACTGCTTGGTCTTTAACTTTTTGCCTCAGAACCCCTAAGCAACCCTGGAATTTGAAAAGACACCTCCACCCCTAGGATAAAGCTTAATAGCTAATTTATATGAATTCAACTTAATAAAGGCTCTGGGTGGCAAGACGACCACAGATAAGTGCTGATCCATCACACAAGAGCTGAGGAGTCTATCCAAGCCTTCCCTGGTCTAATTTCATTGCCTCAGGTCAAGTAAATAAGCTATCGATAAAGCTGTCTATGCAAGGGCAGGAAAAACAAGAGTTTAGTTTTTCAAGACAGCATTTACATAGTCTTACTTTGCATGTAAAGCTGATAGAAAAAACTAAGTTAGTGGTGAATAAATGATGTGGTTGTATTAGCAGACCCTTTCTGCATAGCCTGGTATGAGCTGCAGGAAGATGCCTGTCAGCAATCAGCGAGGACTTCCTGTGTAGGACAGCACTCAAGGAGGACTTCCTGTGTGGACAGTTCCATCCCGCCAGGAAGGCCCACCCGCCTCCTACACTGAAAGACAGGATGATCAACAACAGGCCCATGGCAACTCTACACAGAGTAAATCTAGTTCCCTCTCCATCGCCTTAACCCTCCACCCCTAAGCCAAAGAGGCACTAAAATACATCTTCTATATAAATGCACATTGAAAGGTCTTTTATGAAAAGACTTAATTAACCCGTGTGTAAACTAATAGACACATTGTTGTAGATTTCTTTTCAGCAAAGACAATTCAGAAATGAAGACCTCTCATTCTGAATTCTATTATCTCATTTCCTTAATGCTACGAGGTTAAAGGACAGTGTGCGGGCCAATTTTATAGCTGAAGATGTTCCCCTTTTTCCTTTCCACCTGACTTCATCACTTCACTAAGAATTCTAATATATCTTGAAGGGAAAGAAATCCTAGGATCTGCCTTTTTAATTATCCTCAAATCTTCTTTAAGGTTATCATCTTTATAGTTTAAGAAGCTTAACTCCAGTTGCTCTTGAAAGCTGAGTAACAACACAGAACATTATTTTCACCAGGAAATGATAGAATATCAAACTCTGAATGCTCTGTAAGGATACTGATACACTAATTCCATACACTAGTTCCTATCTATACACTTTCAAGATGTAGAACAATGTAAGGGAATTATCTAACAGGAAGGAGGAAAAAGCATACAAGTGGTCCCATTTCACCACAGTTAGGATATTTTGTTCTCTTTTAGACATCTGAGTGACTCAATGAGAGTTTAGGGATAGTGGCTGAGAAAGATAAAGTTCCTGGCACAGGGAACTGGGAAATTATACATAGCTGAGAAGTGGGAGGTGAGTTAGTGAGAGATGAGAAACGAGCCAGGAAGCAGATGTTCTTCCGGGTAAGGCCAGGATGTTAAAGAACAGCAGCATCACGTTAAAGAACAATAGTGCCCCTTCAGACATGCAGGTTCTCAACGTGAGTGGGAGGACAAACGGGCCAATATCAATTAATCCCATCTGATTCCAGGATATTGACGTTTAAAATCAGCTAATTAGTTAAGGAAACTGGTTTTCTTATCACAGTTTCTTGTTTGGAAATGAACTTTGCAGTGTGTAAAGACTACAAAACTGAGCAGTAGGTTATTCAGTATTTTTTGTTGGATTAGGTCTATCAAAGGAGAGAGGGCTACGGTATTAGGTTAACTATTCAAATAAAATCTAAAAAGAATTCTCATTAGACTTCATAATTACTATTCTCCAAGATACCAATCAAAGCTGACCCTGCATGTAAAACTGAACTCTACATAGAAATCTCTTTACGTCTATGAATAAAGCATCATTTTTTTTTTTAGGTTTCAGATACATAAATTTCAGACATAGTAAAATACATCCACTGGATAATACCACATGATTAATTATTTTTTTTTACATCTTGCAGATGTGAAAATCAAGTTTTCAAAATTAAAGAAAAATATCCTTAGAAATTAAAACAACCTGGGACAAGTTTTTTTTTGGGTGGAGAATGTGGTTGTGAAGAGCGTAAGAAAGTAAGGGCAAGCAGGTCTTGAAAATCCTTAAGAGAAAATATATCTTAAATACCTGTGATTTCTGAGGCCAAATTTTTAAGGTCCTACACCAAGAAACTAGATTCCTTATGCAAATAGCTTTCAAAGATCTGCTTCTGTGCTCCAGCATGCAAATCAGCTCAATTATTCTGTTCCCACCAACGTTCTCCCAAGAATCCCAGTGATGCCCAGGTTGACTACTGAAAACTTGGGACCAAGAAATACAGGAGAATCTGAGCATATTTTATTCCTTTCAGTATTTACAGCAGCATATGTAAGGAGGGAAAGAATTACAAATCAACATGAAACTCCCATACAGCCAAATGATCAAAGAAAAAGGCAACATAATGGATCAAAGATAGTCTCTTCAATAAATAGTGCTGGAATAACAGGACATTACACATGTGAAAAAAAAAAAAATGAATCTAGGCACAGAGCTCAAACCCCTTCACAAATTTAATTCAGGTTGGATCATAAACCTGAATACAAAACGCAAATCTCTAAAACTCCTAGGAGATAACCTAAGAGAAAACCTAGATGACCTGAGGTTTGGTCACCTAGGATGTCCTTTTGGAGACACCAAACACAGATCCATGAAAAAAATCATTGATAAGATGGACTTCATTAAAATTTAAAACTTCTGCTCTGTAAAAGACATTATCAAGAGAATGAGAATACAGGCCATACACTCGGAGAAAATATTTGTAAAAGACATAGCAGATAAAGAACTGTTATCTAAAATACACAAAGAAATCTTAAAACTCAACAATAACAAAGCAAACCACTCATAAAAATAAGCCAAAGACTAACAGGCATCTGACCAAAAGAGATATGGATACTGCTATGAGCCTATTAGAATGGCCAAAATCTGGATCACTGACATCAAAAGCTGGTGAAGATGCAGCACAAGAAAAACTGTCATACATTGCTGGTGGAGTGCAAAATGGTACAGCAACTTTCCTAGACACTTTGGTGATTTGTTACAAAATGAAACATACTCTTACCATAAGATAGAGCAATTATGCTCTTAAAACCCAAAGGAGTTGAAATTTTTCAACCGCACAAAAACCTGCAGAGACATTTATAGCAGTTTTATTCATAAATGCTAACGATAACTAGAAGCAACTAAAAGGTCCTTTGTTTGGTAACTGGATCAATAAACTGTTACATGCATGATGGAATATTATTCAGCATTAAAAGAAAAATGAACTAATATCAAGCCACTGAAAAAAGGAGGCATGTTAAATGTATATTTCTAGGTGAAAGAAGCTGATGTGAAAGGGTAAAAACTGCATGATTCCAAATACATAATGTTCTGGAAAAGGCAAAACTATGAGGACAGTAAAATAAAGAAAAAATCACTGGTTACCAGGAGTTAGTGGGTAGGGAGGGATGAACAGGCAGGATACAGAAAATATTTAGGGCAATAAAAATATTCTGTCAAATGTGATAAACATTTGTCGAAATCCATAGAATACAAAACACCAAAAGTGACTTCTAATGAAAACTGACACTTTGGCATATCATGATGCATCAATATGGGTTTATCTTTGGTTAAAAAAAATGTACTATTCAGGTGAATGATGTTGATAACGTGGGAGGCTATAAATATGGGGGGGGGGGGGAGTCTACTGGAAATCTCTGTACCACCCTCTTAATTTTGTTGTAAACTGAAAATTGCTTTTAAAAAAATCTTTTAAAAAGACATGTTACCATTATAGACACCAAACTAGAAAATCAAATTTTAAGTTATTTACCAGAAAAACTGGAAGACCAAGAAAGTAGGAGTTTTAAAGCAATAGGTTAAAAACATCCTTTCCAGAAAACACATTCATTAAGAAGAAAAAGCTTTTAACAGTGGGAGCCTGGCCTTATCCACCCTTAATTGTATCACATATAATAGTGTAGTGTGGTCCAGCTTCTAAAAATAGTGTTAAGTGCAACCAAGGAAAGATCAGGGATGAAAGAGTCTGGGACAGAAAGGTTAAAGGCAACTTCACAGAGGAGTTAGATGGCTGAGTGAGCTAAATAATAATGGCAAGTCATTAAGAATGAAAGAAATGGCAGTCTTTGTGTGGAGAGAAGAGAGGAGGAGCCAACAAAAAGATAAACAGGAAGGCTCTTTACTCATGAAAACCAGTGAAAGGACCAACCTTGGTAGGTACAGACTTGCTAGGACATGTTAATGTTGGGAGAGGGGCAAGAGGGTGGTTTCACAGGGAGAGATGGGAATTTAAAGATAATAAATGAAGAGGACAGTTCATGGAGAACATAAAACTAGTGAAATCAGTCCTTTGTTTATGGAAAGGTATACAGATAAGTATCACTGAATGGAAAAATCTGAGTATCTGGGTTGGAGCCCTGCCTTGGCCAGTAACTAGAATGTCTCTGGTCACCCCAAGTTCCTCACTTGCATGTGAGACCGGGTGATTTCTCAACTCCCCTTCAGATCTCAAATGCTACAGCTGGATGACATCTCCAGCTAAGTCACAGCAAGAGGGAACCACCAGGCCCTTGGGTACTCTTATCTGTCTGCTATTTCCAGCCAGAGAACTGGAGCAAGGAGCAGGAGGTTAAACAGGCAGACTCCAAGAAGGAAGGTCTTAGACTGCACCAGGCTGCTGGTAGACCAGTTTGTTTCCCGGTATCACTTAGGCCAAGAACGGATTCCCTGTTTATTCACAGATGATGATGAGAAAAAACTAACTATATAAGCGACATGAAAACTACAACTGAAGCCTAAAGGAATAACTTATTTTAAAAAAAGACATAACAGAGTTCCTGAAACTAGAGTGTTATGAAGGGGGAATTATTATAGCAAAAATCAGCTACATAACTTCAAACTCTTTTGAGACTTCATGTTGTTAAATAGCCTGACATCTTTTTGCTCCAACATGTAATCAGTACTAAAAGTCACATTTCACGTTCTATTTAATCTGCTGTATTAAAAAGGGCCATGCAACAAAGCTCCAAAAATCATCTTAAAATAAAATTCAAAACAATAAGTAAATTATACCCCAAACAACCAGCTATTAGATAAACATGAAATCCTGCCCAACTTCAGGGGTGAGATTAATTACTGGATTCTAAATGCAGGTGTGTGAAGAGTGTTTTTCTCCCCGAGTACCAAATGAGGTATTTTCAAAATTCACAATTATTTTCTTCCTCAACACAGAGCCTGTGAAAAGGGACAAGCACAGATTCTTCTTTTCCTTTTTACTCAAAATAAATTGGAAAATAAAAAAAGTTCCCATGGGAAGTGCAGCATTACCTTTATCATGACAGCTTGGAATACCTCTGCAATGCTCTGAATTTCCTGCCTCACCCTAATGTTGTTAGGTTTCCAGCATGGACAACTTCCTTCCAGCTGTTTTTAAAAGTCTATATGCAGCACAGTTTGTATCTTCTCCTAGTGTTTCTTGTCAATGAAATACTATTGCTGAGATTGCAAAGTCCTCAGGGTGGAAATTACCCACTTTAAAATACACTTTCTTCACATCAAACTGTACTGTAAAGTGATTAACTAAACAATACAGTTAGTAAAATTATATGTGCCAGCTTACCCTAAAAAGAACTCCAAATGAACATATTTAAGTTAACTTTTTTAAGATGCAAAGAGATAGGTAAGTGAATTGACAGTATTGTTATGGGTAGTACAAATTAGCCCCTAGAGAAAAAAGCTTTGTCTATACTTTCAAGAAACTAGACAAGTATTTGAAACCTCCCCATAATCATATCTTTCAAAAATAAAACTTTATAACAGTGTTTTGACTTACAATAGAGCAAAACATTAACAGGGAAAAAATTCTGAGATAATTAAATTTAAGAAGTAACAATTACATGTATATCTTTTGCATAGTAAAAATCCAGCATCTTATATCTGATCTAATATGGCTAATTAATAAAAACAGCTCTTGTGTAGCTATTTCTGTGTATGCATCTCCATGTAAATATCTGTGTATGCTACTGTGTGTGTGTGTGTGTGTGTGTGTGTGTGTGTGTGTGTGTGTGTGTGAAGAGAGAGAGAGAGAGAGAGAGAGAGAGAGAGAGAGAGAGAGAGAGAGAGAGAGAGAGAGAAAAGAGAATATGGTTGAGAGAGAAAGATGGTTGTCTGAGATATAAAGCACAGGGGCTTTCTTAAAAAACTATTTTGCCTGAGAACTACGCAAAATAGTTAATTTTTTATCTGAGATCTCACCCCTTAATACGTACACAAGCATGGACATATGAAACTGAAACAAAAATCATGTGAAAGTTATTTTCCTTTACTACATACAATTTCCCTCATCTTATCTTTTCTTGTCTATTTCCTTAAAAAAAAAGCTGGCAGCAGCCTATTAAATTGATTTGAGATCCCACAAATATTGCTACTTGCAAGAGTCATCTGCTGCATTTCTCAAACTTTGATGTTTATAGGAATTCCCTGCGTTGTTAAAATACAAATGTGGGTACAGCCATTTGGGGGTGGAGCCAAGATTCTGCATCTCTAGCAAGTTTCTAGATGATGTCCATGTGTATGGCAAGACTCAAGCAGTGCTCTGGTGTGTGAGAATAATTTTACAAAGGCCCTCTTTTGGCTTTAAGAAGGAACAAGTTGCATCTATTCATAAAATGAGATTCAAACTTTTGTTCATCTGATTTCCAATCCATTATCTGCTCAGAATCAAATAATGCTAGACCTGAGAGATGAGAGTGACCATACAATCCGACACTTCTCAACTAGAAGTATAACCGAACCTTGAGAGACCGCAAGTGGGGCAGCATATTTTCTTTTTATCAAAGGGAGCTTGGCTTTAGAATTGTTGAGAAACACTAATCTAATCTAACCCCTCACTTTTCAAGAAATCTGATGTCCAGAGAAGTCAAAGCATACATCCAAGGTCACATAACTAATTCAAGGCAGAATTGCCACCACACTGTCAAAAAGCACCAGCCCTCATTTGCTGCAAGTGTTTTTAATGTTTCAGAAAGCAAAACTGATATGCTAGTCTTGTGCTAAAGCACTATAGAAGCATATATTTTGTACAATCTTTTTTATACCTTGTGTTTCATCCACTTCAAATTTCTAGATGACTTATTTGGATGTCCATGTTTATACTAGACATTCAGTTTCTTGCTTTAAAAAAAAAGTGATCTTCTAAATTTATGATTCAAAGTTCCAAAAACTTTGTGACTGCCACCATATTCATTTTTGTATTTATAGCAAGAATTTGTGATTAGAAGCATCAATCATTATCTTTACCAGTTATGAGGAAATACACGAATCAAATGTTAATTACAGTAGTTTGTTGCTTTTCTGTCAGAAAAGTGCATTCAGGGTCAACTGGCAATTTACTAGGCTTAGATTAGAAACCTTTCAAGAATCAATAGGATCCTCTACCCCATTAGTCTAGTCTTCCTATATATGCCACAAATCCACACACTTAACACCAGCAACTTCAACCTCTCATAAAGAGATTCATAAGACTTTTCCTTTCGTGTATTACAGTGCATGCTTTTATCCTAATGTTTCATAAAGACTATTCATATTAATTCTCCACGGTAAATTGATTTTACTTCAGAAGCCCAAAAAGTCACATGAGTCCTGCTCCCAGCTGCTGCTTACCAGTAGACTTGGAGAACTGTTTCCGTTTTGACCTGACTAAGCATTTCTCCATTTTTTTTTACAAGAACAAGTTTTCTTACATGTCCGATTTCGCTTGATGGACGGATACTACATATTTGACTTAAAATCTACTGCTCCCAGTAGTCCAAAGACTTTCCTCTCTTTTATAAAGCCAGTCCATGCACTACTGTCTTCACATAAGGAATGATGCTATCGACCTTGGAATAATCCCAGGTGCCTTAGAAGCCATCCAACCCAAATGCTGGCAAGGTTCATTCTTCATCTTTTCTGAAGTACAAAATTGAAGCAAAACTTCATTCTGTGGTAAGCAGAAACTGGGAAACAAGTTTCAATGTTTACATAAACCAGATGCAGTATTTTTCTTTTAGACTGAAGATTATTTCACAATAGTCTCTGTTTAGAGTAGGAAGGTATTGCTTAAGGAAGAAAAAAAAATGAAGCCTGTTCATCTTCCTCAACGTCTTTTTTACTTTGTTGTTTAGTTAATCATAAAGCATCAGCTTCACCATCTTTATCAAAATGAGCTAAATGTATGTCTTGCTAGTTACTGAAATTTTCAAAAGGAAGATGCTTTTCTAAATAATCTTGGACTATACAAATAAAGTTCTGCTCTCTAGACTGGAGATGCAGAAGCGCTGAGGCTTGGTGACCTGGGGATCACACACCCCACTGTAGCACTACTTAAGTGATGAAGTTTGGGTTACCCCACTCTTTTTCCTCTCAATACATTTTCATTATAATATTAAATACAATGCCTTTAAGTTAATTAGTTAAATTAATTTAAACATCTTTTAGCTGCACATATTCAAACAGGACATCTTCACTCAACCTAATTTATGAGTGACAAGTAACCAAATTAGGTTTCATAAATCTCTGCCCGTGTAAACACAGAAAACAAGAAAACCTGATCATCCTTTTCCCACTCACCACAAAGAAATCTATGAAGAAAACTGTACCTAAGTGGGAACTGGCTTCGGGAGAGTCTGCATTCAATGACCAGCGAAAGGGGATCAGCTCTCTGTCCCCAGCCCACCAAATCCACAGCAAGAAGGGAGCATTTCCAACTCAGGAAAGGGGGAAACCTGCCAGAGTCCAAAACTGCGGTGGGTCCCTGCCAGAACAGGGCAGACAAGGATGGTGGAGGTGTATGGCCTGCAGCCTAGCCAGCATCTCTGAATGAAGGACACAAAATCTTCAGAGTAATATCTTCATTCTATATTTTCAGAGCATTTTACTTATAAAAAAAAACAAACCCAAAAAAACCAAAAAAAAAAAAAAAAAAAAAACCAGCAGAGGCGTACACAAACCATTTCAACATGTCTATTTCTCCATTTTTCTCCATTACAGATAACATCACAAATGCCTAAAATTCAAGGTTTTGAATACTTCCTTTACATATTGGACTAGATTTAACTCTGAAACAGGACTCTGCCCGATTTAAAAAGCAGAGCACAGAGCATGGGAAAAAAACTAAGCATGGTAGGTTTTTGCTTTGGTTTTTAAGATTAGAACCCGGCAAAATGACTTTCAGAGTCTGAAAGAGAATTTAGCAACAAAAGGGCCAGCAAGCTGCCTTTTCTACACTGTGACCAGGAAGCTGCAGGAGGTGGTCCACGACTCATGCCTGAGTAGTGCAAGAGCAACTTTGCTCTTCCTGCAACCCCATTAGTTGCTCCCAGTTACATAAAAATCATTGAAATTAAAACATCAACCTAGTTTTAGAAAAACTTCCATCAATCACCAAGCAAATAAAGAGAAGATATACTTTTAAAGGGTGGTAAGTAAAATCTAAATATTGGGGCCAAAATGTATTCATGAACTCTTGAACAGGTTATTTTTACTCTGCTGCTCCCAGAAAGGTATGTGGAAATTCTGACTGCATAATTAGAGATTCTAACTTCATCTTCATTTTCTTACCGCAAAATTCAATTTACTTTGCAATAATAGCTGATGTGCAAATTCTTACTAGCAACAGTAAGTATGTAAACCTTTCTAGAAATAGTCAAAATGCCAAGAACAGTAATTTTCTCTTAAGTGGGGAGACTAGGTTTACTTAGTTTATCCATATTTTTGGGGCTCATAGTTTGCTTTTTTTACTATCAAAATAATCTAGGTAGTCTCTCAAAGTAGCTAAATAATTAAAAACCAAAGATAAAAAAACATTTTAAACTGATAATTTATTGAACTTTTTTTCTAGACAACTGAGTGTTATTCATAAGGCATTTACTATGTTTTTCATACCAACCTAAGTGCTTTGTGTGTACAGTTAAGTCCTCACTTAACTTTTTGGAAACGTTCTTGGAAACTGCAATTTTAAACAAAATGGACTTAAAACCAATCTACCCATAGGCTAACTGATACAGAGTTAAGCTCCTAGGGTGTATTTCTGGTCACAAAAACCTCACCAAACTTTGAAGCGACTCAAAACACTTCCAATACTTGACAAGCATTTGCATTCATATATTCATTCATTTTCTAGCCCGCTTATTCCAGTTCAGGGTTTTGGTGGCCAGGCCTATCTTGGGAGCTCGGGGTGAGGGCAAGTCCCAACCCTGGACAGGAGGCCCTTCTATACAGGGGTACACATGTCCACACATTTACTCACTCACTCAGACTGGGACAATTTAGACACACTAGTAAACCTAAAATGCATATCTTTAGGATGGAAGATGTGTAAGGAAACCAGAGCACTAAGAGAAAACCCAGAGACACAGGGAGATCATTCAAATTCCACACAGATGGGGGCCACCGTCAGAAGTAAGTTTTTTCCCCCATCAATGATATGACAAAATGATATTTAAAGACCTGTTATATTCTTTCACTTGATCTCACAATAAGGTAGGTATGATTATCACCATGACACAGATAAGAAAACAGAAATTAAGAGATAATCTCAAGATCACAGAGGGGAGGCTGTCTAGCTGAAAATGAGGTCTGTCTCTTTAGAAGAGAGCAAAAGAGAAAATGAGAGGAGCGATAGGTATGTCACTGAATTGAGCCCTTTACTTTATCCAGCACTAAGTAAGCCTTTTAGAAAAACTGACCATTGCCATGAACAATTTACCTCTGTCATGGTTATTAAAAATCTTCTTAATGCCTAGCAATAAAACATACTAAGAGTTTCGCTCAAGAAACTGGCTGCAAAGCAGTTAAACTTAGTGGCATATCCTCCCTTATTCTAATACCTACAGTACAGCATTAGTATGAATACTGCTAGAAATTAACATCCAGGCAACACGTTTTCCTTTAGGCTTTCTCCACAGATGATAATTTTAACTCAACAAAACTTTGACACTTTTAATATATTTCCATTTTTAAAGTAAAGAACCTCCCTCCCTCAATAACCTGTATATAAATCCCTTGATGACATGAAAGCACATGCGGCCAGATAATTCCATTCTGGACAGTAGGGAGCCTGGACCGAGAGCTTTAATATGTATGGTAAGGGAACACTGTCTAACATATTAGGAATTGTAACTACTGCAGAGAATAAAATGCTTATGTTCAATAGCTCAGGGCTAGAAAGAGGTGAGAGAAGTTAGCAAAGTGGTGATAGGTGCCCAGGTGTCAGAATAGTGGTGTAAGTGTCTTAGAAAGGAGTCTGACAGCTGAAGAGAAACACATCCATCAGTTCGTTTTCCTAGCTAAAAGGAGATCTCTACTTTCACTTGAAATCTATTGTATTTCCTTTCCATAATGAAGCCGCTTTAGAACAACTGGCCAACTCTATGACAGGTAGACTTTATCTTTATTTATTTGTTCACACTAGTTGTTTCCCCCCCAGACCCAGGACTCAAACGTGGGGTATGTGGCCTGCACGCCTTCAGAGGAAACTGACCTAACCGCTATTCCACCAGGGTGTGCCGACAGACAGGTAGATTTTTCAAATTCCTAGTTTAGACTTTAAAATTCCTAGTTTAGACTTTAAAAATACCAGAGAGACTAGACAAATTATGATTGATAGTGAGAATTAGAATTCAGAGAAAAATATGAGTCCTAATAATCTTAATCTTCTTGTCTTTGGATCCCTGAAATATGTGGATATCTGTCTTTTCAAAACAGATTAATCAAAATTACTATAAACCTTCAAGAAGATGTAATCACTTAGGATCCTCCTGCCTTTGGAAATGGCCACATCTGGTGGGGCAGTTGTTTTTCATTCTTGCCAGGATTCACTTTATTAGACTCTCAATTGAAAAATGACACCTTCACTCCAATCCTTTTAATTGATTTTTAACCTCGGAAAACTGTAAGCAGAGAGCTATTTAGAGGATTAACTTCTTAATGGAGTCATCTGAGTGGTTTGATAAAATTCTTTCAGGTGAATCACAAACGCCATTCCTCAATCAGCATGGTTTTTAAAAAAAATTACTCCTTGTAATGCACCTCATCTGTTCATAAATTTAATCAAATGTTAAGGACAGCCAATCTAAACCAACTTAAATGTGATTAGTTTGTTAGGACTTTTAAAATTTAGAGTTTGTTCAGTCTCTATACCACTCTATACATGCATTAAACTATACCAAAGTTAAAGATGAAATATAAATGGAGAAAAAGTGAAAAATAACTGTTTAGTTTCCTAGGTCTGCTGTAATGAATTAGCACAAGTGGAGGAGCTTGCAACAAGAGAAATTTATTCTCTCACAGTTCAGGAGGCAGAAGTCTAAAATAAAGGCATCAGCAGGGCAGTGCTCCCTCTGAAAGGTCAAGGGGAGAACCTTCTTTGCCTCTTTAATTTCTGGTGGCTCCTGCTGGCTCCTTACCAATCTGACTCCATCTTCATATGTCATCTCTCTGTGTCTTATTGTCTTATGAAGACAAAAGCCACTGTAAATTCAGTTTGAATTCATCTCAAGATCCTTAATTAATTACATGTGTAAAGACCTTATTTCCAAAAAAAGGTAATATTCTGAAGCTCTGGTTAGATATAAATGGGAGCGTGGGGATACAATTCAACCCACTGCTATGATGGTGTTCTCTCAGGCTGATTTTTGACTCTCCTATGCTTACTTTAAAAAATCTGAGCTGTATAATCAAAACACACAGAAAATTGATTTTCATAAGCACCCAGAAAGTTATAATGCCAATTAATTCCTTAGCCATAATTAGATCCGAAAAGAAATTCATAGGTCATCTTACTCAGCCTCTACCCAAAGTAAGGATTTTTCTCTGTGGTATAGAAATTGGGAGTGAAAATAGGTTCAAGAGAGCACATGCCCCACAATTTATTTCAAAAACATTTCTAACTGCTATAGCAAATAACAAGTCTAATCTACCTTTCTTTTATCCAAATTTGAATCTTTAATGGCAACCATAACCTACCCCACCCTCCCCGAGATATTCCTTTAAATCTCAAAACAAATAACAAAAATCAAACAACTTCTTTGACCTAGATGACTTCTAAGGAAGCAGTGTAACAATTGGGATTGAAAGGATGAATTCTGAAATCAAACTGCCCTGATGCCACTCTGTCAATCACTCATGGAGACCATTTAACTGAGGTTGATACCTTCTGTTCTGGCTCACAGACCCATTATAAAGATTTCACAGGATAATCACTGCTGAGCCCCCAGTGAAACATCAAGCTTGTAGAAAATGCTCAGTAACTGTCAGCTATGCTGGAATTCATCTTTGCCAACATCCCTCTCTCAACTTGAGATCCACACAGCCCAGAGGGCCTGTCCAGTACCGGTACCACCAGTCCTAATCTTAAAAATGATGTGTACAGATAAGTAGCTTCTCAACCCTGCTCTTATGCTGAAGATGCTGCTTTGTAGAGCCATTGTGGATGCTGAGGAGGAGAGCGAGCCAGAGGGAGAACAGAAAAGAAAAAGACCCTGTAGGTTTGAAAGTAGAAGATGCAGGTAAAACTGGAGAAGCCACAGCCTCAGGAATGGCTGTCTGGAAAGGCTGTGTACTGATCAAACCTTTTATATTCCTTGGACTTTTCATTTGGGTTAACTTCACCTGAAATTCCAACAAGAGATACATTTGGGTTAGGGCCCCTCTTTAAAGTCCCAAAACTTCCAGGATATGATGTAGTGAAACAGATATCACCTAAGAGAAAGATGAACATGAGCAAGAAAATTTAAAGATATGCATATGTTCCATTAGAGTGCCTCACTTTCATTACTCTCAGCCTTCAGAGAGAGAGGAGGGAGGAGGCAAATACCATCCAATTTACATTTTTCACTGTGATTATTAAAAGTGAGAAAGGTATTTCCTTCCTCTAACTATTGTACCATACGACAACCCTTTGCCCACAAAAACTCGGATCTGAAGCTGGCACTACTAGTTCTAACGTTCCATTAAATATCGACGGGCTTTTGCGCTGATCTGGATATCTGATTATTATAACATTTCAATGGGAAATCCTGGAACCAAACTACCAAAAATATTTCTACTAAAAAATGTGTACTGATTAAAAAAACAAAAACAAAAACTCAATTTAGAGATCAACTAGAACTTTTAATGTCTATACAGTAATGTAATTTCTTATCTTAATCTAAATACGTTATTACATAAGTAAAAAATGGTCTAAACTGCTATAAATCAATTTGTTGGCTAATGATCACTTAGGGTCACATCAACCACAGGTTTTTTCACATGATTTCCACCAGTATTTTTCATTGAACTGCAAGATTTTTATGATTATTTATTCCTACTAAACCTCCTTTTGCTAACGGGCCATTTTCTTGTGTGCTGGTATCTTTTTTGCTGATTGCTATTCTATGTAGATTCCTCCTAGGTGGGTGTCATCTAAAGAACTGAAAGTATGTTTTCGATATGGTAGATAAGCTGCTCTTTTCAACACGTTTTACCAGAGGATGTCCACTGCCTGGTTTATCAAAGTTTAAGGCTGCTCCTACTGCTCTATTTTTCTGAGTGCTTTCCCCAACTAGCTATTCAATATACCTCTATATATGGTGGTGAGTATCGAAATCAAAAATTTCCAAGTATCGTTAGCTGCAGTAAGTGGGGTTGGACGTGGAAAAGATGGGAGAAAGGCTGAAGCAAGTGAGATTATATTAACAGTGACTATTCTTTTTATCTTAATATTCTGGGGTTTTGTTTTGTTCTTTTACACTTTTTCCTCGGGAGAGATGAACTGGATACATCTCTCAATTTTAATAAGACTTTTTAATTTTTAAATGTTGTTTCCTAAAATTAACATTAACTGGCATATTTTGTGGACTGTTAACTAAGCAAGCAGAGGAAATGTAACTGAAGGGACAAGGAGCCGGGCACCACTGTGATGGGTCACTTGCCTCTGAGTGTACAGCCAGTCATCTGGGGAGAGTCTGTGAAATTTGTGGAATGTAGGAAACTTTCCTGTCTCTGATGCCAATGGCAGTCTTGCCCACTCTGGAAGTACAGCAGAGATTCCTGTCTCTGATGCCAATGGCAGTCTTGCCCACTCTGGAAGTACAGCAGAGATAGCAAGGAAAGGGTCCATGAAGAAAAGAAAATGGAAACTCTCATCACTCACTGTTATTTAGGTTGAGATATTCAGGAATCTCCCCTCCTTGCTAAGTCCTCTCCCAATATGATACACAGAGCTAACCACTGATCCATCTCTTCTGCTCTCTCCCATGCACTTCAGGTCCCAGGCAGCTTGGGGGTAAGGGGTGGGTGGGGAAGCATGGCAAATATTCAACAGGGAGAAAAAAAGAACATGCTTTTCTGTATCCTGAATTTCAAAGATTTTCATCTGGCCCTGATATGTTAGCTGGCTCAGCACTTCTACAGGCTGACCTCTGAAAACATTTCCAATTTTCTATAGGAATTTAGCATGGTTCGAATGCAGCAACCAGCTAGTCCAGTTCTTCACTGGCCACCCAAGTTCCAACGGGCATGTGCTCTTAGCTTTTCTGAAGTGCCCCAAAAACAGTGTATCCCAATTTTTCACTGGACCCAATTATGACTCCATTACTCACACATTGGCACCAATTTATATTTTATGCCTGCATCACCTTGGACTTCACTGCTTTATAAAATAATTTCTTCTCCATCACCGAAACATTCAAATAGGCAGAACTTGTCTGAGGAATATCTCACCCAGTGGTCCTCAGATTCACAGTGAATTAATTTCTAAATCACCTGGAGACCTTGAAATGTTCCTGCAGTGTGTGTGTATGCCTAAGATGGTGGAACCCAAGATTTCCCATTTTTAATGAGCACCCCAGAAGATGCTGATGGAGGGAGTCTGGAACCATACTTCCAGCAATGATTATATAACATGTAGATTATATAATCATGATAGTCTGTCTTTGAAATTCACAGACTCTGGTGTTCCTCCCATTCTGAAATGTCATCTCTCCCACCCGCTTGTGCCCCAGAAGTCTGGCTGTGACTATGCCACTTACTAAGCAGCCACCATCTTATGCTGGCTCGTCACAGGATCTGTCTTTCAGCTCTTCCAAATGACACTCAAATCTTTTCACTTGCCAGCAGGAAAAGGCGTATCCTGGTTCTAAAACAGCACACTCCCTAGCTACACTCTCCAGATCCTCTTTTGCATGAGCTGATCCAAGCACTTTCCTGTTCCTGATCTGACACTTCTGACCAAGTGAGAGGTTTTCATGGTTCCTCACTAACTGCCTTGGCAAAGTCTAGCTCTAGGTTAAGAGCTCTACATACTTCACTGGGTACAAACATAGCCTCTGCTTATATTTGCCTGGGAGAAGCTTCCATCGTGTCCCTCCTGCACAGTTACAAGATCCTCCTGTTCTTATTCAACATCGTGGAGTCCATTCTACGTGTCACTTGACAAACTATCTCAATTCTTACTTTAGTTTATGTGATTATTTGTAGCAAAAAGATTTCAGAAAGTGGCTACTTTTGTAAATCCAAAACCTCATGTTGAACAGAAAGGTGCATTTGCTGACACACAGAGCACTGCCAGGCAAAGAAACTCTTGCTGAAATAATGGCTTGACAAATACGCCTAACTTCACACCTTGCATGTGTTTCTGAAAAACTCTACATGAACAAACTCATTTTAAAAGCAGTAAGGAAACAGGATTTTTAAAGAAAATCTGAAAATAAAAACAGCAAATATTGTGACCCAAATGTACATATAAAACATATGTAAAAGAAATACAGGTTCAAAAATATAGGTTCAAATATAGTGTTCAAAGATATAAACAATCTAGCTGATAATGAGAAACACGCTCAAACAAAAATGTAAAAAACTCTGCAATTACGCAAAACTATATATTACAAGAAATCCCTTTGTAATGAGACATAACTAATTTAGCTTTTTTGGTACCACTTGAGATATGTCAATAGTCCTTAAAGAAAAAAGTTAAAAATAAAGATTGGAAATAATAAAAGTGAAGGACCTCTAATGGGTCAAATGAGTATCTTTAAATTACTGGAAAATAATCACTTCACATTCTTAAAGAATTACAACTCTCTAGCTTTCAAAACAAACATAAATGGCAAGAATCTCCCTGGTATGTGCTCCCTATCATAACTACAGAGAGAAACTCACTCTCATTCCAAGTCCCAAGAAGTACCTGATGACTTATGGGCAGTGGTGCAACTCAGTCCCTTCTAAATGTAAAGGGCATTATTGCTTCCCTACTTCATCTCCCACACGCCCCAACTGAGATATAGTCAATGTCAGAATTCTGTTCAATTGTAGTAACAAGAACTGCAGAAAGGAAGATCACAGTGACTAACTTCCTGAGAGAGGTGGATCTTGAACTTCAACTTAAAAAAAGAGCAACATGAGTCTGAAGATGAAAGGACAGAAATCTGTGGTCACAAAAGCTTGGGGAGAAATTTCAAGAAGCAAAGAAAGAACTTTTGGCTCAAGGCAGGTATGGTTAGGGACTTGGGCAAAGCAGGGGAAGGTCTAGTAAGTCACTCAAAGTCCTTGAAAGTTATGTTGGAAATGGAGGTTTCCACAGCCACTTACATGCATGAAGTATTTCTATAAAGAAATATCTTCATCCCTGCAGATTAAAAATAACAAAAATGTAACATTTCCTTGAATGTTACAGGGCCACCAATAATGAAAGTTATGATCATGAGTCATGAAGCATTTTGGCTTTATTTGGGTCCACACCAGGGTAACCAAATGATGACTTTTACCTGAGCTGAATAAATGTCTGGTACTAGGTTATGATTTGATTGTGTCTCTCCCATTCCAATTTGATTTCCCTTAGAAAGGGACACTGAAGTTGTAACCTCCAGCATCTTTGTTTTGGAGAGATGATTTGGAGAGAGGGTCTTTACAGAGATAATCAGTTAAGGCGATGGCATTGGGGTAAAAATAGACCCTAATCCAATATGACTAGTGTCCTTATAAAAAGGGACTATCTATCTGGACATAGAGACAGACACACACTCAGGGAAAATGTCATTTGAAATTGGAGAGAAGCCTGGAGCAGATCCTTCCCTAGCACCTTTAGAGGGAACACAGCCTGTCAAAACCTTGCTCTTAGATTTCTAGCTTCCAGAATTTTAATAATACAGACTGATGTTGTGTAAGAACTCAGTGTGGCATTGTGTCATGGCACCCCTAGCAAACCAATGCACAGATACATCAGTAGTCTGCTTGCACCAAGTTGTTTTGCTAACAACTAGTAAAATACAAATTCAGTCAAAAATATTTTTAAGAAAAAAATTATCTCATTCCCAGTATTTTTTTTTTTTTCTATTTTCTTATGGCTCTGTCACGACACTTGAGAATTACGGCCAAGTTTTAGGGATTCAAAATATAAAACATGACCAAAGTAGTATTGATTACATATCTACATAAATGATGTTTCCCTCCAAAGTAGAACCAGTTAAAATCACTTGTCAATATTGAATTTTTAATCCAAAACCTCTAAACAAAGCTATGAATCAAACCTATATTCACTTTGTTTTATTCTGTGTCTACCCTATTTTGATGTGCTAATAAGTAACAGTTACCTGGTTTGAGTTCCATTTTCTTTCCTTCTGAGAAACTTGGTAAGAGTCAACAAAGAATTCTATAGCTCAGAGTTCTGCAACTGTCCACAGGCCAAATCCATCTGCCATCTGCTTTTGTAAATAAAAGTCTATTGGAACACAGCAATGCTCATTTGTGTACATATGATGCTTTCAAGCTACAAAAGATATTGAGTACTCAGAAATGATAGACATTATGGCCTGCAAAGCCTAAAATATTTACTATCTGACAACGTCACCAAAAATTGTTGGCCAACTCGACTATAGTCTATGACATATATAAACAAGTCCTAAGTAAACTTTTTTGATTATGTCCCTTGATAGTCAATAACCCCAACTTTACAGGTACTGTTTTCCAGTTCTACTTCATATATTAACAAAGAAAAGAAGTGCCTCTTAGAAACTGAAATAGTACTTTTTAAATTTTTGCTTGAGTTTCTCTTAAAGCTCTCTAATTTTTCCACATCCTTGTTGTAACTAAAACCAAATTTGGCAATAAATGGATGCCAAGAATGTGTAAGATATACTTCCCTTTCTTTTCTATTCTGCTTTAGTACCCTAAAAAGCAGCTTAGTACAGTCAAAGGACAAAGTGACTTTAAGGTGACAGCCAACACAATGGCAAATTGATCAGTCAACTGAGAATCTTGTTTCTATCCTAAATCAAATCAAATCCACCTGGAAGTAGAATAACCTAAATTCAGGTCAACTGGAGTATGACAGCTACAGGTTAGACATGTTCTTATGTGGCTCTTAAATATCTGCACTTCTTGTGGGACGGATAGAACACACTTTCTATAGATTTTTTACAAAGACCTCCATGGTCTCCATATCAGACACGCTCCATGTCAGAGTCTAAGTGGACAAATAGGATAATCAATTTGCTATTGTCTTTAGGACCCAACACAGTGCTTGGCACATTATGGACTCTAAAATATTGATTGAATCAACAGGAATGCAGGCTGGATTTGTTTTGTAAGGTCCGAACTGCACTGTAGTCAGGATATAAGATTTCTAGTTCTAACTCTGTTACAAATAAACTGGTGATACCGAAACATCCTCACTGCTAAAAGGAGTATTTGGGAAAGGTGGTATCTTGAGGTCCTCTCAGCACTGGTCATTATGCTTCTTCAGTGTTACACATGATAAAACAGACAGTATCACTTCATCTAGAACTCTAGTATCATGTCACAGAATTCATTCAGAGTAAATGTTTACATTGTAGACACTAGAGAAAAGTAGTGGGGCTCTTTGACATGTACTACAGACTAAGCAACTAAGAACCTTAAAAGACATGAAGACAGAAATGCTCCAAGTAAACTCTCAGTGCCTGAAATCCTTAACAAAAGGTAACAAACTGGTCATTCATATTTTTCAAGAACACTTAACAGCATGTCCTAAGTGGGCCTTCAGTACAGCAGGGCATACTGTCGTAACTGTGGTTTCTTCTACACAGGAACTTAAACCTAGAAACCACAGAGCAAACTTAGCATGCTGTAGTAAGTTAAGCAGGAAGGGGCTAAAATATGTAAATATGTCTACCCACAGCCAATTATATATAAAAGACAAGACAAATTTAGGGTGGTCAAGGAATATTCATTAATAATTAGAATGTGTGGGTTTTATAATCACTGGTATTTTCAACTAGGTTGATTTCCCAAATCAGTCATCTTGAGTTCATAAAAGAATTAAGAATAGGTGGGAAAATTAACCCTAAGAGGAGAAATTAACAACAACAGAAGTGACAAGTGGCAGATACTAGCTTATTGTGTCTGGAAATAATATGCAAGATACCATCCTTCAGAAAACAGTTTTTAAAAATCTCACCTGAAAACATTGGTGCATGTATGTGCCATACTTGGAAAAGACAGACTTTTTAAAGGAGAATGGGGGATACTAAGAGTCAGAAGACCCATACTTTTCCAGCTGTGAGACTTCGGCAAATCAATGTCTCAGGATTTTTTTTTTAATGGGTAAATTAAAGGGCTTGAACAAGATAATTTCTAAAATCCTTTCCAACTTTAAAATGCAAAGGGCTCCTTAAATAATAAATGTTTTCTGATTCATCCTATAGAGCAGTTATTCTGGCACTAAGTGGCTCCATGATCAAATTCTAAGAGATAATGACATGAAGTTGGACAAACGTCTTTATTGCAAAACTTCTTAAAGTCTTTTTGAAGTTAATTCATATTGCTGCTTTCCAAAACAATACTATATAGTATTTAATGTTTCCCAAGTTTCTTTGAACACTGAATATTTTAATTCTGGGAACATTTTCAACATTTAACAGAACCCAAGAATCTTAGTGAACAAAATTTGGGGTGTTGGCAGCTTTAAACAAAAAAACTTCAAGAATTTAAAATCAGAGGCTGAAAGAACAAAGTGCTCATGTAAGCATTTAGGGCATCCATCTCAGAAACCATAATAACATCTCTATAGTGTTTGCATGTTATAACACACTTCCTCTTATATTAACTCACTGACCCTTAATGCAGGGAAGTTAAGAATGAATATGACTCATTTCTATCTTAACATTGAAAATTGAGTTTCTCACCTAGATCTTTCTCATCACAAAGTTTTTTGCTAGTGAATATAATGACCAGTCTTCTACCACTATTATAATTTCAGGTTTTCTTTGACCCATCTCCAAGATCCTCTCTGTAAATTAACTTGTTAGGTAACCTCTCCCTACCCAAGAAAGAGAGAAGCGGAGCACCTGTGCCAGGGAAATGAACACACAGAAAGTTTAAGGAAAGTGTTCACAGTAACAGAATGAATAAATGAGGACACCCAAGGTGGTGGACACCCAAATGGTGGACGCACAAGTCTACTTTTGTACTTTAAAGTTGAGATCATTCTTACTGGTACAGAGAAGATGCCGTACAAGCCTGGATAAAAATCCTGATCTACGAAGTAGGGATGAGAGGAAATACCTCACAGAGGTGTTTTAAGACAGAGACAGTGACTAAAAGTACTCAGCCCTAGCCTGATCCTCAGAGAATACTAAATAAATATTAACTCCTTCCCTTCAGAGAGTTTACGGGTTTTGTAAGGAGAAATAATTAGAAAAGAAAGTTCAGATACTAAGATGCTAAACATATAAGCAAGGACAGAAAGAGAAATAGGTATATCTAGAAAGATGAATTATGGCTCCTGGAAGAGACTCATAATAAAATAAAGTGATGCTGACAAGAAAGCTATCACTGATGAATCCAGAACTCCACCCAATTTTCTACTCTTGAATAAAGGAGGAATTTAAGTTTAGGGACTAGTACTTCCTGAAGGGCATAAGAAAGAAATAAAGAAAGATATATGTTCACAACAGCACAACTATTAAGGTGGGATCCACACCATGTCCATCTTTTTTTCTTTAGACATGATGATTTGAAATAGTTTGAGGGTATATTTTGAAACTTCAGTTCAAAGTATGACTCAGGCTAAAAAATACTTATTTTATTTAGGATTGTGGTTCATGGTCGGTCTATTTGAAATATTATTTGATTTACTGTAACAGTAGTTACAGGGAGGTATAAATTATATGAGGGTCACATCTTAATATATATTATGAACACCTGAGCACTGACTGTATGCTACTCAGATATACCAGTATGTTACCTCATTTAATCTAACAAATCTATGAGGTAAGATCCTCAATCACTCTACCTTCTATATTTTCTTTCTTTCTTTTTTTTTTTAAAGGAAAGGTTCAGGCAGGAATTAAGGTGAGTAGGAGGCAGGGAGGAAGAGAAAGGAAGAAGCAGCTTTATTTTACTTTTATTTAGCTGTTCACACTGGTTGTTTCCTCCGGGACTGGGTCTTGAACCCAGGTAGCTCTTTTCTTTGGAGATGACTGACCTTACTGCTGCTCCACCAGGATGCGCCTCTGTCTTCAATATCTTGACCGTAGGATTTCCTATCTGACCTCTCTCCTTTCCCTTACTTCCAGAGACTTTTCATTCCATATTATAAGAATCTCCACAACCTTCCTAATTCTCAAAGCTCATTCTCTCTATTTCACCTGTCTTCTTAACCTTCACAAAACAATGCTTTCAATTTTCACACCTGTTCACTTGACTGATGCCAAACTTACATAAACTCACTACACAGGTCCTTCCCCTCGTTTATTGCTGAAGAAGGGCCAGAATTATCTTGCTGAACTTCCCCCTGGTTGCTCACCACAGTTTAGTCATCCTTCTACTCAACTGAATGATCACCAGATTCCCTAGGGCAATTATTTCAAATCTTTTATCACACGAAGTCCAGAATCCCATCTTTCTTCTCCCCAATCACAGCAGACTAGCCTCTTTACTGACACATAAGCTATGAAAAGGTTGAGAGCCCCTGTCTTCCTGCTCTTCCTGCCAACTCTAGCATAACCAATCTCCTCCTCCCTGTATCATTGATTAGAAACTCTAAAATCCCTTTTGTCTAAGATTAAGCCTGTTTCTTCCTTCAAAAACCTTCTTTCAAATATTCTGTCTTTTTCCCTGCTTCACCTACTACCAGAGTCAGATACGAAGATAATCTTGCCTCTAGGCTGTCAGAAGATGACTGACTTTCCTTCTGACTTGATTTGTCAAGACACACCCTCTTCATTCATTCACTCCTTAAACCCTCTGGAATGTGCTTTCTACCCCCAAAGCCCTTCCCTGCCCCCACCACACACACACTACTCTACTGAAACTTCTGTTTGAAAGGCTTTTAAAGACCTCCAGTGGATATTTCCAATAGCCTTTCAGTCAGCTTTTGTCTTCCTTGACCTCTGGGCAGCTTTTAATAGAGCTATCTCTTCAATGACACTAGTTCTCCCAACAGTTTGCCATTTCTTTCCCCTCCTTTGCCAAAGGCTCATCCTCCTTCCAGTTACAGAATCTGTGCTCCCCTTAGGTCTGTCCAGATTCTTCTTCCTGGAATGCTTTCATGTTTTCTCAGTGCTATACCTCTAAAGCTTGAGGGGGTTCTGAGCATCTTGTCCAGAAATGCAGTTCTGCATTTCCGACGGTCTAGCACAGGTGGGGCAAGGATGCAGTGAAGGGTGGGAAGGGTAGTAATGTGAGATTCACAAGGTCAAACCTAATCCATCACCTTCCACAGCAATTACTTTTTGGGGGGGTAGGATGAATACTCTGACCTTTTCACCAACTCTAGTCACCCATTTCCATATTCCTGTTGAAAAGGTAGATCTTTTAACATTTCCAACATACTTACTATATTATAATGTTATAGATGGCATACATTAGCAAGAAAGAGATCCAGATTAAACACGAAAATCCATGTACCCAGGTGACACAGTACTCACAATGACTTTAAAACAATTCCAGGGGAGCAGTAAAGAAATCATCTCCTGGATCCAAGATTAGTTCTTAAAAATGGTCCATGCTGAGGGCACTGCTAGCTTGTTAGGTTGGACAATTCTTCTGAAGCTGAACTGGACAGAGAACGTCTCTTGCATTACAGATGTCTGGATACTGAATAGCAGTAGAATTTAGCAAACACACTCCCTATTTTAATACTTAAAACTGTAGAAAATTCATGTGTTTTATTTTTTTTTAAAGGCTGAGACTTTATCACTGAGGCCCAGAACAAGCAAGATTTTGTGGTTTTTCATTTTCTTTCTCATTTAACTCCAGAAACCCTAGGATCCTCTTTAACTAAGACTCTCCCTTCTCCATCCTGTCAGTCATCAGTCAAATGTTATCACTTCTTTCTGTATGACATCTTGACTCCATTCCATGTATTACATTCACACGGCCTCTACTGCATTTTACAGCTTTATGTCAACTGCAGCAATACTTCCAAACTCAAGTTCTCCCTGAATCCATTTCAGCAAACTTGACCTCCTCCCCTTCCGCCCTCTAACCTCTACCCTGCAGTCCAGCTAATCTGGAACCGTTCCCCTCTTTTCTAACTACGGCCATGTTTGCTTTCTTTGCATTTTTGCTTTTATATTCTTTTTTGTTTGAAATGGCACCTTTCCATGATGCAACCAAATAGCCCCATCAACTGAATTAGAAATTTTGGCATCATCTTTAAGTCCTCCTTTCCTTCCATATGCGGTCATAAAATATTTTGGAGGGCACAGATCGCTTTAAGCAAATTGATGGAAGCTATGAATGTCTCCCCAGGAAAGACCTAATAAAAGCAACATTTTACACACAATTGTAGGAGATTATATACTCAAATGTCTATAAAATTTGATCGTCTCTCCTACCCATAATTTTATTGCCTTCTTTGGGGGCCTCACCATCTCACAGCTGTTTTAACAGCTAGCCAACTGGCTTCCTGACCAGACCCTCTGTTCCCTAAGGAGCAACCGTGTAGCTGCTGTCCCCACATCCTCCTCGACCAGTTGACTTCCCACAGAAAGTGTTCCAAAAACCACTCAACTTAGGCTAACTAGCAATAATTATTTAACTTACTGCTTCTGAACCTGTTAAAAGAACATATCTACTCTCTTGGAGGTGATCTAAAGCATCTGACCTATAAAATGAGAATACAGAGAGAAAAAGAAGGGACAAAGTCATTTCTAGAATATTTGAATGGGACGCTGGGGCTGATCACAAATGGTCTTCCAAAAGGGTGATTTTTAGGCAGTACTCTAAAACGGAGAGACACAGATCTTGTCCTAGAACAGAACTGAAAGGAAATGCTAGATGAAGGAAAGAGTGGGAATTAAGAATCTGAGATAATACAAAATAAGGTTACATATTTGCACCCAAGATATACTACATGAAAACAAGGAGACTTGAACAGAGTCTGTTAACAATGAGGCATTAATTAATAACTTAATTTGGCATATACCGTTTTCCTTCTCTGTCTCTCAACCTCTACTTCTTCCTTTAGGTCTCCTTCCTCCAGTCACTCTGAAGTCTTGCAGCCTCTAATAGCTAGTGCACACCTCAAACTCCCCTGATGTAGTGAAAATCCCCCTGGGTTACCAACAGATTCTAAAATGCTGACATTATCTCTACAGTGTACTTCTTACAGAAAGCTTCTCTGTTCCATTATAAATTAGCAACTCCAGTAAAGAAATCATACCTCCCCATTTTACTGTCCCTCCAAAAAGCTAAAACTAAAAAAATCAGTGAAGACAATCACAAATATTCATAATTAAATAAACAAAAATTCTATAGGTAGTAGAATAGTTTTGGTTTTGCCATGTTTAATACAGAAATTAAATGTGGGAGTAATTTATCCTTCCACAAATCAGCTGTATTTAAATGCATCTATAAATAAAATGAAAGCAGAAACAACAGTGACTAATTCCTCAGTTTTCAGAATAGCTACTTTCTTGAAAATTAGAATATGAAATTTCATATTCCTTGATCCATATAAACTGATGTTGTAAAGAGGTTTCTAAACAAATACAGAAAGTCAGTTTACAGCATTTATAAAATAGGAAAATACTAAATTCATAATAATAAAAACTGATATAGGAGTTTGCAGTAGAAATAAGTTCATAAAGAGCAGGGAAGGACCATATCTCAAAGCTCAGGCCCAGAAATGAGTAGTACATCACCTGCTAAAATTCAATGGCATGAACTCCTTAGTCTTCATAAATTTTAGACATTGAATGTAATACGATTCTCTAGAATTGTTTCACTTTATTTTTTTCTTGTTCACCAAAGGACTGTATCTGCATTGTGGGGACTGAAGGAGGGGCAGAAAGGTTGAAGAAATGTAAAGAATCTTAAAAAATAAGTTAGTCGTGGTTTCACCTATCAACAGAGGAAACCACTTGTTCATATTTCCTTCCATTTTTTTTAACACCCACTTGAGTCAATATTGTATGCACAATTAAAATACAAATATAATCTCCCCTAGTTTAAATTACTGTTTTGAAATTCCATGTTAAAATTAATAAAGTGGAATCAAAATAGATTTCTATTTATTAGGGTACTACTTTGTATCAAACAGCTTTGTTGTTAATGCTCGCATTAATAAGTGTTAAATAACAATAGCTATATTGACTCATTATTTTAAAACAGAATTTAGTTTGCACTATTTAATTCTGTCATTTTGGTCCTAACTCTAGAAAAAGCTTTCTTCTTTTCTCATGGTGTGTCTACCCTATTTTTAAATTCCCAAGCTTTTAGAATGTGTTAAGCAAAGCATTCTCTACAGAGGCGAGTTTAAAAACAAACACCCACCAAACACCTACAGATGTCGGAGGACCAAAAAACAAAGTTTATTTTTCTGACTGAGGCAAAGATGCCTTCTTTGCAAACCAAATATACAAACAAGACAAAAGAAAGAATTCAGGAAATCATCAAGAGTCAAAACGGTTTTCTAGCAATCTAAAAGGTAACACTTCATTAATAGGAGCCCTCAATGTTTTTGCCTTCTCCAACCATAACTCTGCATAGAATAAAGACTAAAAGGGATTCCTTCCCTAATGAGAAGGCATACGCTGCTGACAACAGCATAATACAAACATAAATACTTTATGGTGGAATGTGTTTTTTCCACTTTTTTTTTTTTTTTCAAATGTGGCTGAGAGTCTCATTTTCAAACTTCAGGTCCCACCTTATGGAGGCTGCCCCCCACTTTCTAAACATAGTCCATTCTTAGAGTTTGTGTCAAGGTCTCCCAGGATCACAAAGAGCCTCCCAGGACCACCTGCTGTTGCTTGCTCTGTGGGGACATTAATAATAATAACACCTTTGAAGGATTAACAACAACAACCCTGTGGAGTGGGCACTATTATCTTTACTTAACAGAAACTGAGGCTTAGAGAGTTTAAGTGAAAAAGCATGCAAGTGGTAGAGCCAGAACTTAAGCCAGGGGCTTTCAATTAGGTTGAGTGATGGTTAAAGAAGTTAAAATGTGAAATCAGCATTATTATCCAGGCTCAAGGAAGACTCTTAAGAGGCAAAAATTTAGGTCGTTAAAGTAGGAATGATCTATTTTATAATTATGATTTTTTTTTTTTTAAATAACTAGTTTTACAAAGTGAATTGTATTCCCCAGAAATTGGGTTGCTGAATTTAGCAAATAAAAATACATAGTGCCATGTAATACTGGGACATAATTAAAAAAAAAAAAAAAACTATCTGAAATTCAAATTTAACTTGGCATCCTATACGTTATCTGACAACCCTAGAGTAAAAGCCTATGAAACAAACAAAAAACTAATAAATTACAGATCTACAATTCCCCAAGCTGAAATATGGGATGCTCTGTGTGCCACATGTCTTTCAGAGGCCAAGGGAAGGGAAGGGAAGGGGAGTGGAGTTAGAGCCATTCTGAACTGGGCTTCCTTCTTTTTCCTAGTAGCAGATGCAGCCCTTGACTCCAGAGACCTAACTTCCATCAACTAGACCATTTAATTTCACTGCCTCAAAATTCCTCATCCTTTTGTACTTTATATGAATGTTGTGAAGACTAAATATAAGCGAGGTTGGGAGGGGACATCATATTATCACTTTAAATATTTATTTGCACAGTGCTTTGGAAATATGTTCTCAGAAATTTAGAGGAGACAGATTATACCAAGAAAGGACTCAACAATAAAAGTGTTCTGAAATAAATGGTGAGTGAATCCAGTGGACAGTAGTCTCTAAAAGGAAGGGAAAAACAAAAATGAATGTGTTAAAACTTTAAACTATGCAAAATGCAGTGAGATATCAAAAGGAGCACCTAGTAGAAAAAATGGTGGTCACTGATGGAAAATTCAGTACTTTTCAAATACTATGAATAAACATTTAAAACACAGTTCTTTGATTCATAAATACTACTGAATCTAACACCTCCAGATAGACTAATATAAAAATAAAACGAGATCTTACTTATGCATTTCATTGCATTTTTCTTCTACTTCCCTCTAACCCTCCAATCTGTCTCTCAAGTATGTTTACTTAAAAAAAAGACTGGCTAAGACATTGTTCATTTAAATATTTCTATTCACAACTTTAATCTTCAAACTTTAACAAAACCCAATCTACTACACATAAATTGCTGTGAACAGAAACTGCTTGAAAAGGATTAATCAACAGCTTTGTATGTCATTCTCTAACAAGGCCAAACACTGAATCACTGTGAATTCTTCACGTGCAGCTACACCCAGTTAATCTTTAAGAAAGCAGCAAACTATGTAAATCTACTTAAACTGGGGAGATAAGTACTTAACACATCAAAAGTTAGCAACATTTAACAAGGGCAGCGATTAGTTGGAGAGATCATTTATAAAGAAAAAGAAGCATCTATACATGCATAAAATTTCCTACATTTACTCCTCTACCGGAGAAAACTCACTGCAACCAGTAGGATATATAAAATGGGCGGGGGGGGGGGGCTGACAATTTGTAAAAACCAAAGTATATGTCATAACTGAATCTCAACAAGGCAGTTCCAACAAAACAGAAGAAAACAGAGAAAGGTGTTAATAAAATAATTCAAAGGAAAATGAAAATACTCATTTTCTGTATTTAAAAGGTTTTTCAGCATAAAGCACTTTTACTTTCAAAACACACTAAATTATTTTCACAACTATACCAGTTCTGATAAGTGGTTTTTGTTTTGGTTGAGGGGTTACTGTTTTCACATAATTAGACTAGATTTTCATAAGGAATAGCATGTATCTGAAAGTCATCATAATAGGATATACTGATTTTCCACTGAGACCTCAACCAACAATCTTTGTTAAGATACTGCTGACTGAGTTATCACTCCACTCACAAGCTTCTCACTCTGACTTGAGTAGAGAAGGTTTATTCCTAAGGTGCTCACAGGCTTGTGATGCAGGAAAATCCTGTTTATCCCAGATGATGCCAGAGATCAGAGATCTCCTTGATGCCCTGGATACACCACTTGAGCAGGAGGGGCACAGGCACCACCCACCTTGACTTTAACTCAAAGTGGATGATTATTATATGTGTAAAATACCAAGTTTTAAGAAGAAAATGTGTTCTCTAGTACAGTACTTTGACATCATGCTATTTCCAAGTATCACAAATCACCAACCATATCATCCATTTACTTCATCCTTCACTGCCTATCTCACAATCTCTACTTCCCCCCACTAACCCCTCCAAAAAGGTGGGAGGATTCTCTAAACTGTACTTTTGAGACTAGATGGGCAATGAGCAGTCCTGGGGATGAGTTCTATATGGGTTTCTACTGAGATGTGCATGTTAACAGGCAGTTATAGTGTGGGAAGAATTTGACTGACAGAACCCAAATCCCACCTCTGCATATTGGGGGCTGTATAGACTGCGTAAATTACTTAATCTATGTCTCAGGGTTTTCCAAACTGTATAATGGGGCTGCTATTGTTTGCTACTTGCCTTCCGAATTATATTTCTTTCCAAAGGTGATTTTTAAGTAGTCCTCACATTCCATTTTTCTTCCTCAGGCAACTTAGCTAAAATCGATCTAACGGCTGATTATATATTTTTAAAGGTAAATTGCATTATACACCTAAAATTTGTCCCTATTCTTACATCAAACTATACAAACTAATATCAGCTGAAAGGCACAAGTTGAACATCACAAAAATCTCATAAAAAGCATTAATGAGACTTCCTGTTTAGACTAAGCCAGGATGAGATCACAAAGTCACTCCTGGTAACCAGGTCCCTGCGCTGGAAGTGTGCTTTCCCAGTGAATGGCTAAATACTAACAAAAGAAACCTTTGACTCAAATACCACTGGTACCCCGGGTCTTGTGTCTGTATAATGCCTACACATTCATTTCTTTCTTTGCCTATAGAAAAAAGAAAGTCTGTTTGTTTTTCTGATTCAGTCAGCCCTTTTAGTCTCTGAATCTAAGGAGAGCCCAATGAAAAGAAGAGCATCTTATCAGCGTGCTCCAGACCAGCAGGCTGTACCCCTCCACACACAAACCCTCCAGTCCCTCACAGCAAAAGGCCTCGCCCTCGGAGCTTTTTCCCCATTTTGGAGCTAACACCCTGCCGGGTTTTGACAACAAATAAATGAATCCACAAGGCCCTCACATAATTAGCCATCTTTTCAGGTAGAGTGAGGTGGGTGTGGGAGGAGGGGTCAGGAGAAACTATTGTAAACTGGCTTCATTTATGGAGTTGGGTGAGTGTGTGTGTGTGTTTGTGTGTTGAATCTGAGGGCATTTATTTTAAAGGAGGCCACATGAATGAATTTAGAGATGCTCGCTTTTGAGTCTCAACAATCTTAGCATGTATTTCAGTCAAGTCACAAACGTGGATCTTCTTTTTAATTGAAGGAGGGGCCAGGTAAAAGTTCCATTGACTTGGACTGTCAGGACATCTGTACTATTTTAGGGAAAGCTAATCAGTAAAATAACCTAAAATTAGAAAACAATACTTTTTGACACCATCATTGTTGACAAAATGTATTCTTTCAGATATACATACTGGGGGGGGGGCAAAAAAAGACTTTAAGAACAAAAGGACTAAACAAATCAATAATCCTGTGAATGCTTATAGGAAAGCTACAGGGCATCACTGTCATCTGTCACGATCTTAAAGGCCTGCATGGAAGGATACAGTTTGCTTGTATCATTATTGGGATAACTTAATTGATTTGTCTCAGTGGCTAAGGATGTAGACAAGAGATTTATTATGGAAGAAAAATATCTGCAATCGTTTTTTTTGTTTTCTCAGCAAGCATCTTGCCACCGACCTCTAAATCAGTTTAACCTTTTGTAAACAGACCTGCACATTTTTTACATAATTTAAAGCTAGGTTTTGTTATTACTGCTGCTGAAAGGCTCCTTGAGATTTATTACAACATGGCTTCAGTAACCTTTTAAAAACAAAGATGAAAAACAAAACAAAAGGCCGCAACTATAAGCTCCCAGCACCACTCCTTTTCCCGGCAGGGGATTCTGATCTAACCACTAAAGTGCCTTTGGAGTTCAATCTGTTAAAAAATGTATGAAATGGTATTAAAATAGGAAAAGGCATGTGTATGACTCAGGCTTATCCAAGAATCTCTGCAAGTAGAATGTCACAGGATTTCCCTGTGCTTCTGAAAACTGAAAAACCTTGAGAAAGTGACAGTAGAAGTTCCCGTTTTTTTCTTTCCTTTAAATAAAAAAAATACTTGGGGGGGGGCGCGAACGCGAACACACACACACACACACACACACACACACACACACACACACACACTCTCTCTCTCTCTCTCTGTCTTCCGGGTTTCCTACGAAACAGGCAGGTTCTTTGAGGCTCCAAGTGAAGATTGTTGCAAGGCAATATTACGACTGATTAGCGTACTCTTTTACACACAAAGGTTTCCGGGGGGAAAACAAAACAAAACTTGTTGCAGAATCCGGCGAAGCCCCCGACCCGGCGCGCTTTTACTCTCGCCGGCTCTCCTCCCCTTCCCCTTTCTCCGCGTCCCACCCAGCCTGCCGACGGGGGTGAGGACATCTCCCCAGCTAAGGTCAGCGGCCCGAGCTGTCCCCGCGGGCCGCCTCCTTCGGAAACAAGGTCACCGCCCAGCCCGGTCCCTCCGAGGACAGTGGTGTCTGGCCGAGCACTGCCGCCCTTTGTAAAACGGACTGCCGGCCTCCGCGCGGCATCCCGGCCGCCGCCTCACCTGCTTGCGATAGGGTGTCCTGCAGTTGCTGCTGCCCCCGGGATTGCCGCTGCTGCTGGGGAAGATCATCGCGGCGGGCACGGGCGGCGGGAGCGGGCGCCGGGCAGCCTCGCCGCGAGGGGGAGGGCGTAGGGAGGGGGCCGGCCGGGGCCGCGGCCGCTCTGGGAACTCCCTTTCGCCGCGCGGCGGCGGCTGGCGGGGGCTGCAGCTCCGGACTGACTTCGCTCTAGACCTCCGGACTCGCTTAAAAGTGCGGCGCGGCGGCAGCGGGCGAGACTCGGGCAGCTCGGCGGGCAGCTCGGCGGGCAGCTCGGCAGACAGTCGTCCGGCGTGCCATGGACCGGAGTTTGCGCGCGGAGCTGGCGGCGCCGCGGACTCTCCCGGCGGCAGCGGAGGAGCAGCGCCACCGCGTCCCCACCTACCGCGGCCTCAACCACCGCCCCGAGAGCGCGCTGGCCGGGGGCGGGGAGGCGGCAGCGCACCGCCTCGCGCCGCGCCCAGGCCCACCCGCGCCTCCCCGCCCGCCCGCTGGGCGCCGCGCCTGCAGCCCCGCCGGCCGGCCGTCCCCCGCGCGCTCACTCCACGACCAGCGTCTGGGGTCGGAGACGCCGGCGCCCCTGCTCTGGTGCAATGGTTGGGTCTGACTCCCCGCATGCCGCACATTCCTAGGAGTAGTCACCCCCACCCCTCCTCTTTTCTTTTTTTCCCCTAGGCTCTTTGCCCAAACACCAGCGGCAGCTAGCACCCCAGCTCCAAGCCCCTTTTAAGGGCATCCCTTCGGGGATCACTCTGACACCTGGGTAGGAAGTGAACCGGCCCTTGTGTCTTCTCTTTTTCTTTCATCCTTTCAAACTAACCCTCCACCCCCACTCTCCCAGAAAAGGTGCGAGCAATTATTCTTCAACGAACTAACCAGCGCTACAATCAAACTCTGCAGAACCCCATTCTCCCAATTCACAGGCTGTAATTTTAGGATAGATACTATTCCTCAACTCCTCTCCACAAATACACGCTTGATAAAGTTCTGTACTTCATTCATTCTTATGCCAGAGTTTGAAAGCTTTCCTTCAAAATGACAATAGCAAGAATCATTTAAAGCCATTGCTTGTGTAAGCCTTCCTGAAAAGTGGAATAGTGTAATCCTTCTAGATATTAATTACATGGGACACAAATTAGTTCTGATCAAGAGAATGACAAACTGCAAAAACAGAACGAAGGAGGGGTAATTTCCTTTGTTTCCCAGTTGAAATTCTCTAAGGCAGCTCAAGATGCCCCATTTCTGGTCACCTTTGAGTTGATGTATCAAGCCTGGAACCTGGGCAATGTAGAAGACCATTACAGCCAGTTTTGCTGGCACCTGTCGCTGGGTAGGCCGCTGGGGCAGGTTTGTCATCTTTCGGGTTGGCCTGTTCAACTGTATTACAGGGTAACTCTTACTGAGTTCTCCTTTGGCGTCTGGACTCTTAACACCTTCCTTGAAAGGGCCATCTGCTATGATAGTGAAAAAAGTCCTAACTTAACTAAAAAGTGAAGACTCAGCTTCTGGCTGCCATAAGGAAAACAAAGTGCCTCCTATAGAAATAGAGTCTCCTAGCAAGATGTGGCCATTCAAGGGCTTATTCAGCAGCAAGGGACTAAAAAGTATCTATCCTAGATATCCTGTAAGTGACTTACTGAGACCCTGTAAATGCTCCCAACATCCCCAGCAAAGTGGTGAGAACTAGCAAGTTTCACCTCATTTAAAGCTAACACATACACAAAATTCCTAAATCTTTTCATTAAAAAAAAAAAAAAAAAAAAGCAACAGCAAAGGAACTTATTCTAGGTACAGTACTAGGCATACTAAAATAGACAAGTAAGAACTTGCTAGATAAAATCACAAAAACAGCTGTCTTTTAAAGTTGTTTAGTAAATAGCACAACTAACATTTAGTTCTGTGCTAATATATATGCTAGAACAATGTCCTGCTACTCCATGCACTTAAAATGGTTTTGGCTGCTCCTTTGCTTTCTATTCTCACGAAGACTTTTAACTGCAAATTATCAGCCATGGGTATAAAATATAAGGTTTTAGGTAGAACTGTTCATGTCACAAGTGCCTTTTTCTGAGAACTAAATGCCCAAGACCCCAGCAGTTCAGCCTATCATCTAGGGGAAAAAGTCCATGTACAACCTCAGTTGTCATGACTGGTTTCTTAGGAAACCACAATCTAAACCACAAAAGAACAGCATAGATTAATTTTTCGATGGCTCTGCTCTAAGGTCATGATACTTTGGATGTTGCGCTCTTCTAGAATGCTAAGACTTGATTTAATTCCCTGCAATATTTTGTAATAGTTTGCAATAGCTTGTATACATCTTTATATAGTAATAAAATTTAAGTCAGAATAGTAAAAAGAATTCTAATACTAAATAGTAAAATATACTAAGAATACTAAAAGAAAATCAAAAGGACTCTTTTTAAGAATAAAAAAAGACATACTGAAAGAAGTGTAGTAGTTCCATCACAGATAGAACACAAGACATATTTTTAAAAGCAATATCTACCAGTCAGGGTTCAAAAGTTCTAGACTTGGGTAAATGCTACATTCTTAAGTAAAAGCATTATAAAAGGAGACAAATCTTCCACCCTCAAAGGCTATAAAATATAATGTAGTCACACTGAAGCCTAAATGATGACAATATCGAAGAAATAACAGAAATATGAAAAGATGTGTACATATTAATCAACTATAGATTTCATTCACAGGTGCTTAGTTATCAAGTTACAGAGTAAGATCTCAGGGAAGTTCAACTGGGAAAGTTTATTGATTGACCTTTGAAACAAATATATTTTAAGACAGAAAGTTAAGGAAACATTCCTAGGATAAACTGCAAGTTATGGTAAGAATAAGGGTTTTGGAGCCTCTCCTAGAGCTGCTCATCCTCTTTAAAGGGAAACAGAGACTTTGTTGCTAGGCTGTCCTACACACCTTCCCTGGCTCAGCGGGGTAGGTCGGTAGGTAAAGTTGTGGGAATCTGACCCAAGGTGGAGGGCTGGGGGGCGGGTACAATTCACAGACGGGCCAGTGACCTCTGACACTGGGATTGAAAAAATAAGCAGAGCCAATCAGATGCTCACCCTTAGGAATCTGATTCAGAAAACTCAAAAGTTGAACCAGTCAGGAAAGGGGCAGAAACTGCAAGAGTGCCAGAGGGTAGAGTTGAGGCCACAAGAAGCCAAAACCATATACAAGCCAAGGTTATGAGGAAGCAGAAACCATGAGTAAACAGGAAGCTGCCTGGCAGTAAGCAGAGCAGAGCAGATGCTAGGAGCCAGTGAACACTTGGACATGAGAGGGCACAGGAAGCAGCAGTCCTAGAAGCTGCTTTGTCTCTTAAAACTTACAAGGGCCCCTCAATGTGTATATTTACACTCAGATAGCTTAAATGAATCTGGCGTCTGCAATCCAAGGTACAAAATTAAAACTATCAAACAGATCTGGTTCCACACTGTAGTGTCCCACTTACTAGTCACATGGCTCTGAGCAACTTAATTAACCTTTGCAGCCCAGACCCCTTACCAGATTGTCTTAAATGTACATACATACAATATACCAAAAAAGTGTCAAACTCAATGATAGCTGTTGTTGTTTTTTCCATGCTTTACAGTGATGGTTTGTAGATTTAGTGGGTAGAGTGTGTAAATAAGTGATGCTTAGTGAGTCTGGCTGACTATTAAAGAGCATGAGCAAGGGCACAGCTGAAAATGACACGTAAAACAGCAACATTTAAGGAAGGGAGGACGCCTTTTTGATAAGTTGAGTGGTTCAGTGAAGATGCTTTCTAATAATATATATACTACAGCTATAACTTTAAGAAAAATTTTTTTAAAAGTCTATTCCAATAGCCTAGGTGCACTGAATTTTTCTCCAACCAATTGATAGTGTCCTATTGCCACAGGATGACTGTGGCAGTATCAGAGATCATGCTCTGTCAAGCAGGAGGAATGAAAAATGGTACTGTGTATAGAGACATCAGTGCATACAGAATCCTTTGATTTTATAGAGGAGATGAGATCTGAGGCTTATAACTGGAATTTGAGAATCTGAATTTAAAAGATATTTGTGCCATGAAAACCATATGAAAATGAGACTTTCATTTTTAAGTCTTTCACAACAACTCTATAAGGTTGGAAGGGTTTTTTAGGTTCCAATCACACATGAAAGGGGAAAAAGTTAAGACTAACTGACCGACAAGCTGAGCTAATTAGTAGTAAGCAAGTGTTTAAATCTAGCTATGGTTGAAAGACTGTCCTATGCTTTTTCAATCCTATAATGCTGTATCTCCAAAAAGCCTTATAAATAATGCTCCAACCCCCAGGTGAATACTCCTAATCCCTACAGCACCAGAGCTGCTGCATACTTATAATGTAAGGCATTAAGTGATAAGTACCATCTATCCGTCTAGACAATTATGTGCTCTGGAACCAGGAGCAATCAATACAGGAAATACTATGGGCGTGGAAAGCTCAGCTGTATAAATGTTTTGTTTGAGGGACATTCACAAAGAAACCTGTGTGGATGACCAAATAGAATTTAAGATAGAGGAGGATTGTAAGAGATGATATAGATTAAGGGTGATCATTGCCAAAATTACTGCCAGTCAATGAATTCCATGAGGGGAGCCGACAATGAAGTTTCAAAAGGCTGGGGGACTCCCCCATCCTAACACACGCATTATTGAGCCCTGAGGAAAAGAAGAGCCTTTGAATGAAAAACCTGCAAAGAATGTATGGTGAGGAAGCTGAGCTTTCAAAGAAGAAATGGGGGAGGGGCAGAGAAGAAGTCCAGAGGGAAAAGAACACCTCTGTCAACAAAAGATCCTGACCTAGAGAAAGTTCTACCCTTCCATCACTGTTAAAACACCTTTTTTAAATTTGGGTCACATTAAAAATACAGAAAGGATATAAGAGTAAAAATCCATTCAACAGAGTTTCTAATCACAATCTTTAATGAATAAAATATAACCACATAGTATTAGTAGAAAAAGTTCACACCAATAAATTGTTTACACATGAATATGTCCATTTAAAAGCTCCCAAAGCCTCTGGCTCCCAGCAAAACAAAACAAATGTATATATTTAATAATTAAATTATATATATTCATATATATACAGAGAGAGAGAGAATATGAGGTCAGCAGATTCTTTAAACTCTGTTCTTTCCCAATACAAAATACAGTTGATAAATTACCTTATTTCTAAAGTAATAGCAATATTTTCCATTATTTACTATTTTGCTTTTTAAAAGTATCTACAACTCTTATTCTAGACTTAAAGCCTCCCTGGACACATATAAAAAACTGCATGTATATAAAAATGAAATCACTATAATAAAATAAAACTATAGCTCTACAGTTCTATAGCTATAATTCTAGAAGTTATAGAGGACAATATAAACAGTCATATTCTGATGAGTCTTCAATCTATCCTGGTGAACAAAACTGAAGAAACAGGCTTTGCCCTACTGCTGCTTCTTTGTATGGACATTTATTGATTAACCACAATATTACAGGCACACTTTCTCAGAATGTTTAACAGATACACACCATGAGAGAAGTTTGATTATCCCATTTTACTTAAGAGAAAACAGAAACTCAGAAGTTTAAGTAATTTTCCCAAGGAGCTGCGGGTTGAATTCAGCAATTTCTGATGCTAAAGTCCACAGCCTCTAATAATTCTAATGATTATTATTACTAACAGCTATGGATCAAGTTTAAACCCATAGAGGAAACCTTAGGAGCTCAAGCATGGGTGTACATTTCGACTTCACCAATTATCATTTATGTGACATTGGGCAAATCATATAAAAAAGGAAATGGAATCACACTGAATTTCCATTTAGTTGAGTATAAAGACAAACTTTCCAATATCGGAATATACAGTTAATAATGATACATATTCTGGCTCAGCCTAGCTCTAAAATCTTGTTTAATTGATGGTTGGTAAGGTATAACTCTTCTCTTGCAACTAGTTTTATTTTCTGGGATAGTTGATGGGGTGGAGTTGGGAAAAACTTAGAAAAAACTATCTTCTAGAAGGTGAGGTGGTGACTAGGCGAAAGGTATTTTCAATTCCAAACTAGAATTGAGGACATATTTTCCCTCAAAGAATAATGGGAAACCATATTAGAAATTAGTTTCATTATGGGATCCAGAGATGCTTACAGGTCAATTAAAATCCTAATCCTATAGGACACTGATCTCTATGGCAAAACATCCTCCAAATTAGAAACATTATATTGCACTAAAATCTTTGGAATATAAACTGTTTATAAATTAGTCATTGCCCTACTCCTGCAGAATAGTTAATAAAATCCAAAATTTACTCAAATATCTGGCATAAGGGTAAATATCTACTTCTAAGTTTTTGGTAAAATAGGTACAGGGGTTCTTATTTAAAAAAAAAAATCAGATGGGAGGGAGGTTATATGAATTGAAAAAAAGGTTTTAATTCTGATTTGGCTTATTCTGTATTGAATTTATATCTGTAGATCAAATTCTCTACAAAAAAAGGAAAGTAAACTATTTGGGGAATCAACACAAAGAGAAACTCTTCTTTCCATTTACTGTGAATCACTGTTTTCCTAAATTACCTGGATGAATGCCTCAATCCTCTATAGTCATTGGTTGTGAAAATCTTGTATGGGAGTTGTTATTCTCCATTTCTATAGCAAGTCTATAAAAAAATAAGTGCTTATTTTCAGAACACTTTGTATAATTCTATAAGTTTTCCATCAAGTATAGTAAAACTTACCAATTAAGAAATCTATTAGGTAATCTTTGAAATTACAATGCATTTAAAGAGAGGGAAGCAAAAATCACTACTTGATGTAACCAAACTATGGGTAAAGGATAAGAGCTGGGTGAGGAAGGGAGGGCCTGATGTTTTGTGGGATCATATCTACTTTTTGCTACATGACCTGGGAAGAGACAGTCCTTAGGAAATCAACAAGATTTCTGGAAACCCAGAGCAAAAAAAACCCAAACAACCTCTAAATCATGAGAAGCATAATTTGAACTAGAACGACCATCTTGTTTCCATGAATAGAAATAACTATTTGAACGACAACTGTGACAGCACAGAGGCGAGCAACTATACCTGGGAAAAACCCTCATATAAGCTAAAAATGACAGAAAGTTATCGTAAGACATTCCTAAATGAGTGGGACGTAATAAATGTCTATCCAAAACCTAAGCTCCATAGCACAAACTGGGTTTTAAAGCATTCAAAAACACAGGAAAAATTAAATAATTTAAAGTTTCTTTTCTTTAAGTTGCTAAGATTATCATTTCACCTGAGGGGGAAGATGACAGAATAATTAATGATTTCCTTTAAGTAAATGTGAATGCCAAAAAGCTTTTCATTTTCCATAGAATGTCAAGGTTCAGATAAGAGAACAAAGAATTAGAAAACAATTTCTATTTAGTTGACCATATATGAAGACAAACTTTTCAACATTAGAATATTTACTTAAGAGTAGTACTGCAATGAGCTACATAGGGGCTTATAAAAAATTCCTCACTCTGAGTGTCTTTAACAATGACTTGTTCTGGGTAATCAAACACACTTAACACATGGGGCAAACTGATGACAGACCTGTGACAAACTGATACTCCCCAAGCGAAAAGAAGGCGAATGAGGAAATTCTGATGTTGTCATGAAAATATGACTGATGATGACATCAGCAATTCCTAATTCCAAACTATAACGAACACTCCCAGAATGCTGACAACATATTGAACAGATCCTCCCAGAATCACCCTCCTCTCACTTTCCCATCTAATATTTGATATACTACAAATGTGATGTTTCAACCCAAGGATTATTAAGCTTTAAATTCTTTTAGGTTGGAGAGAGAGCCCGAAGGATAAAGTAGATAACTTTTGAAGGCATTTTTCAGACATATGTGTGTCAAGATTTATTCATACACAGAAGAAGAATGTCTACATAAAATATTATATTATGCATTATCTCATTAATATCTCTGGGAAAGAGGCAGAGCAGGCATATCCTCACATTTTTGAACAGAAGACAGCATCAAAGACATTAAACAACTTGCCCTAAGTCATGAAGCTCTGAAATATACAATCTCAAGAGTTGGAAAGAATTTTTTTTTTTTTTTGAAGGAAAGGTGCAGGCAGGAATGAAGGCAAGTAGGCATGAAGAGAGAGGAGGAAGGGTATTTTCTCATTTGTTTTTATTTAGTTGTTTACCTTGGTTGTTTCCGACCAAACCCGCAGCCCTGCTAAGCAAACCCAGGTTCTTAGAATGTATATAGATTGCACTGGGCCAGAGGCGGTGAACTTAACTACCTCAGGCTTGGAAAGAATTATTAAGGGCCAGTCCCTATGCCTGACCCATAATGATCATTGCATAAAGATTTCAATAATGGAATGAATGCTGTCTCTTCTTGAATACCGTGTCCACTAATACAGTCATTTCATCTATCCATATATTGTTAGATCTATTAGAAGGTTCTTTGTTAAAACAGCCTCCAAATGTGAACCTATCATAGTTCTACCTCAGGATAGAATCTACGCCTTTTGTACATTTTACAGTGCTTTTCTCTGTATTCTACACTGCTGGACTCAGACAAATGAGAGCTAAGTCATCTTATTTTGAGTTTTGATAATCTTAAAAGATTGCTTGAACATTTCATAAGTCTCTAACAAGTTACTTAACCCACTGTCCTATACCTAGATGGGTTTTTGTTCAAGGCATGAATGGATGAGACAAGTTAGCCTTCTTATATACACCCCATAAATGGCAAAAGTGATTATTTTCATCTTCTTTCAAAACCATGATTATCTAAAGTTAAGGAAAAATGAAATGTAAGAAATGGAGGGATCAAATCTTGAAGAACACGCTTTACAGATTCTATTAAACAAAGTGAATCTGCATCCTGATCTGCTGATCACTTAGGATCATAAGAGGGATTGGAATAAATGTTGTATTTTGCATTTGTTTGTGACTTACCAAAGAAATAGATTCCATGAAATCGTTTCCTTGACCTCAACTGTTGTTAGAATAAATATTCTTGCTTTATTTTTCAGGGGGAAGAGACATGTCCTATTCAATTCCCTGGAATCAGTTATCTTATAAATATTTGTATATAAACTATCATTCAATCTAAAATGGCACTGATTATGAGATGCTTGATAGTTGCTAAGGTGTTAACACTGGGAAAACATGGACAACAGTTATTATAAGACATTTTAAGTATTCAGATGCATCCTGATTTCAGAGATGTTGAAATGTGAAAAAGGTGAGTATTAGAATCTGTGAAAAAAGGAATACAGATGCATGAAAACACGCATGCAAGTGCGCAATATATTCTTTTTATTCATAGCCTAAATTCAAAAATGAGGTTTTTCAAATATTCATTTTTAACCTTTGTAACAAAACAGAGATACTAAAGTGGTTACAAGCAGATGAGACACCCACTCGTTTTACCTAAGAGATCTGAGTGTCTAACAACTAGTGGGCACAGTCGAGATGAGTCAGAATGAGATATATTACCCTCATCTCAAAAAGACATTCATCACAAAGCTGAGATGTCTGCTCCCCTCCTCAGACATCTCCTCACAGTCATCTCATGTTATACCCATAGGGTTTTAGATACATAGTCCATTTATATAATAAGAAAGGTTAAAAGACGAACCTAAATCTGTAGGCATCTGTCAGACTTCTCTACTCCACAATGATTGCTATTTTGTGCTTAAAAAGTTACAAACGTAACTTGAGGATATTAATCCTGGCCTGTTAACATCTTTAACAAGTTTCAATCACATACGTGTGTGCACATATACATACGCACTCAAAAGATAACACTCATCAATGCAATTTGGACACACAGCATCAATTACAGCCTATTAGTCTTACAAAGAGATTTCCATTTTTTTTACAGGATCTGGTGTACCAATTCTGTCTTCCTAGGGCTTCAGATTGGAAAAGTAATTTTTATATAGATCAAGTAATCAGATAAAAATACATATATCTAAAATGATTATCACAATCCTTAAAATAGATATGAAATCACAAGTAAGTCAAAAGCAATAACTTAGCAACTAAGGTGGCCCAATTATAGGAAAAGATGTCAATGAGTCACACTTGGAGAAATGACTCTTAATAGATGTTAGTATCTCATATTTCATATATGTTCAGGAACTGACTAGTTCTTTGTATTTCCTCCTTATTCCTTATGCAGCTTTCCTTTTAGTCATTTCACTGATGACGTGAAAATAAATCTGATATGACAGAGTGAAACAAAATGGTCAAGCTATTTACTAACCATAGGTTGGTCAACTCAAGCTTGAAAGTTGTCTATGAATTTCATTTATCTGTAATGTTTTCCTTGTTATAAGAGAAAATTGTAATTGATTTCACACGGAAAATTATCTCATAGGAATTTATTAACACACCAGACCACTAATCTATTCCATGCTCTAACTCAGGCCCTGACATTAAGATATTGGTTCAATGAATGTTTGAATGAATGAATAAAGAGTATTTCAAAATGTATGCAAGTCTTCATCAAACAGCAGTTATTTCATAAAAGTAAAATAAGCTTATGACTTTAATCTGTTAATTCAATGACAATTATAAATTCTAATTTATTAGGCAAACTTCTTCAGTATTAAAGAATATTATTCCAGGTTCTTTAATTCATGGTATCTTGAGTGACTTGAATTATAAATTCTAGTTCAGGGACTTTTTAAAATTTTAGAATTCACTTAAGCTATTTGCCACGAATATCATTAAGTGTATCGGGCTACAAAATATTATAAATCATGATAGGAACCATTTTATTGTGTTCCTATATCTAATCTACCCATTTTATTTTTGTAAAAATCATAATTTAAGGTTTTGATACATACTAGGTATTTCAAAAGTAGGTATACAAAGCTGTGTAATTGAAAACCATGTAGTTTATTTCATTTTATCATATAACATTTTTAAAAATTCTATCAGTAAATAAGAATGGGCCAATTGTTGATCATTGTTGAAGCTGTTCTTTCCACCTTAGTGTAGGTTTGAAAATTTCCACAATTAAATACCAGTACACTGGTATTTTTAGATGATACCAATGTACTAAGAGATTTGTGAAGTCGATTCTCAGAGGATTCCAGAAACTAAAGCAAACTTATTCTTGTTGTTTTAATACCTAGAAAGTGACTATACAGCTGGTTATAAATCTTTTAAAATACTGTCTGCCCTTTCTCCATGAATTTCTAACAAAGAAAATGAGAGGAAAACCTAATATAAAAAGGTGATATGAAACTAGTCTGGTTAGTACAAAGATACAGTGAAACCATTAGAGAACGATATTAAGTCCAAGAGATTAAACAGATAGGATTCAACCAATTTCTATAGTAGACAGTGAAAATGCACTATTTCTAAATTAACAGCATCTCTAATTCTCTTTTCTTTTCCTGTATTTTTTATTGTATTATTTTTAATGTACTTCCTGTACATTAGTTTTCTCTTTCTACAACTGCTACAACCACTCTTGTTTATCCCTCTGACAGGTCTTTATTCCACTGTCGTAGGCACTGCTTCCAATGACCTGTTTAGCCATATCATTCCACTTCTAAAAGTTTCCACATCAAATGCAAATTTCTGAATATCACTTGTAAAACCTCTACTTTCTCTTTTCCCTCTTTCACTCTCGTTCTGCTACTGTTTGTGTTTTAGCTATCCCTGAACTCACTTCACTCTTTTATGGCTCAGAGTTTTTGCCAGGAAACAGTCTCGTTTTTCCACCAGCCAAACCACATTCGTCCCTCCCCATTTACTCTGCTGAAATGATAGCTCATGGTCCACACCCTGTTTTCCTACTTTCATCTATTTTCTAAGACCTTTCTACATATTTTCTAAGGACGGTATTAATGTCTAAATTAGGTACGTCTTTACAGTATAAACTCCTCTACTGATAAACACATGGCCAAGATTGACTATGCACTCTCCACTATTTAGTAGATTGGAAGGCATCCTTTGAGCGCTCGAGCACATAATGACCTTGTTTCACTATAAATCAGTTGTTGACAAACCTTTTTCAGACTAGCACACCTGAGGAATGGGATATAGACCCACCCATCACTGTGGCTTACTTCTACATGATTCTGAGTCAGAAATGATGAGAACACACTCTTCCAGCCTTATCTGAAAAGAATGAATAGAAAGTAGTTACAGGTACTCAGAAGACATAAGTATTTAACTTCAGCAAGTTCTCTCAGATGGATGGATGGGGATGGATGGATATTACATAGAGATCTGTATAGATATATGTGTGTGTATATACACATATACACATACACACAGATGTAATTTTGCTATTGAAAGGCTCACTAAAAGGTATATGAAAATGATAGCCTCTTGACATAAGAGGGCTTGGGAATGATCAAAAGGATTTCTTGGGTGAGTATGTATTTATTAAAATACAAGATGGACTAAATGTATTTTAGAGTGAGTAAAGCAGCTAAGAATTACATTTCCCTAGTGATACAACTTTCCTTGAAACACCAGGGGTTCATTCTTTAGTCTTACCAAATGGCACAGACCTAGAAATGCATTCTATCTCATTTTATCACCCGTGCATTTCTACTCATTTGTAGCATGAAGCCCTGGACATGGCATAGGTGTTCAATAAAAACCACCCAGTAGAAAGACTATTGTACCACTTGCTGCTAGTTTACTCATCTTAACCTAAATCTGTTTAACTATAAAAAGAGAAAAGGCAACAATATTTCCTTCAAAAAGTTTTTGGGAGAAGCAAATGGTACACTTCTGTTTGTTGAACTGCAAAGATTAGTTATCATTTACTTACCTTAGTGCATGGCTCAGAGCTTTTCCTAGATATTATCATTTAATCTAAAATGCTGACGTTACAGGTCCTTGAATTAATTCTACTTCAAGAAAACCTGCACATCCACTTCACTGCAAGGACTATCATCACTGCATGTCATTAAGTTCTGAAATTTCCCATCTATCTATTTTGTACTCATATTCAAAAATATAATAATGTTAGATAACATTTGAGTACATAAAATATGCCAGACATTATTATTTTGCAGACATTTTTTCATTAATCTCCAGATCACCATTATTCTTCACATTTCCAGATGTGGAAATACAAGTTTTCCTGTCATTGTATTCTCCCACTCCTTCTAGGTCACTGCCATCACCAACAGCACCCACTCCACACATTTTACTTCCAGACCAATCTAAATCCCAAAGCAGGCAACCCAAGTTTGTTATTCCTCATACTGGTTTTCACACCTCTTTCATTCTGTATTTCTGACTATCTTACTTTTGACTATCAGATTTTTCTGTTCCTTCTAACTTCCTGACAGTTACCTGGACAGATCATAACTACGCTCGCTGGCTTCATTAAAAATTCACTTAAGCTTAGCATTCACTTATTCTCTTCTAAGTAGCTTATTACCCCATCCCACAGAGAATTAATTCCAAATCCTTTGTTTTTACCCCTCAAATTCTCAATCCCACCTTCACTGCCAAATGAGGGAGAGATCATTTGACACTATTTACATGAAATTTTCTCAGTTCTTTTTAAAATATATGTATATATTATATGTAATGTATACATATTTGATAATGTATAACATACATATTAATATATGTATAATATATGTATGACATAAATGAATATAATATTCTTTATTCTATATGTTATATATTATAGGTATATGATATATAAAACACTGTAGATGGTATTTCATAAAATTATATATACATATGCATATGTTATAGTATATATTATTTATAATATGTTATATAATACATTGTAAATTATGCATTCGATATAATACATATTTTAAGCATAAATCCTACCTTTTATTACCATTTCAGGTGATGACTATTGTATGAACACTGGTGAGACAAACAGAACTGCTGTGTGCAATTACTATCAGCTGTCAGCACAGGAACTAAGAACTCCCAAAATACAAAAAAGATTTTTCATGGAAATAACCTTACAATGACCTATGTTTTCCAGAAAACTCTATAATACACTGGGAAGTACTACAGGCAGCAATCAATGAACAGTGAAAACTAAGCTGTGTCCTTAGAGCTTTAAATGAGAAGACAAGAGGAGACCAACTTTACAGACAGACCAGGGAGAGGAGGCCAGCAGGTCACTAACTGTGATGCCAATTGGTTACAGCACCGGCACTTGGTAATAAAATAAAATAAAAAAATAAAAACCACATTTACTGGAAAAAACACAATTCATGAAAAACTGAACTGTACCTTTCTGTAATAACTTTTAAAAAAATTTTTTGTTGATGGAACATAATACAGATTAGAAACTCTTCTTCAGAAACGGTTAGAAGAACTGACAAGGAAGTCACCAGGAACTTTTAGAAATTTCTGTTGGCAAACATTTAGCCCCTCAGAAAAACATATATGAGTGTGAGTGAGAGTGTGTATGTGTGTGACTTCTGGGCATTCTTCTCTACCTAGTAAGGATGTTCCGAGCTCTTTTAAAGACTTAGGTGTCCCTTCGCATCCTTGATGCTGAATGAATTTCCCTATTACTTCCTCTTTGCCAACCCAACTCTCATTATTATGTCTTTCCTCAACCCAAATCTCTACTACCTTGCTTTCTTCTTTCATTTATCTTGGCTACTAATTTTTCTTTATTATAAAAATACTTCACTATATTTTCCTTTAAAATATAAGACCCGCAGATGCACTGGCTTATTTTTTTTCCTGTGAACTAATTTGTTCAAGTTTTCTCTATTTTAAATTTTAAAAGGAGGGGGTACGCAGGGGAATGCCTCTCAAACTGTTATATTCTTTCTCTTCATCGCCAGCGTTCTTGACAGGCCATCGGTGCATGTCTGCCCAATGTTACGTCCTGTTCTAATTACAGACCACTGTAATCTGGCTTCTGCCCCCACCACTTAGCCACAACTGTCATGTGGGTCCCAACCCAACAGGATTTAGTTCTGTAAATCACCTTCACAGAATTCTAAGATGTCTAATCTTTGGGCGTCCTCATTTCCCTCCTGCCCCGGCCCCCTCGGTATTCTTTTCACAAATGAGTTTGACCACAACTAGTGCTTCAATAATCGTCTTGAACAAATAAGTCCATATCTACAGATTCAAGCCTGGCTTTTCTCTAGGGACTCAAACTTCCTTCGAGCTTGTATTTCCCCTCATCAGCAGTTATTGCACTTTGTACTCTCTCTGCACTTTCTCCAGTGCTCTTTCTCTGACAGCAGGACTGAAATCTACACTTTCTACTTTGACCACATGTATTGTTCTTTGGTTGTATCTATCTGAGCACCTCTCTGGAGTCTTAAGTTTGTCAAGAGCTAGGCTTCCAGCTCAATGCCAATGCACACAACACAGCTGCAACTCTATAAACAAAAGTTATTTTAATGTATTGATTTATGAGTTCAAAAACAAAAACTGATCATTTTCTTGAAATTAAAAAGAAATGTTCCTCATACTTAGGCAGAACTTTATTTTGTTTTGCTTTCACACAGAAAGTTTTCAGAATCTGAGAAGCACTCTTTCTTTGATGAGGGAAAATACTCTCAAATGCATTTGGGAACACTGAGCATTTCCAAAGTGCAGGAGGAATGAAAGCCCCATTAACTGGCAACTTTGGACATTTTTTGCTCTAAGAAGGAAGAATGAGCAACAGAATATTAAAATGCTTTTCAGTTTCTTCAACCCCATTTTTAGTTGAAACTTTCAAATTAAAAAAAATTATACATTTGGGTCTAATTATGTCAACCATCCACTCATAAGGGCAGAATCTAGCAAAGATTTCACAGAATGAATTTCAGAAAGGAATAAAGAATTGAGAACTCTTTCTTGGTATCTATGTTTAGACCCTGAGCCACCAAACATTAAACAAACAGCAAAAGGAAGGTAGGGGATATAAAATATATATATATATATATCCTATATATATATAGGATAGTTGCATTAAGATAATCAGGAATTCATTATCTATTCACAGACAAATATTTAAGATTAAGATCGGAGAGCCAGGACATGAAGTATTCTTCATACTCAAAGGAGTTCCTGAGTGAATTATGGTCAGCTTGCTTCACTTCCTGGCATCTGAAATTATCTCCATTCCTCAGAGTAGGTACAGCTGATTAAATGGGGCAGCATGACAAGGGAACCTCTACCTTTTAATGGGATAGTCTGGACTCAATATATACGTACTTTTTCAGTGTCTCTGTAAACACATTATTTCTTAATACTAATATAATGAATTATTTTTACCCAAAGAGAGATGATTGGGGCTCTTAAATTTTTCAAAATATCTTTTCCAACTGCATTTTAGTTACTTTAGATCTTATCAGTTTCTTTAAAATTTGATGAAAAAGAAGATAACTTACTTTTTCAATAGGGAATTAATAATTCCCTAACACTGTTTCTCATCTATTATTTCAACCAATATTTACACAGAGCCAGCTATCATCAAACTGTTGGGACCTAGGCATTGAGAAGGAGGCAATGAGGTAGCTGAGGGGTCATGACTAAGCTGAAGCTGGGAGGAAGCAGAAACAAAGAGACAGAGGAATCATCTCTGTAATAGTGACTCACAGGGCAGGGATTTCAACACTGAGGCTCATAGGAATGGAGGAATGAGATGCCAATAGATAGCAAAAAAGCAAAGTATGCAGGACTCAGAAACCAGCTTAAAAAAAAGAACTGGGTGACAGAAATGGTGGAAATTTAGGAGAGAAAATTCAAAACCTATACTCCTGAATTTGTGCCTTGAATTGAGAACAGTCATTCAGTCCGTCTCCATTAGAACCACATCCAGTATGGTTCCTGCCAATCTGGATACCTGGGAAGGCAGCTTTCCTGTTTTCCTCAAGGTCTGGTCTCAGGACTGAGATTCTAATACCCTTATATATTCAGGAAACAACTGCACTCCTGTAGTAGGTCTCTATTATTTGTAATCAAAAGAATCTTGCTAATCCCATACTAACAGACTTATGTAGGAAACTCCTTGGAAGTTAGCACTTGCCAATGGCAAATCATTTCAAGAGGGAGAGAGTTTGATGTCAGGCAGCACCATCTGCTTATTTAAGATAAGTTACTAAATTATTTCCATTTATTTTGAATCATTATGAACAAAATTGCCCTACTACACCTACATGATCAGCAGGTATTATATTCATCTTTATCATTCCAATTAAAGTGTTACCTGACATCCACAATAAAAAAAAAAAAAAAACCCCACAAAAACACAAAACCCCCCAAACCCCAGTTTCTTATACATAATCTGGGTTATATCAAATTCTTTAGAATATATGTATGTATCCCCACCCTGTCTCCCCCAAAACAACGTACAGATTATCCTTCATCAAACTTAAAATGTTTTTCATGTGTATATATTTCAGTGTGACTAAAATAAACTATCATTTGATATATGAGGTAATGCTATTTGTTGCAAATTATCCCCAAGACTGTGTATATGATATATTGTCCCAGTAAATCCTAGGAATTCTATTTTGGTTTTAAGCATATTAAGTTTTAAATCAACGGAGACACTTTTTTGTTTCTAGAGAAGCCAATAGATTTTTGATAAGATGGTATTAAGAGTTGTTATATTTTAGGAATAAGTACCTCCTCTTCAGATTTATGCTGCTGCCTCATTCCTGTTGACTTTAAACAACCTAGGGTCACACTGGCCTCTATTTAATTAGTATCTCACTGGAGGGAGAGGAGTATGTCAAGAGAAAAAGAATGCAAGGAGACATTATAAACAAAGGTTTTCAAGGCAACTTAGTGATTTGGTCAAAGAATGAAAAAAAGCCTAGTTCCTTCTTATCAACGTAAAATATGATGCCTACAAATCAAGAAGACTGGAATGTTTATGTATGCTTGTTAATGCTGGTTTAATGTGTTAGGCTTTATCTCTCTTTCAATATGATAGCCTTGAATGAAAATTATCAGTCATTGTGTAGACAACTGAAGAGTTACCATAGAGAAAACAACTGATTCAGTAAAAATATTTCCATCTAATGTATGATTCAGTTAAGGTCTAACAATACATAAGTTATATTGAGATACTATTTTCTTTCTTTAAAATAAAGAAGTATAATATTTAAGAGTAAATGTCAGTAATACCTACCTAAAATATAATTTCAAAATAGATATTAATATTGTACTCTCCTTATATATACACATATTGTCTCTCTCCATATACATCTGTACATATACATATATATATATTACACACAGATAAACACACATACATATGCACACACACATAAACTAATCTTATGAGGCCAGGGATAAAAATTCTATTTAAATTAAATTAGGCTCTCTACAATAAATGAGTGGATGAACAAATGAATAAAACTGATAAAAAAAATAAAAAACTATATCTGAAACTCAAAAAAGTACATCTTAAAAATTCTGAAAAGTCTGAAAATATAAACATATATGTATGTGTACATATACTCACATATTATATTTATGTGTGTCTGCATGTATATACTCACACATATGCATCTTCTATAAGATTGGGTAGAGAGAGGTACCAATTTTAGAGTCCTACAGAGAATTCTATTTTCAAAATACCAGAGAGTAAAATTCTTGATAATTAGAACTGTAGTGTGTATGAAAAAGTAATACTTTAGATTATTATAAGTCTTCAGGTAAAAACACTAACACTAATGAATGGTTTCTATTGTTTTTTATTGAGTACTATTTATAAGAAATCACCTCAGCAGGTTCTTGTGTCCAGTTTCAGAATCACATAGTATACTCGCCCTACAAGATTACGTTCCAGGCAAGTTCGCGTGTTAAGTTGAATTTCATTTTCTTGAGGAAGTGACTTTCACTCAAGATTGAATACAGCTGTTAGCACAGACCACTGTTCCAAAAACATTTGTATTTGAACTGGAAGAAAACATCACTTTAAGAAATGCAAACTCACTTTCATTATTACAAATCTATGCAACTAAAGGGAGGAGAATCTTTGGTTTCTGTTAATTAAACTAGATTTTTATGAAGATTCAAAAGGAAACATGTTAAGTGGTTAAAGGATGGCTATAAGACTTTCCATGTACTTTTGTGCCTATATATTTAATAACCAGATCACCATAATTATAATAAATCTAACGCCTCATTTTTTGTTTCAAAAATCTATTTATACTAACAATTTCTTCTTATGTTACACTCTCCACTATAACTTGGTTTTCTCTCTTTATATTCACAGAAAAGAAGACTGGCAAATAAACTGGGGCCTCAACAGAGGAAATGCTGCCAGCTAAAAACACCGGATGTAATCGAGACCACAAGAGACACGTACTCAGTTATAAATGCCGAACTGAGAAGAAGTATTGGAAAGAAACAAAGTCGAACTTTTTATTGGATGGTTTAATAGTTTTTGTGAAATCTTATTCATTTATAGTTTACTCCCAAACAAAACAAAATCTCTGGGAATCATTTTGACAGTCCTCTGTTCTACCTTCTAGAGAGAAAAAAAACTGTGCATTCTTACCTACCATCCCTGGCCAGACTCCTATCTTTGTGGGAAGGAGAGAGGAATGAGAACCTCAGCCTGCAGTATAAGTAACTCGGATCGGATTCAGCAAAACAGTTGAGAAAAGAGCATTTTGTAAGAATGGCTTTTTTTGAAAGCATTACAGAAAATGTCTTGAAAGAATTGGAATAAATCTGCCTGTAAGGAGACATATAATAGAGTGCACTAAGAGCAATATTAATTCTCTTTGGAGATAGGGTGGGGATAGGAAAACTTCATTTACAAAGTCCACAGTAGCTGTTTTTCTATTCCTGCCCGTTGACATTGTACTCCCTTTTTTTCAGAGTGATGATAAAAGATCTGATGAATATTATTTTCCCATTAGCTATGAAAATTCAAATTTGAATATTTTTAAAGAGGAAAAGCAGGCACACCCTGGTGATTTAGCAGTTAAATCCATACACATCCCAAAGACCAGGGTTTGTGAACAAAGGCTGCAATGGAAACAACCAAGATGAACAGCTAAATAAAATAAATGCTTCTTCCTCCTTTCTCTTCTTGCCTGCCTGACTACTCATCTTAATTCATGCTCGTATCTTTCTTAAAAAACAAAAACAAAAAAATAGCAATAAAACTTTTGATATCTTTATTTTATTTATTATCTTTTTGAATATCAGTGTTTTCCAACATTTATATTTCAACAGCTACATCTTTCTCTCTCTATATAAAATATTTGCAATTAAGCAGATTTATCTGTGAAAAATAATTCTTCAGAGAAAAATTAAAATTTCAATTTACTCTTCAGTCAGGGATCAGGCTTAGTTTTCAAAATATAATAATTTTTACTTAAAACCTTGACTGATGGGAGCAGTTAGCAGTTTCTACATGTTAAAAAGTTAACAGGAAGTCTCCTTTCAATTTGTTTTCCATAAATATGATCAATATTTCTTAGGAAAGTAAATATATGTCAAAAGAGATTAAAGAAACTACTGGAACTCACACAGGAGAAAACTTATATCTCAATAAGAATTAGTCATTTTTTAAACTACGTTCTGTTATATATGTCAGCCATCTTATTATTTCAAACAAGCTCTTTGAGAAAATAATAAAAGAAAACCTTTTGCCACTAGAGGGAGTTCAAAATTCCCATTGTGTCAATAAACATACAGGGTGAATTCAACTTCTGAAAAAGGTATGATTGTAGTACATTTCTTTCTTATTAAACTACAAGACTAAATAAAAATTAGGTTTTTAGAGGATATATTTTCCCCTTCAACTAGAATACTATATTTGATCGTTATTATGTACAGCACATATATTAAAAACAACTTAAACATTTTAATTTCTGTAAATAGTATAGATCAAGAGTTGGCTCTAACTGCTTATTCATTGAGAATATCATCTTCAATGCATCAAGCTTGATTAAATAATAGTTGTAGAAAGTTTTAAAGATGGCTGCCACAAACCCTCCCTTTAAATATAAGCCTTCCCACTGTGACTCTGCCTTCCTGATCAAGAGTTGGAACATATTTTTCCTCCTTCTGAATGTGGCATAGCCCTGTGACTGGACCAGAAGAATGCACGAGTATTGTTGAGTGATTTGCAAGTCTAGACCTTAAGAGGCCTTAAGCCAACTGCCAAGTTAAGAAGTCTAGGCTGGTCTGCCATCCAGAGAGAGAGCCCTCCTGTAGAAAGAGGTCTTGCGGAATAAGAAGTCAGATAGAGGGAAAGGGACTCCAGCCAGGAGCCAGACAACTGCAAGACAGGTGAGTGTAGCCATCACAGACATTCCATCCACAGCCTAGCTCCCAGCAGCATGTAGCTGCATGCATGACCTAGGTCGCAGAGAGCCACCTAGAATAACCTAGTCAGCCCAGGGAATTATACAAAATAAGAAATCATTATTTTCAACTTGAGGTGGTTTGTTCCTCAATAGTAAGTTTACTGAAACTAATACTAGTCAATACATTTGTATGGTGGTCTCCCTCTAGCTTTTAAAAGTCCTTTCACATGAAAAACCACCTATGGGCCTCCCATTCAGTAGGAACCTGGGAGACAGTTTACATACCCTGTCCAAGAACTGAAACTGCTGGAAAGAAAACACAAAATTTAAATTTAAAAAAGAGGTATATGTCTCAAAAGCAAATAGTGTATCTCTATTTTTCTATTTTGTATCTAGGATAAGTCTTAACAAATTCTTTCCAGTGCCTCTTTTTAGGAAGAACATTTTAACCAACATAATTTCTTTATTTCTACTAGTTCTAAGGATTGAAAAAAACAAAAATAACCTTTCTGGACTTGTGGCTATTTATATACAACTCTAGTTTTGTTCTGATGTTTAAGAAATGTTAATCATTTAAAAGTTATTTGTACAAAGCGTTGGTATCTTTAAGCAATATTATAAACTAGGTTTTTAAATTTGAAAGGATACTTAAAAAATTTTTGCCTTCCTTGTTCTTATGCATTCGAAAAATTTTATAACTCTCCTCTCTGTGTTCAGTAAAGTAATGCTGGTCACCTAGCACCAGTTTCTTTGCATTTGGTTTGCCCCCCCAATTCCCAACCCTTCTGTCCCAACTTACTTCCTCCAGGCTTATCAATGAGATAACTTATGACAGATATGAACAATGCTTTCAGTAAGGCATTTCCCTTTCAGGGCTAAGAATTCATGGGTTGGGGGGTGGAGGACAGTTTTAGGTGTGGCAGGAGGAATGGTTTCAGATTTCAAGAATGTCCTAGTTCACCTAAGGCAGTAGTCAAGCAATAATGGAGAGGAAAACAGTGGCTAGAAATCAGTTTTTCAGAATAAACTGAGCGGTCCATTTCCAAGACAGAAAAAAATTCATATTCTAACCAGACTCAGACTAGTAGATCTTCAGTCTACTAGTCAGTTTCTATTTTGAGAAGTAGTCTCATTATCTTTTTGGTAGAGAGGTTCCAATTACCTGTATAAATCATGCTACTTCCTCTCTCCCTTACAGAACCCTGGGCCCCCCAAGAGTCACCGTGCAAATGAGAACAATAAATGCAAATGTAGGTTAAGGAAGCTAGAAGCGGAGGCTGCTAGGATTTAATTGAATAAATATGCAGATTAAGCATCTCCTACTTTATTCCTTTCAATAACTATTTCTTGATCTTAGGCCAAAGAATCAAATCCTTCAGATGGCCCACACATTCCTGAAAGTCCTGGGGCCTACCTATTCCTCCAGAACCATCTTTCAGCATTCTCTTCACTAAGTTCTAGGTATTTTGGTCTTTCAGATCTTCATATCTGCAAAGCAACCTACAAAGCAACATGCTTCATACATGCTGTTCCCTCTGCATGGAATGTCCTTCCTCTGTCTCTGCCTGGTTAACTCCTACTTACCTTTTAAGTCTCAATGTACACCATTTTTTACCAGAAAAATCTCCCCTCTCCTCTCTACCCAAGAGGTTATGTCTTCCCTATTAAATAGTCTTACATATAGCACACAGTGTATCTCCTTTTCTGAACTCATGAAGTTGCAATTTAAATTATTTCATGTCCATCTACTGATGAAGGCTCCTTGACAGAGAAGCCATATCTGTTTTCTTCACCAATGTCTTATACAATGTACAGCAGGTACTCAATACTATTTATTAAATATCAATCTATCATATTTAAGGAACTTTATTTCTCTGTATAAAATATATTACATTTAATTATATTATAGGTACTTCTGAAGGTTCAAAGAAGAATCTGACCATTTCAGTAAGAGACATGCACAAATGATCAAGTGGCAAAACAAAATCTGATTAGTAACAGGACAGATGTAAATAACATACAGTGGAAAATAGGGAAAAAGAGATGGATTCCAAATGGTAACTATAGAAAACTTTGTGGACTATGTTCTGAACGGAGCTGTAAGAATGGGCAATATTTACACAAATACATTTTTCTAGCCCACCAGAAACAATAAAGTTTACAAGTATGTGTCATCCTAAACACTTTTCTTTTCTGTACTCTTCCTTATCACGTATTTCAAATGCCTTCCAAATTCTAGAAAATAAAATAAATTACTTCATAGAGCACTGGTAATGATTAACTCAAAGAAATGGCATTTCAATCATATACTGTTAGACTTACGTGTAAAGACTTACAAGCCCTTGAAGTAATAACAGCTTGGCATGTGTAGAGGAACTCAGATTAGGAGCTGCAAACCCACCCTGCCCAAGAAAAAGCCTTAGCTAAATCCAGATATATGGTATGCAAACTGCTTGGGAGTTGGGACAAAGCAGTCATGCAGGTAGCCTGGTGACAACGTGTCTGAGGAGTCAGGGCTTTGGTGAAATGAAGGCTTGCTGCAATACAGCAGAATTATCTTTGTGACTGCTTGATGCATCATGACACGGTAATTGGGAAACACTTATGACAAGCATTTCACTTAATGGTTTGTAATTCTGTACAGATATGCTAAGCACCATGCCTAACTACTTAGACTAAAGCTGCATTAAACCTGGGACATTGTCCTGTCCTCAAGCAGTCACACCATGTAGGCGGTCCAATGAGATGAGCCATGAGCGACTTTTCCCTTTAGAGATTCACTGCTCGACTAAATGGCAGCATCTCACTGAGCACCTACTCTTGTGAGTTTTGATATGAAAACAGAAAAAAATGCTTAAAGCTAGTCTGCTCATAGGATTCAAGTTTTCAGTAACAAAACTTTATTTTCAGTTCCCCAATTAAAATTACTGAAAATTGGTCCAGATAGCAAACAGTAAGTGACATTAAGGCACGCTTTTGCATAAATCATGTCAATGTTAAGGTGAAAACTGGCTTTCATTATGGAAGGCCCATTTGGCAAACTACACTGCTTACACACATTTTTGTGATTCTGATCCAAAGAAATGTAGCCTGACTCTTAAAAACTGTCCTTTTTTTATACCCCATTTCCCTCCACAATGCTATCTGAAAGCCATTTTAGCAACTGTTCATCATAAGTGAATTTTAATTACCAAGTATATTTAAATATCCATCTCTCATCATAAAGCACTATAATTTAAAAGCAGTTCGGGATATCCAGGAACATGCCTGTACAACTGAAGTGTGAGTCTTAAGTATAGTCTTGTGCAATCCATGTTTACTTTGGGTTATGTGATAAGGACTCTGTCCTTAATCATTTTAATATCACATTTTTTATGACCCCTTTGTTTTATGTCAATATTTTCATTGGCATATATCAAGATTTGAACATATTTAAGATCAGAAATGTTGTTTAAACTGAGAAAAGGACACACATTACTTCAAATGACTTAGGTATGAACACAATGGCCTGATTTTCACTAAGTTGTATGTAATAAAGTAAAATTTTCAGACGTAATGAAGCAACACTCAACAGAAAAAACATTGTGACAAGATAACGGGAGGTATTTAGCTAACACATTATTATAGTTTCTTTAATAATCAAATACAGGCACCTCTATAACCACTGCATTAGGCTATATATGTATGTATGTATTAAATTCAAAGATATTTCAAAACTCTTACTCGAGATCAACAGTTTCATTCCATCCTGCTACCTTTTCATTAACACCACTTAAAACCAGACACATTGAACATGAGTTTGATCTTTTTTCCCACTGCTCATCAAAACAAACAAGCATGAAAGAATGAAACTTTGAGGGAGATAACAGAAGGAAAAAAAGTGAGTTTGAAAATAATTTATATTACTCATCTCCATTAGAATTTTCTGTAATGGTGGAAATGCATTAACTGTGCACTGTCCAATATGATGATCATTAGCCATTTGCCTAGTGAGCAGCACTTGAATATGGCTCGTGTTGTCTGAGGATAGGACTTTGAATTTAAATTAATTTAACTTTAAGTAGTCATTGTTAATGGCTACTATATTGGGCAGCATGGACCTAGAACTTACTAAATCCTTGTAAAATAAAGAAGCAAACTACTGTATACATCAATTAAATGCAGCAATTAATTTATAGCCATCTATAAGAATTTAGAATTATTTTTGTCTGATTAGCTGATGATCTTTATAAAATCTTTACTAATTCAGTCATGAAATGGATCTTTGACCACAAATAAGTTAAAGTATTGTCAAGGAAGGCCAGAAATGATGGAATGTCAGGATCCAAAGAACAAGTCCAATCCTGCATCCTGTGGTTACTGTTCTGTCACATAACCCAGCTTTTCCAGGGTATTAAACATTTAAAGGGGACTGGTACTTTGGCAGGGGCAGTTCAGCCTGACCCAAACTTTCTACATAACCAGCAGAACCAAGCAGAATTGAAAAGAAAGTTAAATCTTCCTAACTCTCTCTGGAAATGATTGGGATGTTTAAAACTAATCTCTAGGCCTTACACAGATATCATACTGGAAATATTCTCTAATGAGACTGGAGACCCTTGGGGGTAATATATACAGTTGTCCCTCAGGATCCTGGGGTACGGGTTCTAGGACCCCAATGTACAGCTAAATCCAAAGATGCTCAAGTCCCTTATATAAAGTGGTATAGTATCTGAACCTAACATATAACATTCTTTAAATCATCTCTAGATTAGATATGATAACTAAAGTAAATGCTGTGTAAATAGTTGTTGTATTGTATTACTAGGGAATAATGACAAGAAAGAGTCTGTATGTGTTCAATATGCATGCAACCATACAAAGCCTAACTACATAGTAGGTAATTTTGATGTGCTATTGATGAAATTCTTGCATATGGAACCTACAGGTATGGAGGGCCAACTCTATTTAGAGTTCTTTCTCACTTTGGGGGGTATACCAAAACTTCTTTTTATCAGTTATCATATCTCATATATGGCCTTGAATGTTTTTATCTTTCTAAATTTCAGGAACACTTTCTGAGGTAGATAGAGTTGGACTTATTCTCATTATATAGATTGAAGTTAAGTGATTTGCCAAAGGCAGTCAGACTAGCCATCCTCTTATTTATAATTCATGGCTCTTTCTTAAAAATATTTAATTCACAATAGTCATACAATATATTTTATTATTTAATAATCAGACTGCAATAGAAATAGATTTTTTTTAAGACATAGGCAAGTTGTTGTGTTTGGGGGTATTTGTATAGTCAAATTCTAGGCTTATTTTTCTTCTACAAAAGGCGCTTATTTTCAAGATCATCTCCTGCTGTGAGAAAATGATCATATATTCCTTCTCCATGAAGTAGGAGACAAAATAAAATTTATATTATGTGGCTAAGTGGAGTGCAATAATGGGAATTTTATAATCACTTTTAGGTCTGACTCAGTGAATCTTCTTTGTCCAAATTTCTGAAGAATCAAAAATGCATTCATTATAGTATCCCAAGAATTTAGACTGCATAAATGAATGTTCCATTAAATGGTAAAGTTATTACTCGATAAGCACTGGCAAATTCAGAGGGAGTTGGGTAAGGGAAGAGTTCTGATCATGATTTGATTTATAAAGTCACCTCTATGAAACAACCCATCAAGGAAAGGTTCCCTAATCTTCCTGTGGAAGTTCACCTTATTGGAACTAGTGAAATCTTTTTCTAAAATTGTCTCTTACAATTTAAGTTACATATGTCAACAACTGTGATAGATAATCTTCAAACAGTCGCCATTAACTCTTTCCCTCTCTGGACTTACATGCCACTCCGCCCATCAAAGAGGAATCTATCTCACTTCACTTTGAAACTGAGCTGGCTTGGTGATTTGCCTTGGACAACAAAATGAGGCGGAAGTGATGCTATGCTTGGAAGCTACCATCTTTTCTCTTGGAAACCAGTCCCCATGTAAGAAGTGTAACTATTTTGATAGGACAGTCTTGTGATAAAGTCCAAGTTATACAGGTGGAGAAAGCATAAGAGCAAAGCAAGAAAAACTAGCTATTAAAAGAAACAATAGTTATTAAAAGAGAAACCTTCACAGCCTGTTAGCCCATCCCAGCCATCTGCTAAATGCAGTTGAGTGACTTGAACCTAACCCAGTGACCCACCCCAGCTGACAATATGTAGTCAAATCCTATCCAAATTCCTGAGCCGCAGAATTATAAGGAAGAATAAATTATTGTTTTAAGCTATGAAATGTGGGGCTGATTTGTTATGTTACATATTCCATGCTTTACTACCACATCTATTTCTACTTTCATTCTGAATAATATGTATAACTTGCAAGTTTCTGTTGTTCATTTTCACTCAAGCTTAATCACAGTTGAGCACAAATATCTCTGAGGGTGTGACCACCATGGGAAAGGCCCACCCAAACAGAACACTCATTCTTGAGGTTTCCTGCTACACTGGTCTCACTCTGACTGCCACCACCTAGAAACTGGCAAACTGGAGCATACATTATTTGGACTGCTTAAAATGAGTATGTTTAGCAAAGTAATCCTCAGCTAAGGCCTTTAAAGGGTGATGAAGAAAAATATCCAGATAAAACTGAACTCAAGCAGTCAGGCTGTCCATCACTGGAATATCCCATAATCTCACTCTTGTCCACACTCTAGTTCTTGTGTCTTTTTTTTTTTTTTGACCATGAATTTTTAATTAAATGACAGGATAAGAACTTTAAATCATTATAAAACATAAGTAGGTAAGTGTTGAGGCTGTACATTAATCTTGTTCATTGTGGTAGAGGTTGCTTCATTTCCCTACAATGAAATGATACTAGGAAAATATTTTTTAACAAATAAAATAAATATGAGTGGTATGAAAAAATTAAATTGCTAGAGAAGTCTAAAATGCAAAAAAAATAAGCCAATTGAAGTTAAAACCTGCTTTATAGTTTCCAACCCACTTAGACTGAACTTGAAAGTGATGTTAAAGGGGAAAAAAACTTACATAAAAATAGAATAGCAAACTGACTACTATCCTAGGATCCTCCCAGGCCATCATCCAGATCTTGATGGTTAGTTAGCCTTAGCAACACCAAATTTAATTCCAGCACTGCCACCTCCTTAGAGTTCTGTCCTACCACCTGACCCTTCTAAAGGTATTCTGGGGAAGACAGAGCACAGAACAACAGACTGTTCTCATTTCTACTGCAGTTTCACTTAGCAAGAATGGTATATGAGCCATAACAAAGTGATATATAATCCATAAAGCAAAGTCTACCAATGTCTCATTTAATTCGGAAAATTGCCAGTTCTGTCAGAAATGCCAACACTTTGATCTAGTATTCACTACACGGAATCTTCATCTTTCCATCAGTATGTGCAGGCGTAACAGGTGTTGAAATATAATCAATACTGTGAAAATGAATCTTTAAATGTCTATAAACATATGAACAAAAACAGCCTATGAATATGATGTTTCTTCCAAATGAACCACCCAAGAGTTTGGTGGACATTATCTTACATCATCTTTGTATCTTCTGAACTTACAGGAAATGTTTGAATTGTGAGAGCTACAGGTACAAAGGAATGGCCCATATCGTGTATGTGTATGTGTGTGTGTGTGTGTGTGTGTGTGTGTGTGTGTGTATATATGTATATTACCATCATTCAGGAAAAATTAGAGAATCTGATTATTAAGGGACCCAAGTGCTAATTTATAGTTTTTCAAAGCCATTATAAATATGCTAGATACTTACCCATTTAAGGGATTAAGGGTTTACAAGCAAACAGTTTTCAAGAATCTGACTCCAAAAATGCAAGAAACTTACCTTGGTCCTATCACTTTTACTCCTGTGATCAGCCGAGATTTGTGACAAGACTTGGACAAGAAGCAAGAAATGCCTTAGAGTCCTGTTATTCCTGTCATTCCAGGAAAAGAAAAACTTACTTTGCGGTTGATGTACTCTCTGATTTCCCATTTAAGTACTTTTGGCTTTTCAGCAGCACTGAAAGCACTGAGAAGTCAAACATACTTCTTGAGGTCATTGATAGGGACTTCAGAGGGGAATCCAGTTTAACAAAGAACATATTTTATGCAGGAAATCTTTGGAGGTTCAATACTTCCCTGGGAAAATAAAGAAATCAAAAGGTAGACCAGGTGGATCCAGTCCCTGTCTGAGGTAGAATTCAACATTCTTGGCCTCAAGAAACCAGGTCCAAGGTACAATGCTGATACCTACAACTAATCCAAGGTCCCTAGCTTCAGGATGTCTCTACCTCAGATCCACCTTCAACATATACTGCTAACTGATATTTGGGTCATTCAGCTACCAAGCTAAGAAATACCAGAATTATCCCTGGAAGAATTTCCATGTACTACCTTTTCCTTTGGATGAAGAATGAAGAATGAAGATCTTTACTGCTAACAAAGCCCACCTCCACTCCTCTCGTCTCATCAAAATTTGTTCACTCTAAAATAGACTCGCCAGTGATATCCCTAAGTGAACTTGCTGGTATAGAAGCTGTACTTTTCATTTTCATATTTCTGCAGGTTTCTGACTTCAGGTCCTCCTCTCTAAGACTCTACTGAGGGGTTTTCATAGCATACATGTATTTGTATACATTGAAGGAAGCTAATTTCTCACATTCTAGAGGCTCCCATCTTGGATCATTTATCAGTATGCAATTAGTTTCATGAAGGAAGATGGATTCTTTTGTTTTTAAATTGAGATATAATTAACACAGAATAAAATACACAAATCTTAAGTGTTTAGTTTGAGTTTTGATAATCGTAGATCGCTATGGACCAACACTCAAGATATGTTATTTCCATCCCTAAGAGAGTTCCATCATGCTCCTTGACTTCTCTAATCCCTACTGACATCTATCACCACACATTAGTTTTCTTTATATTTGGGTTTCATGTAAATGAAATAGAATAAGACTTTTTTTAGCAATAGCCTTCTTTCAGTCAGCATTTTTGAGACACATCAATGTTGCTTGATCATTTAGTCTTTGTAATTGTTGAATAATATTCCATTATAAAGAAATTTGTTTATCCATTCTCCTATTGATAGACATTTGGATTGTTTTCAGTTTTTGACTTTGTAAATAAGGTTGCTATGCAAATCTTCTTATTTACATGTATTTTTATTTCTCATTAGCAAATACTTAAGAGCGGAACAGATAGGTCATATAGCAGATGTATGCTAACTTTATGAAAATAGCCCAACATACTCCAGTGTGGCCAGACTATTCTATACTCCCACAAATTACTGAGAACTCCAAGTGTTCCACATCTTTCCCCAAATTTTATATGGGTAACCTTTTTAATTTTAGCTAATGGAGATGAAATAGTACCTCGTGGTGACTATAATTTGTATTTTTCTGATGCCTAATGATGGTGAACACCTTTTTTTTTTTTTTTTTTGAGCCCATTAGCCATTCATTTATCTTCTTTTGTAGAGTATCTGTTCAAGTCTTCATGTAGATTGTTTTTCTTTTTCTTTTATACCTGCAGCAATTCTTCATATATTTTTTAAATTCAAGTCCTTAGATATGTGTACTGAAAATTTTCCCAATTGGTATTTGCCTATTCATTTTCTTAAAGGTATATTTTGGTAAGCAGAAATGCTAATTTTAAATGTCCTTTTTATCAGGGTTTTTTTTTGTGTGTGATATCCCAGAAATCTTTGCCTACTCTGAGATTACAAAGATATCCTTCTATGTCTTCTAGAAGACTTATGGTTCTGAGTTTACATTTGGGTCTATAGTCTAGTTCAAATTATTTTTTTGGATGGAGATAGATGTCAAAGTTCTTCCCCACCCCCTCCCCACAGACAGATTGTTTTCTTTCCCCATAATTTGGGAAATAATAGCATCCCTGTACATTCAAAATATAATTTCTAAATACCTTGGTTTACATAAAAGTTGTATATGGTCGCGCAATGCTGATTTTATTTTCTAAAGCATTCAATATTCTAGTAGAACTGGCCACTCTAACACTGAAAAGTATTTCAAGGATAGGTCACTAAAACTTCAATCACTACTGCAGCTAGAGACTATACTGCATAAATATCTCACTTTAGTGTCTTTTTTCTAAGGCAGGAGCTGAGCTATAAAGACACTGAAACTTCTAATTTTAGTAAAAGTGTTACAATTTGACTCAAACATAATTGTTTATAATGAAATATCCATAATTGTAAAATATCCACCACTTGCTCAGCTCTTGCAAAATTAATTCAAAGGGCAGGAAAAGAGAACTGATTTTTAAGAAGGGCTAAAGAACTCATGGGCATTTTCTTTCTTGCGTTTTCTCCTTCTTGTTGTTTTTGTTGTTGCTGTCATTAAACATTGACTGCCAAACAGAAGTGACCTTGATTGATGGTGATAGAAAACATAGTTCCTTCTCTCTAAACTTAGAGCTAGGAAGAACTGGAGACTGATAATATGTGTTGCAAATCTTGAAAAATAATTTATTATTGGCGAATTGGTTAAGTGCACTTTCTCCATTCTTTTAATTTAATTCAAATTCCAGTCAGCGTTCAGTTTAACACAGGAAATGGGATATTGGTCAATGAATGAAGCCACTTATCTGTAGAGCCACTAGTAAGTTCTCAACTGCTTTCTGCTTAGCTTACCAAGACACTAACTAAATGGAAATATCTTTGATGCCAAACTCCCCATAGGTAGTCTAAAGATTATTGAATTTCTCATTATGGATGAAGTACCTTGATTGTCACAGCAGTAAGATGTATAACCATGAGTTCTATGTCTTACAGTACAAGTGGGAAAGTGTATGTGTGTAAGTTAAATCGCAAAAAGAAAAAAATAGATAGTTCGGAGTGTGAGGCGGGGGTTGGGGGGGTGAGGGGTTTGGGCAGAGTGAGGATAGATATCAACACTGATGGGAGCAATCTTTTTATAAAATAAAATATATTCTGTTTCATTATACTGAAGCACTTATCAAGACTCAGGTGGGAAATTTTCAAGTTATACTGTGAATTTCCAATACCAGTAACCATCTGTTATGTAAACATGAAGTATATGGAGATCACATATGCACAATCACAAGTTTTAGCTAAAAGCATAAAAATATGGTTAGCTAGTTCATAATAATAATAATATTTATTGAATGCTTAGTAGAGGTCATGCACTAAGCAATCTATAAATCTTAAACTCATTTATTCAACATATAAACCTGTGAAATAATTCCTGTCTTCATTCTCAGTTCATGCTAAACTGAAAAAGAGGAGGCAAGTAACTTGCCCCTAATCACATTCAAACCCTAGCTGTCTGACTCCAAAGTCCCCTGCCTTTATATTATGGGCTGAATTGTGTCCTCCCAAATACAATGTTGATGACCTAACTAGAGTTTTTTGGAAGAAATTAAGGCAAAATGTTAAATACAAGAGGGTTCTAATCCAATAGGACAGGAGGTTCCTCTTTGCAAGAGCACCAAGGATGGACAAGGTGAGCACACAGTACAAGGTTATCAGGTTCAAGCCAGGAAAAGAGCTCTTTCCAGGACCCAACCTTGATGGCAACCCAATCTCAGACGTGCAGCCTCTAAAAACTGTGAGAAAGTTAACTTTTGCTTTTAAGCTCCCCAGTCTATGGCAGTTTGTTACGGCAGCCTGAGCAGACTAAGACACTATGGAATCTTCCCAGAAATTTCCAAATATGGGAAGAGTCCCAAATAATACAAGATGTAATTTTTGCTTCACTTATAACTTCCTCCTATACTAGTTAACTTGTCCCTCTCTCACAGGATCCTAAAAGCATTTGAGAAACTTATTGGATTTTATCACTATAAATATTCATAGATTGTTTAAAATATATGCATCAATACATGCAAATTAAGACATATTTACTATATTGATCTTTGCAAAAGAAACATAAAAGCTTCTGATCAATATAAATGTAAAAGTTTTTGTTCAGATTTTTAGCATAACTAGATTTTCAGGCAATAACTCTGGGAGTAAAATGGAATAAAAATGAAGGTCTTTAAATGGCTGCTTCTCTAGTATTCCTCATTTATTAAAAATAATCACAGAGTGTTCCTAGTAATGCTAAACCTTCAGCATTCTGATCTAGTGAAAGGAATTCAGTGTCTAAAAGGTCTTTGTCAACTCTAACATCTGTGAACATTTAAGTGGTATTGAGCAGATTCCATAATCTGATCTGCTTTTGACTGCATAAATCAATGTAATTATTAAGAAGCTATTTGAAAAAAGAAATATTTGAATAATTCATGTTGTGAGAAAAGGCCTTCAGAGTACCCATAATGTGTTTGCATCTTAATGGTATTTTAAATAAAGTTGTGTCTTGCTATAATGAACATTTGGTGAGCAGGACCAATCAAAACTTATCCATCAGTTGAGAAGCAATGATGAGAGAAATTCTGACAGTTTCAAAGGAACTGTTGAGCTATCTGGCTTTGATAAATGCGGAATTAAGGAAAAGTTTCTTCATGTAACTCAGAATATACAACCTGATGTTACATTCACCCTACTGCCTTCTTGTTTGAGTTTGACACTGTTGGCAACACCATTCAGTGGTACCATTGCAAGGTCATTCAACAATGTCAACCAAGCAAAATGCCTTGTCAGCAGTCTCAACAAACAGTATAAATTATATTCCAAATGGTTACCTCTGGGTAAAGACATTTGTGCAAGCATAGTTTTCTCTCTTTGGAAGATTTTAAGTTTTAAATCATACATTTCCCTGACCTTGAAATCAGGGTAAATGTATGTAAAGTTAGCCTTCATAAATTTTTAAACTTCAGGTAAATATCAAAGAATATGAGATTATTAATAAAGATCTCAACATTAATCTAGTCCCAGCCTCTTCTAACCACCTGCACAGAAATGATTCCAAGTTGTGAAGTCAAGTCTATTTCATTCCTTCCTGGTTCATAAAACTTACTGCCATCATCTCCAATACTAAGTTCTTCCTAATGCTAAACCAAATCTTTACCCTTCTACTTGTTTGTGTGAATAGCCCTTTGGGGGCAACTCAGTCAAGTCTATTCGCCTTCTACCTGCTATTTATACTGGAAGGTAATGATTATGGTCTTCCCAAGTTCCCCCTTCTTCAGGCTAAGCATTCCAGCTTCTTATCTTTTCAAATATTCTGTCCACATCAATCTTAGCATCAATAGAGAGGTCTATAATCACTGGCTTTTGAGGACCATGTATGTGGGAAAACCTGCAAGGATTGTTCATTACTAAAAATTATCCCTTGTGAGAAATTGTTTCTATTACTAAACCACTTACAAATGTGGGTTAGCTCCTTTTTTATTTAAAGAGAAAAAGGAAAGAAAGAGGGATGAAGGATAGAGGAAAAGAGGGAGAAAGGGAATGAGGGAGGGAGGGAACGGACAAAGGGAAAGAGGGAGGGAGGAGCAGGGAGGAAGAAGCATTTTTATTTGTTTATTTTGATTCCCTACCCCCACTCTGGAGTCAAGAACCCAAGTCCTTGAGCTTTACATCAGCCATTAAGTGCTTGACCCACAAGGGCACACCCCACCTCCTTTTCTTTATTGCTTGAACAAGACCAGTATGTACTTCATCCTTAGACTGCTTTACCCTTATGTCCAGGTGATTCTTCTTCCTTAGCTTGGCCTGTTCTTGCTTTTCCTCTCCATTCTTATCCATAAATAATTTCCTCTACTCCAGCCATACCGTGGCCACACCAAGCTACATATTGTCTCCTGAAAGTTTCTAGCTTTCTCTCCCCCATGCTGCTCTCAACCTGAAAAACTCTTCCTCCCCTTTTATATAACGAATGCTTACTAAGGGCAGGTATACTGACAGTGTACAGAGAGTATATGAAACAGTGTCATTAACTGCTATAAAAAATAACCTCAAATCTTACCTTAGTTAGGGACTTACAACAGTGCACATGGATTTCAGGTGAAGTGTGTGTAGGTGTGTGGATGAAATGCACACAGCCTTTAAGGACTCAGTGTAGATGCTAGAGGAGAATGAAACAAGGTTTCTGAATCCACAGCACTGTCTTTGGATGATTCTACTTTGTTCTCCATTAAAGCCTATAGTTACTCAGCTCATTGCGCTTACTACACTGGATGAGGAAATTATGTATGTTGATGTGTTTATTTCCCCAACTGAACTGTATATGAGTTTACATAATGCTAGCATGTTACACAGAACATTCCTGCCACAAGTGTGAGTTTATACTTAGGAGTGAATAGATTAATGGATGGTCTTGGTTCATTCTTCTTACTCTTCCTAACCAGCTTGTTGAAGCGGTATTTGAGGACCCAAAGACAAGACATACTGGATCACTGCTCTTCCAAACATGGGGTGGGGCAGGGGGGTCAAGATGTGATACAGTGTCTCTTATATTGGACTGGGTGATGCCCTTGATAACCATGGAGAACACTAGGTTACTCCTTTACCCCTGCACAACAAGCCCTCCAAAAACACCAGCCAGGTCTTCCTCACCTCTGAATCCTTAGCACTCAGCACTCTCAGAAAATGTTAAATGAATGTAAAATATTGCTATAAATAGGGTAATCAGATCATATGTAATCAAATTACTAACTTTAATTTCAAGCCAAATGTAACAAAATGTGATATCAGAACTAGCTGTAAAATATCAATGAGTTTTACTTAAAACAATTATCTTTATATAATGTAACAAAATGTGATATCAGAACTAGCTGTAAAATATCAATGAGTTTTACTTAAAACAATTATCTTTATATCCTTTAAAAATATTCTTACATTCGCTTTATAATAACAGTTATAATATATCTTAAGGCTATGAATTCTTTTTAGAAAGTTGTATTAATTTTTAAATAAGGTGAAAATTACTTAGCCACTTGATTTGACAATCCTGAACCCATCCACAGGAGTGGCTTCTCCTGCAGATGTTAAAAAGAATGCCTTTATCCTTGGAGTAATTCATTACAAACTGAGATATCATCATTAGGAAACTGAAAAAGCAGGAAAGGCTGTCTTCCTTTTCCAGTCTATAAATAAACAGGAAGACAAAGATAAAGACTGAAGTCGCTCCTGGGCCAATATTTTGAAACTCATGTTGACCAGCCTGAAATGCCTTACTGTGACCAATTTTTGTTAAGCAAAAAAAAACAAAAACAAAAAAAAACAAACCTCAAATATCTAAATCTAGGGGAAAAACAACAGTGTGTGCTGCTTGACACTTTGTACTAGCTGTTCAAGAAAAAGCAGAATCCTTAAATTCACATGTTCATGTCAAAACTAATGGAAACTTCGGCTGTTAGTTGTTATGCTCAAAATGCCCAAGATTAACCTGAGGAAATAAGAGTGTTTACTTTCCAGTGCCTTCATAGTTTTTATTACTTTTGACAAATAGAACATAGAAGCAACAGGTCCAAACATAATCCCCAAAATAAATTTATTTTAATATGCACAATGTACAGATGAATAAATGTACAGTACCTATGTTTGAATTAAAATATAAACAATAACTTATCTTTTATAAAAGAAATTAAAGTTTCTGTATTGGTAAATTTCAAATCGACTTAAACGTAATCTACCAGAAAAAAATATGAAAATGAAATTTTTAATGCAGAATTATCTTAAAAAATCATCTTCCTATGTTCTCCATCTACTTTGTTTTTCAAATTATGAAGTCTTAAAAGTTCAATGCGGATCAGCTGGATAAAACCTGAAAAAAAGGTAAACTTGAACCCTTAACAGAAACTCCTCAGAAAAATCTGAATATCAACTTTGGCAGGCACAAAGTCCCAGCTATCTGCTATGAGGAAGCAATCTAGTTCAAGGTAGAGAAAATCAGATCATTTGTGAGATAGTACTATGGACTAAAGGGAACTGAGAGAAGATGGAAAATAGATAGCTTTCTCTAGAGATGCCTAAGTCCCAAGAAATCCCCACGTCCTCCTATCTCTAGGTCCCAGGCTGTCATGGGGCCCTGCTTTAATAAGCATACCCTTCTGGTATGGGAACTTCCACCAGGTCGGTGAATCATGGGATTAGACAGACTTTAAGAGAAGAAATAGATAGTGCCAAGTGATTGGTTAACTGAGCATCTTACTATGTGCCTAGGGAATCACGAAGCTAAGCGATGGAGGGTACAACCAGGAATAAGATAGGCACAGAACAGGCTCTCACAGAAGGCGTATAGTTGAATAGGGAAAATCCACATTTGTCAAGGAAGTACTTACGTGATAAAAACTCTCCCAGGAGAAATTAGGAGATACGAGATCACTTTACAGGAGCTCCTTACTTAGTTGGGGGTGTAGGGGTGGAGTGTGAGGCTGTCACGGAAGGTTTCCTTGTAGAAGTGGAAAGTATTGATAGTCATCATTACTCAAATCACTGAATCTAGCAATACCTTAGTACCTTCATGTGCAAAATGGGACAACTCTTGCTGAGATCAAGTTAAATAACAAATGAAAGTACTAACCCACATTAATTAGCAACTTGAAAGTGATCAGTATATGTTACTGTAGTTATTGTTACCATTATGATGCTTATTAATACTAGTGTTTTTGACCCTATGGCATAAAAAGTTAGTCACGTACAAGCAGGGGCAGCAAGAGGAACTATTCCAAACAGAGAAAAACATATATGCAAAAACCCCCAGACCCCCAACATTGTTCCCCCCTAGCTGGATTAGGATGAGGGATGGGGGATAAAGTAGCAAACTAAGGGAAAATCCTCTTCAAACCCCTCTCACCCTGACTATTCTAAGAGCATAGTCCTTGACTCTGCTTTTCCTTCCAGAAACCATAAATTCATTTTTATTTTATTTTATTTTTATCTTTATTTTATTTTTTATCATTATCTGCATTTCCAAATTCTAAGCATGTATTACTTTAATAATTAAAAGAAATTCTTAAAGCATTTTTAATTTTTCAAATTTAAATTAAAAACTTTTAAGTGAATTCCTTCATGATTTCCCTTCCCATAGCAACCTAACTTCCACAAAGTTTGGCTCCTATTCATTTCCCTCTTCCATCCTTGCCCACTCATTCAGCAACTCATTGCCACCACTCATTTTGAAACAGCTCTTTGGGAAAGGTCTTTAGATAGAAATCCAGCATTATATTTCTAAAACATAGGCCTAAACCTAATCTATTCTTCCAGGGTCAATTCCTGCCACTCTCCTCATTAGACGCCCTTCTCCACACCCACTCCCAGGCACATAGAACTTCTCACTGGCTTTCCCCGAATACAGCGTGAACTTTAACACCATCTGTCTTAGCTCATTTTAGTCCTTCTACCCAGTCCAGTCTTCCAGCCTTCTTCATCTAGCAAAATTCTACTCTCTTCCAAATTCAATGAAGTTTAATGTCATCTCCTTTAGGAATGCTTCTCTTTCTTTTCTTTTTTGTGCAGTTTCTCCATTCATCAGACATATTATCTACACACCTATCCTCTACCAAATCACCAATAGTTTCTCTTATCCTGTCCCACTCTCCTCAAAACATGAGCCCTTCAAGGTACCTCAATAAATAGTCTTTAAAAACAAACATAAACCCTTGGGAACTATCCCCATATTACCCTCCAAAGGGTTAGATAAATGTTGATCTTTCTGCCTTTATTATGAGTTCATTTAAAGTGAAGCTACATCTAATTTATCCCTGTGCATCTAAGCACTTAGCTGATAACTTAATACACGTTTGTGTCATTACTACTCAAACTAAGATAATATTGTGATGGTTTCTTTGAGGCAATCTCACAAGAGGTAGACTATAAGAAAGATGCAAACTTGATTCAAACAAACCAGTTCAATTACTTACTCTTCTCTCGAAATGTTTTCTATCACTTCGGCACACAGTTATTGGGTATTCATGATGTGCTAGGCATGAGAAATACAGCTGTAAAGAAAACAGCCCTTGTCATCATGGGGTTTACAAGTAGACATTAGAGAGACACACAAATAAATATGTAATGACAGTAATTTCCATAAAAGAAAAAAATAGAAGACGGTGAAAGATGGCAACTTTGAGGCCGCCAATTTAAATCAGGAAAGGTCTCACCAAGAGACCTCTCTGTTACAACAAGAAGGGAAGGCTGAGGAGGAATTAACCAGGTGAGAATGGGAAAAAGCATGCCCAAAGAGGAGAATGTTCTGGAAAGTTCTGAGACAAGACTTCAGAGCATGGAGTATGTGAGAAAGTGAAGGATGGTCAGGATGCTTGGACCCTGGTGAGGAAGGGAAGTTTGATGGAGCAGCTCCTCTAGGACATGCTTTTTCTATGCAGGAGAACGCACTTTCTTCTAAGAACACCCAAAAGCCATTAAGGATTATAGGCTGGAGTGGGGAAGGAATGACAGGATCAGATTTACATTTTCAACAATTACTTTGAAGTAATATTTAAAGTTATTTAATACTGTCATTAAATATAATATGTCATATTATTTAATATTACTAATATTTAAAGAAGGAATTAAAATTCCTTTTAGGGAGAAGTGAGATGGAAAAGTTCTTCATTTATTTAATTTTCCAGTACATGTAAAGTAACAGTTATTTGAACATCCATCCGTCAAATATTTGTCTCTGATCACTCTCAAAAGTTAAACCCAAACCATCCCTGTAGTTCTTGTTTCTCTGAAAAAATACACTTCAGGTATACAAAGTTACAGTACAGATCCTGACTCCTAGAACACCACATAGTAGGCTCCAACATCTACTTAATCAGAGCCATCCTTCCAAAGCATTTAAAGCCTCTTGTCAAGATAAAGACTAGTATCTGGTGTTGACTGAAACGCAAATTTTTCATTTTAACTTCCACTGAAGATTAGGCCTTTTCTCACTTAGCGGATGCTTTATAAATGGCATATAAGAAACAGTGAAAGCTATCATTTTGTTTGTTTAGAAATGTCACAATCTTCTCTATTGAGAACAAATTCACTCATTCTAATTATGTCACACACAAAAAAGGAGATAAAAGTGCAATGTCATTTTTAGAATGTTCTTGCGACATTTTGTTAAGTCAAAAGAAATGCTACAGCCAGAAAGAGTGAGAGGAAGGAAGAAGAGAAATAAAGTTGCAGATTGCACAAAGACTACAGGAGCACACTTCCTTCCATACTTGGGTGCACAGGCATGGAAGGCAGGTAGCAAGACTGCATGGGTACCACTTAGACTTGAGAAGGAAAACTGTGCATGAATGGAGCAAGACACCAAAGAAACAACCACAGTTAGGCAGGACACGAAAGAGGGCAGAGGAAAAATTATAACCACTACATATCCATGGGTTGTATTTTTAATGGGCAGTGATTTATTCAGGATATAAAACAATTATTTGGAAAATTAATGAACAAAACAGAAATCCAGATCAAACAAAGGAGAGAGCAAGGATCTCCAGGTAATGAATGTAGAAGCAGTGGAGTGGGACTTCATGGTTTCAGAAAATTTATCTCATAAAAGTTAAAGAGCAATTGCAACATTCCTAGCAAGACCACAGTAATAATATGATGTTTATTTAGCACATACTTCGTGCTGGGTACTGTGTTAAGTGCTTTCCAAGGGTTGTCTGATTTACACCTCTTGCCAGCTCTACGGTGGGTAGTAATTTTATTTCCATTTGAAGATGAGGAAACTTTGTTAAATCCAAATATCATGACGCTTAAATGTGAATGTGGGTCAACTCCGAGTGGAGCTTTCGCAAATAAATTTTGCTAAATTCTGTTCTTGTTTTTAATTTAGATAATAAAGGCTTAAATAAAATACAATATAGATTTTTATCTTCACTTTTAATAAAACATTTTCTCAGTTATGGTTTATTTTTCTTCTTTCTTCCATAAAGACAATACCCTGAGCATACATTTCATGTTCTCTTAATAACTCACAATACGTTGAACATAAATAAAATATTAGCTATCATGTCCTGCCTTAGTCACAACCTCAAGAGATACTAAGATATGTGGGACTATTTGTTCCTACATCAAAAGGGAGCCAAATCCTTTTTGAGTTGCTCCTGTTTTTCATACTCCGTCTATTCCCTCATTGTATTTTTCTCTCTGGCTTAGGTTATCACATATAACTCTAACGACTAAATGCCAGAAGTCTGAGCTCCTGCAGCAATCCGTCCCTCACCCCGCCCCACCCCATTTGGCTGCTTTTTGCTTCTCCAGTGTCCTTTTGAACCATCACTGCTTCCTGAATTCCAACCAATTCAATTCGACACTTTTTTATAAAGTTGACTTTGACTTGTATTCATTCTTTGTGGGCTATTTTATCAACCAGAACTGAAGAGATACTGTGCCAAACCAAGAAAACTTACACTTCCTTTCCACCAAACCTCAGCTAGCTAGCTCCAAGGGATGTTGTGTAGCTTAACCGAGGCTGAGAAAACGTAACAATCTGGTGAGTTCAGAATAGCAGCCTCATTTTGCAGAGAGGCAAACTGAGGCTCATAATATTAAGCTGAATTTTTAGACTTTCTGGGATTTGAACATGGGCTTTCTATTCTTAAGCTTCACTGCCACAAATGGGGGAGACCACAATCTTTTGTTGTACTCATGGCTTCAATAACTGGAATTTGCTTAATGTATTTAATGTATGGGAAGTACTGAATATATCACAAATACACATTGAAATTATAAGACATTATTGAGAGCATAGACTAGAAATTGCTCAATAGGCAATGTACAATATTTGATCATCTGGACAGTGCTGTCTCTGCACTAATCAATGTCTGAATGTCACCCTCTCATACATCCTGGGACTTCCTCAGTAATTTCCTGGCACTCTTGGGTACAATCTCCTGAGGCAAATTACTGCATAAGAGTAAAACAAAAATATATGTGAAAGAAATGTAGGCTTTGTTAATAAATATTAAGTATCTTTTTAGGATAAAAATATTGCTAGCATCAATTAACGTATCGTCACACTAAACCTTTCCTTTCTCACTTTGATCAGACATATGATTCAGAACTCATTCATTGTTCCTGTTTAGATCTAATCCTATTTTAGCCTAGCTGTTCATCTTCCATCTATTTTACCAACATTTATTAAGTAGATAGTCTGTACTACATATTACGTGGCAAGATAAAAACAACTCTTTGGTAACATAGATCTATGGTTATCTACTTAGGCATAGAGATCATAATTGGATTTGTATGTATTCACAATGATTAATAACTGCCAATATTTAAAAAGTGGATCAAGACACTTTCCATACAAGTTGTTTCATACATGATATTTTACTAAAAAGCATTTCCTACCCAATTTACTAATATTTAAAGTTATTGAGGTCTCTACACAGAGGGGAGAGGTCTCCATATGGCAACCACACCCTGAAAAAAGCCCTTAGCAGGTAACAAGAATTTTTGGTTACATCTTGGGATCCTGGGTCTCCGAACACAGAAAATTTCCAGAGAAACTTTTTAAACACAAAGGCTAATTAATAATAAATACTACTCACACAGTTATGGAGAAACAGTTTCTTGGATGGGGCAGGTTTTATGTTTTATTCAGTTATTCATTCATTCACTACAGTCTAACCCAAGACTTTCTTCCTGCTTTGATTCCTTTAATGACAAATCAGAGATGCCCTATCAAAAATTGTTTAAAAAGCTCCCTAGAAGTTCAGGCAGCATCTTTTTGACACTGATTCACAGACAGGTCCTAGTACCCGCCATGTGATCTAATTGCATTAGTGATACAGTTACATTTTGAGATTGCTGGTCTTGTGGGTGATCTTTATGCATATTTTAAATAAACCTGTTAGCAGGAAGTCTATGACACTGTGGATTTGAGCTTTCTTTGCCTCCTTTCTAACACTGACATATTTATTTCTATTTCCCGTAAGTATTTATTCTTTCTTAGAGTTACTAAATTGTTGCTTCCTTTAGAAAAAAATCTAATAGGCTTCCCAAGTACATGACATTTAATTTCATCTTAGAAAAACAAGCAGGACACCACACAAAGTACTGCCATTCTTCCTACTTGTAAGATTTATATTTAAAATGCTTTTACTTGATCCTCTATGATCTTTTTAATAGCACAAATGCTTAAGAGCTTAAATGCATTTGGGGGAAAGTTTAAATCCATAATTCTTAATGGCATCTTTCAAATAACTAGAAATGATACATATGCTCATCATTAAATTTTTCAAAGGAATGAACCAACACAAGCTTGACATTTCTGAACTATTTTTAAACATTTTCCTCTTTTTCCTACACATTTGTCATTATTAAATGATTAACATTATTCATTATTTCACGTTATATAGAGAATCTTATGGCCTCAAGTGATAGTGAGTATTTTATGACCAAAGTTCTTAATAATTTATTCCACTTTGCCATTACTTGGAAAGTAACATTTCAGAACAGTGCCTGACATTAATACTCAAAGTATTGCAACTGACTTAGTGGATAGATGAGATAAGGTCTAATGCACTTATCTTCTTTCTAAGAGATCAGTAAGTCAATATTGTTTGACCCCAATGCGAACAAAATTTGACCCCAATGCGAACAAAAGCAGATATTAGGAGTAAAGGACTTCCTCTAAGACATCACTTTACTTCAAGTCTAAGTTTGCTGAGCCATGGAAGAATTTCTGACTTTTCCTACACCAGCCTCATTAATTAGGAAGGATCCTTAATTACAATCTAATACACAATGAAATCCATTAACCTTGCAGATAAGTTAAAATAAATCTCTAGGTCCACAGAGGATAGACTCTCCTTAAAGCAGGTAATGACTCCACCCTGCCCCCAACTATTCCATCCTTAACCTGCAGCAAGACAATCAAGGGAAATGTGCTGTCTCTGGTCATAAACGATGGGGGCATATGCTTTCATGTGGGAAGCAAGAAGTGAGGCCTCTGAACGACTCTGAGAACACCAGGTGTGAGGATGAGAAGGACATCACACCTGGGTATATTCATCACTCAGCCTATCACCCAAGGTAAGGAAATCCACAACCAGGTCTCCAGCAACAACAAATAGCTGATAAGCAGTCTGTGGCTCAGAGAGGCAAGAGTTTCCATGACGTTCATTACAGAACTCCTGGGGTGGGGCTGCAGGTCAGCCCGTGGGGCAGTTCCTGGGAGAAGGGAGTTCTGGAGCTGCTGTTGGTACCATATTACTCCTTTTTCTATCACAAGCCTTCAGACAATCTGTTGCTTTTTTCCATTTTTTTCTCTTTGGTTGTTTTGCTCCCCTTTAAGGCTGCTCTTGACCTGCTTGTTTAAATTTCACCAATATAGCAACCAACATTGAGTTGGGGAGGAAGGAGCTATGCTTTCTCTTGGTCCCTAAGCAACCTGAGAATGTCCATCACCTTAACTTCCTCTCCTGATGTCCTCACTGGGGCTCTTGCAAAGACATAAAGCATCCTCTTCTCTTTGTTCATCATCTAGTCTACTACAGTAAGAGTTAAACAAGCCATACAGCTTAATAAGGTTTTTTTCTTAACCAAGGATGGCACGCTGATGAAAGGAAGTGAGTGCAAATGATGCATTATAAACATCAGACTACCTGTGGCCTTGTTGGCAGTTCTAGAACTTACTTCACACATTGATTCAGTTAAGTGGAGGGACAGAGTCTGGCTTCCAACCCTTTCCTTTTTCTTTTATAAACTGAGCACAGCGGTCACTGAGGGATCCAAGTGTGGACCTTCATCACACCTCTGGAAGAATAGCCCCGGTGACTGGTCCTACTTTAGGAGAGTTTTAGGGCTTTGGCATGTGTACAGGGCTGCAGAGACTGGGGAAGACACCCTGCCCCAGCTCACATCTGTCACTGCCATTCGCTGAGTCAACCTCCGTTTTCACTGCTCTATACTCCATTAGGCCCACACAAGTATTTGCCTACAGCAAATGGCTCCGAAATTCTTCACAATACAAATTTCCAGTAGAATGTAATAGAATGGGGGCTAGAGAAAGGAGGGAAAATTTAATTTCTCTTGGACCCACTACTCATTTTCTTGTAGGCATTAGCCATGTGGCCATTTGCTTAGCTGTTAAAGAGTCCCTCAGGCTTACAGGCAGCGGAATGGAATAACCATTGTCATCTTTGTGATTTAATAATGTCAGTCAATATTTGGTTTTCCATGACAACAGAAGGCAAGTGGCAGAGGAGATGATCCAGAAAAACAGATAGCACGTTATTATTATTGTTTCAGCTATTATTATTTTGCATGCTCTGCCACCACCAATTTCCTCCCCAAGTTCTCTTCTGCTTAGTACAGTGGACCTCGAACTTGGATAAGTACTCAATTTATCTAGGAAGGGTATTCAAGAGACCTGAAAGCATACTGCATTGCATGGAAAAGCAATCTGTTTTGTGTCATTTATCACAGATAATTGGCAAGTGGACACTTGAGAGTTTTTACCTAATATTTACTGAGTTAACAAATGTGCTAGATACTATACTGAAATAACATGGACACGATCCCTACCGTCTGTTCCTACATATATGCCTTTTGTCCTGAGTTTCACTGTAGCAGCCCAAGGAGACTATCTCTTAACCTATAATTTAACATATCACACTAGTCAGATTAGGGCAGAAAAGGAAGGGCTGATGAAAGAGAAAAGGCTAATTTTTCTCTCCTTTTTTAAAAGGAAAGGTGCAGGCAGGAATGAAAATGAGCAGGCAGGCAGGCAGAACAAAAGAGGAGGAAGAAACATTTTCTTTTCGTTTAGCTGTTCATGCTGATTGTTCCCCAACAGCCCACCCTCACCCTGCTCCCCCACACACAAACACATCTGGGATTTGAACCCAGCAGTATGTGGCTTGAGTTCCTTTGGAGGTAACTGACCAAACCAGTACTCCACCAGGGCATAATGAAAGGCTGACTTTTCGACAGCAAAGAGATTGAGGGGCTACCAGGGGAAAACTTTACAACCTGATGATTTTTAAGAATCTAGTAAAATCATGGCAATGCTTGACTGTACTGAGCAAGAAGAAATGATACTTTCAACAAGAAAAATATCTGGAGCACATTCTGGTGAAGTAGCAGTTTCGTCAGCCACCTTTGGCCAGTGCAGTCCACATACATCCCAATGACCTGAGTTTGCATTTTGGGGCTAGGGGAGACAACCAAAATGAACAACTAAATAAAATAGCGTTCCTTCTTCTTCGCTCTTCCTGCTTGCATGCCTGCTCATCTTCATTTCTGCCTGCACATTTCCTTTAAAAATAAAAAAATAATAAATAAATAGATTTGGCAAGAAAAATAGAGGTTTTGGGCAAAAGATACAAGATCATATAAGCAATGGTCACTAGCTAAATTTAAATGGGCATTTCATTTGAAGAATGAAAAGCTGGGATGACTAGAGAGAACTGAAGTTTAAAAAGATAGTCAAACACTTGCTATTTATTTATTAAAGGAAAAGCGTGGAAAGGAAATGGGTTCTCTCTGCAGAACTGAGAGGAAAACAGAACCCATGGTCAGGAGAAGAAAGAAAAAAACATGATACATAAAATTAGTCATAATGCTTTTATTTTCTCTTCTGACAAGACCAGGGTTTCATTTCTACTAACAGTAGTTTCCACATAAAAGAGATGGTATCTTTTCCAGGAAAAAAAAAGTTCAAAAGATGTTCAGAGTAATTGGAATAATTAATTCAATAACTATGAAAGCTGATTTCTAACTCAAGCTACTTAATCCAGAATCTTTCATTAGAGTGAATCTACTTTCATTTCAAAATGCATCTCCCCAAAAGCATCAGTTCAGGCTGCTACAAGACTAAATATTTAGGGCTAAAAAGTGACTATTATGTAGTTTTTCAGCCAGCATCACTGTCGGGAGGTTTAGTCACCACATCTTTCAGAATAAGATGCACTTTACCTTATAGTTCAATCATACCCTCAGCAGAGAGCAACAAAGGGGCTTTAAACCTGTCTCCTATTTTATTCCATGGCTATTTACTGTTTTTTCATTCATAAGTACCTGGGTAAGGTTGTCTTCCTTTTTCCACTAAGGTTATGAAAAAATTTTTTAATTCTGTTAAGTGAAACAGTAGTTAAGCCATCTGCCATGAACTTAAAAAATTCACCTTGCATATTTCACTAACACTGAAGCCTCTTTAAAAGCCTGCGAAGAGATAGTCTCCAGCATGCCGGTGGAAGGTCCAGAGTGCCCTTTCAAGGAGCACACAGCACACCCCCATCTCCCACCGCACCTCGGAAGTGTCCCTCGGAGAAGCTCCTGCACATGAACCGAGACCTCATTAAGGATGCACTCATGGGGATATTTCTCTAACAGTGCAAAACCTACAATCTCTGCATCAAAAAAAGTGAAAAGATAAAATATAGTGTAAGACAGAAATCTGAAACAAATGACTAAAATAGGTCTGTATCTGTGATCAAAAGAGCCCTGGCTCAAAAACATAACTGAAGGAATAGGTTGCGGAAACATAGAATATATCATAAATGTCAAATTAAAAGCACAAAGTAACCCAGTTACTATAGATTGTTTTACTGATACCAAAAATGTACAAAAAGTAGAACATACACATGAAGAATTTCATGATGAGAGGCACCTCTGAGAGAGAGGACGACGTTACTTTTTTTTTTTAATCAAAAAGGAAAAAGAAGGCAAAACATATGCAGCAACGTTAGTGATGATCAGTACTTTTAAGGTCAGTAGATGGTTGGAGCTTCTTGTTTTGTGTTTTGTTTTTTTTTAAAGGAAAGATGCCAGCAGGAATGAAGGCGAGTAGGTAGACAGGCGGAAGACAGAGGAGGAAGAAACACTTTATTTTTATTTAGTTGTCCACAGTTGTTCCCTCAAGCCCTGGGTCTTGAACTCAGGACATTGAGGTATATATGGGACTGGTCCAGGGTGTACTAGACCAGTAGGCCACCAGGGCACACCCTAGGCAGATGGGTTTTTATGCCAGTCTGCAGCTTTTCCAGTATTAAGTTGATTTCTAAAATAGTGTAGCTTTAAATACCTTTTATTTAAATCAGGCCTTTTCTTATATTTATTACCTGTTTACTCTTGCATTCAACAAATATTTATCAGACATGTCATTAATCCTTAAATACTAAGATAAGAAATATCCTTGCCTTTGTAAGGCCCACACAGACTACTAGACTAACTCCTATTTAGGAATCTTGTCACATTCCACAATGTAGGTTTCTGTATACAGTAAGGAAAAATTTTAAGCGGTTTTAAATTGCCCAAGAGCAACTGCACTGTAGTAACTGTATGCTCATTATAAAAAAGCATAGCACTCTAGTTCTAAAAGTATAATTGTCAATATTTATCTTTATCTTCTTGCCAAGAGATTTTGAAAGGGTATTGGAAGCAGATGAGTTCTGAAGCTGTTCCAAAGGGAGTTATTATCAGACAATCAAAATGACAATAAGTCAAAAAAGCTTGTCTTTCTTTAAAGGTTTTCCAAAGAGACAAATTAATTAGCCACCCTGCCCCTGCTAATGACAATAGTCTATGATACAGTCAAACTTGAATTTGGCATAGTCACTACAACACAACAGCACTTCCAACATGTCATGACTCAATTCTGTAGAAAGTCAAGATCAAAAGTCTTTTGTCTATTCTGTTTTTCTCTAACGTAGCGGTGCATAGTCTTTGCACAACAAATATATTATCACCACCCATACTGAAAAACTCTGGACTCGGTATTGTTGGCTAACTGCAACTTTATTGTTCCTCTCTAAGTCACTTCCATATTTTTCATTAAACTTTTTTACTTGACAAAGATGAAAAAACTGCCACTTCTTTCAGTCATCAGCTGACAGTTCTCAGCCATGCCAAGAGGGATCAAGTTAAAGTGTGAGAAAAAAAATCGGATAACAACCAGAATACAGCCAAGATCAAGAGCAAGGAATCCCAGCATGGTATCATCAAAGCAGGTTGGGCTCAGGTGCCAAGCATGAGGACTGTGGGACAGAATTCCCTCTAGTGTCTCCTCCTAAGAGTGTTCATCAGTCATCAGTACCTAGCAAACTGGCAGAGACCATCAGATTAGAAGAATGGCTCAGATTACACAAGCCTACGCTCGGTAATGATCAAGCAGAAGGGAACAAGAGGCCAAATAAATAAGTGCCACAGATATGTGCATTCTCTCTCTCTCTCTCTTACAAATATACACAAACTTTTAAATTTCAATTTTTACCTAGCAATTATAAAAGCCATCTAAGTTTCCCCAATGTCATCCTCTTTGAGTAATTCTAATACTTATTAAAAAGTTTTCATTAGCTTAAAATGCATTCATGTATTACTATCATATGGTATATACAATACTCAAGCATTTCATAGTAACCACATGGCAATTTATTGCCATCCCAAATGATTTAAATTATGTCTGTCGATCACATCTAGAGAAACAAAAGTTTCTAAAATCATTCTTTCATAATATTAAATTTGCTAAATTTATATCGGAGTAAGTTCTAGAGAAACAAAAGTTTCTAAAATCATTCTTTCATAATATTAAATTTGCTAAATTTATATCGGAGTAAGTTCTAGAGATTCCCAGAACATAGTTAAATGTAAATATAAAATATTGCTTGCTTTAAATTGATGCTTTGCCAAATCCTAGCAGAGGGAAAAAACTCTATAAATTATACAACCATGTGAAAATGAGGCACCAAAGCAGATGCCAGGTTAATTTTAAGATATTTAAATTTGAAGATTGGATTAGCAAGGCCTCAGGTTTTGTTTATATCTGAGGTAAAAGTACTCATTTCTCAAATGTTAACAGAGTAACCAAATGAGTCTCTCTCTCTCTCTCTCTCTCTCTCTCTCTCTCTCTCTCTCTCTCTCTCACACACACACACACACACACACACACACACACACACACACACACACACCCACCCACCAAAATGGAAACCCAAATGAAAACCGAAATTTCGAGCTTTAAGGCCTATACCTATGATGTACTCAGATATTGTTGAATTCTATCTTTTGAATCTTTATTGTGAATAAATCTCTTAAGCTTAAAAAAAATAAAGACAATCCAAGAAACTAGCTGCAGCTCTGCTTTGAGCTGAAACAATGAGTAGAATGGACCGAGTTTAGCTCTGAAGCCTGACACAGGTTTGCAAAACTGACTCAGCTCCTGCCCTGCTGTGTGACCTTCAGCAGGGGCTGTACCTCCATAAGTGTCAGTGTCCTCTTACATAAAAAGGGATAATAACACTCCCACAGGTTAGTAATTTCATAAAGTACCTAACAATAGTAGGCAATAAATTAATGCGAATTATCTTCTTCCTATCTCTTTCCATCCCACCCCCCCACACCTCCAAAAAAGAGAATCACCGGAGGACAGAATCCTTAAGAAAGTGATGGCAACACTAATGAAAGACGTATGTTAACAAGCAGAGACTGGAATCAGGAGGCTTCTAGTCAGCATATCTGATATGTGAAAGATGAGCAAGGATTGTTAGGAGGAATGCAAATGGGATACAGCTGACCATTATATTTTGTAAAGTAGAAGCTTAACCACTCAGGAAAAAGGGGACATTTAGTGAAAGCTAATGAGAAGACTCAGGTCTTTTGGTTAAATACCACTCAGATAAATGATCCTATCGCTTGAGTGCCATCCCAAAGTAAACTGTAGGCAGGCATAGCAAGGAAACAGCTAACCCTGAATGACAAGGGTTGAACTCCATGGGTCCACTTATACAAGGACTCTTTTTCAATAGCCACAGTGACCCGATATAGCCTTGGTTTCTGCATTCATGTATTCAACCAACTGGGGATGTCAGTTGGCTGAATTGGATAATGTTGAACCTGAGGATATGGAGGGCTGACTATAAGGGACTTGAGCGCTGTGGAATTTTGGAGGTGGGTGTGGAGGGACTAAAACCAATCCCCACCCCTGCAGATACCGAGGGACAGCTGTACCTACAGACTGTTTTCCAGACTCGAAACAGGGTTAGCAGAATTAACAATGGTAAGACATTGTCACCCAGACTGACTCATACCTTCAAATCCACATACAAATATGCAACCCTTTTCTATACAAAATAAGCTTTCGATCAGTAGAATCTCTGTCTAGGCTTTCAAATGCCATGGATCACATATAACTGTAACCTAAACTAGCACTGTACCTCATTGAATCTAAGAGGCCATCAATAATAGAATATATCACTTAGACATAAAAATTCTCAAGATGAGAATTCTGAAAGAAGAGAGCTATGGAAAACTGAGACACCAAAGGGTCCTATACCATGAGAAAAGGTTAACAAGAAATAAACCTACCACACTGAAAATGACAGCAAGGAAATGTTCACGTATCGACCTTGTGGCTGACTGAAGAAAAAAATCTCCCCTGAGAATTTGAACTACCAGCTGGTACTGCATCCACACAAAGAGTGGAACAAGAAAACCTCAAGAAGAGAACTTCATTGCAAGTGGCCTCAGGTTGGCAGTGTCCCCAGGTGGCTAACACAAGCAAACAGAAATCCACAAATCCCTTCTGGAAGAATTCAACTTCAGTCCAAGTGAAGGCCCCTCAAATATACAATCAACTGAATATGCATTCTGATTTCAAGGGTGCTAAAATACAGGGGTGGGGGAAACACAGCAGTTGTGTTCTTAAGAAGAATAAGGCATTATATATGGATATGAGTCGCTCCATAAGTATTTATTAGTATGTATCCACTATGTGCACAAAAGAGGTTTCAGAGTAATTGAAGGCATGACCCTGCTCACAGTTTACTAACAATCTCGCTGGGAACACAGATTCATGTTTCGATCTGATTTACTTTTGGATTATTTTGCCATCACAATTTAGTATGGTTACAAAATGGTTGGCAATAAACACAGTGCTATGATCATAACGCAAGCACGCGTGCGCGCACACACACAAACACACACACACACACACACACACACTTTGCTGCCCATCTTGGTTCCACTTTTTACAGTTTAGTATTGCTAGAATATCTATGTAGATTCAGCTTTAATGGAAGCAAATTTATTTTCATTAGTCTAATTTCAACAAAATTTAATATCTGATTACTTTGATTAGCTTTCATTCAAATAATAACACTATAGTATGTAGGAAATGCAATTTTGATCATTTGGCTAATATTTTAACTTAAATAAAAACAATTAACTTTATATTGGACAGAAAAGTTTAAAGGAACTGCATCTGTAAGGCTTTAAAAAACTATAATGTAAGGCATCATTAAAACAACTTGGACATATATGAGGAATGGAGAAACTGCACATAAGGGGAACCTACACAAGATTAATTTGTAAAACAGTTACTACAATAAAGTACTAGGAAAGCACACACACACACACAACTTGATTTATAAAGTCCGATAGTGGGCCAACCCTTGGTCTAAACTGCACAATCATCCTGATAAAGTTAACAATGAAGAGCTTATTCCATCTTTTTGTTTTGTGTTTGCAAATAAGGAGACTGAAGCTTGGCGAGCTGCATGAGCTTGCCCAGGTTATCCATGACGTGGTAATGGATTTCCAACTGGATCTCAGATGAAGAAATATATTCCTGCTGTTGAGATGTTATATTTGTGTTTTAAGGTTTATGAGAGAGGGAGCTATGTCTATTAGTACTTACCATTCAATGAGGTACTTAATAAATATATTCTCATTTAGGAAATTTGTATACTTTGAGTTTTGAAATATCTTCTATCGTCAGACTTTTTCATGAGATTATAATAAGGCAATAAGAAGGGTGTGGGTGAACTTCTGGGTATCTATGTAAGAGATACAAAAACACTCATTCACAGATATTTATGCACCCCATGTTTATTGCAGCCCTATTCACAATAGCTAAGAACAGGAAATTACCTAAGTGTCCAACATCACATGAATGGATAAAAAAGATGTGGTACATATATACAACAGAATATTACACAGCCCTTAGAAGAGATACAACCCTGTTATTTGAATCAGAATGGGTGGATCTATAGGGGATCATGCTAAGTGAAGTAAGTCAAAAGAAGAAAAGTGGCTAATGGATGACTTTACTCATAGGTGGAATGTGAATAGACAAAACAAAGGAACAGATGAAACAAAACCAACCCTTGGACACTTGCAATAGACTGAGGTCACAAGAGGGAATGGGAGTAGGTGTGGCAAATGATGGCGAAGCCCACTGTATATTGGGTGAAGAACATTTGGTGATTTGGTGGAGGGTCTGGTGTGCTGACATATATCTAAGGAATGGGAAAACTATATATAAGAAGTTATTTTAATGTTTAGGATAATTACTACAATTTAAAAAATTATTTAAAATAAAAGATCTGCCTACTTAGACAATACACTCTCGGAGAGTAGATAGAAGGAGAAAAAAAAAAAAAGTGTGTGGTGAATAGAAAAATCACAAATCAAGGCTTAGATTCTGGTCTTTTCCAAGATAGATGTATGGCTCTAAGCCACTTAAACTCTCTCGATGAGGCCTCATGTAGGGCTCAGTCCAAGATATCTAAATTTTATAAGAAGACCTCAAAAAAAGGTAACATTCTAACTCAATTTTCAGTGAAGCCAAATGGTACACAAGTGAAGGAGATATTTCAGAAGAGCTTCTCAGGTCTAATGACATCAACCTTGTTTATGAAGATGTCTATGTGACTGAAGTCACACTGAGTGACATGAAAGACCACGTCAGTCAAATCCCATCCTTTTGAAGCCAATAAACAGGCTAGGGAGAGTTTTCAAGCCAAGGATAAAATTGGTCATTATTAAATACTGTCCTATCAAAGTATGCTAATAAACATTTCCTTCCCCTTAGTGTATCTTAACTCCAAAAAATAAATAAATACAATAAAAAAAACCCAACTTTTATTTATTAACTTGACTTTGAAAAGTGAGCATCTTGTATTGGTCAAGGAATTTTTTTAACTCTTAATAAAATGAAATATCAGGGCTAGCTTAATAACGGTTCACTATAAAATTATTTGTTAGCATTTTTCTGCCCTTACCAAAGACAGTGAATATTTATCTGTGTGGAATTCATACACCGATTCCAAAATCTTGCACAAAGTCTCACTTCTTAGGAAAGGTTTCATTACCATCATCTAAAGGAATACAGGCTGCTTCTAATCCAAAGACAGAGTCACTTGGTTTCAAGTCCTTGTATTTTTTTTTACAATGCCCTCAATCCCTATTCTGTGTCCTCCAGTACTTCCTGTTCAACAAGTCATTTAAAATAGACAAAATGAGTGACTTCATAATTGTTTAAAAGCAAACAAAAAGAATCTCAGGGAGCAAAGTACATACAAATTAGATGTATTATACACATTCAAATTCCACATGGTCTGGCCTCATGTTTATGTATTAGATCATTCTTTCATAGCACTTTCAGGCTCTTTTCCATATTTACCCTCATTCTCAACCTCAACTCTAACCGGAGTCCTCTCTCTGCTTCCTTGAAGGGCACGAAGGACCCAGTGGTACTTGCCTGGGTCTTTCTCTTCTGTGGGGTCCTTGCTGCCATCATAGCCCTGATTCTAGGCTTCCTTGGACTCTGCTCCCACAAGTGATGTGACTCCTCATGGCAACTCAGGGCAGCAGGATTTTGAGAGCATCCTACTGTTTTTTAAACTTCTCATTTCTGTAGTAGGTTCTAGTTTCTGCAGGGTCAGACAATTCTCCACTAGAACCACCATCCAAAGCTTCTTAATCTTCCTCCTTAGGTACCCACCTCCCCACAGATAACTTTTCTTCCTGGAGTCACTAATCTCAGCATGTGGATCCAGGCCTAATTTTTCTCAGGACTTTATTGGTATCCCCATAACCAACTCTCACTAAAGTAAACAACTCAGATACTATTCTGTAGAAGCATTGAAAGAACTGTCATAGGACAACACACAGAATTATAGGAGATACACATTCTCTGGAATGTAACTCCACAAATAAAATTTAAAAGGAGATATTTTAAAAAATGAAATTAAGGAGAGAAAAGTTGAACTTGATGTGTGGCCTGGTGAACCAGCGGTTAAGTCAATTGAGTCCGAAGGAGCAAGCCCTATACCCTTGGGTTCAAGTCCCGGGTCTGGGAAAAACAACCAGTGTGAGCAACTAAATAAAAAATAAAAAAAAATTAAAATGCTTCTTCCTCTCTATTCTTGCCTCCCCAAGCACTTTCATTGCTACCTTCAACTTTCTTTAAAAGAAAAAGAAAAGCTGACCTCATAGTAAAATAAAAGAATAAAAGTGGGGAGGAAGGTGTGAATATAAATTTCTAAAAGGAGGAATAAGAAAGAAGATTTTTCTTTTTTAAAAGGAAATGTACAGGCAGGAATGAAGGCGAGCAAAGGCAGGCAGGAAGGAAGAGAGAGGAGAAAGAAGCATTTCTATTTATTTTACTTAGTTGTTCATCTTGGTTGTTCTTACCAATTCCAGGGCACGAAGCTCGGACCTTGGGATGTTCATGGACTGCGGCCAATTACTACTCCACCAGAGCACAACATGAGAAAGAAGATTTTTAATAAAAGATGCTCAACCTTCATTGGCAGTATCGAAGCCTAAGTGGGTAACAATGAACTTCACTGAGTGTGCTACACCAGGGCCAAGACGAATAAAGCTGCACATGGATATTTTTAAATCCATGAGACTGTTGTGCGGGTGTAAGTATAAAAGAAAAACAAATCCAAGCTGGTGTGCTGCTTGGAATAGCTCCACATCACACTCCCCAAATATTATTCTGTACACCCAGTTTATTTTTACTCAAGCATATGTTAATTAACTATATTATAAACTTGTTCAATTATCAGTATAAAATAGTGACATCATTCATTTCCCACAGTGCCAAGTACATAGGCAGTTCCTTGATGATACAAAAAGGATACTATTTACACATTAAATTTGTTGTATTTCTCAACCACATTAATCTTCTCTTCCCTTTTTTCTAATGTTTACTCTAACATGAGATACACTTAAACATTATATTTTAACAATAATTATCTACATACATAAAAACTCCTTGTAACAGTACCTGTAAACATTCAATAAATGTTTAACAGTAAACATTCAATAAACGCTAGCTACAATCATTATTATTATTATTTTAGTTATTATTAATAGTAATTTACCTTACTAAACTCAGTTCTAATTACATCATAGCCTGTAACTGCCTGGAAGTTCCTATAGCTGTGCAGGATAAATTTACATGATACTTGAATCTTATAAAGCAGAATTCTAAATTAAAATAATTAACAAAAACATGAGAAATCACTTTGGTTAAATATATTTTGCATATATTGCAGCATATTTGATTTTGTACCTAAATATTTTTGTGGCCAGTAATGAAAAGAGCTGAGTGATACTCATTTTATTTGAAAAAATAAAATAGCACCTCCACTAGGGGTTCACAAGAAATCTTTGACAAGAACCCCACAAAGTCTTCTTTAAAATACATACAATGTCTTAAATGCTTTGAGGTCACCTCCCCTCCAAACTACTATTCAAGCATCTACTGGCTCTTCTTTGAAATATCCATTTCTCAGCTTAAAACCTGCAATGGCTCCTCACTGCCCAAAGGACAGAGTAAGAATTTCTCACCTACCTTGTCTGCAGGGCTTTGCCAGACCACATTCACAAGGATCCTCTTGTCCACCCCAAATGTAACAACACCATTTTGCTACCACCAACCATCATGGTAATTTTCTTTAAGATTAGCAAAAACGTTGCCCCACCCACAGTGCTTTTTTAATCTCCCCTGGACAAAAGTGAGATCTGTTTGTCTAGTTTTCCATAGACCATTCTCTTCATACCGTTCACAGCCCTCCGTCTTGGTTACTGATGGTCTTAATTATATACTGTTTTCCCCTAGTGATGTAGTACTCTCTCCAAGACCAGGTATGAGAGTATATGTCTCATGACCTGTGAATCTTCCGTACACCTAATTGAGAGTATTTGTGCAACGAATATTATTATAGAAGGAAATTTAAGAATCAGAACATAATTCTTTTAAGTACCAAGAATGGTCTCTCTTGGACTCATGGATGGCTTAATTTAATATTTTTATACAGCATTTGAAAGAAACAGTACAACACCCACTCCTACATGTAACACTCTACCCTTTCATTACATTGAGCTACAGAAGATGAGCTGTGGGAAAGGGGGTCAAAAAGATGACAGATGATTCCCATAACAGCCAAGAGTAACACAGCCTCCTAAACTATCAGAACTAGAACAATGTTTGAGAGTCATCTCAGAGTACCCGAAAGGTACCAGCCAGCAAGAACCATAACCCAAAAGAACACCAGAGAGTTACTATTGCATCAAACAATATTGTTGCTAACAAGTGTATCGTTAATGGACAACAAATGCAGAATTATAGAGTGGAGATCAAATTGAAAACCAAATGTTACTATGTACAAAATTCAAGTGCAGTTAGATCCTGTAGGAGGAAATAATTATTGTCCTTCTAAAACAACAAAATGGAGAACTAAAATAATTCATAGAATTGAGAAAGTTCCATATAAGTAAAATTATTAAAATGAGGATTCTTCAGTCTGGGAAATACTAATTTGGAAAAGATATTTTTTAAGTTTATAAAATCATTACCAAACTTGGTCCCCAAAATTATAGAAAATTAGGAATAGAAGATATATCTGAAATATGTACTTTCTTGGGGAAAAAAATAGCCAGTAGTAGATGACATTGCGCTCAGTATCTTAAATATATTAACAGCCCCAAGAATAATCTAGCCACACTAACAGGATGATTGATCCACTGGTGATTTTTAAGTGTTATTGGAGCATTCGATTGATCTTGTCCAAATAACAACTAGTGATCTGAAAAGTGCCTCTCATTTCTAAAAATAGGGACAAAGCCATGTTTGGAAAATCCTTTGGCCTAACTCAATATAACTTTTCATATATTCTGATTATAAATGGAGGCCCACCAGGCATTTTAAGAACTTGGAGAAACTTACTTGACTGAAGGCTCTAAACTGTGATTTTCAGGCCAGAGTTAAGGGAAGGCAAATATTTTACTTTTTTAATTGAAAAATTATATTTCAGACAATCTTTTAATTTTTTGAAGTGCTCTAACAGTTATTCAATGTGATCAAGCTGCAAGCCTTTCATATACTAGGTTGACAGTTGTTTTTTGTTTGTTTGTGGCCACATAATTGGACAACTTTCTGTCAAGCAGTACAAGCCGCTGTAGAAATACGCTTAGCAAACGCCAAAGTTTTAGACAGCGGACTAGAAAGTAGAAGCAAAAATAGCTAGAGACAATGTCCTAAATCTTCCTCTCCATATTGTCATATGATATAGTTATGTGTTATTTTGGTATCGATGTAAACTGATTTTCAGAATTATAAAGTCAAACATTTCTGGGAAACTGACGGGTAAAAAAATACTACAGGGAAAACCCAGTATGTGGATTAAAACATGTTTATTTATATTCCTGAAGGGAAGAATATAAATTAATCTCTTAAATATTTTTACCTTAAAAAAAAGAAGAAAAGAAATTACTTCAGTATCTTTCCCTCTTATTGTTGTCATTAACACTGAAGATCAACCTTTTTGGTCAAGACATAATTATTAAATTGCCCTAATTGAACTTCAACAAAACAAGGATATGGACTTCACACTCAGTCTGTGTTTGGTTTCATTTTATTCTATGATTCTGCTGCCTCTTTGCATTTGTTATTTTTAGCAAATGTCTGAAAGCAGAAACCAGGAAGTGCATTTTGTATTAATTTCTAGTGTAAAGTTATTTTCAAACAAATAAAATTTGCTTGGTAATAAATTTAAACACAACCTTCCTTGTTTATATAAGCTTACATAAAAGTCCAAAGAACTGAGTGTTTAGGCTCAGATGCAAACAAAATTAAAGTATCACATTCTTTGATAGTCAAAGAAATTATTCTCATCCAGTGATTCCTTTATTACTGCTCTCTCTAGTTTCCATGGGGGTTTTATATGAATAAAAAAAAAATAAAATCCCTTACGCACTTGAACAGAATTACGAATTAATGTTCTCTATTCCTGTTTATGTTAAGAGTTCCAAGAATGACCATCATGTGAGTATAATGGCAGTCTTTTAGCAGTGCTGACATAAAAGGACCGTTCCACTATGCTGTTCAATTGTATATATTCCAATGCCGGGCAACTCTCCAAATCTTATTGTAAACATTGTATAAGGCCTGTAAGTTCAGCAAACTAATGTAGTTCAGGCTTTTTACAGTTACATCAAGTGACAGTTGACTTCTCTTTAGGATTTTATATATTGTTTGCCATGATTACTGGAGATTGCGTTGTCACATAAAACCAGATGACATTTGGAGACTCAGACTAATGTTATGTTCTAAGCATGTCAGTTTTTTTCCCCATTAACACTGGCTTGTTGCAGGGTTTTGTTTTCAGATCTAAGGGCAATCTATTACAGACTGTTGTGTTAAGGTTGGCTATATGAAATATTTAATTAAATATAAAATCAGTAGCTATACTGAGCAGCCATTAAATATACTGGTTACTGCGCTATATGGCAACAAAGAGATTTTGTTAATTTGATGGAAATTACATTTTTAAATTCATGTTTTTGTAAGCTTTTGAAGTAGACACTGGTTTCTGTACACTGATTAAGTGGGGAGGAAAGGCAGACAACTATAGGATAAAAGGTAGTACCGTCCTACTCTAGTTTTATAAGAATGAGGCTCATTTACTGTTCAAAGGACATTGTTTATACATTCCAGACTTCCATCTTATAATTGCTCCAGGATTTGTAGAAAGGAAATCTCAGCAGGGCAGCAAAATTTATTCAAAGCAATAGCTGCACATAATTGGTATAAAATACCAGAAGTCTGCTCTGAAAACTCTCTTCTCAGCAACAGTTTTGTACCTTTTCCACTCTCTTTTTACAGTCGAATAAAGTTTAACTTCTTCTCTTCTATTACTGGAACTTCTCCTTCTACACAAATAACATTTTATTTACTTTTACTTAGTTGTTTATCTTGATTATGTCCCCCTGCCCCGGGACACAAACCCAGGTCCTTGGGATATGTGTGGATGGAGTGTGGCCAGGGGCAGTAAACCTAATGGCGACTCTACCAGTGCACACCTAAACAACACACTTTTTAAAATGTCCTATGAAGAATTTTCAATAAAAATTATGTGAGAAATTTCCTTGATGTAAATTTGGTTTTATTAATGTTTGCCTGGTTACTGTGGTAATGAGCAACAAAGAAAATTGGTTTTATCTTTCATATTTTCAAAAGCTCTATGAGCTAATTAGGTTCTTATTACAAATAAAAGTTAAATACTCCATTATGTGTTAGTATCATCTCAGGAACTCAATTAAGTGAACAAGAGAATGGAAATGTAAGTCTGGATATTACATAAAGTTGAAAAATACAGGAAAGGAAGATGAGTCACAAAATGTGGCAAATCCCATACCTTACAACCACAGTCTTTCTTCAGCATACCATATCATATCACTGGCTTACAGTGTTACTGGACTTCTGACAAAATTTCTTTGCAAGGAAAACGGGAAGAAACAAAATAAACAATTGCATCTTCTATTTAAAGTGCCACTTTCAATTTAAAAGTTACTTCAAAATTTTTGTACATGTTCAGAAGGTTACAATAGCTTTACTAATTTCATACTACTTTAAAATTGCCATGTGATAAAAGTTTTAGCAGACATTTCTCTACTCATATAAATGAGAATGAGAATCTGTGGATGGTTTTGTTGTTCTTTTAGGGAGAAAACAAAGACTTGAAACTAAAAACATAACCTCTCAATATTAAGGATTGAAACATTCTTTCCTAACAAATTTAATGGTTTTTAATTTAGGTTACTTTGATAATAATATGAGTTTTGATGTGCAGTTTCACAGTTCATCAAGCATTTAACACTCTGTATCCATTACCAAATTTTCAGTGGTCTTCCACCACCATGGGTAGTGATGGCCACCCACTAATGTGAATGTGCTTTACCCCTTTCGCTTAAAATATAGTTAAAATTATCATTTTTGTGTCATGTACATGTTACCACAATAAACAAAAGCATTCTTGAGTTCGTACAGCAAAAACCACTTTTAAATTTGAAATTAAAAACTGAAACTCAGAACCTGTTCTCTTTAAAAGGCATAGTTTCAAGTAATTCTTAAGTCCTATTAAAGACAGATCAAATAAAGCATAATATAGAAGGGGTAGGCAAAAAGTAAACTTGAGTAGAACAAGAATAATTAGAACTTAATGCCCAAAACGTATTTATTTCCATTGCATTACAGGTAATCTGTCATACATACGATGTTATTATAACCTATTTTGCCTAATGGAATAATTACGAGTTTCAGGTAATTTTTTTCAGATTCTAGACTTAAGATAATGCAGATTTCTGAAAACAAGCTAAAAAGAAGAAAAAATGTGCTGAAAAGGGCCAAGAGAACGCTCATGCCATATTCAAAGACAAATATGGTTGAACACACACACAATAAACACAAGAAATTAAATTTTAAAAATGAAGTCACTAAATATCAAATCTTCAAGAGAAGATATATAAACCTTTCTTACATCAGTCATATTTTCTCCTAGTTGTTTACATACTAGTTTTCCCATCTTATTTCTTTGAATATATTTTTCGTAATTAATTTCCTAGGCATGGAAGTAACCAGTAATTAAAGATCAAATATCCAGAATAACTATACCACAGGAATAAATATTATTTTTTAACTGAAGTAGACTTTGTAATGATGAGAAACCTAGACACAGTGGTCTATTTTTAAATATAACACAGTCTAAATAAATATAACCTACATTTCTATTGCATATACTATATAACATGAAAGGGTTCTTACATTTATTACTTCGCTTTTATTAGCCAGTCTTAGAAAATGCTCCACCTTAGTGATTTTGATTTCTTTCCCTTTTACAGTCTTGTCACCAATATTTGCAGGATTCCTGTGAGTGGAAGCTAGCAAATAGAAAATCTGAAAATGCAAGATCCTCATCAGATACTGTATCAGACATTGCAGACAAAGAACTTTTTCCTCATTCCAGAAGGTTCTACTGGACAGAACTGTTACTACAGGATTGTTTTAAATAATGAGCTTCCCAAATTTATCTGAAGTTAGGTACTTTGGATTACTTTATAATGTCATCTCACACTTATGTCAACACTTGTTTGGTTGTTTTCAGTATCTTACTACTATGTAAAACAAGGTACAACCCTACCAGCAGCTAATTTTCTTATAAAGTTTTCCATTACTTACAGCAATAGTCCTGGCAAAATGCTTTGCACATCCTAGACATTCACTAAAAACTGCCTAACTCATTAGAGTAATAATATAAATGTTTAAGACAATGAATATAGAAGTAAAAGGAACATTAAGAAAAGTAGTAAGCACTCATTTAATTACTCAAAATGTACTGATCCCCATACCTCCATTGCCTTTCCACCTTCTCCAACCCCATTTTCTGTGCTCTGAGAGGGTGACCCAGATAGCCCTGCATCAAAGGGGTCCTCCTCCCTCCTGCTTCCTCTTGGTTCCAGCTGAAGGCTCTGTCAAGAGTTATGGAAGTAGCCCTTCAGACCTGTATCATAAAGTTGCTCACTTCTTGCTGGCCCTGGAATACATCAGTATCTCTTTTTGGTTTCCCGGAGTCCTGCCAACACATTTGTAAGTATTCTTGCTTATTAAATATCCCTTAGATATCAGTGTAAGTTTACCACATTTCCCATTCAGTACTCTGACAAATATAACCATATATTCACATTTCCAGGCCCTTAAGAGACCTCCAGCTATTTCTAAGAAATATAGTTCTAAGAAATGTAGCCCTTTTAAAATATTTAATTGCTTTTCAATAATAATACTCCATTCACATATTATTCAAAAAAATTCACTAACAGTAGAAATTTTTATACACATCATGTTTGCTATATTTAAGATAATAATTGGACATTTTGTTACTGATATGACAATGGCATACTATCTTAATGATGGCCTTCTACATATGGACAGGACTCTAATAGTAAAGTTAAAGACGGAGCCCTTTTTTTTAGTAATTTAAACTAAAACCCCATTTTTATACTAAAGATGTGTGTATTTTGAGAAGCATCTTCATCCCAGAAGAATTCGGACTGTGCTTCGTATTTCCTTTTATCTGTCAGCAAACAAAAGCTATATATTCAATTTTATAAACATTTAAGAACCAACTATGAGAAAAGCATTGTGATAGGCACAAATATGAACATGATATATTCTTAAGAATCTTACAATCTTATGGAAACCACACACACAAATTTTTATTAACAAAGTGCACACAGTTGATAATATATATAATATACATAACTTCATGTCATGCTTTCTTTCCCTACATCTTCTGAAATTTTCAGTTTTTCACCATAACATGCAAATTTAGTAGATAATATATGCTAAATGAAATGTCACTTAGTAAAGGTTAAAATATAATAAGAAAAATCAAATTAGTAAACTCTTATGTCTCTTTTTTTAACATTCCAAAAATGAGCGTTTATAAGCAATTTAAGAGTGAGCAGGCGCACCCTAGTGGCCTAGCAGCTAAGTCTACTGCCTCAGCAGGCCCAGTCCACATACTTCACAAGGGCCCAAGGGTTCATAAGCCAGGGGCAGGGTGGAGGTCAACCCTGAGCAGCTAAATAAAATGCTTCTTCCTACTCTCTCTTGCCTCTGCTTGTCTTCATTTCTGTCTGCACGGTTCCTTTCAAAAAAAAAGAGAGACAGAGTGCGAACATGTAACACACACAGATTTGACATATCTGTCTCAATCAGCCAGTACAGGGCACACCCTGTTGGAGTAGCAATTAGGTCAATCACTGCTGAAGAAGCTCAGGCCACACACTACTGAGTTCAATCCCAGGTTAGGGGGAAACAAACTGTGTAAACAACTAAATTAGAATAAAATGTTTCTTCTCTCTTCCAGTCTGCCTGCCTACTTGTCTTCATTGCTACCTGCATCTTTTCTTAAAAAAAAAAAAGTTGTAATATGTTGAGTAAAATGAAAGTTACTAAGACAAAAATCTTTAAGTTTAGCAAGCAAATTTAGATCAAAAATGAAATTCCCTATATTTCTTACAATAATTATTCATGTGTTTTTAGTGGAACCCTAACTTTCCTTTTAGACTTTAAGTCACTCTGCCTGAACACCGACATTTTCAACTGAGACAAATAATGCACGACTTTGAAAGTGTCAAGCATGCCCCCTTTCGTTGCTGAATGTTAAATAAGTAAAAGAATTCCAAACAAGTCTCTAATTATGTTTTAGGAAAGATTCAGAGCAATTTATTTGCCTGTGAACATTAATAACAGCAAAATGTTCTTGGCTCAACATGCTCTTGCAGATGTTTGAGCCGACAAACAGTATGTGGACCTTGTAAAGCCCACAGACCCAGGTTTTCGATCCAAAGCAGGGGGCAGGGTGGGAAGACAACCAAAAATAAAATATAACAAATACAAATTTAAAAAAGATAATTCACTTGATCAAACCTGACAATCCGATTGTCCTAACTGGTGTGTAAAAAAGACACCTGAGAATGCCCAAAAAGCCATGTGTCTCCGCAATCTTTAAACACATGGCCACACACTGGAATCCTTGACTCTGACACATGTCAATTAATAATGGTCCACAAACAACTTGGTTTTCTTACAGATAATATAAAGGCTTTAACATCATTTTAAATTGCCCACAGCCAGTTTTGTCATTTCCTCTGAGAATCGCAAGGCTTGGAGCTCACCAGTTACAGTTACACACACTGACAGGAGAGGGGAAAATAAGCCTGGAACCAATCAGTGAAAAGATTCTTGAAGCAGTGAGAAAAACAAACAAAGGGGGACAGAGTTATGCCTTGTTTACTCAATCATGCATTCCTAAGAAGGTGGGTGTAAATCAAATACAACAAAGTATCTTCCTTTCCAACCAGCTTAAGAAATTATTTCACAAAACTTTTTTTTTTTTTTTTTTTTTTAGTATCTACTCTTTAATAGGCCATGCTTCCTAGTGGTTTAACTTTAAATCATATTTTTTGTCAAAGAGTTAGTGACCTATAATGATCTTTGAAAGATGTGAAATGAATTCAGGAGGCATTTTCACAGGTGAATCTTTGTCAACCATAGAAAATCATTCTCTCTAATTTACTTATTATATCACAATTTCTCCTGAATATGATTTCCCTAATGGGTGGCAGGCAGCCAGGTATGATATTTTTCAACTATGTACTTAACGAATACATGATCCAAACATAGGCTGACCATATTTCAAATCAGATGGGGCTTTTGGGTCCCCTCAACAGACAGGGCCCGGGGCACCTCAACTGCCCCTGCTGTCCTACGTTACAGATGACCCTGGTTTATTAAAAATGGGACAAAATTGATGGTCGGGAAATATGAAAACAAACAGTGGTGTCCCATTTAAAACAGGATGTATGGCCTGTCTACCCAAAGAGCATCGGGAAAACGCTGTGCCCAACTGGCACAAGGGACTTATTGCTGCCCCGCATTGTACCTTTTGTTTTTTGAGGTTGTCCACATAATTGACTAAAACAAAGCTCCTGAAGTCCGATTATGGGAAGAGAGCAGAGTCTCCTCACTGTGTTCAAAGATCTCATGAAAAAAAAAATAACAAGAGGCTCGAGCAGAGTGGATTAGGAAGAAGGAGGTTCCCATCAGAGTGGTGAATGAGAGGGCTGGCTTCAACAAATAAAGGAAGTGTTTAATCAGAGCCTCTCTGGGCTTTTTCTTGTTTGTTTTTTCTTTTCCTTTGGTGACCAAACAGGTTACAGTAGGTAGTAATGGCAGAATCGAGAAAGTTTAGCAAGACTATAGTAGTCTGGACTCTATCCTGCCAGTATGGGAAAGTTCCAGGCATGCTGAAAAAGTGACTATTTGGTCCTACACCCAGGACTATAAAAAAAAAAGGGTCTCTAAAGAATGTGATCAAGAAAGAATCCAGAAGCAGAACCACGGCCAGGAGTAGGCCAGAATCATGGAGGATGAGCAGAGCCCAGCTGTGGATTACCCAGGTAACTGGTAATCTGCACAGGTTAGAAACAAGAACGCAAAACTGAATCAGTTCTGGACAGTTTTGGTGAATGCGGAGGAGCACCCGTGATAGTGGAATAAGTGCACAAGTCTAGCCGAATCTATCTGCTGAGGTGATCTCACACAGAGTAACTACCATTGCTTCCTGATCAGACATCAGCTGAGGACAGAGGCCCCATTCATAACCCAGTCCAATCCCTATAAGTTCCTGGAATGACTGCAAAAGCTTTATGTGGCCTCCCTTCTCCTTCCTTCCTCTTCAGGCCACTACACTGACCAGTCATCTGAGGTCAGGACTCCATCCTCCCTGTCTCTCACCTTCATGCCCCTTCCCTCCACTCCTTCTCTCCAGAACTGTCTCTTCACTTTGGGTAAGCTTCTTCTCATCTGTAAAATGAGTGTCTTGGAACCGATTATCTTAAAGTTCCATCCAGTTCTAATATTCTGTGATTCTTGGATGTTATAAATTCCCAGAATCACAAAATTTAGAGTTGAAAGGAACTTCAGAAGTCATCTTCTCAACCTCCTACTCACCCTAATATAACCTAGTCAGAACTAATAAGCTTTGAAAGTTCTATGTAGTTGTTTTTGGCTGGCTGAACATGACAATAATCAAAGCTTAAAAACCTTAAGTATAAAGCATGAAATAAAAGTAAGATTTTTAGAACATCTAAGAAAAATTTGAAAGAGCTGAAGCCCATAGAGTAACATGCTCTATTGCTTAGAAGTCTTATATCTAAGCAGTAATTCCCAATTTTTTGTTTTCACAGTACCAGGGGCATATTGAAAAATCACAAGGATTTCAGAAACTTCTCCAAAACAAAACTAATTTTCAATTTATTATTATGCTTCTACATGACAGGGTGATGAGGAGTCACAACATTAAATAAACAAAAGAGAAAGCTATATTTTGAAACACATTCAAGAAGACTTGAAACGAATGTCATCAGTTCTTAAAGGCTGTTAGTAAAGTTACTTTTCAAAATTAATTTTGATCTGATAATAAATTTTTCCTTCCTTCAAAAGGATTATTTTCTTAGAGGCTAGGTCAACTACCATGGCGCTTGAAGAAATCATTCGATACATTTAACGACTAGCAGTTAAAATAATAATAATTTTCCATGTGTATGTGTATTTTTAAAGAAAAGGTACAGGCAGAAATGAAGGCAAGTAGGCAGGGAAGCAGGAAGAAGAGAGGTGGAAGAAACATTTATTTATGTATTTAATTTAGTTGTTCATCTTGGTTGTTACACTCCGGCCCTGGGTCTTGAACCTGGGTCCTTGAGATGAACAAATAAAGTGCTTCAACCTCCTCTCCCTTCCTTCCTTCCTTCCTGCCTGCCTGCCTTCCTGCCTACCTACTGCCCTTCATTCCTGCCTTTAACTGTCCTTTAAAAAAATAAAATAAAAGGTTTGAAAGATATATTAATGTTAAGATAGCAATTATCCCAAAATCGATGCATAGATTTAATGCCGTCCTAAGAGAACACCTATCAGATATTTTTATGGACATCAAGAAGCCGATTTTAGAACTGATAAAGGAATGCAAAGAATCTAGAATGGTAAAGACCACTTTGAAGGCTATACCCTCAATATACTGTTTCAGTAATTAAGATAGTGACGTTAACAGCACACAGATGGAACAAAACAAAGAGTCCAGAAAAGAACCACATAAATGTAGTTACCTGACAACAAAGGCAACACTGAATTTCAAAAAGGAAAAATAAAAATGCCTTCCAGTAAGTAGTACTTGAATAATTAGATAGTCACATGGAGGTATGTGTTGCGGGGGAACTAATTCTGACCCTGTCCACAACAAATTCAAAAGCAATTCAAGATAGATTATAGGCCTAAACATGAAAGGTAAAATACAGCTTCTAGAGGAAAATATAGGAACATATCCTTGCGACCTTAAAATAAGCAGTTTTTTTTAAAGTTACAAAAATGAATGATAATTTAAAAAAATGATGAGTAAATTGGACTTCATTAAAATTAAAAACTTCTACTTATTAAAAGATGTTAATCAAATAGTGAAAGAAAAACTGGAAACTGGGAGAAAATATTCTCATACACATATTTTAATGAAGAATTTTTATACTGGTATATCTAAAACCTACAAACCAATAAAAAGAACAACACAACATCAAAAGCAAGTAAAAGACTGAGTTGTATGTTACTGGAATTGTATTCAATAAAGGTATTTTTTATTATTTTAAGTGAGCAAAAAATTGGAAAGATACTTCACAAAATACGATAACTGACGGGCCAGTAAGTATATTAAGAGTGATCAACAGGTTTGCTCATCAGGGAAATGTAAATTAAAATGATAAATGAGATACCGCCCACCAAAAGAGCTAAAATTAAAAAGACTGACAATATCAAGTGTTAGTGACGTGCAGAGCAATTAGGTTTCTTAACTTCTGCCAGTAGGAATAGAAAACTGGTCATATCTACCAAAGTTCAACATATCCTTTTCTTAAGACCTACCCAGTTCTTCTCTTATGAACAAGGGTATATGTTGACCAACTTATATGAACAAGAATAAACATAGCAATTTTATTACCAACTGCCAAAATTCAAATAATCCAAGTACTCATTAATACCAGCACAGATAAATAAATTGTAGTATAGTCTGTTATGGAACATTATATAGCATTAAAAAAAAAAGTACTAGCAAGTATTACATATAACAACATGGATGTTCTAACCAAAGTAATGATGAGTTAAAAGAGGTCATATACAAATGGCCTTCAGATTTCACTATGAATAAGCAAAAAAAAAAAAAAAAATCTGCAGAGAAAGAAGTCATTCTAGTGGTTACATTTGGAAAGTACAAACTGGGAGAGTACATTCTGGACATTCTGAATGCTGATAATGTTATATTGTGAGCCAAGTGGCTAGCACATGATTACATTAATTTATATTTTAAAAATTTGTGCAGTAAATGTATGTTCTACTTTAATAAAAATTTTAAATAAGCATATAAAATTATTCCATTGTGCTTAACGACAGCACAAGCCACGTCTCTTTACATAGCTGCAGCTTCCAAGGCCTAATTCAATGACTGCTCAGAGTTTGTTGAATTTAATTAGATTGGCCAGGTAGTTCCAACTCTAAGATCTTAACTGGATGATTTTAGTAGGGTATTTCTGAGTCGTCAATAGAACTGTAGTTGTATGCTTCCAGATTTCTTTTAAATTTCCAGTGCATTCATATTTAAAATACCTGACTTTTTGTCTCTCCAAAAAAGAGATAGAAACATTTGCATATTGAAAACAACCCCATTTGCAGGGTTTAACAAGATTCAAATCAAAGAGGCAAAGGAAAAAGAAACAAAGAAAGGTGCTGCTGTGGCTCCCTAGAAAACAGATGTTCATTAGACCCAGACACACAGATTACTATCACTATGTACTTATCTAAACATGCTATCGTCAGACCAAACAGTCAAATCAAATTTTGAAGGCTCAAAGGATGTGCACTGAAGAACATCATGTATTGCTGAAACATGAATTTAAATTTTCTAACAGAGATAGAGAGGTAGAAAAAAACAGCAGCTATCACCCACTGTCATTTTAACTCCTTTCTATATGTTAAGAAATAATCTAGTCTTTGGGGGGGGAAGCAATCAAAAATGAACATTTAAGATCTGCTACTAAAATTAAAATCTAAGAAACGGGTACCAAGAAAGTTAACACCTTTTTTTGAGTCTTTTGCAAATTATTAAAACAATACTCATTCATGTGAACCATTTTTAGATAAAAAATAGTTCTTTGAAAATTTCAAAAAACATAAAGAACTTTCTTTTAAATTTTGATATGGCTAGAGAAAACCTGTCAACATTTTACCATTTCACTATCTTGCATTTAAATTCCAATCTCCTTGAGTACACATTTGTCATCAAAATACTATTATGCTAATTATGTACTTTTCTTCAAAGTATTACATCATGTCTACCCCTCTGTAACACACTTACACATTACAAAATTTTACTTCAATTTTCCATACAAAATTGGATACGAAATCAGACAGAAAATCTGAATCAAAGAGGCAACTGTAGTTAGTAGACTGTTAATCCTAATCTGTGTAGCATTAAGAGGTAGTAAAGATTTTTTTAGCCAAAGTCAGTGAGTCAACTTGGTCCGTGATTTGGGCACATGCAGTGGGAGTAACTTATATGTGATGGTCACCCTGGTAGATCCACCACTAGCACACACCTGCAGCTGGCCAGAAGTAAATCCAGATGGCACATGAACGTGCAGGAAGAAAAGTGGGGGGAGGGAACAGGGAAGAAGAGAGAAAGAAGAAGAAATAAGGGGAAAAAAGGGAGAGAGAAAACATACTTTAGGACAGTCCAAACCCATGGATTTTATTCCCATTCATGTCCACTTTGCAGGCCCTTGGCTTTTGTCTAGCTCTTCATGCCAGAGTAGAGCCAAAAACCAGAAATAAAATACTAAGGGAATCCATGGTTTCAGTCATCCTCTTAAACACAGATTGATTCCCTTTTGTCCTTCTTTCAGGGTAGAATTATACATACATACTTACATCATACATATAGATAGATATAGATACATGCACACATGTATATATACATACATACATATTTTTTAACTTTTTTCTCTTGCTTATATTGCCATATGCATTTAGGATATTGAAATTGCATCCCAGTTTGTGTGTGTATTTCACATATGGCCACCTTGTTCCCTCTTTCCTTTCCTGCCTGCTCCTACCTGTCTGGCAGCCACTGTTCTGAGTCCTGTGTGTATTTTGAGGTTGGTCTGTTCATTTGTTTGGTTTCATTATATCCCACATATTGCCTATACTTATCTGTTTCTTTCTGGCTTACTTCACTTAACATGATCCCCTCCAGTTCCATCCACATCGCTGCAGAGGAAACTATTTCATCTTTTTTTTTTTTTATCAGCTGCATAGAATTCTATTGAGTCTGTATGTCACAGCTTCTTTATCCCGTCATCTATTAAAAGGCATTTAGGTTGTTTCCCTCTCTTGGTTACCGTGAACTGTGCTGCTATAAACACAGAATGCAGTTGTTGTTTTTCTGATTAAGTTTTTGTTAAGAGTTCATCTGTGCTCCTCAGGCTGAGTCTCCACAGAAATGTGAGGTTAATAGGCATGTGCTATCATCAGATTCTCAAGGCTTGGGGTTCCCCTGGGAGTTATGATCAATGGTTAGCCTAAACCTAGGTAAAAGTAAGATAAGTGATGGAATCGGACGGCTTTTTATCTTTTGTTTCTTTCTTGTCACCAACCTTAAAGACTGCTCGATTCAGCACTAGAAACAAGGAGAGTGTAGAGGTTGTAATAATCTTTTCATCCTATGGTGCTGTTCATCCTGGCCGGTGATGAGCCAGCATGAAGAGCACCACTAGCAAACTCTGGACTGCTTTTAAAACAACAACATCAAATTGTTTTGACTGGCAGGAAAAGAGAACAAGAAATTATCTCTGAGGACAGCACAAGAAAAGAGAACAGGTGAGTGAGGAGCTAACCTCAGTGAGGACTCCCAGGCCCTTGCTCCACTATGAAGTTCCAGAGTCTGCAACTCCTGGCTTTGCAAATCCTGACCCATGTACCTTCATAAGGCCCACTCTTGCATCTCAACACCCAGTTCCCATTCCAAGAAGCTCAAAGCCCAGTGGAAGAGATGCAGAGAGACTGTCTTCTCACTGCCCCTGGGCAGTCAGGAAAAACCTTCTACTGCCCGCAGAGAGGCAAAGACAGTTAACAGGAATTCCATTATTTCAACAGTCACCCTCTCTCTGAGAAATGCTGCCCAGTATAAGTGGCTCTACACTAGGATTAGATGGAACAACGACATGTAAATTATAAAGTGGGTTCATTTTACAGGCTCTTAAAGGTTGGGTGGGGACCTTATCATTTTCGATAACACATATTATATGGTATATAGGAAGTGAGTTTCAAGTTCTAAATAATGGATAAGTGAATTTTTTGAGCAAACCTTCTTACAAACTCACTTGTAAGTTAAGATATATCAAATTACTGAACAGATCACGGGGAGTCCTAGAAAAAATATCATCTGTCCAGCTACAGAAAGTTTGCTAAAGTTGTTTCTTTGGTAGCAATTCTTCCTGTGTTATTGCTGTTGTTTAAAAAACATATGAAATGCACCTGGTGAAGTGATTAGGTCAGCTGCTCCTGAACAAGAGCAGACCATGTACATCCTAGGTTTGTGTCCTAGATCTTGGGGGAAACGACCAATGTGAACAACTAAAATAAAACAAAATGAAATGCTTCTTCCTCCTTTCTCCTCCTGCCTGCCTACCTACTCACCTTCATTCCTGCCTGTACCTTTCCTTTAAAAAATTTATATTTATATATATTTTAAAAATAAATAAATAAAAATATGAAAATAATCACGTGGGGAAAAAAGCCAAAAAGAGGTTAAGATTAGGAAGCCTCTTTTTACTTAAGACTTACATTTTTTAAAACAATGAAATTAATCAAAACTGTTTTGTAGGAGGCAGAGAAGTCCTGAAAAGAAAAAATGGCAAATTTTTCTTTCCATGAATATTTGTATTTGACAAACACCTGCTCGATGATAATTCAGATTGTTCTTAAGAAAACAAAGGTAGAGTTGATACCACAAATTTCTAAACAAAAATTATTTTCCTTATAACCTCTCAAATATTTTGAGATTTTATGATATAAACTGTAAAAATATTTCACTGCTATTCTACAGGTAAGGAAGAGTTTGTAGACTCACCATACAAATAAATCTCAACTACAATTCTCAAACTCGCCATGTTTAAAAGTGTTAAAGAGAGGAAATAGTACAGTGACAATTGAAGAGTTTAAATATAAGTTTATAATCAAACACTCATTTTGACAACTTTGATATCTCCGGGATCCAACAAACACAAGTTAAAAACACAAGATTCCATGATGCAGTCTTCCAATTCTTCCCATTCTAATTATTATTTTTTTAACTTATGGAAAAGCAAAATGGGTATCATATGAAATAGGCTGACATACTCGAGTTGGGAAGAGTTGGGAAGATGAAGCCTTTCTCTTTCAAAATCATTTATGGTATCTATGAAACGATTTAGTTTTGTTTTACAAAACCTTTCCCAGAAATCAATCTTTATCTGGGACCCAGGTGCCAGATAGCACACGTTATGGACTTTCAGAGTGATGGGTACTGTGTCCCACAAACAGACCAGGCACCTGGCAAAATGACTTCTGAAGGACATAATTTCATTTGCAGAAGTAAATAAAGCTTACTTTTAAAGAATTAAAACATATAATATAATGTCCAAATAAAGAGAATAAGTAGCTATGTCCACTAAAGATGTATAGTAATAAACATATCTGCTATTTTCTGAAGAAATGCCAGCTCACATTAAACACATAATCCATGTGTAGACAGTAGGAAGACAATGATCTAATTGGCAGCATAACAAAACTCCAAACATATGTTTCCCCCTTTGCCATGAGTAAGGCTAATGAATTAGGAGAAATAAACATCATTTCAAATGGTTTAAAACAATAAAAGCAACATTTCTGTATAACCATTATGCAATCACTTGAGTGTATTTACAGCTTGTCACATTAAAAGGTTAATATATAGCATATTGATAAGCATACAACCAAAAAAATAATAATGTAAAATAACATAATTCTATGATACTTTGAGGGGAAGGAGATAACATATTAAGTAAAATAAAATTCTCTAAAATTCATATACTTATAAAAAGATTATAAAACAAAATTGTTAATTAGCAAATCAAGAAATTTTCATTCATTAATTGAAAGTCCAATTTCTTTCTATAGTTCCCAGATTTGTTGTAGCTCTTATTAGCACTTCTTCTCACAAAACATTTTAGTGCCTTCTCTGTCACTCAGACTCTTGGTTAGTATGCAATTCTTCACTTATTTCTTGTACTATGTCTATTCTGTCTTTCCTGGTGAGATGCTGGAGAAAAAGGTATCACTCACACTCCCTAACCTTTCCTAATGTCAAGTGCAAAGAATGGTGCTCTAGGTCACTCGGGAAATAAGATCAATTAGTTAGTATTTTAGTCCTTCATGAGTCTCAGCAATTTTCCAACAAGCTACCGGCTTAAAACTTAACCTAATTCTAGAAAACAAATGTTATAGCCAATGTAAGAAATCACCCACCAGATGTTGATTTTTGTCTTCACAGTACCAGATTTATAAGCCAGTTAACTGTTCATACTGGCATCTAATCTCTCTTTTAGAATCTAGAGTTTCATATTTATCATCCAGCAGACTGTTTCAACGTATCCATTTAAGAATTAGCTAAAAGATAACATCAGAAGAATGCCAAAGTTCAGTTTCATACATTTTTCTCCCCAAGGAGGTCTACATGTCGATTTTGCCCTCTCCTTCTTGTCTCATTTCTAACATGCTCATTTTCCAGTGCTTGTCTGAAAAATTAAAATATTCATATAATTACATTAAGGAGAATAGATGCATTAAGCAAAAATAAGGAATTAGATTATGAGAGAAACCTGTTATGGGCTTAGCTGTCACCATTCCCTTTACAATTTCCTCCTGCTATCTACCTGATTAAGAAATGTTTCATTTCTATTACAAATTTGATAACACACACGTTTATCAAATTTGGGTATATTTTGATAAACCTGTATGTGTCCTCAAATTTGGATGTGTTCAACACACATGGTTCTAAGAAGACATTTTGTTGTGCATCATCTGACCAAACTCCCACTGGTAGCTGTCTGTCCAAGTGATGCTTCTCATGAGGCACAGCCAAGGTCCATCAGGTTTTATTATTTATATTCATTTACATGATACAGCAAAGAAACCAGAACATTTTAATTCATTCCAAACAAAACTCCATTGGTCCACTGTTCCATTTTTGAATATATGGTTTGATTTTAGACAAATTTTTTGGCACTGTACTTAAGTCACTGGCATATAATTTACTACATTTTCTTTAAAATAAGCTTTTACACTGACTACTACACTTGCAATAACAAGCAACTTGATATGTTCCAGGTTATTCCTATAATATTCCAACAAATGAGATAAAAAGCTAGATGGCTGCATGTCATGTGTAAGATTATGGAAGTCAGTAACTGAAAGATATAGTTCTGAATGCCTCAATTCTACTTCAAATTAATCAATTTTTTTTACCAAATCTGAAATATAGTGAAAAAGGGACTGCCTTCAAAATTAAGCAGGAACTACTTTGGGGTGTCTCGGTACGGTCCAGGGAAAGAAGGCAAAGACAGGCGTCACCATTTAATCACAAGTGATGCTGTCACCCTCAATACTACAATACTTTCTTTCTGGAACCATATTCTTTAATAAAAGTTACACAAAAAGGCAAGCTGATTCCATAAACTGAGCATTGACCAACTTACATGTGATTCATCTGAGGTATCTTATTCAATTCAAAAAATATAAGAAAGTTTTCATTACAGGAACAAAGCGAAAACACGAGTCAAACTATTTGAGATTTCATAAGAAAATTAGACTGGATTTGGGTCTACAATTTTTTTTCTGGTCTACAATTTTTTTTCTGGTCTAAAATCGTTTCTATGTACTTATTCTGAATAATAATGGTTGCTAACAAGCATTCATTTAGCACCTACTGTTCTGCAAGCAGACAAGGAACTAGGGAGATTTCCTTTGAAGAGAGACTAGGAGAGTCAGATTGTGCTTACAGAAAATAAACCACAAATAATATAAATATCCATAGAACAAACTAGACAAGAAATTTCTCATTTTTAAAATAATGAACAGCATTTAAATACCCATGTCATTTTTTACAAAGCACCTATCTTTCTAGTCTAGATTTTCCTTGTGTGATTTTCCCTTTGTTGGTTAAGCAGATACAAGGGGAAAAAAAGATGTTCTTTCCAGGCAACTCCCTCTTTAGTTAAAAGAAAAGGAAAAAAAAGATTCCTTTATCTTTACTTAAAAGACCCATAATTTTAAGCTTCAGTACTCATTAAGTAAGCTGGGATAAATTAAAGTTCCAGTAAACTATTAAGTAGAACAAAAAGTATGGACAATATACCAGTGAAATTATTTAAAAAAAAAATAGAAAGTGTTATCTACATGAAAAATGCCCATATTTGAATTTAAATTCAAAGTCAAGATTGCCAGCTATGTCAGCTATATCTAGTTATATTATTAGATTATTAAATACTTCCCCACTTCTCCTTTTCACTTTTTTTTGTTCCCTTCTAGTAACTTAAGATTTGACTCCTACCATATTAAAAATAATACTATTACAGGAAATTCCAAGGAAATAATTATTGTAGAGAAAGGTTGCTATAATATTGTGTTTTGATACTCTTCATCTAAATGTTTCCATAACATTGAGTCTTCCAACACACCACTACCAGGTAGCTACCACATTCCACTAATCTAAGGAATAAAGTGTATTCATCAGTGTAAAATATTGTATCGATGTATTAATACATTTAAGTAAATTTTATTCACCTATAAATACGATTACTTCCTAAGACATAAAGACCCCAAGACTCAATCATCATCCTTCAATCCTCCTTAATATGCTCAATAGTTCTATATATAAAGTTCTATATATAAAGTCATGACCCCTAGTTTTTCTGCAGAAAGAATGACATAATACTCATTCCTTAAGTAAAAATTAAGACATTCAATAAAATGTTAATGCACACAAAAATCCAATTCAGGAAAACTGCTCTATTCCTGTAGCCTTTACCAGTAGAATTCCAAATTACATCATTCATTGTTTTCCTTATTTTGCAGCTAGACTCTGATTCGCATACTTATACAAAAATGACTTTAAAAGGAGTTAAACTTATGTTTTGTTTTAGAAACAAACATTAGCATAGAACATTTCTTCAGTATACAGAATATAGCTGTAGACATAAAAACTTAAAAATCAGCTTTCAATATGTTGTATAGAAATATTTTATAAATATGAAGATCACAAATGTGTCAAATTACTGTTAGTTGGTACAAAATATTAGCTAACTAATCATGTAAAGAATATTTTATTCCCATAAATACTCGCTTACATTCACTGGCAGTAATGTTCATTGTAGTATCTTTAAAACACACAGCCCATGATTCATGGGCTGCCTTACAATAAGTGAAATCAATACAGCTGTTTGAAAATGTGTATGTACAAATCTTTAGGTTAAAGTAAGCTATTAAAACTTTTTCTGTGTAGCTGAAAAGTGTAAACAAAATTTAATTTTTTACAGTATAGGATAAGTCATTTTATAATTCAGAAGATCCTTGAACAATATGTGCTTTATTTACAAGGCCATATCAAGCTATATCTCAGGAGGAATGTGTCTGGTGATAAAGAGAACCTACTGTGATAAGACCATTTGAAGAGAGAAATACAAAATGAACAAACATGTAAAAGGAAGTTATTTGAAATTCTTGTTACTTTGCACTAATGTATTAGGAAAATTTCACAATTTCCTTCATTTCCATTCATGCCTTGCCCCCTTTCATAGTATCCTCCAATTTACTTTATGCTTAATATAGATGTATTACTTTTTCTAACAATTTTGTCTTTCTGTCAGAGAACAAAACATACCAGTATGGTCCAAGCTCTAACACAGCCACCTGTAAGTTTTCTTGTTGTTAATGAAATGTACAAGTACCTATGTTTTTACAAGAAAAAAATTACAAAATAAATTTGACAAAAAAGACTGGATGATTAACACAAGAACTATCTGACATATGGTAATTTTTTAAAGTATGCAACAAAATTCATTTTTGAGACTCATTTCAATTGTTATCTCTTCCTTTTGACAAAAGACATCCCACCCATCTATTTTCTCAATTCAAGACAATTACATTCACGTCTTGATTACAAGTTCATGTCAAATACTACTTTGTAAAACAATGATGCCATTCCTCAGTTCTTGATACAGCTTCTAAACAAGTTCCAAAATAACTGCAACTTAAAATATTGCTGTACTTTAAACAAAATAATGTTTTCTATCTTAGTTTGGGAAGGGAAGGAGGCTAAAAGACACAAGGATCCTCACTGTAGACAACATATTCTAAACGAGTTTATTAACTCTTTAAGTAGATTAGGCAATTCTTATTTTTAAACTAAGTACAAATCAAATGACTTTTTTTTTAATGACTCACATTATCATGCTATCAACAGATTTTTTTAAGGACGGAAAAAACGGTTATGTGCTCTGAACTGAGCTTACCTAAATCGGCATCTAGTCAACTTTACATTCTAGGAGATGCCCCTTTCTGAGATAATCAAGACACTTTACAATAGGGAATTTGGATTTAATTATCAAACTTTAATACCATTTTATATAGGTCAAGTGAGGATGTGCCTTTCTCTGGAAACAAAGAGATGCAGAGCAATAAGATTTCAAATTTCATACCAGAAACAGCAAAATATGTTTTGAGAATGTCATTTACGGTAACACAAATCAATATTAAATGCTTTATGCAGGAAGCACACTTTCAGAAAATGGGCCCTAAAGTTTTCTGGGATCCGACCCTAATTACTAGAGCAGGCTCTTGCCGTTTGTCTCTCTCTTCAATTATTTATGGGGTAAAAAAAAAAAAAGGCCAAATGGCATTGCATTAGCTGTATTAAATGCTATGTACTTGGCTTCTAACTTACTTATGGTACATAACAATTATGAAGGTGAATGTGCCTGTAGAAACAGTCTTTTTCATCTTCACCTGAGCATATATATTTATAATTCATATAGTTAAGTGTTGAACAGGCGGTCCTTGAAGCACCCAATGCTGCATAATTTAAACAAATGCATTAAACATATATGATATCTAAAAGGTAGTGCATTGATTACAACTCCGAATTTCTTTGAATAACTTATATCTACAAAAAAAATTGTTTTTAAAGAGCACCTCCCTGGAGTCCCTGAAAACATGTGAAAATGACAAAGAAATGAATTATGGAAACGCTTGCTGCTACCATCTTGCTGCTTTCTGGTGACCTACAGTAAAATGAGAATTGGGAAAAGTGTAAATGAGGCCCTGAGCACTAGGAAATTTTTGGCTTCTATTTGGACGATCGCTGTTTTTACATGGACAAATACAGTGCTATGTTGTAGATGCAAAACATGGGCCACACGCACACTAAGAAAGAAAAGCTTATCAAGGTTGAATCAAAACTCTTTGCACCAGGCCAGAAAGTCCCTGGTCTGTCTACAGCCTCCCAAAGAAAGTTCAGACACTGCATCCACACGGATTCTTTTGTGATCTCGTAGGACACCTGGAATCTTGATAGGAGATGTTAATTGCTTATGAAAGCTGGTGCATCCAACTTCAGCCCTCAAATTGTGAAAGCAGCTTCCAAGGCAGTGAAACCCTCACTCATCATAGGCTAGACACACACACAAATATATTCAGGAGGCGTCAAATTCTTGTTGCAAACAACACAGGCCCAACCAACACAGTACTCAAGGTCCCTAGAAAGCTAGGGGCAATTTTTATGGCTACGTGTTATCAATTGTGTTACCTAAGAGTGTACCAAGGCCACTTTTGAGAAAGGCCCATTGGAAGTCGATTTGTGATAAACACATAAGGTAGTTAATTTTTTTACAACTAAATACAAAGTCGCTTCTTTCTCTGCACTGAAATATGCCCATTGTCTCTTCTTTGCAAAAGCTACAGGGAAGATTAGAAGGGGACATCAATGAACGCTGAGTGAACTTTGGTCACTTTTCTACCCAAAACACCAGCGTAAAAGTAGAAATCAGTAACCAGGTGAAGTGCTACACCGCACAAAGATCAAGGCGAGGGGCGGGCGCCCAGAGATTCAGGCGGAGAGGAGAACGTCCCGTCCCTCCCTCAAACCCAGGTCATCGCGCGCGCGAGAGGTTGAGGGGCGTCCCCGAGGGCCGCGGGCGGGGGTGGGGGGGCTCTGCGCCACTCTTAGGGAAGCCAGGAGTTACTGTTTGCAGGGTGAGGCCCAGGAGCAGGGTTCGCAAAGCCGCACAGCCAGCAGGTCCTGCCGCGGGCCCCAGGCGTCGGCGGCCAAGCACCAAATCTCGGCTAGGGGCGCCGCTCGGCCTCGCGACCCTCCCCGCCTCCTGGCCGGGAAGGGGCTGGCGGCTCTTTCCTGTCTAGTCTCTCCCCCAGCAGTTTTCTGTAACCCGATCCCAGCACTCCGCTCTCCCGCAGCCACCGCCCCGCTCACCACCCGGCTCTGCCCAGGCCAGCGCTATAGTTAGCAACCTTCCATCAACTCCGCCCCGGGTGGTGGGGGCTCGTGGAGCGCACCCCTCCCGGGTCCAGAGCCGCGCGCGTCCACAACGCCCCCTCCTCCGGCGCCCCTACACGTAGCGCCCTTTTACCTTCGCTTGAAGATACTGGGGGTAGTAGTAGGTGGCGTACTGAGGGTACATCTGCTGTTTCCACACTTTGCCCATGAAGCTGGAAGGGAGCCTGCAGTGCAGGGTCGCGGGCACTTTGGGGTTTCCAAGTCTCGATCTCTCCTGCCTCTCCCTTTCCGGCGGCGGCGGCAGCCGCTGCTCCACCTCCCAACCCAAACCAGACGTCCTCCTCCTCCTCCTTTACTTCTCCGTCAGAGAGAAAGACACTGCAGAGCGCAGAGGGCACCCCGGACAGGGTGCTCCCAAGGAGTTGCCTCCCGGAGCCCGACTGCTCCGAGACTGCCAAGGGCTGGCGCGCTGGCAGCGCTCCGCTCGGTCGAGCAGAATGAGCGGGGCTGTGAGGTGATCAATACAAGTGGAAAGTGCTGCGGCGTTGGAGGCGGCTGAGCTCGGTGCCAAGCGGCATCTGGGGTGGGTGCGCCCGGTGGGAAGAGGCGAGAGGGGCTGGCTTGCTGAGGCCTTGGGGGAAGGGCGGGCGGGGGCAGGGGCGGGGCTTGGGCGCCGTGGAGCCCGGGACCAGCTGGAGGTGAGGGCTGTTTTAACCACTCCTCACCTCCCGGCTCTCGGTCGGACCGGCGGAAGCTCTGGGACGCCAGATCGCTTTGTATCAAGGGTGGGGGGTGGGGTGGTGAGCTGGGGGTGGTTTTAAGGGTCCCAGCTTTAAAACTGCCGGTTGACACCTAGTTTGCTTGAGTTTTTATCTCTCTTGGGGGAGGGAAGGTAAGGGGAAAGAGGAGGAAATCTGATTAATCTCTCACTTCCTCTGCCCAGCGATTTATTTTTATTTTTTTTTTTTTTAACTAGGGAAGGAAAATGATTTACTACCCAACCACAAAGCTGGAGTCGGGACACCTGGGTTCGGTTCTCTCTACTCTCCAGGCCACAACACTAATTTTTTTGGTGACCTTGGGAGGGTTAGCGTCCTTCAGTTTGGTTTTCCCAGATGTGAGAGGTGAAATGCTCTCTGCACGAAGGGGAGGCAAAGCGGGCGCGAGCGCGCGCGGGCGCGCAAACACACACACACACACACACACACACTTACCTCACAACAAATAGACCGATTCTAAGAGGAGGGGGGGTTGCCGCAAAGAGGCAGAATGTTATTATTAGAGGACACAATATAGACATCAGCTTTTCTCTGCCTCTTTCTAATGCTGCCAGACAGTCTGTCAACTCCCACTCAGGAACAAGGAAACTCCCTGAATTTGGAATATTTTAAGGCCATTTTGAAAGTCACGCTGGCATATTGTTGCAGTGTGCTTCAGTGACATATAAAATCAGTCTCTCTTTCTGCCTCTCTCGATCTCCTAATTGTCACAGCTCTAGACAGACCCAGACAGCAGTGATTCAGTACACTACATAACTGGATATAATTTAATGGAGTTTATTGGTCCCTGAAGCTGCCTGTAGAAGACTTTTATTTTCAAGCTGAGAGAGAGAGAGAGAGAGAGAGAGAGAGAGAGAGAGAGAGAGAGAGAGAGAGAGAGAGAGAGAAAGAAGAAGAAGAAGAAGGAAGGAGAAGGAGGAGGAGGAGAAAATGAATAAACAGGACTGAAGTTCTTACACATCTAATATAATGTAGTGAAAAATTCATTTGTTATTAAATAGACCTGATTACTTTGTTTTGTCATTTTGTTTTTCTAAGTCTTTTTATCAGCAGCACAAAGATAAATCAAACTGAAATGGAATGCATGGTTTTATTAAATCATTACATTTTTATATGTTTATATTTCAAATTAGGCATAGTAACATACTTAAAACAATGATTAGTGAAATAACACTTTTATAATCCTTATATGATTTATACATTTCCAGGTTATTCACAGAAGGAAATGAATATAAATTCATGAGAACAATTCATATGCCAGGAGGCAAATCATGTTATCATAAAAAAATTAACAGTTTACCTATGTGAAATTCTATGAGGAAGCTAATATTTACTGAGCTTTGCTACACTGTGGGAACTGTTGAGGTTAATGTCAGTGCAAGCTTAGAATGTTTCACTGTCTATTTCAGCTACGGAAGAGTCAAATAGTTCTTTATAATGCTTCAATGTGGAAACCTTGAATGTTTTTAAGCAGAGAACTGAAATGAACCCACTTGTGTTTTAGGAACCTAGTAGGTCTACCAGTGATCTAGAGGAACAGAACAAGTTAAGAACAATCTCAGTTCTAGGCTTCAAATTATAAGGGAAGTGATCAGAATTAGACTGCTTAACTTTTTTCTGGATAATGAAAATTCACCCTGTTTTAGAGAGCCCATAAGCACACCCACAATTATGTAGACACTTGATTTATGTCTGAGTTGGCATTGCAGAGAAGTAGAGAAAGAAGGAACTTTTCAAAATGATTCCGGGTTAACTGGCTATCCATATGGAAAAAATAAAATTGGAGTGCTGCTCCATGAAAGGGGAAGAAAAAAGTTCAAGTGCATTAAAGACCTAGATGTAAAAAAACAAAACTATAAAAGTGTTAGGAGACAATATAGAGAAATATCTTTATAGTCTTAAAGTAGGGAAAGATTCCTTTAATAAGGTGACCAAGAGTGCAAGAGTGATTAACTTGACTATATTAAAATTCAGAACACTGTTTCATCAAAGATCCTATAGAAAGAATAGTGGGAAAAAAAACAAAGCTACAAAATACTTATTTGTAATACATGTAACTACAAGGAGGAATTGCGAATGTCCCTATACATATAAGACAGTCTTACTCATTAATAGTAAGATAAATGTGAATTAAAATAATATTAAGATATCATTTCACACTTGCCAGTTTGTCAAAAGTTAAGAACTCTGAAAATATCAAGAGGTGGAAATGTGGAAGAGGGGGAAATCTCTTAAACATTGCTTACTAGAGGAAGCGTAAAACAATACAACTACCACAGTAGAAAAAAGCTTGGCCAATGTCATTTGTATGTATGCTATGATGTATTTCTACTAGTAGGTATTTGTAGATATCTACTTCTAGGTATCAGCCTCAAAGAAATTCTTCTTGGTGTGCCTCAAGAAAAATGTATAAAAATGTTCATAATATACTGGTAATAACTCATTCTATCAACAACAGAAAGGATTAAAAAAAAAGTGGTATACATATACAAGGTGTGAATAAACTAGTTAAAAACATCAACATGGATCATTTCAAAACTGGTGAAGAAGCAAGTAGGTAAGACAATCCCATTTGTATGAAGTTCAAAAACATAAAACCATTTAAAATATTGTGTAAGATTAGGTATATAAGTAGAAACAAAAATATATAAAGAAAAATAAGGGTACTATAATACAAAATTTAGAATAGTGGTAATCTCTGAGGAAGAGGAAGAATGAGATGTTCTGGAAGGATCAAGGGGACTCACATCACAGAGGGGAATGTTCCATGTTTTGTGCTGGGCTATGTATACACAGGAATATATTTCAATGTTTTTTTGCAAGTGATTTATAGACTTTGATATGATGACTAAGATTTATACTAAAACATTTTTAAAACAAAAATCAGATATTAAGTTTAATCATGATCATTTTCAAATAATAAAAGTAGAAAGAGTAGAATAATGGCTCCTCTGTTCCTAATATCCAGCTTCAACATGTATTAACATTTTGTCATTCTGGTTTTATGCATACATTTTTTTCTGAAGTATTTTAAAGCAAATCCCAAATAATTTAACCTGCAGCTATTTTAATATCTTCCTCTTAAACTTTTTAAAACTTAAAAAACAACTCAGTATCATGGTCATATCTAACAAAATTGACAATAATTTGTTAAGATCAACTAATAGCCAGTTCTTGTCCATTTGTCTTCAACTATCTAAAAATTGCTTTTTGTAGTTTTTAGTTTACATCAGGATGAAATAATATCCACATATTAAACTTGGAGGCAGGATAAATTTTCCCTATTTACCAATTTCAGAATGTCAGGTTGATGCTACAGGAAACTCCAAAGATAACCAGCTTTTAAGTTACATTGTGAACTTTTTTAATATATTTTTATATATTTGATGTCTTTGAACTCACAAGAGTCATTATTCATACTGATGCTTAAATTCTTCCATTTTAAGTCATTGGAAGACACATCGAATTGGCTCCTTTTTTTTTTTTTTAACCACAACCCAACAGTCATTGATAGATTTTGTGTTTTCTAGAATAAGATTGTTCCACTTTTTTGTGCAGTTGATGAACATGGGTCAGTAGCTACTTCTCTAAGAAACCCACATCAGCTTGTTCTTAAAAATATTTTTAATGACATTATTTAAAATGTCGTACTACATTTGGAAAAGGAGGTCACGAAAGATTCTTAATGAAATTTGTGCCAAGATGACCCACAGAAGAGCATAAATCAGTCAGTGATTTTCACCCAAAAGAAGTTATGTTATACCTTCACAGATATTTAAGAGGCATCCTCTATATGCAGGACTGTGAATACACATTTTGATTTGGTGTCTGACTGTCTTGAGTTTATAATGTAATGAGACAGAAAAAAAGGTGATAAATTATGATTAAATTCTATGAAGAAAGCAATAAGATAATGGGAGGAGTATAATTTTTGTGAAGTTAGGTTAGGAATTTTAGGAATTGTCTGAAAAAGTTCATAGACATTTGCTGAATGAGACTAGGTCAACCATAAGAACCTGTATGAGGTAAAAGATGAAGGATTGTGCAAGTTAAAGATGCTGAGCTACAAATTGTCCCATCCAAGAACGTCAATCTGGTTTCACATATAACTAAAGATTAGCTATCTATATAGTCAGAAGTGTAGCAAACAAATTAGCATTGATTGTGCCTTTGTTTAAATGCCATCTAAGAGAATTGAAATAATTAAAGAATAAACCTAGAAGTTTTGCAGCACAAAGCCCCTGTGCTAGAGCCTCAGTGAATTGGAAATGGGATTTAGTTTCCTTAGAGAGACTTTATGCAGAACTTGAATGACGAATGGGTGAGTACATGCTTCCACACTAGATAACTAGGCAATGGCTATAATACATTTACTGAACACTTAAAACAGAAACACAACATTCTTTTTGCAAGATGAAAGTATGACTGACATTAGGTTAGAGTCATTTGAGGGTTGTAAATAGGAATGTAGATTAAAAGGGAAGCAGTGATTAAAGAAGTTTTATCATGAATAGGGAAGTTTTACAATCTCAGGAAAGTTATATAGAAATCTTCCAGCAAAATATTTGTCAAATATTTATCCATAGGTCCTATTTTGTGAAGCCCTGATGTTAAGACATTAAAATCTTATTATCTTTATAAATTGTAACATAACTGAACATCTTTCATCAAAAAATTAAATTTTTTTAATGTGTTCCTTATCCCACTTCCTGCACCAGAGTTGAGAAACACTGTTTAGTTCAGTCTTTTATCACAGTTCACAACTTCCTACCTAAACAGAGCCTTCCCATTTTTCCAGAGTCATTTCCTTCTACTGCTTTACCTCTTGGTTTATAGTTCTTTCCTTCCCTCCATACCTGCCCCTTCCAACCCTCAGTAAATCGTTATACAACTCCTACTAGCCTTGGCTTTTTCTGATTCATCCACCTTTTTGTTTTTCTTTATCGGGTCCTCTTACTCTTCCCTTAAACTTCTTCTCAAGAAGAAACTCAAAACATTTCAACCACCACATTGGACCTACTGCCCCTCCCTTAGCACCCAGTCTCAACCTCTTTCTGAACATCAATTATCTGATTATACAGATTTATTGGAAGCATGTGGAGAAGTGTCAAGACTAGGCATCCTCCAGAATTCGTGGTAGGAAATGGCTTTTAAGTGCTTAAAGTTCTCTTCCAGTTTTAGAAAATCAATGATTTTGTAATTTGCAAGAGTGACTGTTTTAACAAGCACACACACATGCCCTGCATGCTCCAATGTGTTTTAGACCAATAAAGAAACATATATTTCATAGGTGCTAAAATGTAGGAAAATATTCCAAGAAGTCTAATAGACAAAAATATGCATGAATTAAAATTATTTTGATAGGTTTATTGAGGGCTAAAATTGGGCACAATTTAAGAACTTATAGTGATTATTTAATAATGTTGGTGATGGTGAACTACTATGTCCTAAATTTAGCAACCATGGAGTTAAATGTTGCTGAGAATGTGGTGGAACTAAGAATTCTGCTGACCATTGAGGACATACATTCCCCCAATCAGCTGCATCTGGGATGGCTGATCCATAAAGTTTTCTCATCTTTATCACTGTTACTCTAAGTAACCTAACACAGATGTCCATCTCCACAAAGAGATAAATATAAATAATCAGTAATTAAGTTATCCAATACATATAAGTACCATTAGTATGCAAGGAACTGTTTGTTGATGAGCTCTACAGGAAAGTAAAGACATAGACCCCCACCCCAAGAAACCATGGTTCCATGTATTAGCTGATCTGAGGGGTATATAAGATTTCTGAAAGGTATTATTATAACCTGCTATGTCATTAAAGCCCCCATCCCCCAAATTTAAACTTTTCAAAAGTTAGGGGAGTAAGTCACTTGAACAGGTAGGGGAAAAATTCTCTTTGTTGTCTGATTTCTTTTTAAGAAATTATATAATTTCTTGCCTTTTTTTTTGGAGGGTAGGGAAGGAAGCAGTCAGGAATAAAGGCAAGTAGGCAGACAGGCTGGAGTAAAGAAGAAAAAGAAGTAATTTTTATTTATTCAGTGTTCATGCTGGTTGTTTCCCAGGCAAACTGTATTCTAGGGCTTTTTGTGAAGTATGCTGCAGCCAGAGACTTAACGTCTGAGCCACCAGGGCACACCTGCTCTCTGATTTCTTTCCTATAAATTGGAGTCCTCAAGCTGCTTTCAGAAATTTGGATTCTGTGGAGGTCAGCATTTCTGAAAGAAAGATTTTAATTTTTGTGACTTTGTTTTCTAGGTTTTAAAATTACTTTTGCTAACAATTATTTACTGGTCATGAATAAAAAAAGGTTTGACAGGAATAAAATGTTTATGATTATTTTTTCAACTGTAGTTTCACTTTTTAAAATATCCTGACATGCACAGCAATATGTTTAGACGCTTGCGTAAGGGAGGCTGTGATTTCATAGAGGAGATCAGGAATATTTTAAGCTCCCTTTTAACTAGACGGTATCTCATTTGTGTTTCCAGTGTATTCCTCAGTAAGAGAATTTCTAAAGCTATATCAGAAGGGACAGAAAGAATATACTTTTTGCCTTTCCTCATCTCTTTTGCTTATTATTAAAATGAAAAACACCAGATTAAAGGTAACTATTTAGTAGTTTCAATTCTTAGATGTTAGATTTTTTTTAAGTATTTAAAATAAGATGGTGGCATGCCCAGTGGTTCAGGATTAAATGTGTGGGCTGCAGCATAGTCCACATGAAGTTCAAGAACCCAATTTCAAGCCCTGGCCAGGGGGAACCACCAATATAAGCAACCAATTAAATATTCTTCTTCCTTTCTCTTCCTTCTTGTCTGCCTGCCTATTACCTTCATTCTTACCTGCTTCCGTCCTCTAAAAAAATAAAAATAAGATGGCCTAAAAACTGAGATTTAACCAGTATGTGCACATAAGTGCATGCATATAAACATATGTATATATATTACAATAGCTATGCTAGTCATATACATATGTAGGTACACACATCTACATATATACTCTTCACTTCAGTCCTGAAAAGCTATGTGTCTCAAGATAATAGAAATATTTAATAAAAATTCTATCACTTTTTATCTACCAGGATATGAGTTCTGTTGCTCTATAGATTGTTAGCTGATTGATGCTGCTGTGGAATTAAAATCTGGAGAAGAAATAAAAAACTCATGAAAGAGATATCTTTAGCCTCTTCAGCACTTGTAAATTTTCCAAATGTAAATTATAGTTTATTATGTTTAACAGTAGTTTATTTTTGTTCAGATATCCTATAATCACATCTGGAGTTTGTCACTATCATTGTCATCACAAGTATTTTGAAATTATTTAATTTATAAAGCCCTTTCATATAAGCTACATCATCTGATCTTCACTGAAATTCTTCCAGGTATATATTGCAATTAAGGGCACAGACTCTGGAGCCAGACCTAAAGTGGAAAATGAGGTTGTTGAAAGGATTAAATGAGTTAGTATACCTAAGGCATTTAGAACAGTATCTGGCACTGAGTAAGCACCATAAAAGTATTATTTATGATTAAATATAAAAAACCCAAAACTCTGAGATATTTAATAATTGGTCTCACTAAAATAGTTCTTTAGGATAAATTAATATTCTTGGACAAAACCCCAGGATATCTGATGTTAAAGACCCTATTTTTTTATTTTTTGTTTGGTACTGCCCTCCTACTAAGGAGAATTTCCTTTAAAATTTTAGCATGCCCTGGTGGAGCAGTGGTTAGATCAATCTCCTCCTAAGGAACAAGCCACATACTCTTGGATTCAAGTGGGCCTTGAGGGGAGGCAACCAGTGTGTACAGTTAAATAAAAATAAAATGCTTCTTCCTCCTCTCTTTCCCTGCCTTCCTGCCTACTCGCTTTCATTCCTGCCTGCACCTTTCCTGTAAAAAAGAATGATGTCCACCTCATCTTCTTTTTCCCTTTTATCTCTTTTTTTCTCCTCGGAGATGTCCTTCTCCTGATCCTACTAACAACCTTACCATATCATCCACGGCTGGTACCACCTAAAGCACCACCAGAAACACTAGCATGATGAAATAAGTTGCCAGCAAACTTGAAAGAAACTTAAGTTGATAAAAAATTTTAATGGGATGAAAGAGTAAGAAAGAAGAAAGCAAATTGTGAAGTATGCATTATAGAATGAAGTAGTATATTTTAGCTGACAACATTACTGTGTTGTAATTTAACTTGAAGTTATGATTTCTATTTATTTATAGAAAACAATGCCTCACATAAAAGATGTACTAAAAAGATTAATATCAATTTAGACTGCAGAAAAAAGTATTAGTGAAATTGCATAGCAATAAACGTGATCCAAAATGAAAACTAAACGCAGAATACTAAACTATATTAATTCTATGAATAGAAATGGGTAATTTATTTAAAATTATTACCTAGAAAAATATGGAAATGCTTGTGTAAAAATTACAGTAGGATATGAGCTAGGATGGTGTGATTTTGGATAGTGTTTGTTGTTTTAATTTTCAGTAGTTATTCATTCCATTGTTTAGGAAAGATGAATTGAATATGGTTCTAGTCCTTGAGTGTTTCTCAGTTTGGTACAGAAACAGACATGTAAACATACAATTATTACAGAGTGTCCTGAGCTCCATAAGGAGCACCTTATTTGGGCTGGGGAAAACCAGTACATTTTTTCTAAGAAGAGGCATGTTTAGGTGTAGTTTGTGAAAATTAAAAAAATTTTATTAAGTAAAAAGGAACAGAATGGAGTATGGATACAGCTGGAAGAAAATTTGAGAAATCTAGACAAAAAGATCAGTAAGTCCAAGTGTATGTGTCATAAAAGTATATGATTAGAGAACTACAGATATTTAATTATGACTTAAAATGCCACATACATACAGAGGTGAGTAGGGATTGAAGTAGAGGCCATGACAATCTTATTAAAACACTACTGCATTATTAGTGAAACTTTCCAGTATTTTCTGCATAAGTAACATGAAGAGGTTTGTAAATTACCTGTTTTATTTTTTAAATAGATGAATGTATAACCATCCAACTTATTGAGGGTTTTATGCAATCTGAGTTACAAGGTATAAATTATGACTAGAAAGATTACATTGTCATCAATATGGTAGATAGATTCAATGGAGTTGGGAGAGACTAAACTCAAAAGCCTCAGTCATTCTAGGGAAGAGATTACAATTGCTTAAATTAGAGCCAAGATACGTGAAGGGTAGTAGAGCAGTGGGAGCAGTGCATTCTGGGTGAAGACAATAAGGGGGTAGACTTTAAAAACAGTAAGAAAGCTAACTAAAAGTATATTTCATATTTTCACAATATATCCTTCTAATCATTGATATTAGTGATAAAACACTCCTTTCTGAAAAAATCTTTGGTTGATCTAAGCTCCAAACAACTGTCATAGTTACCATTAATTTTCAATAATAGTATTAGTTATCTATTGCTGCTTAACAAATTATCCCAGATTTAGTAAATTAAATCATTATCTTAACATGGTTCCTGAGGGGTAGAAATTTGGGAATGGATTAACTGGGAGGTTCTGGCTCAGGGTCTTTTGAGATTTAGCTGTCAACTGGGACTAGTCACCTGAAGATTTGAGTGGGGCTGCTGGAGTGATTTCCATACTCACTCATATGACTGTTGACTGATGTCTTAAGTTCCTCTCTGTAATACTGCTTATGAAATGACAGCTGGAGGTGGTGGGGTGGGAAAGGGAGAAAGAAAGAGCACTTTCTTAAACAACACAGAATCCACAGTATCTTTTACATCTAATCTCAGAACACCTTCAATTCTGCCATATTCTTTTAGGCATAATGTGGCAAGGGAAGACTACACTGGAATGTGAATACCAGCAGTACTTTCTTCCTTTTAATAGCTAAATAATATTTCATTGTATATATACCATATTTGTTCATTTATTCATCTGTTGATAATATATTTGTGATGTTTCCATCTTTCAGCTATTGTGAATAGTTCAACTATGAGCATTTGTGTAAATGTACTTCTTTGATGGGGATTAGAGGGGTGAGGGAGTGGTACCAATTTTGTGATTCCAATGAATATTTAAATGAATGTATCCAGCAGGTTTATCTGTGGATCTGAAGTTAAGAGGTGAGGTCAGTGATGGAAACAGATTCGAGATCAGCAACAATATAAGGACTGTGGTTAAAACCAAGAGAGGGGATGGAGTCTCACCTAAGGAGAACATGTACTGAATAAAGAAAAGCAGATCAAAAGTAAGAATTAAGTCACTGTTTAATTCCTTTAGGCATAAAACCTAGAGGCATGGATAGGTCTTATCCAATCCATGGATAAGACCTCTAGGCATGTTCTGGTCTAACATCTTAAATCTCCTACAAATCAAACTAACACATATAAGGCAAAACTTCTCACTTATCATCGACCTCTAGATTTTGTAGAATCTCATTACTTCCTTTAATAAGCTATCCAAAGTTTAGTCATTTTTATTAATGATCCCTTCTTTAAAATTTTAATTTGTGACATTAAAAAATTACAAGTTACTCTGTGGAAGTGGATAATGTTTAGGAACTGTTCTGATATAAATAATTTTTTAGACATCTTTTTTATTGACTAAACAACTCAAGGTCTTTTATCTTTCCTTTAAATATTTTCTAATATTTATATGCATTTTTTAGGTCCCTGCCTAATTTCCTATCTCACAATTTAATGAAGAGTCTAGTAAAGCACTATCTCTTGCTTAATAAAGTATGTGTTCTACCAAATTCCTATAGACCACCCCTTTTAAAAATAGCATCATGTTCTATTATTATAAAAAGGAAGAGGAAAAATTCACTATTATCAATAACTTTAACTTGTGTTTCACTAAAATATCAAACCTATTTATATATAAATCATCATTTCTCCCACTATTTCAGCAGGAGGTATTTTAATTTCAGGGCACGTTAATGTTGCCTTTGCACTTTAACATCGAAATTCTTTGTTTATACACTTCTCTAATTTATATTAATATTTTCATTTCTCTCCTTGTATTTCTTAAGTATAACTAAGCTTGTCATATTTGTTGTCATATTAGAATGGAGAGTTTTCCCATTTCCATTTTGCCACTGATAAGGAATACAGAACAACATTAGGTGCCTAAAATTCACCCCAGTGAGGTAGTTTTCATTTAGATTGACACTAAGCTGTTCACCTGCACTTTTGGGGACATTACTCTCCATCAAATTATGCTTTTAAGATTGTATGAACCTTTTAATGTTTTTAACCTTCCCACTTTAATGGATATTGGAACATAAGCAGGACTGTAAATCTACTTGGTGGACTAAATTCCAACTTATATGAACCTCAATTGTTTCCATTTCCTGCATGTACAACAGAGAATGCAATGATTGCAAGGTAACCAGTCTTTGTCAGAACTTTCTGAGTTTGGTTTATATTGTGATTGACACAGCAAGGGTAATGAAATGCAAGTAATGCTGCCCTGTCAAGATGCTTTAGATGGATTTCCCTGTATTTGGGAGATGTCTGGCCTAGGGGAGGAGAAAATCTAATCTAGCACTGAGAAGAACAGTACCTGTAACCCTGATTTCTAGAAGTTAGGTTAGACTCTTGGGTAATGTGATTACAGGGCAGTGATGTTTACTGCTGTTGAATCATTAGGATATATCAGTTCTTTGAAAGACAGGTTTCTTATGAACTCAAAGGGTGACTTTAACATCCCTTAATGAATGCTGTGTGGCGAGATTGGATTGCCTAGTGAGCACTGGTTGGTAATAAAAAAGTGGAGTTGGTGAAGAAAAAGAGCCCAACATTTTCTACTTGGTTTCCTAGAGGTCCTGACGACTTTGGACGTCCTAATATTTTATATTTGATGTCTTGCATAATGGCAGTCCTCAGGCACTTACTAAATGTTATCTTTTAGTCTTCTCAATCACCCAGCTTCAGAGGTTACTATCTTTGCATCTGCAAATAGAAGGCAAAGGCTGTGTGACATTGCATCTTGCCCAAGTCTCCTGAATGAAGGAATGAGGATTTGAGCTGAGTTCATGCTTGATGTACTAAGCTCTGTTATTTCACTATAAGCAAAGAACCAAAGGAAGATAAGAACAGTTTAGTTAATGATTAATTTTGAAATTAGGCACATTTGTGTATACTTTCCATATTGTGTTTTAACCCACTCTTCTAAGAGAATTTTCTGATTTTAACTCAGATATACTTATAATTTTATATAGCAATCACAGCAAATACACAATTTTTCAGTTCTACCTTTTTTACATAGGATTTCACTTACATTTTCCAATTGTATAATATTTATATATATAGTTATATGCTGCTAGTAGCTATACAATAGTCAGTAAATAATAATTTTTTAGTCTTTAAAATCTTAATGTAGCAGAAAAATTAATACAATACCATACAATATACCTCACTTTAAGAAAACAGCATAATGTTAGGACATGCAGCATCAGATATTACTTCCTAAAAATCCCCAATTCTTAAAGTTTAAATACATATCTTAAATATTTTCAGACATCTGACTATAAATATGATATTTAAGAGAGCAGATAATGATACACCCTTCACTTTCCATCCCCCATTCAAAGATTCCATTAGCTTAGTAAGATTATATTTGAAAGAAGTTATATTTAAGATACACAAAAATGAAAATGTCTCTATTGCCTTCTATACCAAAATACAGTTTTATTTTTGATTTATGAAGTTAAATTTCCATAAGAGGAAAAAAATCTCCATTTACTATTCTGTAGGAGTTCTGCTAATTGTTTTCCATCTGCTTTTACTTTAGTTCTTTTAAATATCAGGAAGCTGGAAAATTTGAAAAAATTTAAAATGGAGAAAGATTAGTCAAAGATAGAAGCAACATAATCAACATTCCTACTTTCATGTTTGACATAATCCCTTTACCAAAATAGAGGCTTCTTCAGTATTGCATGGGAAAGTTTCTTAAAAGGTGAGGCCATGTCTTCCTACTGCATCTTGGATCACTGCTTTAGTTTTGCTAGTTTACTTTAGATACTTTATTATACAAAAATAGATTGCTTGTTTCCTTCTGATACCAACATTCTGACAGGTCTGGTTTTCGCATGTTCTTTTTCTCAGAAAATTTCTTTTTTTCTAGAATGCAATAATATTAAACCCTACCCCCTCACGCCTAGATCTATTTTTCTTTTGTCTGTTTTCTTTCTTTTTTGACACTGAAGTTGATATGCAGTCATAAATGCTAGATAAAAATTCTCTATCAGATTCAGCCTTTGTGTCCATGATTAATTTTGTTATTGGCAAAACAGAACATGTTTTCTAGGTTCCTCTGGCAGTCCTGTAGAAAGCTATTCCTGCCCTTAAATCATCTTAGTCTATGTGTAGTAAAGTATAATATGCCTTAGTAGAAACAATTATTTTCTTACAGTCATGCTACAGTATCTCCTAGGGTTTTCAATGATCATATTTTCATACTGATAACAATGGGTAACAACTCCTTCCCATGAATTATAAAATCTCCATGACAAAGACAAGATTTTATTTTTCATGTTATAACTAATTTTGAAGTATGTGATGAGAAAAGGAAAATTGAAGAGTCTGAATCAAATAGGAAAATAAAACAAAAACAAAATACCATTCTCATCAGGTTTTGGTAAAAATCTACAAACTCTTCTCAAGTACAACGAAATTTGTATTTTGTTAGCATTCAGGAGGTATATGATCAACAAATATTACTGAGTGGTTAATAAACTTGGAAAAGTTAGCCAGAGATATATTTACTGAAAATACCAAACTATAGTGTGGTCTCTTTATGTTGTATATGCAAATGGGTTGGTGGGTAGGAGTCAGGAGATACACATATTTGTACCTTAGGCTTCTCATTGAATTGCTGTGACCTTAAATTTTAACTGCTGTTACTTAACTTTTGTGTGCCTCAGTTTACTCTTTGTAAAACAGGGAAAGTACTAATTATTTCTACTCAGAAGTCATTGTGTTAAGTTATTCATATAATATGAATATTATGAATTATAACCATTATATTAGTCATCTCATATATTTATCCCTGAGATAGATATCTGGTAAATAATAAACACTAGAAATGTTAGTAATGATAACGATTTTTAAAATGTAAAATCCCATTGCAATGTTATACTGATCTTGGACATAAGCAAAAATTGTAGTGTTTGGAAATAATTGCCAAGAGAATAGGAATTCTGCATAGAAATTCCAGATAGCACAGGTCTTCCTACATGATGTACAAACAAGAGAAAATGAAATTACCCTTTAATGAGCAGTTATCACTATTTTGTGATTAACAGAATTTCAAGGTGCAATTAACTGTCACAAAAAATCACGGAAGTAACTATGACTTTCTTGAGATGCCCACAGTTAAACTGACCTGATTCAGTCAGCAAAAGTAAGCCTTGATGGGATCCATATTCCAAACTTCCTTTAGTTTAAGGCAACCTGCAAATTGCCTTAACTTCACACCTGTCACCATCTCTACTTGCTCCAATAGTACTATCTCCAAGTCTGATCTGTGTTAGCCACATGTGGGCAAATTTCAAATTACTTCGAATGGCAATGGAACAGTACACAAAAATCACTAGATCTTTTGTAAATGTTCTTTTCTTCATGCTATATGTAAACATTGCTTAATTTTAAAAGACCTGAAGCAGATTAAAATGCTTTCTAATTTGGAGTATTCATTTACTTATTAGACAGGTATGCATTGAAACTATAGCTATGTATTAAGTACTTGATATATAGGGATAAAAGATTGCAGTTTTTTACATATGGGATTTACACTCTGGTAGTTTACTGCTGATCTCTTATGCAGTCAGTAATCATTACTGTTTAGCCTACTCACTAAATTTCATTTGTAATTACAAAATCAATACTTTTTTGTGCTTTTGCAGTCATTTGTGGACATGCAAAGAGCAGCAAAACATTCTGAGTTCCCATCACACATGCTTCATTTGAAGTCAAACAAAGTAGTACTATCTTGTTTTAATTCTCCCAGTATAAATAGTATCTTTTTGCAATCTTTGTGGCCACTTTTTTGCATAAAAATGCTTTTGGTTGCTGATTTAACTATTTAAAATTACCCCGAGTGTAGTGCTGAAATGCTGTGTAGTATTAGTAACTACTGAACTTTGATGTGTCTTATGTAGAAAATATGAATGTTAGATAAGTTTTGTGTAGTCTCGACTTACAGTGCCGTTAGCTGTAAGTTAAATGTTAATGAATCAACAATATGGTATACCCAGAACAGGAAGAGGAAATTCATCAAACACTATATAAGACTGCACCAAAAAGTGTTTCAGCGACCTCTATAATGCATAATGAAGCTATTAAAAAAAAAAAAAAAAGGAAAAGGAAAAGTGACTGCATTTGTGGAATCATGAGATGAAGACTGTAAAGCTATAAACCAAAAACATGTACTGGTATGATGCCCAAAGTTAGGAAAATATTAAATTTATCTTGGCTATTGTTTTATTATAAAGAAATTAGTATGTACAATTATTTACAAGAAATATATATTAAAGTCTTTAAATGGACATTCATATAAAATGAGATCATGTATTGAGCTTGCAACCAGAAGCTCACAGGAACCTAACTCTATATTTCCTCTAGGAACAATAGTTCAGTATTTACTAATTCATTGCTTTTAGTGATTTGGTAGAATGTAAATACTGTGAATAACAAGAAATGACTGTGTGTTTGTTAATATTCTATAGCAGTGGTCTCAACCAGGGTGATTTAAGAAGTATGAAGGCAATTGGCACAACTGTGTGGAGGCTGGGAGAGGGTGCTACTGGCATCAAGTGGGCAAAGGCCAAGAACTCTGTTAAACTTCCTACAATGCACAAGATAGTTCTTGAGAGCAAATAATTATCCTCTAAAAAATGTCAGCATACCAAGGCTGAGAATTCCTGTTCTACACTGAGAATCTTCAATTTTCTTTTTTAATTGATAGATAGCTAACATTTTCACCTTTGTAGGTCATGTGGTCTCCAGCACAACACTCAAATCTGCCATTGTAGCATGAAAGTAGCTGACAGTATCCCAACTGATAATATCCCAGCTGATGAATGGATGTGGTGTTTTCCAATAGACTTTGTATATATAAAAGCAGTCAGCATCCTAGATTTGCTCCTGAGCTCTCCTTTGTGGGACTCTTCATAGTAGTGAGTCTTAATCTTGGATGTTCAGTAAAAGAACCTAGAAGCTTTTACAAGATGGTATTGCATGAACTCCCCTCCCCAAAATTCTGATTTGGTTGGTCTGGGATAGGTTCCCAGTGTTAGTATTACTTAAAAGCTCCCTTGGGATGAGAATGTACAGCCAGTGTTGAGAGCCATTGCTCTGAAATAGTTGCTGTTTGTGTATTTGAAAGTTGACCCAGCAGAGTAGACCCTTATCAACAATCAGCAGACCCTTCTCTTGCAATCTGGTTTTTGTCTCAGACACTTTCCTGAAAGTCCCCTTGTTAGTCTTCATTCCGACAAATCTCTGAGGTTCAGATAAAGTGTGTTCAGATACCTTGAAATTCCTCCTTTTCCTGGCTCTCCTCCTGTGCTTCTATATTCTTCTGCCTCTTCAACATTTGCATCTTAACTATAGGTGCTTTCCAAAGAAATGTCCTAGGGTTCTTTTCTGATTAATTGTCCACGGACTTTACCTCTATAAACAACATTAATGCAGCCATCTGTTGGACTGATTTTCCCCACAGGGGTTGTTTTAGTAAGCCTCCTGGACTCTATTGTTGGTTTGATCATAATTTTGGAAATTCGAGATAAAATTCCTATTCATGAAACTAATTGAAATTCTCTTCCTTCTAGATATTAATTCCTATTTAACAGGAAGCTTCATAGAACACTTAAAAACTTGTAACTTTAAATGTAGAACTATCTTACAACAGAAACAATCCTGCATAATCTCATATGGGAACTTTATACTGTAGCTTATATAACTAAAGCTATCTTATGCTGAATAGAAATTTACCAGTATATACAATTTTAAATACTATATAATAAATATTATAGATACTAATTTTGCATTGATATCAGCAGGACACTGAAGAGTTCATAGTAATAGTAAAGCAATGTATCTCATTGCTAGATATATCCAGCAAATCTTGGCAGGAAATAGGTGGCATACATAACTACGTAACTGGTAAGAATTTTAGGAGGTATTTACAAATATATGGAAGGTATATTTATTTCCTAGGTTACTGTGATAAATTAGCATGAACTCGGTAGCTTGCAATAGCAGAATGTATTCTGTTACAGTTCTGAAGGCCAGAACTCTAAAATCAAGGTATGGCAGGGCTGCACACACTCTGGAGTGTCTAGGCAGGAACCCTTCCTTTTCTCTTCCAGATTTCTGGTGGCTGTTGGCATTTCTGGGCTTCCTTCACTTCAGGTTACATCACTCCAATCTCTGGCTCCATCTTCAGTCACCTTTCTTCTTTACTTTGATTCCCTCTCTTCTGTCTATATCAAATCCACCACTTGTTTTTATAAGGACACTGACCATTGCATTAAGGGCCCATCAAATAGTCAAAGGTGATCTTGTCTCAATATTCTTGAACTAATTACATTTACAAAGATCCTTTTTCTAATAAAGGGGTAGAATGTAGTCATAATTTTTGATATTGCCATTCAACCCACTGAAGTAGGACTTGGGAAATAGGACAATGAATAGTGAAGTCCTACGTAGTTTGTCTTTGCCACACCTGCAGGAGAAAAGGGAAGAAATGTTCAGTAGAACCCAGAACCAATATCTGTTACTGTAGGTGGGGAGACAGGAGACTTGATATTAGTGAGACTTTGAAAGAACATTAAAAATTTGTTCTTATAGAAGGAACATTGTATAACATTATTTAGGTTTAAGGTACACTTCACTGCAACTCAATACCTGTATATAACACATTAAGTTCAGTTAATGTGTGGACTGGCATAAATAGATATGGGATAATAAATACCCATCTTCATTTTCCCCACCCTCCTACCGGTACCTCTCAGTTGCCAAGACAAAATGGATATAAGAGAAAAAAGATGCTCAATGATGCAATCCTTAAAGAGGGGAGAGTGGACCTGAAGGGCAAACAGAAAGCATCCTTTACATTAAGACTCTACCACTCCTGAGGAGAAGCTGACAGGTTCTCAAGTCAGAGGTTCAAATGAGGTTGCTTTCACAAATGCAGCAGTATGTTTAGCTTTTTCTATATGTTAAAAAAAAATGGGACTATATATCATTTTTTTTTCTCCTGTAATTTCAGACCATTACACACCGGTACTGGGAAATACTAATTACCTCTGTGTTTTGGGAAAAGAACTCTAAGCAGAGCACAAACCAGTTTTCCATATATAGGAATAATCCCGTTATTATAACCATCATCATCATTATTATAAATTTAATTCCCTTATTTAGATCTTTTTCTCTTCTCAAAAGGAATTCAGGTAGTTCAGGAGGAACAAGAGATTTATTATAAGGGTTATGAAATTGAAATAGAAAGTCAAGACCATGGAAGAAAGGAGAAAGCAAATATGTCAACCTCAATGGCTAATAGAGCTGCTGCGATTGAGCATCAAATTTGGTTCTGCCTTCCTGGCAGCTGTCATTATGATAACATAGTTATGTCCACATCTCTAACAGAGCTTTGCTTATCTAATCATGAGAAACTCAGCAACACACGATTCCATAAAAATCTCTCTTCCTCTCCTGTTCATATAACAGTCATTCTCTGTGCTTAAAAATTATCAAACCATTTGTAGAACAAATCATTTGTTGTAGAAATAAAAATCTGAAGGATGGGAATAGGACCATAAAAGAATAGAGAGGGATCAGAAGAAAATAAACAGTAAGGGGGAGAAAGAGGAAATAGTTAAGTTCATGTAGTTGCTATTTGCCAAGTTTCTCATCCTTCTTTTATGTTTTTATTTGTTTTACTGAGGTATAATTTATAAATACAATATATTTTAATTTTATTATAATATGTATCACATATTCTGGGAATTCACCAACACTACATGAATTGTGGGTGGATTTTGATAAATGCGTATAGTTGTAAAACTGCTGATACAATCATGATGTAGAACATATTCATTCCTGTCCCAAATTCCCTCATGACATTTTATACTCAAACATTTCTTACTACTACTGGCCTAGCACCAACTAGTCTGTTTCTTATCAATAATTGTTATTTTTCTAGAATTTCATATTAGTGTCTTTTGTGACTGGTTTCTTTCACTTAGCATAAATAATCCTTTTGAGATTCAAGCACAAGCCTGGGAAAAAAGTTAAAATTAGCACCTACTAAAAGATAGAGTAAATACAACAAGGAATTCTGAGGGATGTGTCAAATCAGTTTGATCTTAATATTTTTCAGTAAAGTATGATGTTAAATCATCTTCCAGAAAGAGGAAAATCTAGGTCAGAGTTGGGAGTTAAGAAAAGTGAAGGAGGTAAAAAAGAGTATTTGCTGAGATTCAAATAATGATTCAGCAAGAAAGGCATACAAGGATTTTCAGATATCAAGAGGGATCCAGGTAAGCTTAGAAAGAACGAATTAGAAATGGGTTTCATAAACAGGTTTTTATGCATTGCTCTAACAATATTTGTCAGCTTGCAAGCAAGAAAGGGAGAAAACAGAATGCAGCCTATTGAGGGAAGACAATGGTTAGGAAAATAGAAAATATTTAAAAGGATTCCAGATGAACACGTTGCTTAATCAGCTTACACACACACACACACACACACACACACACACACACACACACACACAGACACACACATTTGAAATAGTGTGCAGCTAAAGAATAGTGTTCATGAATATGCTTTATTTCTGTAAGTAGAAAAAACAAAAGGGTCATTATTTTAAGTAGTACATTTTAAATGGCTTCCCAGATGGACCAGAGTAGGATGGAGAGAACTTAAAATGCTGTGTCTCAGATATTTCTGATCCAATGATAACCAAATGCATTTGGAGTTGAATTGATGGATGGGGCAATATCAAATGGGAGTCTCTCATCATGGAATTTTAAAATGAAGAGTTCTGAGGTAGAGAAACCCGAAGGTTGAGGTACTTGGTCTCTTGAGTATCAGAGCTAGAGAGGAGATGGAAGGAATAGCAAAGTCATGAAGTTAGAGACTATAGGTTCATATCACAAAGTAGAATGATGGAAGTGGCACATAAGGATGCTCATATAGACTGAGGAAGACCGAAGTTTCCATGAAACAAGGAAGAGTGCTTCAGAGATCAGTAGATTACTGCAGAGATTTCGCCAATACATTATTTTGCCAATTAATTCTCAAAACGAGTGACAGATCTGTATTCAGCTAAACATTTGCTTGACCTTGTCTTACATCTAATGCTAAGTGAGATTTTATATTATATTTTTAATAATTTTATAATCATATGCCGGTATTCATAGTACAATTGCCAACACACTCCAGAAAACATAAAGCCATCAAAGTCCAGTTCTCTACAGCTTCCTCAACATTCTCAGATGCTGCTTGCATGCTGAGATAACTCAAGTGAGCTACCTTTGTCTGGGACAGATTTAGAGGACAGAGTGGAGAGAGTACTCTTCTTTTCTGTTTCCTGTGAGGCCAACTTAAGTGGATAGCAGAGGGGGAGGGAGGGCTTCCATATTTCAGCACTGGCTAAAAAACATACCTTAGCTTTTGGCTCAAGGTGCTGCTGATCAATGTATTTTAGGCATTACCACTCTGAGTCTCAGTTTTCTAAGTACAAGTACACAAACATGTAAAAGACGATTTAAGAAGAATCACTGAAATTTCTTGGTAGCCTATTCTGCTACCTCTTCTACTTCTAGAATTTAGGTACAGTTGTATTTGAAGAAAATTCACAGGAAGAGCTAAGAACAATTTTCATAATTCAGCTAGAATTTATGAAACTTCATTTACCACATTGAAAACATTAAGCTTACCAATGTCCATCTCAAAACATTTTACATTTTATTTAAACAGTCAAATTATTTTTTTTTATGAAAATAAGCAAAATATTGACATTTGATACCTCCATTTCAACTAATTTGTAGCACATACACACATAAATGAGAGATTGAGATTCCTCTATTGATAATTCAGGTTTCAAAAAGGGATTCTGAGAAAATGTTTTACTGCTCATGTGGTCTAGACTGACTGTCTCCATTAAATACATTCATTGGATAACTGCTTAACTTTCCACTTTCCTTTTCTGGTGAAGTCACATATAATATGTCTAAAATGGTTAGAAGGAATCATAGGATTTATGCATATGAACACAGCATTGCTTTTCAAAAAGGACAGAATATGTTCAAGAATAATTTATATTCTGGATAAGCTTTGAATTGTATATATTACATGCATAGAAAATAATTCATTTTGAGCATATCTCATATTATTTTGCCAAATTAAATGACCCTTTGATACTGATGTAATGTTTTTTCATATTAATAAGAGTTTTAGATACCAAGAGGACCAAAATGAATGCCAAGAATGTACGGAATGATTTCTATGGAGCATAATGGCACAATTGTCTGATGGAACAAAATTGAAAAGAACTAGAGGATGGGAGAAGGGTGTGGTGTCTGCAAAAATGAAACACTTTATTCATAGATTCAAATTTATGCTTAAAATGAATTGGATGAGATATATAATTCTCAGTTTTCAGGCAACAGTTAGAAACTAGTTTAAGAGTGATGGAACATTCAGCGTAATCTGGCAAATTCTCTTGGAACTCTCTTTTCCTCCACTTCAAATACTCTGATTATCACCAGTTCCACCTTCCTTCCAAAAAGAGTAACAATCCTCTTTTTTTTAACCAATGCTTTTGAAGTTTTCTTCCATATCTTCTTTAAGTCTTCATGTAATTAATTCTTCATATTACCTTGTACATCTACCATTTCTACCCACACATCTTAAAGAACCTGTTGGTAGACTCCATTACCATTAAGAAACCATCCTGTCTAAAAGACAATCAGGAAAAATTAATTTCCCAAGAAATAATCCAAAACATTCGTTTTGACTTCTCATCACTCAGTTTTATAAACACAAACATTCCTTTGATTTCTGTTTTGGACACTGAAAACCAGCAAGCAGCTTTAATTGTCATGAGTATATAAATACTGATCACTTTGAGGCTTCCAAGTGGTATAATTACATTCCAAGGACAATTTCTGGAGTTAAGTTAAAATTAAGGTACTCTTTTTTATGCCACCAATTGCTTAAAATAATCCCACGCTTTAGATTGTTTTATAATATCTAGTTTTCACAGTTTTCTTATGGTACTGTCCCCACTATCTAAATACCCACTTTCTTACTCTGTTTACTTGGAATCAATCTAATTCTTCCTTAAGACTCCTGACTTTCTGCTTCAATTTGAATAGTTTCATCATTTGTGAATCAATAGTTTTGCACTAACTTCTACTCTGATCTTCTTGGAATACTTTCATCTTAATAGTGTTAAAATTTGCACTAGTTGCTTTCTAGACTTGATGCCATTCTAGAGCTTGCTTTTACTGTGCTCTTTGACTGGATAAATCTATTATTTTTGTGGATCCTACATCTTCCCTCTGCTTATTTTGCAACTTGGTTTTGTTATAATTTTAAACAACTACATATTAAAAGATAAATGGAATGAAAATATTGTGAGACATCTATTCAACTCTCTATTAGAAGTTTTAGCAAGAGCTATTAGGTAAGAAGAGGAAATAAAATTTCCACCATTTAGGTGCCAAAGGAAGAAGTAAAACTATTTACAAAGGATATGATCTTACATATAAAACCATAAAGAGTTATCCAAAACTATTATCTAACAAAGAAGAATTAAGCAATGCTGCAAAATATGAGATCAACACACAAACTTTAGATGTATTTTTATGTATTATCAATGAATAATCAAAGAGCAATATTAGGAAGACAACTTACAATAGTCTCTAAACAAATAAAATACTTAGGAATAAATTTAGCAAGTAGATGAAAGACTTCTACATTGTAAACAATAAAATGTTTTGATAGAATTTGAAGAAAGCATGAATAAATAGAAAGACATGTTTGTGAGCTGGAAGACTTAATATTGTTAAAAGTGGGAATACTACCCAATATAATCTATATACTCAATTCAATGCCTATCAAAATTCTAATAGAAAATATTGCTCAGCAGTAGAAAAGCCAACATTCAAGCTAATATGGAATTGCAAGGGGCCCTAAAGAGTCATGGCAATGTTAAACAAAAAGAACATATTGAAGTACATGCTCCCTGATTTTAAAAATACAAGGCTACCATAATTAAAACAATGTGGTACTGGCATAGGAAAAGATCAATGTGTGGGTGTGTGCGTGCATAAATATATACATATACATACATATATATAATCAATGAAATAGAATTGTGAATATAAATATATTCTTAGGCCTATATCAATTAATTTCAACAAAAGCCAAGATCTTTTTGTCAGAAAAAATAGTTTCCTAAAAAATTTGTCTTGGGGCAACAGGATATCCACCACATGCAAAAGAATAAAATTGGATCCTTACTTTACTCCACAAATAAAATTAACTCAAAATGAATGAGCAAAAATAAAGAGCTGAAACTCTAAAACAAAGAAAATAGGGGTAAATCTTTATGATAATGATTTTCTTAGATATGACACCAATGTCTTAGTTTTGACACCAATATAAGTAGTAAAAGAAAATTTAGATAAATTGGATTTCATTGAAATCCAAAAAAAATATGCATCAGAAAAGTGAAAAGACAATTCATGATGTAGAAAAAATATTTCACCTGAATGAACTAGAAAAAGAAGAACAACTGAAACCAAAAATCAGTAGAAGGAAATAATAAAAATAGAGAAAAAAATTCAATGAAATTGAAAACAAGAACGCCGTAAAAATAATGATATTAAAAGCTGGTTCTTTGAAAAAGAAACACAACTGATAGTTTTTAAGCCATATTCATGAAGAAAAAGAGATGGAAAATCCTAATAACAAGAATCGGAAATAAATAGGGGAAGTCACTACAGACATCCCAGAAATATAAAGGATCCTAGGATATTACTATGAATACCTCTATGCCAAAAAATTTTCCAATATTGAGAAATGGACAGATTTCTAGAATTCTACAATCTTCCAAAAGTGATTCAGGAAGACATAGATAATTTGAACAGACTAACCACAAATGCATAAATCAAAGCAGTAATCAAAGCCTCCTCCAAAATAAGGGCTCAGGACCAGATAATTTCATTAGTGTATTCTATCAAACATACAAAGTAGATCTAATACCCATCTTCCTTAAACTCTACCACAAAATCAAAGAGGAAGAAAAACTCTCAAATACATTCTACGAGGCTAACTTTATACTGATTCCAAAATCAGGTAAGGGAAGCACCAAAAAAGAAAATTACAGACTGCTATCACTGATGAAAATAGATGCAAAAACCCTCAAAATTTCTTTGCTAAACCAATTTCAGCACACATTATAACATTATACCTTATAATCAAATGGGGTTTATGCCAGGGATGCAAGGATGCCTCAACATATGCAAATCATTGTAATCTAGCACATCAACAAAGGTTAAAACAAATATCATATGATCATATTAATAGATGAAGAGAAGACATTAGACAAGATTCAACATGCATTAATGATAAAAACTCTCACAAAGTAAGAATAGAAGGCACATACCTCAATACGGTAAGAGCCATTTATGACAAACTCACAGACAGCATACTCAACGGTAAAAAACAAAACAAAACAAAAGCCTAAAAGTTTTTCTCTAAGATCTGGAACAAGACAAGGTTGCCTACTCTCACTACTACCATTCAGCATAGTTCTGGGAGTCCCAGCTAGAGCAATAAGGCATCATAGGAATCCAAAATGGAAATGAAGAAATAAAACCATCATTTTCTGCAAATGATATATTATACCTACATCCCCAACCCTTCAAAATAAACCCTGCGAAAAACTGTTAGACACAATAAATGAATATAGCAAAGAGGCAGGATATAAAATCAAAACGCATGCATGCCCTGAAGGAGCACTGATTAGGTCAATTGCAGGCAATTGCCATAAAAAAAGCAAGACATATACCCCTGGGTTTGAGTTCCTGGCTCTGGGGGAAGCAACCAGTGTGAACTAAAAATAAATAAATAAATATGCTTCTTCGTTCTCTCACTTCCTGCCTACCTGCCCACTCACCTTCATTCCTACATACATCTTTCCTTTAAAAAAAATCAATAGCATTATATATGCAAACAATGAACTAGAGGAAAGAGAAATCAAGAAAGAAATCTTGTTTAGAATTGTACTAAAACAGATAACATACCTGGAAATAAAAATAAAGCAAGTGAAAGACCTATATATTGAAAACTATGAGATTGATAAAAGAAACAGAAGACACAAAAGATGGAAGAATATTCCATTCTCATGAATCAAAAGAATTAACATAGTTAAGATGCCCGTCTTACTCAAAGCAATCTACAGATTCAATGCAATCTTATGAAAATTCAAGGGATATTTTTAAAGCTAATTGAAAAAAAATACTCAAGTTTATATGCAACCAAAAAGACTATGAACAGACAAAGCTAGTTTATTTGTTGGTGCAATAAACAAAAATTAACTCAAATGGATCATAGACTTGAATGCAACACCTAACACCATAAAACACATAGAGGAAAACAGGAAAATTGTTACGTAGTATCAACCTCAAAGATATCTTTGGGGAAGTAACACCTATGGCTAATAAATAAAGTAAAACTAAACATTGGGACTAATTAAACTAAAAAGTTTCTGTACAGTTAAAGAAACCACCACTAAACAAAAAGAAAACCCACTGAATGAGAGATGATATTTGCACAACACATATCAGACAAGAGCTTAGTCTCCAAAATATATGAAGAACTCATACACTCAACAACAAAAAAGCACAGGGTTACTCAAAAAATGGACAAATCACTGAAGACATCTCTCTAGAGAAGACATACATATGGTCTACAGACACATGAAAAAAGTTCTGTATCATTCATCATCAGAGAAATGCAAATAAAAACCACTATGAAATATCATCTCCACACCATTGAGAATGGCCTATATAAAAAATACCAGAAACAACAAGTGTTGGAGAGGGTGTTGAGAAAAAGGAAGCTTCCTACACTGTTGATGAGAGTATAAGTTAGTCAACCTCTTTGGAAAATAGTATGGAGTTTCTTCAAAAAAAAAAAAAAGATGGATTTACCATAGGAGTCACCAATCTCACTTCTAGGTGTATACCCAGAGAACACCAAAACTGTAATCAAAAAATTATTAGGGAAGATAGTGGTGGCTGAAGTCAATCCCTGAATACTATCAGGGGAAGGCATGGGAGTTTTCCAGAGACGACACAAATGAAGAATTGCTAGTGTGTTAGTAGCTCACTGAAGGTGGTCACTGTATTGGGAGAACTAACAGAGGAACTGCAAGCTTAAAGAGGGTATGAGAGGTGTGTGGAATTTTTGCAGCTGCCATATCAACAGTTTTGACTCCAGCAGCAGAAGCACAGCCAGAGTGCTGATGAGACACAGAGAGGAAGATACAAAGATTGCTGGTGGTATGAACACTTGGCTTGAAAGAAGCTAAAAAGAGAGGCTTTGGCACAGCACAGCAAGAACACAGAGGATGGGATAACACCACTCCCTCCCACTTCTTGAGACCTGGACTCCAGCAGAGGGGTACTCCAGTGACATGATCTGTAGAATGCTCAGAGGGTTGGCCTGAGAGCTGCCAGCAAGAACAAGTTGCCCTGTCCCTGACAGCTGGCAATGGCTGTGCCACTCCCCTACACCATGCACCCCTCCCCAACCCAGCAGTCATCTTCCATTCCCTGATGCAGCAAAAAGTTCACTATGGAGTAAGGGATAAAAATATTAACAAAAATAAAGTGCCACCTGAAAAAAAGACAAAAACTAACATCTCATCAACAAGGACCTACATTATGGTAGGGAAATATTCCAACATACTTCAAAACTTTAAGATATTATGGAAACACAAGAAAATGACACCTCATCAGAAACCTATTTTTTAAGACATGGAGGACTGGTTCTTTTTAACAGATAAAGATTCAAAGTTGTAATCATAAAGAAATTGAGAGAGGTAAGAAAACTCAGAAAAACAAGTCAATGAGCTCAAAAATACAATTAAGGAGAAGGCAAAAAGTGAAATTTTACAAAAGAAAGTAACAGAGATATACAAACTAAAGACTCAGTAAATGAGATCAAGTACCAAAAACAGCTATGGAAATAGAATTGATCAAATAGAGGAAAGAATCAGTGATCTGGAGGATATTAATGTAGAAAGGAGCCAGGTAGAAGACAGGGATATCAAATGTAAAAAAATATGCAAAAACACTCAAAGAACTATCTGACTCCATTAAGAAAGGCAACAAAAGAATAATGGGTTTCACAGAAGTGAAAAGAAAAAGAAGAGAACAGAGAACATATTAAAAAAATTAATTGCTGAAACTTCCCAAATCTAGGAAAGAAAATAAACATTGAAGTCAATGAAGACAGTAGAACACCCAGTTATCTAAATGCAAAAAGTCCTATACCAAGGCACATCATTGTGAAACTATCAAAAATTCAACACAAAGAAAGGATCCTAAAGGTGGCCAAGGAAAAAAGCAAACAGCATATAAATGTACATCCATCAGACTAACATGAGATTTCTCAACAAAAACTCTACAGGTCAGCAGAAAACGGAATGATATTTTCAAAATACTGTAAGATAAAAACTGCCAGCCAAGAATACCATATCCTGAAAACTCTCAGATTTGAGGGAGATATATAGGAAATTTGTTCTAATAAATGAAAGCTGAAAGATTTTACTACCATGAGACCTCCTCTGGAAAAAATGTTTAAAGAAGTTCTCCTATCTAAATCAAAGAGAAGAAACTTTACAGAAAACTAAGTAAGGCAGCAAATAGACAAAATCAGAAACATATATAATATATGTGTATATTATCTATATGGAGGGAGGGGGAGAGAGAGAGAGAGAGAGAGAGAGAGAGAGAGAGAGAGAGAGAGAGAGAGAAAGAGAGAGAGAGAGAGAATTTCACCCTAAAACAATAGACTACAAATTATTTTCACATGCTCATGGAACATTCTCAAGGATAGACCACATGCTGGTACACAAAGAAAATCTAAATGCAACTTCAAATATTGAAATCATATTTAGCATATTTTCATATCACAACAGCATCAAATTAGAGATCAACCAAAAGAGGAAAAAGGTAAAAATTGCCAAAGAGCAGAGAATAAATAACAAATTATTGAATAATTATTAGGTAAAGAAGGAAATCAAAGATAAAATAAAAAAACACCTGGAATCAAATGAAAATTAAGACACAACATATCAGAATGTCAGGATGCAGTAAAAGAGGTAGTAATAAGAAGAAAATTTATAGCAATATAATCCTACCTCAGGAGCAAGAAGAATCACAAATAAAAAACCTGAACCTTTACCTGAAGAAACTAAAAAAAATGGAAGAAATCTAGTAGGAGGAAATAATAGAACTTAAAGCAGAAATCAATGAAATTGACATTAAAAAGACTATTTAAAAAACTGATGACACCAAGAGTTGGTTTTTTGACAGAATAAACAAAAATCTAACAATCCAATTAAAACATGGGCAAATTTTCTTAATAGACACTTCTCTAAAGAAGACATACAAATGGGCAACAGGCACATGGAATGTTGTTATAATTCTCTTGTCAGCAGGGAAATGCAAATCGATACAATGAAATACTACCTCACACCTGTATAAATAGCTTTCATCCAAAGGAATCGATACAAGTGCTGGAGAGCATGTGGAGAAAAGGTAACTTCTAAGCACCTTGGTGGGAGTGAAAATGGTGCAACCATTTTAGAAATCAGTATTAAGATTCTTCAAAGAATTGATAATGGAAAACATGTATGATCCAGTTATCCATAACTCTACTGGGTATTTACCTTCAGAATACAAAAATACTTATTTGCAGAAATATATGAATCCCCATTTTCATTGTAGCATTATTTATAACAGCGAAAAGCTGGAAACAACCTGAATGACTATGGACAGATGGGTGGATAAAGAAGTGGTAGGTATATACAATGGAATGCTATATACTGTTATCAAAAAAGTGAACTACTACCATTCCTGGCAACATGAATAGACCTGGAGGTGACTATACTTAGTGAGGTAAATCAGGAGAAAGAGAGACATTATATGATATCACTCATATGCAGTGTATAGATATAGCAAGGAAGTGAATGAATGAAATTAAACAAAAAAGACTTTAAAATGAACTAAATCAAGCAACAATAAACCTAGTGAAAAAATGCAAATCATTGGGCGGATAGGAGGAGGTGGGACTGGTTTGGGATGGCAAATGGGATAGAGGGGTTAATTTTATAGTGAAGGTAAAAAAAGGAAATAGTGTGAAACTTTCTGTATTATATACAGATGTAGATTTGCTGTCATGTATACCTTAAACCTAGTTAATATTATAATGTAATATTCTTTCAAAAAACTCAATTTCTTAAAAAAGAAAAAAATTTATACACCCCTATGTTCATAGCAGCAAAATCCATAATAACCAAGAAATGGAAGCAATCTAAATGGAAATAAACAGATAATTGAATAAAGAAGCTGTGGTATATATACCCAGTGGAATTCTATGCAGCTAACAAAAAAGATGAAATTGCGGTCTTTGTAGCAACCTGATGGAACTAAAGTGATTATGCTAAACAAAATAACCCAGAAAGAAAAAGAGAAAAAGAGGATGGTTTCCCTCATATGTAGAATATAAAGAAATGAAAGAAACAAACATACAAACCTCTACAAAATTTATGGGATGTGAAACTGTGGTTATGGGATGTGGTAAGGGGGTAAGGGGAGGAAAGAGTTAACAAGGTGGTGGTAAGGAAACTGGGACACTGAGGTGGGAATTCAAGATCCTAAAAAAAACATATAGCAGTGTGAAATAACAAAACGATAAAAATAAGATAAAAATGAAAAAAATGGTCAAAGGATGTTTCTCTAAAGAAGATATACTAGTGGCCAATGGGTACATAAAAGATAACCTGGCACACCTGGTGGGTTGACAGTGAGGTCTGCAGCCAGCAGAAGTCACCTGTATGCCCAGGGCCATGGTTTGCATCCTGGGCTGAAGGGCAGGTGGAGGCGGGGAGGAAACAAGTGAGATGAACAACTAAATAAAATAAATTAAAAATGCTTCCTCCTCTCCCTGCCTGCTCACCTGTACCTTTCCTTAAAACAAGAAAAAAAACCAAACAAACCCATGATCAATATCTTTAGTCATTAGAGACATATAAATCAAAACTAATGAAATGCCACTTCAATGCCCACTAGAATGGTCATTGGTGGAGGGTGGGGAGGAAAACAACAAGGATGTGGAGAAATCTGAAACCTTATGGAGAAAAGTAAAGCATGTGATGATGTCTGTAGTAGGGTCCTCTACAGATATGTCAAGAGGCAACGTTTGAGCAGCACCTAAAGGAGGTAAATAAGTGAGTTATGCCTTTATTGGGAGTATGAGCTCTTAGGTAGAGGGACTTGTAAGTGCAAAGATCCTGGCATAAAAGTGTGCCTGTCATATTTGAAGAACTGCACAGAGGTCATCATGCACAGAAGCTGGAACTGAGCAAGCAAGGAGAGTATTAAAGAAAGAGGTCAGAGAGGTGGGGGTATGTGTGTATATGGCAGATTATGTAAGTGCTTAGCGATAAATCATTATAAGCTCTCTGGCTTTCCCTCTAAGAAAATGGCAGATTGTTGGAGGGGTTATGAGTCAAGGAATGACATGCTGTAACCTAAGTTTTAAAAAGATCTCTCAGATTAGTGTTTTTATATTCTTTGGGTATATGCTTAAAGTGGGATGTCCAGATCAAATGGTAAAGTTATTTTTACTTTTTGGTGTGAGGCTTTATTTAGCTCACTGTGGTTTTTATTTACATTTCTCTGATGGTCAGTGCTATAGAACATTTTTTCATGTGTCTATAGGTCATCTGTGTGTCCTCTCTAGAAAGGTGTCTATTCTGCTCTTTTGTGTGTTTTCTTAGTGGGCCATTTGCTTTTTTTGCTATCGAGGTATATAAACCCTTACGATGGCAATTAAGCCCTTTTCTGATGTCTGCCGTACAAATGTCTTCTTCCATTCAGTGTATTTCCTTTTGTTATAGTGGTGATTTCTTTTACTGTACAAAAACTTTGTGTTTTGATGTAGTCCCAGTTCTTGAGGTTTACTTTAGTTTTCTTTGCCCTATGTGTCACTTCCCCAAAAGATATCTTTGAGGTAGATGCCATGGAGTATTTTTTTTACATTTTCCTCTGTGTATTTTTATAGTTTCAGGTCTTTAACACTAATCAGAAAAAATACAGATACCCCTATGCTCACAGCAGTACAATGAGATAAGGAACAACCTAAATGCCCATCAACAGATGACTGGAAAAAAAGTTGTAATATATGCATTTGATAGAATTCTATGGAGCTGTCGGAAAAGATGAAACTGCCTTTTGCAACAAACTGGAGGGTTTTTATGCTAAGAGAAATAAGTCATAAAGAAAGATATATAAGATGGTTTCAGTCATATGTGGAATATAAAGAAACAAAACAAAACAGACATATCTCAACAAAACTCACGGGATGCAAAACTATTGCTACCAAAAGATGGGACAGACGAGGGAACAAGGGAAGGAAGAAATTAACAACCTGGGGCTGGGGCAACAACCAAGATGAACAACTAAATAAAAATGAATAAAATATTTCTTCCTCCCTCAGCCTGCCTGCCTGCCTATTCGCATTCATTCCTGCCTGCACATTTCCTTTAAATAAAAAAGAAAGCATATAGCAATGTAAAGAAAAGTAATAATGATAAAATCAAAAACATATCTCTGGTAACTGAAAAATGATCTGTAGGGGGCAAGGACAGAAAGAGGGAGAAGAATCAGCATACACAATTATTTAACAGGTAGATGATGGCGGCTAGGACCATGATGGTTATTACAGAAATAATGAGAAGCAATCCCATTGTGCAAAAATATTTTGCATTTATTTTAAACTGAGTTATCTATCCATCTATCTGCTTAGCCATCTATCCATCCATCCATTCCTATTGTAAGGTTTAGATATTAGAATTTGGATTTGGAAAGTGTTTATAGTTATCTAAGCTCCAAAACAGTTTAGAATGACATGCCTTGGTGGAGTAGTGGTTTGGTTAGACTTTTTTGGACAAAAGCGCATCGCATACATCCCAAGGATATGGGTTTGGATCCCTGGGCAGGGGTGAACAACCAAGATGAACAACTGAATAAAATGAAGTGCTTCTTCCTCCTCCCTCTTCCCACCTGCCTTCTTCTGCTTGCCTTCACTCCTGTCTGCATCTTTCCTTTAAAATAAAAACAAACAAGCCAATTTAGATAGAATGGAAATTTTATACTTCTTGAAGTATGAGAAAACCTGATCCTATGACTCTCTGGACTCTACACTTTTCTTGTAAATAAGACTTTGATATTTTTTTACACATCTTTTTTTATGTTATCCGTCTGCTCAGATCACTTATTTCTTCCTCAGTCAATGATGATCATTTACACTTTGCCTAGAAAGTTATTTCTTAGTGATTTAAGAATGTTTCTTTGAATTGTAAATAGTGCTATAATTAAAAAAAATCTCTGTTTGTAGCTATGTCTTCTTATTTTTATGTATTTATGTTTTGTCTTTTGATTTATTAAATTATCTATTTTACTGTATCTTTTCAAAGAATATGCATTGAAATACTGCATATTTCAAAGAATATGCAGCTCTTAAGTTTCTTGTTTATTTACCATTTTTCTAGTCATTTAAAACTTTAAAAAAATTAATTTCTGCCTTCCCACCTTCTTTATATTTTTTCTATTGTACTCTCGATTTCTGAAATTAAATTCTTAGCATCATATTTTTTCTTGGGTTCTGAATTTGTCTCAGATAATGCTTTAGTATGTCCCAGAGGTATTGATATCTCTTGTTCTTGCTATTGATATTTATATAAGTACATATAAAAAATAAACCTTTTTTTAGTACTCTATCCTTCCAGATTTGTCCCAAGAGTTACATATTAGTGATTTTTATTTCATTTCAAAATGTTTTCCACTTTATATTTTTTAAATTACATTTTAGTTAAAAAGATTTATGGTTAAAGACTATGCATTGCATGATTTCTATTTTGTTGGAATTTACAGTTTGTTTTTTGCTTAATCCATGATCATTTTTATAAAATTTTCCTCGGTCTTTAAAATAAGAAATATATTCTCTGTTCAGTAGTGAGTTCAATTCACAGTTATTAAATCAACTTTATTAATGACATTATCAACACTTAAATTTAATAATTTACTTTAATATATTAAGACAGAAATTTAAGTCATTTATACTTATGTCATTCATTTACTTTTTTTACTTTATATATTTTATTTGAAACACTGTAACAGACTGTTGGTATCTTTGTTGATTGTGCCCTTCATTTATATAAAATGCCCCTTTGTTTTATGTAATTATCCTATAAATGTATTTTTGCTTTGAATTCTACTTTGAATTATAATTACATTGTAATCACTGTTTTTTTTGAAATCTGAACTTTCCTGATAGTTTCATATAGGTATAAGATCCAATAATTTAGCTACAGCATGTAATTTTAGCTTTATTAAATATCAATTGAGATGTATCAATATTTCTCTTTAAAAATCACATTACATTATATGCATAATCTACCTATTTCACATTATTTATGTAGATTCATATGTCATGAAAGTTTAAGGAGATCAGGATTCTCCATGTTTATTATATTATTTATTTTGTCTTCTGACCCCTTCTCATTCAGATCCGTTTTCTACTGTTCTTTGTCCTGACTGTGCCCTGGGAGACTGCCCCTTACACAACTTTACCTGCTATCCCATGTCGACAGATTTCTTGTAGAATTCAGCCAGTAAGAGGCGTAGAGAGGAGACTGGGGGGTAAGAGGAAAAAAAGGTTAGAGTATTTCTTCCCACCCATTGGACAGTCCCTTCCTTCCTGACTGCTCCAGAGATATTGTTTCCTTTCCTTTACCCTTTAGGCCTATAGATAGTAATGGTGCTAGTCTCTGGATACTTTGAAACCCATGAATGATCCCATTCACTCCGCCCTAGCTCTATAAATTGTCTCTTCATTAAAATCTCTTCAGGTGAATCATCTAGGTGGAATTCTGTTTTCTCCTGGGATCTTCACTGATCCAGTGCAGCATAACCCTGGATTTGTTTTTTTAATAAATAACAGAAAAGAACAAAGTCTTTCTTTAAAAAAAAAAGGGTTGGAAAAATAAGAAGGTGCAGAGAATTAATGGGAAGTTTGAGAACAAGTCTTAGAGAATATGTGAGAGCCAAAAATAGGGTCTGAAGCCAGACAACAGAAACTGTGATGAAGGTCATACTGTAAGAATGATTGAGTTCACAGGCTTCTGAACCTTCTCAAAATAATTTTATTCCTGATTCAGCATTCAACTTCCAGGAAGAATGCAATCATGTGCCCATCCCTGGCTAGATGGGGAGGGAGAAGAGGGGATCTGAATCATTTAGCTTCTAAAATATGAGGTGTTTCTAGGAAAATTAGGAAGATGAGAAAGAGGAGTGTATACCAAATACAGTGATGACAAGTGTCCATTCTAAGTATTTTCTTTAATGGCATCTTAAAATTTAACATACTATTTTATAAATGCTTCTTGTAATATCTGGTGGACTTAAAAGGATGGTAGAGTTACATGATTTCTCTTATGCATTTATGTAATTATTTGCTAATTCATTTATTGATTTCTTCTGTGTATTTGCAATCGAACAAGTGGTATTGTTTCAATTATCCAGTTTCTTAGACTTCATTTCTGTCAACCCAGAATATTAATGTTTAACTGAAGTAAACATACACATGGCAAGGAGTTTAGAATTTTATGAATCTGATTCAAATCTAAATTATTATCAACAGTCTTTCCAAGAAACCATAGTCAGAGGTTGCTGATAACCTTACAATAAATTTGTTCTCAGTTATCAGAATACTAAACCCATTTTGAAAATCAATGTCAATTCAACAATTCTCTGCTCAAAATGCAGCTTGTTCTGAGCTCTAGGAATTGTGCAGGAGAAGGCATAAAGAATGATTTGTGATCCGAGGAATATGCTTTGACAGCCCAAACTCAAAACACATTCAGAAATTTCCACAAGGGCTTTAAAGGTGACCTGTGAGTAAAGAAAAACAATCTTGAACCTAGTGAAGACGTTGGGAAACACTTTCTGGAAAGATACATAGTCGATATTTAAGGTAAATATAATTTTGAATTTTGTCAGCTTTTGAAAATTTAATTTAAAATGCTAGCATTTCAACAATGAATACTGGAGAATCTGGAGACTAGATATCATCAGATAATGGTACTTGCCAATAAACTTGAGAGCTATGAGAAGACTCAGCCACTATAAAAGGGAGTACTGGCTCCTGATGCCCCAAAGTCACAGGTTAAAATGTCTTTGGACTGACTCTCCAAAAGCCTCTCTGGGAGCTAGTTCTACAGCTGGCCTGCAGGGTTTAGTATGAGATTCCTCAGTTCCCATGCCACTATTAGCTAGAAATAAAGGCCACCTATCTTACAGTTCAGCTAGATGTCTGTTCTGAGTCATAATAGGAAAGAAAGAGCAGAAGTCTTATGCTTCATTTCACAAACTTTTCCCTTATAAGAGAAACAGCAGTAGAAACCATTTCACTTCTGCCTTGTTTAATGGGTGTAGAAACAAAATAGGTTATTTCTGACTTAAAAAATCAAGATCATTCAAAACTGGTGTGAGTTTCAAGGAGTATTTCTTGTTCAAAGACACTCAACATATTGTGGACCTACAAAGAGATACTTTAAATGATCATGAATGAAAGTCTGTTTGGGACAGTCCATGCATATCACATTGTTCTAAACCATTAAATTGAAAAATGTGATCCCTGCCCTCAAGTGACTCATAATTTTAAAATCATAGACTACAAATAACCTAATATTGCAGTAGTGGGATACAAAGAACACAGGCCAACAGGCTGATGTCCTGACATTACCAACAGTTCATGTGAACCTTGTTGAATTAATACAGTGTTTAGTATATTGGTTTCCTCATTCTTTGGATGTAAGGTAGTCATACCTGTCCTCCTTATCTCAAGGGTTCCTGTATGCAGAACACAAGATAGTGGCCAAAAACATTCCTAAAAATTTTTAATGCATTATTGTTATCTATGTTGGGCCGAAGAAAATCTGCTAAAATGTGTGTATTTCCTTTTAAATACTTCCAAGGAGAAACATTAATGTTTGCACGATCCTAAAAATCTTTTTTTCAGCCACAGATTGCAGAACTGTGTTTTTGCCACAACCTGAACTCTGCCTTCAGAGGGAGAGGTAAGTTAGAGCTCCTCTAACTAGAAGCAAAATACTGATATTTTGAAGAACCTTTTACTGATACCACAGAAATGTGGAAAGTCACAAACTATAGGAGGCGGAGAAAGATTGTACTTTTAAAATCCTCAAATATGAAAAAAAAAAAAAAAAGGATTATATGGCCTTTTGGGATAGTTGACAAAGTTCCAGGGTTAACCTGTTATTTATTTTTGGAATGTCAGGCATAAAATAAAAATTTTTAGGACTATAGTGTTACTTGAAATGATATATATATAATATATGATACTGACTTGTAGGAGTCTCTAAATTAAAGGCTTAGAGAATGTTGTAGAGGGTTGAGTAGCTACAATAAAGGTGGAAGATACTGGATTCTAGGTTCAGTGGTGATCAAATGAAAACAAATGTAAAAAACTTGATTTCTACAAGAGCTGAAGATAATTTGTGCCACTTTCTTATTATCTTACTACCTTTCTTGTCCCTTAACTCCCACTAGTGTTTCTGAGTTTCTGCTTTCATGATCAAATCTGTTTCTAAGTATTTTATTTTTATATTTCCCAAGGGAGGATGTCAGCTGGGTTCATCAGTATTGAGTGGCCCTCTCCCCTTAAAACAGTTCCCTTCAGAGGTCACCCTTCTTCTAATTAGTTGTAGCTGTAGTGGTGGGGTCAAATGGCATAAACACCACTGAGAGGAGGATTGCAATGCACACAGATTGTGGAAAGCTCAGAAAATACTAGTTGGGGAGCAGGAAAGAGGAATAGGGAAGGAAAAGCAGCCAGGAAAGGATACATTAGCAAGCACTGTGGATGACTAGAGTTGAGTCCCTCTGGAAATCTGGGAAAATGGCATAAAACACATGCCCCAATGTTATCCCAATAAGGACAAGATTGCTGGGGTATAAAAACCCTTAATCTGATGGAGAGCTTCTGGGAGGGAGTTAAGAGGAGGGGTTTCCATTTTTCTATTTCCAGTTTTGCATGTGCAGGCAGAGATACAGTTGAATGGGCATTGAACAGTGGGGCTGCTCAATGCAGTGGTTAGATCTGGGAAATTAGACAGAGAGGTGTGGGCAGCACCTTAGCATTCACTACACTTGTACCTATTTTTAAGAAATCACTCGTAGCCACTTTTCATGTGTAGGCTTCACGGCTTATTCAGTACCATTTTTATTAGAGCAGAAATTCAATTTAAAATTTAATACAGGTGGTCCTAGATCTGTATATTTGACTTTTTGAACAAACTTTATTTGTAAGTTTAAATGTCTAAAAAATCTTTATACAAAAAATTTATATTATATTAGATGATAAATAAATGTTAAGTTCTTCCATGTGCATGCTGGACATTAATCAATAGTTTTGTAGATTTGGCTTTTTTGTTAATTATATGAATCGAGCAATGATTTGACTTTTATCTTTGCCCCAATTTTTAATGAAATGTAAAAGTGCTAATATTAATCCTGGGGACTTTCATATTCTGAATAAAACAGAAACGAAGATGTAAACCCTAATTCATGCCCACAGATGAAGATCTTTAGTCACATTCTAACAAACTTTATTTTCAATTTCAAGAACAAAATTAACAAGAATCAGGCATAAGATAATGACTCAAATATGAGGTGATATTAGGATTTTCATATTTTTTGAATTCTGAGAATAAGCTTCCTCTTAAAAATATTGCTTGAACTTCACATTTTAACATTTAAGACTTGTTTGAGAAATGCATAGAAATAGAAAGTGGAGACTGCATAGTAAAACTGTGTTTCATGAAAAGGCAGAAATACTTGAATACTTGAAAATGTATTATTGAAGGTAAAATTGAGCCCTGGTACAGATGTAGTGTCTGACCAAGAAACCATGCATTTGAAACATTCCTATCAGGGTCTGAATTCTGTCAGTCCCACCAAGTCATAAGGTCAGGCAGGCCCAGCAGTCATCCAACAGGACATGGTAATGACACATCTGGGCTTGAGAACAAGTAGAACCTGAGTGTGCCAGTCAGCTGTGTGAGTAGGAATTCCAGACCCCATGTCTGGAGAAGCACCTTATCTGGCACCTATGACCATATGGAGATTCATCATAACCAACTGAAGAAAGAGAAAATTAAATTTTATTTATGGATGGAGCTGCCTAATTTGTGGGTACAAAACAAGAACTTGGGGATGACCTCAAAAGACTATTGTGCAGCAAATTCTCCCAGAAGCCAGCCAGCTGTTTGTCAGTGATGCAGGATATGACACAAACATGGATTTTATAACCTTCAAAAACACTGGCAACTTTTCTGCTGTGAAGTGGATCTCCTGGTCTGTTTGGGATGCTGTGCTGGTAGACCATTCTATTAGTCCTCAGACAGTGGTTCTGGCTGAGGCACTGCAGGCAAAAAAGTCACACCTATACCTATGTGTTTATTCCTGATAGGACAAATGTCTGGTTCTTCCATCCTAGAAGGGTAATAATAGTTTTATTCATACAAAATTTTTTTACTATGAAGTCTCCAATTTCTGGTTTTTGTACATTGAATTCCTGAACAACAGGCATAAGAGATAAAAAATGAAAGTAAAAAAGTCAGAAGTTGAAAGTTGCTGTCAGCTATCCAAGTGAGTCATTATTTGTTTTGTTGGTTAAATGTCTCTTCTATGGTGGATGCTCTCTGGTAGGTGCTGACATGTAGACACATAGATCTTCAAACTTTGGTGCCCATTCCCATTTGTCTATCCAAATAGCTCTACTTTAGACCTCATTTTATTTAGTTTTCCAAGTCTCTGACCACTTGATCATTTTTGGCATCGGTCAAAAAACTAAGCTACTTGTCACTGCCCATGAATCATATGTAGTCTAACCATGGATTACTTCTAACCAAAGTGGATACAGCCATGTGCTAGGATCATTTATATATATGTACATTTCTATGTTTTCAGTTCTCTTGAGTAAATATCCACAAGTAGAATTAGTGGGTCATATTATATGTTTAACATTATAAGAAACTGCCGAGGTTTTTGCAAAATCGCTGTAGCTTTGCGTTAGAATCAGCAAAGTATGGGGAATTATAAGCTAGCACTTAGTCTTTCCAGTCTTTAATTTGGCCTATTTTTATTTGGATGAGTCATAGCATCTTATTGTGGTTCTAATTTGCATTTCCTTTGGAATAAATGATGTTGATGTAATGATCATGTGCTTAATGGTCATTTATATATCATGCTTCATGTTCAAATCTTCTACCCATTTAAAAAAAATGAATTACTTATTTTAAAATAGAGAAATAAGATATTTGTATTTTATATTCAAGAACTATTTTTCCCAATTTGTGATTTGCCTTTCATTTTTTTTCTTTTCTTAAAGGAAAGGTACAGGGAAGGATAAAGATGTGTAGGCAGAAAGACGGAGGAGAAAGAAGTATTTTATGTATTTCATTTAGTTGTTCATCTTTGTTGTTTCCCTGGACCCCAAGTCCTGAACCAGGGACTTTGAGATGTATGTGGACAATGTCCAGTGAACTAAACTGTTAGGCTACCAGGGCATGCCTCATTTCTTAATGCATCTTTTGAAGAGCAAAGGTTTTCATTTTGGTGTTCAGTTTACCAAGTTATTATGGTTTATTATTTTTGTGGGCTACCTAAGAAATTTTTGCCTACCACAAAGATTTTCTCAAGTTTTCATCTGAAAGTTTTATAGTTTTTAACTTTTGTTAAGGTTTATGATCTATTTAGGGGTGTGTATCTCTCTGTGTGTTTCTGTACAGTGTAAAGAAAATCAAGAATTATTTTTCTTTATATGATATTCAGTTGTTTCAGCACCACTTGTTGAAAAGGTATTTTAGATACTATTGTAGATTGTTCTTTTAAGTTCACTTTTCAGTTGTTTATTGATTATATATTGAAATACATTTTATTTTTATTATTCACTTTGTATTGTCAACCTCGCTAACTTCACTTATTAGTTCCAATAACTCCTTTATAGGAATTTTAGGATGTCATTCTACTTCTCTCCCTCCTTCCCTACATTCTTTCCTTTCCTTCCCTCCCTTTCTTCCTCCCTTCTTCTGCCTCCTTTCCTCCCTTCTTTCTTCATTTTTTTCATCATTCACTCATTTATCAATTTCTTTACCTATGGTACTGGCTACGACCTCCAATATAATGGAGAGATGGTTTGAGCAGATAATCTTTTAAAAATTACTGATCAGGGAAAAGCAATCCATTTTTTTATTAAATATGATTTTACCTGCTGTTCTTATACATAAAGGTGTTGAGAAAGTTCCCTTTTATTTTTTAATTTTTATTGAGATATAATTCATAGTTCATAAAATTCAGTTGTGAACCATAAATAAAATAACAATAAAGGAAACAGTTGCCAATCTTTGACCAAATCACCTTACACTAAAGTTCAAATGATATCCTTCCCAACAAAAGATTCTTTTCCAGGATTATGTGTTGCTTCCTATTGTCATAAATTTTCTAGTCTTCTTCAATCTGGAATCCTTGAGTTTCATGTTATTGACATTTTTAAATATTTTAAGGCATTCCTTTTTTAAAATGTGCCTCAATTTGGGTTTATCCAATATTTTTTTCATGATAGCATCCAGGTTATACATCTTTTGTAGGAATATCACAGAAACAATGCTGTGTTCTTTTTACTACATCTTAACTGGGATTAACAATGTCCATTTATACCATTACTCATGATCATAATTTTGAGTACTTAAGAGATGTCTGGTATATATCTCTACTGTAAAGTTACTTTTCTTTCCCTTTGTAGTTAGTATTTTGTGAGGAGATACTTTTGAGCAAATGTTAATATTCTATTTCTAGCTTCACCACTAGTATCTTATGTGAATGATTACTCTGAAAATTGCCAAATGATTTTTTAATTCCATTATTTCTTCTATGACTATTTTTAGATTTTCTATGATAAATAAAAATCTTTCTCTTTTCCCTATTTATTAACTTATTTACGTCAATGTGGACTCTAGAGATTCCTACTTTGTTCAGTAATTTATAATCTATCACTAATGTTAGTATACCAGTCCTATAAGTAAAAAAACATTAACTCATCCCTTGAGGAGATTTTCCTTTCTTTTACATAAAGGTGACTCAGAATCACCCTAATATCTAGGATCAATCACCACTAACTGTCTCATGACTCACCCCACTTTCTGAGACTAATCACCATTTATTTCCTCTCAAAGACTCACCCTATCACCTGAAACTTATTAGACCAATCACCACTCACTTCCTCAACTCAGTCCTATAAAGCCTCCATGAGCAGACTGCTTGGGGAGGCAGTGCTTTGAGAATAATCTCCCTGTCTCCTTAATTGTTACAAGTAATAAACCTCTCCTTGTTTAAAGAAACCTGTCTGTGTCCTTTGGCTGATGATCAGCAAGGGAATGGGCCAAATGGGTTCAGTTACAATATTTTTGTTCATTTTGATACTTAAGTTGTCCCAAATTTGGACATTAGAAGCCCCTTCAAGCTATCTTCAATGTGTCTTTTTGACAAGATCTATTACCCTTGATCATCTTCTGACTTTATGGCATAAGAGGGCATTCTATATACTCACCTTCCCTAGTCAGTCCTAAAATGAGACATTCCTCTATGAATATATAGCTCCAAATATCTATATCTATCTGCATACCTATCTACATTTATATCTATATCTATATAGCCCCTGAGTTCACTTAGCTCCAATTTCAAATCAATACTATAAAATTATATATATATGTATGTATTCCTCTCTATCAGTGAGAAACTTGTCTCTCATTTTCCTTAGAATATTTCTCTGTCCAGTCACCCATATGTAGCTGATTTCCTAATTCTGCCAGGTTATCCTGGTCACCTCATTATGACATTGTTCGTGAGTAGGACACAGGTAATGGCTGGCACTGATGTTTCCTCTTTCCTATTCTGATGCTGTTCTTATTGTCAGCTGCTATGCCCTGATATACTCCAGCGCTGTTCTCACACAGGCTGTCACTATATAGATCTTGTTTCTTATGGTGATGGAAATTATTCTAATGATTCTTCATTATGTGTGATGCTAGATTGGTTATGTATAACTTTTTAATCAAGGAAGGAAGCTCAACTTTGCAAAATACTTATTGGAATGATTAAATAGAATTTTACATTTAATGTAATGTGATAAATGATTACTAGATATTATAATTTTAAATTACTCATTGCATACTAACAATTAACTCCATTTGATAATTATGTTTATTATATTAGTTTACTTATATTTCATGTCATTCCTGAATGTTTTATTAATTATATGTTGTCCTGTAGTTTTCTTTTTTGAGCTTTGTCAGATTCAATGTCAGTGTCATTTTTTTCCCTGTCTTTTCATGCTTAGGGACCACTTTGGATTGAAATTATATATTCCTAGATATTTTGAATGAACTCATTAGTGATACTGATAAGGTGTTTTTGTGAAGGACTAATTTTTGATAACCTTCTAAATTTCTTTATTGGTAATTACTCTGTTTAAAAACATCTTTTCTAGGATTAGGTTTTGTAGTTTATATTTCCTTAGAAATTTATATTTTCTATATTTTCAAAATTTTGTTCAAACTATTTTCCTTTAATTATATTACTTTTCTTTTAACTCATTTTAACCGCTGATGCTTATGTTTTTGTGCTCATTATGTCCTTTAAAAATGAGACAAGATAACATTATCCTTTCTGTTGAATATTTTCAATAAGTTTTTGTTTATTCCATTTCTTGTTTTAAAATCATTAATGTTTGGATTTGTTTTTATTTTTTTCCCCTGATTTGTTATTTTTCTTATCTGCTTATTTAATTATGAACTCATTTATTTTCTTATTTCTTTTCTCATAATTTGACTCTAAACAGTAACTTAAAGCATTGTTAAGTTGTAACACATGGATTCTGATTCATATTTTTTAAAATATTATTTTCTAAATAGTCTCTAATTTCAGTTTCTATTTCCTTTAGTTTAACTTTTTAAAGACTTAATTTTTAAGAAGTTGGAGATTTTGTTTTTTTCATTAAAAATCAATTTTACTTTCTTTGTATTATAACTTGATAATATGATCTGTACTAGTTTTATGTTCTGTAATATATTGAAAGTATTTTGTTGTCCTAAATAAACTAAATTTTTATGAATGTTCTTTGGGAACTTAAAATGGAATATTCTTTGTTTTTATGGTGATAGGTTTAATATATTTAGAGAGAATGAAATTTTAGAGAGACTTTATGAACTATTGCACTTGATTCTTTATCTTTACCTTTTTACTGTTTTCTTAATCTCTTGTAAAAAAATGAGTGAACTCTCCCCACTGTATTTTATGCAGCTTTTTGTGTTAAGAATTTTTGTGCTAGGATATTTGGCAGTGCTTATCAATGAGAGATCTTTATTTAGATGGACTATTATCATTATAAAGAGAAATTATTTGGCTTAATACTTTTTGCTGTGAATTCAACCTTGCTATTACTAATATAACCACTATGATAGCCTTTTTATAGTAATTGCCTGATATATATTCCCAGTATTAACTTTTATAAATGTATTTCTTGCATGCAATAAAGAGATTCGTTTTCTAAGCCTACCAGAAAAATTTTCTTTTCTTAAGTGGCTTTATCCCATTTATGTTATCCCATTGTTATGCAGATATGTTTGATCTTTGTTCTCTTATCTTTAATGATTTCTGTTTACATTTTCTATTTTGCTAACCTACATGTACTTTCAAAATAAAATGTTTTCTTTCTGATAGTTCAGAGGCTTTATAATGTATTTTCAAGCTTATTAGTGATTACTTTGTAACTCTTAATGTACTTTAGCTTACATTTTTTAAATTTGATTTTGACACTAATGACCTCCCTAATATAAGTAAGAAAACTAATTTATGTCAGTTCCACACACCTCTCATTCAACTCCTAATTTTCATTAATTATGTATTTTATTTAACTATAATTACATGATTATATAAATAGGTTTCTTTCTGAATATCAGATTTATTGAGGTATAATTCACAAAAGGCAACATTCACCCTTTTTAGGTGTATAATTCTACAAGTTTTAACAAATGAATTCAGTAGTATAGCTACTACAACAATCAACATATATAAAATATTTTCATTACAATAAAATCCCTCTGCAGGCCTTTGTAATCAACTCCCTACCCCACAGCCAGCTTCTGGCAACTAATGATCTGATTTATATTTTACTGTTTTCTTTTCAGGAATCTCTTACCAATTTATTATTTAATATGCAGTGCCTGCTTTCTTTTACTTAGCATCGTTTTGCGATTCACACATGCTGTTACATGTGTCAATAGCTTATTCTTTGCTACTGCTAAGTATGGATATGTCACAATTTTTTACCATTCTCAGGTCAATAAACATTTTGGTTGTTTCTACTTTTTAGGGATTATGAATAAAGCTTTAACCATTTGCACATAGGTGTTTGTGGGGACATATGTTTTCATTTCTCTTCAATAAATATGAAGCAGTGGATTGCTGAAGGTATGTTTAAGCTTATAGGAAACTGTGAAACTATTTTACAAAATGGTTACACTGTATTACATTTCCATTAGAAACATATGAGAGATCCAATTGCTTTTTTCATTGTAAATGCTCAGTATCATTTTTAAAAATTTTTAAAAATAATTTTTAAATAATTAAAAAATTTTTTAGCCTTTCTTGTAGGTGGGTGATGGTTATCTCAGGCTTTTATTTGAATTTCTCTAACAAGTAATAATGTTGAACACATACTCATGTGTATGTTTGATAACTGAATATTTTCTTTGGTAAAGTGTCTCTTCAAATAGTCTCAATTTTTTAAATTTTGGGTTACTTGTTTTCCTATTGCATTTTGAGAGTCAAATATTTTGGGTACTAATGCAATTTAACATTTTAAAAATTTTATGTACCTTTTGTTATTTAAGAAATCTTTGCTAGCCCAATGTCACAGATTTTTTTCTCCCCCTAAAAGTTTATAGTGACGGAGAAAATCCAGAGCTTTATAGCAGTTAAGCGGTATGGTGAACTGAAATGGTATTGGTGAACTTAAATGTATTATATACAGATATTGATGTATAATGATGCAATACCTTAAACTTACATGTTATGATGCAAATCCCTTCAATAAAATTAACTGCACATTAAAATAACTAAGAAGGAAATATTTGGAATATAAATTGCTTTTTTAAAAAAAATTAAAAACAGATTTTAGTCAGGACTATTGCAACAGGGAAAAAGAGATCTCAATAATAATAGAACAATAATAATAGAACCAGGCTCAATTCTGCATACAGCATAGTTAAATGGGAATTTTTAGTCAAGGAGAAGAGTGGGGGTCAGTGAATGGAAAATCACTAAGAAAAAAAAAAATATCAGAGGCAAGAGGAATTCTGCCTAACTCCACCTAACAGAATTATTCTGAAGATAAGCCTAGGTGATCGGACATCACCGAAGAGATGGTGGAGGATGAAGAATTCAGTCACACATCAAGGTAATTAGATACTAAGGGTGGGAAATTTTGATTAAACTAACCAAAACTAGATTTTACAAAATAGTACAAAGATAGGTCTTCAAGTTGCATGACCAAATTTTGGTCAGGCAAAGAACTTGGTCACTAAAGGTTTCCAGTTAGATCAAAGATTCTTTTCAAATTGATTTTTGTATATGATGTGAGATAAGGATTCAACTTATAATCTTTGGAAACTTCTTAGCATATTGGCCTATGAGCAACTGTCAGTGGGATAGTGTGAGTTTTCCCTAGCTCACAGCGAAGTCTGTCAGGTACAATATGTGTGTTTTGCATGCGTGTGTGTGTGTGTGTGTGTGTGTGTGTGTGTGTGTGTGTGTTTAGAGTTCCTGTTCCTGCATATCCTTGACTCAATTTTAAGTAATGTTAAGTCTATAGCTTATTTTCTGTATTGGATTTATTTTTTTCAGCTGCTCAGTTTACATGCCTTTCTGTAGTTGAATCAATCTTTGTTTCGTTCTTTCCCTCTCTATTGGTTACAGAATTCAGTTCTGATTATTATTCATTTTTGAAGAAGGATAATCTGGTCATAATTACCTATCACTTCAATAAATGAGAAAAAATAGATCCAGAGGTTGAGTTGAAGCAGCAGGCAATTTCAGCTTAGGGGACTAAGCCAAGGTAACAGTAATTTGAGAAATCTTAGAATTTATAGAAACCCTTACAGTCTCAGAACATTTTCGAGTATGCTCTGTTAAGGGATCTGCCTGTGAACATATCTCTTCCTAGTGTTTTCAGCATTCGCTATCCAACTTGGGTGTGGAGGCTGGCTTGCTTTCTAATAACAACAAAGGTTTTTATTTTATGTTTGTGATGATGTTATCATTCTTCCTTTCTTCCTTCATTTGTTCATTTATTCATATTTTATTTTCAATGAGGCACTATAACTTAGTAACAATCAAGCGCAAATTCTGGAAGCATTTTTGCTTAGGTATGAATTCAGGCATCGTCTCTTATAAGCTACAGCCCTTAACCAGTTAGTGTCTCAGTGTCCTCACTTATAACACAGGGATGGTGATAATGATAGTACCTATTACAGGGCCACCAGGATTAAGTGAGATTGTAAGACAATTTTAACAGTTCCTCGCAAAAAATAAATACTAAATGTTTATAAAAAAATTGTTTGTGATCACCTCTACAAAATCTGATTTATTTTTTCTCTTCCTCTGTTTCTCCTCCTTCTTTTGTTCCTCCTATTTTTTTTTGCTTTATATTGTTTTAGGTGTGTATAATTATAACTCAATATCTGTATACTATGCATCATGATTACCACCTAAAATTTAGTTTTAATTCATCATTATCAATTGACTCCCATTTAACAATTTTACCCAACCCCTAACTCACTTCCATCTGGTAACCACCAATCTATTCTTTATTTAAGAGTTTGTTTTTGTTTTGTTTGTTCACTTTTTTTGCTTCTTTATATTTTACATGGTGAAATCAGTGGTATTTATCTTTCTGCATGCAATCTATTTCACTTATGATAAGACCCTTAATTTCCTTCATATTGTTGCAAATTGCAAGATTTCATTCTTTTTTCAGGAGGGTAATAATCCATTGTGTGTATACATGTATATATACACACATATATATATATATATATAAATGTATATATAGCATATCTTTATTCATTCATCAATGGACATTTAGATGTTTCCATAACTTGGCTATTATAAATAATGATGCAATAAGCATGGGGTTACATATATCTTTTCAAATGAGTATCTTCACGTTCTTTAGGTAAGTACCCAGAAATGGAATAGATGGATCAAATGGTATTTCTATTCTTAATTTTCTGAGGCATTTTCTGTATGGTTTTCTATAATGGCCAAGCCAATTTACATTCATACTAACACTTAGCACTTACTATTTCTTGTCTTTTTCATGATAGCTATTCTCACATATATGATGTAATATCTCACTGCAGTTTTGACTTAAATTTTTACAAAGTCATATTTTTTCTTTTTTATAGTAATATTTATTTCTCTAGTTTACAATGCTATAGTCACAGATACTGTAATCGCATCTTAGTCTATGTTTTATACGACACTCACCATCAAAGTTCCAGTGTCCTTTGCCATCATATTTTCCCCTTTCCTTCACTCTCTCCCTCCCACTTCCTGGTAACCACAGTCCTGTGTCTTGTTATTTTATTAGGATTTGTATGTACATTTGTTTCATTATATTCCACATGTGAATGAAATTATCTGTATTTCTTTTTTTCTCTGACTTATTTCACTTAACATGCTTAGTCTAGTTCCATTCAGATGATTGCCAAGGATACAATTTCATCTTTTTTAATATAACATAGAATTCCATTGAGTATATATGCTCTAACTTCTTAATCCAGTCATCTGTTGATGGACATTTAGGTTGTTTCCATGTCTTGGTTATGGTGAATTGTACTTTCATGAACACAGGTGCAGATAATTATTCTGGTTAGAATTTTTGTATCTTCTATGTATATGCCCAGGACATATTTGATTGCTGGATCAAATAGTAGATCCATCTTCATTTTTTGGACAAATCTTCCATATTGTTTTCCAGAGAGGGTGCACCAATTTATGTCCCTTCTAACAGTATAGGAGGGTTCTTTTTTCTCCACACCCCCTTCAACACCTACTGTTTCCAGTGTTTTTGATATAGGCCATTCTCACTGGTGTGAGATAATATTATATTGTGGCTTTTATTTGCATTTCTCTGATGATGAATGATGAAGAATATTTTCTCAGGTGTCTATAGGTCATCGATGTGTCTTCCTGAGGTAGGTATCTATTCAGTTCTTTTGCCCATTTTTTTGAGTGGGTTATTTTTTTTTATTTATTTTATTATTGAGGTGTATAAACTATATATTTTGGCGATTAAGTTCTTATCTGAGGTATGTTATGTGAATATCTTCTCCAATTCCATGGGTTATCTTTTTGTTTTAGTGATGTTTTCTTTCACTGAGCAGAGCCTTTTCAGTTTGATGTATTCCCAATTCTTTAATTTTGCTTTGGTTTCTTTTGCTGTAGTTGTTCTTTCCACCAAGATCTCTCTGAGGATGAGATCATAGAGAATTTTTCCCACATTTTCTTCTAAGTATTCTATGGTGTTGGGTCTTATGTCCAGGTCTTTAATCTATCTAGAGTTAACTTTTGAGTATGACCATAATGACTGATCTATTTTCTTTTTCTTTGCAGATTTATTTCAAGTTTTCCCAACACCATTTGTTAAGTAGATTTTCCTTACATCATTGTATACTCTTGGCATCTCTATTATAGGTGAACTTTCCACATATGTGTGTCTTTATTTCTGGGCTCTCACTTTGATTCCACTAATCCGTGTCTGTTTTCATTTTAGTACCATACTATTTTGATAAATATGATATGCTCTGTAATATAAACTCAGAGAATGTGATTCCTCTACTGTTCTTTCTTTCTCCTAGGCTAGCTTTGGTTATTTCAGGCTTTTTGTGATTCCATACAAACTTCAGTATTGTTTTCTCCTTGGAACATTTCCTTGAAAAATATCCTTAGGATTTTGATGGGAATTGCATTAAATCTATATATTGCTTTGGGTAAAATGGCCATTTTTTACTAGGCTAATTCTTCCAATCCATGAACATGAAATGCTTTTCCATCTCTTTGTGTCTTCTTGTAATCTTTTGTTAACTAACATCTTGTAGTTTTCATTACAGAGGTCTTTCATGTACTGGTTAAGATTAGTCCCAGCTCTTTTATATTTTGTCTGCTGATTTTGGTTTTGATCTTCCATTTCTAGTTCCCTCAGGTGTGTGGTTAAATATTTAATTTGGGCTCTCTCTTGTTTTTTGGAGTGTCTGTGTTTATAAACTTTCCTCTCAAAACTGCTTTTGCCACTTCCCATATGTTCTGATAGCTTCTTTCTGAATTTTCCTTTGTCTCCTGAATAATTTCATTTTTAATTTTATCAGTAATCCAGGGATTGTTGAATCTCCACATCCAGTTTTCTTTATTTGTTTCATTTACGATTTTACCCCTCTGTGGTCAGAGAAGATCCTTTGTATAATTTGAATCTTGCTAAATTTGCTGAAATTTGTTTTGTGTTACAGGATATGGTCTATTTATGTATAATTGAAAAGAATGTATATTCCTTTGGGTGGGGGGGTAGAACACCTTGAATATGTTTGTTAGGTCCATATGATCTGATCTATTGTTTGAATTAGGTTCCTTATTATTTGTTCATTTTCTGCCTGAATAATCTATTGATGTAAGTGAAGAGTTGAAGTCCTCTATTATTACTACATTGCAGTTACAGTGTAAAGTCAATGTCTGTCTTTACTCTGTCAGTATTTGTTTTATATTTTTAAATAACCCTGCATTGGGTGTATATATGTTGATGACAATTATTCCTTCTTGACCATAATTTAGTGTCCATCCATCTCTTGTGATACCATTTTTATTTGGAAGTTTGTCTTGTTGGGTATTAATATTGCAGTTCCTGATTTTATTTTATCACTGTTGCATTGATATATTTTTCCATAGTCCTTGACTTTCAACCTATTTTTACCTTCGGATCTGATATGAGTTTCTTGTGTCATAATAATTATGGGTCCTGTTTTTTGATCCATCCTGCCACTCTTTATCTTTTGATTCATAAGTTCAGCCCATTCATGTTTAGGGTGATGACTGAAATGTATGGCTTTATTACTGTCACTTGAGCCTTTGTTTCCTATTGGTTTTTGCCACCCATTACTTTATTATTGTTTATGCTTGCCTTTTCCTTTGGGTGGCTTTGTCTATCAGTTTTGTCTCCTTCCTGGCTGTGTATCTCTTTAGGATTGTGTTTTGTGGCTGTCCCATGAATTACCTCTAACTGTACTGCTCTGTGATAGCCTTCTAAGATGAAGCCATATCATGTTTATATATTTGTAAAGATATCATGTTTTCCTTTTTCATTTTTTGTTCTTTCCTGATGGTCCCATCTTTGTTTCTGCATTTGATTTTATGTTTATCACCATTTTTGAGGCTTGGTGAATGTTTATTTTTGTTTTCCTTTTTGTAAGGTTCCTTGCAAGATTTCTTGAATAGTAGGCTTGTGATAAAAAAAAAATTATTAACTTTTGTTTGTCATTGAAGACCTTCATTTCTCCATCATGTTTGAATGATACTTTTGCAGGGTAGCATATTCTTAGTTAGTAGTTTTTGTCTTTTAGTATTTTGAATACATTGTTTTACTCTCTGCTGGTTTGTAGACTTTCTGCTGAAAAGTCTGATGATAGCTTTATGAGTCTGCCTTTGTAGGTTATGTTTTTCTTTTCTCTAGCAGCCATGAGTAGTTTTTATTTTTCATCGACTTTTGCTAGTGTTACTATGATGTGTCTTAAATAGGTCTTTTTACATTTAGAAATTTTGGTGTTCTCTATACTTCTTAAACCTCCATTGCTACTTTTTATCACAGATACGAGAAATTGTTATTACTTCTTTTAAAAGATTTTCCTCCTTTTTTCTCTGCTTATAGGACATCTATTATTCTTATGTTTGTTCTCATAATACTTGATATTTCTTATAGGGTATCCTCATTTTTCCTCAATCTTATTTCTCTCCTCCCCCTGTTATTTTTGCCATCAATTTCTGATATACATTCGTCTGTGAGACTGAGTCTCTTTATGGAGATTCCATGTTTATCTTCAATTCCTTCACTGTATCTTTCATCTCTAGCATTTCTTCTAGGACTTTCTTCATTGCCTCAATCTCCTTTACAACATATTCCCTTTGATATGTCACTTCTTTTCTGAGGTCTTCCAATTGCCTTTGGGTAGTTGTGTTTGCTTCCTGCATTTTTGTAACTATTATTTTGAAATCTTCATCTGTTAGGTTGTCTCAATCCATCTCAAGAGAGTTCTTCTCTGGTGAATTCTTGGCACCTTCCTTTTTTTGACCATTCATGTTTTTTGAGTGACTTACATTTTGGCATGGCTTTCGTCTCTGCCTTGTATTTTGCATGGTGGCTTCCCTTTTCTTTTACTTTAGATTACTTCTTACCTATATGATGATGTGACAGGTGCCAGCCCCTCCATTTCAGTGGTAGTGGAGCTGATTTTGCTCTCTACAACGGCCTTTTCTGGTGGTCCTCACGCTGTTTCAGGAAGTGCTTACAGATTTTTACAGATCTCCAGCACAGGGAAGTTCACAGACAATCCAGGCACAGTATGTGAGCATAGCTCTCTGGTAGCCCAATTATGTGTTTTTCAGACCTCTGAGTCTGGGTTGAGGCACCATGGGTGCTGACAAATCCTGAGACCTAGCAGGTACTTGTTCCTGGTAGTGACTGAGCAGGGCAGGGCCAGTGGTCCCTGGGTCTGCAGTACCTCATGACTATTGCGCGCTGATTCTAGAAAGAGGCAGGGCATCAACAAGGTTCATAGTCTGTGGGCTAGCAAATCAGAGTCCTAGCATGTGCTGGTTCTGGACCACAGTGGGGTCACAGCCAGGGATCTGGGGTACCTAAAGCCTGACATGTGCTGGTTCTGGGCTGTGGCAGGATGGGGCTGATGGTTTGAAGGTCCATGGTACCTGAATCTTAATGTGTAATTGTTTCAGGAAACAGCAAAGCAGCATTGGGGTCTGTGGTCCTCAGGTTTGTGGGTCAGAGTCCTAGGGTGCACTGGTTCCTGGCTGTTACAGGTTGGAATTGTGTTGAACATCTTTTCACGTGCTTGCTGACCATTCACTGATGCTTATCATCTCTCTTCCATTCTATCAAAGAGCAGAATTCTTGTATTAATGTCAGTTCTCAGTGTTTCTCATTCAGCTTCATATCCCTTTCCACTAGTTAGACAGATGGAGCTTCACGTTTACATCTTGAAAATCTCCAAGAATTTGCCATTCCATCTAAGGGATCACTGATTGAGTCTTTCATGGTAACATGATGCTTTGGGGGAACTTGGTCTGTTGCATAAGATTTGTCCATTCAGTGCCTTTACTCTTGGCCTCTTTAAATTTGACCCAGAATCTGCTTTCTTTGGGCAACTAATTTTCATAATTTGTTGTCTGAGGCTGTGATTATTTTTCAACTTCATTAAAGATATTTTTGCCTCTTTTAATTCATCCTTTTGACTGTTTAGGTTGGTTTGAAGAGGAGACCAGGAGTAGAAATATCTTTATGAGGATATCAAGAGGTTGAGTCAACTCAACTCAAATCGATTTATAAATTAAGCCCTTGTTCACATGTTATAAAGATGTGTCACATTTAAGTCTACATTTTAAAGCAGTAATTAGAATATTTCATTAAATTAGTATGTTTATCTAGTTATAAATCAAATTAAGATAGAAAAGCCTAAATAAAAATCGCCTGCCCCTTCCTCTCATTTCCTCAGGTTACTTTCTAATAGCAACCAATTTTATGTTTTGTTTTGTTTTTAAGTTCTTCAGGCAATTAGCATGATATAGTGATATAATCAATGTTATAAATATATTTCTTCTGGTTAATTATGCAATAAATAAGAAACCAAGATAACAAGTTAGCATGTTAGCACATGTTCCATGGATCAATTTCATGATTTCTCTAATAAAATTGCACACTGAATTTTACATGCAAGTTCATTAAACTAGTCTCAAATATGGACTCCTATGGACTCCTTATAGTTTATTGACAGAGTAGATTTTCCTTACTGCCACAAAACTGATTTATTGGCATTTGGGTAAATGGAGGAAATTTTTCCTTACGACTACCAGTGTAGTCTATTCAAGGCTTGCTCTATTTCCTTTGTCATTTCTCTTTATATGCAATTATGACATTATTTCTCTACCTAGATTCACTAGTTTTCCTAGTAACACTTCAATGTTAGATTAAAAAATCCACACTTTGATTAGTCCTTGGTTATCTATCTTTAAAAAAATTTCAAATTGCTTAATCTACAACTCTAAATTAAAAGGATCTGAAAACTAAGTATTTTTGTCATTTATTCAGTGGCAAAACTTGACATGAACTAATCTGAGGAGAGATTTATTATGTCAAGTGTTTAGTTATAAGGTACTATTCCACATTTCATTGGAACTATCACAAAATTTAGTATATTATTACTTTTCTAAAACCTGGAATATTCTAAATTGTGAGACATTTCTGGTCTGGAAAACTTTGAACAGGGGCTTGTTAATCTATTATAAAAGTGAAGTGTTATTGGTACTGGAATTCTCATTTAATTAAACATGTGAACTTTGTATATTATCATTGTGAGCCAATTGTGATGCTTATATTTGTATCCTTTAATGTCCATTCAGGAAAAAATATTCTAGTTTTTTTAATTTATTTTTTATTGTAGTAATTATTCTACGCATTAAAATAATTTCCTATGTATTGGTTCCCCATTTCTTAGATACGTTTTCAACACACGATCCTCCACCAAATCACCAAGTATTCTTCCCCATTGTCCAGAAGGCTCCACAACCATTTGCCTTGCTGCCTCCATTCCCTTTTGGTAACCCCAGTTCTGTTACATATGTTTCTGGGTTGGTTATGTTTTACCTGTTCCTTTGTCTATTCATATTCCATCTATGAGTGAGGTTATCTGGTCTCTATCTTTCTTCTTTTGACTTGTTTCACTTAGTATCCCCTTTAGTTCCACCCATATTGATTCAAATGACAGGGTTTCATCTCTCCTAAGGGCTGTGTAGTATTCCATTGCATATATGTACCACATCTTTTCTATTTGTCTGATGTTGGGCACTTAGGTAATGTCCAATTCTTAGCTATTGTGAATAGGGCTGCAATAAACATGGGGACACATACATCTCTGCATATGGGTGATTTTGTATCTTTTGGGTAGATACCCAGAAGTGGAATGGCATGGTCAAATGGCATTTCCATCTTCAGTTTTTTGAGGAATCTCCAAATTATTCTCCACAGAGGTTGTAGCAATTTGCACTCCCATCAACAGGGCAAAAGTGTTCCATTTTCTTCACATCCTCGCCAGCATTTGTTGTTTCCAGACTTTCGGATAATAGCCAGTCTTTCAGGTGTAAGATGATATCTTATTGTTGGTTTAATTTGCATTTCCCTGATAGCCAGCATGTAGTAACATAATTTCATGTGCCTGCTGGTATCTGTATAGTCTTTTCAGAAAAGTTTCTTTCCAATTCTTCCTCGCATTTTCTGCTTGGATTGCCTCTTCTTTTGTTGTTGAGTTTTATGAGTTCTTTGTATATTTTAGATATGAAGCCTTTGTCGGAAATATTGAATGTAAATATCTTCTCCCAGTTAGTAGGTTTACTTTTGGTTTTGGTAATGGTTTCTTTCATTGTGAAGAAGCTCCTTAGTTTGATGTAGTCCCAGTTGTTTATTTTTCTTTTCGTTTACCTTGATGGTGGAGTTGAGTTCCCAAAGACTTCTCTACGACTGATATAATGAAGTCTTTTCTATTTTGTCTTCTAAGAGCTTTATGGTTTCTGGTCTTATGTCCAAGTCTCTAAAGCATTTTGAGTTAATTTTTGTGAATGGTGTTAGAGAATGGTCTAGCTTCATTCTTTTGCATGTGGCCGTCTAGTTTTCCCAACACCATTTGTTGAAGTGATTTTCCTTTTTCCATCAAATGGTTTTGGCTCCTTTGTCGCAGATTACCTGACTATATGTGAGTGGGTCAGTTTCTGGTGATTCAGTTCTATTCCATTGATCTGTGCCTCTGTTATTATTTCACTACCACACCATTTTGATCACTATTGCTTTGTAACAGTTGAAAGTCTGGAAGTATAATCCCTCCAGATTCATTCTTTTTCTAATGATCGTTTTGGCTATTCAGGGTCTTTTGTTGTTCCATATAAATTTTAAGATTTTTTGTTCTATTTACTGGAAATAAGCCTATGGAATTTTAAAGGGGAGTGCATTAAACTTATATATTGTTTTGGGTAAGATGGTCATTTTAGTGATATTGATTCTTCCTAGCCACCAGCATGGGATGTCTTTCCATTTCTTTGTGTCCTCTATTTCTTTTAAAAGGCCTTGTAATTTTCATTGCATAGATCTTTTACTTCCTTTATTAGGCATATGCTCAGGTATTTCATTTGTTTAACTTCTATTTTAAATGGTGTTATTTTTGTGATTTTGTTTTCTTCTAGCATGTTGCTTGCATATAAAAATGCAACAGCTTTTTCTGCATTGATATTGTAGTCTGCCACTTTACTGTATTCATAGATGAGTTGTAGAAATTTTTTGATAGAATTTTTTGGGTTTTCCAATATATATAATCATGTCATCTGCAAAATGAAAGTTTTACTCCCTTCTTTGCAATTTGAGCTCCTTTTATTTCCTTTTCTTGCCTAGCTATGCTGACTAAGACCGCCAGTACAATATTAAATAGCAGTGGTGAGTGGGCAACCTGGCATTCCTGAATTCTAGTTATTTTAACTGAAAGAATTTAATCTAGGATTTTGGTTAAACAGTTACTAGAGAATAAACACACAGGAAAGATAAACTCCCTTTATATAGAGGTGTAGTAATGGTGGGGAAAACTACCCCTCTGGAGCAAAAATAGGAAGGGAAGAATTTGTAATTATTAGATCCTAGAAAATTGGATAGAGATCCTATGGGTATGGGTATGGGATTCAAGTCTCCAAAGAAGTGGCATTATTTGTGGGAACTGGTATGTCTGAGGGAGTAAATGGAGTTAGTTCTGGGAGTGCTAGAAAATGACAGAGTAGAATCAACCACTACTAACAGGATTAAAGGCAATTATTGGGGCAACCTGGACAGCGAAAGAAAATGAACAAGGGGTGATAAGTCTTTTCTCTCTCCTCTGGTCTTTCTGTCTCCCTCTAGTGTCCTCTATTAATAGAACCTCCCAAAAAGTCAGTTGGCAAAGAAGGAATACTATTGGAAGGCTTGTATCAACAGGATTCCAAAGCAGTGTATGGAAGGATAGGTTTGGAGTTGAGAGGCAACATTTAGACAATGGGCACAGTTCAAATTTGGGTCTATTTAGCATCTATATACAGCCTTCCAGACATATTTGAATTTCCGTACAGCAGCAATAATACATTTATACATCTACCCCTAATACAGAAGTTGTTTTTGCCTTCTCAAAAAGGAGAAATATTAAAGCCACAATCATCAAATTAAATAATTCTAACACATTTAATAGAGACAATGTTCATCTCCTTAAATTCATTCCTAATCTCATATGATTAGAAAGTTGTAATCCAATGACTAAATTAAAAAGTTAATTGCTGCCAATGATATGATCAAAATGAGGGAAAAGGAGGAGGAAAGAAAAATAATTTTTTTGATATATGCAGGTACATGTAATAATAATATAATGGAAATTATAAGATAATACTATATTTTACAATAATATATAATATATACTTATTTATATAACAAGGAAGAAATATACAGTCACTTCAATCCTAGTTTCACAAAACTGTAGTTGTATTTAGAACTTCCTTTCCACTCATCATTTTTTGTTTTCTTTTCCCTCAACTGATACTTTGCTCTAAATGGCCTAAATCCTTTACTTGGTGGGGTGACCCAAACTACCATTATAAATGTGACTCTTTAATGATCATGACTTTCATTAATTGTATCATTTTGGAATAAATTTTCTATTGGAAATGAAAGTAATAACACCTAAAAGAATATTTGAGTTATTGTCCCCATTTTGTCAAAGCAACCTACCTTCCTCTTGGTAATCAGTATCAATCACTCCAGAAAATGGAGTAATCACGTTTTCTGGATATTGATACAGTAGAATAAGAAATCTAAAATGGCCAGGAAGTAGTGTCAACTTCCAATACAGTGGAATCTCTGCTGTGTCTCAAAGTGAAAACATTTCTTGAAGACTTTCAAACCTAATGAATTCAAAATTTGTAGAACAAGAGTCAAATAACCTCTTAGTAGGTATGACACTGAAAGAGCCACTCCTACTTCTACCATCTTGATGACTGTTGAACCCAACTATTCTGGATATAGAAGAAACAGCAACATATTGGTCAGTAATGCAAAGCTTATATGATATCTTGTAAGGGAAAAATCAAAGATTGCCTCATAACTGGTGTTATAACAGAATCTTCTGTAGGTCCTTCTAATTTTCTATCAGACCAGGTATTTGGGATGTGATGGAAGCACTTGGTTATATGCCACTAGCTACAGATCACCAGAAGCACAAAGTTAAATTTTCTAGCTTGTTGCTCGTAGGATATAGAATTAATCATGGAACATCCTTGTCAGGTATTAGGCAGAATTTGAAAAATCAACGAAGCTGCTAGGAGTATCAGTGGTTTTCAATACATGATTCTATGCAGTTACCATTAGATCAATTCATAAGTGATCCTATCTTGGAAAACATGGGTAAATGAGTTGTGTTAAGAGTATGAGTTTAAATTGCCTGTCCAATAAATCACAATTTAGAATCATTTATCTGTCTTGTGAGATCTGTTAAAATTTTTGAAATTGTAGTCTCAGCTTCAATTCTCAGATACCTTCCTAACAACTAGTGGTAGGACATTTTAATATTTTCATTTAACCAGATTCCCTTCCTGGAAAATGGTTTGTTATCTTCCAGGGATTTGATCTGTATTGTTCTTAAAGAGGTTGTTATAGTGTATTGAATGTTCATCTCTATAAAAATTAGGTCTTCTGGTTCTCTTTGTTGGATGAGTACGTTGCATGAAGGAATTGTATAACAATTAAAACCCTGAAGAGCACACATTTGGCTCCTGTGACAGAAATGCTAAGAAAGATTATTATTAAAGTTTGCATAGTACTCCAAAAACAAAATGCTAGACTTTCAAATTTGAACCATGAAGACATGTCTCATAATTTATGTGGATTTCCTCAAATAATCATGAATTCTTTCCCCATTATTTGAGTATGGATTACTCAGTTTTGACAATGTTTGGCATATCCTGTGACTGTCAGGGACAAGGCTTTTAAGAATACTGTGATTAAAGACCAGGAGTGTATGTCAAGTGTATGTCAATCCTGTACCAACCAAGAAAAAATAAATGACCAAGAATCAAAGAACAAAAATACACAAGTGAGAGGTAACCAGATAGTGTGTGTGTGTGTGTGTGTGTGTGTGTGTGTGTGTGTGTGTGTGTGTGTGTGTGTGTTTCTGGACAGTCTTGTTCGGATGGTCTTGTGTGAATTCAGTTTACTTCTACTAGTTTTCTCTTCTAAAGTCCAAGAGTGGGAGTGGACTCACTGCAGCTAGAGTCTTTCTTAACCCTGAGCCACTGAAAATTTACAGCCTTGAAAATTACTTTGAAATGGATGAGCGAAGCACCCATAGTTTTGGTATATATTTTCCCCTGAAACCAGATATTCCCAGATTGGGTACTGAGAGGTAAAAGTTTAAAAGCAACCACAGTATTTAACTTTATCATTTTAAGAGAGAGAAGAGAGCTGGAATTTATAAATATACCAATATGGCTAAATCGGTTGTCTTTCAGTTCCATTCTAATAAGCATGTTAAAAATAATTGCTCTGAATTCATACTAACTATATGAAGTCTATATGCATTACCTCACTTAATCCTGACCACACAATCAGGTATATCTTTAATGATCCTTGATTGTCCCTGGAGAGAGATCCAAAATTTACAAACTCAAACTAATATCTTTGCTGCTGTTTGATGAGAACGTCAGGAGTTCCTCAATGATGGTGTTGAATTACCTCAAGAGCCTAGTGAAAACTTAGACTCTGGATTTAATGACCAAACATCCCCATGGGGATTTTTTAAGATGGGGGTTCTAAAATTTTATTTTACCAAGCTTCAGAGATTACGCATATGCACATTAAACTTTGAGATCACTGTTGTACCTATACTTGTTTCAAATTCCAATGGATAATGCTAATCTTTTAAAAAGAAATTTTCTAAATTACCAGCAGTGCATAAGGAATTCTAATATTAAGTTATTTACCTCTTACATTTATTAATGACACCTTAATAAAACAGCTGATGAGCAAAATATATAATATGTCATATGATAGTTCACTCTGATTGTGAGACTTGGATTCATAAAAACACTGTGGTAGGAGAATTCATAGACCAGAAATATTAGGACTTACAGAAAAAAAGAGGTTGGAGGATTAGTCCTATGAAAAACTATTTTTTCATATATTTCTTTCTCCAAATATAAAATTTTTATAATGAAGATATACAAATATGTAAATAGACTTCATTAGGCATTTTACAAGTTCCATATAAATGTTTTAATCTAGATTCTGTCTGCTCTAAGTGACAGAAAGTCAAAGCAAACTGACAACTTAAAAACTGAAAAAAATTTTTTTCCTAAAATTCCCCAGCATCGGCAGGTAAAACTCCAGTCTCAGAAGACCCAATCAATTAATGAAAACCCATCCAGGTGAGAAAAAAGATACCCCCACACTCCGCCCAGTGCCAGTAGGCAGGGCAGCTTGTAGCTTCAACCCCAGCAATGCAGGAAAGCTCACAACAGCCACTGCCTAGGAAGTAAACAAAAAAGAATAAAAATAAAGCCACACTGTTAAATAAAAGGAAAAGAAACAAGCCATGCCAAGATCTAAATGCCCCCAAAACAAAACACAAATGGCTCAAGGAGAGGAAGCTATCACAAGTTCCCCAGAGAAGAAATATATTGACATTGAACAGGCCAATCTAACAGATAAATAATTCAGATAAGTTATTTAAAAAGTGAATAATTTCCAGGACGAAGAATTATCTAATCTAAGACCTCAAAAAAGTGACAGATTAAAAGGACTACTTCACTAAAGAGAATGAGGTTATAATGAAGTCAAAACAGATGTGTTTCACATGAAAAATACAATTAATTAAAAATAAATATAAAAAGCTCCAAAAATAGGCTCAATCTCCCAGAATAAATCTCAGAAATTAAAGGCAAGAACACAAAAGTAACCCTCAGAGGAGAGCAGAGAGCAATAAGACTGAGGAAAAATAAAGAAATCCTATGAAAAAATATCAGATACCATGAGAACAAACATGAATATAATTATTCCAGAAAGAGAGGAGAGTGATAAGCAGCAGAGAGTTTATTTAAAGAAGCAAAGGTCCTATTCTAAGATGGTGGATTATTAAGATCTCAAGCTCAGCTCCTCCTCAAATCTACATCCAAAATATACCTACTGAGTAAATACAACCTTTAAAAAGGAATGGGAACCAACATGTCCATAAAAAGAAAGGAAACACACCAAGTTAAATGGTAGGAGAAGTACATTTGGCTTGGTTCCACATTGCCCTACTGGGAGAAACCCAGGTGGCAGGGGTAGAAACCAGTGACACAGATACCGTCCCAGAGCTGGCAAACCTTTCCCAATGGTAGGTGTCACATACCTGGGACCAAAATTTGCTGGACTAAAATTTTCATAAAGGGATGTAAAGAGGGATTGCCTTGTAAACCAAGATGTTATTTCCTCAAGGTGCTAACGGGAGCCTGTTATTACAGGAAAGTTCTTGGGGGTGGGGGGTGGGGAGGACACTCATCCCCTTTTGCTATCAGTTGCATCAATCTGGTGGTGCTCAGAGTTGCCTTTCTATGGACTGCCAGAGATGTACAGCCAGATCAGCAGTCAGATCAGTAGATATGTGACTGTTTCCCAACAAGAAGCATTCCATTCTATCCCTCATATAGGAAGAATCATTGGAAGGGCTCCATCAAAAGGCAGCCTGGGACAAAAAGTAAAAAGGTTTTCATCTGCTTGGTACTTCCTAAAATTTCAGCCCAGAGACCTAGGGCTTGCTGGAACTGCCACTACTCCGGAGAACTGAGAAATTTCACAGACAATTGGACTCTGCTGAGACTAATTCCCTGCTCTCTCTCTTCTGTGGGTTCTGTTGTGGGAAGGGGTCCACAACTCTTGTGTCTTCCTAATTGTGCCTTAATATTCATGCTTGTAATTCTGGGGGGAACCCTCTGTATTCCCCATAACTCTGATCCTGTAGGCTAGACTCTCAGGCCTCAACAGAGGAAATTCTAGAATTTCAACAAATCAGATGATTGTTGAGATCACATAAATAAAGGTTTAGCATTCCATAACAACACCCTAATCTATGCTATGCAACTTTATACACTAACATAAGGCCTTTACACCAGGGAAGCCTAATGCATAGAAATAAACACAGAATGCCAAACAGAAGAGACAGAGAAATTTATGTGAAATGATGGACCAAAACAAACCACCAGGAGGAAATCTGAATGTAATAGAATTAAGTAAACTATCTGATGAAGATTTTAAAGCAACTGTTTTAATGATACTCACTGAAATCAGGGAAACAATGAAGGGACAAGAAAACAACAACAAAGAGAGTGAAAATGTGAGGTAGTTCCAAACAGAATTCATAGAGTCAAAGTACACAATAGAGGGGCTCAACTGTAGGTTAGAAGACGCCTCCAACTGAATCAGTGAGCTGGAAGATAGGCAATGGATCTGATCAGATAAGCAGACCAGCAAAGAGAAAGACAAACTAAAAGAAACAAAGAGCATATGAGACCTATCAGTAACATCAAGAGGAACAACATTTTCATCACAGGGGTTCCAGAAGGAGGAAAGAGAGAGAAGTGGGCAGAAGCTTTACTTGAAAAAATATCTGAGAATTTCTCTAACCTGAGAAAGGAAACAGATCTCCACACCCAGGAATCTCAAAAAACTCAAAAAGTACACCAAGACACATTGTCACTGAAACATGAAAAATAGAAGATAAAGTGAGAATCTTAAAAGCAGCTAAAAAAAAAACCCCCACCCAATAAGTTACATATAAATAAACTACCACTGGCTTATTTTGCAACTGAAACTTTACAGACCAGAAGGGAATGGCATGATATATTAAATGTGCTGAAAGAAAAGGATTTCCAACCAAAGATAACCTACTCTGCCAGATTATCACTTAGAATTGAAAGAACAATAAAAAGCTTTACACACAAGCAAAAGTAAAGGGATTATCACCACAAAAACAGCCTTAAAAGAAATACTAAAAGTATTTCTATAATACAGAAAAGTCCTACTTAAAACCAATGAGACAGCAAAAATATAAAATGTGAAAACTAGTGTAAAAATGTGGACTCTAAGAATGAGTTCAAGACTAACCTGCTCTCAAGCAAAAACAGGCTGTAAGTATAGAAATTTTTATTTAAACCCCAGAGTAACCTCAAAACAAAAATCAGAAAAAACCAAGAATGAAGTAAAAAGAGAAATGAAACAAATGTAAATGCTTTCAAAGCACCTAAGAAAAGAAAGAGAACTAAGATACAGTCTGCAACAACATCGGAAAACAACAAACAAAATAGCAATAAATAGTTACATATTAATAATCATCCTAAATGTTAAAGGACTGAACTCACAAATTATGAGGTGTACAGTGGTTAAATGTGTTTAAGAAAATAACCAACTGTCTGTTGCATACAGGAGAATAATCTGCATTAGAAAAACAAGCATAGATTTAAAGTCAGAGGTTGGAAGACAATTGTACAAATAATAACCTTATAAAAGCAGGGATAGCCACACTTAGATAAAATAGACTCCCAACTAAAGAAGGTAATAAAAACAGGGATGGACATTACATAATGATAAACGGGCTAATCATCAGGATGACATTACACTAATTAATATATAAGCACAAAATGAAGGAACATTAAAATACATAAAGCAATTATTAGCAGAATTAAAGAGAGACTTTGACAGACATACAATAATAGTAGAAGACTTCAATACTGCACTTAAAACAATGTACAGATTAACCAGGCAGAAAATTACAGAGAAACAACAGCTTTAAGTGACCAATTAGAACAGATGGATTTAAGACATTTACCGAACACTTTATTCAATAACTGAAGAATTTACATTTTTCTCCACTACTCATGGAAGCTTCTTAAAAATAGACCATGTGTTGGGAAGCAAAACATTTCTCAAAAAGTTTATAAAGACTGAAATCATACAAAGCTTTGTCAGATCACAATGGCATAAAACTAGAAGTCAAACACACAAAAGTTACAAAATTATCAAACAAATGGAGGCTAAACAATATGCATTTGAATAACTCTTGAGCAAAAGCAGAAAACAAAGGAGATAATAAAAAGTACTCGGAAGTATGCCCTGATGAAGCAGCAGTTGGACATAGTTCACATGCATTTGAAGGACATGTGTTCACATCCTGGGGGCAGGGGAAACAATGAGGATGAACAATTAAATAGAATAAATACAAAAAATGCTTCCTTCTCCTCTTTCTGACTATCAATCTACTTGTCTTCATTCCAGCCCACACCTTTCTTTTTTTTTAAAAAAAAAAAGGTACATGGAGAAAAATGGAAATGAAGACATCAGCTACCAGAATCTATGTGATGCAGTAAAAGCAGTGCTATGAGGGAAGTTTATTCACAATCCAGGTCTACCTCAAATAAATAAATTGCTATTGCAAATAAACACTCCACCCATACATCTAAAGCAAATAGAAAAAAAAAAAACAAAAAACAAAAAAACATTATTAGATCCAAAAGACAGTAGAAGGAAATAATACAAATTTTAGCAGGAATAAATGCAAATTTAAAAGATAACTCAGGACACCAATGAAACCAAAAGCTGATTCTTTGAAAGCACAAAGCAATATAAGAGACTAGTATGAACAGCTATATGCCATGAAATTAATACAATTGAGGATATGAAGAGATTTTTAGAAACATACCATTTAACAAGATGAATCAGTAAGAAATGGAAAACCCGAAGAGGACCATTAAAAGCAAAGAAATTGAACAAGTAATCAAAAGGCTCCCCCAAAATTTAAATCCAGGATTTGATGGTTTTACTACTGAGTTTTACCAAATCTTCAGAAGAGAATAAACAGCACTCTTCTCAATTTTTTTTTAAATGAAACCAAAAGGAGACAGGATATAACCAAGCAAGAAAATTTTGGTGAAGACCAAAATCCTTAGTGAACATAGAAGAAAAATCCTCAACAAGATGTTAGCAAAATGAATCAAGCAATCCATAAGAAGCCTCACTCATCCATGAGGACTTAGAAGGATTCATCCCAAGGATGCAAGGATGGTTCAACATATGTAAATCTCTTCGTGTAATACACCAGATCAACAAAAGCAAAGGAAAACACTAGAATTAATCAATGAGCATAGTAAAGTGGCAGACTATAAAATAATACACAAAAATGTGTTGCATTTTACAGGAAAACAGTATGATAGAAGAAAATAAAATCTAGAAAACTATTTCATTTACAAAAGAAAAAAAATTAAATATCTTAGAATGTACTTAACAAAGGAGATAACAAAGCTGTGCAATGAAAACTCTCTTAGTTAAAAGAAATAGAGGAAGATACAAAGAAATGGAAAGATATTCATGGTTGGTAAGAATTATTGTTAAAATGGCCATCTTACCTAAAATAATATATGTTTGATGCAATCAAAATTCCAATGACATTTTTCAAGAAAAAAGAATATTTAAAATACTTGCATGGAATTAAAATGGAAAAAAAGAACCTGAATAGTCAAAGCAATCACAAAAAAGGAAAAATCAAAAGTGGAGATACCACACTCCCAGTTCTTGAGCTGTATTACAAAACCATAGTGATTAAATTTTTTTATGATACTAGAATAAAATGAGAGACACAGTGGACGAGAACTGAATCACTGGAAATACACTCACGCACATATGGTCAGTTAATTTACAACAAAAATACCAAGAGCATAAGATGGAGGAAAGAAAGTCTTTTCAATAAATGGTATTGAAAACACTGGACAGTCACTGAAAAAACTAATGAATTTACATGACTTTCTAACAATACCATACACAAAAATGTATTCAAAATAAATTGGACTTTGATATGTTTTTGTTTTTGTGAATAAACTATAAATCATAAAACAGAGGAAACCACAAAACAATTCAAAGAAAACATAGGCAATATGGTCCATCACATCAGTCTTAGACAGTCTTTGAAAACTCAACTCCAGTGACAAGGGAAACAAAAACAAAAAAAACAAATGGAACTACATAAAACTAAAAAGCTTGTGAATGGCAAATGAAACTATTGCCAAAACAAAAAGACATCCTATTGATGAGTGAAATTATTTGCACATCATACATCTAACAATGGGTAAACATCCAAAATTTATATAGAACTCATAAAACTCAACAACAGAAAAAACCCAATTTAAAAATGGACAGAAGAATTGTAACATTTCTCCAAAGGTATATAGATGGCCAACAAGCATATGATAAGATGTTCTTTCCACTTGCTATTAGAGAAATGCAATCAAAACAACAAGGAGATAGCACCTCACACCTTATGAGAATGGCTATTATCCAAATGTCTAGAAACAACAAATGTTGGGAAAAATGCAAAGGGAATACTTTTACACTGTTGATGGGACTGTACAATCTTCATGGAAGCAGTATTTAGATTCCTCAAAAACTTGAGAATGGAAATCCTACATGATTCCATTATCCCATGTTGGGTAATTTACCACAAAAACACTAATTCACAGATACATACATACATACATATATATATATATATATATATATATATGCCTCCCCATGTTTACTCCAGTATTATTACCAAGAATTCTACTTAAGTGCCTAATATCAGATGAAAGGATAAAGATGTAATATTATACACAATAGACTACACAGCCTTAAAAATAATGAATCATGTCATTTGTGACAACATGGATAGAACTAGAGGGGATTAAGCTAAGTGAAATAAATAAAATAAATTAAGAGAGACAAATGTTGAATAATGTCAGTCAAATGTGGAATATAAAGAAAGCAAAGGAACAAACAAAACAAAAATCAACCCTTGGACACTGACAACAGAATTGAGGTTACCATTAAGGAAGTGGGTGAAGTGTGTGAGCAAGGGGTGGTGGAGGCCAATGGACAGTGGTGAAAGACTTTTGGTAATTTGGTGTTGGACAGGAATATTTTTAAATATTTAGGAAACAATAAACCAGCACATATAGGCTTATATTATTATGTAAATCAAGGTTCCCAATGGCATTCAATTTAAAAGTGATAGTAGAAACCTTCTGTCATAAAAAGTAACCACGGATGTCCATCAAGTCAACAGAACACACAATAATTTCTAAGTGTACATAAACCTACCCAAAGACACATAGTAAAAGTATTAAAAGACAGCAATAAATAAAAATTACTCAAGGCTGCTAGAGAAAAAAGAAACAATGTAGAAATGTACACTCATTAGGCTATCAGATTTCAGCAAAAACCCTACGGGACAGGAGAGGCCATAATGACATTCAAAATAATCAAAAACAAAAACTATCACCCAAGAATGCTGTACCATGCAAAAGTATCATTCAAATATGTTGGATAAATAAAAGTCTTCAATGATAAACTAAAGTTAATGGATACTTTCATTAACAAGTATGCCTTTCAAGAAATGTTTGAAATGGTTCTAATATAAAGAAAAGAAAAGCAATGATTCACCAAACCCTAAAAATCATGATAAATAGCAAAGCAAAATTAGAAAGAGACAGGACCAACAGGAGAGCAAAACCCTGAAAGAGAGAGAAAACACTGATTCTGTATAGATATATAATTATGATATATTACCAGCTCATAAAAGACAATAATGAATTGTAAAGTTAGAAATAATTCATACAGTAGTCATGAAATCCAATCCTAAAGAGATACCTAACTAGGAAAAAGATATAATTGAAGGAAATGACACTGAAAAAACATTCAGAGAAAAAAATGGAAAAACAAGCAACAGAGAATGAAAACAAAAAAGCTAACACTATAGCAATAATGCTCTACATAACAATAATCACCTTAAATATAAATGGAACCGTGCAATCAAAATACCAGAGTGGCTGGATGGATCAAAAGCAGTATCCATAGATATTATGCTTAAAACAATCTCTTATCAGACCTAAAGACTGTCATAGTTAAAAAACTGAAGAGATGGAAAAATATATCAAAGTAATGGTGATAATAAGAAATCAGAAACTGCAGTTCTAAAAGACGAGATAAACTTCCACCTAAAAAGAGTAACCGGAGGCATGGATAGAAATTACATTATAGTCAGGGGTGGTGGGGTAGGTAATCCATCAAGAATAAATAACTCATTAATATATATGCGTTCAATGCTGAACCACCTAAATATATAAAACAAATACTGATGTAGTTAATGGGAGATGTTGACAATAACACAATTGTAGTAAGAAACTTTAATATCCCAGTTACAGCAATAGATTGATCACCCAGGCAGAAAATAAATTAAGACCCTAAATGAAGCAAGAGATCATATGGACCTAACAGATATATATATATATATATATATACATGTATATATATATACATGTATATATATACATATATATAAAGCTTTCTATTCCTAAAAAAGGATTATATATTTTTCGAGTACACATGAAATATTCTCTAGGATAGATCATATCCTGGGACTCAGTAAATTTAGTATGATTAAAATGATAGAAAGCATCTTTTCTGACCACAAGGGGGTGAAACTAGAAATAAAACAGAAAAAAAACAAACACAAAAACTGCAAGAGTCACAAAACTACAGAGATTAAATAGTATACTTCTGGGTCATTTAAAAATGAAAGATGAAAATGAAAGTTATCTGGTAACAAATGAAAACGAAGATATGAGCTATCAGAACATGTGGGATGAAGCAAAAGCAGTTCTAAGAGGAAAGTTTATAGTGACACAAAGACACATCAAAAACTAATAGACATCCCACATTCTAGGCATATATCCAGAGAATATAAAAACACTAATCAGAAAAAATATGTACACCCTAAATATTTGTAGCAGCACAATTCACAATAGCTAAGACATGAAACAACCTAAATGCCCATCAATAGATTTCCAAATTTAAAAAATATAAATGCTATATAAATGCTATATAAATTTAATGTAATTCTTGTCAGTTGTTAAAAAAATAAATCTGGGCTCTCTGAGACAAACTTGGAACTGAGGTGACTATACTAAATGAAATAAACCAGAAAAAATAAGATATGCACAGGACTGTTTTACTCTTAGGTGGAATATAAAAAAACAAAACAGAAAAATCTCAACAAAATTCACAGGAAGCAAGACAATGGCTACAAGGTTGGTGGGAGTGGGAAGGGACGGTGACAACAAGGTGTTGGTAGAAGACACAGGACGCTGATGACGGGTACGTTTTGAAATACATACAGACTGAATTCAATATCCTAATGCATATAGCAATGTAAATAAAAGAAAACTAAACAATCAAAAACAAATAATCAATCTAATGAATCAAAATCAATCCAATGTCATCTGTCCCCTGATTGAAATGTTCCACTAATTAAGAAGACCTATAACAACAACAATAGTCCAACAATAATTGAAAAACCAATTTGTCATATTTAGCTGGATACAGATACAAACGTGACCCTCAAGAATCTGTATTCGTCTTCATGTGTTTTCCGTAATACTCTCTGCCTTGTTTTAATTACAGAAATGATTCACCCAGTAGTATAAAAAGATGACACTACTAAATTCAGTTTTAGAGCATACCAGCTTTGTGAATCCCTGGGAAGAATCTTTTTCCCCCATAATTACAATGAACATTTCATGACAGACTGGTCAGAGTTATGCAGAACTTTTAAGACCATATCTGGGTCATGAAAACAGGCTGGGAGTTGAGTCAGTCCCATCAGACTTTGTCCTAAGCAGATGATTTCTTAAGGGAACCAGGAAGTTCTTTTTTGAAGAGAAGTATGGATCATGGGTAGATTAAAATAACAACTATAGTGTGTAAACTCAGTAATGTGCATTTGATTTCCATTTACTCCCTTAAGATATTTGGAGGAAATCTTCAGAATATTCCTCCTCTAGAATTTCAATAAGATGTCTTTGCTGTGGATAACCTTCATATAAAATTTCTTTTTCCCCCTATCCTTTCTTTTAAATATTCACTAACTTCCTAATTTTTGAATCGGTTTTTATTTTTTATTCATTTTGGGCTCAGAAAAAGAATTACTAGATATGTTGAAATGCAAAAACCTTTAGCTTTTATTTTAATCTTTTTATCAAAGCCAACTAAATATATCTCATGCTCTGTCCTAGTACAGAGAATTATATACATTTAGCTAAGAGGACAATGTCCTGGTGTGTTTAATTCCATAGTCTCTGGAGTCAGATTGGCTGGATTCAAATACTGTCTTTGCCTCTGGTAGATGTGACCTTGGGTCATTTAAAAACTTGCTATGATTCAGCATCTTCATTAGCAGTTCCTCTCCAATAGCTGTTCCATGGAAATGATCAAGTGATATGATCTGTGTAGTGCGTATTAAGTCTCAATGAGTATTGGCAAAAGTCTGTATTCTTGCCAAAGCTCATGGAAGTCTGCTAGTTGCCTTTTACTAATATCTCATTAAATATGCATGTGAAGCTACAAACTTGGGAACTACTTTCTCTAAATATTATTTTCTTCTTTACAGAATATCTTTATTGCAAAGCTTTTTAACCCAATTTTGCATTGAACTTTACTTTTCTCTGCTAGTTCTAGCACTTGGGTTCCCTTTTTCTCATTACAAGCAAGACTAACTCAGCTTTCTCCTATATGGAACTGAAATATCTGAAGTTGCTGAATAGGTATATACAAGTAAATATACATCAACAAAATTTTGGTAAGTTTAACTCAAAGTGTGGAGTAGGGTCGGGGTGAGAATTAGTCCTATTGTATTTATTCTTTTGTATATTTCACAAACAGATATTGACTGCTAAAGAGCTGTGATTACAGGATAATTTATAAGATGAAATGGGAAGTAAAAAACCAAATGCTGACTTCTGGTCTAGATAGTAACTTGGTAGGAGCAAGACTCATGTCCTCTCCACAGAGCAATTAGGAATTCATCTATTTTCCAGAAAGAAATGCTGAGAAAAAGAAGGTACAGAGATTGTAGAGACACATTATCAATCATGACAACAAAGGTGAAAATGTCCAGGTTTAGAGCTATACCATATACTTGGAATTGAGATTTTGGCCACAGTGGAGGGAGTGGAACTGCGGAAAGAACCAATCCTCCTAGTAACCATGAAAGCATCAAGAGAACCCACCCAGTGGTACCAGGACATTTAGCTGGGGGAGAGGGTCTAGGTTCAGGGCAGAAGGAAGACCAGTACCCCGGTTGTTTGAACAGGAGTCCTACCGAGAAAACTACTCGGTGCAACCATAATCGGAAAGCAACTAGGGTATTGCCCACCTCTACTTCCTCCCAACATATTGCCCCAGGACCACAGGACCCACCCACCAGTAATCCCACCCTCAGGCTTAAAGGGAGAGGAGAGTCTTCCAGAGGGAGAGTCAACATTACCTACTATCGCCACCTTGTGGGTGGAGGTGAAACTACAGTCTGCTGATTGTGGGCCAACAGCAAGTTGTTCATTGCAGTTGGGAGCTGGGATGCTGGGGGAGGGCTCTGTTTCCCCCACACAAACTCCAACCCATAAACTGAACTTTTGGGCAGCAACAGGGGGCTCACATAAGAACTTCAACAAATCCAACCAGAGATGACACCACGAAACTCAAGAAAGCCCAGTGTCCAAACCAAGATCCAGGCTTACTCACTGTACATCAATATCCTATACAAGGCAATTACTACAGGGAAACCTCATTCAAAGAAACATAAACAGAATGCCAAACAGAGGAATGACACAGAGAAATATACATGAAACGATGGGATCCAAACAAAAACCCAGGGGGAAATGTGAACACTACAGATGTATGCAAACTACCTGAGGATGAATTTATGACAACAGTGATAAACATACTCATGGGAATTAAGAAAACAGAGGAATAAAAAGAGAACAACAAAAAACAGAGAAGAAATGAAGCACCTCAAAACAGATGTCAAAGAAATAAAGAATAACTGACCTAAAAAATTCAATAGAGGAACTCAAAAACAGGATGGATAGAATAGAATTCAATCAGCAAGCTAGAAGATAGGTAGAGGAATGCATTCAAGCAAACCAGAAAAGAGATAAAAGAATGCAAAGAAATGAAGATAGCATTTGATACCTATGGGATAACATCAAAAGACACATCATTTGCATTATAGAGGTCCCAGAAGGAGAATAAAGTGGGCAGAAAATGTATTTGAAGAAATAATGGCTGAATCTTTCCCCAAGAATGTAGCAAGCATCCAGACCCTGGAAGCTCAAAGAGTCCTTAATAAAAGAAAACTCAAGCAGACATACACCTAGATACCTTGTCATCAAAACGTCAAAAATACAAGACAAAGGAAGAATCTTAAAGATATTCAGAGAAAAACCAGTCACATAAAAAGATTGTCAGAGGATTTCTCTGAAACTCTACAGGACAGGAGGAAGTGGCATAATATAATCAAAAGGCTGAAAGAAAAAGATTTTCGACCTAGGATATTACACCATGAAAAATTATCATTCAGAACTGAAGGAATGATAAAAAGTTTTCATATAAGCAAAAGTTACAGGAATTTATCATCACAAAACCAGTTCTATAAAAATATTAAAAGATGCTATATAAAGTGTAAAGCAGCCCCGCTTAAAAATAGGTCTATTAGACCTATTCATCTATGTTCATTAGAGTTATTGATCTGTTATTTTCTTTCTTGGTGACTTCTCTGTAAGTTTTTGGTATCAGTGTAATTTTGGTTTCATGGCGGGTTTGGGAGTGTTCCCTAATCTTCAATATTTTGGAAGAGTTTGAGAAGAATAGGTATTCATTCCTCTCTGAAGTTTTGGTGAAACTCATTGGAAAAGTTATCTGGTCCTGGGCTTTTATTTTTAGGGAGACTTTTGATTACCTCTTCAATTTCTTGTGATTGTTCTGTGGGACCTATTCTAGAACTTAGTATATGTTATCTTATTTAAGCTAAGCCTATGATACAGATTTTATTATTCTCATTTTATATATGTGAAACCCAAAGCTAAGAAACCTGCCTAAGGTTATATAGCATACAAGTGTCAGAGCCAAAGTTCAAATTTATCTTTTATGCCCAAATCCTATGTGCTTAAGATTTTATCCTGTTTAGTTTTATTGTTATTGATACTGCTTTGTTTGTAAAGATAACACTACGCAAAATTTCAAAATTTTACTTTCATCATGCTGAGTTTTTCTTTCTAGTTACCTTATTCTTATTATTAATTCCAATTTTTAACTTTTCTAAATTAAGGAACTGTTACTCAAACTTATGTTTCGAAGTTTTACATATTCAACTATATTCATTTTAAAGTTCGTTTTGAAAATATCCAATATATTGTACTTTCATGAGTTTCTTTTGAAATAAGTATTTAATGATAAATTATATTATTTTCTTGGCCTGAAAAAAATAAAATAAATTATTTTTAAAAGCTAAATGTTGCATGGTCTCTGATCTTAAAGAGAAGAAAATTGTGGATCCTTTTTTCATTATTATGTACTTGAGTTTTCATAGATTAAAATCATTGCTATATAGTGATTTGATTTTCAAAATCTTTTGAAATCAACTTTTTGTCTAATGAAATCTGCCAATGATGATGAAAATAAAATTTTAAGAATTGAATTATTGTATGCTTAGTGTATGCCAAGTCCTGTTTTAAGTGCTTTATGAATATTAATCATTTAACTTTACTTCATTAGTTATTCCCATCTTACAGATAAGGAATCAAGTCTTAGGTATATATGTGTCTATCTGTATTTTGCATAACTATACATAGAGGATATTTGCTTGTAGGTATATATTTAAAAATATTAGAAAACCTATTTTCTAAACTGTAGGCTTATAATAGCTTTGTGCCTTTTTAATCATTAGTCATCTGTAAAATTTTAATTTTGAAAATTCAGTTATTTTTTAGCCTCAGTGTGATATTTCCATTTTTCTCCATTTATCTTTTTATTCATTTGCTCATTCACTGATTCTTTGATGGGTATTTGTTAAATATCCACTCTATTGCAAATCATATAGGACTCTAAAAACACTTATTTTTTTCTAGATGAGTTGGCTCTTTTAAATCTATGAATGGTCTCCTTTGGGAATTATGAATTGTTCTCTTAAATGAATTTTTTAGATTCTATTTGAGAGAGCAATATTGACAAGGAAGCCTAGGGTAATTAAAAAGTAGATAAAGTTTTCACTACAACTCTATTGACAAAGTTTTCTAGGGATAGGAAAATGTCCTCTTTGGGCATTTTAGTCCCCAAACTTTCTCCACATGCCTATTTACAATTTATTATCAAAGAAATCCACGGGCATACTAATAGATGGAGAAAAAACTGAAGTTAACAACTTTCAAAATTAACATTTGTTTCATGAATGTTATGCCTTCAGGTTTAAATGGCATCTCAGAGTAGTAAAAGTTTTCAAGATAGGCTCTAAAATCTCCAGTGCTATTATATATACCTGCTATAAATAATTTAGATAAATTTCTTTACTGTGGATCGTTAGTCAATTCTTTTCCATATCTAAAATAATTGCATAGAGAAATCATTCACTATAATAGATTTGGGTCAACACATTTCTTAGGACTGTGTATACATTATTCAGAAAATAAAAATTTTAACGGGCAAACCTATTTCAGTGATATAAACTATTTTATGTCTCCAGATACTGCTGTTTTATTATTTTTTATTATTTTCATTTTACTTCTGATGGAATTTCTAGTAAGACAAAACATCCTATAACCTTAATAAGAAACTAGAGGAAGGATTTCTCAGTTCCTTAGAAAAACACCTGGACAAAGATGTTATTTAATCAGAAAGCTTAGGTTTACCAGGTGATGAACTACGTTTTTTGGATCTGGTGTGTCCTAGTGGGACAACAGTTAGGTCAGTCATCTCCAGAGGCTCAAGCCACATATCCCTAGGTAAAGTTCCAGGTCCAGGGGAAGTAACCAGTGTCATCAACTAAATAAATATTTTAAAAACTTGATTTTTGGATCTGGAGGTGAAAATACGAACCCTAGAAAATAAAGATTACAATTTCTAATGTGAAAGTATCATATTTTAAACTACGGTAAATCAAAGTTTTATTGGCTATCAATTTCATTTACTGTTTCTGGGAGCTCTGTTAAACTAGTCTGTGTTCTAAAATTGGAAATAAAATCTGATTATAATAAAAATTAGTGAAGAAATTAAATATAAATTTAAAAAAGACAATATAGACCATCAATAAAACCAAGATTTGGTTCTTTGTAAAGATAAAGTTGATAAACTCTTCACTTGGCTCTTAAAGAATAAGAAAGAGACAACTCTAATAAGTAGAATCAGAAATAATAGAAAAGTTAAAACAGATACTACAGTAAAACAAAGCATTATAAAAGACTACTATGAAAACTATATGCCAATAAATTAGACAAACCTGAGGAGATGGACAAATTGTTAGAATCATATAGCCTACCAAGACTGAATCAGGAAGAAACAGAAAACCTGAACAGACTATTAGAAGCAAGGAAAAGAAGCAGAATTCAAAAGTTCTGAAAAATAAAAGTTCAGGATCACACAGTTTTACTAAACCCTCAAAGAAGAATTAATATCTATTCTTCCAAAACTCTCCAAAAAATTGACAAGCAGGAAAGACTTCCAAATATATTCTATGAAGCCAACATCACTCTGATACCAAAAGCAGACAAGAACATCACAAAAACATCACCAGTATCTCTGGTAAATATAGATGTAAAAACCTTCAAGAAAATATTAACAAATTGTTTAAGAATACATCGAAAGAATCATATATCATGACTAAGTGAAATTTTATTGCAGGGATGCAAGCATGGTTCAACATATGCAAATAAGTTACTACAACAAATCACATTAACTAAAGGATAAAAACATATGATCATATCAATACACATAAAGGATGCAATTGACAATATTTAGCACCTATTTATAATTAAAAACTCTCAATAGAACATCAAAAACCAAGAGAAAGTCCAAATTAAATATCCACATACCTGAAGGGACTAGAAAAGGAAGAGCAATCAGTCAAAACTCAGTAGAAAGAAGGAAATAAAAAAATGAGAAGAAATAAATAAAACTGAAAACAAGAGGACTATTCAAAATATTAAAGAAACCAAGAGCTGGTTCTTTGGAAAATTAAGTAAAATTGATAGACCTCTCTAGACAGGCTCACAAAGAAAAATAGAAAACTCTAATTATAGGAATCAGAAACGAAGAACCTATGATTACAAGAGAAACCACAGAAATGAAAGGATCATGAGAGATTATTGTGAATACCTCTATGCCCACAAATTTATGAACCATGAAGTGGATAAATTTCTAGAATCTTGTCGCTTCCCAAACCTAAATCAGGAAGATGTATATAACTTGAACAGAATAATCACAAGAAGTGGTAGTCAAAAGTCCGCCCCGCCCCAACTGCCTGCCAAAGAAAAGAGCCCAGGCACAGATAGCTTCACCAGCAAATTCTACCAAACATTCAAATAACACCCACCCTCTTTAAATTCTTCCACAAAACTGAAGAGGAGGGAAAACTTCAAAATGCGTTCTATGAAGCTAACATTACTCTGATCCTAAAACCTGAAAAAGTAACACAAAGAAAGAAAATTATAGACCAATACAATGATGAATGAAGACTCCAAAAACCTTTACAAAATCCTGGCAAAACAAATTCAACAGCACATTAAAAAATTATACTATGATCAAGTGGGATTTATTCCAGGGAGGCAAGGAGGGTTCATCATACACAAATCAATACAATATATCACACCAATAAAGAGAAAATAAAAAATCATATGATCAAATCAATGTGTACAGAAAAAGCATTCACCAAGATTCAACATTCATTCATAAAAAAATACTTACAAAAATAAAACTATCATTAGTTGCAGATGGCATGATATTATACCTATAAAATCCTAAAGAATTCACCAGGAACTATTAGAAACAATAAATGAATAAAGGAAAGGCAGTATATAAAATAAGCACACAAAAATCAAAAGTATTCCTATATACAAACAATGAAGTAGAGGAAAATGAAACTTAGAAATAAATTCCATTCACTAGCATACCAAAAAGATAAAATACCTAAGAATAAACTTAATGGAGGTGAAAGACCTCTTCATGAGCAGACTATAGGAATTTTACAAAAGAAATACAAGACACAAAGACATGGAAAAATATTCCATGTTCATAAATTGGAAGAACTAATGTAGTAAAAAATGGTTATCCTATCCATAGCAACATACTGATCTAATGCAATTCCCATTAAAATGCCTGGGACATTCTTCAAGGAAATGGAACAAACAATACTGAAGCTTATATAGAACCACAAAAGACCTTGGACAGCCAAAGTTATTCTCAGAAAAAAGATGAGTGGAAGTATAATAGTCCCTGACTTCACACTATATTACAGAGTGATCATTAGCAAAACAGTATGGTAATGGAACAAAAACAGGCACACAGACCAACGGAATAAAACTGAGAGCCCATAAATAAAGCCATATTTTTATGGTCAGTTAATCTATGAAGAGGGATCCAAGAGTATACATTGGAGGAAGGAAAATCTATCCAACAATTGGTGTTGGGGAAAATTATGGACACTTGTCAGAAAATGAAACTAAATTACACCTTACTTCGATACATAAAATTTAACTCAAAGTGAATCAAATACATGGACATAACACCAGAAACCATAAAATACATAGAGAAAAAATCAGGAAAAATGTCCCATGACATCAGCTTCAAAGATGTCTCTGGGGAATGAACACCTCTAAGCAAAAGAAACCAAAGTAAAATTTAACATTTGGGACTACATCAAACTAAAAAGTTCCTGTACAGCAAAAAAAACCACTGAAAAATAAAAAAACAACCCAAGAAATGGAAAAAGATATTTGCACAAAATACATCAGACAAAAGTTTAACCTCCAAAATATATAAAGAGCTCATATACCTCAATAAAAAAGCATCTCCCTCAAAAAATGGGCAGAAAAACTGAATAGGTACCTATCTAAAATGGACACACAGATGGCATACAAACATGTGAAAAAAATGTTCTATACCACTTATCATTAGAGAAATATAAATAAAAACCACAACAAGAAACCACCTCACACCAGTGAGAATGGCCCACATCAAAAATACTAGAAACAAGTGTTTGAAGGGCTGTGCAGAAAAAGGAACTCTTCTACACTGTTGGTGGGAGTGTAAATTAGTGCAACCTATTTGGAAAACAGTATGGAGATTCCTAAAAAAAAAAAAAAGGAGTCAACATTTGATCCAGCAATCCCATTTCTAGGCATATACCCTGAGAACACAAAGCTAATCAGAAAAACAATCTGAAAACTTATTTCATAGCAGCACTCACAATAGTCAAGATATGAAAACAAACTAAATGTTTGTCAACAGATGACTAGATAAAGAAGTTGTGGTATTTACTCAATGTAATTATATACAACTGAAAAAATTACAAAATCATCCCCTTTGCAACAACCTGGATGAAACTGGAGGGGATCATATTAAGCAAAATCAGTCAGGAAGTGAAAGAGAGAAGAACAGAATGGCGTCATTCATATGTGGAATATAATGAAACAAAATAAATGAACAAACCTCTTGAAACTTACAGAATACAAGACAGTGACTACAAGGGTATGGGGGATAAGACAGGGGGCCCCTGAAAGATGGTGAGTTTGTTTAAAATGCACACATACTAAGAAGCAATTTTAATATCTAAAATGCATATAGCAATGTAAAAATATTTAAAATTCTCAATAAAATGGGGATACTTCAACATAATAAAGGCCATATATGACAAACCCATACCTGAAATAATACTCAATGGGAAAAAAACTGAAAGCTTTTCCTCTAAAATAAGAAACCACAAAAGATGTCCCCTATCACATTATTCTACAATGTATTGTGGAAGTCTGAATCAGAGCAATTAGAAAGAAGAAATAAAATGAATCCAAACTGGAAAATAAGTAAAACTCACTATTTTCAAATGATATAATATTTCTATTTCATAGAAAACTTTAAAGCCTTCATCAAAAAAACTATTGGAATTAATAAATGAGTGTGGTAAAGTGTCAGGTTATAAAATTAATATACAAAAATCTGTTGCAAAACAATGCAATAGGAGAAAAATAAATTAAGAAAATAATTCCTTTTACAACAGAAACAAAGAAAATTAGATATCTGGGAATAACAAAGGAGATGAAGGGCTATACAATGGAAAATATAAGACATTATTGAAAAAAACAGGAGATACAAAAATGCTCATCAATGGGAAGAATTAACATGACTAAAATGGCCATCATACCTAAACCAATATATAGATTCAATGCAATCCCTATAAAAATTACAATAACATTTTTCTAGGAAACAGAACAAAATTATAAAATCTACATGGAACTAAAAAAGACCCCAAAAAGTCAAAACAATTGTTAGAAGAACAAAAGTAGAAGCATACACTTCTGGAGTTCAAACTATAAACTGATAGCAATCAAAACAGTATGGTACTGGAATAAAAACTGACACATAATGGATTAAAATAAAGACCTCAGACTTAAACTCACACATATATGGTCAGTTAATATATAACAAAGGAGCCAGGGACATAAATTAAGAAAGAAATTCTTTCCAACAAACAGTACTGGGAAAACTGGACGGTCACAGGAAAAGAATAAATGCATACAAAAATTAATTCAAAATGAATTCGAGTTGGATTTAAATTGGAAACCATAAAATACATAGGAAAAAAGTAGGCAATATGTTCTTGGATGTCGGTTGGCCATCTGAAGTGTTTGGGGACTCTACTACATGGCAAAAATAAGTAAAAGGGACATCAAGCTAAAAGCTTCTACACAGCAAACAAATTTGTCATCACAGCAAAAAGATATCCAAGTGAATGAAAGAATATATTTGTACATCATATATCTGACAAAGAGTTAACATTCAAGACACAGAAAGAAATCACACACTAAGGCAGCAAAAACAAACAATCCAAACAAAAAATGGGAGATAATCTGAACAGACAATTCTCCAAAGACATAGAGGCCAACAGGCAGATGAATGAAATGCCCATCATCATTTATGATCAGGGACATATAAATCAAAACTACAGTGAGATATATAACATCTGTGAGAATGGCCTATATCCAAATAAGTGTAAAAAAAAAAAGTGTTTGCAAGGGTGTGTAGATAAGGAAACCCTTCCTTGTACACTGTTGTGGAAATACAAATGGTGCAGCTATTTCTGAAAACATCATGGAAGTTCCTCAAAAAGTGAAAAATAGAATATGATTCAGCAATTCCACTTCTAAGTGTCTATCTGAAGAATATGAAAACACCAATTTAAAAATACATATACACCACTATGATCATTGTAGCATGATTTACGACAGCCAAAGAAATGAAACAACCGAAGTGCCACTGACAGATTAGATACAGAAAATTTTACACACACACACACACACACACACACACACAGGAATACTACTCAAGTTATAAAAAAGATAAAACCTCATCATTTATGACAAAATGAATGGAAGTTGTGGCGTGAAGTGTCAAGAGAAGAAAGACAAATCCTGATGACCTTACTTATATGCAAAACAAAAAGAAACAAAGCAAACAGACAAAACAAAACAAAATTAACCTTTAGACTCTGACAACATATTGAAGTTACCAGAGCAGAAGGGGATATGGAATGGAAGCAAAAGTTAGTGGAGGTTCAATGGTCTAATGGTGTGAGACTATTAGAAATTTGGTGATGGGTATGCTGTGCTGTATATTTGATGGAGTGAACCTGCACATCTAAAACTTATATTGCATTGTAAATTGTTACCCCAATAAAAAAGTCTGATTAAATTTCAAGAGTAAAATTTATCCCCTAAGCTCTGGTAAATTCTCTCTCTCTTTCTCTTATATATATATACATATATATATGTATATGACTACCACCCCCCCCTTCATTGGTAAAATATGAAAACATAATAAAAGTAAAGATACAACACATTTAACTTAAATTTCATGCTTCCATCTTCATCTTTGATTGGGAGGTCAATGATTCTTAAAATTACTTTTGGTTATTTAATGAAACCTATAATATAGTTGTAGTTGGTGTAATCCTCTTGCCTGCACTGACAAGGTTGGAAAATTTTCCCTTGACCAAGCAGCAGAAATACTCAGAAGAAAATGAAGTACTGCTCCATATAATGTGTGAATGCTATCTCTCAGACTTACAAAGAATAATTGTCCATTGAAAATTTGCCCATTGAGGTCATGTGGAATATGAGCAATGGACTTACTGATGTTAAGTGTTTGTAGAATAAGCAGTATTCTTTCTCTCTCTCTCTCTCTCTCTCTCTCTCTCTCTCTCTCTCTCTCTCTCTCTCTCTCTCTCTCTCTCTCTCTCTCTCTCTCCCTCTTTCTCATTTCATATTAATGAAGTTAAATCTGTTAAGTACCTCAGAATTCAAATTCTGGATCTCCATAGAGAATCCAGCAGACAAAATTTTGTTTTTTTCTCAGGTGTCATTAGCTTTTAGCCCAACATATTTATGACCCAAATAAACAGAGAATTTTAAAGATTTCCTTTAGGTTTTGAGGACAGGAGAGACAGACTGCTTCTAGCATTAAAAGATATCTATAATTTTCTCATTTCCTGTCCCTGGAATACTTACCTTCAAAATTTCTTTCCTATCAACAAATTTCTAAGCAGCTCTCCAATAGCATTCCATTTGAAATGAAACTGATTTTGTCTTAAGATAGCTAACATTAGGAGCTAAGTGCATATTTCCTGTTTAATAATTTCAACTTCATTTCCTAAATAATGAACACACTGAGTATTAACCTATTTGGTGATGAGGGGATAAAAGTATAGTCCCTTTGGCCCAGAGCCTAAAAAAACCCAATAAGAGCTTAAGAGGCAGCAGTTAGGGAAGCAGTTAAGTATGCAATTAAAAACAAGTATAGATTTATCAAATTTCAGCGAATAAAATCCTAAGATTTCTGAGGTCAATTTCAAAAGACAACTACATCAATCACCATCTGTTTTCAAAATCCATCATACCCTTGCCAAGTGGCCACCCTAATGTATAATGACTTACCATTGTGGAGACAGGTAACTTAGCATACCCCAAAGTTGCTTTGCCCAACTGTGACTTCAAGGAAAGTTTTCATTATATGGACTCAGAATTTCTGTGTCATGGTAATTTTTATTTATTGGTTCTTAAGATATCAATGGGGTTCCACAAAACGAGCTTAAAATTCTATTTTACAGCTTATCAAAACTCTAAAGACAGACTGAAACCTCTAATTTTGTCGTAAGTTTCTGCATTCCTGTTTGGTGTTGAGCAGATTCCACTTTACTAATCATAGTTTGTGACTATGGCACCCCATCTCAACCCCTTGCTGGATCCACTTTCAACCTAAGCAGAGCAGAGTTAATCATGACTTTCATTGGCCTTATTCCAGACAGTGGAATTCTCTTTTAAAAAACTTTAAATGACATGGATTTCTTTGACAACTCTCTCCCACAACTGAAATCTCTGAATGTAATATCAGTTACTCAATCTTTTTCATAACTGCTTACTAGGTGAACTCTCACACACACACGTCACTATAAAAACTAACAGTTTCCTGTTACTCTGTACCAGGGACTATTCAAATTGCATTATATGTATGTAGCTTGAATGATTATTTCCATTTTTCAGTGAGGAAATGGAGGCAGTTAAGGAGAGGTAAGGTAACTTGCTGAAGTTTATAGAGGAGTCATAGAATAAATATAGGCTATCAAGTTTTATGCATGTGTATGTATATGTATACATACACACATATATATGTGTATATAAACGTCATATTTAGTGGGTTTTGATGGACTCAAGCAAAAGGCTGGTCCCATATTTCTATTAGAGATCACTTTATATTGGTTCATTACTCTGATTGATCTTGATTTTTGTGGATGCTGAACTGGCATCTTATATAGTCACTTCATCTTAGGCTCGATGCCACCAGCAATTATAATTAGTTGTTTTGTTTTTTTTTCCATAGCTCATCCAAGATACTGATCAAAAGGTAAAACTAGCCAAGGTCAAACTAAGACAGGCTCTCCTGTGCACATGAGGAGCCACACTCCAGGTCAACATCTATCCATTAATCAGCAACTTTGGATAGAAGTGCTCAACCAACAATTACAAAGTTACTTTATAATTGCATTATTTTTCTAACTAAAGATTTCTTAACTCCAAATGTCACAACATACTGGTGTGTTGAAATCAACTAAAGAAACAAAGCAAAGGAGCAGACAAACAAAACCAACCCTTAGACACTGACAATAGAAGTGAGGTTTTCAGCAGGGAACTGGGTGGGTGGAGGGTAGAAGCAAGTCGTGGTTGTGGTCCCTTGGGCAGTGGAGAAGGACATTTGGTAATTTGGTGGTAGATGTGGTGTGCTGTCATATATGTGCCAAATGGTTGAGTTTCATAACAATTTGTATTCTTAAAAAGTAGAGGAGATTAAAGATTACTATCAAATTAAAACCTTTCTGATTCACTTTCATTTTATCAGTATACTCCCATCAATAAGGTAGGGGTTATAGCTGGCATGAGAATAATAGTGAGTTGTCCTTGGGAGAAGGACAAATAGAAAATTCAACTCTCAAATTTGATTAGTGGGAAAAAGAAAAGGTAAATACTGCTCTGACCGATGTTTTTCCACCGTGTTTAAGAAGGACTTGAGAAACACTGTCAAATTCACTTTGAGGATTTGGTCTCTACACTGCCAAAGCCATGAACTTGTATCAGGTTGTTATATTTTTCATAGTGTATTTCAACTCATCCTGAAAAATTACAAGAATATACAAAATTTAAAATAGTACAGTGAACATATATACTGTTCTAAATTTTCATATACCTAAATCCAACACTTCATCATATTTGCTTTATTTGTATTTCTATGTATATATTTTGTCCTCAGAACTATTTGAAAATAAGCATCTTGTCAATTCTCTCTTGGACCAGGCATTTGCCAGCTTGATCCATTCTCTGCTCTTCTAATTCATTATTCTGTATTTAAGGGGCCAGTGCTTGTTAACTACATTTCCTAGATTCCTTTGCAACAGGGTTCTGTTTCGGTTTTGGCCAATGGGAAGCAGCAGCTGGAGACTGACTACAGAGAAGATAGGATATTTTACTGCCTTTCACCATTCGGAGAAGTATCTTCTACTGAGTTTTTAATTCAGTCAATCGCCATACACTGTGGAATGTCATCAATTTTGACCAGCTAGCCCTAGCTCTTGGGCTTTGATAACACCACTTATCCCACTGTCCCTCCAATACAAGAAGTAGAAATGGTTTTTGCTTTTGTTAATCTCTGATTTGCATCTTGGTCCCTTGTTTGATCCACTTTAATCAGTTCTCTATAGTAAATCCCCTTGTTTATATATTTTTTTGTGAGTGCTTTTTTCCTGATTCTGAATAATACAAGCCTTAGATTATTTGACTTGCTTCTCCTAAAACTAAGGATACTTTTTCTATCAATCTCAACACCATTATAACTTAGAAAATTGGTAATAACTACCTAATAGTTAATGCTCTAACTATATTAATATTTCCTTACTTGTCCCCAAAGTGCTTTAAAGTGATGTCTTCAAACTAAATCCAAACAAACATACCCATTACCATTTTATTTTAATGCCCTTTTAATAGTTTATTTTTCTTATTGTTTTTACATATATATTGAAGTAATTTTGATTTACATAATAATATAAGCTCATGTGTGCAGAGTCACCATTTGACAAATATATGACAGCACACCACACCCACCACCAAGTTACCAAATGTCCTTCTCCACTGTCTGTGGGACCACAATCATAACTTGCTTCTACCCCTCAACCCCACTTCCCTACTGATAACCTCACTTCTATTGTAAGTGTCTAAGGGTTGGTTTTGTTTTGTCTGTTCATTTGCTTTGTTCCTTTATATTCAACATGAGAGATCATCTGGTACTTGCATTTCTCCTTCTGATTTACTTAACTTCTTTAATCCCCTCTAGCTCCATCCATGCTGTTGCAAATGACAAGGATCCATCCTTTTTAGGGATGTGTAGTATTTCATTGTGTATATATAATCTGCTTTTCCATTCACCTGATGATGGATACTTAGGCAGTTTCCAATTCTTGGCTATTGTACATATTGCTGCAATAACATGGAGGTGCATTTATTTCTGCGAATTAGTGTTTATGTTGTATTTTTTTGTAAATGTCCAAAATGGGATGATGGTATTTCCGTTCTCAATTTTTTTGAGGAGTCTCTATACTGTTTTTTGTAAAGGTTGCACCAATTTAAACTCCCACAAACAAAATAAAAGTGTTTCCATTTCAATGCATCCTTGCCAACATTTGTTGCTTCCAGTCATTTGGATAATAGCTGTTCTCACAGATGTGAGGTAATATATCGTTGTTTTGATTTGCAGTTCCCTGATAACAAAATAAGAAAAAAAACACCTTTTCTTGTGCCTGTTGGTGATGTTTTCTTTGGAGAAATGTCTATTTAAATTTTCAGCACATTTTATGATTGGATTGTTTTTCTGTTGTTGAGTTTTACTGTTCCTTATATACTTTGAACATAAAGCCCTTGTCATATGTATGGTGTACAAATATCTTCTCCCATCCAGTAGGATGCCTATTTTGGTGATAGTTTTTTCACTGTGAAGAAACTTTTTATGTAGTCCCATTTGCTTGTTTTTATTTTTGTTTCTCTTGCCATGGAAGATAAATGCCCAAAGATCTCTCTAGGGCCAATTTTATGGAACTTATTGCTATGTTTTATTCTAAGTATTTTATGGTTTTCAGTTTTACATCCAAATTACTAATCCATTTTGAATTAACTTTTGTGTATGGTATTGTTAGAGAGTGGTCTAGATTAATTCTTGTGCATGTAGCTGTCAAGTTTTTTAAACATTTATTGAAAAGACTTTCCTTTTTACATCATATACTCTTGCTCCTGTTGTAAATTAACTGAACATATATGTATGAGCTACTTCAGGTGATTCAGTTCCATTCCACTAATCTATGTACCTGTTTTTATTCTAGTTCCATATAGCTTTGATCACTATCTCTTTGTAGTATAGCTCATGATTTTAGTGTGATACATCCACTTTTTTTTTCTCACAATGATAGCTTTGACATTTCAAGGCCTTTTGTGATTCCACAGAAATTTAAATTTTTTGTTTTATTTTCTTAAAAAATGCCAGTGGAATTTTGATGAGGATTGCATTAAGCCTGTATATTTCTTTAGCTATGGTAGCCAATTTAATAATGTTAATTCTTCCCAACCATGAGCATGAAATATTCTTCCATCTTTTTTTATCTTCCTCTATTTCTTTTATCAAAATCTTATCATTTTCATTGTACAGTTCTTTTGTCTCCTTTATTAAGTCCATTTCAAGGTATTAAATAGCTTTGTTTCTGTTGTAAATGAAATATTTTATTGATTTCATTTTCTTCTATTGTATTGTTTATATATATATGCAACATATTTTGTATATTAATTTTGTAGCCTGCTACTTTACTATGCTCATTTACTAATTTTACTCATTTTTGATGGACTCTAGGTTTTTCTATGTATACGATCATGCCATCTACAAATAGTGATAATTTTACTTCTTGTTTTCCAATGTTGAGCTTTTAAATTTCTTCTTTTTTGCTCCGTTGTTCTGTCTAGGACCTCCAGTACAATGTCAAATAGCAGTGGTGAGAGTGGACAGCCTTATCTCTTTCCTGATCTCAGATCAAATGCTTTCAGTGTTTTACCATTACTTATGGTCTTTGCTGTGGGTTTATCATATATTCCCTTTATTATGTTGAGTATCTTCTTTCTATCCCAGTTTTGTGTAGATTTATGTAGATCATAAATGGGTGCTGAATCTTGTCAAATGCTTTCTCTGCATCTATTTATCTTGTCATAAGATTTTTTCCTTGCTAAGGTTGATGTGGTATATTACATTAATAGATTTGCATGTGGTGAACCATCCTTTCATTCTCATGATAAATCCTAAGTGGTCAAGATGGATGATCCTTTTGATGTATTGTTGGATTTGATTTGCTAATATTTTGTTGAGAAGTTTTGCTTGTATGTTCATTAGAGATACTTGACTGTAGTTTTCTTTCTTGGTGATGTCTTTTTGTGCTTTTGGTATCAGGGCAATGTTTGCCTCAGTGTTTGGAAGTGTTTTCTGATCTTCAATTTTGTGGAAGAGTTTGAGAAGAACAGGTATTAAATTCTTCTCTAAAGGTGTAATGAAAATCACCAGTAAAGCTATCTGGTCCTGGGCTTTAATTTTTGGGGAGACTTTTTATTATCTCAATTTCCTTGCTTGTTTAGCCCCGTTCAGGTTTTTATTCTTTCCTGATTCAGTCTCTGTAGACTGTATATTTTCAAAAATCTGCCCATGTCCTTTAAGTTGTCCAGTACTAGCAGTTAGTTAGTTATTCATAGCAGTCTCTTATAATTCGTCATATTTTTGAGGTTTCCATTGTATCATCTTCCCTTTCATTTCTGACTCTAGTTATGAGTTTTCTCCTTTTTTCTTAGTAAGCTTTGCCAAAAGTTTATCTATTTTATTTTTTCAAAGATGCAGGTTTTGGTTTCATTGGTCTTTCAAATTGAATTTTGTTTTCTACTTATTTTTGGACAAATATTTGTCATTTTCTTCCTTCTATTGACTTTAGCATGAATTGTTCTTTTTCTAATTGCTTTAGATGTAATTAATCATTTGCTATTTTTCTTGTTTCTTGAGGTACATTTGGTTTGAAATAAAGTTCCTGCTTACTGCTGCTTTTGCTGAATCCCATAAATTCTGGTAGTTTGTATGCTCATTGTTGTTTCTCTCAAAGTACTTCTTATTTTCTCCTTTGAGATCCTCTCTCACTCAAGGTTATTCAAAAGCATATTGCTTGGCCTCCAAATAATTTGGAATTTTCCAGGTTTTTTTTTTTGTGTGTGTGTGTGGTTGATTTCTAGTTTTATAACATTGTCATCAAAGATGTTTGCTATTATTTCAATCTTTGTAAATTTGTTGAGACACGTTTTCTTTACCAACATATAGTTTATTCTTGAGACTGTTCCATGAGCACTTGAGAAAAATGTGAGTTAAGCAATTATTGGGTTAAGTGTTCAATAAATGTCTTAAATCAATTTGTTCAAATTTTTCTTCAAGTTAAATTTTTGCCTGGTTAATCTGCAGGCAGTTTTTTAATTAGGGTGTTGAAGTCTCCTATTATTTTTAATTGCTCTCAGTATCTCTCTTTAATTCTATTAATTGCTTTATGTATTTCAGTGCTCCTATATTTGGCTCATCTATATTAATAAGAGTTATGCCTTCTTGCTGATTTAACCCTTTATTCATTATGAAAAGCCATTCCTATCTTTTGTGATTTTCTTTGGTTGGGAGTCTATTTTATTTGATATAAGTATGGCTGTCTCTGCTATTTTCTAGGTTTCCATTTAACTATAGAATTATCTTCTAACCACTGACTTTGAGCTTATGTTTATCTTTGAATGTAAATGAGTTTCCTGCATACAGCAGAATGTTGGGTTATATTTTTTAATAAATCAATCACTCTCTGTCTTTTGATTGGTGAGTTCAATCCTTTGACATATATTGTGATTGTAGGCATGTAATTATTTATTGTCATTTTGTTAATTGTTTTCTGGGTGTTATTGCAGACACCTTTGCTCTTTCTCTTCTTAGGTGTTCTGAAAAACATTTTCTTTTTTTTTTTTTTTTTTTTTTAATGAGCTTTTGTTTTGAGGTTACCTTGGGGTTTACAAAAATGTTTCTCTGCTTATAACCTGTTTTAAATTAAGCACAATTAGCCCTGAGCTCATTCCACTGGTCCACATTTTTACTCTTCCTCCCCAACATTTTATATTTTTTTATTTTTCTGTTTCTAATTGGGTTTCTTTTCACCTTATAGAAAGTTCTTTAGTATTTATTTCTTGAGAGACTTGTCTCTTGCTGATGAATTTTTGTCTGTAAAGCTCTTTATCATTCCTTTAAGTGATAATGTAGCAGGGTATAGTATTCATTATTGGACATCGTTTTCTTTAAGCATCTTGAATATATCATACCATTTCCTTCTGGCCTATGAAGATTCAGCTGAGAAATCCACTGATAGTCTTTTGGTGGCACCTTATCTACTTTTAAGATTCACTCTCTATGTTGTATTTTTGTCATTTTAATGACAGTATATTTGTTTGGGTTTCTTTTGTTTGGAACTCTTTCTGCTTCCTGTGTCTAGAGGGAAATTCTCAGATTTTATTTCTTCAAATACTGTTTTTGACCCCTTCTTTCTCTCTTCTACTTCTGGGATGCCTATGATATGATCGTTGTTCCTCTTGGTGTTATCAAATAGATCTCATATGCTTAATTCATTTATAATCATTCTTTTTTTTCTTTGTTGCTCTGCTTTTTAGCAACCCACTGCTCTATCTGCTAACTCACATTCAATTGGCAGTTTACTTCAGTCTACTGTTGAGTATCTCTAAAGTGTTCCTTAGCTCAGTTAATTTGTTCTTTAGCTCCATGTATTCTGCTTAGAACTGCCTCATATTTTCTATCTTTGTTGTAGATCTCTTTTTGTTCCTTTTGTTTTCCTAATTTGAGAATCAAGTTTATTTAATTATGTTTCATTCAGATTTTCCCCTGGGGTTTTGTCTTGGTTCATCATTTCATGTATATTTCTCTGTCTCTTCCATCTGTTTTGCAGTCTCCGTTTATTTCTGTAGGTTACGCTCCCCTGGGGTAAAGGACTTGTGTTAGGATATCAAATTGCATAGTATAGGTCTGGGTATTGGTCTGGAAGAATAATCTCTTTTGTTGTGTGATTTCAGCACTTGAGTCAAGATTGTAAAAGCTCTATGCACCCTTGTCTGAGGCCTGAAAGTTTAGATTTAAGGGCTGGAGTTGGGGTATGGAATGCAGAGGATTTCCCCAGAGTTGTACGCATCTACAAAAAGGGACAAGAAGAGAGACCCAAGAATTATGAACCTAGTCCTCAGACAAGTCGGAGTCCCAATAGTTTTCACAGGAGATAGAAAACTGAGGACTACTTCTAACAAAGCACATGCTATTGTGAAAATTCCTGTCTTCCTAAGGAGTGCCAATCCCACTGGGGGGTGGCAAACAAGTCATTGTGTTTGGTGGGGAGGTAGAAGCTCTAAGGAGACCAAGCTGATAGTAAAGCTGTTTAGCTGTAACTCCAGGCTGGTAGAAGCTACTATTCCAATAATCTTTTACAGGAGAGTCAGAGACTGAAATTCTCCTTGCTAAGAACCATTCAACTAAGACTGTCCTTGTGCTGTAAACCTGACTTTCTGTCTCTGGAGTCTTCAGAAAGGTCGCCTGGGCACCAAGAGATTGGACTTCTGTGTTAATGGGCAAAGGGAGTGGGCATTTCCCTCTGCAGGCTTCCCACACTTGCAGCCTACAGTGCCCAGATTGCATGGTAACAGTGTGTCTAAGTTCACAAGGAAGCTACACCTCTTTCCACTCTGCAGTGAGGTTTTTGGTTCAATGACTGAAGCTAGTTTTCAGGTATAGGGAGCACATGCTGAGGGGAAATGTATTTAGCTCTGAAGAATGTCCATATCACTGGTCTCTCCTGTGGACCCAGGGTTTCCAAACAGAATGGCTTCTCCTACCATTTATGAAGGTGCAGTCCTTTCTCTTTGTGAAGATGTTGGTCTTCATTCCTTTTCAAGATCATATTTACTAAAATGGGTGCTTTTTTGTTGAGTTGTGGGGAGGATTTGAACTCAAAATCTTAACAGCTTATCATCTTGGGCCTAAGTCTTACAATGTTTTTTTAGTTTCTCTTAATTTGGAATAATTCTACCATTTTTTCCCTCATGACATTGCTTTTATGAGGAGAGCAGACCAGTTTGTCTTCTAGTATGTCGCACATTCTGGATTTTTCTTATTCCTATTGGCACTGCTGGATTTATTCCTAAATTGCCTACATTACTTATAAAATGGAAGCTAAGGTATAAATGCTTGATTAAATTCAAATAAAAATTTTGGGCAAGAGTATTTCACAGAATCTGTCATTTATTTCATATTCATTGACACTAGGAAACAACCTGAGAGGATACCCTACTATAAGCAAGATGAAGTATTAAATCTCTTGGATATGGTTATGACTCCTGGATCTTTTATGCCATCGATTATATAGGCAATTTTCATTTCTGCATTTTGTTTTTGGCATTTTTGTATCCCCATTTGATAACTAATTGAATGTTAGTAGTATATTTCTACTGTATTTTAAACTTACGTTTTATTTAAGTTTATGTTTATGCTATTTAAAATTTCTTTAGAATCCCACCTTGGGGATTGCACATGTTACATGCATATTTGTGAAATAACTGACCAGTCATGAATTTTAAAGCAGTATGATTATTTCCCCTTATATCCTAGTTCCTCTTTCACTGATTTTTTTTGCACTCATTTCCCTAATGCTTAGTCTTTATATCCAAGAATAAAACAATGAACTAGAAATGGACTAAAACTAAAGTCAACTTTCTTTCTGCCTATTCAATATATCTGAAAGTGAACTCATCATTGATTTTATAAGATTTACTCTTCATCATCCCTTTTTGTTAAACTTTGTGATTAGCATCACTCTATAGCACCAATCACCAACCCAGGACTAATCTTTGATCTTTGACTGTCACTTACATAACTCATCCAATTATTCTCCAAGGTGTGTCCATCAGTCTCCCCAAATGTGTCTTCCTCAATAATTCAAATTTAATGTTATTCAAGATCTGATTTTCAACAGCTCTCATGTAGACTACTTAAAAACTGTTCTCCTTGTTCCCAGTTAACACCATCAAATCATTCATATTACTTTCAGAAGTTTCATTCCAATTTGCAGATTTTCTCATCTGAATCACCTGCTTAAAATCTTTAATCACTTTCCATCACCTGGATGACACAAGGTCCTCTATATCAAGGTTTTCTAAACACACACTTATGCCTATGCTGACCCTCATCTTTGTCATCTCTGACATGTCCCTACTTGTCATACTCACGTGTAATCTCTGCTCATGCCTGAAGTCCGAACTAAAGTACTGTCATTTTGTAAATCCTTCCATGACTTTCTCAAAGTATCCTTGAATTCTAGTACCTACTACAGGACAGATATAAAAGGGTGATCAGTACATGTCTCCTATTCCATGAAGGAAGAACCATGCTTTTCTCTACACCCTCAAAATGGTTTTCCTAATCTTTTCTTCCATCTGAATTAGCTCCTATCCCCAATTATCCTTCTCTTAACAAAATCTTCCTTTATCACTTACATTTGTTATGACTTGATATTAAATATATTAAAAATATATCCCCAATATAAAGACACAAGAGTTGAAGCAGAGGTCCTCAGACCAGTACCAGGGCCACTGCCTCGTCCTATAAAGTCTTGCGACAAAATTCTAATGAGGTCACAGAAATCACCAGGTCAGACTATGTCATTGCCAGAAGTCAAGAGTCAAGATCCCAATCAGGATATGAAAACCATAACAAAGTGTAACCAAGTAGCCATGAGAATTTCATTGTGCCCTTCATTTCATATCATTTTTGGGGCTCTGCAGGCATATGATAAATCTCAAAATTTATATTATACCAACCCCATGAAATGATAGGATAACAGATATATTAGAAGGAAGATTATAGCACATTGAATAACCATTTCATTTTCTTAACTCAATCTCTATATTTCTGTCTCTTTTCGAGCATAAGCAAATGAAAATAAAAGGATCTAACAAAGAATAAAAATAAACCAATGATGAATTTTAACAAGGCCAATTCAGAAGAATACAAATACTATTGCATGAATCTGAATATAAGGAAAATACCCAAAGACAAATTATTACACAAAGAATAAAATGGCAGTGTAATGTATGAGAAAAATGTAATACTTGAAACATAAGAGACCATTATTTCCTAACTTTTCTATCTGCTTTGTATCTATATTTGCATGTGATTCTTCCTTAAAATCCTCCAATTTCTTCCCAATGTCTTTAGAATAAAATCCAAATCTTTAGCCTAAACTGCAAAATCTGGGGATTTGGCATCTGTCACATTTCCAGCCACATCTCACACCTCTCATCCTCTTCCTCATCAGGTTCTAACTACACTGACCTTCCTTACGTTTTTCAAATATATCAAACTCCTTGCCTCAGTTCTTTGTAGATATTTCCCTTTTCCTGCAATGGTCACATTCAGTGCCAATTGATTCTTGTGCTAGCCTCACTTGACCATACTTCTCCCTGCAACCCTCAGAAAACTCCCTCATCCCTTAGTCCATCCAAAACATCTAAACTATCCTCCATAACTGATAGTCTCTCTTTTAGCAATTTTCATTCATTGTAGTAATCAAAATTTGTAATCAATCTGGGTGGTTATTTGTTTAAAGTTTGAGAGCATCTTAAATGCAGGAACCATGCCTGTTTTGCTTATTGCTAGACTGAAAACTCAAAGGGTAAGTTCTAAGTGAATAAAAACTGAAAGGAAGAGTAAAATGAGCAATTATGTTCATCTTTGCAGTAGACACTGCTATTTATCCCTCAGTCTCCATCAATGTAATCTCTTCTTCATTAAAAACAGAATCTCAATTTTGACCTTAACACATATCTGACCAAAAAAAAATACATGATATTTTCCCAGATTCCCTTGTTACAGAGAATGGCTCTATGACTAAGTTCTGGTTAATAGCATGCAATTATAATTATCACCTGAAATGGAGAAAAATCTTTGCAATGATCTTTGATATGTCAATCTTTGACCTCCATCCTTCCTAGTGGCTGGAGCAAAGATGTATAGGATAGTTGGAATTCAAACAGCCCACTTGGACTTGAGGTGGCATGCTGAGTGACAGAATGAAAAGTAAAATGATCTTAGATCTCTGATGACTTTGCAGAACTTAGCTACACAGTCACCATACTAAATATGGAGTATCAAACTGTTACCCACATCTATACTTAATCATAACAGATGTCATAGTTAAGCTGTTGTGGGACAGGGCATGGAGTTTAAGAAAATCTAAGCTGTATCTTGAGAATATTGTAGTTAAATGAAAAAAGAACATTCAAGGGAGAAGACCTTCACTAATATATATTATGTAATGAAGTAGTATAGCATGTTTAGATAGTGACAATTAAAACACTAGAGTCATCAATATACAAGAGTATCAGAACAAAAACAGGTTAAAAATAACCAGTTTACAAATGCATATTATGATATTGTAACAGAGACTGTTTCCCATCCAATATTCGTTTTCCCCTTCCTCCTTAACTGTTGCAAGTCATCAGTCATATTTATCAAGCATTTCTATTTGTCCTCCTGCTGATAAATGGTAGAATTACATTTCCCTGCCCTGTTCCTGATGTGGTCATGTGACTTGCTTTGGTTAATAAAATGTAAACTTGGAGAACTGGAGTGAGATTGATATTCTCTCTCTCTCTCTTCTCCCCCCGCACCCCACCCCACGGCCCTTCTACAATACATGTTAATGCTCCTGACAGTGGTTCTGGTCTTCACAGTGAAAAGCTACTGAGGACACAATAGATACCTAATCAGTCCAAGAAGATCATGTAATGTATGTAAAGGGAAAGTAAGTTTTTGCTGTGTTCAGCCTCTGGGATTTGGTACTGTTACTGTAGTATAATCTAGTTTGTTGTTTTTTTTTCCTGATTGATGGAACACTGGTTTTATTTAGGTTGCCAATGTACCCAGATGAAATAACATTTCCCAGACTTCTTTGAAACTAGGTATTGTCAGATAAGCACTTTCCATAAGATATAAGTGAGAATGCAGTACATGACTTCTGGGATGATTGCTTAAGGAGAAGTGATATAACTGAAGAAGTCCCTTTTTGTCCTTCTGCCTTTTCTCCCATTATCTGGTACTCAGGCAGTATTCACTGACATTCAAAGAACTATCCTGGACTCTAAAGCAATGCAATTTCTTATAAGGCTAAACATGCAACTACTTATAGAACCCAGAACTTGTACTCTTAGGCATTTATTCCAGGGAAATTAAAACTTACGTTCATCAAACACCTGTATATAAATGCTCATAGCAATTTTATTCTTAATAGTCTAACACTGCAAACAACCTAGGAGTCCTTCAACAGGTGAATGATTAAGCAAACTGTGGTACACCCAGTTCATGGGATACTTATTAGTAATAAAAAGGAACAAACACATGATAAATGATACATATAACAATATGGATGTTTCTCCAGAGAATTATACTGAGTAATAAAACCAAGCATTACATACTGTATGATAAAATTCAAAGTGTTATATATGCTTCCATTCTTATAACATTCTTGAAATAACAAAATTATATAAACAGAGAACAGATTAGTGATTTTAACTTGGGTTGATAAAAAGGGCAACTTGATCTGAGCCCTGGTGGAGTAACATTGGATCAGTTGTCTCTGAAGGCGTGCAAGCCACATACCCCTGGGTTCAAGTCCCGGGTCTTGTGGGAAACAACCTGTGTGAACAACTAAATGAAAATTAAATAAAATGCTCCTTCTTCCTCTCTTTCTGCATGCCTGCCTACTTGTCTTCATTCCTGCCCACACCTTTCATTTAAAAAAGGGAGAGGGCAAGTTGGGCTGATGAATGGATTTTCTATCTTGACTAATATAACTGTTATATACTGTTGTGCTGTTGTACTATAGTTTCACAAGATGTTATTCTGGGAGAGATCTGGATAAAGGGTACATAAGGTCTTTCTGTACTATTTCTTGCAATTGCACGTGAATTCACATGTATCTCAAAGTAATTTTTATTAAAGAAAAAAGTTACAGAGAAAAATGTTTTTAAAAATCTGATATCTATCCTAGACCAATTAAAACAATTGTCTCTAGGACCTCAATCTTGGGATGTCTATATCTGTATCTATATAATTTTTTTCTAGGTGCTCCAGGCAAATCTAATGTTCAGCTAGATTAACTCTAAATTGAGCTGCTAACAAATGGGTCAGGGCTTATTGTAAAGGCACAGAAACAATCTTATGCAAAACCCAAACCAGATTATACATGTAGACTACTGTGGAATAGAGCATATGCGTGTAGGTGCTACTAGGACTTCAATTTTCATCATCTGGGGTAATTTTCCACCATAACCTCTGCCTAACTAAATGGACAGATGGGACTCTAATGTGTGTGGACCTCAGATTCCTATTGGAAGATTTCACTTAGATCTTCATAGAATGAGGACATACTGATTTTATGCATTCTCTAACCAAGCAGAGCAAAAGACAAAAGAGGATGAGACAGAGATGGCAAGGCAAAAACAGAGAACGTGATAGAGGTGTCTGCTGCCAGTTTGGTCAGAGTGTCTCATGTTCCAAGGACTATCACACAAGTATCACTAGGCTGGAGTGTCCAGACCATTGCTTAACCCTGAAGAGAGAGGGTCCCTGGTTGAGGGAATCCTAACAGTAAGAAGGATGAAATGCTGGTGGTGAGAGCTGAGGATGACAGGGACAAGGAGAGGCAGCTGGGGGTGGATCTGCATACAAGGCAGTGGGTACATAGAGCCCTCTGATGAACTCACTGGATATTCTAAAAGGAAGGCAGTGGATTTTGAGATCAGTTCAGCATTATAGAGAAAAATAGTGACAGCCAGTACAGAACTACAAAAGCAGCTCATTAAGTAAAAGGCTCCCAGACCTGGTCAAGTCCTTCTTTCTGTTCCAGCATGACAGAATAACTGGTGCAATGGTTCTCAATTCTGGCAGCTCGTTAGAATCACCTGGGAGCTTTAAAAAATATTGCTGCCTGACCTCACCCCAGACACATCACCTCATGTCTGCTTGATTCTAAAACCTAAGTTATATCACTTTTCAAAAGAGATGGTGCAGCTGTCTTCTGTACGGAGCTCCTTTCCCATCTTAGCTAGTCTCACATCAAAGGTAGACTAGAATTCAAGGCCTGCTTTCAAGACCCAGCCACTAGCTACTAGCTCCTGTGTTTTCTTTGTGCCGAGTGGGAATATATGACAGCATAGACACAGGCAAGTTGGAGATATTACAAAGTAGATTTAAGAGAGTGCAAGGAAAATATGACAAATGAAAGTCATACAGTGGGAGGTTGGGAGGATCGCCTGGAGGCTTGTAGGGCTTATTTTGCATGTGCACAAGGAATGAGTTATTAGTGGTAGTGACAATAGGGCTTTATCAGAGATGGAAGATGCCTTTTACTAAAGGAGAAAATAAACATTACTTAGAACAAATCTCATATCATACCTTAATGTTTACAAAGGAGACAGAAGGAGAGAGGCTAGGAAAGAACAGATTTCCCAGGGGAGGAAATTGCAATGAGAACAACTAATCTGGATCAAGCCAGAGCATGTTTGAACAAAAAGAATACCCGAGGACAGAGGAAACTCTAAGGATAAGACAGGATTTTACTCAGACTATTTGAAAGCAGTGGATGTAGTAAAACAACAAGGCAAGAAATTCTATGAACTAATACTATTTTCTAAAGGTTTTAATATTTGAAGATTTTCCTAAATTCAGAATAAATATTTTAGAATTAAGAATAACTTTAACTTCTAACAATAGGGGAATTGTTAAGTAAATCATAACACATCCAATTAATGAAGTCATACGTAACCATTAAAATGATTTAGATGGATGACAAAATGCAATGGTCTAATAATGATTAGATAAAAATAAAGCAAAATACAAAATACATGTGCTTATACTTATGTGGAAAAATATGTATTTTCTTATATATTTTCTTTGCTCTTCATTTCTAAGCTTCCTTCAATAAATATGCAATATTTTAATAATTAGAATCAAAAGATAAATATTATTTATAATTTTGCAGCCCTCCTTCATGTTATATATCCAGTTTTTTCCTCCCATGTGCTAAAAAAAGTGTTCTTGACATCTCTATAGTCATATCACTTAAAGACATTTTGGTCAATTTTGATGGTGTTCTCAACAGACTATACCACAACGTAGTCAAGATGTGTAGTATTATACCATCTATATTTGTTTAATTACATTTGATGATGTTCTGACAATGAGGAAACAACCTAATGATGCATCCTTCAAAATATATCCCCATCCTTAAAACCACACAGGGCTGTATTAGAGTCCTAGCTACTCAACAATTCCTAAGCTACAAATACGTGGTTTCTCAGGCTTCCTTCTTAGTGCTGTCTTTGTAAAGCTTTTTGATTTCTTCTTGAACAATAGTTTGGTTTTGGTTGGTTGGTTGTTTTTTCCTGAAAATACCCATATCAACTTCAGGAAAATTTCCTAGGATACCCTGATTATTAAGCAGGCATCCTCCAACATTTAGCACTTACTATCTTTTATAGAGTTTGAATTAGTTTCATATTGCCGAATAACAAGTGAGCACAAACTCGGTGGAGTAGAATAATATCCATTATTTCATGTTTTATGTGGGTCAAGAGTCCAGGTATGTGTTAGTTAGATCCTCTACACAGGGTCTCTCAAGGCTGCAATGAAGGTGCTGAATGGGGGGTGTGATCTTATATGACGCTTAGGATTCTTCTCCAAGCTCAATTTTATTTTTAAAAACAGAATTCAGAGAATTCAGGGAGTGTGGTTGTGTGTGTGTGTGTGTGTGTGTGTGAGAGAGAGAGAGAGAGAGAGAGAGAGAGAGAGAGAGAGAGAGAGATATTTGGGAGTAGTCAACCTAATTTTCGTGGTGTTCATTAGCTGGGGGTCACTCTCACCTTCTAGAGAACTAACTATCCTCTAGCTTTGCAGCCCTCTCAAAATATGTCAGCTTACCTCTTCAAGGCCAATGGGAATAGGTGCTGCTGCTTTGAGCGTCTTTTAGGGGATTACCTGAGATGGTGAGGCCTGCCTGTGGTAAGCTCCTTTTGATAACACAAAGTAGACTGAATAGAGTCCTTATTTACAACTACAAAAACCTTTCTCTTTTGTCACATTATTTAACCTAATTATGAGAGTGCTATCCATCATATTAACAAGTTCTTCCCACAAACAAGGGGAGAAAATTATATATAGACTGCATATCAGGGAATGAAAATATTGGGGGCCATGTTAGAATTTTACCTCCTGAAAGATTATGAGCTGATTAAAAGCAATGCAGATATTGAATTAGGATTCATTTGAAACATATTTTAAATAAAATCATAATAAAGATAACAGTCCAAGTATTTATATACCGTTTTGGCATAGATTTCAACATAAAATGATTTTGTCATCTGTTTATTGAAGAGTTTCTCAAGAAAGCAAGGTAAGTTACTTTTTTAAAAAGAACCATGTTCAGTAGTTATCATTGGTATTCTGGATATTCTTTATACTATAAAACTAAAGAAGAATTAAATAATCAACTCACTATCCAAATAAGATCTGGAAATAAGGTGAATATTAGAATAATAAAATGATGTGTATTATTTTCATATTAGAGAACTACATTTCAGATTTTCTTAAAAACAAAAATGTCTTATTAATAAAAGTGTGAAGAGTGTGTAATGTATACTGAGGCAAGAGGGATGTAGCAATGAAATGATGTGCCTGACATGTTCTGAGCATCTAATGTTAAGCTGTTTTCCTAACACACTGTGCCATGAGAAACTGCTTCTAGGAAATATTTTCACAACTTGGGCTGCAAGAGCCAAGCAGCATTTCAGTATTTCCAACCCAGCTGAAGTAAAAATAATGGCAGTACTTTTATAGTACTTACTATGTATGAGGTATTGTTCATGGTCCTTGAATACTTTCATTCAAAGCCATTTCATTATAATGCTAAAAAGGGAAAAATATTAATTTCTAGTCCAGGTCACTCTGTGTGGATTTTGAATGTTCTATGTATTTCTGAGCAGGTTTTCTTTCATTACTTGGGGTTTCCTCCCACATTCCAAAATATGCATGTTACGTTCATAGACCTATTTAAATTGACCCAGTCTGAGTGAATGACCCTTCCACAATGGAAGGGTCTCCTGTTCAGGACTGCCTCTTGTCTTGTGCTCTGAAGTGGCGTAACTCTGGTAACTTTCAATACTGAACTGGAAATAAGCAGGCTAGAAAAAGAATGAATGAATGAATATAAATTATTGCTTAGTGTTAGAAGTTTACAGTCTTTATTTAGAAGGTTGATGCTTTTTTGACTAGCAATATGTGGTAGGAACTTAAATCTTGTTTATGTCAAATAGCTTATAGTCAAATTGGTTTCAGTATATGTCATTTCACTTGAAATCAATTTCTAAGAAACTAGCCATGATATTAAGTGAGGATTTACTGCAATATTACTATTATTATTTTAAAATAGGCAGATCTTACTTTTTTAAGAGAAGGAAGAGGAGGAAAAAGGATTCAAGGAAGGAAGAGGAGGAGGAAGCACTTTCATTTATTTGTTTATTTTGGTTATTCACCCTGGCCCCAGGTTGCAAACCAGCATCCTTGGGCATGACATGGTCTATGCCCCACTTGCCAGCTTAATACCTGGGCAACCAGGGTGCATACTTATTATAATGGATACTTACTATACAGGTTAAATCCATAAGTCATCTATATTTCCATCTTTTCTTCTTGATTACTTTTCAATCTGGTAGTTCCTGTCTTCCAGTCTCTCTTTTTCCTTTTTTGCGCCAGCCATTTTGTTCTTTCACAGATCTTATTTTTACACTTTGAGAAAAACATTTTCATGGTCTCCACTAGAACTCAACCTATTTCATGCTCACTTTAATTAGATGAGAGCCACATCCTTTTATGTTTCCTGAGATAACCATAAGGTTTCTAGAATACCGTATTTCACAAGGTAAGAGGTTTTAGAGTATTTTCAGTTGTACGTGACTGAAATCCAAGTAAGATGATCATGAGCATAAAATAATACACTAGTTCTCATAGGTTTTAAGGATTCTATAGTTTCACATAAGTGAACCGAGAGAAAAAACTCAAGAAGATATAGTTGCTCACAGGAGAACTTTAGGGGCCAGAGCCATAGGATCCATAGGATTAAGAACTGTGGGCTCCTCTCTCCGCTGCTGCCTCATTTTTTCCCCTAGCCCCTCATTTTGTAGCTAGACATCTCCACAAGACAGAGAAGATGACCATCACAAACTCTAGGTTACATCATATCATTTTATCTAATCCTGACATCAAGAGGGCTTCTTTTTTTCCAGCATATGAGTAGTACTTTCAGGGAAAGACTCTGTTTGGCCTAGTTTGAGAATACAATGTTATGAGCCCAGCCCATGTCAGCTCTCCCTTGTGTTTCAGGGATAGTGGTGAAGCCCTGTCTCTAGGTTCACTTGAGAATAGGAGCTCCTCAAAGGAAAGAGGGTTGTGTTTTAAAGGGAATGCAGAATCATGCTATGTGACAAAACCCTGGCTGCCACTACCTAGCATAGTAGGGAAATCTTCAAATACAGCAGCTTCTAATAAAGTAAATAATAAATAATTATCTCACTAACCTTCAGCTTTCACTTGTGTGACATGATTTAAGGGTATGGTTTCCGCTGAATGTAAAAAAAAAAAAATTCAGAATATGATTCAGCAAGAAACACAGTGCTGTCCAAGCCATAAAGGGCTTTATGATTATGTAAACCCATAAATAAAAATTCATATCCCCAGAAGTGAGAAAACTGAGATGAAGGAGTTGGTAAAAGGATATAGGAGAACCATTTCAAGCCCCAAGTTAACACTGTGTATATTTCTATTTAAAATGGTAACATATATGGCTGATACAGACCACAGATGGCTTGAGAGTACACCAAGGCTTGATGGGAGATGTCAGAAGACCAGTTGAGTAGGAAACTGAACCTTATCAATAAGTGACAAGGGCACTTTTCACCTTGCTCAGGAATCTGCAAAAAGAGCTTCTACAGTCTGTGCTTTAATACTGGCATTCACTGTAATTAACAATCAAGGACCAGGAGGTGATTTATGAAGTGGAGGTGGGGAAGAAGGTAGTGGCTTTTACAAACTACTTCACTAATCCGAATCTGTGGAGATAGTTATGGTATTTTCTCACAGGACACACCATACCTTGAAAGCCTCGATCTAGGTAAAATCAAGGTGAAGTCTTTGCTGACTACTTATGCCGGAGGGTGGGACACTCTTTTTAAAGAAGCCCTGTCAAAAAGTCAATATGATGTTTGAAGGTTTCTGTTTTTCTTTCTTTTTTGTTGGGGACAAATTCTGGCTGAAAGAAATTCAGAACCATGCTCTGTGATATTTAGCTCTTTTTTATGCAGATAGTAAAATGCTAGTGCATGTCATGAACTTAGCAGAGAAAAAAATAATTATCCTTTTAAAAAATTCAGTACCCCAAATTTGGAACCCAGAAAATTGAACTCTATGAAGAATGCACATATAAATCTTTAACATGGCACCTCTAGGGTGTGTGGGGGTGGGAGTAGGCAGAGGGATGTAATTCAAATATGAGCCTGGAGGAATCATTTTGATTATAATGTAAGAAATGTAAGAGTTACTGTAATGAGGTCAGCTCTGGTCCTTATGTTATTAGCCGACCAGTGAGGACAGAGACAAGGTAGAACAGAAATTCATTGGAGTATTATGGGGGCTTTACAATCTGAGGAATTCAGAAACTTAGCAAAACTAGGTCTGTGTTCTTAAAAAAAACAAAGATTATAGAGAGACCTTATTAAAGCACAGAAGGCTCAGCTATTTAAGATGGTGACATACATAGAAGCAAGAATGTGCAAAGAGACGCTGAAAGGCAGCCAGGCCCTGAAGGAATTTCAGTGGAATTTCTTCACTGGAGGAGTAGTTAATAAATAGAGCACATTTCTAAGGGCAGAAACTAGAACAGCTACTACAAGTTTTGTTGTTTTTTTTTTTTTTTTAAAGGGAGTGATAGGAAGTTAGAGAAAAATGCTTAAGCAAAGAAAAATAAGCATCTTAGGTAACAATCCGGCCATTTCTCATGCAAAAATGTCTGATCCCACACATGGAGAATGCTGTCATTTAATAATCATAAAATACACTGTAGGTGTTAATTTTAGATTAATACTAGATATCATTAAAAACTGCATGTAATATAATACTTTAAAAAAATCTGAAATACCATTTGTCTGGCTGCCAATACTTCCACTATTTTTCATTGCACAGAAGGATAGAAATGAGGTGTCGGCAATCTTTTTGTGCTCTGCAATGGTCCCTCTTCCTACTTTTAATGCTGGCTCTTCCATATTATAGTCTGAAGCACAAACATTGTGGAAGTAATATTAACGTACTGAATGCTTATGCTTACAAAGTTCTGAGTTTTTATTTCTGTTCTTTCTAAACAGGTGGGGTGGTGACTAGCTTACTGTGCACAAGGGTTTTTTAACTTAGAAATGTCAAATGGTGATAAAAAAGACAATGGATATAAATGTGTATATCTCTTAACCAACATTCATGCAACTTTGATCAATATGCAGGTTTCCTCTTGCTCTACCAACTTTGAAATTTGCCAATTTATTTATGGGAATGAATCTATCATATGTTATTCATGAAAACTAATCACGAAGACTGAAAGAAATATTTGCCAAAAACCTAAGATCTTGTGTTAGAGAGTCTGTTAGGTCACCAGCTGAAATAGCCCCTGAAAAGTGGCAAAGCTGACAGGTGACAGGTATGTGGAATGACTGAAGCTGCATGTCCCAAACTAAGGGACTAGTTTGTTGATCACCTAGGATGTTTGTAGAGATGCAGTATCACCTAAGCTTCACACCAGACCTACTGAAGCAGAATTCCTGTTTTTGGGGTCTGTGGATCTACATTTTATTCATTTACTCAGATGATTCTGAGACATGTGGGCATAGCAGACTGTGATGTTTGAAGTGGGGAAGGAAGACATGACAGGGGCTAAGAAGGCAAATTATGGATATCTGTTTTCATTTTAGCCCAAATCTTGCTAGGAAAAACAATGATGTGTCACAGAGAGTCCCAAACAAGGAGGAGGGAGTAGCAAACAAGGAGGGCACATAAGAAATTTCAAGAACCTGCTCAGGAGTGAAGTGGGACCAAGTGATGGTCAAGCATTCAGGGAACATATTAGAAAATATAAATTGAGTGATAAACAGAACACTCTGATAGCCTACAAGTACTGCAAATTTGGCAGACTCAAACTCAAAGCAATTAAATGAAAGGTTAGGAAGGCTCTAACATACTGAAGAGACTGAAGAACTAGACCAAGAGGAACTAAAAGTATATCAGATAATCTCTCTAGCAAGTCTCTTGACTAGGAGAAAGCATGGCACTTTGATCAACAACCTTCCAGTCTGTATCCAGTGGGAGAAAGGGATCTTGTAAAGGAATGTCATGGTATGCTCACTGAAAGAGATATGAAATGGAATGGATATAAGACAAGACCAGCAATCCGGTACCCCCAAATCACTGCTGCTTAGGATCCTCTGTTATCCATAATCTTTCTTCCCAGCAAGGTTTTGGTTGATATAAATAAAATACAAACTAAAGTCAATCAGGGGACCTCCAGTAAGCAGGAGAAGGGAGGTAGTCAGAAGGCCAGAGGAGAATTGGGAACTTCATAAGAACAGGGCAAAGAGAGACAGGGCCAGAGGGCAGATACTCAGCAGCAAAGGGGGAGACATCTTGTAATGTTATTCTGCTTCTGAAAAATTTAGAGGGGTTTGACCTCTAGTCCCCTGCCACTGAAATCTTTCCAGTCTATGATACTCCCACTTTGTGAGTGCTCTCTGGGTATGGGTGCCTTCTGCTCTGCAACCTTTACTTTGCTTGGTTGCCCTCTAAGATACTGTTCAACCTCATTTTGGCCTCCTCTGCTGGAATTCCTTCATTCCATGTTTCCATGGAAACTGTAAAATTGCCAAGACCTTCCATTTCTTGTCTATTCCCCTCTGGGTCAACTTCGTTAGACTTAGGGGATCCCATGGTCTAGGAAAGATATGCCAAAATCATTGTTGTTTAAATAGGCCTTTGTGGGTTGGCCTGGGAACCATACCACTATTTATAATAATTTTTTTCTATGGGGAAATTCTTTGTGATCCAAACACCCCATTGACTGTTGACATTTTAGAATACAGCAGCCCTAATCTTGGCTCCATAGTGGGGTGAGATCACTAGGAATTATCAGAGCCAAGCTCTGAACAGCAAACCAAGGCCAGGGCATGCTGGGGTCAAAAGCCAGGAGAAGGGTGGCCTCTGTGAAAAGATAGCAGGGTTGAGGTGGGCTGGGATTAGTGAGTTCATAGCAGAGAGATGTCAAAAATCAAGAAGAGCTTTGAATGTCTAAATATGTAGATGAATCTAAGGTTAAGCCTCCTGGGATAGGGGTCAGGTAAGGAGAGGATGTGTGATGTAACAAGTAGACAGGGAAACCAGGGTATCTAAAACATGGCCAAACTGACACAGGGCTAGACACGTACTGTGGCAGTGCCTTTATTATTTTACCCCATCTTTTGGAGCCTCTCTATTTAGAACTGGGGAACTTAGCTGCCTTGTTTTTATATCTTTTCTCCCACCCAGTGAAGCTCAATCCCTAGGGATAGTGAGGTCTTGGCAGGATCAAAGACCTCCGGTTGTTGGTACATTCATGTCAATATGTCAATACAATTTCCCCAACCTGAGTCCTTTCCATGCATTGCTCAGATTTCCTGTTGGTTCATTCTCTCTCTCTCTCTCTCTCTCT